>CM057454.1:119102500-121502500 GCA_016271365.2 Neoceratodus forsteri | reverse complement strand
CTGGTAAGAATGTGTCACCCTAGGTCCATCCTTATTGATGTTCCGAGAGGCCCCCCATAGTAACCTTCCAGGTGTGTCTACTGTACACCAGTCTGACCCTGCAGTGCATTGGGCATGGCATACTATGGACAGCAGTGTGGATCCGTACACTGGAGGGGTGCACATGCAAGGCTGAGCCATGCAGCATCAGAGGAGGCCCGGCCATGGCATGGACACACATTATTAGCAGGCATTGCAGACCTCTGCCTGCAGCACATCCATCAGCAGTACCATACCAGAGGCTGAACAGCAGTGTCATGTCCTTAGTGGCAGGGAGGGGTACACACACAACTCGCGGCCACTGATGAGGCAACCAGCACACTGGCCATCCCTGGCATGCAAGGCTCAGACATTCAGGTTCCTCCCAGGTTGCTGCTGGGATGGGGCAGAGGCACACACATGTGTTGCACACAACACAGTGGAACATGGCTGGGACCGGGAGGTGGCACTGTGTGCAGCAGCCATGGTGCACCCCACTGCAGTGGTGGTGTAGGTGGCAGGGCACTGGGCATACAGTGCACCCGTCAGCACAGCACTGGTGGAGGCTGTGCTGTGTCCAGGGCATGTCTGGTGCCTCTGGTCACCAACGCACACTATGTACATTGTGACCTGGGCCAGATGGGGCCACCAGTACACCTGGATATGTCTAGATGGGCCCCTGGTGGCTACTCAGCCATCCAGTATACTCTGACACACTCTGCATGTAGCATCCATACCCTACCCTACCTGACTAAGGCTGATGGGTCATCCTAGGTACCATTATGTTGCCACCACAGCACAACAGTTGCACAGTGATGCTGCCCATCCATATGACTGTGGCATCCGGGGTCCACTTCCATCACTTGCCCCTGTAGCCACTATGCAGGTGTACCCCCTGTCTCCTGGTCAGACCAGTGTTATGTCCCCTAAAACAAGGTCTGTGCAGGACACTGGTTGCACAGCCCTATGGTGTCTGTCTGTATGGGGGGGGGCTGCCTGTATACAGTGCAGTCCCCTTCCCCTAGTTAACACAGTGTCAGGGAGCCACCACCTCAGCTGTGGCCCCATACACTCACACACTGTCCTCCACACACACTGCCCACTGATGGCCTCACTGTTCACTGCACTGTGCTAATACTGCAGTGAGCCACTGTTGCACACCACGCACCGCATGTGGCACTGGATATGCAAGCAGTGCAAGGGGACAACCACATCCGCCATCAGAGGCACACAGCTTGTCAAGGTGTCATGCTAACACCACACTGACAGATGCCTGTCACCTGCTTATAGCCAGCATACACAGATCTGTCTGAATGGAGGAACGGGCCCCACCAGCTGTGAGGTGAGCACACTCAGGGCTGTATGCTTTGTCACCATGCCCCGCAGCAGACATCTAGCAGCACACGTTGCTCTGGTCTGCATGGTGTGGGCCATGACATGGCAAAATAGATAGGCACAAGGAAGCCTGCTGGTGACACATATGTGCACTGCAGTAGACTGAACACAATGTGGCACAGCCCTGTGGCACTGTTGGCTGACCACCCCATGTGCAGGGTGAGTGTCCACCAGCAGAATCCCTGAGGCAATGCCCCAGTGGCCCACACGGAGACACCCATTGCTGGACACTGACACAGGTGGCATAGAAGAGACATGGTGGACAGCTCAGCACACTGTTGGGCCAGGGCAGTAAGGTTCACCCCCCCCCCGGAGTGGGTAACACTCATAGGCCTGGCCCAAGTGGGTGACCAGGGGTGGTGCATCTCCCCATACACCCGACGGTGGTTCTCTGTGCCTTGTATCCCCCAAGGCCTGGCATGCTGTTGACACCCTAAACTGCTGCCCTCTATGCCATGTTCCAGCAGTACAGGACCATGGCAGCTCCCAGCTGCACTCCCAGGGGTGTCACCATTCCCTATTCTACTGCCACATGTCAGGCCACATGGACAGTGCAGTGTCCGTATCCCCCTGGACAGCATGTACGATGTTGGCAAGGCACACCCCGTCAGTGTCTGATATAGACATGTACAATGGTGAGGGCCAGGCTCACACCCATGGCAGTAGTAGGGCTATGGTCACTGTAGCACCACCTGTACTGGCACCTATGCATGTATACATATACCCTGGATGCCACACACAACTAAGGGTACTCACCTGTCCACTGTTCCCCTGTGGTACTAGCATGGGCCCTATCACAGCCTGGCGCCCCCTCCTGGGATGCCCTCTGTCGCTGTCGGTCCTGTGTTGGCTGGATCCTTTGCTCATCGGGTTTTGCATTGAGACCTGTAAGCGAGGAAATGAGAGGTGTGATCAGTCCTTCGCAGTGGTATACAGTGTTCCATGCAGTACGCACTACCCAACTCTAGCACGCAGCCGCCAGTAATGTGGGCTGTCCACAAACCGTGGCAGATTGCCAGGCAACCCTGCAAGGCAACCACAGCACCATCACTGTCACCACACATGGCAAGCTGTGGCATGCACACATCAGGTATAGCTCACCCCCCTGTGGGGTGAGGCAACAAGAGTAGGCACTGCCCTGTATAGGAGCCTCACCTTGCCAGCTCCGTGTCACTGGCGATACATGCTAGCTGCAGCCCCTGTCTTGGCATTTGTAGTCATGGGTATGCATGGCACCACAGGTGCCACATGACATAGGTGCCACATGACAACAGTGGCATTGCACACCAGCGTGACATCCCAGGGTGCAGCATACAGTAGCTGTGTGCCAGGACAGCAACTTGCACATGACCGGACCCTACGCCGACAGCATGCACCCCATGCAACACGAGGCAAATACAGGCTCGCAGTCACATGCCACAGTGGATTTCTGCATATGGCACAACCACAGGACAGTAGCACATCTCTGTGTACAGTCTCCAGGAGAGCCACATACCTGACACATGTGTTGGTTATCCAGAATATGTCAGGTAAAACACACCTTACCATGCTAGTTCTACTGGCCATGCCATCCCACCATACATAGGCCTGTCATGCTGTAACAGTGTCACCATGTCCCCCGGGATGGCCCCCACCTTACAGGTGCAGCTGGTGCACTCCCAGTCATCCTGAGTGGGTTCGGGCATACATGATCCCATGGGCCTTCCCAAGGTCTACGGTGCCCAGTGCTCTGCAAGTGACAGGTCGTTGAACCTGTGGCAACACTGGTCACCTGTGCATGCCAACCCTGTGCACCTCATTAAGCAGTGGCTCACTGAGGCCCATACATCACAGTGGGGCCTGTCCACCCCAGCACATCCCACAGGAGTTGGTCCCGGTTCCACCAGGTTGGCCACCTCAACTTGGGAGGAGCAGTGATCTCGCTGAACAGGTGCCCTGCATCACCAGGCAGACATGTCATTTGCCTCTGAAATCTGTTTCAGGCTGCAGACATGCTGCTTCCGGTCATGGGCCTGTGTTGCAGCTGCACAGCACATTCTCGTTGTTGTGCTGTGTTACACCGTGCTGCACAGTACGCATGTCTGGGGCGGGCCTATGGCACGTGGCCAGTAGTTGGTGCCACATGAATGGATTGCACAGGCATGCCTGGAGCATGCACCATGCTGCACAGTGCTGATGCATGTAAGTCTGCATGGCCTGGTGACATCATAGGTGGGACACGTCATTATGCCTGTGCACTGACTACAGGGCATGCAACTACGTGCACGGCGCAACAATGTGTTCACTACAGTAGCTAGCTAAAGGCCACATTAGCATGCCGTTACAGGCAGGTCTACATATATTAGTATGCCTGATTGTGCGCATTATTTAAGGGAGCCTACAACACCACCTAGACAGCATAATGGAACTGCAAGCCAACAGAGGTAATTGTACAGTGGAGTGCATGGAGATATGTAGTGTGTACGGCTGCCTGTGTGTTTGTGGTACACAGAGCATGTCCTCCAGATACATGGCAAGAGCTAAACCACCCCAGTGATTCTCACACACAGCAGGGACAAGGTACGTAATCAGAGGGTCATGGACTCAGATGCAGGGCCTTAGTAGATACTGGATCATAGTCCTGCACATACCTCTTAACCACTCGCCCTACAGGTCAGGGACAGAGTGACAAGAAATCAGGGACAAATGAACCTAATCAGAGACACATCTTAGCCAAAGAACCTAGCAACTCAGAAATTCCACTAAACAGTGTGGTCTAATATAATAAGCATTGTCCAATGGAATTCCAGACTATAACAGTAATGTTTGCCATCCGCTCATGCTGCACAGCCTGCTTTACAGTGACAGAAACTATAGGTTTATGCGGAACAGAAGACAGATTTAAGGCCAAAGCATGGACATCTCAGACAATCAGGGACACTTGAGAGTTCTGGTCCCACAGCAGGCTACAGGCTGTGCAGGGCCAGCAGCATAGAACACCAACAGTCCACCCCCAACCGGGCACATAGGACACTCTGTGGACCACAGGTACACACAGCTCGGTATTGCAGGACAGATGTGCTTGGATGTTGAGCCCACAGTGACTACCTGTGTCACTATGATCCCACAGCTGTTTGCTACAAATGTGTAACAGTGTCACCTGCTGCCCTGTGCATGGGCACCCATATGTGTGACCATTGTGGGAGGGACATATCCCAGCACTGCGGCCTGGGGATGTGTGGTGCCCTCACATGTGGCAGTGTCCCCCATCGTTTGGGATGGTTGCGAGGTATGGTATTCTGAGCCTGTTGCTGACATGGGGGACAGTTTGATGTACGTAAATACCCCACAGTGTCATTCAACATAAACTGTAGGTCCATGGCACAAGGGGCCAGGGGAGAAGACAGCAGGAACGTCCCCACACACAGGGACAGCAAGGATGTATGCACAGATTCTGACCTCACAGAATGTCCTGGAACTGTCCTTGTGCTCAGGGATGGTATGCAGCTATGCGTGGCATGGATAGGCCTGCCTCCCCCACCTGCCACCACAAACTGACCCAGGCTGCCAGGGTGGCTGTAGCATTCAGCCATCCCTATGGACATCGCAGTAGACCTGTAACATCCTAACGACCCTAGAGATGGTAACCAACCAATGTAAATACACTGTACTGTGACCTACAGTATGTATAATATAGTATGTTTAACTGTAATGTTTCTGCTTTTGTACTGATGTGGAGCCTTTGCAAAGCAGTCTATGACTCAAAGGATTGTAATTCTGAAAAATTTCAATAAATAAAAACATCCAGGACAACAGGTAGTAAGGGGTTCTGTGTATAGTGGACCATCTGCTGTTGCATTGTAACTGAACTGGTCCATGCCACGGAGACAGACACCCAGCCCCACAGGGGTGGGTTGGGCGACATGACTGGCGGCTTCCCATGTCTGTGTGTCCACAGCGGATGATCTCTGCATGTGTGCTACTGGTCACTGGTTTGTGCATCAGTGGGCCTGGTTCCGCAGTATTCCAGAACCTTCAGTGTTGTGTACTACTGGCCTATGCAGCCAATGTCCCCATAAATGCACTATGCCGCCATGGGGTCTGCATCCATGGGCCCCCAGCCCAAGCACTGTGCAGTATGGGCTGTGCTATGGAGGCATGTGGGCACTGCCACAGTGACATTGCTTTGGAGGGTGCACCCCAACCCCTTTTGGCTAGAGGCATCTGTCCAGTAGGGGTGTCCTCCATCCCATTTCAGCGTATGTGGGGCTGCATGCTAACAGCAGTGGCAGTGACAACCAGGTGCCCGTGTGATATGGGGGTGGAGGTTCTGGGACACCTGCACAGTATGCACAGTCTGTCCAACAGCTGCGGGTGGACCGTGGGTGTTGGGAACCACTGTGTGGTACCACACACCCCCAACAGCATGCTGTGGGCATGTCAGTGGTCCCCATCCATGGTGATGCCACACACTGTAGGCGGGTCACCCCCTCACGAACAGACACCTTTGTGGGTGGTCCAGGGGTATGTGGGCCTCTGGTACTGTCCACCCTAGGCTGTCTATCACCAACAACGGTGCCAGCTGCAAACATGGATGGGTTGAGTTCAGTGGGACGCCTGCTGTGGCATGGCAGACATGCATTTGACACATCTGGGTGTATACCATGTGGGGCAGCTGGGTTGTAATCTGATGACTTTGTGGCATGTCTGTATCCCCAAGTCACCTGTGTTGCACCAATTTTCTCTGGCAAGTACCATGGACAATGGTGACAGACTGTGGGCCCACTTCTTCAGTGCAGAAGAGCTGGCACTCACCTACAAGGCCAGGGAGGAGGTAATGTCCCACTACAAGCGCTCCAATGCCCATGCCTGGCAGGCCTGGGAGGGGATCACGGAGGAAGAGGTGAATACCATAAGTGGCTGGTGTACGTCTGAGGAGACAGTGAGAAAGTGTTTCCAGGAGTAAGGAGGTGCACAAAATAGGCCAATGGAGCACAGAGTGGCATGCCACGGGTTGGGGCCTACAAGCAATGGGGACTGCCCAGTCCCTGTATCCTGCATAGGAGGCCATAGCATCCCCCTATGGCCCATGGAGGTGACAGGGGTGCCAAGGGGTGTTTATAGAAACATAGAATTTGACAGCAGATAATGACCGACAGGCCCATCTTGTCTGCCCTGTATCACTATCTAGCGAGAATGCAGCAGATCCTACTTAATCTCTGGTTTCATCTTCTTTTCTGAACTGCTATGGCACTCCTATGTCTTTCCCATGCAGTTTTGAATCCCCTCACCACCTCCACTGGGAGGCTTTTCCATGCCTCCACCACCCTTTCCGTGAAGACGTATTTTCTTACGTTACCCCTTAGTCTACCCCATTCCAGTCTCATGTCATTCGATCTTGTTGTTCTAGAGCATTATCTCTTATAGAAGATGCTGCCTTTCTGTACCTTATTAATTCCCTTGTGATACTTGAAGGTCTCTATCATATCTCCCTTTTCCCTCCTTTCCTCCAGGGTATACATATTGAGTTCCTCCAATCTCTCCTTGTATGACATTTGGTGCAGGCCCTGCACCATTTTTGTTGCCCTTCTTTGAACTGCCTTCACCCTGTCTATGTCTTTTTAGAGATGCGGCCTTCACAACTTGACACAGTACTCCATGTGAGGTCTCACCAATGTCCTGTACAGTGGTATTATAACCTCTTTTCTTCTGCTGGTAATACCTCTTCCTTTACACTTCAGTACTACACTGGATCTCTCCATCGCCTTAGTACGCCGTTTGGCCACTTTTAGGTCATTAGATATGATTATGGGGTTATGAATCCCAGATCAGGCCCACCCAAAGGTGTGAGTACATGCATGTGCCACTCCCTCATGAACAGGGAAGGTAGTGCAGCTGTCCACCACATGAAGTGCATGGTGTGGCTGTGGGTCACATGAGGTGTGGGCATCACCACCTTGTCCCCACAACCACAATGGCCAACTGTGTGCATGTCACAGCTGTACCCCACAGCATGCCTCCCATCTGCCCCTTGGGGTGGAGATATGTGCACCTTGGGATGGTGGGGTGTGCCTGGGTCACCTTGAATTTGGGTGCACTGATGTTGAGTGTATTGTCACAGGTGGTGGGGTGTGGGACCACCAGTGGTGGGTAAGTGACCATTGGTGGTGGAGTGTATTCACCAAGGTGCAGGCTGTCTGTGACATGTGGGGTGTGTGCACAGAGTGGTGATGGGCCATAGTGGCACTGGTGCAGTGCCTGCTCGCCCATGGTGGTGGGTGTGTTCCCAGTGTAGGTTTGTGTCTCTTATTGCAGGGTCCGGCCTCTTCATTGCACACACCACATCGGTGCATGGCCCTGTCCACTGAGGTATGCATGCCACCTCAGCCTTTACAGCATTGTGGCTGCTGTGACCCTGACTAATTTTCCTGTCATCTCCCTATAGCACAAACAATTGAGTCAGACCAGGAGGAGGATACCGCAGAACCATCCTGGCATGTGCTGTTCCCATCACCCACCTGTCCACACTGACCAGAGGACTGCAGTGAAGAAACCCTGAGGATGATGACAAGACCTATGTCAAGAGCCTGGCATGGGCGATGCCAGCCCCAGACCAGGACAGGGCAGTCTCCCACAGCTGGTCCCTGCTCTCATGGGGACCAGCCACAGTCTTCTTGCAGGCTGGTGGCCACATGGATGCTGACCCCTGTAGTCCTTGGCACAGCCATGACTAGGAAACCCAAGGGCCCCACTGCCACCATGTCCATTGTCCTAACTGGCCCCGCTAACAACACTGGCCATACCACCAGTGTGCCTCTCCAGGAGGGCTCTGGCAGCATATCTATGGCCCTGTTGCCTTGCACCCATCACAATGGACCACACACAGCCAGCTCACCATAACCAACTCAGTTCACCACACCTTTCATGTTCCAACCCAAGCCCATACAACACCCGCTAGTGCAACCCAACATTGCCCCTCTGGACAGTCTTTGGCAGCAGCAGGATGCATCAGAGCCCAGGCAGCTGCTGAGGGGTTCCATGTCATAATAGTGAATGCAAAACAGCAAGCGCTATTGTGGTGAGTGCATATCGCTGAAAAGCAAATTGGCGATATACACTTTAAGGTGTCCCAACTTCCAGATTTACAAAAAGTGTTTTTGCAGGGGGCTGTGCACCCCCCTAAATTAGGATTCTTAACTCCAGGGGGTTGCATCTTGGGGAAGGGGGCAAAATCTGGATCAAGGAAAAAATTAAGTGCGGCAAAATGCAACCCGAACCCGGTTCCGAATCCAGTACCTGCTCTGCCAGAGCTAGCCTCCCACACCACCATGCCACACAGCTAGCTCAGCAGCAGCAGGTACTCCAGCCCCTGAAAACTCCTTCCCTGTATCTCTCCCCTTCCCCTCACTATTCCTCCCTTCCATTCACCCTTCCTTATATTCACTGTCCCATACCCTCACTATTTTGCAGGGTAGCCCACCATAAAAGTGCCCAAAATGAGTCGCTATATTTTTAGTCACTCATTTTGGGTCACTCTTATGATGTGCTACCCTGCTGAGGACCACCATGGGGGCAGTGACTGCAATGCAACAGGAGCTAACACACCTCCTCCACATGCTGCATGAGGACATGACACACCTCCACCACATGCTGCATGAAGACATGCAGAGGGTCGAGCAATGGGCCGAGTCCCAAGTAGTTATGCTTGTGGTTGCCCTTCAGGACCTGAGCAATGCTGAGTATGAGGCCACAGTCATAGTGGCAGATGCTGTGGGGGCTGGCTGAAGCCCCTGCCCCTTCTGTGTCAGTAGTCCCACCCAACGGACACCATGGTGTACACCGATGCCACAGAATGCTGGGACACAGTATGCCCAGGACAACCATTTCTCTAAGGACACCCCACACACCGGGTTATAACCTCACACTACCCAGGGGTGGTACCCCACAGAACCGCATCCTGGATCGGGTGACACCGTTACTGCAACATGCCCCCAAAATGTTGCTGCAGTCCGCTCCCCCCCCAAACTGGGGGCTGCACAGGTAGTTAGTCCATACTTGGGGTGGTGCTCAGGGATACACCAGAGTGCCCCCTCCCCCTGCTGTACCCCACTGCACCTCCAGCTGCAATGTGTCATAGCCACGGCCATCCAACCTCGACATGGCTGCCTTGGCATACAGCCCCAACCCTGCCTGGCTGGTGGATATTCTTGTCAACCTCACTGTCCTCCCCTACACACATTGGCTATGTCTGGGCATCCCTATTTGACAGTCCCATGATGGTGGGCCAGTAGTGCCCTGTACCCAGGCTCCCTCCAGCTTGCCATGCCTTTCTCTGTGTTGGCAGTCCTGGACCACCAGCCTCCATGGCTAACACCACCTGTGTTCCTACTGACAGCCCCCGACTGGTAGCATGGTCTTTTGTCTTCACGCCGTGTTTTTCCCTTTGCTGAGCATATTGCACTGCTTGCATTGTTGATGATGATGTTGTTATAGCAGTGCCCTGTGTGTCTCATAATGCATCATTGAACCATGCAGCAGTGTCCTGTGTGTTTTATACTCATCTGCCAAGTTCACAGATGTCACGGATGATGTGGGCTCTGTACACCTGGGCTCTCCTAGCCATTCTGAGGTCTCACTTGTCAAACTGCTCCAATATTCCCTGTTCCTCTGGCTCCATATTTGATGTACACTGTACCTCTGTGATCAGCAGGCATATTCCGTGGGTCTGATGTACTCTGTACCTCTGTGATCGGCAGGCGTATTCCGTGGGTCTGATGTACTCTGTACCTCTGTGATCGGCAGGCGTATTCCGTGGGTCTGATGTACTCTGTACCTCTGTGATCGGCAGGCGTATTCCGTGGGTCTGATTTACTCTGTACCTCTGTGATCGGCAGGCGTATTCCGTGGGTCTGATGTACTCTGTACCTCTGTGATCGGCAGGCGTATTCCGTGGGTCTGATGTACTCTGTACCTCTGTGATCAGCAGGCGTATTCCGTGGGTCTGATGTACTCTGTACCTCTGTGATCAGCAGGCATATTCCGTGGGTCTGATGTACTCTGTACCTCCGTGATCAGCAGGCATGTTCCATGGGTCTGATGTACTCTGCACCTCTGTGATCAGCAGGTAGATTCCGTGGGTCTGATTTACTCTTGTACCTCTCTGATCGGCAGGTGTATTCCGTGGGTCTGATGTACTCTGTACTTCTGTGATCAGCAGGCATATTCCATGGGTCTGATGTACTCTGTACCTCTGTGATCAGCAGGTGTATTCCGTGGGTCTGATGTACTCTTGTACCTCTCTGATCAGCAGGTGTATTCCGTAGGTTTGATGTACTCTGTACCTCTGTGATCAGCAGGCATATTCCGTGGGTTTGATGTACTCTGTACCTCTGTGATTAGCAGGCATATTCCGTGGGTCTGATGTACTCTGTACCTCTGTGATCAGCAGGCATATTCCATGGGTTTGATGTACTCTGTACCTCTGTGATCAGCAGGTGTATTCCGTGGGTCTGATGTACTCTGTACCTCCGTGATCAGCAGGCATGTTCCATGGGTCTGATGTACTCTGTACCTCCGTGATCAGCAGGCATGTTCCATGGGTCTGGTGTACTCTGTACCTCTGTGATCAGCAGGTGTATTCCGTGGGTCTGATGTACTCTGTACCTCCGTGATCAGCAGGCATGTTCCATGGGTCTGATGTACTCTGTACCTCCGTGATCAGCAGGCATGTTCCATGGGTCTGATGTACTCTGTACCTCTGTGATCGGCAGGTGTACTCCGTGGGTCTGATGTACTCTGTACCTCTGTGATCAGCAGGTGTATTCCGTGGGTCTGATGTACTCTGTACCTCTGTGATCAGCAGGTGTATTCCGTGGGTCTGATGTACTCTGTACCTCTGTGATCAGCAGGTGTATAACATGAGTGAGCACCATGTTGTGTGTTTTACAACAGGCTAGGAATATGGCACAGATCTTGTGAAGGGTATACTGTAGGGCACCACTAGAGTGGTCCAGACACCAGAAGCACATCTTGAACATGCCAAAAAAAAACGTTATGATGTGTGTGTTGGCGTTTGCCGCATTATAGCTGTGCTCTGCTGCAGATGCAGAGCAGAGGACAGGTGAGAGGAGCCAGAGGTGCAGAGCATAGGTACTGTCCCCTGTGAAGGGAAGGGCATATTTTAGTGTGATATGACAGCTTAGCCACTTTTATTTATTTTAGTTAGTTTTTGCTGACTGGGAAAGGAGGACTAGGCAATTATGCATATTTTCAGCCTTGTCCCAGGGGCGAGGGGGAAGATACAGATGCAAATTGACATACAGAACCACATTAAGCTGTTGGTGGTATTTTGTTAGTGACTGGGGGAGAGGGGAATTCCCCTACTCTTGGGAGAGGGTGCTGTTGGCTCACTTCCAGGATGGAGGACCTGGAGGCTGCAGAGGAAGGAGCACTGCAGCAGGCTGGGGAACAGTCCTGCTACCCAGCTGGTACACTCAAGGAGGATGGTGCTGCATCGATTATTTCTGAGGAATCTATAGAAGAAATGGAAGACAAAGCTATGCCTGAAGACATTGACGTTGAAGGAGACACATCTGCTTTTACCATCAGAACCAATATTGATGCCGCTGGCACACAGCTTGAATGAGAATTGGAAGATAGATGGAGAGTGCTGTTTTATATGTTGGCAGAGGACGAGGAACGGTACAACAAATGAAAAGCTGTGTTAAAAAAATGTATGTTGGATCTTCCCCCTAAAGCTACAACATTGGCTGTTTCAGCTGGATTGCTGGTTGAAATAAAGAAGCGGTTACTTTAGGGAGAATCAGCTGGGATGTTGAACGCTGACACTGACAATCAGCTGAAACGAGAATATTAAGAGACACCGATATCAGTCAGTGAAAGAATGGAGGCTGCTTTCAGATTACAAAATGTTCCTGGGAATACTGCAGAATGGTCACCTACACAAGCACTCAGAGCTGCTGGATGGATACAAACCAGTGATGGCAAATGGATTCCAGACCCTGAGTGGGACCTAACGCACAGCTCAGAACCAGAATTTCACATATCCACAGAACCCTTACAGCAGTTACCTGAGAACTCCATGACTGCAAGTACTGCAATCTGGAACACCGTGACAACATAACAGGTAAATTCCTTAAGTTCTGCAAAAGCGGGGAACTCAGACCAAGTACTGATAGAAAAACAAGTGCACTCTGAAATATCGGTGGAGCAGGGAAGCTTAAATAACAATAAGCCGGTGGATGATATTTCAAAAATGGCGCCAAAACCCCTCAGCTCTTACAAATACCTCCAGCACTCATGTAAATGGGAAGGTGTCTGAAGCTATTGAAAAAACAGCCACGTCTAATGTACTGACTAATATTAACGTACAGACTCAAAATATGTTAACGCAGGAATCTCACACTGGGCAGTCCTTTAATTTACGCTCTGAAGTTACTGCTTCACAAATCAAGGGATTGGATACAGGCTTGAATATAACCCCTGAACAGACAAAATCTAGAGACAAGAGGATCTACAATAGTGACACAGACTCACAAAGCCTCCCCCCCCAAACAGGGGCCATGGTACACTGACCTTTTTAATAGATCTGAGCCAGCACCCAGATGAAAGGCTATAAGGTTAAGATACAAAGGAGGTATGGATCCTCAACCTGACAGTATCTTCATGGGGAAAACTTTGTTAAAAGATGTCATGAAATTTATGGCCTCTGAAATTTATGCACTAATTCATATTTTGGGGGAGGACAACTTTGATGTAAGTTTCAGAACCCCACAAGGCTTAGAAAGATTCTGGATAAAGTACAACCAGGTGAAATTCTCCCCTATGTGGACTCCGTTTATAGCCGTACCACTTACGAAACCTATGATCAACACCATTACTATTGTGTTCAGAAATGAAGGAGCACGTGTAGGTGACATAATGCACTGACTTCAACAACGATGCAAAATCCTTAGCGCCCCTGAAGCAGTAGTCGACTCTGAGTCAATCTGGACTGGGGGGTGGTGGTTTAAGGTGAAACTTAGGTACACCAAAGAAGGTATATCTCATCTCCCTAATAGTTTTGTCTTGGGTCAAGAAAGAGGAGTCTGTTTCTATTCCGGCCAGCCTAAGGCCTGTTATAAATGTGTGGTACGAACACACTTATCCAATGTTTGTGATAAATTTCGATGCAATCTTTGTGGAGAATTTGGCCACATCAGCCTACAATGTGCTAATCATTCAAAGTACAACTCGTGTGAAGAACGTGACCATGTTTCCCAGGATTGTCCTTGGGATTCCCATAATAAGATGTGACATCAATATGGATGACCTCATCAAAAAAGTGCAGCAAAGAGATCAGGTCCCCGAATTTGAAATGGCAGTGTCTCTATCACATGAAGACTTGAATGATATGATTCCTCAAACATCAGCTACTGCTTCAACTAATAAGGAGAATACCCCACAAGTGGCAACCCCCCAGTGGAAACGGTAAACACAGTAACTCCATTATTGGAAGACACTGCACCTCATGTGACCCCACTGCCTCTACCTGTAAATATGTGGCTCCAGAAAATGAGGGAGGGGGTGAGTCTTCAGAGATGCCCCCTCCTCAAAATTAGTTAGTCCCCAGTACTAGAAGGCGCAGTTCCAGGCAACCTAAATCAGGAGCCACTAAGCAAGGAATTGAGACTGGTAACCAGTTTGAAATTCTAGCCTCATGAAACTAGGGAGATTCTAAGGCTGAGGACTTTCTTGTGGATATTTCTTCACATTTGGGAGCTCCAGAGCCCGAGGAGCAGCAACTGGAAGGGAAGAAGAAGATGGAAAAAAAGAAGAAAAGATGATGACTTTCTTTTCTCTGAATAGAGCAGTTCTTTTTGGCATCATTAAATATTTGTAGTAGAAGGAATGGTAAAAAGAGATTAGCTGTATTAGCATTGCTCCATGATCTGATGTGGGACATAATATATTTGCAAGAAACTTGGATGAATTCCTTATTTTCCATGCAACAGGCACAAAATAATTGGGTATGGGGACCATCATACTGGCCCTTTGCTATAGAGAAAGCAGGTGGAATTGGCATTTTATTTCAAAATCAAAAGTTAAAATTACAAAAATTGATGGACTTAATTCCAGGGAGGGTGCTAATTTTAGATGGGATATGGCAGAATGTGCCAAGCAGGTTTATTAATCTATATGCTCCTCCACAAAAAGCAGAAAGGGTACAACAGTCTGCATAAATTCAGCCTTATTTAGCAATTGCAAAGAATGTTTTTCTGGGAGGGGATTTTAACTGTGCTTTGGATATGGACACTCGGTAAGCATGTGCTAAAAAACTATATTGTGATTCAATTGCATTTAAAAAAATGTGTAGAGATGACAGAATTGATGGATTGTTTTAAAAATGCAAAACCTGACATCAGGTTTATGTATGTCCATAGCTCACTGACTACCAAAACTGGTTATATCTTTGTCTCAAAATGGCTAGAGGTGAACAATACAGTGGTGTTTCCAGTTGAGTTTAAGGATCATTTATTGGTTAAAACTATACTTAGTATAAATGGCAATAGGACTGTTCCCCTGACCAGGTGGAAATTAAATACTGCACTTTTAATGGAACCTGAAGTCAAGTTAGGCATCATATCTTTATTGACAGCCAGAGTGTCTGTCCTCAGTTTAATATGATGATGATGTTGGGCAGTAGTGGGAGGATACTAAAGTAGACATAAGAGAAAGGTTTCAAACATTTGGTAAATCTCAGGTTAAAAATAAATTCCTTAAATGCCTAGAGCTGAGAACCCAGTTATACAAACTTTTCACTGTCACCTATCAAACAAGACAGGATCTTATTGACCAAATCACAAATATAAAATCAGAAATGAAAAAAATGCCAGTACGAAAGATCTCTCTCTTTACATGCAGAAGTGAATTTTGGTACACACAAAAAAAAAAAAACATTTTCAGACCCATGTGAAGCCTGTAAAGAGATAAGAAATATATTTAGTATCACTAGTTTTCAGAATACTCAAGGAAATTTAGTTTCCACTACAGATGGGATCAGAAATATTGTGGAAGATTGTCTAGATGTATTTAGCCAGTTTTACAGTTGTACCTTTGGACATAGCCCATTATTTAGGAGCTATACAAGCAGATCCTAGTAGTGATTCACAATGTTCGGTGTTAACTGAACCTACCTCAGAACAAGAAATGTTAGAAGTCATTGAAACATTGAAGCAAGGTGTATCGCCAGGAAGGGACGGGATACATAATGAATTTTATAAGGCTTTTGGAGACATCCTAGCCGAATCCTAGAGGAATCCTTACCATTCCTTCTACTACAAATTTTTGTCAAAAGTATTTTTATTTTCCTTCACCCAGAATCACATCCTACCTACTTTTTCAAGAGGCTTAATAATATTTCTTCATAAATCAGGAGATAAATTCCTAATACAGAATTGGAGACCAATTTGTCTATTGAATGCAGACTTTAAAATATTGACTTCTAAAACATTACAAATAGTAACAAAGGATTTAATACATCCAGCTCAGACATGCACGTTACCAGACAGGATGATTCAGGAGAATTTATTTATCATCCGGATGTATCTGAATAGAAAGGGATTGCTGGGTATCTGCTTTCTTTAGACCAATATAAAGCTTTTGATAAAATCAGTCTCACCTTTTTGTTTCATGTAGGTAAGGAAATATGGTATTCCTCATACCTTTGTACAGAAGTTACAAGTATCATATAATTCAGTGGAAATAACTCCATTAATAGCAGTTCATGAGGAACGTAGGATTAAGTGAATATTAGGGTTAGACAAGGGTGCCCCCTTAGCCCATTACTGTGTGTTTTTGCTGTTGACCCCTTTTATCAGGAACGCCACAGTAAATAGAAACATAGTAGGAATCTCAGGCTTGCAACAGGGTGATTTAGCAAAATTAGTCACATATGCTGATGATATGTCTTTTTATTGGAAATGACTAGAGTGTGCTTAGTTTATGGAGGACTATTCTAAAGTAAGGTTAGGACCACATACAACTAAGGTAACTTGTTTGATATTAAATTGTCGGAGGAACCTCTCAAAATTTTGGGTGTTAAGTTTGGGGAAGGGGATATGGCCCATGTTAACTGGTAGGAAGCCTTAATAACCTGCATAATGAAGGTAGCCAGATGGAAAAGCATGAGAATGTCCAAAACAAAAAGAGTGTTTGTGAAAGGGAGGAGTAACTATGATAAATCCGATGATATTTTTTCATACGTTGTTTTGGTCAAGGTCCTTGAAGATACATACTGTACATGAGAATTCAACACTGGCACAGAAATGGATTAATAATAAATTAAAAGATTATCTAATGAAATGGGAGGACTACCCTATACAAATATCACAACATAAAGCAACTTTACAGAAGCTTTTCAAAAGGAAGGTTAGAAAATACCACATGGAACATGATTCTAGGAAAAGGTTGTATAACCTGGTACTTAGTACAGTAGGTCCCACTGAACCTGAATTTAAAAATTGTAGGTCGGCCAAGAACCATTTGGTTTTTAAGTAACTTGTGAACAATGGGATACTTCAAAGGATGTGGGATGTTTTATGGCTCTGCTCTCATGGGAGGTTAAAGGTGAGGGGTAATAACAAGCATAAGGCCATAGAAGAAAAAACGGGCCTGATTCCAAGATGAATGACGCAACTCGCTGGCATATGTGAGTTGTGACATTCGCCGCTATGCCGGGGACCTTGCACCATATTCCAGAACAGGCAGGGTCCCAGGCACTTACGCCCTGTGACTTGCAGCATTGCCAGGGTTGTGCCACAGGAAGGACACACATGACCTGGGTGCCACAAGCCACTGACAGCAGGGTGCAGCCCCCTCCGAGCCCCACAACATGCCCGCAAGCCTCTATGGGCCATGGGGGTGTTGGCAGAGTGGCACTGGCATGGGGGTAGTGGCATAGCGCAGGCCCAGATGCCGGTGGGTAGCACCCCGGTATTGAGGGGGATTGCTCTGTGTCAGAGGGGGTCCATGGGGCATGGCCTTGTGTGGGTCATGGCACTGCAGGGGGGCAACAGGCCATGTGCAATGTCAGAAGCCCCTTAGACCAGCTAATAGCAGGTCTAACCCTGCAGTGCTGCAGTAGCTCTTGGAATGGCATAAGGGGGTTATGGCAGCTGCTCTTTTGGAATAAGTCGCAGCTACTGCTGTAACCCCCCCCTTCCGCTGGTCCATAGGGACCTTGGACAGCGGATGTCCCCTTGGGCACAGGCCACCCGTGTCATGACGCAGCCTGCCTCTTGGAATCTCAACCAGCATAACACATGGCGCAAGGTGCGACTTGCACCATTGAGTTTGGTGTAAGTCACCTTGGGACATACATAAGCCATTTTGGAAATGGGCCTAATATGTCATTACCCTGAATCCGTATTACAAATAGAGACTCTGGAGCATTTCTTACTAGAATGTACTTTTTCTATGCAATTTAGGCTATATCTAGCTAGGAGATGGAGGCTCCTGTGGTTAAAAAGCCTTTCTTATGAGAACTTAGTGCTGGGCGATTTCCCACAGTTGGTTTGAAAGTATGACTGCAGTACTCTGACTGTGATTTTTGCCTGTCTGAAATACTTCTTGTGGCAGGCAAGATGTCAGTTTGTGGTGCAACAACATTATATGGCCTACATGTCTATTCACCTCCACAGACAATGCATGACTTTGCTGTGTGTCACTCCAGAGCTGGTCATGCAGGAGTTCACAGAGCTGCATGGGCCTGTAGAGCCTGTACCATGAGGTGGTTGTTACTTAGGACTTTGAACGTGACTTGTGGACAGTACTTTCTCTGTGCAGCATAGCACCTCCACGGACTACATGTGGACCCAGGGTGGGCATCTGCCCTCTCCTCCTCCTCCTCCTGTACAGCCTCCTGCAGCATGTACATTAGGTGTGCTGCCCCGAACACCATTGTGGCTTGTCAGCTGCAGTGTTACCACCTATCTCTGGGGTTTTCCCAGGTTTAAGTTTTATAGGTGGTACTAGTGTGGCACTAAGTGTCTTCTGCTCACCCCATAGGACAGCACTATCATGATGATTATCTCATTGTGCCAGTATGCATGGCGCCCACCCCCTCACAAGACTGCATACATTTTCTTTGGCAAGTCCAAAAGACTGGAGCACACACACCCATTTTTCAAATACCACTGAGGCTCTCCAATAATGCTAAAAATATACTTTATTACATATAAAACGACATGAACACCTGATGCATTTCAGATTGTAAATCCTTATACTTTGCCAGCATATGCTATTGACTTTAGCGCATGCTGTGCCCCCTTTAAATATGGGATTCTGGTGTAAAATCCATAAAATGCAGGCGCAATCACTTTGCGTGCGACACAATTTTTTTAATATCGGGCTCATGGTGACAAATTACGGGCATGAGAACATGGGTATTGAATAAGTTATGCAACAGTTATACTTGTGATCCTTTTTGTGCATGATAAAGTAGAATACAGTGGACCTGATTCTCAAAAGTTTACGTCTGGCGTAACATGACTTGTGCCAAAATAAATGGTGTAAATAGCAAATTATGCCAACAGTTGAGACATGTGGTCTTCTGCAAAGCAGCCTGTGACATGTTACAGGTTGCTTGCACCAAAGTGGACTTATGCCACCAGTTACACCATAAACCCCCTGCGACATGGCTCTAGGGGGTTTATGGCAGTAGTTGCGCCCTATTCTGGAAGGGCAGCCTCTAAGTCCCTGAATTTGCTATTCTAAAACAACCCCCCAGAGGACATCCTTCAAAGTACAGTTACACCAGCAAATAGCTGGTGTAAGTGTACTTTGCAACCACCAGGGGTCGCCAGTGTTGGGTAAGTTACTTTTTCTAGTACTTTCTATTACTTTTGGAAACTTGTTCCAGAAAGCTCTGTGCAGTCACTACAAGGATGGAAAAGTACTGGAAAAAGTAATAACACCTCACAATAACAATTACTTATGTCTTTTTATACAAAAAAAATACGTAACTGTAACTGATTACATTTATTTGGATGTAACTAGTAACTAACCTATTACTTTTTAAAAAATGTAATCTGTTATAGTTATTTATTATGTTTGTATAGTTTTTGTATAAAAAGAAATAAGAAACTATAACTGTAAGGTGTATTACTTTTTCTAGTACTTTTCCATCCTTGTTAGTAACTGCACAGAGCTCCCTTGAACAAGTTTCCAAACATAATAGAAAGTAATAGAAAAAGGAACTTACCCAACACTGGGGTTGCGTCAATGTGCCACCAGCCCCGATCCCCCATTATATGCAACCCCCCGAGCCCCAAACCAGTAGTAAAAGCTCCACAGGGCTATTGAACCCCCAATAATGTTTGAAAAAAGCCATGCAGTGCTATGGGACCCACCTGACCCCATCCTCCAATATTGTTCACATAAAAGCCCTGCAGGGCTAGCACCTCCACTCCCCAATCCCCAGAACTGCGATAGGCAATAAAAAATAATTAATATAGCCCTCAATCTCCCTGGTGGTCTAGTGGCCCTCCACCTGCCACCCGACAGTGCCATTCCACCCAGCGACTGGCATAGCCCACCTCTCACCACCATAGCCAGCTGCTGACTGAGCTCCGTATGAGCGCGTTCTACTGTAAATAGTACACACTCAATGAATAAGCTGTCATTCATTGAGCACATACTATTTACAGTAATACACGCTCACACAGAGCTCAGTCAGCGGCTGGCTGTGGTAGTGAGAAGTGGGCTGTGCCAGTCGCTGGTTGGGGACGGGTGGGGGGTTGCTGGGTGGACTGGCACTGTTGGGTGGGGGGGCCACTAGACTACCAGGGAGATTGGGGGCAATGTTAATTATTTTTTATTGCATATCACAATTCTGGGGATCGGGGAGTGGAGGCGTTAGCCCTTTGGAGCTTTACTATTAATGCAGGGAATGGGCATGGTGGGGGTGTGCTAGCCCTGCTGGTATAGGACATGTGTTGGGGGACTGGGCATGGGGTGCTAGCCCTGTGGGGTGTTTTGTTTGGGGGTTTGGGGCATTGGTGGGGGTTGGGGTCCACTAGCCCTGCGGAGCTGTACAGTGTGTGTGTGTGGGGGGGGGGCACTTGCTCCCTGCACTTGGGCAAGCCACAGGCTTGTGGCCAGCCATTCTGGTATGCCCTCCATTTGGCGCATGTCATGGGACTATGCTGTGGGGACCCTGTCTGATAGAGAATCAGGCGCAGGGTCCCTGGCGCAACTGTGTTTGGTGCAAGTCACCTTTAGCATTGATTTGCTACATCTTTCTAGAATCGGGCCCAGTATGTTTATAGTGTTGAGTAAGAACAATGATTTCATATCTAAAAATGTATCTCATAGAATAGAAATGGTAACAGGTAACATGTATCCTTGAATGTTTTTTTATCCAGCAACAATGAATTCAGGAGTTATATGCATACACACACCGTCAGAATTAGGAAGCACAGCTCAGCTTGTTAGTGACATACTACAGCACAGTGAAGGAACTGTATGTGGCTGGAAAAGCTGACTCTAATGACGTGAATTAATCTTTTCCACAGTGAACAGAACATGCTAAACACAACTCTGAAATGGCAACTGCAGCAGATGAAAATAAATTAAAAAAGCAAATGGAAGTTTGCAACACAAAACCACAGGTTGGTCAAAATATTAAAGGACTTGATATGAATTGTTTATTTCCATTACATTTGCCAGAAACAGGACAGATTGAGCACCAGCCTCTAGACTGGCATTTCTTCACACACAGTTTGTGCATCTGGCTGAAGCATCCCATCCAGCAGACATGAACAGTGGCAAACTTGGCAAAGGGCATTAAGTTTTTATTTTTTGTTCTATTCATGACTCATGTTGCTGCTAGTGACCTCCCCTTCCTTGGAGACCATGCCCTCTTCACCCATATAACAGGAGATGGAAATCCACCATCAGATGCCCAATGAGTCAAGGAGCAGGGTGCAGCTGGCATGCTAGAGCTGCAGGCTAGTGAGACAGCTGCAGAGAGGTCTAATGATCAGCACAGTGATGGCACTCCCTCCCTCTCTGAAAGAAATCTCCCTCCATCTCAAGCCATCTACAGCAACATCACGGGATTTGAGAACTGGGGGCTAGAGTGCCAGCAAAAGACCAAGCCCAGAGTCTGAGAGGAGCACCTCCAAGCATATCCTTGGGATTGTCTCTTCATTTTTTGGACTGATAGTGCTAGACTTCTCCCCACTTTTAGTGTGTGGTTGGAGCAGCCCCTGGTGTTGGAGTGTCTGTGAATTGGGACTTCACTGATCATTTGTATAGACTGAGGAGGACTGTCTGCAGTGGCAATGCAGGTGCAATGGGGGGGAGGATCTATAGAGAGTGATCACACGTAAGGGAGTCTGCAGGAATTTGAGCTTGTGTGTGTCAGTAACATCTCCCCATTCTGCTATGACTATCAGATATATAGCTACTGAGATTAATAGACTATAGCAAGCATAAGTAAAGGGCATCTTCACACAATTCATTCAGGATTCATGAATGCCATGGGGGTTCAACTTACTGTATGACGGTTCTTAAATATGGATTCTTGTATATTTTTTGGAAAGAAGATTCCTAATTTATGTCTCTAAGTGTAAACTTAATATGTTTAACATAGATGCCTTTTCCGCACTCCAAAATTTTTATCTATATCAGCAAATATTGGAAAAACAGTTTCTGTCCAAGTATAGTACCTGTTACAGTTAAGCTTTATATAGGCATGGTGTTGGCACACGCATGCAAGAAATAAAAAAATAAAACTTTCTTTACTGATTTGCAAGTCTGGATTTCTCACTAAGGAATGCAAAAATGTTTCTTTTTGGATCCATGACAGTTGGGCGACAATTTAGTTGTCGACTGACGTTTTAGCGACTCCTTTATGTCGACTGCATTTGCAGTTGGCATAAAGGGAGTCAAAGGACACATTGTTTTCTTAAGGGGTCCTTTGTCCCCCACACCCCCACTGATAAAATTATCAACTCCAAGTTGGAGTTGTTTCAGGAAGAGGGTGCAATACCCCCAGAAAGCAGTGCCAGGGTCCCGCGCTGACACTACAGTGACCTGGTGCTGTTGGCACTGTGGTGTCGGGCGATGTAAAATTGTCACAGTAGCATTGGTATACCTTTCTTTTTTGAGGTCCCCTACAGTCTTACATTGATTGGAACCCTTGCTACAAGCATAGGTATAATTTATGCAGTACAAATGGGTGTGTCGGGGGGGAGCAGAGAGAAGCACCATGGTCTAGTTTATATACTGTAAACAGTTTAGGGAACTACAGGCTCCCAGATTAAAATGTCACCACAGCCACTTGCAGTGTGACCCTGATCAGGTCACTTAATGTTTTTGAGCTTTGCTTCACCTAGCTGTAAAAATTAGTAAAAAGGCAAAATCCCATTTAAAATAAGATAGTGCATCTCAACTGGACTATGCTTGGTAAATGCATTGTGGTGTGTGTGTGTGTGTGTGTATTGTGTGTACATGTCGTGTGCATATGTGTATGTATGTGTGTGTGTCTAGACACAGATGTACAGTATCTGTGTGTATTATTGTGCCTGTTGGATGGAGTATTGGGTTAGTAATTCCAGACTAATCCAGACTCATAGTGACAAGCTCATACCAGCCAGTCACAGTCAGTAAGTGTCATGAGGTTGCAAATACCTCTCAGCTAGCAATCCATACACTAGAAGGGATTTGATTAGGAAATTGTGTAGCCAGGACTGCAGGGGAGGCTAGCAATGTGAATCACAACTGTTAGATGTCTCAGCCTTAATGTTCTCTAATAATCCATTGTTCCTGCAATTGCTCAAAACCATTAGAAGTCACCTATGGCTATGCATGCCTGCATTTATCAGACATGTCTGATTTATATATACTGTTGTACAGGGGGCAACTCTGAAAGTGAATATGGCCAATCTGTGCTTGTTTTAGTCTACTGCATATTCCACTATATAGCCCAGGCCCATGACCTTGCCTTTGAAAGGGATGAGGACTGTATCTCACTGAGCAGTTGAGTTCTACCATCAGTATGTAGAAAATAAAGCATAGGTGGCTTTGTATTATGAAGCTTTTTACATACCTGAGGTGTGTGATGTACCATAAAGCTCAAGAGGTTTCTGTGGACAGCACACACCAAAGGTGTGTAAAAAACTTCATAAGCACACATTTGCTTATGTTTTATTTTTTACAATAATGGGTGCAGGAACATACAGAAGGCACCAAGTAAAGTCAACGGTAGCAGCTAGGATGAGCGCTTCTGCAATGGCGCTGACTTTCCAGGGCAATCCCCAAAGTGCTGCAGCTGAAAGAGTGAGTGCACACAAATCCAAAACAACAGTGGAAGAATGAAAAGCTCAGCCACACTGTAAGGGCGAGCCCCACACACTCCAGCAGCAGGACCATGAGCCCCAGCAGGCCATGAAAAGGGGAGGCGAGACCAGGACACAGGCCACCAGGCAGAGTGTGCACAGGATGGCCAGAACAGCATCAGCGAGGCTGGGCACACAAGGTCACAGCAAGTGGAGGCCTTGGGGAACAGGGGAAGTCAGGGGAGGCGGCGTCACTGCCGGGGAAACCAGGCAAGGGGAGGCAGAGCCAGGGAGAGGAAGGACAGGGGTGACAGTGAGAGGTAACACCACCCCGCAGCTCACACGGAGACCAGGGCCAACACCGGCCCACAACCCACACAGGAGGCAGAGCCCCCCCCCCAGCAGCAGCATATAGCAGCAATGCAACACTCACCCATGCAGGACAGCTCACAACAGTCAGATGCCACAGGGCAGCACCTAGGCAGATGATGCACGATGCACAGCAAGTCAGGACCACAGCGAGGGTGGACCACAAGCCACATGGACATGGGGGAAGGGGGTACCCCGGCGCTGTCAGCTATAGTCCCCAAGGAGGAAGGGGGCATGGGCAGGAGCACACGGGGTGGGGCCCACAGTGGCTATAAGAGTGCTACCAGCAGCAGCATGTCCAGAAGGGAACACTGCACTCATCATGGAGGTGTGCTATGTTCCCAGCCAAAAAGGGCAAGCCACTGGCTACCCACAATGGCTACATATACAGATATGACAAAGAAGAGCCTGAGAAGGTCTACTGGAGATGTGCAGAGGCACGCAGGTACCACTACCTAGCCTGCCTGCACACTTTGGAGGACACAGTGGTGGCAACAATCCGGGAACACAATCATGCACCAGATGCTGCAGATGTGGGCGTGCAGTGCGTCCTTGGAACGCTGCGAGACAGGGCCCAGCGGATGATGGACAGTGCATCGCAGGTCATCATGGCCAGTACATTGGGCATAGCCTGTGGTCATGGCTGGTCAACTGCCGGGAGTGCGGCTGCTGCAGCAGTCAGTACAGTGAGTGTGGCACATGGCACAGAGCAGGCCAACCACCCCCCTATTGGTCGAGGACCTCAGCATCCTGGAAGAGTTCACCCTTGCCAGCGATGGCACACGCTTCCTCCTATATGACAGCGGGAGGGAGCGGGACCGTATCATGGTGTATGTCACGGACCGTGGCCTGCAGCAGCTGATGATCTGTATGGACTGGTTCATGGATGGCACATTCAGGGAATGCCCCACCCTGTTCAGCCAGCTGTCCACTGTTCACGCTGTCCAGTCCGGTGTAGTTCTGCCCATTGTCTATGCCCTGATATGTACCAGGCTGGCACAGACCTATGTCTGCCTGCTGGGCCAGCTGAAGCTACACAAACCAGACCTTGCACCTGACACAGTCCTGCTCAACTTTGAGCATGCCAGCTGGCATGGGATTGGCACCATGTTCCCAGAGGCCCACGTCTGGGGCTGTTTTTTCCATTACTCCCAGGACCTGTGGCACAGGGTACAACAGTTGCCGGACATCCTGGCACAGTACTCCACTGACCCATAACTTCACCCTGCATGTGTGGATGCTGCTGGCACTGGCATTCCTCCCACCTGTGGATGTGCCAGCCATGTTCGACGAGCTGTGGGAGTGGGTGTACGTGTCCATGAACAAGGAGGTCCTCCAGCCCATGCTGGACTATGTGAAGAACTCCTGGATCGGTCGCCCCACAGGGCGCCGACATCCAAACTTCCCCATCGAGCAGTGGAACTGCTATGATGCGACCATCCAGGGCCTGGCACATACGAACAATGTGGTGGCACAGGGCCTTCAACACCCAGGTTGGTGCATGCCACCCCAGCATCTGGCACCTCCTAGAGTGACTCAGGGAGTAGGAGCATCTGACCGCCCTTCGTGCAGAAATCCTGGTGTCAGGGGCAGAGACACCACAACCCCAGCTTCGGTGCCATGACCTAGATGCCCAAATCCATGCGGTCATGGCCTAGTACAGCACCAGGAGCCACTACAACTACCTATGTGGACTGGCTCACAACTTCACATTCCACATGTGAGCATCCACTACGTGGCCCCTGGCATGCCCTGCCCCCTGTGAGCCCTTTGCCATCGCTGGGCTACTTAGCCGTGTGCAGCACCATAGCTCGAGTGGCGGTCCTTCTTCCTGCCCTGTTTGTTGTGTCATCCTGCCGTGGGCACCCACACTCCTCCACCGCTTCCCCTGCAGTCACCCTTCTGACTCGGGCATACAAGGCAGTGCCACGGCACATCCATCTGATGAGTTGTATGCACTATATGTACCCCCTCCCAGGATTTCTTATTATGTAGCCCACTCAGACAGTGCTGCACTGCCCTGTCAGCTGCGACTGACACCACAGCATACCATACCCTCTCTCAGTGTCCATTGTACCTGCATTGCATATTCTACACTCTCCTGCTGGCTGCTGGCACAGTTTACACTGCGATGGTCATTGCCCAATGGCTGTGTCACTACTGTATGTGTCACAGCACCATCCCATCTGACACTGCCTACCTGGTGCCTCACACATAAGCATGCTGGATACGACATGTCACTGGACAGTCCCACTGGCTGAGCACTCACATATGCAACCCCCCCTACTCCTGCATAACGCGCAGGCTACTCAGCTGCTTCTGTACTATTCCATTTCATACTGCTGCCATATGCAAGTGATGCTACACCTCTCTTGGTGTCATGCACCTGCCCATAGCCTTCCCGGACTGTGCTGCATGCCTGCTGCCCCTGTCCACATACGGTGTAGAACACGGCCATTGGCTGCTGCCCAATCCATGTCGCCTATGCCTTACTGCCCATGCTGCATCACCTGGTGCCTCCTCTGCCCTTGCCACACTCACCGTGTGCACGTCACCCTTCCAGCCCCCTTCTGCTGCTGTTGGTCACTTTGCCATTCGGTGATGTTTCCCTGTCACCCATGCAGCAGTTGCCATTTTCCCTTTGCCATTTCAGGCCATGCCATGTTGGGGGGCGCTCATATCACATAATTCCAAGTCAACTGTAGAAATGAAAAATGGAGAACCAGTGCTGCAAACAGGAAAGGGAAAGTAAAAATGCGAGCCAGTATAGTGCAGTGGTTTAAGGCTCTGAGCTGCAAATCTGGTGACATCCAGCAGACCAGACCTGGCTTTGAATCCCACAGCTTCCACTTGCATACTGTGTGACCCTGAGCAAGTCACTTAACTTCCCTGTGCTCTCAGGTCACATCTGTAAAAAAGCTTTCAGCTTAGTGTGCTATTCCTGGTTAAACAATAACAAAAAAAAAATGCAAGTGCTACAAATGCTGTAATAACTGGGTATGACATCATACCTAGTTATTATGGCATTTGATTACAGCTATAATCAGTGTGATAAAGGGGTCATCAGTTATTATCAAACAATTCTATCTACTGTATGTCCCGATCTCCAGTTAATACACTTAAAAGATTCCTGCCACAGATATACTATAGCTCCAGAAATGAAATCCTGAGGGTGGGTAAAGAAAGTCAGTTCTCAGTTGCACCTGCAGCACTTCAGATGCTTCTCCAGTCTCTTACTGAATGGTGTGTGTATGTGTGTGTGTGTGTGTGTGTGTGTGTGTGTGTGTGTGTGTGTGTGTGTGTGTGTGTGTGTGTGTGCGTGCACGTGCCATATATTTACCTGCTGATACTACCAGCTTTGAAACAATGGTTTAAAACTTTGGAAAATATTCGGGTAAAAGGGAAAGCAGAAATCTAGGCATCTAAGGATTCTGTGTGTTTGGCATTATACGGGTCTGGGCTTCAGAAGACATGTTTGGTCTGGGTTCTGTACTATACATGAGCCTGTCTGGACTGAAGAAACTAGTGACTATAATAACAATCAGGCTATCACAAGGACTGGAATACTGAATGATGACTAAGTAACTGAACTATATCATGTGCATTGAATACCCCATGTTTCTCTCACTTACACACACACCCATGCATACGTGGAAGAAGGGCTCCGTAGTTCTAACAGTCTGCAGTCTCCATGAGTTGCTGCAGTGCTGAGGACATTTGTTACAGTATAAATGTCTCTAGTGAAAAATTCCATGGAAGCCCTAGTGTGGCAAAAATAACTGGATGTCTGGCTAAAATGATGCATAGGTGGCAACACTAGGCTGCTATGGACCATACATCAAGAACAGGTGGTGGAGGTTAATAATAACCTGGTTTATCAGTTCTCGTCTATACTGTAGCTGCTATGGTAATCTGATGTAGAAAGAAGTACTTTAGTTGAACACAAATATGACTAACACCAGCAGACTGTGAGGATGGAGGGGCAGAATGGGACCCTCTTTTTCCATAATTCCTTCACTCATTGAACTGTGAATTGACTACTGTGTCTGGGAATGAACACGGACAACATACATTTTTAAATCATGTTTAATTTGGTCACTTCGGAAGAAGAGGAGGAGCAACTTTTTTTCTATAGCACTTAGGATTAGACATCCATTGCTGAGTTAACCGGAATATGTTTTTATCCCAGTTGCAGTATCCATATGGGTTGCTTATCCAAGGTGAGGCAGTGATGCTTGTGGAAGAGTACTCCACTGTGGAAACAGGAGGTTACAGGTTTAAATCCCATCACATGGCTCACTGCGTGGGCCTGGGACACATCACTTGACCTCCCTGTGCTTCAGTTCTGCAGCTGTAAAACTATGTGGAAGCAGGACTCCACTCTGAAAAGAAGAATTTATATCTCATCTGGGCAAACCTGGGGCAATAAACTGTAAAATAACAACCACTCACTTACTTGTAAAGTGATTAACAACTTAAGATCTCCCATGTATTGGTCCTGTAAGAGTGCAGCGTTGAGCTGAGCCATACTAATGTTTCAGATATGGGTTCAGTTGTGAATCACCATTACTTGAGCGCTGCAGCTCCAGCCCGAATGACAGCAGTGGCAGCACATACAAAATGGCTGGCTCCTGCAGACTGCTGGGGAAGTCACTGGGACCCCAAGCAGTAGTTTCAATATATCAGTCCCACACATCTGGTCCAGCTGAAATCTGTTCCCCAATTAAACACGTTGCCATCCAGAGAAGGTGCATTGAAAGTACCTGCTCAGGAAGTTGCCCCTTGTAATTCTCTCTCTCTTTCTTTAACCAATATGCTTTTTTGATTAGCGTTTTGTTCAGCTGTCTGGAAACCAGTTTATTAGTCGCATATGAGTCTCCACTGCACTTTGCCAGGGGCATCTGAATGGGGCTTCTCCACTATATGCATTTAGTTAGGAAAGGAATTCTAGGTTTCTACTTTGTAATTGTGGCATTATCCTTGCCTCTCAAACACTAAATTGTATTTGAGGATAGCAGGGATATATTTATTATATATACATTCTCAGCAAAAAAATGCAGTAATGCATCAGTTAGGGTTCAGATTAAAGCAGCAAAAGTAGGGAAATGTGGCATTAGAGTTTCCAACCCTAAAGCAACCCCTCACCCCGAGCAGCAAAAGAAAAATAAACTTTAGGGTTTTGGGTCTCTTGAGTCTTGGCAAATCAGTGGTAGGCATTTTCTTCAGGTTGTCAACTCTAATGCTCACCCCCTCCGCTAAGAAAACAAGGTCAGATGCAATCTCTTTTCTTCAGACAGGGCCCACAGGGTCTTGCATGAGGAAAGCTGCAACAGATGCTGTTGGCAACATGTGGTGAGACATACTTCTGTACCTTTGAAGAGTGTATCACTATGAGGCACTGGCTTAGAGTTGTACCTTGTTCTTCAGACAGGAGGCTATGGGCTGGGGGAGATGGTGAGCATTAGTGTTGACAACCCCAAGGAAGACCCCACCTGTGATTCACCGAGACCCAGGAACCCCATAACCCTAATGTTTTTTCCTTTTACTGCATGGGGTGGGGGTGGGGAGTTAGGGTTGGGAACCCTATTCCACTTTCCCTACTTTTGTTGCTTTAATCTGAACCCTAACTGGTGCATTAATGCAGTTTTTTGCAAAGAAATTCCTGTCTTTTGAGATAGTGGAATCGTAGCCTCATTCACACAGGTCCCTTCATCCATCTTGCTGCGGAAATGGAGGGCCCTATGGGTCTTGTACTTCCATGTGTTTATAGAGGCAGACATGCAGGAACATTTGGGCTCTGCACCAAATGTGGAGTCTGTCAGGCTGCAGAAGCACAAGACCCTCTGGGCCTACCAGGTCAAGATATTGCATACAATACTATGCATCGACTACCGTGCGGAATACATACAGAACCTTGCAAGACAGATATAGTGTATGAACGGTTTTGTACCCTATCGCACATGGGTGTGGAGGGGTTCTGTGGAGGTGAAGACCTCCGTTTTGGAGGTGATCCACCGAGCTGCTGCCTTAGCTCAGTGGGATTAGCCACGGCACTACAGGAGGTTGCTGTGCATCTGTGGACCTGGGCTTGAATCCTGGTCGAAGACTTTTTGGAAACCACTTTGTGCAGTTTCTTTATTTTTCTTCCCGTGGTGTTTCGCCCCATCCCCAATTTGAGCCCCCTCCCAGAGTTGACTATTTTAATAGGGGGAACAGCCCCCCATAATGGGGGGGTGAGGGGGCAGAGTCCCCAACAGATAAAGAAAATGGCAGATATTTATGTCTCCAAAATTGGTTTTGGTACTATGTCTCTGCTGCAGCAATGTATCCACTGAATGTACAGTGTGGTACATTTCTGTGCACTATCACGTTGCAACATTATGACCCCATGCCCCCTTTAGGCCCTGCACTTCCATGCAGCTACAGATACAGATGTGCAGGGTCATCCAGCCATGCCTCAACTGAAGTATCCATGTGGGCAAGGAAGTACAGGTACTTTTGGGCCTTGCACTTCCATGTTGCTACAGATGCAGACACGCAGGAGTTCTTGTGGGTATGAAGGGGGCCAAGCAGTTCTATGTGGCTCCAGATGCACCTTTTTGATCAGGTCTCAAGTATGTTTCCACAATGGTTAATGATGTAGGGTCATAAAAAGCACATGCGAAAAATTAGGCATTCAAATCTTCAGAATTTACTCAGTTAAGGGGAAAACTCTTCATTCTTTCAATATAAAGAAATTCTTCTTTCATGAACCAATATTTCTGTTTTGTGAGCCAGCAGTCTTGTTTTGTGGGGATCATGAAAGAAGGTCAGCTCACGAAACAAGATGTTGGATTAATTTTTTTTATTCTTGTTTCGTGAACTAAGTTCTTATTTTGTGAGGCTCATGAAAGAAGAACACAGCCTCACAAAACAAGATTCTCAGCTCACGAAACAAGAATATGGAGTTCATTTTTTTTTCTCAATCTTGTTTTGTCAGCAGGCCTGTAGTTTTTTGAGTCATGAAACAACTCACTAAAGAAGACAGCCATCTTACTAAAAAAGATTTGGTACTTAGTTGTTTTTCCAGTCTTGTTTCATGAGCCTGCCTTTTTTCATGAGTGACAAAACAACTCACAAAACAAGAAGGTCCACTAACAAAACAAGACTTGAAAAAAAAAAACTAAGTTCCAAATCTTATTTCATGAGACAGGCTTCTTGTCTCATGATTTGTTTCGTGAGTCATGAAACAAGATTAAAACAAGTCCACATTCATGTTTTATGAGCTGAAAATCATGTTTTGTGAGGCTGTATTGTTCTTTCATGAGCCTCACAAAACAAGAAAATTGGATCATGAAATAAACCTTGCTAAGGATTTTTGGGATGTCCCAAAATCATATTTCAGGGTCCCGTTTAACTAGATTCATGCATTGTTTTCTTTCTAGGGCATCATTTTTATGTAATTTCAAATTTAAAAAAAAATGAAAACAAGATGGTTGCCATAAGAAAGAAGAATTTTTGCTCACAATAGAAGAATTTCTGCTCATGAAACAAGGATCTTCTTTCATGAGCAGAAATTCATCTTTCAAGCAAGAATTTTCTTGCATGAGCAGACATTCTTCTTTCATATCAAACATCTATCTGAAAGACCATAGTGAGCATGCTCAAAACCAAAATTTTAAATCCTTACAACTTGGGAAGGGATTCATATTTTTTCTCCAATCCAATGAATGTCGCCATTGTAGGGCAAGTTTTTTCTACTCTGAAAATTGCAGAACAAAATTCCAAACTGGCTGTATGGGAGAACAAAAAAAACCCCAGCAAAACAAAACTATTTGTTTCTCTTTTTGCATTATCCACATCTCAGAATTCACAAATCCAGCTGGAATGAAACTTGCCTTATCAAGAGACCTTGCCCCTCACACTGTGCATGCAAAATTCCATGCAATTCTGTTGAATTGGGCTAAAGCTATTAAAGTGCAAAATTAGGGGTTTAACTTTAAACACTCTATTCAGCCTAACTAATATATAGGATTTTCATTATCAAATAGATTAATTATCACAAACAGCTCCTCTCTTGGGCATGTTACTTATGGTCACATTTATAGAATGCAGGCAGGATGTGCTTTGTCTTCTTTCAAACTTTTAAAAGTATAGTCAAAATACAAAAGATAATGAAAGGCACCAAAATGAATTTTGTAAAGTGTTAGTTGATAGCATGACTGGAAACCAAGAGGGAGGTTCTGCTTACTTGATAGCTTGTCAGTCATGCAGCACTGCCACCACCAAGCAGAACAGCAGTACATTGCCCTCATCAAAGCATTGTCTGTCACTCCACCACAGCACTGCCCCTCACTCCACCACAGCATTGTCCCTCACCTCACCACAGCACTGCCCCTCACTCCACCACAGCATTGTCCCTCACCTCACCACAGCACTGTCCTTCACCCCACCACAGCACTGCCCCTCACCCCACCACAGCACTGTCCCTCACTCCACCACAGCACTGTCCCTCACTCCACCACATTACTTCATCCCCACCAAGGTCAGATAAGGGTTCTGCATATCAAAAATATATAAACAAATTCTGATTGCTATTCACCTGGGTATAAGATAACTGTGCAGTTCAGCTGCCCACACATACCAAGTTCAAGATTGTTGTGAAGAGATAAATCCATTGAGCAAGCTCATTTTCAAGGAGCACCCTTTTTTAACAACAACAAACCATACATACGATCAATATGGGGATACAAAATTAATTAACAGGCACGATTTAACAGAATGTACAATATGAACTATACAAGGCAGGGGTGAACAGCCAATGCTGGGAAACATATAATCAATACATGAGGATGGTATATACATAAACAATATAAACAGAAATAAATACAGTGGTACTACAAGGTAAACGTAGCGAAGTGTTGGACAAAACAGTAAAAATATACATATATACAAAGCAACAGGAGAAAAATCCTCATTAGGTATACTGTAGTACTAATGAGAGTTTGGTATAATGGGCAAATGGCAAAGGGGAGAAAACAGGCTAGCACCTAAGACAAGTACACACGAGTGATAGTTTAGAGGTAAGCCAAGGAGGTAGGTGAGTTCTACTGGATTGACTGCAGTGGCAAGCATCATTAATTAGACTGGTTATTCGAGTTTTGAAAGCCCTTACAGGAATGAGTGTGCTCAATTTAAGGGACGATTGAAGCTTGTCCAAGTGGTAGGGAGGGCATAACTGATGGCCAGTTGACCAAAGCAGGTACGGACTTTGGACACATCTAAAAAAAATGTAAGAGGTACTTCTAAGAGCATAAGGAGTTTGGGGGTGAGAAATAAGACTAGTGATGTTGGCTGGGAGTTTGTTCAAGAGAGATTTATATGCCCATAGATAAGTCTCCTGGTAGTCAGAGAAGTCCAACCCACTGCCCCATATAGGGTGCAATGGTGTGTTCTTGCAGAGGCATTAATGACAAAACAGATGGCTCTGTGATAAAGGGTATCAAGTTTTTGCAAATGGGTGGCTACACAATTTTTGTAAGTGATGTCTGCATAGTCCAGGAGAGGAAGGGAGGAAGGTGGACTGGACCAGTCTAAATCTGGAGTTTGGGGAAAACAAGGCCTTATTTCTTATTTCTGTCGAAAAAGCCCAACCTTAGTTTAACCTTTTTAAAAATGGCTTCAATGTGAGGAAGAAAGGAGAGCTTAGAATCAAGGAGGAAGCCTAAGTATTTAAACCTATCCACAATCTCAAGCTTATCACCAAGCAAGGTAGTGATAGGCATGTGTCGGCAGTGTAAGTATGATGATCTGGCATAGTGAAAATACATCACTTTGGTTTTGTTGCCATTTAATAGAAGTTTGGAGTGGAGTAAATTAAGTTACAGTTGGTTAAAGTCTGATTGAAGGGCAGAGAAGACATCTAGGAATGAAGGTTTAGCAATAAAGAGGACCGTGTTGTCTACAAAAAAGTGAAATTTTGAGTTGGTAATTTTATTACCTAGATTGCTGACATATATTATATACCACTTCATTCCATTAATTTACCAGTAATTAAGTCTAATTAGTAATACAAAGGTACTGTATATTTCTCTTTTCTTAGTATAGAAGTTTAATTGCACAACTGAGAAATGGGTAGAATAAGTTGTGGTGAGCAAAACTCCATTTTTATCCTATACCCAGATATATGGAAGCCCACTTTCAACAGTATACGTTTGCATTGATGTACTGCTGTCTGAAACCACCAAAAACATAGACGGGTTGCTTTAGGCCAAAGAAACCTGGACACTTGTTTATTTCAATGCAGTATCTTTATTGTAACATCCCCATTGTTTCCCCACTACAGTTGTGGCTTCCTCAGGAGAACACTATGATTTATTACAGAATTAAAAAACATTAGATTTGGATCACATTTACATATATACAAAGCTACATGAAAACAACTTAAAGCAAAACTACAGTCAGATTTTTGCAAAAAAAAAATACAGTATATTGTGCAGAGTGTTTTGATTTGGGAGAGTAGTCCTAGTTTGTCATTCCCTTTGTTTGCTATTGGGATATTTTTCTATATTTACCTGCTAGTTTTATGCAATTTCACATTGACTGTAGTACTCCCACCAATGTTCTTTGTTTTTCTCTTCCTTTTAAATTTTTCTTTGATTTTCTGTTGTTGAGGCTCCTTATGCTGCAATGAGCAACATGCATACAATGGTTTTACCATGCCGCTGCGACATCCCACTCATTGACATCCCCGACAGCGACATCCACAATGTTGAGTGTCGGCATTGCACTGTTGGGGATGTCTCTGTGTTTCTATTGGGGACTGTGCCCCCCGAACCCTATATGTTGATGCAAGAATTTTGCATGATTCCGGTCTCTGTGATGGTCTTTGAGCTAGGGGGTTCTCTGTAGCGATAGCATACGTTATACAATGGTCTCATCCCTCTTACTGATACAAATAAGGAATATAAAAAGGAACTGAGCACTACACCTCTAAGTGCCCCACCACATATTTTTCTTGAATGTATTCATGCTTTGTTGCAAACACAACCTGCTAACCTCCCCCACCCCACCTGTTTTAACTGTTGCCATTAAGGGCTTCAGTAGGTTTTCCTTGAGACTGTCTATGCCTGTTGAACTGAAAGACTTATATTTTTGCTCTGTTTTACATATGAACATATGAAAATGTCAGCAGAAATAGGCTTTACGGTCCCTCTCATCTGCTTGATTGTGCAGCTAGCTTCTCATCTCGCAGCTGCCCCTCTCACTCCTCCCCTCCTTAGAGTTACTCTCCCCCTCACCCTGTCCCATCCCTTCTTGAAACTGCCCACCATCTTACAGGCCACCACCTCCTGTGGTAGAGTGTTTCACTTGCCCACCACCCTTTCTGTGAAGAACTGTCTCCTTACCTCCCTCCTGAATCTTTCCCCCTCCAGTCTGAGACTGCGCCCTCTCATGTCCCTTCCTGTTCTTAATTGGAAGATCCCCTCTGTTTGAGTCTTGTTCATCCCTTTCAAGTACTTAAAAATCTCAATCATGTCCCCCATCCCTCCTCTCCTCCAAAGAATACACATCTAGTTCGCTCAGCCTTTCCTCATAGGGCTTGCCCTCAAATCCCTGGTTCATCTTTGTCACTCTACACTGCACCCCCTCTAACAATCTGACATCCTTCCTCAGGTACGGGCACCAGAACTGCATGCAGTACTCCAGGCACAGCCTGACCAGTGACCAGTACAGGGGGAAGACTACCTCCCTACTTCTGGAGGAGATTCCCCTCGCTATGCACCCCAGCATCTTGTTGGTCTTCACTGCCATCTTCTTACACTGAGCAGAGTTGTTCATGCTTCCCGTTATAAGTACCCCTAGGTCCTTTTCCTCCACGGTGCTACCCAACTGTACCCCTTCCAGATGATAGTCCCTCCCCTGGTTCTTTGCTCCGAAGTGCATTACCTTGCACTTCTTAGCATTGAACCCCAGCTGCCATGTTTCTGACCATTCCTACAGTTTAGTTAGGTCGTCCTGTAGCCCCTTCCATCCCTCAATGTCATCAACCACCACTCCCATTTTGGTGTCATCTGCAAACAGGCTGACCTTACTTCAGATCCCAGCTAGTTTTATTTGCCCTCCCTGTTTTTTCATTAATTATTTTTTTTCTATTTCCCTTTATTACACTGTCTATCAAGACCAGCTGATTTCATCTCCCTATTCTGTTTTTTGCTACCTTTTTGTCTCTCTCAATTTTACTTGTTACCCATTTTGTGTAATTTATTTTTCTTTCTCCACTATAAGGTTAATTTTTTGTTGTTTCTCATCCACCGCTGTCCTTTCATCTCTTTTTCATAATCTTCTGCCTTCTTCTCCTTCCTCTATTTCAGTAATTCCCCCTCCTCATCCACTACTCTCCCTTCTTTCTCACTTCCCTCTCTCTTTCTTTTTCCCTGGCATCCTTTATGTCAAATTCTTCCTTCTCCTTGGCTTTACCTTGACGCTCTCTGGTGCTTTCTGTCCCCTCCCAACCCCATTCTCCCTCATTTGCTTCCCTCCTGTCTCCCTCTTGCAAGGCAGCACTCTGGTTCTTTAAATAAGCAATAACCCATGACAGGGTGTGCTGTTTTTAGAGATTAATCAACACCCCGGGTGCATTGTGAGGCACAAGGCCACAGACCAAGTGTCCTCACAGCACATGGGGTGTTGATTAATTCCCAATAACCACACACCCTGGAGTGGGTTATTGCGCTCATAACATGGGCCAAAAGTGGAAAGAAATGGGCAAAAAATGTTAAAATAAGAGGGACAACATGTGAGAACTACTTAGTATTCTTCCACCATTTATGGCCTCAGCACTACACTTTTCTGTGTTATGCCACAGAAAAAGTAGTTCAAACCAGACAAGTTTGTGGTGAACAGGCCACATACAATTGAATCAAAGAGCAACTGGAACTTCATTGGAACAGGGTGCTGCATCATTATATGTGCTCACACAGCTGTGTGGCAATTTGTCTAGCTGGTCCCCCCCCAAAGTTCTCTCCTTACACTGATGTACTCCCCCAACACCCAAAGTAAGCCACTTCACTCACACATTCCATTACATTACACGTTTCAGTCAGAAAGAAGCATGCTGATCTCTATCACCTCTGTCTCCTGAGACAGAGAAACACTGGTGCTAATTGGCTCTGCTGCTTACTGCTATCACGGTGATCAGTGTTCTCTGTCTCTTTCTTTCAGGAGTTGCACAGTGATCAGTGTTCTCTGTCTCTCTGTTTGGAGGTTTGGCTGCAGTTCCCAGAGGTAGGCGCAATGGGTTACTCCCAGAAAGACAGCTTTACTTACCATGAAAGAGAGAAGCAACAGAGACAGTGAGACGGCATTGCAGCACTTTCACTTCCTGACCAGGAAGGAGGACCATTTCTCTAGGGTCCAGGTATCAAATGACCAGCGACCTGGAAATGGACTGTCTCTCTCTTTCTCAGTCTCTCTCTCTCTCTCTCTCCAACATGGTTGTCAGCAGGGTGGGTTACTCGGCACGATTACAGAGAAGTGTGCGCTGCATTACAGAACTTCTCTAATTGTGCTGCCACTGACTATTACATTATTGTGTGCGGAGACAACAAATCAGGAAATTATTATGCTCTCCCAGGATGGTCACTGCCTATTTACAATAAATCGCCCGATATTACTGTGTCCACTGGGTGGGTGGGAAGTCTGAACACAGATCCACTCTCGCTAAACAGGGATCACAACATGGCTACCTTTCAAAAAGGTTTCTTCTCACATTAACAAGATCTGGTATGCTCTATGATTTCTACACAGAAGACTGGTCACCACAACTAAAGGAGGTGACTAACAGAGATTAATCAATGGTCAGCTAATCAGTCTCTGCCAGTCAGTTCACAGAAACATTGTTGCCCATGTTATAAAACTCCTTGTTACCTTGTTACTTTTGTTAGCATGACATTGAACTTAATTATGGCTCCTTCACTACTTCGTCCTTACAACCTCCCAAAGGTTTGTGAACAGCCCTTTTTAAACATCCATAGTATTCTTCCTAAGATTGACCAACTGCAGCTTATCATGCTTAACTTTCGGCCAGATGTCCTAGATATATCTGAATTCTGCCTGTCCTCTAAAGTGCAGAATTCCACTGTAACTATCCTGGGCTACACCGTAGCTAGGCAAGACTGCACAAAGAGGGGCTGTGGTGTTGCTGTCTGCATTTCATCCAGTATCTAATTTGAGACTGTTCTTGCTGTCTCTTCCCCCTCCTCCTATGAGCTGCCCCTACTCAAACTCTTTCTTCCTTTTTCTATCCCCATCTTTAATGAGTTTTTAATGTCAAATAGGTTCAACATTTTGGGATGAAGGAGATCTGGTCCACTTCGTTTCTTCTCACCCAGCATCTGTAATAAACCTAGCACTTTCTCCTCAGGGATAGATGTGAATTCAAACCTCCCCCCTTCCCCTTTAAACTCAACAATTCCCCAAATGGTTAACCATTATACTGAGTATAGTTGAAGCTGACAGCTAGTGAGATCTCAAAACTTTTGACTTATTTATTTAATTTAATTTAATTATTAATACAGGGACTGTGCCTTCAATCTGGAAAGAATCTACAGTGGTACCAATTTAAAAATCTTGGGACAGGACAAATGTATCAAATTATAGGCCGATCTCACTGTTGCCAATTTTGGGAAAGCTGCTAGAAAAGTGTGTATTTCAACAATTGGTGTCCTAGTTGGATGAGTATGGGTTACTAGCTGAACAGCAGCATGGGTTCAGATGAGGGCATGGCACAGAGATGGCTCTGGTCAGGTTGATGAGCACTGTACTCAATGCCTGTGAAAAGGGCCAAATGATGGGTACGGTGTTCGTCAACCTGACCAGGACCTTTGACATCGTGGACCATGAGATGTTATCAAAAATGTATGCTTATGGAACATCTGGGATTAGTTTGCAAAGGTTCAGAATTCACCTGAGTGCATGGACACAAAGAGTAAGGGTAGGTGACTTTTTGTCAGAAGTGAGTACAGGGGTTCCCCAGGATCAGTACTGGGCCACCTATTGTTCTCTATATTTGTGAATGACTTGTCTAAAGAGTTTGTGAACACAGAATGCATTCTATATGCAGATGACATGGTCTTCTTCAGCTCTGGCCCCTCTGTACATTCAGTACAAGGACTATGTCAAGATGATTATACAAAATTGACCAAGATGCTAATTCAGAACATGTGGCAACTGAATGAGAAAAAAAACAAAGGTAATGCTGTTTGGAACAACACAGAGGTTGGCCAGAGAGGAAGAAGACCTGTGCATTTTGGGCAGTAATGGAGATGAGATCTCTGCAGTGACATCATTTAAGTATTTGCATGCCTACCTGGACTCCACCTTGAATTTATTTGGGCATTTGGATAAGATTAATAAAAAAAATAATCAAAAATTAGGTTTTCTATATAGAAATATCAATGCCCTAACTGATAAGGCTGGAATGACAATAGCTAAACAAATATTCATGCCAATTTTAGACTATGGAGCAGTTTTATCTGTAAATCAAGGTAGTACATTCATTTCAAAATATCAAATGATCTTGAACAACATTTGTAAATTTGGACTCAGGGTTACTGTGAGGAACCATCACTGTTTCTTGTACGAGGAATGCAAATGTTACCTCCTTTGCAGAGAATAGCAAATTTTACCTCCTTTGCAGAGAATAGAATACCATGCTGCTGTTTTTGCACAGAGGATTTACCAATGTACACTACCACACTGTTTATTTTAGAAATTCATTAAACATCAGGGACTTTTTTCAACAAGGAATAACACTGGCACTTTATTCTATCCCAATTCTATAAAACTGGCTATAAGTAAGCATTCTTTTACTTGTTATGGTCCCACCTTGCTAAATGGTCTTACAGCAATATTTAAAGATTGCAAATAACTCAAAGCATGTTAAGAGATTATTCAGAGCATACTATGACAAATCCAGTTCCTGTACTTGTAATGTTAACTAATTGTATATTTGCCCATTGTTTGTGATGTTTATTGTTATATTTTAAATGTCATGTGTGACTGAAAAAGGGCTATGCCTAGTTCACCTTCTGGTTAAAAACCAAAAATGAAATGAAATAAACCCACTCGCCTAAATTTAAAATCTTTAAATCACTCATTGTTAGAATGAGTCCTTTCTTCTCATCCCCATCATATCATGGATGCAGGAATCCTTCTGGATACCCTTAGTGACCATCAAATGGTTTACTGTGAGTACAAAATACATCATCCGAAGGCTCTTCCCTAAATTTTTTCATCTCAGGTCCTTTAGGTCACCAGACTTGTCCTCTCTCCTAGCTGACCTGGGGCAGTTGATTGGTCCCCTATCTCAATCAATCAATCTTTATTTTACCAGGTGGCTCACCAATGAGAGAACTTATTTCCAAGGTGGACCTGGGCCAAGGAGAACATAAGTCAACAAATGTGTTACAGCACAGGATAGAATCATATAAAATTCACAGAGCACAATATAACAATGACATATAGTACACCTAAGCAAGAAGTAAGATTACTATTAAGTTGAGAGGCAGAAGCAGGTCAGAAAGAGTATAAGGGGAGTAGATGGCAGGGAAGAGAAGGAGGTAATGGCAACAAGTCATACTAGATGAGAGCTGTGGTAGCGTGCACGCATACAAAGTTCCAGACATGAAGGTGGTTAAGGAAAGCAGTTACAAGTATCTTTAATAGAACATTCGAGCAGAGTTTTAAAGGTGACCATTTTAACAAAATGTGATAGTTTCAGGGTTTTTTTGGAGATTATTCCAAAGGACAGGAAGGGCATGGCTCATAGAAAATATGCCAAAGCACATTCTGATTCTAGGGGTATCGAGAGAGATGTAGGAGTAGCTTCTCAGGGAGTTACTTCCAGGGGTAATTGTTAGCAGGCAACTGGAAATGTATTGAGGGAGCTTGTTAATAAGTGCTCTATAGGTCCAAGTAGCTGCATTTTTTTAGTCTTCTGGATTTAAGTGACTTCCAACCAAGCTGGAAGTAGAGGGAACAATTATGGGTATAGTACGGTGCTCCAGTAATAAATCTTAGCACTCTATGATACAGGCTGTCAAGCTTGGTTAATGCAGTGCTGGGTCCATGGCTATAAAGAAAGTCAGCATAGCTCAAGAGATGGAGGAAAGTAGTTTGTACTAGTCTTGTTTCATCATCCTGTGTTAGTGTTTAAATCAAAAAAAGAGACCTAGTCTTTGTTTTAACTTTTTTGCCAGTTCCTCAGTATGATCAGAGAAGGAAAGTTTGTGGTCAATCCAAAAGCCCACGTGTTTAAATCTGTCCACTAACTCCATTGATTCCCCCAGGAGGGATGTGATTTGTGGTGTGACACCAACAGCCAGTATAACAGCCAATATAAATATAAATTTTCCCCTGCAATTCTTTCAATCAAAATTTATAGCTATATGGAGTCGTTATGCTTCCCTGAGAAAAACTCAAATTCAGGGCTGTCGTTTTTCCCAGATTACGGTGGAGGTTATGGCATGCCTCCATACTAGAGATCTTGCGTGGCATTCTTTTAAGATCATGGGCTCTCCAGTTGTGTTGGTAAACCGTTGACACCTTTGTAATACCTGTACCAAGCCATAAGACCTGCTAACACTGAATATTTTGCATCCACACTCCAGAACAATATTATCCATTCCTCTAAGTTCTGGAAGGTTATCCATTCCCTGTTCTCCCCTCTGACCCAGTCTCCCTCTCCTGTTCCCAGGATTGATGATTCTCTCATTGTTTACCTTACTTCTGTTGCCTCTTCCATTAACTCTTACTTTACTACCAGTGCCCTCTCTCTCATCCCTTCCTCTTTCTTCTCTCTCTCTTCCCTCTCTCTGCCTTCTTCTCTTTTAAATCCCTCTTATTCCTTTTCTACTATCACCACCTCTGCTACCCTTAAGTCCTTGCTTACTCTTAATCCTCACAAATGTGGTAGTCCTGATGGCCTTCATTCCAAACTTCTTCTTTTCTCAGCTCCTGCCATTGCACTACCAATTACCCTGCTTCTCAGCCTTTTTTTCCCTCTTCTATTGTTCCTGATGCCTGAAAGCAGGCTACTGTTATTCCTATCCCTAAAGGTGATGATCCCTCTTCTCCTGGTAAATATAGTCATGTCTCTCTCCTTCCTACCCTAGCTAAGTTACAGGAACAACTTTCACTATCACAACCCTCAACTTTCCTTGACTCTTCCTCCTTCTTTACCCCCTTTCATTGTGGTTTTAGAAAGTCCTACTCCATCTCTGCTTCCCTCATATGGCTCCCTGACTCCATCCTCACTGGTATACATCAGGATTTGGTCACATTTAAAACCAAAATGGACTGACACCAGTATAACGTGCAATATTGTTTATTGACTTACAAAAAAGTAAAAAGTCTAACACAAAGTTTACTCACAGTAAGAAGATTATTGTGCACATATGTACCTTTGCAGCTAGGTCTTCTTAGTGTGAATAAACTTAGTGTGAGATTATTTACTAGTTTGTAATTCAATAAATGATATTGAAACTTATACCAGTGCCAGTCCTTTTTGGTTTGCTCCAGTCCTTTTTAGTTTGCTATAGTTCTTAAGATTTGATTTGGCAAGGTTGTTACTTGTGGCGTGAGTTCTGTTCTTTTCTGATCATGTCTGCCATTTTTGTTGATCTTGCTAACACTTTTAACACAGTTGCACAACCTCCTAGACAAGTTAAAAGCAGTGGGTCTTTTTGACTCTGCAGTCAGTTGGTTTCACTCTTACCTGGGGGTAGGTCTTAATTTGTCCAGATAGGTAGCCCCACTTCATCACCACTCTCTATCTGTTCAGGTGTCTCTTAAGGGTCTGTTCTGGGTCCCATTTTCTTTTCTGTATTCTTGAATGACCTCCCTTGTGTCTGTTCCTCTGCATCCATTCATATGTATGCTGATGATACTGGTATTTTTGCATCAGACTCCTCATTTCATGGTCTTTTAACTCATAGCTTCAGCTGAGTTTTGACAATATTCGGTGCTGGTTGAAGTCAAACCAACTATCCCTCCCTATGCCCCAAAAAACAGTCTTCATGACTTTTGGTGCCCATCAGAGGCTTTCTAGACTCACCCTCTCCCTTCTTTACACACCCTTGATGGTACCATTATTGAGGATGTATCCTCTTTTAAGTACCTCAGGGCCTGGCTTCACTGCCATCTTGATTTCTTGGTTCATACTGATGCCATTTTCCAAATCCTTCAGCCCAAGCATGGTGCACTGTACAGGAACAAAGTGAGTATCCCGCTTCCTGTCCACCATGAAATTGTTTTAAAGAGGACACTCCCTATTTTTGATTACAGTGACTTAGTCTACAGTTGAGCTCCCAGTTCCTACCTTGCCAGATTTGACCCCTTCTTCAACTCTTTTTGTCATTCTGCTTTAAACTGTTCTCCACATACACACAACTGTTCACTCTACTCTGCCCTTTCACTCCCCTCTTTTGATGACAGGGGTCTTTTGCACTGTGCCTCCTTTATATCTAAATTCTGGTTTGGTTCCCTTCCCTCCTACCTTTCTTCCCTATTATCCTCTTCCTCAGCTTCCTTCTACCCTCTACACAATAATATTTCCCATTCCCTCACTATACCTGGTAGAAAATTTACTGCAGATCAATCTACTTTCTCATACTGCTTTTCTAAACTTTGGTTCTCCCTTCCCTTGTCAATTTTATCTGCCTCTTTAGCTTTCTCCTCAAATTCTGTCCTTCATGTCTTTTCTTCTCCCTCTTGCAACTGTCCTTGGCTGTCTTCCCTCACTCTCTCTCCCACTAGATTTGTCCCAGTAATCTGTTTCTTCTATTATCTGTACAAATGTTATTCTGATTAGTTTTACATTTTGTTTATTCTACATGATATAAGTTATTTGCTGTGTATAAAATTGTCCTCATCCCCTACCCCCAGGATACATCTGGAAACAAGCTGTTATCAGTTGAGAAAGTCTCTCCAGGTGAAACTTTTGAAATAAATAAATTAATAAATAATCACCAAATAACCAACTTCTGCAGCTTGGCTGTAGTACTATGTGCTAATGTATAAGTAAAAACTGTTGGGTCATAATTACACTATTTAGTATCACTGCTCATATATAGACAAATACAATTTCAAAATTGAGTTTGATTGACAATATGTCATTACAAGAGAAAGACACAACAAAAATGTGTTACAAAAACCTTTTTGGAACTTGAACATATATAGCCATGCATGGCAAATGAGAAGTGTTTAGTAATAGTGTACTTCTTATTGCATTAAATTCCCTTACCTTGATAGATCCAGAAGCAAATGGTTTGATACCTTTTATGGGACCAACATAGATGTTACAACAAAAGAATAAAGTGCTCCAGTTTACGACCAACCATATCCTTTTTTAGAAGCTTTATGGCAGTTATTTAGAAAATCCCATACTATTAACACCCAGATAATGCATAACAAACAGAAATAATTCTCATTGGTTTAAAATACTAATTCAAAACATAACAGAAGATTACATCAGAGAAGCTAATCGACACAAGAATGCTTTTAGCTGAGAAGCCCCTGAAAGTCAAAGGGTATCAGAAAATAACAACAAATAGAGAGTTCTCCTGAAATTAATTTTAAACTGTCTCAGTATGTTTTAAGAAATTAGTCAAATGAAAACAAAACCTTAGGATACTATTCTTCCTAATTACATATAAGATGAGGAGCTTACATCATTAATTGCAAATGTCCTTGTGTTTTAAAGAATACAGTCAATGAAAGGCAAACCTGTGGATAATAAATACATGCTAAAATGAGGCCTAATTGCAAGTTATAAACAAGCCCCAAAATTAAAATAAACAGAAAGTGGATGTGTGTATATATGTGGCATATAGAGGGTTAAACGTGAAGTTTACTCAAAGTGAGCAAATGTTTCACACATAATGTAATGTAGAACCTAGTTTGAGACCTTTTCCCAACTATACTCTCAACCAGTTAATACATTCCATAAACTTTAAGGCCTTCAGTGCTGTAACAGAATTGAACACATATCAATTATACGTGCAAGTGCCAAATCATTAAAAACAACTACTTGTCAAGGACCCCCAAGAAATTTAGAACATGAGCCTGATATATACAGATTTCAGTACAGTGGCAGTGTATAACAGACAAGTACAGAATCAGTCTAAGGAATCTGAATAAAAACTCATAGGAATTAAATCCCTCAGACCCCCCCCCAACCCCGGGATAGATAACTAGTTAGAATGAGATATATGTACAAGAGTCCTGATATATCATCATTCACACCAATCTTTGCACTATTCACCCAAAGAAATTAAACCTTTCATGAACCCCCAAGTAAATGAGCTATGCATTTTAATACGTACAGAATTAAAAAGTGTGACAGTATGTAATCCAATCACAGACAACTAGAAGGAAGCAAATGTTCACTATATATGACAACTAAGAGTCCTAGCCACTGTAATATCATGTCATCTGCCTGAATAAAAACCTACCTCAATATCATCACAATAACAACACCCACCATACCCACAAAAAAAACCTCACAACCCACATAAAAATTGCCCCATGCCACACCCCTTGAAACACACAACAACATACACATTCACACAAACATACACACACTCATACTCACACAGTCCTAAAGTGAGAAGCCAACATGTAGGTAACCAGATAAAGGGGACTCTATAAGTATAAAACTAAAAAAATCAAATGCTCACTGAACAACTAAAGTATTTATGTCCATCCTTTGAAGTAAAGGCCTGTGTAAGTTGAAGTGGAATAATGTGTCATATAGCCCACTTCAATGTTCATTCCAGCCTCCACCATATTAAGCAGTAAAATAAGTCTAATTTCAGAAGCCCATCTCTGTTGGGTACTGTTGAAATGTCCTTTTAAGACCATCACAGACATATTTGAGACTGAGTGGCCATCCTGGGAGAAGAGTTGCACCACTGGTGTTTCAGTCCTCTTCATATTAATAGAATGCCTGTGTGAAATCATTCTAGTGTGGAGTTGTTGCTTTATCTCCCCCACATAACCTGTGCAAGGACATTTCTTGCATTGAATGAAATAAACAACATTACTTGATGTATATGTATAATTCCTCTGTATCATGTATCAGCAGCAGCATCAACTAGGAACTAGGAGTAGATTTATCCTGGACTCCCTTCAGGGTGCTTTCCTCAAGCAACTGGTCATGGAACCAACTCAGCAGAAGGCAATACTGGACCTTGTGCTCACAAACAGGGACAGTGTGATGGGGTAACAGTGAGGGAGCACCTGGGGAACAGTGACCACCAGTCATTGTGGTTTGAAATCACAGAAGGAGCAGAAACAAACCATACAAAAACACATATCCTAGATTTTAGGGGGACAGACTTTGGGAAAATGGGGAGATGCTTGAAAGAGGCATTAAGGGGAATGGGGCAGGAATCAGGGGTTGATGAACAGTGGGCAGTATTTAAAATGGGGATTACAAGCACAACAGAATTATGCATTAAGCAGGTTAGCAAGGGGAAAAGGAAGAGGAGGTCATTATGGTTTTCCAAGGTGGTAGCGGAGAAAGTGAAAGCCAAAAAGATTGCATTCAGGCAATACAAAAAGACACAGGCAGTAGGGAATAGGGAGAAGTACCAGGAGAAGCAAAGGGAGGCAGGGAGGTCAGTAAGGGAAGCCAAAGCTCAGACAGAAGAGCACATTGCAAAATCAGTGGGGAGAGGGGACAAAACCTTTTACAGGTACATAAGTGAAAAAAGAAAGGAAAAGGGAGGGATAGTGAGACTTAAGGGGGAGGATGGGGGCCGCGTGAAGGATGACAACAATAAAGCTGACATATTGAACAGGTATTTCTGCTCAGTCTTTACTGAGGAAGAGGAGGTAATGGGTGTGAAGGGAGTACAAGGGGTTGGAATGGTGCAGAAATGGACACAAGTCCCTTTACACGAGAAAGGTTCCTGAAGGAACTGGAAGTAATAAGAGTTGATAAAGCAATGGGGCCAGATGGGGTGCACCCCAGGGTCCTTAAAGAACTAAGACAGGTGGTGGCTGAACCTCTGGCAATCCTGTTTAGCTGATCGCTGGAAACAGGGGAGGTACCCAAAGACTGGAGGACAGCAGATGTAGTCCCCTTATACAAAAGTGGGAACAAAGAGGAAGCAGGGAACTACAGACCAGTCAGCCTCACCTCGGTAGTGGGGAAGATCATGGAAGCACTACTGAAGAAGAGATTGGTGGAACATCTGGTTGTCAGTGGATTACAGGACCCAAGGCAGCATGGTTTCACCAGGGGGAGGTCATGTCAGACCAACCTCATTTAATTTTTTGACTGGGTGACTAGGGAGGTGGATCAAGGGAGGGCAGTTGACATGGCCTATCTGGTCTTCAGCAAGGCCTTTGACACTGTGCCACATAGAAGACTATTACACAAACTGGGGAATATGGGTGTGGACAGGATAGTAGTGCAGTGGGTAGGTAACTGGCTGGGTGGCAGGACACAGAGGGTGGTGGTAAATGGCTGTCACTCCACAGAGGGAAGAGTGACCAGTGGGGTACCACAGGGATCCGTGCTGGGACGGTCCTATTCAACATCTTCATCAGTAACATTGCACAGGACCTAGAAGGCAGAATTTCCCTGTTTGCTGATGACACAAAGCTCTGTAACAGAGTATACACACCAGAGGGTGTAGACAGAATGAGAAGGGACCTGCAGAAACTTGAAGAATGGTCAGGGGTTTGGCAGTTGAAATTCAATGCAAAGAAGTGCAAGATAATGCACATGGGGCACAAAAACCCTGGCACAATATATCAGTTGGGGGGTGAGGATATAGCATGCACCAAGCAAGATAGGGATCTTGGGGTTATCATCTCTGATGACCTCAAGGTAGGGAAACAGTGTGACAAGGCAGCAGGTCATGCAAATAGGATGCAGGGATGCATAGGCAGGGGCATCACCTGCAGGAAAAGGGAGGTCATAATTCCATTATACAAGACACTAGTGAGGCCCCACCTGGAGTACGGTGTACAGTTCTGGAGCCCTTACTTACGTAAGGACATAGACAGGGTAGAGAAGGTTCAGAGGAGGGTAACAAAGATGGTACATGGATTGCATCACCAGTCCTATGAGGATAGGTTGAAGGAATTGAACATGTGCTTCTTGGAGGAGAGGAGGGAGAGAGGGGATATGATAGAGACATACAGGTATCTTACAGGGAGGAACAGGGTGCAGAAAGACACTATTTTTAAGTGAAAAAGATGCTCCAGGACTAGAGGGCATGGGATGAAGTTGCAGGGAGGACGATTCAGAGGAAGCGTGAGGAAGAATTTCTTCATAGAACAGGTGGTGGACAAATGGAACACCCTACCAGAGGAAGTAGTGGGGGCTGAAACAATCACGGGATTTAAGAATGCATGGGATAGACATAAAGGAATTCTGGAGGTCAGGGTTAAAGGGCAACAAACTTCTAGGAAAATATAACGTAAACTTACAAGCTCAAATGGGCAGACTGAGTGGGCCATAGGCCCTTATCTGCTGACACTGTCTATATATCTATGATTTGTCTGTTTTGTGATGTAACCACACAACTTTAAGTGGAAATGAGCTCACAAGTCTTACATCTTAGTTGATGACAGGGTCGTGTGCCAGGCCCCCCCCCCCATACAACCTTCTACCTCAAGAGGATCACAGTTGGCGAGACCCAGGAAATCCTGGATGGACTCTCCCATCACACAGGGGCGGGACATGACTGCCTCAAACCTAAACTCCTTAGCCTCGGGGCTCCCCTCCTTGCCAGACCAGTCACTCACATCTTTAACTCCTCCCTCATCTCGGGGATCATCCTGGATGTATGAAAGATTGCCAAGGTGGTCCCTGTCTACAAGCAAGGTGTCCCCAAAGATATCAATAACTATCACCCCATTGCTATACTGTCAGCCACCAGCAAGCTCCTTGAAAAGGCAGTTGCTTCCCAACTCTCCCACTACCTTGAGGGTTACATCGTTCTCTCCCCGGCCCAACATGGCTTCAAAAAAGGGCACAGTACACCGACAGCACTTGCCGTGGTCACATCTGAGATCAGATCCATGACTGACCAAGGTAACCTGACTGGGGACATCTTCGTCGATCTCTCAAGGCCTTCGATCGGGTGTACCACTCCCTCCTTGATTCCACACTGCACTCCCTTGGTTTCTCCCACCAAGCCCTTGAATGGTTCTCCAACAACCTTGTGGGTAGGCAGCAAGACACCTGCTTCAACCACACTATCTCAGCCCTCTCCCCAGTAAACTGCGTGGTCCCCCAAGGATCCGTCCTTGGTTCCCTACTGTTTTCTCTGTTCATTAATGAACTACCCTCCACTGTTACCCATGTGCTCCCTACTTTATACACAGATGACCTTGTAGTCCTGGCCAGTTCCCGCAATATCAACATCATCAACTCTAGACTAAACTCCAATTTTGAGCATATTCAGAACTGGCTAGAGGGCACAAGCTTATTGTCAACCTGAGGAAGATCCATGCCATGCTATTCGGGTCAGTGGCAAACACCTCTTCCTGCCCTGCACTCCTAGAAATCTATAGAGAAAATGGAACCATTCTGCCAGTCACTGACTCGGCCAAGTATCTCGAGGTTACCCTCGATCCTCAACTTGATCTCACCACACACATCCAGAATGTGTGTAAAGCATCGAATGAGAAGCTTGGCCTTGCCTACAGAGCCAAGGACTGCCTCACCCCAGCCACCCAACTAGCCATAGCTGGGGGATACTCCTTCCCACACTTTGCTATGGGTTTGTTGCCTTTGCTCCGGTCTCATACACAAGTCTTATGAAATGGGACACTGCCTACAATAATATATGCTGTTTTGCACTGTCTGCCTCCCGCCTTATGCATTGATGTGAGCTCTACTCATGACTGGAGTGGCTCCTTCCTGAAAAGCACCACACCTTCGTCCTAGGCAATTTTGTCGATAACATAGTCAGAACAGCCACTCCTTCGGTACTCGCCCTTCCCCTTAATCCCGCAACCCCTGCCTATCATCTCAGATCTTGTGCTGCTCAGGCTCGACTGGTTCCCAGGACCCGCACCCTCACAGGTGATTGGCCTTCTCAGTCCATGCGCCAAAAATGTGGAACTCCCTTCCCGCCCTAGTGTGTGCCTCGCCCTCCCACTACTGCTTTAAAACATCCCTATGGAGCTTCCTCAAGTCTGCTGTGTCCTGTCTATGTTCCGCTTAGACCCGACGTACCCTCTACTCCTCCTGACTCTCTGGGGGATGCCGCCATGAGTACTGTCTGAATGGCTGCTGTTTAAATCCCCCTGAGAATCTGCCCAAAGCTCTGACCGTGCCCTCTGTGTATGGCAACCCTGTCTTATCTGCACCCTTCTCCTTCTGTATAGTGTTTGCTAACCCCCATGTTAGGCGCTTATTATGTATTTATTTTTTCTGTCAATGTTTATTACTAACTGGTACTACAACAATCCTTGATGTAAACTGAGACGTGTTATTTCTCTAATTATCTTTCAGATGTGTTCAGTCTATAGTCATGTTAGAAATCTCTGACTCCCTACGTTGTTTTTTGTAACCTATTGCTTGACTGATTGTTTTACCCTGTTTGAGCATGAGCTGTACCTTCCACCTGTTGGAGCTTGCGGCTCCTGTTTGTAACCTTGACTCTGTATTTTGTTTCCTGTATGCTATGTAACTCTCCTGGGTCGCACCTGAAAATAGGCACTTGGTTGTCTAGTGTGCTTACCTGGTTAACAAAAGCAAAATAAATAAATAAATGATATCCTGTTCTTGTTCAGGCTCACTCCAAATAATCAAGTTGGCTAAATTAGGTGGTTGTTTAAAAGATGGTAGTGGTAGTTCTTGAAAAATACAGTTAAGGGTCTCATACTCACTAATTATTTGGTGGAGGTCCTTAATAATCTTACGTAGAAGTTCAAGATCAGGATGATATGTAACTACTAAGGGTACTCTGTTAGTAATGGTCCTTTTCTTATATCGCAGTAGTTGTTCTCTTGGTTCCTGTGTTGCACGTTCCACTGCTCTTTCAATTTCTCTGGAAGAGTGTCCCTGCTCAATAAAGATGTTTTTCAACATAGTCAAATGTGTGTCTCTGTCTTCTTCATTTGAAAAGAGGTGATGATACCGAAGTGCTTTTTTCTGGTGTCTCGGGTGATTACTCTTCTTGTGTAAGTATCTCTGTCTGTCTGTTGGCTTCCTGTAAATACATATATGTAAGGTTTCATCTTTGATAGTGACAGCAGTATCCAGAAACTTTACTCTGGTGGTAGAATATTCCAGGGAAAGCTTTATGGTTGGGTGGAGGTTATTAAGTTCTTGAGGAAAATCCTAAAGTGTGTCAGTGGCCTCTGTTCAAATCATAAACAAATCATCAATGTAATGGAAATACGTGAGTGGTTTGTATGTATAATGCCTTAAAAAGTCCTCCTCCAAATTTGCCATAAAAAGATTAGCATGCTGTGAAGCCATCCTGGTGTCCATTGCTGTTCCCACAGATTGTACATAATGGTTACCATTGAAGCTGAAGTTGATATGTATTAGAATGAATTCAATAAATTTCCCCACAACTCCAGGGTCGATGTTGTGGTACAATCCTTTCTCATGCAAGTATTTAAGGCAGGCTGAAATTACATCTGTGTGTGGAATATTAGTGTAGAAGGATGTTACATCCATCGTGGCTAAAAGGATATCCATTGGTAAGTTCTTATAACCAGAACGTTTATGCAGGAAGTGTTTAGTGTCCTGGATGTAAAAATCCCTTTTTATAACCAGCGATTTTAAAATGGCTTCTACAAGCCCTGAGATCCCCTCTGGCAGGTCACCATTATCAGAGACTATGGGTCTACCTAGATTACCAGGCTTATGTATTTTAGGCAGCATGTAGAATGTCCCTGGCTTGGGTTCAATGGGGGTGGGTGCATTTAGTCCAGCTTGGATATGGGTTGGAAATGAGCCAATTAACTCCTGTAGTTCTCTTTTATGTTCTGTAGTAGGGTCACTTTCCAGTGCTCTGTAGTTGATACAGTCACTTAGCTGCCTGCTGGCTTCCTTAATATCATCTTCTCTGTTCAATATCACCACTACAGAGCCTTTATCAGCTTTTTTATGACAGTGTTGTGGTTCAATATCAGTGTTTGTATAGCCCTCCGTTCTAATGGAGAGAGGATGTAATGGGCCTGTTTCTGACTGTCAAGAATCTCACCAGTAACTCTCTGGTGAAAGCAATGAATGAAATTGTCCAGTTTCTTATTACAACCACTTGGGGGGGGGCAAACACATATGGTTTCTTTTTCCTATCCATTAAATTGTTACTGTTTGTGATTTCTTCACTGCCGTGAAAAAATTGTTTAAGTCTCAATCTGTGGAAGTATTCCTCCATTTCACCACAAAACTGTATTCTGTCCAGTGGTTTGGTTGGGCAGAAAGTGAGGTCTTTAGAAAGTACATTTAATTCCCCACTAGTCAGTGTGTGGTTGGACAAATTAACAACTGAAAGGTACCCATCTATGTGGCTTGGTTGTTCAGTTACTCTATTCCATTCTTCATGGTCGTTAGGAAGTATGGTACATTGAAAGCTATCTAACTTGCTGTTTTTAATGAGCATGGCTTTTCTTAAGGTTCTTTGGCAGTTCATGTGTATCTCGTGCAGGGTGTTTGGAATAGGCTCACCAGACATCCTCTCCAGTGTGGTAACTATTTCATCAAACTGTTTCTTCAAAAATGCTTTCTTGGCATATGAGCTATGGAGTCTGTGATTTCTCAATTTCTCAGAGGTCCAATGACAAAGTTGTTCAGCACACATAGAATTATCTGTGTTTCTCAATAGATTCCAAATAGTTAGACCTTTAGGGATAATGTTATTCCTTTTGCACTGGGCTAAAAAATAGATGTCACTCTCTAGCTGTGCCAGTTTCTTCTTAATGTTTTGCAACTGCCATATCCTGCAGCAAATTCTGTTATCTTCCATGTTGGCAAACAAATAGTGTAGTTGCTGTACTGGTTCTAGTAAGAACAGGTCCAGAAGCTAATGATTTGATACCTTTTATTGGACCAACATAGATGTTACATGAAAAGAACAACGTGCTCTAGCTTTCGGACCAACCAAGTCCTTCTTCAGAAGTTTTATGACAGTCATTTAGAAAATCCCATACTATTAACACCCAGATAATGCATAAAAAACAGAAATAATTCCTCATTGGTTTAATAAACTCATTTGAAACATAACAGAAGATTACATCAGAGAAGCTAATTAACACCAGTATGCTTTTAGCTGAGAAGCCCCTGTAGGTCAAAGGTTATCAGAAAATAGTAACAAGCAGAGAGTTCTCCTCACATAAATTTTAAAATGTCCAAGTAAGTTTCAAGAAAACGGTCTAATGAAAACAAAATCTTAGGATACTGTTCTCCCTAATTACATGTAAGATGAGGAGCTTACAACTTTAATTGCAAGTGTCCTTGTGTTTTAAAGAACACAGTCAATGAAAGACCAACCTGTAGATAATAAATACATGCTAAACTGAGGCCTAACTGCAAGTTAAAAACAAAGCCCAAAATTAAAGTAAACATAAATTATATGTATATATATAAATATATATATATATATATATATATATATATATATATATATTATATGGCATACAGAGGGTATAAAGTGAAGTTTACTGAAAGTGAGCAAATGTTTTACACATAATGTAATATAAAACTTAGCTTGAGGCATTTTCCCAACTATACTCTCAACCAGTTAATATATTCCATAAACTTTAAGGTCTTCAGTGTTGTAACAAGATTGAACACGTTATAATATCAATTAAGTACAAATGACAAAAAAAAACCCTACTTGTCAAGGACCCCCAAGAAATTGAGACCATGAGCCTGATATGTACAGATTTCAATACAGTGTCACTGTATAACAAACATGTACAGAATCACCAGTCTAAGTAATCTGAACAAAAACTCATAGGAAATAAATCCCACAGCTACCCCCCAGAGAAAGATAACGAGTTAGAATGATATAGATGTACAAGAGTCCTAATACATCATCATTCACACTAATATTTGCAATATTTACGCAAAGGAATTAAACCTTTCATGAATCCCCAAGTAAATGAGCTATGCATCTTAATACAGTACGTACAGAATTTAGAAATGTGACAGTATGTAATCCAACCACAGACAACTAGTAGAAGGAAGTAAATGTTCACTATAAGTGAGAACTAAGAGACCTAGCCACTGTAACATCATTATGTCATGTGCCTGAATAAAAAGCCTACCTCAATATCACCACAATAACCACACCCACTATACCCACAAAAAGCACCACAACACCCACATAAAAATTGCCCCATACCACACACACCCACATACATGTACACACACACACACACACACACACACACACACACACACAGTCTGGAGACAATGTCATGCAGTATGAATCACCGCTGGTGACCCTTGGCCTTACCCAGCTTATTAGTGTGCCCACACAAAGCCATCACCCTGGGAACAGAGGTTCATTCCTGTATTGATTTCTAACCAACAGGCCCAACAGGATTTCAGTATTTGGTGTCCTTCCTATTCATTATCTGACCACTGTCCCATCTATTGCCTCTGGAAAATCTCCTCTCCCAAAGTGCCCCCCAAGATCATATATGTGAGAGACTTCTCCAGCTGCAACCCTGCACTCTTTCTTCAAGACTTCAAAATCTTAGACTGGGACTCAGTTCTCTCCGCTACGGCCACCACATGTGCCCTTGACAACCTTCTTAACATCCTCCCTTCTCTGTAGGATAAGCATGCCCCTCACATCAGAAAGAGGGTCAGAGGCACTGCTACTAAATGGTTACATGGGGACCTGCTGTCCCTCATGAAAGTCTGTGATAAGCACTGGAGTAAATTCAAAGCCTCTACGGAGTTATCTGACTATCATGAATACCAGCGGTACTGCAACGACTACAAAAAAGCCATCCGAGCTGCTAAGAGTGAATACTGGAAGACTGCCCTCTTATCCTCAGCTAGGGATCTGTGAAACGTCTGGTGTATTATTAACACTGTCGTTGGGGGGGTATAGTAGGTGCAACACTGTGGCTATGCCAATTGATGGCATAAATTACAATAACACTTTTACTATTGCTAATGCCTTTAACAAGCAATTCACTGATTTCTCAGCATACACCTCCCTGCTCACTACTGCTAATGACAAGTCATCTACCTCCACACATACCTCCCTACCAGAACCCCTGTCTCATGCACGCTTCTATCTTAAGGCAATCTCACTGAGGGAAACCCACAAGCTTCTCACTGGCCTCTCTCCTCACATGAGTGCCGGTCATGATGACCTCGAACCTAAGCTCCTAAAGCTTGGGGCCTCTTTACATCTCCCATATTCTTAACCTATCCCCCACCACTGGAATCTTTCCCCCAATCTGGAAAGTAGCAAAGGTGGTCCCTGTCTTTAAGTAGGATGACCGGAAATGCACAGAAAATTACCATCCTATAGCCACCTTGTCTGCTGTCAGCAAGATACTGGAAAAGGTGGTGGAAGTGCAGCTGACAGATTACCTGACTAAATACACCTTATTGACCCCTGAACAGCATGGATTTCAAAAAGGCCATAGCACTGGTACAGCCCTTGCTAAAGTCACATCTGAAATAAGGACTGCCATGGACCATGGCATGTTGTCGAGAGCTATCTTTGTAGACTTCTCTACGGTCTTTGATCTGGTGAATCATACCCTACTTTGCACTAAACTTCACTACCTTGGTGTCTCCAGCCCTGCCCTAAACTGGTTTTCCAATTATCTCACTGGCAGACTACAGCTTGTTAAGTACAATGGAGCTCTCTCGGATCCTGCTCCTGTTGTGACTGGTGTCCCTCAGGGATCTATCCTGGGCCCCATCCTATTTTCTCTTTTTGTCAATTACCTTCCTATGGTCTGTGGTAATGCCACAACACTTAATGCAGATGACCTGATCCTCCTATCTAGCTTGGGTGATATCAGTGCCATAAATCACAGTTTACAAGCTGACTTCAGCAAGCTGCAGAATTGGCTCCTGACAAACAAGCTTGTGCTAAACATAAAGAAAACACAACTCATGCTTTTCGGATCCACTGCCAAGCTTAAGCAGTGACCCATCCCACTAAATGTCTTGAGTCATGATGGAGTCCCTGTTGGCACTACATACTCTTTTAAATACCTGGGAGTTACTCTTGACCCTCAGTTAGACCTACCTCTACATATTCAAAATGTATGCAGGACAACAAATATCAAGCTTGGACTTGCATACAGGGCTCCTGGGTCCCTTACAGCAGATGTTTGCCTTGCCCTTGCTAAATTATTGCTTCATCCCTCTCTCAGGTACGGACTGACTATCTTTACCCTTGCTACTAAAACTAGTCTCACAAAATGGGACGTGGCTTATAATAATATCTGTTGCTTTGCCCTCGCTGCCCCTTGACTTACCCATCACTGTGAGTTATATAAAAATCTATGCTGGATGTCCCCAAGTAATTATCATTCCTTTGTCTTAAGCTACTTCACAGACAAAATTATCCATAATGTCACTCCACCTGCCTTGTCTCAACTCCTCCAGCTGGCTCTACCATCATACCAGCTCAGGTCTGCTGTTCTGCCCCCCTCCTTGTCCCAAAAACTCGTACTCTGGCAGGTGATCATGTCTTTGCTGTCTGCACCCCTAGATTCTGGAATACCCTACCTGTGACCATCAGACAAAGTCCAACCAATCCCCTGTTTAAGAGCTCCCTCTGGTAGCATCTGAAGTCTGCCTCAGCCTGTGACTGTCCCTAGGCTGCTTGGTACCTCCAAACCTGACTGGGACCCAGGTATGCCCCATCCACTTTCCTGGTTCCTAATCCCCCCCCCAAGCTCAAATAGGGGAACCATCCACTCTTATGGTTTCCTGCACCTCAGCACTTATCATCCTTATACCGGGACAACCACCCAATGTTCCACCTTAAAAGCCCATGTGTTATAACAAGAATTGTTATTATTCCTTGTATGTTCTTACCTTGATGTATATGCTTATCTGATCATCCTGTACTGGTTTATTTATTTCACCCTGTTCAATGCCTGTATTTCACTATGTTGTAATTGTTCTCATTCTGCTTGTATACCTACTCTTGTAACCTCCCATGTCGCACCTGAAAATAGACATTCCTTGTGTAGCGTGCTTACCTGGTAAACAAAAATAAATAAATAACTACTAATAGAACGCCTGTGTGAATTAATTCTACTGTGGAGTTGTTGCTTTGTCTCCACCACATAACCTGTGTGAGGACATTTCTTGCATTGCATGAAATAAACAACATTACTTGATGTACATGTATAATTTCCCTGTATCCTGAATTGTCTGTTTTGTGATGTAACCACACAATTTGAAGTGGAAATGAGCTTACAAGTCCTACATCTGAGTCAATGACAGGGTCGTGTACCATATGATGTCATGGTATTCTGTTCTGGTTCAAGCTGACTTCTAATAATCCGGTTGGCTAAATTAGGTGGTTGTTTGAAAGATAGTAGTGGTACAGTAGTTCTTGAAAAATACAATTAAGGGTTTCATCCTCACTAATTATTGGGTGGAGGTCCTTAATAATCTTACATAGAAGTTCAAGGTCAGGATGATACGTGACTACTAAGGGTATTCTGTTGGTAGTGGTCCTTTCCTTATATTGCAGTAGTTGTTCTCTTGGTACCTGTGTTGCATGTTCCACTGCTCTGTCAATTTCTCTGAAAGAGTGTCCCTGCTCAAGAAAGGTGATTTTCAACATAGTCAAATGTGTGTCTCTGTCTTCCTCATTTGAACAGAGGTGTTGATATCGAAGTGCTTGACTATACATGACAGATTGTTTTGCGTGGCTCGGCTGATTACTTTTCCTGTTTAAGTATCTCTGTCTGTCTGTTGGTTTCCTGTTAATACAGGTATGTAGGGTACCATCCTTGATCGTGACAGTGATATCCAGAAACTTTACACTGGTGGCAGAATATTCTAGGGAAAGCTTTATGGTTGGGTGGAGGTTATTAAGTTCCTGATGAAAATCCTTAAGTGTGTCAGTGCCCTCTGTCCAAATTATTTTTTTTTAATTAAAAATGTATTAAAGATTTTACAATACAATACAGAGAATAGAGTTACAGTTTACGTACAGTATACAGCATTAACATGACAATAATAAGAGATCAATTCTCCCCTCCTCCCCCCTTCCCTACCACCCCCTAATAACCCAGCATAGAGCTACAATTATATATATCAATATGGTGGAGTTGAGGTATCATTGTCAACAGGTGTTAGGGAAAAAAGGGATTGTAGGGGGCCCCATATTCTGTTAAACTTTTTGAATCTATTATAAAAGCTTGCTATGGTCTTTTCTGTTCTAAGGTTTGCCAGAAGCTCTTGGAGCCACTCTGTATAGGTAGGTTCATTAGTATCCTTCCAATGTCTCAGGACCAATTTTTTAACAGACCTCGAGATTAAGGCCATTTGATACTTTTGGATAAGGACTGAAATTGATGAGAAATCTCCTAACAGGCAGATGTCAGGTGAAAAAGAATCAGCCAGGCCTAAAAAGGGATCTACTCTTTGTTTAATAAGTGACCATAAGGGGGCCACTTTCGGACACAACCAGAAAATGTGAAGCAAGGTACCCTCTCCTTGCTTGCACCGAATGCAGGTGGGAGAACTTGCAATACCAAATTTGGCCAATCTTTGTGGGGAATAATAAAGATTATGCAATATTTGGAACTGCATATGTCTGAGCCTGTCTTGACTGATGAACTTATCACAATTATTCCATAGGAGAGTCCAATTTATGGTCGTGTCTGGGAAAAGGGAGGACTAAAAAGCAGTTGGACCAAAACTATCTGGACAAATCCAATCATATAGCACTCAATACATTTTGGATACTGCTTGCCGGAAGCCAGCCATGGCACCTCTGTCCAAATTATAAACAAATCATCAATGTAACGGAAATAAGCGAGTGGTTTGTATGTACAGTGCCTTAAAAAGTCTTCCTCCAAATTAGCCATAAAAAGATTAGCATGCTGTGGAGCCATCCTGGTGCCCATTGCTGTAGCTTACCTTGATAGTTCACATGTGGAAAGAACACATAAGAATGCACTTCTCAGAAAACAGTGGTTTCTCCTAAGCAAGATATTACCAGGGCTAGTCACCCGGGAGCTCCTATGGTAGCCGCTGTTAGTATTTTTTATTTATTCTTTTTGCTAAGCCTCCTAACATCAAAATATGCAGCCTATTAGGAGCAATCTGCTCTCTGCAAATATGTTTTGTCATGAAAGGTAAGCATGTTACCTAAAAGCGCAGTTTAAAATGATGTTTATGTAAAAACTTTTTAGTCTCATTTTAAAAGTCTCATAAGGTTAACTGCATGACAAGATTCACTTGGAGATGGAAATTATTATGACACTAGAGAGCTTTAGCTGAAAATGTGCAAAGAAGCATAGCTTAAATAGTCACGTGCCAGTTAGGTTACAAAGTGAAAATTGCATTTTTAGTTGCATGCTTGCATACATTAGTTCAGCTTGACTGTATGTCACAGTATGCAATCAGAAATTTCTAGTTTTACTGTTACACCTTAGTCTCTGGACAACACATAACACGTTCACACAACCCTGATTTTAGGCTTTTAGCCTTTGAAATAAATAACATTTCTCTAAGTCCACCAATGTATATTACATTAGATAAATGCATTCATTTATTACAACTTCAGCTTCTCACTGTGTTCTGAATGCCTGGTCTGATGTAATGAGATAACTTGTAAACCAATACTAATAAGATCACATTCTCATTATAAAAGTGCTGCTGCTTCAGCTCTGTCATAGTAAAAAAAGATGCAAGTTTGTTTTCCCTGTTATTGAACACTGTTTATAATTTAGAGCTTACGATTCTGGCTTTGACTACAGTGAGTTAGCTTAGTAAAGTTCCCTTAGGAATTTGCAGCATGAACTGCACACGGCTGTGCTGCTTGCTGTGCTACAGATTATATTTAGAGATCTGGCATGGTGCAGTGTGTAGAAGGCTTTTAGAGTTAAACTATCTTTGAACACTGCTTATAATTTCGGTCTCACAGTACAGCTTTTACTAACGTGAATTTGCTTGCTAATTAACAACATGAGCTGTGCGTTACCATGCTGCTTACTGTGTTACAGATTAATTTCAGAGGTCTGGCATAGTGTTGCATGCAAAATACTTTTTGAGTTTTTTATTGTACTTGGAGAGGTGCATTTGCTAGCGCTCTAACCCTGACTCAAGCCAAAGATAAGAAATGTAACTAAAACACTGATAAAGTGTACCTTGCCAATTTGATACCAGGGTGCATCTAATTTTGGACAAAGTAGTTACTATAAGGTTTGTCTCTTCTTGTTTCTACCCCCACACAAAATTATAAAGAAGTATGTACAGGGGTATGAGAGTCCCTTATCGCGCCACTTATTTGAGCGACGAAAGACTACCCCATGATAAAAGGGTGACTTCCCATTAGAGAGACTGCAGCAAACAGCAATGGTCCTGTAAAAATACACAGTACTCCTTTTTTTATGTGTGGGGCTACACACCCTGCACCCCCCGCACCCCCCAAAATAAGGATTCTCAACTCCAGGGAGAGTGGACTTACAAAAAATAGAAACTCCCCCTGGAATCAAAACAATTGCCTGAACTGGGATCCGAACCCAGCACCACAGGCTCCAGGAGCAGTGGCTCAAACCACTACACCACACAGCCAGCTCAGCAGCATTGACCAAATAATTTCTGTTATCCTCTGTCTCGCAAGTGTAGCGTGTATCCCTCAACGCTACACTCACTATACATATTCAGAGCTCTTTTTCTCCACTCGCTCTACATGGGATCGATATTATTGAGTGGCTCATATTGAGCCACTCAATAATACTCATCCATATAGGCTGCTACTTTGTGGAGGCAGTGGTAGGAGCAGAAGACCTGGACCTGAAAGCAGTAACTGAGACATGGAGAACTGATAACCACAGTTGGGAAGTAGAAGTACCAGGTTACAGTCTATACAGGAGGGACAGGAGAGGAGAAAAAGGGGGGGTGGGGTCACCCTATATGTAAGGGATGGAATAAGAGCAACAGTGAGTGGGGAAGGACAGGGATCAGCTGAGAGCCTCTGGGTCACAATAACTAAGAGGGCTGAGGGGTACTAAGGATAGGGGTGGCATACAGGCCAGCAAAAAAGGTAGAGGAGATTGATAGGGAGCTAGCTAAGGAAATTCAGAGGATGGCTGGTAAAGGAGAAATTTTAATGGTAGGAGATCTAAATCTTCCCAATGTAAACTGGGAGATACCAACAGCATCTTCTGAAAGGAGCAGGGAGCTACTGGAGCCAGTACAGGAGGCTTTTATTCATCAGCTGGTCAGGGACACAACTAGGAGAGAGGCCATACTCAACATGGTAATGACCAATAGGGATATTGTTGAGGAGGTGGAGGTCAGAGAAAATCTGGAAGATGGTGACCATAGGATGGTCAAATTTTGGATTTGGACTGGGTCAGATAGATATAGGCCCACCACTAGGGTTCTGGACTTCAGAAAAGCGGATTTTAGAAAAATGAAAGACATTTTCAAAAAGAAACTAGTAGGGGAAGAGAACCTAGAGGGAGTTGAGGAACTTTGGGGAGCAATAAAGAGGGGAATTCTGATGACAACAGAGCAATTCATCAAGAGAATGAGCAAATGCAAAAGGGTGAGGAAACCACTATGGTTTACTTCAGAGGTGAAGACAGCAGTGAGGGGAAAAAAAGAATGTGTTCAGGACCTACAAAGCTTCAAAGGGGATGGTGAATCGGAAAGTTTACAAGAAGAAGTTAAAGGAAGTTGGGAAAATAGGAGAGCTAAAGAGAACACAGAGGAGAAAATAGCAAGGGAGGCCAAAAGGGGAGATAAGAAATTTTTCAGGTATGTACAGTAAGTGAATGAAGGAAAAGCAAGCAGGGGATTATAAGGCTAAGAGGGGAAGGGGGAGCACTGATAGAGGGAGATGAAGAGAAAGCAAATCTGCTAAACAGATACTTTACCTCAGTCTTTATGACTGAGCAAGTAGGAAAGGGGCCAAAACTAAGCAACAAGGGAAGGATGGGTAGTGAAATGAACACAAGTCCCTTTTCAGAGGGTAGGGTGTTGGAGGAGTTAGGGAAACTGCATATAGATAGGGCAATGGGGCCCGACGAAATCCATCCCAGGGTGCTAAAGGAGTCGAGGGAGGAGCTAGCAGCATCTCTTACAAAGTTACTTAATCAGTCTCTAGACATAGGGAGGGTTCTGGGGGATTTGAAAAGGGCTGATGTAATGCCTTTGCCCAAAGGGGAGGAAAGGAAGAACTGGGAAACTATCACCCAGTCAGCTTTACCTCTGTGGTGGGTAAGCTGATGGAGGCACTTATAAAGGGAAGGCTAGCACAATGTCTGGGCGAGGAGAGACTCATAGACCAAAACCAGCATGAGTTCACAAGGGGTAGGTCATGTCAGATCAACCTGATTGAATTCTTTGATGGAGTAACGGAGATATGTGATCAGGCAGGGGCAGTGGACATGGCATATCTGGACTTCAGAAAGGCCTTTGACACCGTCCAACACAGGAGGCTAATAAACAAGTTGGGTAGCTTAGGGATGGGGATCAAACTAGTAAACTGGGTGGAAAATTGGCTGAAAGGTAGAACACAGATGGTGGTGATAAATGAGGTGCCCTCCATAGAAGGAAGGGTGATGAGTGGGGAACCTCAGGGGTCAGTATTGGGACCCATACTATTCAACATATACACTGGGGAAATCTCCAAAGGCCTGAATGGGAAGGTGTGTCTGTTCGCAGATGACATGAAGATCTGTAACAGGGTGGACACAATGGGAGGGGTGGAAAAGATGAGAGAGGATCTAGTGAGACTGGAGGAGTGATCAGGGAAGTGGCAATTGCAATTCAATGCACAAAAATGCAAAATTATGCACATGGGGTCGGAATCCAAGGGCAAAATACTGGCTTGGGGAGAACTAGAGGTAACAGAGCAGGAGAGGGACCTTGGGATCATCATTTAAGATAACCTGAAGGTGTGGAATCAATGCAATAAGGCAATAGGGATGGTGAACAAAATGTTGGCATGCATAGGGAGGGGCTTTACAAGCAGGAAGAGGGAGGTAATCATGCCTTTACACAAAACTATGGTCCGACCTCATCTGGAGTATGAGGTCCAGTTCTGGAGGCCACACTTGCAAGGGACAGAGACTGGTTGGAAAGAATTCAGAGAAGGGCAACCAAGATGGTTCAAGGGCTGCACCAGAGGACATATGAGGAGCGGTTAGAGGAACTAAACTTATAACACTGGAGATGAGGAGGGAAAGGGGATATGGTTGAGACCTTCAAATATCTGAAGGGAATAAACAAGGTGATGGAGGGCAGCATATTCAGGATAAGTGAAAACAAATCAACCAGTAGCAGATCCAGGGGGTGGCAGTGGGTGCAGCTGCACCCCCATTGTACCTTACTTGCTTGCTGCTGCATTTCACTTTGTTGAAGACATCTGATTTATTGATTGTACAAAAGTTTATATTCAAATCTATAGATTACATTAGTATTTTCTGTCAAAAATGTAATGAAAAGGACAATTGCAGACAATATAAATAATAAAAAAATATATAAAAATTGCACATCACATATGCACAACCACTTCAGCACCCTTATTGTAAAATCCTGGATCTGACACTGAAATCAATGAGGGGACATGCATTCAAGCTGCAGGGGGGCAGGTTTGGAGGAAGTACGAGGGGGAGTTCTTCACTGAGAGAGTGGTGGGTCTTTGGAATAGGCTACCAGAAGGGGTAGTGGGGGTAGACTAGGTCAGCAAATTCAAGAGGGCTTGGGATGACTACATGGGGCTAAATAAAGGCAAAAAATGTCATGGAGGGGAGGGGCAAGATAAAAGGACGCGGGGGTTGGGCAGACTGGATGGGGCATTGGATCCTTTTCTTTCATCAAGTTTCTGTGTTTCTATGCGTGAGTAAATGATGACTGTAGTGAAGTATAGAATAGATTTTAAAGTCTTTTTAGAAGGTAAACTGAGCAGATTATTGTGGTTGAAGCCAGGGAGAGAGACTGCTAATTGATCAGGCCATAATAAGCTTGTCAGCATCAGCTGGTGAGTGAAGATGTTAGAACAGCATACTGTGTGTTTAAGTTCAAGTAAGCAGACATTCAGTTCCCCACCCTGTATAACACTGCATGAGAGTTCCTGCACCTCTGCCATTTTTATTCACTGAATGCTATAGGAGAGTTCCACCACCTGGGGATGACAGTAGTTCCACAACTACAAATCTAAAGGTAACAGCCCCCAGCCCACACACCCACACATAAACATTTCTAATTTAACCACTGTGTGTGTGTGTGTGTGTGTGTGTGTGTGTGTGTGTGTGTGTTGGGTGCTCCACAGGCAGCATACCAACCTGCAGACTTACATACTGAAACATTATCACTCTGAGTCAAAATGCACTTCCTTTCTGCCAGAGACAGGAAGTATGGTATGCAACACTGCATAAACAACCATCTTTGGAATTATAATGTAAACTGCAATTTGTATGTTTTGCTACATGACAAACTGAAATGCTATGGTGATGATGCATACTGGTCCTAAATATATACTGGCATATACCACTAAGTTGCTTAATCCAATTTTTCCTCTCATGTCCCCTTTAACATAAAAGAAAAAATTGGATGATGACACTTAGAACATTTTTTTGCATACTCAGTGCTCATGTCTGCTTCCTCAGGGTGCACAATGCATACTGACAGCACCAAGCTCCAGTGATGCTCACCTTCATACCCGTGGCACAAGTGGCATGGTGAGATGGGATGACAATTTCTGTACTCAAGCTGTTACCAAGCAACCTCCCATAACAGCAACAGCTGTTGACTGTGCTGCGGGTACAATGTGGTGCTCAGAGGCTGCATAATACTGAATGCTATGCATTTAATTGATGTTCATTACTGACCATTGATATGAGATTGATTCATTGAGTTACGGTGGAGTTAAATGGGCTAAAGAAAATAAAAGAAAATGGAAAAAATGTGTTGTTTTCTTTGTCTATGTAAAATCAGTGTTCTTGCTAGGGATGGGAAAAAAAGAAAGAGAGGAAGCGGGCTACCAATAGAAACACCGTGACTACCTGTCTACCGTCAAAATAAAGAATTGTGAGAGAAAAAGTTAATGATCACTCTTGTGCCATAATGCTGTTAAAGAAAAAGTTCTCTTTGTTCTTAAGGTTCCAAATGGGGGTGGGATGGAGAAGAAAATGGGATGCAGCAGGTGGTGGTGGTGGTGGGCTTTAGGATAAGCTTTGCTTTGCAGAAGGTAGGATGTAAATAGGCTGAAAAGAGGTTAATGAAGGATGGAGAAGTGTGGAGACTGAAACAGTGCCTTAAGGAAAGGAATTATGGGGCCTGTAGAGACTGAAATAATGCCTAGTAGAACCTGTAGTAGGTGTCCTGAGATAAACTAAACAGTCATATGGATTTGTAGAACAATCCATCTGGTGTGTTCACCAACAAGCCTGCCAACTACCTTCCTCATTCACGCCCTATCTTTTATCCATGGTGCCCAATTCATAGATCCACCACATTTTGGCTTTCTCCACCTGCTTGTTGTAATCCCCCCCATGTGGGGCTGGTATCACTTTCTGTAGATCATAGATCCTAGAACCTTAGTGACTCTCCATTGTCACCACTGTCTTTGAAATGTAGAGCAACACTTGATGTCTCATCTCCTCTTCTGATGGTACTTTTATGCTCTCCAATTCCCTTTTTTCTCTCTCTCTTAGGATCTTGCTCATGTGCAGCATGTTAAATAGATGTTGAAGAATGTACACTACACCTGCCGTGTTGCAGTTAATGTTTGCTTTACGGGGTACTTCTTTCCTGTATGTGGGTGACAAAACACCTCCTTCTTTGAGGTGTATCTACAGACTGAACTGTGTCCACATGGGTGGCTTTTTGGGACTCAGTAATAGTTCTGCCCATTTGTGCTTGTGTTGTGAGTGATCCTTGTGCACTAACTTTGATTTCATATTAGGTGCCCTTTTGAATGTAACAGAAACATATACAATGATAGCAGAAAAAGATCTAAGGCCCATCTAGTCTGTCTGGAGTTCCCTATCAGCCCTGAGACCTATTGTCCATATGGGGCATTATCCCTCCCTGTCCACACCCCTGCTCCCTGGCCTACTGCAGCTGACTTGAGCACCCACCAAACCCTTCACTCCATCCCACCAGTGCTTGAAACTATTTACAGTCTTGGTGCCCACCACCTCCACTGGGAGACTGTTCCAGGGCTCTACCACCCTTTGTAAAATAAAACTTCCTCACATCCCTCTTATACCTTTCCCCACCAGTTTCCACTCATGACTTCAGGTTCTTGACAATGTAAGCCTGCTAAATAACTCCCAACAGTTCAACTTTTTCATTCCCTTTAGGACCTTTAGGTCCCTTCAGGAATTTGAAGGTCTCTATCAAATCCCCACCCCCCCACGCCTGGTCTCTAGTGAGTGCATGTTCAGTGCCTTCAGACGATCTTCATAAGATCTGCCCAGTTGACCCTGAAACTTCTTGGTCACCCGCACTGCACTGTCACGAGCCTGTCCCTGTCCTTCCTTAGGTGAGGACTCCAGAAATGAGTACAGTATTCCAGATGTGGCCTCAACAGTGTCCCGTATAGTGGTAGTAGTACCTCTTTTTTCATGCTGTTAATACTCCTTCCAATACACCCCAGCATCTTACTAGCCTTACTATAGGCCAAGTTACTCTAGCTTCATTGTTTGAGAAAGTCACTAATGATGACTCCCAGGTCTCTTTCCGTAGCCATAGTGCTTAGTTTAACCCTCCCATCCAGTACTCTGTCCTGTGAATTTTTTTCCCCAGGGGCATAACCTTGCATTTTGGGGGGCTGAATTTCAGCTGCCAAACCTTAGATCACCTCTCTAATCTTTGTAAATCTCTCTGTAGCTCCCTGATCACTTTGCTGCTATCTACCCTACCACAGAGCTTTGTGTCATCTACAAAGAGACACAACTTGCTCTGGATGCACTCTCCAATATTGCTGGTGAACTCATTGAAAAGGATAGGACCCAGGACAGATCCCTACAGCATCCTACACATGACCTCCTTCTCTTCCAGTTTGATCCTGTTACCACCCTTTACTATCTCTCTTTCAACCAGTTTCCTACCCATCTAGCTATGTCCCTAGCCATGCCCAGATCCTCCAGCTTCATCAATTATCTTCTGTGTGACATGGTTCATCCATGATGTTGTGAAAGGAAACTCAACTATGGTAATTAGAGCACCAGCAAAAGACTGACAGACAATGTACCGCCAGTACAATATACCGAACTGTATATGACCTAAACACAGGAGCAGGTTAAACAACCAAGATGCAATAAAATAGAAGAACCAGAACAGACTACCACAATAATAGACAGTAAACACCGATATTTCTAACACCAACATTTTTTGCAGGGGGCTCCACCCCACACCCTATAACAATTAATATAACCAACATCAAGTTGCACAACATTGGAATAGAAAGAGAAAATGTAAGTATCATGATGCCCCAGCATCTGTCACTCACAACTTGCAAACATCACAGACAATTGCCAGCACCTGTGAAACAGGATGCTCCCACAAGCCATGCACCCATGGTAGACAACCACTGCATGAAGCACTCTAACATCCCACTCAGAAACATGACAGGCAGTCTGATACTGGCGCTCATCTCACGGCGACATACTGTAATTGCATCGCCCACCTAAGGGTATACCATGTGGCACTGAGTTGAAAACCTTGATGAAATTCAAGTAGAGTAAATCTGCATCATGGCCTTTATCTACTACCTTTGTAACCCAGTCAAAGAAAACTATCAGGTTGGTCTGACAAGACCTCCCTACCACAAACCTATGCTGTTTACTATCCTGTAGACTGTTGCTCTATAGGTAGTCCACAAAGTCAACTTTGATCAATGAGTCTATCAGCTTACCCACTGCAGAGGTAATACTAACAGGTCTGTAATTCCCTGGTTGCTCTTTGTCTCCCTCCTCTTGTGCAGCAGGACTATGTCCACTACCCTCCAGTCTTTCAGAACTACCGCTGCCTGAATTGAGCTATGGAATAGCCCTATTAGGATTCAGTCAGTTTCACAGCCAATTCTTTGAGCACCCTTAGGTTTACCCATCTACCTCTCAGGTTTTATCTACGTTTAGGGCTTCAAGCCCCTTCTGGACCCTTTCTCTGGTAAATACTGGCATCCTCATTTTAGGAAAGCACCTGACAGACATCTTGATGCCACTTTCTGAGAGGGGCCAACTGTCTTCCCTTGTAAAGACAGAGCAAAAGTAATTGTTAAAGGCATCTGCTTTTTGTTCATTTTCCCCTAGTGTTCTCTCCCCCCTCCCTTTATAGCCTAGCAATAACCTCTCCCTGCTTCTTTTTTTCCTTAATATATCTGAAGAATTGCTTTTTCCCACCCTTGACCCTCTTGCAATGCACAGCTCCATGTCTGCCTTTGCCTCCCTGACTATCCTCTTCGCTTCCCTAGTTTTTATCTGGTACTCTCCCCATTCCTCCTTCCCCTGCTTTCCTTCTTCCTGAAGAAAGCCTGATGTTTTAATGATGGGCTTACTTCTGAATGCTCCATTAGTGGATGGATGGGTATGCAGTATATCCCAGTGCTTGTTTATAATTTTAAGGGATAGCTGGCCCCTCCTGTCAGTGTGTTGAAAACATCACCCTATCAAATGAGTGTTGTGGGTTTGGTCTTATGGCGACGGCTTGTTCCCTTTTGACATTTTGTCCACTTGTGTTACCCCTTGGTTGACTACCTGAGGTCTGTAGCTTCTGTTCAGAAATCTGTTTTCCTGTCTTTCCATCTAATACTTCTCTGAGTTGCTGCAGTTCCGTTTCACTCTAAGAATTTGTGAATATGGAATGCTTTCCTTGCAGGGCCTTTCTGGGTGGAAACTGCATGCATGGAGTATTGTATTTCTGCCTGTTGGCTTTCTGTACTATCTGGTTTGTAGTTTCCCATCTCAAAGTTCTATCCAGGTGTCCAGGAAAGTAATTTCTTTCTCATTGGCGGTTGCTGTGAATTGCAGGGTCACGTTGCAGGTACTGACATACGAGAGGAAACTATCCCAATCTGTTTCAGTTCTCACCCAGGTGAGCCATTTGTCACCTGTGTAGTGTTTCAAAATATGCATGTAGCATCAGTGCTGATTCCAGTCTGAAAATAAGAGCTGCTGCTCATACAAATGCATGTAGGTGTTTGCATAGCCAGGTGTCATTGTGCTCCCCATTGCTGTTTCAAATAACTATTCCTGCCATTTCCTGCAGAAGCCTTTCAGGTGGGAGTATTCTTTCTGGTCTGGTGTCCAGAACAGAAGCCATTGCAGTGATGGCCCCTTTATGTGGAATGAAAAAGTAGAGATCTTTAACATTGACTATCACTAGGATACCTTTGTATGGCACTCTTTGCTTGTTGATGTCCTCGGTAATATTCAGGACATGTGTGGTATCTCTCAAGTATGTTGGGATGGTCTCCACCAAAGGTTGCAAGTGAATATTCACAAAGGACAATAGTGCTTCTAGTGCTGAGCTGATTCCAGAAACTACTGATCTGCTAGGTGGCTTCTGGTTTTTATGAATCTTTGGAATGGCATAGAAAAGAGGGGAGCGGGGTTATTCTTTAATTACCAATTCATCTTCCCAGTCTTTGAGCCATCTTAGTGAGACCATCCCCTAGAAACACAGAAACATAGAATCTGATGGCAGATGAGGACCGCTTGGCCCACCAAGTCTGACCATTTTCCTACCTAATGGATAAGCTGCAGACCCTAGTTAACCAATAGTCTACTTCTTCCTAGCCCCCACTAGAATTGCTTTATGTCTGTCCCACGCATTCTTGATTTCCCCTACTGTTTTTGACTCTATGACCTCCTTAGGAAGGCTGTTCCATGCATCTACAACCCTCTCTGTGAAGAAATACTTCCTCACATTACCTCTGAGCCATCCCCCTCTATCTTCAAATTGTGCCCCCTTGTTATTGCACATCTCTTTTTCTGAAAGATACTACCCTCTTGGACTTTGTTGATTCCCTTGAGGTATTTGAAAGTTTTTATCTTGTCCCCCCTTTCCCTCCTCTCCTCGAGGCTATACATCTTAAGCTCCATTAGTCTTTCTTCATATGTCTTCTGGTGCAGACCCTGCACCATTTTGGTTGCCCTCCTGTGCATTACTTTGCACTTCTTTGCATTGAATCTAAGCTGCCATACATTTGACCATTCCTCCAACCTTGCCAAGTCCCTTTTCATCCTTTCCACCCCACCTTGCATATCAACCCTGTTGCAGATCTTTGTGTCATCTGCAAAGAGACATACTTTTCCTTCCAGTCCCTTTGCAATGTCACTTATAAAGACATTAAAAAGGACCAGCCCCAGTACTGAACCCTGCGGTACCCCACTAGTAACCCCCCTTTCTTCACTGTGGACTCCATTTACTATTATCCTCTGTGTCCTGTTGTCCAGCCAGTGTTTTACCCAGTTACCACCCTGGGACCCACTCCCAGGCTGGCTAATTTGTTTATTAATCTTTTGTGCGGGACTGTGTCAAATGCCTTGCTAAATTCTAGGTAGGCCATGTCCACAGCACCTTCTCTGATCTACTACTTTGGTCACCCAGTCAAAGGAATCAATTAGATTTGTCTGACATGACCTTTCTGTTGTTAATCCATGCTGCCTTGGGTCCTGTGCCCCACTGGCCTCTAAGTAATCAACAATTCTTTCCTTCAGAAGTGATTCCATCATTTTCCTTACCACTGAGGTCAAACTGACAGGTCTGTAGTTTCCTGCCTCTGTCTTGCTCCCAAGTTTGTGAAGAGGAATCACATCCACCCTTCTCCAGTCCTCAGGTACTACACCATCCTCCCATGATTTATTAAAAATGATGTTCCTTAATAGAGGGTAGAGAGTTTGTGGGGAGGGGTATGTAGTCTCTTCCATCTCTAAAAGGTCTAGGCAGATTTGTCTATATTGTCCCCTTTGTATAACTATGGCCCCACCCTCATCTGCTGGTTCAGTCGCCACTGTCTCATCTATTTTGAGATCCTAGAGTGCTTTTTACTGCTGCTTAGAGAGATTATGGGCTGGCCCGCTCTCTGTGTGACAAACACATGGAATTTCTTTTTGCACAAGACCTATATATGCCTCTACTGCAATGTCTGTACCTGCTTGTGGCATGTATTTTGATTTCACCTGAAGTGCTTGGCTATCTTGTATCTGATAGGGGTCTGTGTTTTCTCCCCCTGTGCAAACATGGTCCTTAGCCTAAATGTGCAATAAAAATACTGCAAGATACATTTTAGGTCAAAGTTTTTTATTCATCTACATGATAAGAAAGTCCTAATAACAAAACCTGAGTTTCTGCTATCGTTGAAGCCCTTTTACATAGATCGTATATACATACCTCTGTTGTTTTTTCTGCTTCTGGGGGAGTTTGGCGAACCTGCCTCCTCCTCCTCCTCCTCCTCCTCCTGCAGTTGCTCCTTCTATTTCATCTTCCTTCTTGGGTTTGTTTCTCAAATCGTATCTGCTGCTTCGTTTCCTGCAGATCCTCTTCTTGTGGTCTGGCTGTCTCCCTTTGAGGCATTCTGTGTTCACACCTTTGTTCTAACTAAGGCCCTTCTATTGCCACATCTTTGCCAGTTATGTGAGTAATTGTTGGAGTTATCTGAGCCTGAGTCTATAAAATTACCATGCCTATCATAGTTTTTTAAATTGAATACCTTGTTGTCCTGATATTTAATGGTATCTCTATGGTATCTCTTTGAAACTTGCTTCATTTTTGTTGTCTGGTTGTGATCTAAAACTCAGCCAATTTCTTTTTTGTTTCCTCCAGAAAGGAATTAAAGTCCCCACATTGGCATATGCTCTGACGTATATACAGGGAGGCGTGGGACTGCTCACCCCATTATAGTCATAGCTGTCCTTAATTATCTGCCAATTACTAACACATAGAACTCTGCAATGAAAACTCATCCTACTGACTATAATGGAGTGCATGGTCCTGCATCTCCCTGTGCATATGTCAGAGCATATGCCAGCATGGGGTGAGTGCCAAGAAGGGAAGGGATTAGCACTCAAGGTACTTTTCCTGATTAATGTCTGTCAATATCTCCCACCATTCTGTACTCAGCTCCTGTGTTCTTATTCCCTAGATCCATATATTTGTACTTTTTGGCATTGAACCCCAACTGGCAGTTTTTTTTACCACTCCTTGAGTCTCCCAAGGTCCCTTTACATTATCACCATCCCTTCCTGAGTGTCCATCCTGCTGCATATTTTGGTATAATCTGCAAAAAGGCATACCTTCCCTTCCAGTTCTTTTGCAATGTCCACTATGAAGATATTGAAGATGACTAGTCCCAATACTGAGCCCTGTGGTACCCTGCTGGTCACTCTCCCATCATTAGTGTGAGCGCCATTAACCACCACCCTCTGCCTACTATCTATTAAACAGTTTCTAATCCAATTCAACACTTTGAATCCCACTCATAGGCTGTTCAGTTTTTTTTTTTATCAGCCTCCTGTGTGGCACAGTGTTGAAGGCCTTGCTAAAGTTAGATAGGCCACATCCACTGCCCGGCCCTGATCTATTTCCCTGGTCAGCCAGTGGAAGAAATCAATTAGATTCATTTGGCATGGCCTTCCCAATGCCTTTATAAACCCCTTGGGCTTCACCCTTGGGGTTTATGTAGCATCCCACAACTCTAGTGGGCATTCATTTCTCATTATGCACTCACCCCCATGCATTATTGCATATATAACTGGGGAGAGTTTTCTCTCATAGAGAAACCCAGTCATAATTCACCGTTATAACCTGTGTGTTATAATAGTGAACATGCATCAGGTTTCCATCCCTCAACGCATGCCCACAGACTTCCTGTCATCATGTAAGCCAGATCGGACCATGGCTGCACTTCCTCACCTCTAGTACGTGGACTTACTGCACAGTCAGTAAGTCTTACAGCAACAGTGAACTACAAACTTGGAATTTAAATCTTTTTTCACTGTACCTTTAGTTTTTCCTTGGGGGAATCACTCACAAAAAATGTGACCAGTTAAACTAATGCTTCAGCTTGACCATGGACTGTGCTTCAACCTGACCAGGGGTGTTGGCAGGCATACGAACTGTACTCAGCAGAGTACAGTAAAAAAACTGAGGCTGGGGCAACAAAAAGAGGAAAGCAAGGACATTGCGAATTACATGGTGTCTGTGTTGCACTGAGCCCTTTTGCCTTTGTTGTTCTCTATGGGGCACTAATGACACCAGTCAAATACACAAACAAGAACAACTTACCAGACAGGCATAAAAACAACAGGAAGAGGATAACAGAGAGAAACTTACTTGAACTCATACATGGCAAACAGGAGGGGGGACGCTATTGTTGGTGTGGTGTGGCTGCACATATTTTGGTTTATGTTTACATAGTGGTGGGGGGCAACAGTGCATCAGTTCTGAGCACAGGTTTAAAATTCCTGGCTACACCCCTGAACCTGACCACAGCTGACATTCAATGTAGTTTTATTTCATATAATTGCTGTGGCAAAAAAAACACTCCCCAGCAATTATATAAAATAAAACATGGGGTGGTGTGTAAAACTCGAATTTTACACAAACCCTTGGTGTTGGATGCTAAAATAAAACCCTTGAGCTTTGCTCTCAGGGTTTATGTAGCATCCAACACCTTGGGTATGTGTACAGTTCTTGTTAAACACACCAGCCTATGTATTATACTATATGTATGAGGCCTAGCCCTAGTAGTGACAGCAGGTGGGCTCCAAAGATGCAGATGCGGGGATAAGGAAGATCCAATGCTGAATCTGTATTCGGTGAATGTGCTGAAATCTGGCCTTTTGGCCACTAGCAAAGCAGGTCCGAAAGAACTAATTTTCTCTTTGGCAGTTCAGCACTTTGATGACATTACACAGTACGTTTTGCATGGAGCATACACTGAGCATGTCCAAGTTGTTTACAAGCCATATAACCTGCAGCAGCCAATTAACAATGCCCGAGATTGTTAACATCTCTCATTATAATTCTGGTTGGCTAATTTTCAATGCATTTAACAATAGTCTGTGGCAGGCAAGCTAGTGAAATCATGCTGCAGTGGAGAGGGACACAGTATAAGCCTTTACTGGAAGCAAAAGACCCTGCAGCAGGAGCAAACAAAGTGAATTTAGCTGACTAGAAAAAGGTGCAGGGGGGATTTTTGAAAGATTTGTTTGATAATATGTTTTTACTGAGTGCTGGTGGTGTTGTAGAGGGCACAGATATCCACATTTATTTTTGTCAAGACTGCCTGGAATTCAGTGAGGCAGCAGGTGACAGTTGCCATGCCCCACCAAGCACTACATAAGCATGCATGCCTCAAGTATCCACTGGACAACCATTTGCTTGCCAGCTGCAGTGTAGCACCTGGCTTTTCTGCCACCCTCCTGCCCTCCACCTCCTGCCTCTATCGCATGAATGTGGTTTTTGACCTCTTTGCTTAGGCGGTCCCATGTTCTTTGTGCCTGGTTCCTGGCTTTCCTGGGCTGCTTCTGTGTTGCTCCTAGCTCTTACTCCTTTGGCTGTGCCTCATTTCTGGCTATCCTGGGGGTGGTTTCACCCTTCCAGCTGGCTTCCCATTCTTGCCTGCTCCGGGGCTGCTGGCTTGGACTGGCTCCTCTCCAGCTTGCTTGTGATTCTGGCCCTGTTGGCCACTCTTCTCCTGCCCGCCCCTGCTGTTTGGTTGGGCCAACTTCAGCACAGCATGCCTGACTGATGCCTGGGTGGAAACAAATAACATTTACAAGATATGAGGTTGTAGTACTCCATTAACAATCATTTAAAGGGAATCTGTACCACTGCATTCTACTTTATATGCAGCTTACTCTTACCACCCGATCCAGCCATAGAACATAGAAGGCTCAATCTTATTACTGATAGAAGCTGTACCTCAAACATTGGAACTCAGGACACAAGGCTGGTGTTAGGATGTGGTCTGTGAGCTGCTATAGACATCTGATTTAATAAAACAGCTATGATCATCCTATGACTGAGATCCAGTCTCCTCACTGCTGGTAAGCTGTTGCCCTGACTTAAATTTGAAATGGGCCTCAAACATATAGATGTCAGAATATGCCAAACTCTGATGTATGGGGCCTGGATTAGTGCTGAAAACAGCAGGCCCACAAACATATAGACAAAAAAATAGAGGACAAATAGACAACAAAAGCAACTAATGTCTGCATAAAGCAAGTAAGTGAAAGTAGAAGAAAAAAAGAGACCATTATGGTTCTTTAACAAAGTGGCAAAAGTGGTAAAGAAAAAAAAGGGTAGAAAAAAGGAAGGCAGCAGACAAGCTTCCAAAGTGCTACTGCACCGACCCGTGCCCTGTTTGTTTCTACAAACTAAAAGAAGCACATAGCTTACCTTGCACGGGTCTGTGCAGTAGCACTTTGGAAGGTAGTCTGCTCCCTTCCTTTTTTCTGTGTATTTCCCTAGCTACATGCACCAAACTGGCAATACTTCATGTACTGAGCTCCACAGTGTTTGTACTTGTAGAAGAAAAAAAAGGGTGGCATTCAGGAGGTATAAGGAAACACAAGGAGAAAAGGATGGCTGAAGGTCCCAGGGGACTGGAGGAGGGTAGATGTGATCTCATTACACTAAAGTGGAAATAGGGAGGAGGCAGGAAATTATAGACCTGTCAGTCTGACTTCGGTAGTGGGTAAAGTAAAGGAATTGGTACTGAAGGAAAGGATTTGGGGATGCCTGGTAACCAGTGGATTACAGGATCCGAGACAACATGGGTTCACAGGGGGGAGGTCTTGCCAGACAAAACTGATTGAGTTCTTTGACAAGGTGACCAGGGAAGTGGATCATGGAGCTGCGGTAGGTGTGGCCTATCTAGATTTCAGTAAGGCCTTTGACACCATTCCACGTAGAAGACTGGTGAGCAAGCTGGGCAACCAGAGAGTGGGTCCAAAAGTAGTAAAATGGGTAAAAAGTTGGCTAAACAATAGGAGTCAGATAGTGGTGGTAAATGGCGTCTACTCTGGAGAAGTCAGGGTGACCAGTGGGGTGCCAGAGGGTCAGTTCTAGGCCCGTCCTCTTCAAAGTATTTATTAGCGACATTGCAGAAGGTCTAGAGGAGAAATTCTGCCTGTTTACGGATGACACAGAGATCTACAACAGAGTGGACACACCAGGGGGATGGGAAGAATGAGTGGTGATCTGAAAAAGCTGGAAGAATGGTCAAGGGAATGGCAGTTGGGTTTTAAGGTGAAAAAGTGCAAAATCATGCACTTGGGACACAGAAACCCAGGGGCAATATATCAACTGAGCGGGGAGGTATTAGCAACAATAAAACAGGAATGAGACCTAGGAGTAATCATTTCTGATGACCTGAAGGTAGCCAAGCAGTGTGATAAGGCAGTGGGGAAGGCTAGCAGGATGCTCAAGTTCATAAGGAAGGGCATTACCCGCAGAAAGAGGGAGGTAGTATTACTCCTATTAGATCACTGGTAACACCCCACCTCGAATACTGTGTCCAGTTCTGGAGATCGAGTAGGGTCTGTGGTTGCACAGTAGGTAGGGAAAATAGGGCAGACTAGGTGAGCCAAGAGGTCCTTATCTGCTGACAACTTCTATGTTTCTATGTTAAGAGGACAGGGTAGTATACCTAGTAAAGCACAAGGAAGCAGACAAGGTAGTGAGGGGAGAAAGGTGCAGACAATGGATCGCCAAATGGGTCACTAAGGTGGATAAGACTTTCTTCAGGTATGTAAGAGAGAAAAAAAACAAGAGGAGTAATACTGAGGAGTGAGGATTTGAAGGGGGACTGCACAGAAGAGGACAAAGAAAAAGCAGATATCCTGAACAGGCACTTCTTCTCAGTCTTCATGGGGGGGGGGCAGACCATTAGGGAGTAGCAGGAATGGGAGGAGGAGGAGGACATAAGTCTAGTTTCCAAAGAAAAAGTCTGGAAGGGACTTACAGCTCTGAAGGTGGACAAAGCTATGGGACCAGACAGGATACAGCCAGTGGTTTTAAAAGAACTCAGGGAGGTGCTAACTGCCCCACTGACAACCTTGTTCATCAGCTCACTGGAAACAGTCAAGGTTTGGGAGGACTGGAAAGAAGTTGACACGATCCTTGTGCATAAGAGCGGCAGCAGGGAGGAGGCTTGCAATTATAAGTTGGTCAGTTTTACATCAGTGGTTGGGAAATTACTGGAAACCCTGCTAATGGGAAGTCTTGTTGAGTATTTGAATCCAGTGGGCTACAAGACTACAGACAACATCACGTGGGGAGGGGAGTCATGCCAAATTAATCTGATGGATTTCTTTGTCGAGTGACCGGGGAAATAGATCAGGGGAAGGCAGTGGACATGGCATGTCTGGATTTCAGCAAGACCTTCTACACAGTGCTGCACAGGAGGCTGATAAAGAAACTGAGCATCCTGGGGGTGGGATTCAAAGAGGCTAATTGGGTTAGAGACTGGTAAATGGACAGAAGACCAAGGGTGGAGGTAAACAGTAGTCACCTGAATGATGGAGTGACCAATAGGGTGCCACAGGGTATAGTACTGAGACTGGTTCTCTTCAATATTTTTATGTTTGATGCGCATGTGCACCAAACATTTTGAGACAGTAATGGGAAATGAGAGGTGTGCCACTGCCACGCCAATTACAGCTGCAACTGCAAGAGGTGTGGCAGTGTACAACAATCACTAGGCACTCTGGTCATGATAGCAGTTCAGCTCTGCTGACGTGCCATGCCACGGACTTGAAACAAATGAACCGCTCCAATGGGAGCACTTCATTTGTAACCTGAACTCCTGCCATGCTCATTAGAGTGCATGCTAATGTGCACGGTAACAGTTGTTCCTGTATTCTCTGTCTCCATCCCTGCTCCTCTGAACCCCCCAAGCTTTAACTGTAGCCGCAGTGTAGCCTCTCCTGGTGCTGGCTTCTGCCCTCCCTCAACATCAGCTGCCATGTGGCTTTTTCTTACAGCTGACATCAGGGTGCCTAGTCCCCACATTGGCACATATTCCCCCCCCCCCATATTAATGTGGCACACTGGGGCCCACCTGTGGCCAAAACCATCTTTTTTTTTTTTATGTTTCCAACACTGGCATGCCCACTCATGATGTCAGATGTCTCCTCCCCCAAGCCCAAATAGATATTTTGCCAACATCGGGTGCCCAATCCCCATGTTGGCATGTTTCCACCCTCCAACAAATGTGGTACACTGGGAGCCCACCCCAGTGTGCCAAAATATTGAAATATGTTTCCAACACCAGGATGCCCACTCCCAGTGTTGGATGACCCCCTTTCCCCACAAACCCATTCAGTGCCGCATCGGGGTGCCCAATCCCTGTACCAGCATGCACCCTGCCCATCCCCAATATTATGGCACACTGGGAGCCAACCCCAGTGTGCCTATATTAATTTTTTTTTGCCCTGTAAAATAGAGAAAACTCCTCCCCAATGTCTTTTTAATTTTTTTCCCTGTAAAAAAGGAAACGGTCCATTGTCATCTCCCCAGGACCCCCTCCTCATCCCCACCCAGCCTTTGTGTACCTCACCTCCCTGCACCCCACCTCCCTCACCCCATACTTACCTCCAGAGGTCTGGCACTGTCATCTTCTCTGGACCGAGAACACATCTGCACTCTTCAAAGGTGATCAACCAACTAAGAAATCACAGTAAGCCTTATAATGGGACTCAATGGGGGGTCAACTTAGGTTGATATCTCGGCCAATTTTAGGAATTTTGGCTCCAAATTTTAAACATGGGGTTCTTGGGATCCCATCTCATGAACACTGGAACTGACATTTTGTTTATCGGTCACAAAACGTGATTTTGCGGTTGCTGCATAGAATCAGCTTTTTGGACTGATTAACACAATGACAGTGCCACTGTTCATGAGGTAGGGTCCCAAAAAGCCCATGTTGCAAGTTAGGTGACAAAATTCCTACAAATGACTGTGTTACGAGTGTGCATTGCTCAGTTTCTACGCATGCTCATAACTTCAACAATTTTTAAAATTTTCACTCCAGTGTTTCAACATTGCCATTTTTTGAAACCTCCTTATGAACAGTATAGCTGTCATTTTTTTACATCCTGCCTGAAACATGTTTTCACACCTGTGACGCAGAATGGCATGGTCACTGTGCAAAATCAACTTTCGGGATGGAGTACTGAAATGATAGTACAACTGTTCATGAGGTGGGGTCCATGTTGAAAATTTGGTGAAACAATTCCAAAAAATGATTACGTTTCTACACATGCTCGTAACTCCGACAATTTTTCATATTTTCACTCCAGATTTTCAACATTGACATTTTTTTCACACCTCCTCAAGAACAGTATAGCGGTCATTTTTCACATCCTGCCCAAAATGTGTTTTTGCACCTGTGGCACCGAATGGTGCAGTTGCGGCATGAAATCCCCTTTCGGTACTGAGTAACATAATGATAGTGCCACTGTTTATGAGATGGGATCCAAAAAAGCCAATGTTGAAAATCTGGAGTAAATAAACAAAAGCCAGGGCATTGGGTTTCCAACATAACCCCCAACCCTGTACAGACTGATGAAAGTCAAGGTTTGACTTGGGGTCACTGGGCATAATTCTCATGCCATTCCACCCCCCCACCCTGCAGCCAGTGACAGGCATTGAGGCATGTCTTGGGGTCTTTGGCCCTAACATTCACCCCATTCTCCTATAGTGCACCCATCTCCACTTATTTCCTTATGGAATGGGGTGAGTGTAAGGGCTGAAGACCCCAAGGCACATTGTGACACCTGTCGATGTCTGCAGAGTGCAGTGAGATGGAATGGCATGAGCATTACAGCCGATGACCCAAAGACACACCCCCAATGCCTGTCAGTCTCTACAGGGTGGGGGTGTGGGTTGACATTAGGGTTGAAAACTCTAATGCCTCAGTAAGGAAGTAAATCTGAGAGGGGCAGTGGACATCACCTACCTTGATTTCAGGAAAGCCTTCGACGCCTACCAGCATAGAAGGCTGATATAACAAGATGGGTAGTCTGGCCACAGGGTACAAGCTTATACACTAGGTTAGAAACTGACTGACGGACAGGAGGCAAAAGGTGGTTGTAATGGGATCCAATCCAAGAGAGAGAGTGAAGACCAGTGGGGTACCTCAGGGTTCAGTCCTGGGACCAGTCCTATTCAATGTCTTCATTACAGACATTGAAGAAGGGCTAGAAGGAAAGGTCTGTCTGCCTGTCTAAAAATGACACCAACATCTATAACAGAGTGAATACTCCAGAAGGGGTGGAGAAAATGAGCAGACAGATGGAGAGCCTTAAAAAATGATCTGAAGAGTGCCAGCTGAGGTTCAATGCAAAGAAGTGCAAATAATGCACCTGGGAAGAGGGAAACCTGGAGAGAGAGTTACTGGATGGGGGTGAGGTGCTGATGATCACCAAAAAAGAAATGGATATAGGAGTTATCAGTTCTGATGACCTTAAGGGGTCAAAGTAGAGCACAAATGTTGCAAGGAGGCCCAGTGGCATGCTTGAGTGCACAGGCAAAGGTATCACGAGAAAAAGGTGTGAGGTGGTGATGCTATTGCATAATGCACTAGTGAGCCCTATCCTACAGTACTGTGCAGAGCCAGTCCACAGAAAGGCAACCAAGATGGTACATGGATTGCAAAAGAGGACATATTAGGACAGATTAAAGTACTTCAATATGTACTCATTGGAAGACAGCAGGGAGCGGGGAACATGATACATACATTCAAGTACCTCACGGCCATACACAAGGTGCAGGGGCGGACATCATCCAGTGCATCAAAGGTTTAGCATTGACAAATGTTTGTTATAAGTGACATTGCTGAGAAACTGGAAGGGAAGGTATGCATTTTTGCAGATGATACCAAAATGTACACTCAGGAGGGGGTGGAGTGATTGGCCTGTGATCTGAGGAAACTTGTGGAGTGATCTAAAGCATAGCAGTTGGGGTTCAATGCCAAAAAGTGCAGGTTCATGCACCTAGGACATAGGAACCCAGGCACTGAGTATAAGATGGGATAGGTACTGCCAGTCAGCATAACAGGAAAGAGACCTTGGGATTGTCATATATGATGACCACAAGGTGGCAGGGCAATGTGACAAAGCAGTGGGTAGGGGTAGTGGGATGCTGGGGTGCACAGAGAGAAGGGTATATCCAGCAGGAGGAGGGAGGTGGTGTTGCCACTGTATCATTCAATGGTGAGAGCACTGTGTCCAGTTTTGGAGGCCACACCTCAGAAAGGACTTAAGCAAGGTGGAGGTAGTCCAGAGTAGGGCAACTGAAATGGTGTTGGAGTTGCATGAGAAGTCTTATGAAGAGAGACTGGGGGATCTCAACATTTACACCCTGGAAGAGAGGAGAGGAGAGTAAGAGGTGACATGATAGATATCTACAGTTTCCTCACAGGGGTGAACAGGGTACAGGAAGTAAGTATCTTTCAAATGAGAAGGTACACCAGGACTTTTTGGCGAACCCCATAGTGCATTATTCATGCTACAGTTTTGCTGCTATCTGCATTTTATTGTACAATATGTTCTTGTTACTATTTATTGTTAACTTGTAATATTTTGATTATTGTAGTGTATTTGTTGTCACTTTGTTGTTATCTGCTCTTCCACCTCCACTCAGGATGCATCTGGAAATTAGCTATTTCAGATCAGTATCTTTCCTGGTAAATCTTTTGAAATAAATAAATAATGCTACAAAAAGTTCAGAAACTTTGCAAATAATTTTCTGTAGTGAAGCTTCCCAACTTTGCTCATCTTTAGTCCCAGTTAGGGATGTTGGATAATCGGATTGGATAATCATTATCTGATCTGATCAAATTATTCTATTTTAATTTGAATTGGAACCAGACAATGGCAGATAATCTGTGTTTCACGATTATAGCGGACTTGGTTTCTTTAACCGATCTGGCTTGCATTACGGGGACCTGGATTGGTGATGATGCTGGCCCAGTGTTAGAGGCTGCCATCCCGTCTGGGTATACAGTAGTGCACTGCCCCAGAGTGGAACGCAGGGGTGGGGGTGGGGTAGCCATCTGTTTTAGATCCGAGCTTTGCTTCACTGTGCACCCAGTGAGAGCACCGTATTCCTTTGAATGTGTGGCTGTTCATGGGGGTCCGGGCACAGGTTGTTTGATTCTCCTGATCTACCGCCCCATGGGGGTGGTGGGAGATTTCCTGCAGGAGGTGACCAGCTTCATCATTGGCAAAACATTGGAGGCCCCCAGATGTTTGGTGTTGGGGGACTTCAATGTTTGGACCGAGGATGAATTTTCTCAGTTTGGTTACAACTTCCTCCAGATGATGTCATCTCTGGGCTTTGCACAGAAAATTTCCTCCATGACCCATCAGGGCAGCCACATGTTGGATTTGGTTTTCTCACTGGGGCTGGAGATAAATAGTCTCGGCATTAATAGGGTCGTTTGGCCCAATCATTGCACGGTGAAGTTCTGGCTCGGGGGCCCCCCCAAGAGCCCTCCCCCTGCAGAGATGGTCAGTTATCGCCCTTTGAGGAGGTTGATCCCTGAGGGTTTTTTGGCGGTAACTGACCTATCTAGTGTGGACAGTGCATGCATTGGGGGTGTGTGTGCAGCAGTTGACCCCTATAATAAGGCATTTTCTGGTGTGCTCGACTCCCTCGCACCAGGCTGTGTATGACCCAAGTCTTCTCAGTTGAGGACCCCTTGGTATGATGGGGAGCTCAAGGTGATGAAGATCCTAGGTCAGAGATTAGAGCGCTGCTGGTGGAAGTCTGGCCTGGAGGTGGACAAACTGGCTCTGCATGCACATTATGGTACATACCAGGGGGCAATCAACCGTAAGAAGGCAGAATTCCTGTCCAGTAAGATTGCCACTGGGAAGAACCGACCGACTGTGCTCGTTCAGACTGTGGACAGACTTCTTCATCCTTCCTGTCTACAGCTGAAGGTAGCTTTGTCAAGTGCATTATGTGAGGAGTTTGCTCGGTTCTTCTTGGACAGGGTGTCTGCCATCAGGTGGGAGGTTCCGCCAGTGGACCAGAATTTGGCCGACAGTGGTCGCCATGGGGGAACGAAGAGCACTCTGCCTGGTTGGGATGAGTTTATACCAGTGGAGGTAGCTGAGGTCAGTGAGATTGCTTTCAAGCTGCGGTACACCTTTTGTGAACTGGACCCTGTGCCAACTTGTTTCTTAATGAGATGCGTTGACTCTGTTAGCCCGGTGTTTGCCTTGATTGTCCAGTGCTCCTTGTTGGAGGGGGTCTTCCCTGATGTCTTGAAGGAGGCATTGGTGAGACCCCTTCTGAAAAAAGCATCATTGGACCCTGATGTCAAGGCAAATTACCGTCCTATCTCCAATCTCCCATTTTTAGGTAAGATTGTTGAGAAGGTGGTGCGCTTTTAACTGAGAAGCATCTCATGTTATTGTGATCTGTATGAGCCTCTCCAGTCTGGGTTTCGTGCAGGCATAGCACAGAAACTGTGCTAGTTCGGTGCATAATGACCTTAGGCGAGAGATTGGGAGAGGGGACAATTCTTGATCTCCTCGATCTCTCCTCAGCTTTTGACACAGTGGAACATCGAGTGTTACTTGACCACCTTGGGGAATTCTGTGGACTCACCGGCACTGTTATCTGTTGGTTTGAGTCTTTTTTTATCCAACAGGAAGCAGAGGGTAGTGATGGAGAATTTCTCCTCTGTCCCGTCAACCTGTTGTGTGGAGTTACCCAGGGTTCGGTCTTGTCGCCAATGTTGTTTGCCATGTACATGCTACCCCAAGGAGAGGTCATTAGGAAGTACAGTCTGGGTTTTCATTGCTATGCTGATTATACCCAGCTATACCTCTCATTTGTCCCTGGAACATCTTGTGCAGTAGAAGTGCTTAACAGCTGCCTAACTGAAATCAAGAACTGGATGGCCTCCAGCTGGTTGCAACTGAACCCCAGTAAGACGGAGGTACTGGTGGTGGAATTGAACAGGGGGCATCATAGGTTGGCCTCTGGTGTAGAGACAGGTCTTTGGCTTGGATCTATACCATTGAAGGCCCACTCTAGGGTGCGTAATCTTGGTGTTATACTTGACAGCAGGCTGACACTTGAGTTTCAGGTGGTGTCCGTTGTCCGTACCAGTTTCTATCATCTAAGGAATATCGCCAGGATAAAGCCCCTAGTTCCACCACTGGACCTCCCCACTTTGGTACATGCCTTTGTGACATCCAAGCTTGACTACTGTAATGCACTCTATCGCGGGGTCTCTGGGGGTACATTGCACTGACTGCAGCTGGTGCAGAATGCAGCAGCAAGGCTGATGACAGGGGAAGTCAAAATACTGTCATATCACCCCCGGTGCTGCGTCAACTGCACTGGCTGCCGGTTAGGAGGAGGGTCCTCTTTAAGGTGGGTTTGCTCACCTTTAAGGCCCTACACAGCCTGGGCCCTGGCTATCTGAAGGACCTTCTTGCACCTGCTGTCTTGGTCCGCACCCTCCACTGTTTCTCTAGGGGCCTCCTAGCGATTCCAAGGACGAGGTTAAGAATTGCTGGTGACAGAGCATTCAGTGTTGCCGTTCCCATCCTGTGGAGTTCGCTTCCTTTAGCTGTTAGGGAGGCCCCATCTGTTGAGGTTTTTAAGACCCACCTCAAGGCATTTTTGTACAGTCAGGCCTTCCTGGATTATGTTATTTAGTCCCTTACCTGTCTTTTTTAATTAAGATAAATCTGATATTTTAGTTTTGGAGACTCTAAAGGCAGCTGAAATTGAGGGTAGATATTGTATAGTAAATATTGTTTTATTTTGTTTAGAACAATGTATTTTACTTATGCATTGTATTTATTGATTGATGTATGGCGCCCAGAGCATCTCTTTTAAATAAAATTTGCCTTGCCATCTGTTGATGAAGCCGGAGGGGAGGAGTTTAAGAGGGATGAGAGGAAGTACTTCTTCACTGAAAGAGTGGTGAATGCGAAAACAGTGGTGGGCTTCAAGCATGCATGGGATAGACATAGGGGTGCATCAGAATACAGGTAGGGAGAAGGGGGGGTTGCCAGAGACCAGTTAGGGTCTGCAGAGCAGATTAGGCAGGGAACCTGTGGGCAGACTGTGTGGGCCAAATAATCCTTTTATGCCAACAAATTCTGTGTTTCTATGTTTTTATGAAGTATGCCAAATTCTAATGCACAGTATGGGGATCATCCCAAGTGCTGACAGCAGATGGGCCCTAACAGGCAGACATTGATATATACCAAATTCTAATGTATGAGGTCCTGTCCTAGTGCTGAAAGCATCTGGGTCCCTACTATATAGATGTCAGCAAATGCCGAATTCTAATGTATGAGGCTCAGACGTAGTGCTGACAGCAGCTGGGCCCTAACACATAGACACTGAAATATACCGAATTCTAACACATGGAGCCTCGCCGAAGTGTTGGAAACGACTGGGCCTCAAACATCTAGCTGCCAGATTATGCTGAATTCTAATGTAAAGTGCGCAGCCTTATTGCTGACAGAAACTGGGCCCTAAACAGACCAAATAGGAACCATAAAGATTTGCTCACCCAGGTGAATAGATTTCCATTTATTGGTCATAGTTTTGTTTTCTTTTCCCAGTGTTCATGCTCTCAGACTCTTCTTCAGGAACAGCTGATCAAATTCATTAACCGTATGGACTGATAGATACCTTCTTCAAAATGACGTCCAGACAAAACGTGCCATACTTCAGAGTCTGCAAAAAACTCATTTCTTTGAAATTAAAATATTTGCACACATATATGTGATAGGGTACTGATCTGCCAATCTTTTTTCAGCTACAAGACTGTTTAATAACCCTCATTCTTAAAGGGACACTGTCAACCTTTTTTGCATTATATTATTTCTAGGTAAAACCCCACATTTCATGATTGCTTACTTTCTCTAAAATCCATTGATGTTGCTGGTTGTTTTATCTGCGTCCTTGCATATTAGAACTGAAATGCATGGTAATGTATAGTTATACCCAGCGTTGTTTTGCTTCAAATCATCGAACTAAGCTTACTGCATACTTCCTGAAGATTAGAAAGACCCTCAAACAGTGCAACCACTCATGATACAATAGTCCCCTCTACTCCCACTGCATAACGAGTAGCTAGATTGTGTTGGGGGTTTTCCTGAGTCCGGAAAAGATGCAGTGGTAGTTGGTCAAGAAATGTAAACAAACATGTTTTGGTGTGGTCACACCGGTAAAGTGGGCACTCAGTTTTTCACTTTTTGTAAGGAAAAAAGGAGTCTAAATCAAACAATTAGCTACATTAGCAATCTCTACAGAATGCGAGCAATCATAAAATGTGTTTTTTAAACTAGGGACACTCTGAGGCCTAAGGGAGCTCACAGTGTCTCTTTAATGTGCTTTCTATGAGATGAAAATTAACATTAAGGTGAAACTTGACATAATGGAGAGTTTGAATTCTAGTGTACAGTATGGGGCCTGCATGTGTGTGTGTGTGTGTGTGTGTGTGTGGCTGCCCAGTGCTCCTGCAGTACGAGGAGTTTTACAGGAGAGCAGTTGTACTGTTCTGTATGTGCAGTGACATAAGATATGGAGTCTTCTCCCCTTCCATTGTACAGACCAGGCTGGGGATCAGCTGGGAGGCCCACGGCACATTGAAGATGAATGGGCAACATTGCGGCTCACTCTACAGGTCACGCACTGAAAGTAGTGTTCCATGATGCTCGTACTGCAAGCCCAGAAGGCCACTGGAATAATGTGTGTAAATGCGCTAACCTCTTACAGAAGTCTCCTTATAAACAAATTTTACATTTTAAAATGATGTTTTCTATGGTCAGATCACCCCAAACCATCTTTTAGTTAGAAAAAAAGCTAACAGCTTTACTACAAGTATTGTAGTCCAAGATGCCATGGATTTTGTTTTGCTGTTAGTCAGTAGTTACAGTGTCCTGTTGTTTTAGTCTGTATTCTACTCACGTGCCAGCCGGCCAGCCTAGCCTTAATTATATCTGTGTCTATGGTTAAGTAATTGCCTGAATTTCTGTCTGTAACTAATTTGTCTGCATAGTGTGCTAGATGACTGGCTGACTGATGTAGGGAGGAATTAATGTAGAATGCACTCTTGTTATATCTTTTTAGGTACTGTAAGCAGTCAACAATATCAAAATAAATTAGTTAGAAAATGAGCTTACTGCACAGCATTAAAAGTCATTACTAAAAAGAGGAATCTGGGAAATCAGAGAGTGTATGATATAACTCTTATGATATACTGTCAATTCCAATTCTATACAATTGTATATTATTATAAAACTTATATTGTTGAGATTCGTACAGGGCAGTGTTCTGCATAATGCTTCAGTGCTGTATCCCAAGACTGACCTTAATCACTGTGGGTAACAATCCTTTTGGGAAGGGCATTTATCTTTTTATTGTCCTTTTTCCCTCTGAGACCCCTGCACCTGTGTAAGGAGAAATGAGATCCAAGTCCCACTTTAACAAACTAGGAATATAGTGTTCCCTCACTCAAAGTAACAGAAAGAGAAAAGCAGTCACAGATTGGAATGAAAGTACACTTGGATCAAATCAGATTTGCGCGGAGCCACATGTCCTACCACAACATCCGCAGACAGTATAATATTATACATTGGGGCCCTCGGCATCCAGGAATGGCATTTAGTCCTTATTTAGAGTCCCTTGTTAATGCTTCCTCCCCCAATATTCTTTTTGTTTTTTTTAAATTCAAGAACTTTATTGAGAATTTTCAATACATAGCATTAAAACACAATAAAATGCAATGCAATACAATGCATTGTGGTCAGCGATTGATGTTTCACATTCTTGCATAATTATATATATATATATATATATTATGGTAGCACGGTAGTGCATAGTTAGGGTCGAGTAGCCCCTTTAAGGTTAAAGGGTCAAACTTTGCACCTTAATAACTTTGCCACCATTCAATGGATTTGCCTGAAATTTAGAATGCATGATCAAGAACCATTCATCTTGGGAACTGCCAACTTTCGTAGTGGTTGGATGTACAGCTGCAGAGTTAAGTGAGATCTGCGTGCACATTTACGTCTTTTGTGAATTCTTTGCTCGCTCCTACAGGTCACATGGTTTGCGCAACTGGTCCAAAAACTTCAGGGAACATGCAGCCAGGGTCCCCAATGTGCCTTTTGAAGATTTCGTGAAAAAATATTAAACGGTTCAAAAGTTATTCAAAAAACAAGTTCCCATTATAAGTCAATGGGAAAAGTTATCAAAAAATTCGACAGTGTCGCAAATGTACTTTTTAGTGTCGCAAATGGCCCTAGTAGCGTTGCAAATCCGCTATTTTGTTTTCAGTTGATGATCAGAAAAATGCTTGGCATTCAAAATTGGGACCATCTAAGGACACAATTATTTTTGTGTTTACCTAGTCAGACCCTCAGGATGATAGCCATGTCTTTATTTTGGGGTTAAACGCCCCAGAAATATGTTTTTCAAATTTCTGGAAAAAGTAGTGTCGCACGCATGACACTTTTGTGATTTAATTTGCGAAAGTGTCGTGATTCGAGATACTATTTTGCAACACTAAGCCCAAAATAACAGGAATTCTTTGCCACCCTGCTGCAAAAGAACGGTTTGGTCTATTGGGCAGAAATTTAGAGGGAAGACAGCCAACATGTCATAGATGTTCCTTTTGGTGGTTTGGTGAAAAAATATTGGAGATCTGCAAATTTACGGCACTCCAAAGTTGATACTTTTTCCCATAGGATAACATTACGGTGTCCGTCGCGCCTTTCAGGGCCTGTATCTCAGAAACGGTGCGAGATACAGACTTTTCATCAGAAAAATGCTTAGCCCTCCCCACGCAGGGGCTAAGTACAAAACTATCCAGGAATGTCATAATTCATATGAAATTTTCATTTTTTTTTTCGACGTAGTACGGTTCCTGAGATATAAGTAATTTAGTATTCCAAGTCCTCCTTTTCTGCTCCGAGGCCCATTATTATGCATACATTCTTTGTATTCACTGTCTTTTTCAATGCAGCTTTTGGGGAAAAGAAGGGTGTGCCCTTTCATTACTGTGCCAGTTAGCATATCCAGTTGCAATTCCATTACCGTTCGTGTCACCGTTCCCGTGTATGCCACCGTGTGCTTTACGGTTTGCATTTTCATTTGCGCTTTTGTTTGTGTTACTGTTACCATTTGCGTTTCCATTACTATTTATGTTTTCAGTTTTTTTTGTATCAGCCAATGCATTGCCATTTGCATTTGAGGTCGACCGTCCATTTGCGTGTGTCTTTCGTTTTGCGTCATTGTCGTTGTTACCGTTACCATTGGTGTTTCCAATTGCGTTACCATGACCGTGCGCATTACGGTTTGCATTTCCGTGCATGCTTGCATTTGCATTTCCGTTTCCTTTGGAGTTATTGTTGCTGTTACCGTTACCATTTGCATTTACAATTGCGGTACCGTGCCCATGCATGTTACGGCTTGCGTTTCCATACTCGCTTCCGTTCGTTTTTCCATTTCTGTTTCCTTTGGCATTACTGTTGCTATTACCATTACCATTTACATTTCCAATTGCGATACCGTGACCGCGCACATAATGGTTTGCATTTCCATATGCACTTGCGTTGCTGTTTCCTTTGGAGTTATTGTTGCTGTTACCGTTACCATTTGTGTTTACAATTGCGGTACCGTGCCCATGCGAGTTACAGTTTGCATTTCCATACTTGCTTCCGTTCGTCTTTCCGTTTCTGTTTCCTTTGGCATTATTGTTGCTGTTACCATCACCATTTGCATTTACAATAGCGGTTCCATGACCGTGCACGTCACGGTTTACATTTCTGTACGCGCCTACATTTTGGTTTCCGTTTCTGTTTTCTTTGGCATTATTGTTGCTGTAACTATTACCATTTGCATTTCCAATTGCTGTACCATGACCATGTGCGTTACCAGTTGCGTTCCGTACGTGCTTGCGTTTGCATCTCCATTTCCATCACTGTTCACTTTGGCGTCACTTTGCGCTTGTGTTTCTATTACCATTTGCATTACCATTTCCATTTGCTTTACCATGTGCGTCATCATTGCCACTTGCATTTGCTTTGCAGTTCCTGTTACTATGTAACAATACATCACGTGGTAGGAGCGTGGGGCCTGAAGGGCCCCATGCTTCTGCCACCGAGTTCCATTCACTATTTATTTATTTATCGTCCTCATTCTCAAAAAGAAGGGAAATTAGAGGCAAAAAACTCCATTTAATGCATCAGTTCGGGTTGTTCCACAGTGACAAAAGTGAGGAAATTCGGTGTTAGGGTTGAATGCTCTTGGACCCCAGCCCCCCTCAACCGCATCGCGTGCGTGTTGGGTCTTCGTCCCAACTCTCACCCCATTCTCCTATACCTCTGCTTCTTTACACATGTGATGGGGTGAGAGTTAGGGCTGATAACCCCAATGCGCACTCAATGCCGCTTTGGGGTGGGCTGGGGTCCAAGGGGCTCAACCCTAACACTGAATTTCGTTTTTGTCACTGTGGAACAACTCTAACTGATGCATTAAACAGAGTTTTGCCTCATATATATATATATATATATATATATATATATATATTTAAAATTAATGACCAGGAAAGGCACACTGAGCCGAGGCTCATTTCCAGGTGTGATCTGGGTACAGAGTGTACGCAGAAGTGACAAGAGTTTCACAAAGTGTAATTACAAAAAAAGAACAGTATGCATAAACATTTTTTATACAGTACAAGATACATTCTACATACACAATAAAATAGACAAGTACAAGGTAAAATGTACAGGACTGATGCAAGATAACTATTTGCAGGTAGTAGGGCTTAGGGGGTGTACTTAGACTATTGGGGCATTTGCGGCAGAGGGGGGGTAGGAAGGAGCCTGAGGAGTTGTTTAATGGATGAAAGAGAGGAAATAGGAATAGACCTAGATAAAACCAAGATAGTTTTATCTTAGGCAGGAAGGAATCTGTGAAAGGGCCTGCCTGGAACGTTTAGGGACTGCCTGGAGAGTATCCTTTTTCGTTCCCTATTGTGCTACGTTTGTCTCCGGTTGTTTACATGGACTGGCCACCCATGGGTATGTGTTTATGTCTGTTCTCTGTTGGTGTTCGTATTCCCCACCCCCCGGCAGTTTCCCTGGAATTCCGTGGCAGTCTGTGGGATACTGCATTTTGCCTTATGTAATTGGCACCTTTTTTATTCATTTTGTGGTGTATTTGGATCTCCCCTTCTAACAGGCTTGACCTGTTGCAATTATGCTAGATCGCTAAAGGAAAGTAGCGAAAAGTTTTTATTTCTCGAGAACCAGTCATTTCTTTTATTAATGAATGAAGCCGTCTGTTTCAGGCTTTAAAAGAGACTAAAGAGCGTACCGGTAATTTGTTTTAGAAGCAGTTAGCTTCCAAAGTGGGGTTCAATGGATTTCTTTAGAAATCCTGACTGTAAGCCAACTTAGCTAAGTTTGACGCTGCAGAGAACTTCCGAGAGTCTTAAGCGCTTAGCTTCTCGGAGGTGTGGCAGGCTCGAGAGTTACGCTGATTTTTTTTTCTCTAACTCCAGACTGATTTAGACTACAACAGGTCACACTGGGATTTTGGAATAAAGAAATAAATTCCTCCCCCTCAGTAGGAGTCTTACTTTAGTTTTATTGTACTAAATGTTCTTGAACTGACAGTATTACTCAGGGTTATTTTGGAACATAGAGCTTACCACGTTGTCAGCATTTCTCTGCACTCCTCTCCAGCGTTCTCTCCTATATGAGCCGGCCTACCCCAATCTTGTTATATTTATACCTAGAGAAAACTGGAGGAGGGTCTACAGATGCTTAGACAGTTCCATTCTCTTATTTAATGAAATAAACCAAAAGTATAGCAAGGAATGATTGATATACTGTCCACTTAAGTTGTTCTACATTGTATAAATCAAATATGAAGCTGTTGGAAGGAAATTAAAAGATTGTTATGTAAGCAAAAATGATTGACAGTTCGGGTGGACCTATCCTAAGGACCAAGCCCCCTTTATATGTAGTATCAAGGTATGAATCAGACAGATAGGAGCAGGGCGTTGGAAGGGAAGCAACCATCTACACTAGTACCTGCTAGTGTAAAATAAGTTTTCTCTCAGTTTTAAGCTGAAGTTAAGCTGTTTTAGTTTGTACTTTTTCTTTATTTGTTGTTGTAAGTCCGTATTGATGAATTAATTATTTTGTTCTGTAAATATTTTTTTTTTAATTTATTCAGGGATTCGGATAATACCTTTGAGCTCAGAGCTCTTTTACAAAGGTTCCATGTCAAACAGTGACAATGACAGCAATAACAAACAGTTTACATACAATACTCGAATAGTAGGTAGCTAGTATACAATAAGGTTACAACGTCATTCATAGTACCAATGGTGATAGTACAGTGTCAAGAGCATTCAGCTAGGGTAAAAGACAGTGTTTATATGTAGTGAAGAAGATAAAGAGGTGTGACACCTAGTGTGAGAGTCCAAGGAGGAGTCAAGGTGAGGGGGAGACGAGGGGGAGAGTGGGTGGCCAAAAGAAGTGGCTTTGTCTAGGAGGTTGGAAGGTAGTGGTAGTAGGTTGGTTTTAAGGTTGATCCAGTGATAGAAAAGGCACGGGTGGGGGGCCGGGAGAGGAAGACAGAGGGATAGGGCAAGAGGGAAGAGTGGGGGTTAAAGGAAGGGAAAGGAGAATGTGGATGAGTGGGCATTAAGGGTGTTAGAGTCCTAGTGGCAGTCACAAACTGTCCTAGTAAGAAGATGTTGCCTTAGGCCATTTTTGAATTGTGAGATGCATTGGGAGTTTAGAATGTGCACTGGGATTTCATTGAGCCATTGGGGGGCCCTATAGGCTGAATGCACACTGTCCCTGCACAGTTCGACGGAAAGGTGTTGATAGGGCCCCCCTCATCCTGCCTCTGGTGGTATAGCTGGTAGCACTTGGTGTTAGGATGCTAGAAATGCATGGGGCGGTTTTACCCATTTGTGCCTTTTTTCCAAGGAGACATGTTTGGAATATAATCCTGTTCTTTAGTGGCAGCCAGTTGGTCTCCTCGTATAAGGAGCAGGTGTGGGTATTTTGATCTGCAGCCATTGTGAGCCTACATGCCTTGTTGAGGGCAATGTGAATCCTTTTTAGTGCAGTGTCTGTTGCTGTGCCGTAGAACACCAATCCTTAGTCAATGGTAGAAAGGATGGAGCTGAAGACTGAGAGAAGGAGGGCCTCTGGAGTGAGATACTTTTTATACCTATATAGTACATATACAATAAACACATCAAGCTCTTGGATTCTGATATCAGTGTATGTGTCCATCTGTAAACCCCACAGCCTTCACAGGCCAGGCACAGGTCAGAGTGAAGGTTATTCCAGAGAAGGGGGAGACAGTATGAAAAGGCAGCTTGGACGGTAACATTATGAGGGTGAGGGAGGTGAAAAGTGCATGAGTCCCTGTGGCGGAGAGGGTAATCTAGGGAGTTAGCTGGGGTAAGGTGGGAAGTGAGGTTGGTGGGAAGGGAACCAAACCAGTATTTTGCTATAAGGGAGGCGCTGTGGATGGTTCTTCTGTGGGACAGCGGGGCCAGGGAGAGTGGTGCGTAGAGGGTGCAGTGGTGAGTCAGTTGGAGGGGGGAGGCAGTGGCAAAGCAGCAGAAAGAGTTGAGAAGAATGTCTAGTTTGGAGAGGGATGAGGTTGGGGCCATTCCATAGACAATGTCAGCATAGTCCAGTTCTGGCAAGATTGTTTTACGTACAAGCTCGCACCGGGTGGGAAGGGGTAGGCTGGCTTTGTGGTGATAGAGGACGGCAAGTTTTGGGTGGAGTTTGGTGCAGATAGCCTCAATGTGAGTAGAGAAGCTGAGGTGGCTGTCCAATCAGACACCCAGGTACTTGAAAGCTGGGACCAATTCAAGGGGAGAGCCGTCCAGGGTTGTGATCGCTGGGGGGGGCAGAGAGGGAGGCAAGCTTCTGTCTGCATCCAAAAACCATGGTGACAGTTTTACTGACATTTAGTTTTAGCTAGTTTTCCAGGAACCAGGACTGGGCTTTGTTGAAGTCGTTCTGGAGATTGGGAATGACACTTTCGTAAGAGTGGCCGGAGGCAAAAATGATATTGTCATCTGTGTAAAGATGCACCTTGGAGGAGAGACATGCAGAGGAAAGGTCATTTATGAAAAAAGAGAAGAGAATGGAGCCAAGGATAGAGCCTTGGGGACCCTGATAAGATATGGAGAGGAGAGGAGAGAGAGGAGAGGAGAGGGAGGGAGGGAGGGAGGGAGGGAGGAGGGAGGGAGGTGTCATCTATTTGAACTGACCGATGTCTATTTTGGAGGTGTGAGCGGAACCAGTTGACAGCAGGTTGGGTGATGCCAAAGAAGCATAGTTTACAGAGTAGCAGTGGGTGGAAGATGGAATTGAAGGCTTTTGCCAAGTCGATAAAGATGGTGACAATAGTTTGGCTATTATCCATGGCCGAGAGGATGGAGTCAGTAATGAGCAGCAGGGTGGTGATGGTGGAGTGGTGTTTTCTGAATCCTGACTACACAGGTGAGAGGGAGCTGTTGGAGGAGAGAAAGTCTGACAGTTTGGACAGAACGAGGGATTCCTGGACCTTGGCAAGGGAGGGGAGGAGCAAGATGGGCTTGTAGTTTCTTGGTAAGGAGGGATCTCCACCTTTATGCAGAGATAGGATCTTGACCAGTTTCCAGGCTACTGGGACAATGACTGTAGCAAGAGGGGAGTTTAGGATGTGTGTCAAGGGGACAACTATGGCAGTGACAGAGCTATGGAGCAGCCTGAGGTGCAAACCGTCAGGGCTGGAGTTGGACTGAATTAAGGCAGTGATTGCATTGTATACTTCCAGTGGTGTGAAGGGAGGAAGAGGAAACCAGCAGTAGGGGAGGTTGGTTCAATAGAGTCGTGGTTGGGAGTGGTGTAGTCTGGTATGGGAGTGGGGTAGTGGGGCATGGCATGGGAGATGAAGAATTTATTGAAGAGTTCAGCTACAGACTGCGGGCCACAGACAGAGCTGCCATCGATGTTAAGGACAGGACAAGCTTGCTTAGAAGGAGGGTTGAGAAGGGAGTTGATCAACTTCCAGAAAGATGTGGAGGAGTTTTGGTTTTGGGTAAGTTGTGCTTTAAAGTAAGAAGATTTAGATTGCCGGATGGCCTTGGTGCACTTGTTTCTAAGATGTGTGTAGGATTGGAGATCACGTGTAGCATGGGAGGTTCTGTATAGCCTCCATTCCTTGTTTCTGGAATGACACGTGGCAATGAGATTGGGTGTGATTCAGGGGAGGTGGTAGCGTTTAACCCTAAGTTTCCTGAGAAGTGCATGGAGGTCCCAGGTACACTGGAAGATGTCACAGAAATGAGATAAGGCAAGGTCAACATCTGATGCAGAAAGGACTGGTGACCAGTCGGCATTTGTTAGATCTCACTGTAGGGCGGATTCGTTGAGGAGGTACAGGGAGTGAGACCTGATGAATTTTGGACAGGAATGTGGGAAGTGGATTTTGAAGATGCAATAAGTTATACAGTTGTCACTAAGAGCATTGGAGAAGATGCCTGAGGCAGAGATATGGTGGGGATGAGTGGATAAGATCCACTCTGGTAGGGTGTGGTTTTGGGACTGGTGGTTTAGGTGGGTAGGCTTCTGGACTAGTTGGGAGAGATTGAGGGCTTCTATCATTGGGGTGGTGGGTTTGATGGATGAGGAGAGTCAGTCAAGACTGAAATTGCCTAATAGTATTAGTTCACCATTGGATATGCTGGAGAAGATTGAGGAGATGAACTTGATGAGGGAGTCAGACAAGGTCTTAGGCAGGGCATACAGAACTCCAGTGTAGAGTGGGGTGGTGGATGGGAAGGATAGGTCGGTAACAATGGACTCATGGGAAGAAGGGCAGGATTCCTTGAATATAATAGAGCACGCAATGGATGTCCTTTGTGACTGTACAGCCAAGTGACTGTACAGTGCTACCCCCTTCCTTGCTTACCACAGTCCTAGCAGAATAAGCTGAAGTCAGGAATGGCAAGAGAGGAGTTAGGGGTTTTGGCAGCTAGCCAGGATTCTGTGATGCAGAGTATGTCAGGGTGGTACTGGGTGACCCATATCGTGAGGGCATCCAGTTTGGGGAGGAGGCTCCTGGCATTGAGATGAAAGATACAGAGGCCCTTGGGGAGAGAGCCCAAAGTGTGGTTGGAGGACAGCCCAGAAAAGACAGGGGGGTGAGGCTGTGGTAGGTCTAGGCACTACAGGGCCAGGGTTAGGGTGTATGTCACCCACTAGGAGCAAGAGGAGGAGGGAGAAGGTGAGGAGCAGGGTGTGCTTAGATCTACCAGAACAGCACATGGAGGGTAGTGTGTGGAGGTTTAAGCATCGGAAAAGTGCCTCAAGATTGAAGAGGTTTGAGGGAAGCAAGGAAGAATGTGTGGGTGGGGAATGTAATAAGGGGTGGAAGGGGTAGGATATGGGGGAGAGGAGAGGAGAGGAGGGAGGGAGGGAGGGGAGAGGAGAGGAGAGGAGAGGAGAGGAGAGGAGGAGAGAAGAGAGGGAGGTGATAGCAAAATGTGGGCAGAAAGGGGAAGGAGTGGGTGACTCCTGAAGGAGGGTGAGAGTAGTGAGATGTGGATGAAGGATGAGGGGTCAGCGGTGTGGGGGCTAGAGAGGGAGGATGCTGGGGATGAGGAGAGGTGAGTGTGTAGGAGAAGGCAGTATAACAAGGGCTGAAACATAGTGGTTCAGTGATTGCAAAGCTAGAAATGTAATTTTTAGCAATAGTGGCCACTAGGGGCAAGAGAAGATATTCTGCTAATGGGGAACTCAGCTGATAGATTTTAGCCATCATGTGACGACTGCTGTGTAGGTGAGAGATGACCATGGTTGGTGAGGGCAGTCAACGAGAAGCGTCGGCGGGTCCTCCTCTCCCGTCGGCTGTGAAAACTCCTGGTTCATACCTGGGCTTGTGGCTATGAGCTGTGGGAGAGGGCTCTGTTTTCCTGCCCTCACAACCCTCGGGGGAGCTGACTCGAATCTGGGGAAGCAGAGGAGAAACATGTGGAATTAAATGCAGGCAGAGGTATGTTTTCTTTGAGGCGAGTTGCAGAACAATGGGGGTTGGGGTCACGGGACAATTTAGATCTCAATTGGACAAAGGTTTTCACAAGTTAAACTACTTGCAGGATTAAATTAAACTACTAGCTGGAATTAATCAATTCACCCTAACATAAAGTAAAAAAAGCAGGTTCAGTGCTGTGCTTAATTTGAATTAAGAGTACGGTGCATCAGAATGGATGAATACGCTGTATTATTTGCAGCTACAGTTTGTATGGTGCAGAAGCAGGCTCGTAGGCTAAGTTTTTAGTACAAATCGGTTTTGAAATACAGTACTCTATACATACAGGAGAGGGTCTGAATTGAAGTACACCTCAAAACTGCTAAAGAAATCTGTTTTTGCTGAAATGTAATTGAAAAATAACTATCAGCACTGAATTAAAGTACACCTCAAAACTGCTAAAGAAACCTGTTTTTGCTGAAATGTAGTTGAAAAATAACTATCAGCACTGAATTAAAGTACTCTTCAAAACTGCTAAAGAAACTTGTTTTTGCTGAAATGTAGTTGAAAAATAACTATCAGCACTGAATTAAAGTACACCTCAAAACTGCTAAAGAAACCTGTTTTTGCTGATATGTAGTTGAAAAAACTATCATCACTAGTATGGCGACATTAAAAATAGCTTGAGCACATAAGCAGGCTCACGATAATTTAAAGGAAAATGGTAACGGAAAGGGGTTCTCCTCTCCCGTCGGCTGTGAAAACTCTCAGTTCGTACCTGGGCTTGTGGCTCTGAGCTGTTGAGGAGAGCTCTGTTTTCCTGCCCTCACGACCCTCAGGGGAGCTGACTCGAATCTGGACTTGTGGCTGTGAGCTGTGGTGGATGGCTCCATTTTCCTGCCCCTCACGGCCCTGGGAGCTGATTGAATCTGGGCTTGTGGCTGTGAGCCATGGGGACCTATTTTTTTGGCCTCATGAACCTCAGGGAGCTGACTTGAATCTGGGCTTGTGGCTGTGAGCTGTGGGGGAGGGCTCCATTTTCCTGCCTTCACCACCCTCGGGGGAGTCGGCTCAAATCTGGGCTTGTAGCTGTGAGCTGTGGGGGAGGGCTCCATTTTCCTGCCCTCATGACCCTCGGGGGAGCCAACTTGAATCTATATGTAACCCCCACACTGGCCCTCCTTTTTTAACTAGCAGGGCTTCTCCTCTCACCACAATGTCTAGTGGGGTAAAGAGCGGGGTTGGGGTTTACATTGTAAAATCTATCTACACACATGCACTCTATGCAGCTACAATGGCCACCATATACAAGATGGACTAGTCTGTTATACAAAACAGACAACCAAGTGTGGAAAATACCTGGCACATACCTGGTAGGGGCCAATTGCTATGGCCAACAACCTGGGTCCCTGGGAGAAAACGTTTGCTTAGGACTACACTAGGTTTGCACTTCTGAACAGGGGCACCAAAGTAACTCCAGATACAAGGAAGCAATAACATCACTGTCCAAACCAGGTTGGGATTCTAGAGTGTGGCTTTTATTCACATACCAGAGTAGGAATAATCATAAAGCAAAGATGGACCCCCATAGGGCTACACACACTGGTAATGCAGATTTCTGAGCTACAGGCATTCCTGATTTCTCATTTAGCATAGGATGAAGAAAACACACACACTGGTGAACACACTGGTTCCTCCTGAAAATTGGCACATCCGGCCAGGTACTGGTACTGTTCCCGTAATTCACAGGAGGACAGGTGGTACACAAGACCACCAAGGAGCACATACAGGCTCATAACTTTCAGAACGCACTATACTGGGGTAAACTGAAGAAACACAACCCACATACAGGAGTAAACACTCTTCTCAGGCATTGGCCAACTGCACTGAAGAAAAAGTAATAGGTGCCCTTCAGAACCCATAGAGATAAACTGGTTGCTCCAGATGGGGGTTCTCCCACCTTTTGCTTCCAGGCTTATACTCAGCCATTAATCCGGTTATAATTGCACCACACAACTGTAAAAACTGTAGAAAATGTCTTAAATGTTTAGCACACTTAATGTACTACACATACCCTCGGGTGTCAGAATTAAAAGTTCTGTAGTTGGACAGTCACATACAGGACTCCAACGTAGGCAGAATGCTTTTAAACCAAAGTGTGAGTGACAGGGTCCCTTTGTCAGAGAAAATCACCTCACAGGAATTGCAGGTACTCTTGAATTTTATTCCGAAAACAAACAAGGTACTCACAGAGCAGTTGTCACAAGGCAGCTTCAAGAGTCCAAAAAGGACCAGGGGATATATATGTAATACATAGCATTACAACCAACATGGTACAGCAGCTGAAGTCTTTATCCCCAAATGACGTATTAAATGGTGCCCACTGCAATGACCCCAAAACAATTGCAAACTTGTTCTATCAGCTCATCTCTGATTTTCCTCAGCACTCCTCTTCCTTCCTCTCCTCTCAGTCAGGTGCACTAAACTCCTCTGCATCGCAATCAGTACCTCCTTGCGTCTGAGCCACCCATTTATCTGCCTCGCCACCTTTCCTTTTCAGGGCAGTCTCGAGGCATGATGTTTTAAAACTTCTGAAAACTATCTTGGATACCACTAACATTGGGTCAGACACTCTTGAACCCAAGCTCCTGAAAATTGCAGCCCCTTATAGTGCCTACCCACTGGCAAAAATGTATACGCTATCACTTGCCTGCAGTCAATTTCCAGACATCTGGAAGACTGCTTGAATTATGCCAGTGTTCAAAAAAGGTGACAGAAAGGACATAAACAACTATAGGCCCATTGCCATTCCATCAGTGCTAAGCAAAATTCTGGAAAATGTAGTTGCTATTCAAACAATTGACTACCTAAGTATGATCTCCTTTCTGACACTCAGCATGGTTTCTGGAAAGGTCACAGTACCTCTACTGCCCTGCTCAAATTTACCATGGATACAATCACTGCTATGGACTCTGACCTACAGACAGGTGCAGTCTTCATTGACCTTACCAAGGCTTTCGACCTGGTTAACCATTCACTGCTCCTCTATACCCTTCATCTTATGGGTTTCTCTCCCTCAGTAGTTAACTGGTACTGCAGCTACTGAACAAACAGAGTCCAAACTGTCAAATACAACTCCTCCTTATCTGAAAGCACTACAGTCAATATTGGGGTTCCTTAAGGCTCCATCCTGGGTCCCCTACTCTTCTCACTTTTCATAAACAACATAGCTAACAACTTTCACTCTTGCTCATCTCTGCTCTGTGCTGATGACCTGGTGCTTTACACTAGCTCTAACAGCCTTGCTAACATAAACTTGTGTCTCTCCTCACGCTCTTCCTGTGCCTATCCCCACTAGCAGTGCACTTACCCACTTACCCATCTGCTAGTCCACACTGTGCCCTGGCACCCCTCCCTCCCCTTGCTCCTGAACCTCCTCTCCTGCCCCTTGGGACCTTTGTGTGTCCCCGTCCTCCCTGCCCTCCCCATAGCTTTCTTCACCCAGACACATCTGGGTGTCTTCTTATTCTTGCTTTCCCTCCTGTACCTCCCTGCCCACCCCTGCTCCCTTAGCCTCCCTCCCCCATGTCAATCGTAGGAAAACCTCTCACCATCTCCCAGCCAAGGTGTTAGTTATGCTACTACTCCTGTCAGGGAACATTCATCCAAACCTGGCCCGGTTCCCAGGAGTTCCCAACTCGCACCACAGGCCCATGCATGGTCTCCATGAATATCTGTAGCCTCCCTAAAAAGTTTGACTCACTACAATGCCTGGTCACATCAATTAACCCTGATGTCATCACCCTGGTTGGAGACTTGGCTGTCGAGAATCCTCCTCTCCTGACCCTGCCCTTCCTGGTTTCACCTCTTTCTCCGGTCCGGACTGTTGGGAGATGGGCAAGGCTGCACTATTTATGTCAAGGAATCTCTCCCCACTCAGCCCTGCCCACTCCCATCCCTGACCCAGGGCCCAGGCGCCACGCTGAAACTAACCCTGACCCTTTAAAGGGACCCTTTATCTGACTACTGCATACGTGCCCCTCAGGACCAAACGCAGGCCATTGCCTCTTACAGAATACCTACCCTCTGCCTCCTTCCGTGATCAAATTCTGTGAGTAACTTAAATGTCAACTGGCTCAGCCCTCCTCCTCTCCCGAGACTCCTTTCTGCAATAGACCTAACGAACTAGTTACCCCACCCTACCAGGACTAACCCCAAGAGAGGCTCCAGTACCCTGCTTGATGTGGTACTCACCAACTGCCCTAATTGGATCCCCAATGTACAAGTCCTCCCAGACTCTCTCAGCGATCACTCCCCCATTCTATTCCACTGGTCAACCTCAGTCCCCAAACCCATAGCACAGTCCACATGCCGGAGGCGTCTAATACCTGGTGGACTGATAAAACTTAAGGAACTTCTGTCCCAAATTGACTGGTCTCCGATACTGGTAACTCCTGACATCGACAGAGCTCTCTCCTTCTTTACCCAGACTTTTAATAATGCCTGTGATATCTTTGCCCCAGTGTTGACCCGCCGTTCTAAAAGGAAGAATACCCCCTGGGTTACCCCTAGCTTTGATCCACCAGCTCAAACATAGGACAACTTATGGCACCGCAAGGCTGAGACTGGCCGCCCAATGACAGGCGGTTATATGCTGCCACCCGAAACAAGTGCACTCGGGCCATCAGAAAGGCCAAGTCTCAGCACTATCGGTCCTCACTCACTGCCTCATGGGGGAATCCCAGAACCTTCTGGGATAACATTAAACAGTTAAATGGGAGTGCACACTCACCCCACCCACCTAGATCAACATTAATGGTGTGATCTCCTCAGACCCAGCCCTCATAGCCAACCACCTCAACACCTCATTCACTGACCTTAGCCCTATCCTCCCTACAAATTTTTTTGACCCTCCTCCCCAGCACCTGCCGGAATCTTTCTCGCCTTATTTTCTCCTCCTCCAGTGCTTCTGCCCAAGAACTTAGGTCGCACCTTGTCACTGCCCTCAAGAGTAATAGTACAGGCAGTGACACCCTGGATCTGTGTATCCTACGGCTGGTCTTAGACACAGTCCTTACCCCGATCACATGCCTCATCAACCACTCTCTTTGCCTGGGGAAGGTTCCAACTGCCTAGAAAGTCGCCACTGTCACCCCTATCTTTAAAGGTGGTGATAGGACTGTGGCTGGAAACTATCGACCGATCTCCATTCTCTCTCCTCTCTCCAAGGCCTTGGAAAAAGTGGTGGCCTCTCAAATCTCTGACTACCTCTCCACCTACAATGTCCTTTGTCCTGAGCAGCATGGCTTCCGGGCAGGCCACAGTACCAACACAGCCCTCCTAGAGTTCTCCAACTTTCTCACTCCTCCTTAGACACTGGTTCTCTGGCTGGTGCTGTCTTCATTGACCTTCCTCAAAGCTTCTCACACTGTCTCCCCCCTCCTTCTTGATGCCCTAGTCTCTCTGGTTTTGCTGCTGGGCCTATCTCCTGGTGCACCAGTTATCTGTCTGACTCTCACAGCGTGTAAAAATTAATGGGACCTACTCAGACATCTTTCCCATCTTTCTGGGTTCCCAGGCTCCATTCTGGGCCCCTTACTATTCTCCCTTTACCTTAACACCCTTCCATGCTCTTGCTGGGAACATTCTATTGTACGCTGATGATGCAGTCATCTTTGCCTCAAGTCGTAATCTCTATTGCCCTCCAGGACTCGCTGCAGAAGTCCTTCACTGAAGCCGAGGGCTGGTTCAGGAACATAGATTGGTGATAAATCTTAAAAACAAAACCATGTTCTTTCTCATCCCCAAAACAAGTCCTGCAACTTCAAACTCCTCATTCACTCTGGGTCCTCATTCCCACTGAACAAGTTTGCTCCTAAAATACCTAGGATCCATTTTGACCCTCCCTCCTTTCATGGACACATCGCTGCCTAGCCACTGCCACTAATATCCGATTGGGCATCTTACATCGGTATAAACACTGCCTCCCCAGGAGGTTTCTTCGACGCAGTCACCTCCTCTATCCTGTCCCTAGTGGACTATGGACTGCCCGGTATGGTGCTGCTGATCAGACCGCACTCCATAAAATTCGCACTACTCTGAATAAGGCCTGCAGGTTAATTACTGGAGCACCTAGGATGACACACACCTGTCTACTGTATGCAAAGCGCTGGTACTTGATCTCGACTTAGCACCTCAAATATCTTACCTGTACCCTTACAAAAAGACCCTCCTTGGGCTTTCCCCACCAGGATTGACCACCACCATACGTCGCTCTGTCCCACTAGTTCATACTCGGACCTCTGGGAAAACCTCTTGTTATCCCTAGAGCTAGGACCTCTCACGACCAAAGAGCCTTCAGCTTTAGGGCCTCCTCTGGTTCAACACACTGCCCCTCCATCTCCAGCTCAAACTATATCGTTACTTCAAAACTACATACGTAACCACCTATTAACACCCCATGCTGTAACTGCCGCTAGTCAAAGCTGCGTACTCAATACTTATGACAAAGCTTATTATGCTGCTAAGGACAACATAACTCTGGTATTGTTTGCATCCATCCTACCTGTACCAGCTTGTTTGTATCTATGTCTTAATTTACTGTTATACTTATGTGTTGTACTGCTGTACTGTGTATTTTGTTTGTCTTACTGTGACAAGGTACCTTTGTAAATGAGCCTATGGCTCAAAGGTTTTCCAAACTGCTGTTTAAATAAAATAAAAAAAAAATAAAAAACTTTACTAAAGTCCAAACCTGGCTGACAGACCACAAACTAGTACTTAATGTAAACAAAACACAAGCCATGGTTTTTGGCTCTGCCCCCAAACGAAGGTCTTGCCAAAATACACTGCTCATGCATGCTGAGGTGGCTCTCCGCTTCAGTGTGTCACTTCATTTAAATACCTGGGCGTTCTTCTGGACCAGTCTCTCGACTTCAATCTTCATATCCAGTCCATATGTAAATCTGTTTACTCCAAACTAGGAGTGGCCTACAAAACCAGCTATATGCTCACTCCTTCAGCTAGGCTAGCCATTGCTCATCGTATACTACACCCTGCACTCACCTATGCTGCCCCCAGCTTTGCTGCTGCGCATAAGACCATGCTCCACAAGTGGGATGTCACCTATAATAACGTATGCCATTATGTCTCCTCGTCCCACCGACTAAAACATCACTGTTGACTCTATAGTGATGTAAACTGGCTGTCACCCTCAGCCATTAGAAGCTACTCCCTCTGTTCCCTGGTTGACTCTATCCTTAGGTCTCAAACCCCCTCTGTCCTTGCTGCCATGTTCCTCCCACAGTTATCCTGTTATTGATTACGCTCTGTGAATAAATCCCTTTTTCATATACCAAGGTGCAAGACATCCAAAGGCCTTGCAGCTTTCTCACACTATGCCCCTCAGGTTTGGAACTCCCTTCCCCTCACCCTTCAACAATCCTGCTCCTATGCCTGCTTTAAAAAGGAACTCAGAAAATTCCTATCCAAATCTGAACCTTGTGCGTGCTTCGACCCTCCTTAAAATTATTGCTCTCCCCCTCTTATCCTCATCATCTGTCCTACTGTAGCCCCACAACTAGCTTGCACTTATGATCTTGTGAACACACACTGTATCACGTGCCACTGTACTGTTCAGTTAGAAATTCCTTACTATTATTGTAAACATGCTGGATATGTTACTTTTTTGTAGTGTCTACCTCCCATCAAGATATATTTGACCTATACTTGTTTCAAACTGTTATGTATCTTATATGACTGCCTAGTTCTACTCTGTATGTAATTCCTCCTGATGTCAACATGCTGCTTATGTTACTTCTGTACATTACCTACCTGCATTGTAGTCTTCACTGACCATTGTCTGTTTCCTATTGCTCTGTATAACTGTTGTACTCTCCCGGGTCATGCCTGAAAATAGTCATTTTGTTGGCTAGTGAACTTACCCGGTTAACAAAAACTAAAATAAATAAGTTCGTTACTGCTGGAAAACACAAACATATCCTGATAACGTCACTTTCAGCAAGAGTTAGCATGGCCATTAACGTCCCCTTTCTTTTTCTATAGCCCTTTCTTTTTCTGTAGGAAGACATGGCAAGTCTAATGCTAAACAAAAATGGTTGGTTCTCAATGCAAAGATCTCGTTGTGACATTCTCTATGCAAGAGAAAATCCTTGTATAACCACTTGTATAATATCAATACTAATAATTGATAATAATCAAATATTAATAATAGCCCAAATGCGATGTGTCATTGAACTAGTCATAATCATCATTGTGCTCTACTATCTCTCTATCAGCCTGCTACTGGAACCTGTTCTTGTTCAGTCAGCTTTGCACTTACACAACTTAGATGTTACATGTTTATTTACATACTAACATACTATTTGCCAGCAGATTAGGCCTTACGGTCTATCGAGTCTGCTCGAATCTTAGATCCTTAGTTGGGTGCCGATGCCCTCCCATCCCTTGTGCTCCAGAAACCCCTATCATCCATCCCCACCCCCCTGGGACAGGCCATCATCTGATACACCCACTTTCTGTGTCTGTCCCACCCTTTCTTGAAGCCCTCCACTGTGGATCTCTGAACCAGCTTGCCAGGCAGTGCATTCCAAGGGTCCACACCCTCTCAGTGAAAAACCTCCTCCTCTTTTCCCCCCTCACCCTTCCACCTTCCAACTTCAAACCATGCCGTCAGGTGATACCTCCCTGCTTTAGTCTAAAGATCCCCCTCCATGTTTATCCTATTTAGTCCCTTGAGGTACTTGAAGACTTCAATCATGTCCCTCCGTCTCTCCTTTCCTCCAATGAAAACAGGCGAGCTCCTCAAGTCTGTCCTCTTATGTCAAATCCTAGCCCTCATATCATCTTTGTTGCCCTCCTCTGTACCCTCTCCAGGAGCTGTATGTCCCTCTTCAAGTGTGGTCTCCAGTACTGTACACAGTACTCAGGTGTGGTCTAACCAGTCCATTGTACAGTGCAGAATCACTTCCTTGCTCCTAGAGGTGATCCCCCTTACGATGCATCCCAACATCCTGTTTGCCTTGCTAGCCGCTCTCCTGCACTGCTCAGAGTTATTCATACATGCATCCACCATGACCCCTAGGTCTTTTTCCCCTATTGAGGCCTCCAGCACCTCCCCTCCCAGGGTGTACCTGTGTTTAGGGTTTTCCCGACCAAGATGCAACACCTTGCACTTGGTGATATTGAAATTTAATTTCCATGTGTGAGCCCAGCTTTCCAGGGTGTCCAGGTCCCCTTGCAGGGCCAACCTCCCCTCTTCTCCCTCAGCTTCTGCTCCCATCTTGGAGTCATCTAGAAGAGACTCATTTCACACCCTATACCCCCTGATGTCCGGTATGTATGCATTAAACAGGATCAGACCCAGGACCGAGCCCTGCGGTCCCCACTACCAACCTCTCTAGGGTTTGAGAGCTCCCACAGACCACTACTCTCTGGGTGCTTCCAGCTAGCCAGTTTTCAATCCATCTGACCATCAAGGGCCTACTCCTAACCCCATCAGTTTCTCCACCAGACCATTGTGGGACAGAGTCAAATGCCTTGCTGAAGTCCAAGAATAATACATCCACAGGCTTTCCCTGTCCAGTTCTGATGTTACCCATTCAGTAGAACTATACAAGGTTGGTTGACATGATCTACCTGGCACAAACCCATGTTGCTGACTATCCAGACCTCCCACCTCCTCCAAGTACACCCCAATCATTCCTTTAGTATACTCTCCATTAATTTTCCCACCACGGGTCAAACTGATGGGTCTATAGTTATCTGGTACTTCCTCGACCCCCCTTTATGGATTGGCACCACATGTGCCTCTCGCCAATCCCTAGGTACCCCTCCTGTCTCCAAGTGACCTGTTGAAGAGCTCCACCAGGGGTGCAGCCAGTATGTCCGCCAATCCCATAGTACTCTCGGGATGAATGCCATCCGGCCCAGGGAGATTAGTCTTCTTTAGGGCCTTGAGGGCTAGCCACACCTTTTGGCGGAGATAGCATCATCCGTCCCCTCCACCTCACTGGCCTTTTTATCCTTACCCAGATGTGACACCCTGGGGCACTCTCCCTCCCTCTTGCTCCATTTCTGTTGCTCTCGATCCCACTTATCCGCTTATCCCCTTCGTGCCTTGCTTTGTAGATATCCCATCCCCTCCCTAGTGAACACAGAGGCAAAGTACTTATTAAATACCTCTGCCTGGTCCTCGCCTCTTCCACCCACCCTCCTTCTGATCTCAATCTGCTGAGATGGCTCTTAGTTTTTCTCCACTCCCAATGTACCGAAGAACCCTTTTCCTCCATGTATCCTTGTGCCAGCTGCTGCTCTTTTACTGACTTTTGCTCCTCACCATACGGGTGATTTTCTAGATGCAAGATGGTATATCTTCTCCTATCCTCTTGTTGTTTTATATTTTTTGTAGGCCGCCTTCTTTTCTCTGACTGCCCAACCTTTCCCTCTGGAATGTGTTCATTTGCCCTGTCTCTGATGTCATTGTAACCTCTACAGTAATTCTATTGTAAAAGATGGTGTAGAACTCGTAACTTTGATGTGGAACATTTCTAAAAGAGCATGTGTGCTCAAAGGTATAATCTGAATCTTCTAATCAATCAATAAATTAAAGTTTGGTGACCATGACTAAGGAGAGCAGGTATCTCTGATTTCCAATTAGCTCTTCCAACCCAAAACCAGCTGGACAAAGGTCAGGAGAGAAGTGATTGACTATGCCAAGCAATGGGTCTAAATTGGCTTGGATGTTACCCCAAACTAGTCAAAATTTCTCATACTCCCACAAACTGTGCATAAGTGTGACAGTATTCTTTAAAAATCTAGGCCCAGATATTCAAAGGCCCCCAGGCACGCAGCACAAGTGACTGTGCAGCGCAACCAAGATGCGCCACCCCAAACCACTGCCATATTCAGCCAATCAGCCACAGGTTGCGCCAGCACAAACGCCACTAAATATACCATGGATGCTCCATAGCTCAACCTCACAAGCACAGCACAGAAGGCCAGGAAAGAATATAGCAAGTGGAGCAGGCCTACCTGGATCTGGAGCAGTGTGTCAGTGCCCATTGTGGGCCATGAGCACAATGCAAATGCAGAGACGGGGTGGCCTCAGCAACCATGGCCATGGTGGACAGAGTGGCACTGCAGAGGAGCAGGATGGGCAACCCGTTGCGATCTGAGAAAACTGTTACAAAATTCCTAAAGGGGTTAAAGATGGATTATGTTTATTCGTGTGTATGTGTTTGATATTGATTTTTATTGTCTTTGTTCAAATAATTTGTAATTTTGTGGTCGTGTATTTATGTATATCTTGTATTAGACTGTCTGTAATTGATGTGATTATGTGGAACTTGGAAAACTTGCACAGGACTGTCTTGAAAACTGGATTGTATTATCCAAATGACATGTATTATTCCTGTATAAAAGTACATTTTTTACTACTACTTTTACTACATAGCACAGCAGGGGCACAGGATGTAGCAACACATACAGCAGCATGCACCGTGCCCAGCACACACTGATGGCATTGCACTGACAAGGACATGGAAGATGGGACAGAACACTGGGGATGGCAATGGACTGCATGGCCAACACATATACTGACATAACAGTGCCAGGTAGCAAGGTGTGCCAGATATGCATAAGCACATAAGATGCCCATGTCCAAGGGCACACAATGTGGGATGCTGCCCAGCATGACACATGGTGCAAACAACGTGGATGGTGTAGCACTAGGGGCACACACAGCAAACATGCTGCAGTGGTCAACAGGGGGTGTCAGCACAGAGGCACCACAGAAATGTCCATGGCAAGTATGGTGGTGGCTTGTGTGTGCAGACAGGGAGGTCGTGCACTGCAGGACACAAACAGGCAAGCCATGCAGGGCAAGGAGCAGTGGACAGTGTAAGCAACAGAACAGCAACCTGCTAATACAGCACAGAATGAACATAGACAAAGGGAATGTCCATTAGAAAATGGTTTACTCAAAAACACAGGTACAGTGGCAACAGAAATATGAAATAACAGCAACATCAGCAAAAACTTCAAAATGGAGGGATGATGATGATACAGGGAATGCAAGTGGGATGGAGAACATCAGAAGAAGGCACAGGGGAGGGGTGTATTGTAGGGGTGCACATAGGAAAGTCCGGCCACCATCATTCCAATGGCCACACACGGTATCATTTTTACCTGGTCTCCATCGGGGGGGCAGTAGCCATGGCTCAACATGTGGAGCTCCACTGTCTGCTCTCAAATGGCTTGCAGAATGATCCCCAAGTGCCTGAAGATCTCCCCCTGCCTGCGATGGATCATGGTCAATGTCCCTGGGGAGCTTTGGACCTGATTCTGTCATCCGCCTCCACCCCAGCCTGTAGCACCGGCACCACCTGCAGTAGGATGACCTGTGTGGTGAAACAAAGGACATGCACTCAGTGCTACAATATACACAGGCCTACCCCCCCAAGGGAATAATGCACACACAGGACATTGATGGGACACAAGCATGCACCCAACAACGCACCATGCACATGATATGCCGGTGAACAGCAGTGCAACAGGGCCACACAGTGACCCGACTGTGGGACAGTGCAATGTAATGGCAGCAGGTGCATGCAATGGACATTGCCATGGGACATGATGCCATGCCCACACACTAACCAGATACGGCCAATAGCCACATGCACCATGGCTGGTGGCCCTGTGGACCATGCGTGTGCCATGTCAGGCACCCACAGTCCTGATGGGACACAGTCAGTGTGTTGGTCACACATGGGCATGGTGCACAGCGGGAACATCACACAGTGCCAGGATAACGGCCACAGTGTGCCGACTGGCACAGACGAGGCATACATGGTAAGCGGCCATGCAGCCGCAGTGGACACAGGAAGCCCCACAAAACCCCCTCACCACAAACATAGCAGTACAAAAACAGAAAAGCACACCTACTTTCCGTAGGTTGAGATGGCACCCAGCACAGCCCAGCACCCTCTGCCCATGGTCCGCTGGACCTACCGCGGTCGTGGCCTCTGTCCACCGCTCACTGGCGGTCTTCCTGGCCTGCAAGGGGAACACAATGGAAGGGAGCCATGTGCAGCATATGCTGGCACCACCACCCAGCCCCCCCCCCAACAATACACACACACTCCAAACCCTGCAGCTCACGCAGGATACAGCAACACACCCCCATGTACAGGAACAGCATGCTGGATATGGCAGAGTGGTTAACAGTGGACATACCTGTTCATGGCACTTTACCCATGTGGGAACGCTCCTGTAATACCCTCAGCTGCTCAGGGTCCCTCCTCCACAGGTCCCCATAGTGGTGCCTGCACTGTTTCCTAGTGCGTGACACCCCCATCCTCTGCACAAGCCTGTTGGCCACAGTGCCCCAGACCTGGGACCTAGTCACCTGGAAGGCCTCAGCACCAAACAGCTGGCCCTTCACAGGCTGCACCGATGCCACAAGGTTAGCCAGCTCAGTGTAGCTCCAATTAAAAGCCCTTGGGCCTTCAACTCCTGCATGTGCCATTGTGAACACAGTGTGCTACTAGTGACACTTCAGTCATGCAGCTCTGCGCACCATATGGCCTACTTGCAGCTGATGTGTGATAGGCATGTATACAACCGCCTGTGCAGCACATGGATGCGCAATGCCAATGCACGCTAGGCAGTCAATTACACATCAGCGCACATGCACGTTGCCGCAATGCTGAGTGGGAGAGCAGGGTCAGGTCATCACGCAGTGCGCATGTGCGACCGGAATGTCGGCCATGTTGGGGAGGGTGCAATATGCCACACAGCAGCCAACAGTATCACGCATCAACATGTACATGTACTGTGCAACATCACAGCACATGCACCACTGTGCATGACATGCGCGCTGCAGACTATCACGCATGCATGATAATGTGCTGCACCACTCTGCACAATGCATTATTAGGTGATAGCCAGTTGCGCAGCTGCACATGGGCAGTATGTGTCAGAGAGTAGCGCATGCGCTAAGATGTGCAATGCACAAGTAATGGGCCCAATCATGTGTGCGGAGCAAAGTGAGATGGGCTGGGAGCAAATTAGCCATATTCAGACAGGATATGCAAATTGCCTCATTGCCCAAACCTAGTCACCACATTTGCATCTCATTATAGGCTGCACAGACTGTAATTTGCATGTGCTAAGTAATAATTGGGCTGCTCTGTGCCACCACACATCACTGGTGACCAGCAGGTACTGCAACTTAGAGGTTTGTTTACCACAGCTACACTGTTTCCTGGTCTCTGGCCAAGAGAACTCCATGCCTGTGAGCTGTGCATGATCACTGTATAGTGTGTTAAAGGCTGTCACAATTCCACACCGCAGGCACTAGTATGGCAGTGGAGGAGGAACTGATATGAAGGAGATGGCTGAACTTCATGGACGATGAGCTGGGGGCCCTTGCTGAGGCATATGTATGGATGGAGAACCTCTTGTCAGGGAAGACTGGCATGCGGCAGCAGAGAGCACAGAGCTGGGATGTGGTGGCACAGGCAGTGAATGCACATGGAGTGTACAACTGCACCCCCCAGGAATGCATGAAGCACATTAACAGTGAGAGGACCAGGACCAGGGAGTGCCTGGCCAACATGCGTGCAGCCCTGCATGCTACTAGGGGTGGGTCATGCACCATGCCACCACTAACTGCACAGGAGGAGGTGCTCGCATCCACACTGTCCTGGGCATCTGTGGAGGGAATCCCTGGAGGTGGCTTCCAGACAGGCAGGGGTCCTGCACAGCACAGTGAGTATGCTTGTGCCACAATGTCTATCTGGCTGTGTGCTGTGAGGCTGGGTGTGCAGGACATGCCACACATGGCTGCACATGTTGTCACTATGCTGCCATGCAGTGCATCCACCACTGCATGTCCCCCCTCCCATGGCCATGCAGTGTCCCCCATGCAGCCCATGTGTGCTGCCATGACTGGCTGTGACACCAGGGACATCTGCCTGCTGAGTTGGTGCTGCCAGTGGTAGTCACTGTCCACCTGTGGTCATGTGCCACATTCCTGAACATCAGCACCACATGACTGTGCAATGCACCATTGTAAACTGTCACTGTTGCCGGTGTGCCCGCACACAGGCGGCAGTGCCCCTTGCCTGGGGGTGGGCCTGAGCACAGCCATGTCCCGGCAGTCGTCCACCTCACGGAAACATGCATGCAAGGCCCTCCAACATGCATTGCATGCAGTACACAGTGGTGTGTGTGACATACATCACAGTGCCGGGGCATGCCATGTGTAGCAGTGTCTACACAACTGTGCTTCTTGCCAGATGGTCCCATGTGAACCTGTTGATGGACATCCATAGAACTGCTGCCCTGAACATGCATACCTGTTCACCTTATAGTGTCATGACACATCAGGGGAGCTGAAGGGCACATCACGCATCTGGAGGAACAGGTGGAGGAGGTGAAGGAGGAACCAAGACCGTTAACATTGGCTGGGATTGAGGCCAGTGCGGGCAGGGATGTCCTGTTCCAGGACCTACTGAGGTTTGTGGGTCTGACTGCCTTGCCTGACATTGAGCTGCCTGATGACCTCACAGTGCTGGCATCAACCATGGAGGATGATGATGATGAAGCCACACAGATTGAGGCAACCACACACAGCGGTGGCACTGTCACAGTGCAGGTGGCCACACAGATTGCAACGGACAGGGTGGGGCATCCTGTGCTCATGCAATGCCCCAGACAGGATGGCCCACTGCCTATGGAACCTGCAGTGGTTGTGGGTGGCCAGGTCCAGGATGTGGCAGTGGGAACAGGAGGCCATCACCCTGGAGCAGCAAGGCATTGTGTGGCAGCAATGTGCCACTCATGCACATGATGTGACTGTACAGAGACCCACTGCGTCAGCCCACACACAGTCCCTGCCCAAACAGTGGCCAGCCATGCAGCATCCACAGCCCGTGGATGTTGCACTGCAGGCCAGTACACCACCCACACATCAGTGTCCCCCACAGGACAGGTCCCCTGCTGATGGGCTTGATGAGCACACCTCGCTCCTGCGGGCCTCTGTGGAGCATCAGGGTGCACTCAGAGAGGTGTGTCAGGGCCTGCTTGTGCAGGTGGGCATCATGGATGACCATGCCTCTGTGGGCCACTCCCCGTTGGTTGGTGAGATATGCCAGCTTCATGTGGATGTTGTTGGCGAGATTCGGCAACTGCGGGAGGACATGACCGCAGCCTTCAAGAGGGTAACACAGGCCATCGAGGTGGGCTGTGCTGCCCTTGCAACCCACAGACACAGGAGTGCCCACCACACACCGCATAATGACACCAGCATTCCCACCTCACAGCATAGCGTGGCCCCATTACTACTAACATCATCCCTGCTTCAGGTATCCCTAACACGCCTGGGTCACATCTTGACTTTGGCAACAAGACACCCATGAGCACATGGTCATGGTCTCATGGGTTTACCCCTGCCAGAGCGGTTGGGCCCCCTGCCAATGTGGCTGCCACCCCGGAGGAGGACGTACGTTGTGGGTGTGGCTGCCCACATGTCCGTGGCTGCTGTGGTAGGTCACAGTGATCCCACCTGTGTACAGCTGTCATGTCACAGTCACCATCCTGCCATTGTTTGCCCACATACCCTGCTGTCTGTTCCCAGGTCCCTGTGCAGGGCACATGCATAGGCCTGTGGCATGTATGCCCATGCTATCTGTGTGTTGCTCTGGGCATGTGGTGGGACACTGCTGTTGTTAAGTCTGGCATGGACGTGATGAGTGCAGCCTTGTATGTCTGCTGTGCATGTGTGTGGGCATTATACACTGATCCATGCCATACACCACAGTGCCATATGTAGGCCCAGACATGACTGTTTGGCTGTGGCCCCACCTGCATGTGTGTGTACTCCCGATACTGTGTACCTGTCAGCCATGCCACATCTGCCAACCATCACATGTGATCTCCCCATTACCTTAGGACATTGCCCAACCCCACAGTATCCCACTCTGTTACCCACCTGCAGTGTCCAAATTGCTCCTCCACAATCATGTCCTGTGCTGCCTCACTCGGGTGACCAGCCATGGGTCCCTACGGTCGTGGTGTTCCTGCCCACCCCCTGCCTGTTGCCCCTCATCCTCGGTGCTGTCCCTTGACTCAGGTTGGATATGGATTCCATGGTCTAAGGCCATGTTGTGTAGCATGCAACTGGCCAGGAATATGCCACAGGCCTTCTCTGGGCTGTACTGTAGGGCACCGCCAGACCTGTTTAGGCATCCGAATCTCATTTTGAGCATGCCAAACACATGCTCAATGATGTTGAATGTTATGGCGTGTGCCTCATTGTACTGTTGCTCCGCCATGGATGTGGGCTAGCTTATAGGGGTGAGCATCCACAGCTGTAGGGGGTATGCACAGTCACCAGTGGAAGAGGGAAAAGCATTATGTGTACAGCTGTCATTTATAGGTTTCCTACAGCCCAATCTTGCTGCATGTCTGCCACTACTCTGCGTGGTCCACACCCTGACCCCCCCACCACACGGCACACAGGGCATGCATGAATCATGACGTCATTGTGTGTGCTGCTTGTGTGTTGCAAGATGGGCACATGCCTGGCATGCCATGACCTCCCACTGCCAGGCACTGCTGTTCACATGTCCTGCCCCTGCTGGTGACAAACACTGTCCTGTTCAGGTGTACATTTCTGTAGCACCACGGTGCCTGTGTCTGGGCCATGTCCTGTGACACTGCCTGCCTATACACATGTGGTTGCAGTGTGTGTCCCCAGACATCTCCCCTTGACCAGCACACATCTGCCATATGTGGTTCATAGTGCAGTGGCCACATGTGGCCCATGGCACTGCTTGCCTGTCTGGCATGGCGGGCCCTGTCTGTTTCCCATACAGCACTTACACCCACTGTATTGTGTGCCACTGTGTGCTGTGTGGGCCCATTGTCATGCCCCACTCACCCACTAAGTGGCCGCTGGGTATTCCCCCGCTGTTGAACAGGCAGCACAGGGCCGATTGGTTCCAGATGGTGGCATCATGTGCACTTCCAGGGTGAGTGTCACACACATTGGTAATGCACCCTGTGGCATTGCACAGCACCTGGCAGTTGACAGAGTGGTAGTCCTTTCTATTTATGTATGCCACTCCCTCTGGGCCAGGTGGTGCATGTATTGCCACATGGGTGCAGACTATGGCCCTTAGCACGCCTGGCATGTGCACCACCCTGTGGAAGTGCTGCATGATTTCTGTCCACCTTGCCTGTGTGCTTGGGAATTTGATGTACTCCGAGGCATGCGGCAGCAGAGTGGTGAGGAATTGGGTGAGGAGATGTGGCAGACTGTGTGATGCCAGTGATGTCACCCACCGGTGTCTGGAAGGTGCCCGTAGTGAGCAGACACATTGCTGCTATCACCTTTGTCTCCACCATCATGGCATGACTCCTGTGTGTTGGTGTCTACAGGTCATCATGGAGCAGCTCACAGAGCTGTCTCAGCAGTGCCTTGTTGAGTCTATACTGGCCCACGATCTTCACGTCACTCAGGTGGTCGAATGTGACACGGGCACGGTACCATCTCTGCTGGGCATACCACCTACAGGCCCTTCCATGTCCATGCTGTTGTTCCTCCCTTCTCCTCACTCCCCTCATAACTGCTGCCATCAGGAACACTGTCCCATCCACGGCTGCTATGCTGCTATCTGCTTGTGGGTGGACTGCACTCAGGCATGCTTTTTATATGCCCATCTTTGTGCAGCTCATCTGCTGGTTGCACCATGGATGTGCAGCTCATCCTTGCTGAATATGCAACTGCACAGCACATTCATGGGAACGCCCCCCTGACATGCGCTGCATACATTATATTTACGATCAGGTGCATCTGGCTTTGTGCTGTGCCTCCCTGTTCTTTCAATATTGCCCCCTGGCACATCTTCTGGTTTACGCTGGCGCATTTCGGGTTGCGCAATGCATCTGTTTTGAATATCTAGGCCCTAGTATATGTGTCAGTGCCAACAATTGACATACAGTACTACGTAATTTGACAGGCATATAGTACATATTGATCAAAATCCTATACTTTATTGGTTTTTATAAAATGGGTACAAAATTTCCTGTAGTTTCATTGGCTGAGAGGCTATTTCAGCTGTGTTCTTATCTGCCCATAATGTGCCAACTGGCACTAAATACGCCAGTGAAACCTCAGTACCTAAAATATCATTGTTCCAACAAGCTAAACATTTTTTTCTGTCTGGCATAAGCAGCCATCTTAGATTTTGATACCCACAGCTAACACCATGTCTGACATACCTGATAGCCAATTAGAACTCCAGTTTTAGAAGACTATTAATAATCTTTTTAGGAATGCAGATTCCAGTGAGCCAGGCAGTGAGCCTTTTACCAAGAAAAAGAAAACAGTAAATGTGAGTAAACATGCCTCCATTTCCATGGAAGACCTTGCTCAGCTTGACAAAGAAAAAGACAAGCAAGAAAACAACAATTTGGGCAACAAATGACCTACTAACTTGGTATGCCCCTCAAGATATTCAGCATGACTTATAAACGGTCATGCCCGCTGACCTCTGTCAAATACTATGACACTTCTGTGCCAAAGTGTGGCAGACAGATGGCTATAGTTTGGCAAGTCTCATGGCACTCTGAGTGGGAATAAACCAGCAACTGAACAGGCGTGCTCTAAACAAATGCCTTAATATTCTAGCACATCCCAAACTGCAACCAGCAAATAATATCCTCATGGTAGTATGTAAGAGGTACCAATATGAGAAAAAGGAAACTTTAGTCCATCACCCTCAGATCACAGCTCCTAACCTCAGACTGCTTAAGCACTCCAATGCATTGTCTCTGACCACCCCCTGCGGCCTGCTGTACAAGGTATAGCTCAACGTGTAGTTATGCAAGGCATGCCATGGGACAGAGGGGCTGAGGCAGCTGAAGCCAGAACACTTTGAGATTAAAACTGATGACACAGGAGCTAAATACATAACCCTCATCTTTAATAAATTCAGTACAACCCACAACAATAATGAGCCAAATAAACAGCAGCACAGGGGATGTATTTATGAACTGCCAAACAATCCGCTATGCCTAGTCTCATCCTTCAGGAAGTTTTTGATCAAGCCTACATGGACCCGCCCACTTTTTGCTAATATTCTCGAAGATTGCAGCCTACTGATTATGATAAGTGTGAAGTGTGGTACTTGACAGAGATCTTCAGAGTGAACAATTTAGCAAGTTTATTGCTGAAATTAAGCAATGTAGCAGGTTTCTCGCAGTGCTACACTAATCAGAGTGTATGCACCACTGCCGTTCAGTTACTATCAGAAGTGGGATTCAAGGCCAGGGAAATTATGGCTGTGACTGGCTACTACTCTAAATCTATCTTGCATTCCTACTGGGCAGCTTCAGCTGAAGACACAGGATGTTGGAGTAAAATTCTTGCCACCAAAAATAAAGCACATTAAACTGCCTGCATGGTTTCATTAATACAGAGCAGCCATCCTGCAGCACAGCCAGACTTCAGCCATTAGCCCCACTCAGTGATGAAGCAAACTGTGATGCAAGCACTGACAAACAGACTATTAACATTCAACAGTCTACAAAGGAAATGACAAGCAATGAACCATTTGTCCCAAGCTAACTGCTACGTGGAGAAAGTTAAATTCATTAATTTCAGCAGATAATTGCACTGATAGATGGGGGAGAGGGGAGACTTGGGGGAGTGTTTGGCATCCTGCATCTGAAGGTGGGGGTCGTTGGTGGGCAACGACAGCAATGGGTAGGGTGGTAGGCTGCAACAACTGCTGTGCACCAATCTTTCTAAAAATTGCCTGGAGTGTGGGAGGTTGTTTAGTGTGCAGCCACATAGAGAAACTTAGAAAGGAGATTGAGGGTCTGCAGGAGGAACTAAGACAGGCAAGGCAGATTGGGGGTGGGTTTAGCCCAATACTGGAGGGAGGAAGAAGGGGAGATGAGGGAGGGTGATTTAAGCCAACAGTGGTGAGGAGAGGGTCAGAAGAAGGGAAGCAGAGACAAAGGGGCCAGGCCAGGAAGAACGATTGCCGGGAAACCAGGTCAGAGACAAAAGGCAAATGGAAGGAGGAGATAGGGACCTGTGAGGGAGGCGAAGAAGTGGCAAAGTCATGGAGTGGAAAGGAGAGAACAGGTTACTATGAAGAGAGAGGGAGCGGGCATTTGTGAAGGGTCTTCAGAAAATAGTTTTGCACTGCTAGAGAGGAAGAAGGTGGAGGAGGGAAATTATGAAATTAGCGGAGTAATTGATAAATGCCTGGACCAAACTGGAGTAGGGGGAAATTCTGCTCGGAGAATTGCAACAGGGGTAAAAGGGGGAAATAATGTGCAGGAGGAAGAAGAGGAGCTGGAAATGAGAGAGCGAGATGAATAGAAGCAAGCAGGGAGTAAGAGGGTGGAATCTAGTGCTGGGGGGACTCAATACTAAGAGGAGCTGTGGGTAGCAAGGGGAGAGGCATAGCTGTATTTGGGTGGAGGCCATGCCAGGAATGACAGTGGAAAGGGTGGGCCAGTCTGTTCTGAAACGCTAGAAGGGGTAGGGACAAGCCTCATTTAATTATACATCTTGGGACAAATGACCTGGCTGACAAGACAGTAGATATAGTCCAGAGGAGGTTTGAGGAACTAGCACAATTATGTGAGGGGGCAGGAAGATCAGTAACTTTTTCAGAGATACCTAGTGCCAAAGGCAAGCAACAAGAAAGCTGGAGAAAGAGGAATTTAACGGATGGCTAAGAACCTAGTGTTGGCTAAAGGGTATGGGCTGTTGGGGGGTGGAGGGACCTGGGAGGACAGTAGTCTCTATGCCAAGGATAGACTACACTTGAGTGAGGAGGGAAAGAAAGTGTTGAAACAGAGGATGGAGGAGTATAGAAGAAGTTGGGAATTAAACTAGAGTGGGGGTGGCAATTGGGGAAGAGATATACAGAGACCACAGGTTGGGAAACCATATGAGCTTACCCCCATAACAGTGACAAAGGACAAATGGCAAGTACTAATGGTGATGCTAGGAAAGGGGGGCAGGATGGGGGGAAGGGTGGAAGGTGTTACCCTTTAATGCTAGGAGCCTTGGGAGGAAAACTGCAGAGTTACAGGTTCCTTGGCAGAGGAGAGGTGGACATTGCAGCCATCACAGAAACATGGGCCACCCAATACAATGACTGGGACCTGTCTGTATCAGGGTACAGGTTATTTCGGGACAGGGTGATTGGGAAAGGAGGGGGTTGGCACTATATGTGAAGGAAGGACTGAAGTGTGTAAGGAGGAAGGGGAGGAGGGTACGGAGTCACTTCTGGATGAACCGGGATTCCAAGAATAGGATTCTAGAATGGGAGGTGTACAGGCCACCATCTCAGATGGAGGAGTTAGACACGGAACTAGCGGGACAGATCAGGAGGCCTTAGAAGGGTAGTGTGGTGATTGTGGGGACTTCAACATGCCAGGAGTGGACTGGAGTACCCCCAACCAGGAACAGAAGGGAGCAGGTACTGCTGGATGCCTTCCAGGACAGCTTCCTGCTACAAATGGTCAGTGAACCAACCAGGTTAGGGAATACCTTGACCTTATGCTGGCAAATGGGGACTTTGTAGAGAACTTACAGTGGAGAACGCTGTCAGGAGTGACCACCACTAGTATGGCTCACATTGGATATGGGCAAGGAAGGAGGGAATCTGGCACATGAGTGCTGGACTTCAGGAGGGCCGACTTTGGGAGGATGGGGAAGTGGTAAAAGGGTACCTGGCCGGAATTCAATCTAGTATGGACACTAACCAGAGGTGGGAGCTCATAAAGCTGGGGATAGTGGAGGCAACCAAAACCTGCTGCAAAGCCCAACGCAAGAAGGCTAGGGTTAAGAAACCGAGCTGGTTGAGCAAGGAGGTCATGGAAAAGGTAAGGAAGAAAAGAGCTGCCTTTAGGAAGTACAAGAAAACAGGGAGGGGGGAGGACCGGGAGGAGTACTTGACAGAATCGAAGGAGGTGACAAGGGCAGTAAGGGGAGCCAAAGCATCTATGGAACTCAGGCTGGCACAAGGCATTAAGAAGGGGGAGAAGGACTTCTTTAAGTACATCAGGGAGAAAAGGAGCTGTAAGGACCACATAGTAAGGATTAGGAAGGAGGAGGGTTGGGTGGAAGCAGGGTGCGATAAGGCAGAAGCACTAAATGAGTACTTCTGCTCAGTATTTACTAAAGAGAAGAGGGGGGTGACACCCAAGGTGGGAGAAATGGCAGAAACAAGGGAGGAAGGGGTGACAGATGGGGAAATCATGGAGGGCAGAGTTCGAGAGGGTTTGAAGGCACTGAGGGTGGACAAGGCACAGGCCCAGATGGCATCCACCCCAGGGTACTGAAGGAGCTGGCAGAGGTCCTTGCAGGACCTTTGGCAGATCATTCGACGCCCTCACTACATTCGGGGTGCACTGTGAGACCCTGAGGGAGGAGCTCATGCAGTGCCCTCCACAAGAGTGGCCCAAGGATGAACCAGGAAACACAGACCAGTGAGCCTCACATCCATTGTGGGTAAGCTAATGGAGACTATCCTGAAGGAGAGGCTGGTGGCCTCCAGAGGCCACAGGACTACAGGACAGCAGACAGCATGGCTTCATATGTGGCAGATCCTGCCAAACCAATCTGATGGAGTTCTATGACTGGGTAACTAGGCAACTGGACAGGGCCATGCAGTGGATGTCCTGTATCTGGACTTCAGTGAGGCATTCGACACCGGTGCCGCATGGAAGGTTGGGAAGGAAGCAGGCACAGGGGCGGTGCAAAGCTGGTGAGATGGGTAGGAAACTGGCTTCAGGAAGGCAACAGAGGGTGGTGGTGGTGGGAGCTCTCACACCCAGGGCAGTGACGAGCGTGTTCCACAGAGCTCGTGTTGGGACCAGTGTTGTTTGGGATATTCATTGCAGACATATCATGGGACATCAAGAGCAAGATCAGTCTGTTTGCTGATGATACCAAGGTAGCGCGGTGGTGGATGACCTAGGGGATGGCAGGGGTTGCAGGATGACCTGGCAAAGCTTGAAACCTGGTCAGACACCTGGCAACTGGGTTTAATGCCAAAAGTGCAAGGTGCTGCATTTTGGGATGAAGAACCCAAGGAGGAGTTACTAGCTGGGGGAGTGCAGCTAGCCCAGACAGAGGAGGAGAAGGATCTGGTGTGCCATTACAGGGTCAATGAATAACTCTGCACAATGTAGGAAGGCAGCTGCAAAGGCCAACAAAATGCTGGGTTGTATTGCAAGGGTATATCCTGAGGAGGGAGAGATCCTGCCACTGTATAGGTCATTAGTTAGACCACACCTGAGTACTGCAGTGGTACAAGTCTGGGATTCGAAGAGGGACATTAAGTTACTGGAGGGGTGCATGAGGCACAAAGATGATCAAGGAGCTGGGGGACCTTATCATATGAGAGGAGGTTGAAGGAGTTGAAAATGTACTCACTGGAGGAGAGGAGGACAGGGTGACATGATTGAAACCTTAAATACATGAAAGGATAAACAAGACGGGTACAGAGGGTCTGTTCAAAGTAAGGGAGGGGAGGGCCACCAGGGGCCATGATATGAGACTGGAGGGAGGAAGGTTCAGGAGGGAGATGAGGAGACACTTTTTTTACAGAGAGGGTGGTGGCTGGGTGGAATGCGTTACCTGCAGAAGTGGTATCCAGTAGAACAGTGGACTGCTTCAAAAGGGGATGGGACAGGACAAGGGGAGGGTTAATGAAGGGGAAGGGTGGAAGGGAAGGGCAGCTGCAGAATAAGGGGTGCTAGCTGCACATTCGAGCAGACTTGATAGACCTCTAGGCCTTTATCTGCTGGCAAATTTCATATGTTCGTATAAATTTATTACTACAGAATCAAGCCAAACCAGTTAATTCAGGTTCAGTTAGAAGGACTATTTTTTTTTTATCAAAGTTAATGGGAACAGTTAAATAAACTCTGTGTTACAGTTTGAAAAGAAACTTTTTTTTGTCTGGTATCTGATTGAATAATGTTGTACCCATTTTTAAAGCGTAGTAAGACACTCCAAGCTATGGGTTATGACCTGATGAGAGCACATTCCAGGTGCTGAAGGTACTCGGCTGAGCCTCATGCCTTATTACACACCTGGGACATGCTCTAATCAGGCCATAACCTACACCTCATTATGTCTTATTGTTTAAGTAAGTGTAAAATATAGTCTAATGAGATGCCACCTGATGGCTCAGTACATCATTCTCCCATGCCAGTGATGCATTGTTCAGGAGCTGACTTGGGAGCTATGGCACCCTATAACACTGTAGGGCTGTATAACCCTAATGACAGCACAGAAAGGGTAGTCAGGGGACACTGGGGGGCTAGGGAATAGTAAATAAGGGCAGACTAGATGGGTCTGGCGGTCCTCATCTGCCATCAAATTCTATGTAATTTGGTGGCTAAGGGTGCTGGGGTAGTGCTGCCATGTGGCAGTGCTCCCAGCTGGAGAAGAAAGGCCCTAGGTGCAACAGCATCCCCCTGTGGTGACCAAAGGAGCTTGTCTGTTCCACAGGACATTATCTGCATGCTCCTCAGGCCTGTTGGGGCATGGCTTGGCACCTAGTAGGTGGTCTGGTTATTGGGTAATGAGGAGAAAACACCAGAAAACCCATGTCCCTTGAACCACTGGTATGGTGGTTGCAGGCACTGTTGGGGCCCACTTCACCACATTGATCCCCAGTGGCTCATATGTTGGGGTGAGTGGCTGATGGGGTTGGGAGATTCTTGGGTTCAGACCTAAAGTAGGTGGTTGGTAGTGGCTCGGTAAGAAAAAGAGTTGTATGTAAAAAAAAAAAAAAAATTCTAGTATAACGATAAAATGAATTCCAGCATTTTTGGATGAGGTGTTTTGAGTATCTGGACAATATGCAGAGACAAGACTAAGTGCTTAATTCACAAAAAAGCATGGATCCACCCTGAACTGTGGGTAAAGAGAGTGTGCAGTCCTGTGATGAACACCGGTTTCTCAGGAGGTATGATCCTCAGCAGTCGTGGGAGTGGCCGACAGATGCAGATGACACCATAGAAGTGTGTGCACAGGAGGAGTCAGGGACCCGTGAGAAGCATGCACACAGTCATGGAATGCCCAGTGACCCCACCATAAAGGCAGATGCTGATGCATGTACAAGGCAGAAGGAGATGGCAATGAGGATGGCCATGGCCATCACCACAGACCACGTATGCCAAACTTCATTGCAGAGGAGACCTCCATAATCATCATAAAGATGTGGCTCAACTAAGGTACCCTGTGTGACTCCTGGGTTTAATACAGGATACCATGAATGCCACAGGGAACACACCCCATACAGTCACTGCCATTAAGCATAAATGGATGACCTGTGGGGGGGGGCTGTTATGAGGAAGCTAGCACAGCAGTGCTGGGCACAGCTGATGACAGTCAGTGGAGGCCCAGATCAAGACCCTGAGATGACACCCATTGACAACATTGTGGCAGAAACCATCAGACAGCAGGCAACTGGCTGTGAGAAGGAGGGTCTCAACACACAGGAGTGTGAGAACTGCTATGGTGCCACACTGTGAGTATGCCATGCATGTAGACAGTGCTAATATCATGCATGTCTTCCACAGATATATGCTCGTGAACACCTGCCCAGGAAGTCGATGGGAAATCCAAGGGTGACAAGACACTGGTAGGCACACCACATAAATGCCGCTGGAGGTGGACAACACACACATCCTCACAGGCAATTGGTACTGTATGTCATCTGCTGCAGTAATCACACCATCTGACTCTCACACATTTGTTGAACCTACCATATCCCAGGACACCACAGACCTCACCATGGACAGCAAAAAGGATGGCAACAGTGCCATCACCACTTCACACAGCATGCACCTGTCAGATGCACCCTAGGACAGACAGGGTCCACCCCCACCCAACAGACCAGCATATGCCACACACCACAGACACCAAATGGCATGGACCAGATACACAGGGTACACCAGCACCCATCATGTTATGCACACCAGACACTGCTGCACATGACCCAGCACATGGCACAGACCACAGAGCAAACACACACACACATACACACACAAGCGTGTACACACACACACACACACACACACCACGGTGCACACTGGAGCAACAGAGGCACCAGACATGGACCCAGTGGAGGAGCCCTAAGGGACACATCCCCCAGAATGATGGAATAGTAGATAAACTCTAATGTGATGTATATAGAGGTAAGCAATTTGGAGCAATTGAGAATATGCCAGATTCAGCTGGGCATGAACAGCTGTGGCAGTGCCTCACACACAGTGTTGGTGGCCTGTGCACAGAAGTGTTGAGCATGCAGGAACAGAACAGAGATATCAGGTAGTCCGTGGACAGTGACTTCACCAACCTGTTTGATGCCATTGTGTGTGGCCTCACCACCCTGACACAGGTAGTGCTGGCAGGGCATGGGACCCAGGCAGCCCATCCACAGCCATCCCCTACACTGCCAAGCCCTGTGCCTGTGGAACAAGAGACCCATACAGAGTGGCTGGCAGAGCAGCATCCGGACACAGCTCCCTTCCAAGAATACAATGGAAGGTGTTGTGGTGGTGAAGGGCACTGGGAAATGGATAATGAAATCACAGGGTAACAGAAGACACAGTGCATGCCTACATAAAGCACCTCCACCTGAATGAGCACCACAGCATCACTGATACACACACATGGAGCATGTACATGGGGCACACCACAAATAACCACACTAAGCAGTGGGCATTACTATGCATGCCATTGTTCATGTCACATTTATTGCACTGATAAATTCCACTTCCACATGCACCCCACCTCCCATCTTGTACGACCCCCACCCCCCGCACTATGTAATGTAGTTGAGCACCACCCTCAACCTGCATGAATGTCCTGCACAGTATCCAAGATCCAGTCAGTCATGCCATCCACTATTTTCAGGCGTGTCAGGAGCATCATTACCCTTCATATCAGAAGGACATGGAGCACCACCCTCAGGTAAATGTACGTGCTTTCATAGGCTATGCTGTGTAATGCAGCATACAACAAACACCATGCACACCTTGTTGGGTGTGAGCTGCAGTATCTCCCTTGACTTGTTAAGGCATCTGAAGTTTCTCTTCAGTTGTCCAAACACTCTTTCTAAGATGCCCCTTGCCTGATGATGTGCCTCATTGTACTGCTGCTTAACCTCAGCCTGTGACTGCAGGACTGGAGTCAACAGGAATGTGCATAAAAGGTACCCACTATCACCTGTATAAGAGAGGAATATCATTAGTGTGGGGTCCACATGTGTGCTTTGACTGTGCCCAACACCTGTGTCCATGTGCACCTACTGATGAGCCAGCCCTTTCCGGCAGTACCAGCCACAATCCAGAGTTCTCCAGTATGCATGAGTCATGTGTAGATCCTTGGTACCTGGCAAAGACATGTGCAATGATGCCTAATGCGTCACACAATAACTGCATGTTCATGTTGTGGCATGCCTCCTCCTCCTGTGTTGGGGCAATGATTGCCATGGTATACAGTCAATGGCACCAATGGTATTGGGCATGCCTGCCACAGAACAGAAGCCTGCAGGAACATGATGTGGTTACTGTGGCATGCCAGCAGTGCATCGGTTACCTGCTTGATGCACCTGCTAATGGAGGACTAGCTCATACCAGTCATCATGGCCCTAGAGTAGGCCTGGGCCATTAGCACACATGTGTACACCCAGTGCATGGCTCTGGTGTATCCAGGACTTCAGCTGTGGTTCCAGTAGCTTATATATCTCAACTACGGTGCCCCTGTCAAAGTGGGACCTGCCTGTGCGCTGCTGTTCTATTAATGTGTGTCTACCCTCAGCCAGTAGACAGTGGGCATCCAGCAAGGTGTTTGCACCCTCCCAACAGCTCATGGTATAATAATAATAATCATAATCTTAATTTGTATAGTACTATTCAAAAATATCAAAGCGCTATACAAATTTAGTCAGTAAAAACAGTTAAAACAATAAAATAATAAAATACAGCTCTTAAACTTCACACCAATATAGAGTAAACAGTTCACTATATAAGATCCCCAAAAGCAAGCTGAAACAAGTAGGTCTTTAAGGCCGTCTTGAAGCTCTCTGCGGTCTGGCACTCTTGAATCTAATGAGGTAGAGAGTTCCACAGGACAGGGGCCACGTGTATAAAAGCGTGTGATCCCAAAGTTTTCAGCCATACCCTGGTAAGCTCTAGCAACCCCTCCTTGGCTGAGCGGAGTGGTCGGATGGGGCAGTAAGGCTTCAGGAGCTCTTGCAGGTAGCCTGGACCCAGTCCATGTAGGTCTTTGTAGGTCAGTAAACCAACTTTGAAGGTGATCCGCCACTGTACTGGCAACCAGTGCAGCTCGCCCAGCACAGGTGCGATGTGACTCGAACAAGGAACCCCCATCAGCAACCTGGCCTCTGTGTTCTGCACTAACTGCAAGCGGCAGATATCAACCCCTGGAAGCCCTAGGTAAAGGGAGTTACAGTAGTCCAGGCGCGAGGTCACAAAGGCGTGGATCAACGTTGGAAGGTCACTAGACAGAACAAGATGCTTAACCAGGGTTCGATCTTAACATTATTTTACTAGCCCTGAACCTAGTGCAAATTGATCAGGGCTAGTGCAGCTAACCCTCTACTTGTCCATCTTGACTAGTGCAGGTTTTTCATGGCTGTTAATGAAGTTGAAAAAGGCCGTACTTTAGCAGGCTGTAGTCCTTTTGCTAATCTCACTCAGTGTTCCAGGTGGTCTGGTGTGATTAACAGCTCATTAAGAGCTGCAATTATCTGGCATTTCAAGAGGGGGAACCAACAAAAGACTTGTTGTGAGTCATATTATCACTCAGTTGTTAGGACATTCAACTAGTGTGCATGCTGTGATCAAGGGTAGAGTGGTTAAGTCACTAGCTTCCAGTTTGCAGAACTTGTCTTTGATTTGTCCCACAATATTAAGACCAGTGAGCCTCATTTCCCAATCTTTTGAGTGTCTGTTTTCCCAATTATTTAACCAGGTGAGACACACTAAGCTGAAAGCTTGTTTACAGGTGCAATCTGGGAGCACAAGGAAGTTAAGTGGACTTGCTCAGGGTCACACAGTATGCAAGTGGGGGCTGTGGGATTCAAACCCTGGTCTTCAGATTTGTAGCTTAGAGCCTTAAACCACTGCGCCATACTGCCTCCTGAATCCAGCACTTCAGTGACACAATGCTATGATGTATACATGGTCTGCCCAGCCAGGTGGTCTGTCAACTCTATACTTTCCCTGGACACCACTGCAGACTAGACTCTGAAGTGGCCATCCATAGACCCACAGCTGCCATTACTGACTGGTGTAGGGGTCCACAGCTCCTATTAATGGATCACATCAGTCAATGCCATCCATGCAGTCCCACCCTTATACCACCCAGCATGTAATTTCATCCTAAAAACAAAGCTTTGGAGCGTGTATGGTACAAAGCAAAACCTTAGTAAAATATATAATTTGAAAGGTTAAACTAGGTATTCATGTTGTGCATAGATTATCCTATATAGAAAGAGATAGTGCAGCATCATGCCTGTATACTGCTTCCCCCTTTGACTGATGAAAGGACACTTATGAAAAAGCTGTTGTTGTTAGGGCACAGCATGTTAAAATCAATACTTTTGTGCCTGGTATATATAAACAGATATGTCAAAGTTTCTTATATCCCAACCCCACAGTGTTGGTTTAACTCTCCCCAAAGAAATTCTAGAACTGCCCTGGATCACTTTGCAGTGTAAAAAAAACTTCCAGAATTGTAGGTCTGGTTAATCACAGTGTGAGGGATGAGAGTGTCTTTTTCTGCCTGACTCTGAACATTGCCCTGCAGATCAGAATGGGACAATGGTGATGGGCATGATGATATTGGCTATTGTGTGAGCAGAGCTAGGTCTGCTTGACTGAACATTTGCTATTATGGTATTCTCTGGTTTGGTGGGGAGAGGGATGAAGAAAGAGGACACGAGGGGCACATGGTAAAAACAGTGGGGGTACGCACAGCGTGTGACTGGATTGCAGTCTTTTTTTCTTGCTGGGGTAGGAAGCAATGTGGCAGCAGGATAAATACGCAATAATCAGAGTATTTCTTGGCTTATATTTTTTCTGTATAACCGATCAAAATTTACCATTATTATTGTGAGCTAGTGCAACCATCTGCGGGCTAGTGCAATTTTTAATCAACTTGTCAGGCTGGCTAGTGCAAAAAAAGGTTGACCCCTGTGCTTAACCCAGGTGATGTTCCTCAGATAATAAGAGGACTTGACTACTACCGACACCTGAAACCTCATTGTCAGCCCATTGTCAAGAATCACCCCCAGGTTTCGCACCCGTTCAGAGGACAGCAGCTGGTTATCCCCAAGCCAAAACCCCAAGGGAGACCCTGCCGCCTCCCCCTCTATCCAACGACCTGGATCCACCACCAACACTTCAGTCTTACTGGAATTCAATTTCAGCCAGCTGGTCTTCATCCAGTCCTGGATTTCTACAAGGCAGCTGTTAAAGACCGAGACCACACTATCCTGGTCAGGCACAAAAGACAGGTAGAGCTGGGTATCATCTGCATAACAGTGAAACCTCAGTCCATACCATTTCACAATGTCTCCCAACAGCAGCATATACACCGCAAACAACATTGGGGACAGCACGGAGTCCTGTGGGACCCCACATGACAGAGAGAATGGGTCAGAGAAATACATCCCAGACACCACCCTCTGGGATCTGCCAGTGAGGAAAGATTGAAACCATCTGAGGACCATCCTGGACAGGCCACAGATACCCCACAGTCACGCCAGCAATTCCCCATGGTCCACGGAGTCAAAGGATGAAGAGATATCAAGAATCACCTAGATGGAGCGGTGCTTCTGATCTCTTGCTATCAGAAGATCATTGAGCACCAAAACCAGAGCAGTCTCGGTACTATGCCTCTTCCGAAAACTGGACTGGAGAGGATCATAGATGTCATGGATGGTAAGATGGTTCTCCAGCTGCAGTGCAACTACTTTCTCAATCACCTTCCCTACAAAGGGAAGGATAGAGACTGGCCTGTAGTTAGCAGGACAGTTTGGGTCTAGAGAAGGTTTCTTAAGGAGGGGTGTTAACACCACTTCCTTCAGGGAGTTTGGAAACTCACCCAACTCTAAAGAGCACCAAACTATCTCTGCCAGGACAGGGCCAATGATGTCCACACACCCCATTATGAGGCGTGTTGGGCCCGGGTCCAAACTACAGCAAGTTGGCTGCATACTCTGGACAATCTGCATGACATCCACAATCTCCAGTCAGTCAAAATATGCCCAAGAAAACCAAGGAGTACTGACCAAGCACCGATCAGTGACAACCCCCATAGGATGAGCTGATCGGATCTCTGCCCTGATGTTGGCCACCTTATCAGCAAAGAATCAAGCAAACTCATCATGCTTATCTTGTGAAAACGCACTTCAAACTTGCAGATAGGTTGGATTGCACAGCCTGTCCACAGTTCAAAAGAGCTGAGCCGGTCGATTCTGAGCTGCAGCAATCTCCCCGGACAGGAACTCTGCCGTGTTATGAGTGATTGCTGATTGATAGTCTTGATAATGTTCCATCAATCTAAGGTGGTCAGCATCAAGGGCAGATCTCTGCCAGTGCCACTCTAACCTTCGTCTGATTCGTCTCAACTCCCTCAAGGTCCCATCAAACCAAGGGGACCGCAGGTGAAGAGTGAGGGGACAAACATGGAGATGAGCAATAGAGTCCAGAGCTCCCACCACGGCCGATAGGTCTAAAACTGCCAAAAGGCCATCAGGGGTCACATCCCTCAAAGGGCGGTATCTGACCATCTCCACAGGGGCAGGCCTATAGAGGGGAGCCTGGAAATTGTACTTTATAGTGTGATGATTGGACCATCCAACTGGTTCCACCACCAAGTCTGAGGTCTCCATCCCCAGGAGGAAAACCAGGTCGAGTGAGTGACCCTGACTATGTGTTGCCGATGCAACTGCCTGTGTGAAGCCCAACGAGATCATAAGTTGGAGGAAGTCCTGACCAAATTGAGAGAGTTTGTCATCGACCCAGATGTTGAAGTCACCCAGCACCATCAACCTAGGTGACTGCAACACCATGTTGACAACAAAGTCCGCGAACTTCTGTAAGAACAACTTCTCATCCTGGGTGGATGGTAGATGAGAATGATCTTACACCCCACACCTGCAACCGCAGTGCACTCCAACGATCTGGATCCCTCAACTGGCACCTCTACAAGGCCCAATTCTGATTTTAAACAAATGGCTACACCCCTGTTCCTATGGTCCGATCTCGAGTGGCGTATCACCGAGAACCCAGCAGGAACAGCCACCTCCAAAATGGGACCGACATTCTCATCTAGCCAGGTCTCAGTGATACGAGCCAGGTCTGCTGTCCCGACAAGATCAGCAACAATAGCAGTCTTGTTCATAATAGACCTGGCATTGCACAACACTGCTCGAGTCGGGCGAGATTGTGGGGCCGGCCGGACTACTGGCCCTATAACTACAGACCGGTGAAATTCTTTTTATTTTTTATCATTTTTCTTTTTCTGGAATTTCTTGTTATTTATTTTTATTCATTGAAAATTTAGTTTTATTTCTTGTTGTCACATTTACATTCATAAACTACTTCAAAATGACCTTATACACACTAGAAATCCCATTCCTAGTATACTACATTGTATTAAGCAGCATTATGCTATGGTCTTGCAAGGTTTTGTGACTGAAACAATTCCGCTGTCACTTCCTTGTGAACCGCCTCTGTGGTGACAACGGAGCCTAAACAACAACTGCTCCAAGCATTTACTTAGATTTTGCCTGCCAAAAAGCAGTTTTTTTCACTTTATTCATGTTTTTTTTATTTTATTCCTTTTATATGCTGACTTTCTTGCTATTTCTTGTTATACCTTGAATTTCTTGTTATTTCTTTTATATCTAAATTTCTTGTTATTTCTTGCTATTTCTTATTTAAGAAAAACATGGGTCTTTACCTATAACACTGGAGCCCTTGGGTATGGGGACCAGATATGGAGGACCATGCTCTGGAACCCATTTTGCCCCGGGGTGTCTCCTGGTCTTCACTACCCCAATCCATCCACCCAGCTCAATCCCCCCAAGGTTCAGGACCCCAGCCCCCCTGCGCCTCTTACATACTATTCCCAATGCCCTGCAGTGTCCGTAGACTGCCGCCGGCAGTGGAGGACGACTAAAGGGGAGGAGGCCCTGAAGGTATAGGTCTAGTAGAACCATGTACATCAGGATGCCAGGGTACATTGTTGCCCGTTGCAGTCTCATGCATAACAGCATGTCTGGTTGTCCTCATCATTCACCATGGCAACTGCATGTTCTTTTTAAATACCATTTTTTGCATCACTTGGCCAAATACAGGTAGACAGGTGAGGATAGGGCCTATAGGTATGGCATCTTGCCTCCATAACCATGCAAATGTATATTCCTATGGAGGTGCATATGCTGAAGGTAGCCTTGAAGAATGCCATGCACCAAGAGAACACAGCCTAACCCAAGACCTATGCACCCAGCATCCTTCATCCTGAGGATCCTGACCCCTTGAGGGCAATGTGTACTGGGACAGGGTATACTGGCAGCTTGTTAAGTCACCATGTGTAGGTGTTCAACTGTGTGCATTTCCACCATCCTGGCCACTGTGCTGTCATTGCTTGTTTACTCGCATGTCATACCATGTATTGCTTGCCTTTTCATGTGTTGTAGCAGGGGTCTAAAGCACCATTCAGGACACTGATGCTGAGGAGGTGGTGGAAGAGGAGGTCCCATGATGAGCTGGCAGTATATGACCCAGTGATGGATCAGGGCCCAGAGGACTGGCTGCAGATAGATAAAGATGGGGATGTCGGAGTGCTGGGACGGGGCCAGTAGGACTGGTATAGGGTCAGCAGGACCATGGCAAATAGATGCAAGAGAGGGTACTGTAGAAACAGGGACTGGTGAGCCAGGGCAATATTTGCTGCTGTCCTGGGTGGGAGGTAGAGGACAAGCCAGGCTGTGCTGCACCAGAAAAAGTTGGCTAACACCTGGACATTGCTGTACTGGGGTGTGGAATAACACCACTTGTGTCCTGGACTATGTATGGGTCATGCATTTCTGTACACTGTTTACACAATACAGAAATACCATTTGACAAACAGCATTTTTCTATGTCTGCATTGTTCTTTCAGTAGGGTGGGGGACTAGGGGGCTGATACAGGGCAGGTTTGTTATGGGGCCAGAGGTGTTGGTATGACACAGGTGTGTTCTGGGGTCACAGGAGTGGTATGGGCAGGTGCATTCTTGGGCTGAGTGGGCCAATATGGGGCAGGTGTGTCCCAGGACCATGGGGGGACAGTATGGGACAGGTGTGGTGCAGGGAAAACTGGCATTGTGCATACTACATGGGTATCCATGGCATGGGCCGTGCCTGAAAAAGGCTCTTGTTGCCAGAGCACTCACCTGGTTACCAAAGTTAAAATAAAATAAAACAGTGTAAACATCTATGGCAGCCCCTCTGCATACATAGGTGCCAGGTCCAATCTATGCCCGCATGGCAGTCCTTGTGGGACTGTGCATTGGCTTGAGCCCCAGGTGCACATGCCTATTGCTGGCCATGCCCTGGGCCTGTGCTTTGCACCCCTGTTGTGTGGAGCCCTTTGCGGTTCCTCTGCACACACTGCATGTGGGCCACTGTGGATCCATGTGTGCTGCACATCTACATGCGCACATGCACTAAGTGGCTGTGTAGAGTGTTGTGAATTGAACCCTAAACACTGCGAATGGAGTGAGAAAGTTGAAAACTGGAAAGATACCTTTGTTAGTTACATTATGCCACCTTTCAAAGAAGCCAAAGTGGTCAAAGTTATTCCCCAAAACAGTACTGGAGTGTAAGGAGATACCTTTACCAACCTATCTATTTGAGAAGGTGTGGCGTGGCCATCAGCTTTGAAATTTAAATTATTTCACAGAGGTTGGTTGAGTGAGAAGTGGGGCATACATAGTAAGCTTCCTGAACAGTTGCTTATATATTAGGATTGAGATGCCCGATGGTGACTGCTTAAAGCATGCCAGTACAGGTACTTTATTTGCAATAAAATTGGGAGCACCTGTGCTTTATTGCAGAGATTCAGTTAAATATTCAACTACTGGGGGTGGTACCCTGTGTGTTTAAAAGAAAGACAGGAAACCTCAACCCATTATGTATTTGCTTGCCTGAAATGTGTAGTAGTACAAGATTAAATCAAGAAGTTTGAGCCCACACTGCTCTTTTAGAACCATGAGTCTAACATATGCCCTACATGGTGCTTTGCTGTTCCGTATAGATTTAGACAGGCTAGAACAGACTGCTTGAAACTTTGAGAATGGGAGAAAACTGGAAGCATTTATAGGGGGGTAGATTAGTTGAGGGAGTATGTTTATTTTAAGCACGTTAATTGTTCCCCAAGGTGATAATGGAATAGAGACCCATCTGCTCAGATTTTGTTGGATATTTTCCCATATTTTGTCAATAATCACTTCTTTCATTTGCCTATGACAAGAGAGTGAGAGAGAGAGAGAGGGAGAGAGGCACAAATATACAAGGCCGTCCATAACTCAGTTAAAACCAAGGTGCCCCAGTGCTCTCCACTGTGTTCTAAGATTACAAGGCATGAGTATAGACTTGTCCTGACTGAGCTTGCATACCGATACTGATACACTGCTGAATTCCCATATGATGTTTATAGTGGCAGGGAGGGAGGTAACTGGGTTCTCAGTGTGCGACCTAATATCATCAGGATATAATGAAAACTTAAATTACTTACTATAAAATCTAATGCCTCTATTTGTTGGCAGTCCTTCATCCTTTGAATTAAGGTTTCCAGGTAGATGTTGAAGAGGCATGGCAACAGGGTGCAGCCCTGTTGCATCCCCCACTACAATGCAACAGAGTCAGAGGGGACCCCATTACACGAATTCTTGCCTTGGCTGTGAGTATACCAGTTTCAGCCAGTTTATAAATTCCATAGGAAACCTGAAGGCTTCAAGGTACTAAAGATGTACTACTGTGACACAGTGGTTGCCCCTCGACCTGTCTGGTTTTGAACCGGATAATTTGGTTTACTGGGTCCTTATCCAGTCAGCTGGTTTTGCTTAGACATAGTCAGGTTTGCGAGCCATTTCTTATCATCAGTGTCAGAGACTCACTATGTAGCATGCTCACCTATAGGGCCAGAAGATCAAAAGATCATAGTTTCTAGCCCCACACCAGTTACTTGGGGTAATACCTCTAGCACCCCAACAAAAGTGTGGGGCTTCCCTGGACCCTCTCTGGCCTGATCCAGACTGCTGATGATTGTTTCTTCCTCTGCTGGCCCCCAGGACTTGGACTATGTTCTGGGCGACTGGCAGGAAGCTGCAGCACCCTTGTTTTTTTGGTGCCTCTGTGCCATGTATTAATGTGGCCCGATGCCATCAACAGCCACCGGCCACAGCCAATAAACTGAGGATCCAGTTGCCACCCCAATTACACTGGAAATCCTAGTGTGACCATGTGACCAGAACTAGGGGAGCAGGGAGTTGGAAACCCTAGTGTGACCACATGACCAGAACTAGGGGAGCAGGGAGTTGGAAACCCTAGTGTGACCACATGACCAGAACTAGGGGAGCAGGGAGTTGGAAATCCTAGTGTGACCGTGTGACCACGTGACCAGAACTAGGGGAGCAGGGAGTTGGAAACCCTAGTGTGACCACGTGACCAGAACTAGGGGAGCAGGGAGTTGGAAACCCTAGTGTGACCACATGACCAGAACCAGGGGAGCATGGAGTTGGAACAAGGGCAGGAGCCCTCACAAGATGAAATCTGGGGACAGAGCCCCTGGATAGTATGGTCATAGAAACATAGACCATGATGACAGAAAAAGACCAAAGGTCCATCCAATCTGCTCGAAGGACCCTGTCAAACCCCAGGACCTATTGTCCATACAGGGTTCTATCTCACACTATCCACTCCAAGCTCCTCGCCCTACTGCTACTGCCCTGAGAAACCACTAAGCCTTGCTTGAAATCCTTAATGGTTTTGGCACCCACTACATCAACTGGCAGACTGTTCCATGGCTCAACCTCCCTTTCTGTAACCTAAAACGTTCCTCTTGAACCTCCCCACTGACAGCTTCTACTCATGCTAAATAATCCTCATAGCTTACCTTGTTTATTTCTTTCAGGAACTTTAAGGTCTCTCTCATATCTCGCCTCTCTTATTTGATCTCTAGTGAGTACATGTTCAGTGCCTTGAGCAGATCCTTGTAAGATCTACCCTGATGGATCTGAATAATCTTGGTCATGCTATGCTGCACTGTCTCCAGCCTGTCCTTATCTTTCGTAAAGTGAGGACTCCAGAACTGATCACAGTACTCCATGTGTGGCCTCACCAGTGATCTATAGAGAGATAATAATACCGCTGTTCTTCTGCTGTCTATAACCCTTCCTATATACCCCAGCACTCTGTTTGCCTTACTGTACATCTTGTTACACTGGCTTGATTGTTTTAGAGAGTTGCCAATTTATTTGATTACTTTTTTATTTAAAAAGATTTACCAGGAAAGACATAATGAGCTGAAATAGCTGGTTTTCAGATGCAGCCTGGGGAGAGGGGAAAATGAGAGTACAGCAATAGGTTACAGCAGTCAGTTACACAAATCAAAAATATAAATTAAATAAATAGCAACAAAATGAACAAGATGAGCTAGGCAGAGCATCTACAGGGCATCAAGCAATATAAGTGCAAATTGGAACACAGCTGGCGTATGAACAATGCACTGCTAGGTATGGTATTAAGTGCAGATGGCAGCAATTTGAAGGGTGAATGAAACGCTGTTAATGGTTTGTTCAGCAGGTAATCATAGAAACAGAATTTGATGGCAGATAAGGACCATTAGGCCCTTCCAGTCTGCCCTTTTTCCCTACCTAATGAAATGCCAGAGATCCTACTTCATCTCTGGTTTTACCTCCTCTTTTGAATTGCTAGGGTCCTCCTATGTCTATCCCATGCAGTTTTTAATTCCCTCACAGACTTTGCTCCCACCACCTCTTCTGGGAGGATGTTCCATGCCTCCATCGCCCTTTTCATGAAGAAGTACTTTCACACGTTGCTCCTTAACCTACCCCCCTCCAGTCTCATGTTATGCCTGTAGTGAGGTGTGGGATAAGGATAACTCAGAACAACCAAAGTCAGGTACAACACACCTCAGTGTGGTTTTGTTTTCAAAATAATAAAACAAAAATTAACAAAAGTAAACAGCAGAATCACTACTCTTTGTTCGATCCTTCTCTCTCCCCCGGGATGTCCCTACGTCTCCTGAATCCGTCACCAAACCTGAGATGTTGGCACCACAAGCAGATGCCTTGCAGCTGTGCCAGTGATTGGGCTGGCAAAAGAAAATCTCTACTAAACAAACATTAGGACATGAGAATGGAAGTGTGTTCTGAGAGTATATATTGTTTACTTTATGAATTGAACTAGTTCGAAAAGAATCAGAGTAAATATGACAGTGCAATAAACAAAAGCATTTATTGTGCCCCTTGTAGGATCATACAGGATTGTAGTTTGTATTGATTAGCAACCAAGAAAATATATGAAACAGCAGCTATAAGGTATAATCTCTTATTTATTCATATTACATAGTTAAAAGAATAGATGATCATACAGAATAGTAGGCTGTTTTCTGAAAGAATTAACATTTTTACTTAAGGCTGCAATCTCATACGGACATATGAAGAAGCCAATAGAATTAGACTTTTTGATCTATCTAGTCTGTTCACCCAGTGTTCTTAGCTCAGGCTGGTGTTCCTGCTCCCCCTCCCTTTCCTTTCCACTACCTCCCCCCCCCTTCCATTACCTTTATTTCCCCCTCTATATCTATCCCAGCCTGTCTTGAAGCTGCCCACTGTCCTCAATGAGATCACCTCTTCTGGCAGCGCATTCCACTTGCTCACCACCCTTTCTGTGAAGAACTGTCTTCTAACCTCCCTCTTAAACATCCACCCCACAATTTTAGGCTGTGCCCCTTCAGGGTTTTGCTGCAGCTTAGCCTGAAGATACCCTCCCTGTTTACCTTATTAATCTCTTTCAAGTACTTGAAGGTCTCAATCATGTCTCACCTCTCCCTTCTGTCTTCCAGGGAAGAGATATTTAGGATCCTCAGTCTCTCCTCGTATGATTTACCCTGCTGCCCCGACATCATCTTCATAGCCCTGGCTAGATGCATCTTTTATCCAAAGGGGAAATTTTAAACTGTTATTCTCATCATAATGATGAGAACTTTTTTCATAGAAGGGACATCTGTGAAGAAACATTTCATTTTCTAGTTTAGATAATAAGGTGCTTCATCTTTAAAATTAGTAGGAAATTAGTTTAAATATCTTAAGGCAGATAGTACAGGTGTAATGTTTCAAAAATGGTGGAGTCAGCAGCACAACTTTCCTTTCCCTCTCATTGTACTGTAAGGCAGATGGTAAAGATATAATTTTTCAGAAAAGGCGAGATCAATAGCACACACACATATATATATATGGGCAGCAGTCAATGGTTTTCAGTTAACAGGTGGAACTGGCTGGGAGTGGAGCATCTTCTGTGCTGTAATTCTCCTGATCATGAACTTGAGGAGGAAAAAGAAGATGCTGCAAGACATGGGCCCTCATCTTATTTTCCTATATTTGTTGCAAATCTGTATTGCAAGGTATGTGCTTCATTCTGGACCCATTATCTGTAGTTGACTGGTTGGAGTTTATGAGAGATTGGGGGGGGGGTAAATATACAGGCCTGTATTTTCAAAGATTAGCTGAATACGCAGCAGCAAGTTGCATCACTTTTGTATCACAGATCGCAGCTGTGTCTGCATCAGAAGGGTGCACGACCATCAGAAGATGAATGCACCAAAATCTATTGCCCCTGCACTTGCATCTACTGTAGATTAGTGATGCAAAAAGTGACACAGATGTGCTTTAGTAGTGATGCATCCCACAAATGTACTGCAAATGTGCTACAATCATGATGCACGTATAAGTGTTGTTTTGATGCAGCTATGAAAATTTGGTGCAATTATATGCTGTATCTGCATGATGCAAATTTAGGTGTCTTGACACAACTGTATCTTTTTTTTAACTTTCGAAAATACCACCTGCTGTGTTCTACTGTGTCTTTAAAGTTCTGCCAAATGTAATTAATATTAAAAATAATCCTCACTCCTACTGAATATAGAAAAATAGGTAACAACAATGGCAATTAAACTTCAAAAATAAGAACTTGATTTTGCCGAACAGGTTTTACTTTTGTCTTTATAAATGATGCAAGAATTTTAAATTTATTCAGGTCCATGTGGCGTTGAATATTTGTAAGCTAAAGCTAACCAGGACCATTCCCATTCTTCCAGATGTAGGAACTATTTAAAAAAACACTTTATGCTCCAGGATAAAAATGACACAGAAAATACATGCTTCTGATTCTTTACAGTATGAGAATTTTTAGCAGTGATAGAATCTAGCCAATGTTTGGAACAGCTCTCTCTTTTTTAAACCTTTTATGTATAAGTTATTTATTTATTTATTTATTTATTTATTAGAATTTTGGTAACTGATTAAGTCCACTGAGACCATGCAGTCCCTTTTTCAGTAACGACCAGGTGACAATAATGAACACAGTACAATAGATAGATAAATACAATGATAATATACGGGATACAGAGAGATTTAACAATGCTGCAAAAATTATTACTGTGGAAAGCCAAGCCAGGTAAGTAACTTAAAACAGATCAGGCATTAAGCATGTATAAGTAAACAGAATAACTAATATTATACAATATATACATAGCAGGAACACGAGAGCAGGTAGTTTACAAGATATATATATCAGAGTAACATAAACTAGGCATTAATGACACTATAAGGGTTATTTAAAGCAATTGCAGAGGGGGGGTTAGTAGGAAAGAGGTAAGCTCTTTTTTGAAGGAGGATAGGGTGGGGCAGGAGAGTAAGTTAGGCTGGAGGGAATTCCAAGCAGAGGGAGCTGAGTAGGTGATTGAGCGCTTACCCGATAGGCATCACATCTTCTGGATTGTTAATAAGGGTAAGGAAGTAGATCTAAGTGTGTGCGTGGGTGCTTGTGGGATTACTTATATGTAAATGCAGAGTATTGAGACGGTGCAACCATAGATCATATCACAAGTAAAAATGACAATAGTACCAAACTTCTCCACCTTTACAAATTGAAATCAGATAGTTATTACTCAACCACACACACACACACACACACACACACACACACACACACACACTCTTGACATCAAAGATGTAAGAAAGCTGGGAATATCTGTAAGGTGAGTAATATCACACTAAAGCAGCCCAGGCCCCCCACCCCACACTGATGCAGACATCTAAGCATGAAAGAAAGCTGAAATCTTAGTAATGTGAGTCAGTGTAATATCAAACTACACTGTCTCCCACCCCATCCCACGTAACAGAAAATTGTGCCTATGAGAAGACTGCATTGACACAGTGGAGGGTTTCACAGACTGTGTAGGGATCTGTGATGCAACTGTTGTTAGAAAGGCAAGAATGCAGAGTCCCCTTTTTCTGAAAGCAATAGAACTGCAGGGCTCTGCCCACTGCAGCCCTAAAAAGGGGGAAAGAAAGGCCACTGTCTCCCTGAAGGAGATAGTCAATGGTGTCCTCCCAGGTAAGATATTCATGCTTTATAACAGTCACATTTCCTTTAGAATTAACACACAGAAATTGCCTTCATAATTTCCTAAGATACTGTGCCCTATGTAAAGGTAAGAGCTTATATACACTGGTTGTTCTCCCGGGTCGTCCCTGAAAACAGGACTTGATTGTCTCAGTGGACTTACCCGGTTACCAAAATTCAAATAAATAAATAAATTGGAAGAGGAGGAAATAGCTTTTTGCTATATTTTTTATTTGATATAGATATATGTGAAGGAAAGTGAAACACTCTTTAGGGGACATTTTCCCTGTTTTCTTATTATCAGCTGCAGTCTTTATGTACTGTGCCAGAGAACACTGACTGAGAGAAAGAGAGCGAGTAGGAGAGGGAGTGCTTTTTGGGTAAGCTTGCAACAACACTCTCTCTTCACTCATGACATAACATCTTTTTATTAATCTCCAGGGATTAAATGAAATGTCAAGAAAAGAATAGAAAAGGTAGGTTTACCAAAAATCAAGGGTTTTTTTCATTTTCTGGAAATCTCTTGGTGCCACGGCAGAGTAGTTTCAAATGTGAAACTCACATAGCAATGTATAGCCCAGTACATGGAGCGCCAGGTTAATTTTTATAAACTAACTTTTTTTGTTTCCTCTAGGTCTCCAGTCTTTCTCTTGTTTTATCTCTTTCTATCCCTGAATGAGAGTTTTTAAGTAGGGAGGCATACGGAAACAATACTATACAGGGGGTGGCTTTTCTTCGGCAGCACAGTTTCGAGACAGAGTTTGCCAGCAAATTAGCCTCTCTATTAATATGATGCTCTGTTACAAAAATCCTTAGTTACAAAGAAACTGTCCTCTGAAAATAAAACATTAGGAGAGGTTAAACAGATTTCCCCTCTTTTTTCATAAGACTCCTCTCTTGTATTTAGGAACACAGAGGCAAATGGGGAAACTTTTACATACGGAGCAGACTTTCACTGAAAGTAAAGCTAGAGCCATTCCATGCTACAGCCCAAAGTTCTATTGGAGTAGGCTTAAATTCTTTTAAACTTTATACATAAATCAATTTAATGATCCAAAGATTTTATGCACATCCCTTTTTTATCCAACTTATTTTAAAAGAAAACAAAATCAATTTTCAAAGGGTGTCAGAGGGGATAGCACATCTCTGCTTGTTTTCCTCCTCATCTGACATAATGGGAACATCTACTGCAGGGAAGGGGTTCTCTAAGATAACAGTGTCCCTCATTTTCTTAAGCACTCTTCATTTTTTGACTACACATAAAATCAAATTATTTTTATCAAGCGCTGTAAGCGCTTTACTTTCTTTATGTGCACACACTTTCATTGCCAACCTTTCCTTTCCCTTCCTGAGTGCCCATATAGCCTGGCTCTGTGTTCTGTTTATACATAGCTTTTTATCATACTGGCACAGCAAGGCATCTTCTTTTTATCGGTGAGGGACTGAAAGCAAATTAGGAAAAAAGAAAGTAAGAAGAAGGAGGAAGAACTTCTGTAGGTGACCAACCTACATCAGAATGAACTAAAGAACAAAACAGAATAAGACTGAAGGTGCTGCTACAACAGTCTTGTAAAGTAGGAAGAAAAAGAATACAGGTAAAACGTCCCTCATTTCTTCTTAATGCCCAGGTAGAGCATAGCTCTACCACAATGCCCTCTTGTTCTAGAGCACCTGCTTTTCTGAAAGATGCTGCCCTCCTGTACCATATTCGTTCCCTTTAGGTACTTAAAGGTCTCTATCATGTCTCCCCTCTCCCTCCTCTCCTCCAGGGTATGCATATTGAGCTCCTCCAGTCTCTCCTTGTATGACCTTTGGTGCACGCACTGCACCATGTTTGTTGCCCTTCTTTGAACTGCCTCTACCCTGTCTATGTCCTTTAGGAGATGTGGCCTCCAGAACTGGACACAGTACTCCAAATGAGGTCTCACCAATGATTTGTACAGTGGCATCACCACCTCTTTTCTTCTGCTGGTGATACCTCTCACTATGTACCCCAACATCCCACTGGCTCTCCCTACCACTTAGCACATTGTTTGGCCACTTTTAAGTCATTAGATATGATCACCCCCAGATCTCTTTCCTGTTTGGTGGCTATTAATAACTCCCCACCCATCATGTAATCCTCCCCTGGGTTCCTGCACCCCAAGTGCATGATTTTGAACTTCTTCACATTAAATCTTAGCTGCCACACTCTGAACCATTCCTCCAGTTTAGCTAGGTCCTTCCTAATTTTTCCCACCCCTCCCAGAGTGTCTACCTTATTGCAGATCTTAGTGTCATTTGCAAAGAGGCATTCCTACCCCTCCAGCCCCTCCACAATGTCACTAATGAAGATATCAAACAGTACTGGCCCAATAACTGATCCCTGTGGCACCCCACTGGTCATCTAAAAGGATGAAGGAAACAATGGGGCAGGGAAAAGTAAATTAGGGCAGGAGCAGAGGCCATGGAGGGGATCATATAGTGGCAAAATACAGCACAGGATCAGAGACAACTGCAGAAGTAAGTAGTGTATTCACTTAGGAGAAATTTGAGTAAGTGGAAGGAAGCAGGATGAATGGTAATGGGAAGATGGCCCCATAATATGGGGAAGCAGAATGAAAAGGCAGCTTGGCCAGCAGAGGATTTTATGGAGGGCCGCACAAGAGAGTGAGGGCTAGAGCTGTGAAGGGAGTAGGAGGCAGAAGGGAGAATTGAGGATGGAAGAGAGATAAGGGGGGAGGGACCCTTACTAGAATCTGGAGATGAAAGTAGCTCAATGAGTGAGGTGCCTGGTATCAATGGAGGGAAAGGAGAGGGAGGAGTAAAGGGAGCAGTGGTGAGTTCTAGGGGGCAACCAAGGACAAAACAGCAGAAGGAGTGAAATTGCACATCCAGTCTGGCTAAGGTAGATTTGGAAGCAGCACTGTAAACAATATCACTGCAGTCAAAGATAGGGAGAATAATCTTCGAGATGATCTCTTTAGGAGCAGGAAGTGGGATACTCAGTTTATTCCAGAAAAGTGCACCCAGTATGGGGTGAATCTTGTGGTGGATGGCATCCACATGACCTTTGAAATCTAGGTGACAATCCAGTCAGACCCAAAGGCATTTAAATGTGGAAACATCCTCTTTTGCAACACCATCAAGAGTATTAAATGAGAGGAGGGGTGTAAGCCTACTTGGTCTCTGCCATGTGCCAAAAGTCAAGGAGGCCATTTTCTTGGCATTGAGGGATAAATGATTAGCTTGAAACCAGTGCTGGATGTTGGTGAAGTCCAGTTAGAGCTGGGCTATGAGGTCAGAGACATAGGATCCAGAGGTATACAGAACCATGTCATCTGCATACATGTGAGTGGACATAGAAGAATGAGCACAGGAAAGGTCATTCAGAAATACAGAGAATGGAATAGGACCAAGGATCAATCCTTGGAGTACATCAGAGCAGATAGGGAGAGGAAGGGATAAGGCTTCACTAATATGTAGAGCTTGAGATCTGCCCTCAAGAAAGGAGCAGAACCACTCAACTGAGTAAGCAGGGAGCCCTGCTGCCTTTAGCTTGTCCAGAAGGATAGTGTGGGCAACAGTGTCAAAAGCTTTAGCCAGGTCAACAAAAATAGCTGAGGTGACCAAGCCCTGATCCATGGCAAATAGGATGGAGTCAGTGAATTGCAGGAGGGAGATGGAAGTGGAGTGGGACTTCCTAACATCAGACTCGTAGGGGTTGAAGAATAAAGAAGAATCAAGGAAAGGGGAGAGTTGGGAGAGAACAAAGTGTTCCTGGAGTTTAGCCAGGACAGGGAGAAGGGAGGTAAGGCAGTAGTTACCTGAGGAGGGGTCATCCCCTTTGAAAAAGAAGATAACTGTAGCCTGCTTTCATGTGTCAGGGACTGAAGCAAGAATCAAAGAGAGTGGTGCGCACACTGGGAAAGGGAGGCGGTGCTGTGAAGGCAGCTAGCTAGTTAAGTAACTGGAAAGTAGGAGCACAGCACTATGGACAGAGACTAAAAATTAATTAGTGTAATGATTTATTGATAGAACATTGGCCCAGACATGAACCCTTTGAGGTTTTGGGTTCGTGTCTGGGCCACTGTTGCCACAATAAATTCATTTCCACAGCAATTTATTGTTTTAGTCTCTCTGTCAATGAGTGCTGTGTTCCTATTTTACTGAGGCAAGACTGAAGGGATAGTTTAGAAGGTACAGTAGGTGACAGGGAGAGCAATGGCAGAAGCAGAGAGAGAGAGACAAGAGATTGGGGTCAAGACCATCAGGGCTGCAGAGTTTGTGGTCAAGACCATCAGAGCTCCCACCTTTGTGAAGGTTTAGAGCCAAGAGGGGTTTGAGGGAAGCAGAGGGTATGGAAAGAAGATGAAAGGGTGGGTGGCAGATGCAGGGAGGGTTGAAGTGGAAAGGAGAGGGGAAGGGGGAGGGGATGGAGAAGGAGAGGGGAGGAAAGGAGGGAAAGAACACTGTAGGTGAAAAAGGAGTTAGGAGATGAGGTGACAGTGGCAGGGTCTGAGACAGCAGTATAGCCCATCTTTAGAAAGGGGGGGAGTGGGTCAAAGGGGAGGAGAGGGCATGAATGACCTTACAAAACTTGGAGGGGTGATTAAGATTGTTCTTGGGTGTGGATGCAAAGTAATCAGCCTTCACTAGCCTGGTAGCTTTGGTACATATGTTGCAAAGGGCCATATAACTAGTAAGATCAAATAGGGAACCAGTGGACTTGTAAGTCCACTAGACAAGGTCACATGCTTGATACAGGCCAGTGACTCAGTTGAGTTCCAGAGTAAATGAGAAGCACAAACCCTATTTTCTTTTGGGGGGGGCATGGTGATCCCAGACAGACATGAGTGAGAATTTGAGGGATGTGTTGATGTTGCTGGTAGCTGAAATGGGGACCAGTCAGTAGCTGCCAAGTCAGCATGAAGAGAGGACACATCCAGAGATCAGAAGGATTGGATCCATATGATGAATCTTGAGCACACTGTAGACCATATGGTAGTCACTGAGGTCATTGGGGAGGGTACCAGCATCCACTATATGAAGAGGGTGCAGGAGAAGACCCAGTCCAGGAAGATGTGGTTGAGGGATCTGTGATGAGATGAGTGGTATTTGAGATTAGTTGTGAGAGCTAGAGGGACTTTACAGTTTGGTATAATCTACAAAGGGAGAGCCAGAGCCAACTGACATTGAAATCACCTAGGATGAGCAACTCACCAAAGGAGGCATGAGATGATATGGTGGTGAGGAGTTAAGTGACTGATGAGGCAACAGCAATAAACTCCAGCAATGAATATGGGTACTGAAAAGGGGAAAATCTGAGGAGGAGCATGTCACAGGCAGAAGGGGAAGAGGCTGACAAAACAGGTACAAATTGGATGCAAGAGGAAAGGTAGATGGTAACACCCCCCCGCACCATCCTGTCTGGTGATGGAGAAACCTGGGATAGTAACAGCAGTTTATGGGATCTTGGCAGATAACCTAGACTGAGATCACCAGCACATCAGGCTTAAGGTTAACCATGAGTGATTGTAAAAGGTCAGTTTTGGAGATGAGACTGTGGAGGATAACATGAGCTGCTCTCAACCCTCTAGGGAGGGAAGGGAGGATGACAGGGCTGCACTGGCATTTAGCTTAATTTTGCCTACTACTATTAGCAACAAGGAGAGCAGGAGCTTCAGGAAATTTATGAAATGCTTGTAAGTAGAGAAGAGCAGAAGGTGGGAGAGTAGGGAGGGAGGGTTGCTTTAAGATGAGTCCAAGGGGAAGGGAAGAGGCTGTACCCAGGAAGCCAAGTGGAGTGGGAGAGGGAGGAGAGACACGAGGAAGGGAGAGGAGGAGGGAGGAGGGGAGATGAGGGCATGGGTAGGAAGGGGGAGGGAAGAGAGACTAGCTAGGAGGAGGACAGCAAGTGTTATAAGCAGCATAGTGAGAAAATGTTGAAGACAATCAGGATAGAAAACATTCTGGAGACTGGCTAAGAAAACAAAATTGGAGAAGGACTAGGATATTTTAAACAAAACTAAGCAGAATGAGTGCAAAGAGCAGATAAAGAGAGCCAAAGCTAAATTTTATAGGTACAAAATAGATAAAAATAATGACCTTCGAAAATTTTGACAGACTGTTAATGAATTTAATAATTCTGGGAGTTCTGGTCCTGCTAAGCCCCTACAGTTGATGATGTATGAATGAAATTACTGACCCCAGTGTGAACTCTGAGATTCTCAACACCTACTCTGTAAATCCACCATGTTTGGGAAGTCTCCCCCTTTCTGGGGGACTGGGTGATGGAAGTACAATTAATATAGATTTAAGCAACCACCTTTCTGGTTCAGGGTGCTGAGTGTCTGGAAGAGTCAGAAAAACCTTCAAGGTCTCAATGAACACAAATATTCTGGGCTTGATGGCATAGAAGGCACATTTTTAAAATTTGCGGCTGAGGAAATAGGCCTGATTTTTTTTTTTTGCAATTAAGTTTATTTTAACTTTCCACTGGAAATCACAACTAATACATACAAGGCCTCTGATGCAAAGAGGTATAATACAATACAAGTCACTGTTCATGGCCAAATAAAACAAGGAAAAGACAATACATCACAGACAACCCTCCACCGCACCCGCCCACACCCAAGCACCCCCCCCCAGAACAAGCACAGCCAATGCCTAGTAACATCTTCCTTAGGCAAGAAAGGAAATATACCTTGGCACACATAGGGACTTATTGGTCAAATATAACTTAATAAAGGAGGGTATTATGGATATGGTATAGAACCAAGAGAAAAGAAAGGGAAACAAAAAAGTAAAAGAGAAGTGGAGGAATAAAAAAGTAATCTTTAATAGCCAAATTTATCTTTGAGAGTTGAGAAAAGGGGGCTCCAACATTTTAAAATGTACTCCATGAATGAGAGATTTTAGCAATACTTCTCTCAGCATTTAAGGCAGTGAGGAACTCTGCCCACCATTCATGATATTTTCGTCTTTCCAATGCCTTAAGATTAGTAATTTAGTAACTAGAGAAATAATATCAACTTGCTTTTCTGAAAAATAGTCAGGATAGAATTATATAGCCCCAAGATGCAAGTCTCCACTGAAAAGAAAGCAGATATATTGAGGTAGTCTGCAGCCTTTTTTTTTTATTGTTTCCCAGAAGTTTTGTATTTTGGGACAAGTCCAGAGTTTATGGTATAATGTAGAATCTTCATATCTGCAATCTGGACATTTTGGGGAGGCTATCCTACCTATCCTATACAGTTAGCTGGGAGAGTAATATAGATTATGGAGGATATTGAATTGTAAGTTACGTCGCTGATCCTGTTTAATTAGATCAAAGTTATCAGTTCAAATCCGCATCCATGTGGTATCAGGGAAATAACTGTCTAAGGTATATTTCCAATAGTATGCTACTGGGGAGATACCAATCCATGGATGATTGATAAGCTCATAACAGAGTTTAGAGATTGGTTTAGGTTTTTTAGCTATAACTTGGAAGGAATCTAAAAGGGTGCCAATCTTATCTGACCAGGGGAGTCTACCCAAAAGGTTACTTACACAATGACGAACTTGAGACCAGAAAAAAATTGGTTTATGTAGCAAATTAAACTTATGTCGGAGAGCAGAAATAGAAAGTAAAGATTCTCCTTGGGTTAAATCTTTTAACTTTGGAAGTTCTTTCATTGGCCAATCATTTGAGCAAATAACCTTGTTCACTATCTTTAGGTTAGGGTTATTTAGCAAGGGTTGCATGGTATCTTTCTTTGGATTACATCTAATTAATGTACACAGTTGTTGAAACGCTTTGATGTTCCATCCAATAGGTGAGTCCCGTAGTGCTGTTGGGACTACCGTCCATGAGTTGAATAAAATTATGCCTAAAGAAATTTTGTAGTTGGTCGCATATTTATAATCTAGCTGTAGCCAATTACTAATATCCAGTAAATCTACTCCTAGCACTAGCCAGTGTGAGAATCTATGAAGATGCATGGCTAGATAGTAAAGAAAAAATTCGGAAGCCTTAAGCCCTCCATAGCCTTCGAACGAGTCAATTTCCAATAGGCTCTACGTGGGATTTTTTTTTTCCTTTTAATTGGAGCCTAAGTCAAGGGTTTTTTTCCAACTGTATGAAAAGAAAGTAAACTAATACCCATTTTAAAGGGTGGAGATGCTTCTGACCTGGGGAACTACCAACTGATAGCACTTTTATCTTTGTTGTCTAAATGTTTGGAACAGCATGTACATTCACAATTGGTTGAATATTTGAGCAAATACACTTTATTAATGCCCTTCCAGTCGGGGTTCAGGAAGGGGCACTCAACGACAGCTGCTTTGTTGGAATTTAACAATCTAGTGTCCTCTTCCTTGCCTCCAAGCTGGAGATGGTGGTCATTTTTAAAGATTTAACTAAGGCATTTGACCTGGTGGACCACCCACTGTTACTTGATAAGATAACAGCCCTGGGAATAAGAGATGGTTGCTGGAACTGGATTAAATCCTATCTGGAGAACCACCCCCAGAGGGTGTCAATCTCTCAGGCTCTCTCACCAAGGAAAGATGTTTTACATGGTGCACCCATGGTTCTGTCTTGGGGCCCCTCTTGTTTTTGTTTTTTAATAGCAACCTTAATCAGGCAGTTCAGTTTTCCTTGGTGAGACTGTACACAGAAGACACTGCCCTGGTTGCCATGGGTAGGGATATGTCAGACCTCAGGAAAAAACTCCAGGCAGATTTTCTCAGTACTAGTACTAGAGAACTAGTAACACCACTGACTACCCTTTTTAACAAATCATTGGAGGATGGTGTGGTACCTGAGGACTGGAGGAGGGTGGATGTGATTCCCCTTCACAAAAGTGGGAGCAAGACAGAAGCAGGAAACTACAGACCTGTTAGTTTGACCTCAGTGGTCAGGAAAATGATGGAATCACTTCTCAAGGAAAGAATTGTTGAGAACCTAGAGGTCAGTGGGGCACAGGACCCAAGGCAGCATGGATTCACAGCAAGAAGGTAATGTTAGAGGAATCTACAGTAATTGATTTCTTTGACTGGGTGACCAAAGTAGTAGACCAGGAGGGACTGTGGACATGGCCTACGTAGACTTTAGCAAGGCATTTGACACAGTCCCACACAAAAGATTAATAAACAAATTAGCCAGCCTGGGAGTGGGTCCCAGGGTGGTAGCCTGGGTAAAATATTGACTGGACAACAGGACACAGAAGGTAATAGTAAACAGAGTCCACAGTGAAGAAAGGGGGTTACTAGTGGGGTACTGCAGGGTTTAGTACTGGGGCTGGTCCTTTTTAATGACTTTATAAGTGACATTGCAGAGGGACTGGAAGGAAAAGTATATCTCTTTGCAGACAACACAAAGATCTGCAACAGGGTTGATAGACAAGGTGGGGTGGAAAGGATGAGAAGGGACTTGGCAAGGTTGGAGGAATGGTCAAATGTATGGCAGCTTAGATTCAATGTAAAGAAGTGCAAAGTAATGCACCTGGGAAACAAAAATCCAGGGGAAGAGTACACAATGGGAGGTGAGATACTGACAACAACAAAAATGGAAAGGGACCTGGGGGTAGTCATATCAGATGACCTAAAGGTGGGCAAGCAATGTGAGAAGGCAGTAAGGAGGCGGTGGGATACTGGGATGCATAGGGAGAGGCACCACCAGTAGAAAACAGGAAGTTGTTATCCCTCTGTACAGACAGTTGGTAAGACCACATCTGGAGTACTGCTTGCAGTTCTGGAGACCCCATCTCCGCAAAGACATAGACAGGGTGGAGGCTGTCCAGAGGAGGGCTACCAAAATGGTGCAGGGTCTGCACCAGAAGACATAGGAAGAAAGACTAAAGGAGTTTAATATGTATAGCCTCAAGGAAAGGAGGGAGAGGGGGGACATGATAGAAACTTTCAAGTACCTCAAAGGAATCAACAAAGTCCAAGCGAGTAGCATCTTTCAGAAAAAGAGATGCGCAAGAACAAGTGGGCACAATTTGAAGATAGACGGGGAACAGCTCAGAGGTAATGTGAGGAAGTATTTCTTCACGGAGAGGGTTGTAGATGCATGGAACAGCCTTCCTGAGGAAGTAGTGGAGGCAAAAACAGTGGGGGAATTCAAGAATGCATGGGACAGCCATAAGGCAATTCTAGTGGTGGGGTAGGAGGAAGTAGGTTGTTGGTTAACTAGAATCTGCAGCTTCTCCGTTAGGTAGGAAAATGGGCAGACTAGGTTGGCCGAGCGGTTCTTATCTGCCATCAAATTCTATGTTTCTATGTTTCTATGTTATAGGGGTGGTTCTCCATGTCACGGCTTATTATGAATGCCAGAAAACCAAACTGGTTCATTTTCAATCAAAAAACAAACCACCGTTCCATATTTTGACAAGTAATGGTGAACAGATTTCTCAGGATGGTGAATACAGATATCTAGGTGTGTTTTTTGATTCTGAGCTATCATCTGTAGGACATATAACCTCAGTTATTAACAATACCAACAAAAAGTTAGGGGCATTAAGTTGAACTACTACGTGTCTTAAAAGACATGCTAGGAAAACAATCGTTGAGCAGCTAGTTTTACTGTCTTTTGGATATGGTCATTTAGTATATCATATTGCAGCAAAAGGGTTGTTAGATAAGTTACAGTACAAGCTGGCCTGGTATGTATTGGGTTGTAGTCTCACTACTCGTCATTGTGCAATGTTCACAAAGTTAAACTGGTAGTCCCTGGCACAGGATGCCCTAAAACCTGCCTGAAACCATTGCACAACAACTTGCTGTTTCAACCAAATCACTACATTACTCGTACTGTATTTTGTTAAAAAATAAAAAGCGGGTGATCAAGTCCATGTGCTGAACAGTTCAGAGCACATCAATAAAACTGGCTTTGACAAGTGCAGTAGCAGACTTGGTGAAAAGATACAAAGTTTTCAAATGCTTCATGCTGGAACAAATTAGTTTATTCTGTTTGCGCTTTGTCATCTGTACCTGCTTTTCTAAAAGAATGGGAAAGCTGCTTCTTAAATGCTTGCAACTGTTTTTTTGTGACTTGTATTTTGTCCTTATAATAACTGAAATGTTTTGTACAGGACTGTCTTCTAAACAGCGATATTGTTCCCTGATGACATGGGGCATGTATAAAAATGAAGTTTTTAATCTATCTATCTGTCTGTCTGTCTGTCTGCTGTCTGTCTGTCTGTCCTTCTGTCCGTCCGTCCATCCGTCTGTCTGTTGATCTATCTACGGTATCTCTCTATCTATCTATCTATCTATCTATCTATCTATCTATCTATCTATCTGTCTGTATGTCCTTCCATCCATCCATCCATCTGTCTGTCGATCTATCTCCGGTATCTATCTATCTATCTATCTATCTATCTATCTATCTATCTATCTATCTATCTATCTATCTATCTATCATCTATAATGGAGAGCAAGAGAAGCAGTTGCCATGATTGGACTAGTACAGATGAGGGGATACTGAAACTACCAGTTTACTGACCAAAACTACAGTATGTAAGTTTATATTGATAAGCACAGCAATGCAATCTAAGAGAGAAAAGACAAGGTAAATATAATGAGATAATACAAAATTAAACAGCAGTGGTACTATAAAGCAACTTTAAAGAGACTCACTGAGTTAAATGAATGGAGATTTGCACTACATATTTCGATGCCTTAAATCCACGAAATGCTGCTGATTTATATTTGACCACAAAATTTCCAATAGTTTAGATGTAAGAGTGCTCGTAAAATTTCCCCCACCGGGTCACTTTTACTTCCAGTTCTGTAGAGCCACCCCTGATCTGACCCTGCACTCAGTCAACTTATTGAGTGAACCCAGGAAAAGCATGGGGACAAGCTCAATTATAGCCTATGGGGGGCAACTTTAACAACATTTTTTTATATCACAGTGACCATTTGGTGATTAATCAAGGGCATCGGGTGACTAACAAGGCCCTCAGTCACTCTAGCTAACAAGTCGCTCAGGAGTTCACACTGCACACACATCTGAGGGGGCCTGCCTGGGTCCTAGATATGCAAGAAAGTAGTTTGTGTGGTGCCTCCACCTGGGGTACTGGTAGGGGATACCCAAGGACAGATTGCAGGTTACCACCCCCCCTCAGGCAATACACAGTAGCTGCCTCCAAAGACACTTCCCCACAAAATAACAGTCCCCCCCCTGCAATGGTTCACAGTATAAGAATATAACATAAACAATTAACAGTATTTATTTGGAGGGAAGGGGAATGAAGGGAAGAAACAGAACAACAACATTAATAACTGTCTCAACAATCTGACCCTACACAATATCCCCACCTCCCACCTGCAGGTGCACCAAGATTCCCACTAGCAGCTGCACAGAAAGTTCACACAATCTTTTTGGTGGATACCTCACCACGATGCAGGCATTGATGCAGGGGGATCTTTTGTTTGGGCCCAAATAACCTTTTAGCAGTTACAGCCTTTGACTTTTGATGCCTGAGTGCAGCTTTATAGGGGATACAGTCCAGACCAGGGCTTACCCCTTGTACCCTAAAGGATTCCCCAAAGCCGCAGCTCAGGGGTACTTACAGTTCAGAAGTTCAAAGGGGGGGTTCAGCAGGCTTGATTTTGTATGATACTGTGGAGATCTCTCTTGTAGGGTGCACCATAGGAGCAGCAGTGCTGGATGAAGAAAGTTGCAGAAAGCTGCTCTTCACGTGCCTGGCCTTACAAACTCCACCTAAGAGACCTTTGTAAGTGGTTTTCACCAGGCAGGCCTCTCAACATCTTCCTCTCTGGTCATCATCTTCTTCGGTCTAGGGATAGAGCAGTCATAGTCCCCTGGATCTCTCTGTGCACACCCTGGACCCCAATTAACAACTGAGCTTTGGCTCAGTATCTCTTCTCCAGCACTCTCACTTCGTTTTTTTAAACACAACATGGCCGGGCTATGGCACAGTCTCTGGCCTCAGTACTCTCGGGCTCTCTGGCTTGCAGAGTAAATGCAGTCTCAAACAGCACTTATGACACTGAGGGGGACACAGCTGACTCACACTGTCGCTAGGCTGCAAAACTTCCAATTTCCAATTGCAATTCTCAGTTGTTGCTCTCACACTGCAGCACTGGGCTCTTTCTCTGCAGTGAACTCCAAACTCTGCTTCTAGCTGCAAACTCCAAATTTCTCTTTCAGCAGCTGGCTCCAAAATCTCTCACTTCCTGTATCAGCAGCACTGGCTCCAAAAATACTCTGCTTGTCTGGAACAAGCTGGGGCCGAGCAGGCCATTGCTGTCTGGATGCAGAAAATGAGCTGAGCAGCACACAGCCATCTTTCTTGCACTCTAACTCTGGCTGAATTTCCCTTAGCGGGCAAAACAGTCCTTTTAATTATTTTTTCCAGCCCTCTTCTCATTGGCTGCTCCAGTCCTGGACTTTTCAGTGCTCCTTGGCCCCAATCCCAGCACCCTCCTGTTTCTGTAGTCCCATGAGGGCTGCCATGTTTATTTACATATTTCCTCCAGTATTCACAGCCCCATAATATTAAATCAAACCCTATCCCAGGGCTACCAATTACTTGTCCTGGTTCCACTTAGCCCACAGGAGCTAGAACACCCTTTATTTTACTTAGGGGAGCCCCCACTTGTCCATCGGGGCTCCTGGTATGATCTCCCCTCATTTGGCTCCCTTTCAGCAGCCCTCCAGAACAGAGCCACCGCTCCTTTAAATTTTCATGTTCCAGCAGTCATGCATGTGCACAAAAGCGCGGGCCGCCATCTTTTTTGTTTACATCTGCTGATCCCTGTCTCAGCAGCCCACAGGACCAGTTTTCAGCCCCAAACACACCTGGAGGTGTGAAACCGTAATTGGACATTGGCGCCTCTCATAACTTGGATCAAGGTCACAGGATCTTAGTGGTCGCGGCCACAGAGTGACAACGGGACAGACTGGCCCAAATCCCACCAGGGACCACTGTAGACACCTGTGGGGAGTGGAGTGCAAAACAGGCCATACAGGTAAGCCCCCCAATGGGCTTACCCAGGTAACATAAGGAAGAAAGCTCACCACCGGTCACAAGACATGACAGCCACCCAGGGGTAAAGTTGTCCATCATGCTGCAGACTGTAACGCTGAAGGCCACTTGAACGAAGAGTCCATATATAAGTACAGTTCTGAGAGTCTTAGCATGAAATGCTTGCAAAATGTAGGCTGATCACATAACCCTTCAGGACCCCAAACAGCGGGAAGTTTGACAGTGCTTGGGTTGCCGGGGGGGGGCTCTTCTTCAATGCCTGCACCCCCTCAGGATCCCACTGCAAGAAGTCCAGAATGGAAAGAGCAGTCCAACAGAACCATTGTACCATAAAAACTGAATAGGGGTGCTGCCCTGAGAAGAGACAGAAAAGACCAATACCAGTACCCGACAGCCCCAAGGTGTCTCAGTCAGTGGGTAACTGGGTTTGCAAGGTATGCTGCTAGTCCAACTGAGTCAAGAGAAGGGGGAAGCTAATGAAGACTCCTATTGTAGGTCTCTTTCCTCAGTGGTAGTGCCTTGCTCTACCCCTCCCATCCAATACTCTGTCCTGGGGTTCTTATTTCCAAAAAGCATCACCGTGCACTTTTTGGAGTTGAATTTCAACTGCCAAACCTTGGACCACCTCTCTAGTCTTTGTGGGCCCCTCTGTATTCCTCTAATCCCATCCTCACTGTCTACCCTACCACAGAGCTTAATGTCATTTGTGAAGAGACACATCTTGCCCTGAATTCCTTCCCATATGTCGTTGATGGACCCAAGTCTCCATCAGTTTACCCACAACAGAGATAAGACTGTCAGATCTGTGATTACCCAGTAGCTCCTTGCCCCCCCATGAAGCCAGACTATGCCCACTACCCTCCAATCTTTAGGTACTACTCCTGCCTGAACTGAGCTGTTGAATAGCCCTTCCAGAGGAATAGCTAGTACAGATGCCAGTTCCTTGAGCACCCTTGGGTGCATCCCATCTGGACAAAACTCTCCTAGGAATTATGCTGCACAAAACACTCTCTTTAAGGCAGTATGTTTTTGCAGTTCATTGAATTCATGTTTCTGAGACTCTGCAGAAAAAGCAAATAAGATGAAACTTATAGTCATTTTTGGTCTCCGTTTTCCAAAGCAATAGTCAGATATTGCTGTTCATGGCACATTACTGGATTTTGTGATTTCTCCTTTCTACAGCATCTGTCACCTTTCTAGAGGTTCTCAGACCCAATTCTGCTGCAATGTCAGTTTCCAAAACCATGTTAGTGAACAAACAGGTGGTGAGAGGAAAGTATCACATCTGTCCCAGGATCTTATCTGTTTTTAGGGCTGCTAGTCCTTTCTGGAACCTTTCACTGATGAATACTTGCTGCCTCTTCTATGGGATCCCTCTTACAGCCACCATAATGCCAGTCTCTGGCAGAGGCCCACTGTCTCCCCTTGTGAAGACAGAGCAGAAGTAATTATTAAGGATGGCTGCTTTATGCTCATCCTTCTCTATTACCCTTTCTCCCGCTGTCAGCCTAACAATTCCCCCCTTCTTACTTTTTTCCCTAATATATCTGAAGAATTGTTTTTCCCACTTGCACCCCATCTTTCCTCCACACCTCTGATGCTGCCCACTTTGACTAACTTATCCTGGACTAGCTCTGTCATCTGGTTGAAGTCTGCACTTCTAAAATCTAGGACTTCATCCTTTGATGGGGACTTATTGGTCCCAAATGTCAGCTCAAACCAAATAGAATTATGGTTGCTGGACAGAAATGGCTCCCCTACCTACACTCCTACCACTTCCAAGCTGGTGAGCACCACACCAAGAATGTCAGTTTGCCTAGTGGATTCCTTAACTAGCTGCACCAGCAGGCAGTAATGTCACTATCTTGTTGACAGCTGACCCATGCTGCCAGCCAATCAGGGAGCAGAGCTTCACAGGCAAGTTACAGTGGCACATCTGGGATGTTGGAGGACTGATCGTTTCTGGCACCTTTAGCCACAAGACTACTATGTGTGAGACCTCCAGGACTGCCTGGACATGATTGACAGCCATCAATGCCAGTGAAAGCTGGACATTTTGGGGTAAAGAATAGGGGCTGTGTTAACCTGAAGAGTTCAAGTTGCAGAGTCACAGACTAAGAATCTGTGAAAGATGAACTGTGAGAAAAGCTTTTATTTCCTGGTGAGGAAAGCAGTGGCATTTGTGTGCTAGCCAGCATGACAGATGACAAGGATTCCAGCATGCACTGGAAAAAAAAAAGAGTGGAGAAGAGTCTGAAAGCTGCTGCAGGGTCTGTTAGCAGACACCATGGCCAGATGTCAGACTGTGACCACCCAGAGGAATTGAGAGCCATGGCAGCATCAATGGGCCTGAAATGCTTCCACCCTGGGTACTCAGGAACTGTGTCTGGGGTCCTCCAATAAACTAAATGAGGAAATACACTGGTACGAGCTGAGAAAGGGTAGTGACTTCCAGTACAAGAGGACCATCAAGCACTGAACTGTGAATGTGATGTGGGAACGGACTGAGTGCAGGGCAGAGCCTTGAGGGACATTTTTAGTGGCAGATGAAGGAAAATGTTTTAGTTTGACCTCATATGTATTGGGGGCACTTATGGTGGTCCTGTTTAGACCAAGCCTATGTAGGCCCTTAAGTGGGAAACAGAAACAGATGATTAAAACTGAGTTGTCTTAGGGCACTGGAAAACCAACCATACTTGTTTCATTGCACTAACCCCTTTTCACTTTTTAACACTGCACACTCTAAGTGAAGTTGTGTTTTGTTGTTAAAGCTATGCTTCATTGTTGAGTCCAAGGTAACCATGCATGCTGTTTTTTTTTTGGAGGGGGGGCTTTGTGTTTTCTGGGGTCTGCAAGAGGGTGACCACAGTGGGGAGGTTGGCAGGTAATAGCAGCCGAGAAGGTTGTACTGACCAGTCAGCAGACCCACTTTAAATCTTTCTCTAGGTGGAGGCACTGTGCTCTTTCTTCTTTCTAGATATGACCCCCCCCCCACTAGAAAGAGAAAAAACGAACATAAGGACCACCACAATAATATACAGCAACCTGCTGGTGGTGTAAGGTTGTGGTGCCCTGCTCCTAGATCAGTTGGGAGGACACGGACTCTACAGGGGCCTTAGATACCCATAACTGATACTGTAGTGCAGTACAAAGGGTGAGGGGTGCTGCACTGTTGAGGTGTGGTCTTTTAGATGAGATGATAAACCGAGGTCCTTTCTGACCACATCTGGTCACTGTCCAGGTGGAAATTAAAGATCCCATGGCACTTATCAAAGAAGAGAAGGGGAGTTTCCCCAGTGTCACAGCCAACATTACCACCGGCAATAAAACCGGCCCATGTAACTCACCATTCAGGATACACAAGGAAATAAGCTATCACAGCTTAGTGTGCCTTTCCTGGTTAAAAATTACAAATTTGTGAGTGTTCACATCATTTTAAAACAGATTCTGTCAAATAATTTACTGTTTTACTTTATTTTTTTTCTCATTCTTTTGGTAAGCTGGTAAGACCCATTTACAGGAGTGACCTGGGAGCACTGGGGCAGTAAAGTGACTTGCTCAAAGTCATACAGTATGTAGGTAGAGGTTGTGGAAATCAAACCTAGGTTTTCTGGATGTACAGTACCAAGCTCATTACTCTAACGTCAAGGCAAGGCTATACTGCTAATGTCATTTACATGTCCAGATTACAAACAAATTCTGCTGTCATACGGACTTTAGCTTGCAACACTGCTTCTAACCAGTGCTCCCCACCCCCAGCTGTTCAAGCCTGATTTTATTTATTTTTATTTTATTCATACAATCTCAGATTACAATATCTTTGAGCACAAACAGCTCTTTTACAAAGGTTCCACATCATAGGGAAGGGGGACAATCATACAGGGGAGGCAAAAATACATTGTTTCCATAATATAAAGATTCCAAAAACAGTCAATCAGAGTAAGTAAGTAAACAGTTGTAAATATAAAAGAGACATGACTAAAGGGTGAAACAAGGTGTAGCAGAGGGGGGAGGGTAAGCAATGGAAACAGGAAAGTTGGAGGAGGCAGCCAGGGGCCTTGTCAAACTATAAGTAAGACGGTAGGGGCAGGAGAGAGGGTGGGGAGAGGCAGCTGGAGGCCTTGTCAAAAGTGGAGAGGAGATGGATTGGCTGGGTAGTGAGGTGAACCGGGAGGCCCCATAGGTAGGACAATTGCTTGTAGGTAGAGGGGTTTAGGCAGTGAGATGTTGATTATGATTATCAACAGGTTACTTTATAAACAGAAACCTTGAGTCCTGGAAGATTCCAGGATCTCATTCCCCCATCATCTCTGAAAGACAGTTGCATTGTGCACATGCTTCCCTCCTCCAACCCCACACATACCTACCCACAACCAACTGTGTTCACCATCATCATTTTTTTCTCCATCACGGCACTCTGGCAGATTTTCACTACTGACCTTGTCTTTTTGTAGCAAAACTCCCTGTCCCCATGATAGGCAATGGGGACCAGGAAACAAAGATGGATCCTGGCAGTAATACAAAGCATAGGAGAGAGCTTTAAAACATTCTTGGTCCCCAAAACAAGGAAAAGGATGGAAAAAAAACAAAAGGAAAACTAACCAGAAACTACAGCCTATGACAAACTTATAAGCATTGCTACTGGCCTCAAAACAGACTGCAGAGACCAAGGAAACACAAGCATAACTGACCTGAATATGCAGTGTGAGACAAATGTGTAACTGTACCTCCAAGTTCTAAGGGCAGGCAGCGGGCACCAGAAACACCCACAAAGAACATGTGAATATCATTATTCCTGGTTCTCAGGGCAGGAAGCCTGTACCAACAAACAATTATAGAAAATGGCCACAGTTTCTACATCTCCCCAGCGCAGGCACGTGAATACCCATCCTCTGGAAGATGTGAAAAAGCAAAACATCTTTGTACCTGTAGTAAAGAAATGTTTCATTATTTTTTAAAGCAGTTTACATTTTTTACCATCATTACCCATTTTATGAGCACAATATGACACTCCAGGGTGATCTCTAGGCTGCGATAAATGCGCTTCCAAGACTCCATGGATATTCTAAATGAAATGCAGGATATTGGCATGTGAGAGACTTATGCCTTTGTAACAACAGGCATCACTGCATTATATGTGAATATCGCACACAATCTTGGATGCAAAATAGAAACATAGAAACAGAAAAGTTGATGGCAAATAAGGACTGCAAGGCCCATCCAGTCTGCCCATTTTTTCTACCTTATGAATGTGCCATAGGCCTTTACTCTGTCAATGGCCTATCTATTCATACTCATCTGTATTGCTCTCTTATGCCTATCCCATGCCTGTTTGAAGCCCTGCACTGTATTCATAGCCACCACTTCCTGAGGTAGGCCATTCTATGCATCCACAACCCTTTCTGTGAAAAAGAACTTCCTCACATTACCCCTTAATCCACCTCCCTCTAATCTCACACTGTGTTCTCTTGTCCTGCTATTTTTCTTATATTGAAACATGTTAGACTCTTTCACCTTGTTAATGCCCTTAAGATGTTTGAATGTTTCGATCATATCACCTCTCTCCCGCCTTTGCTGTAGGGTATAGATATTGAGCTCCATTAATCTGTCCTCATATGTTTTCTGATGCAGTCCCTGCACCATCTTGGTTGCCCTTCTCTGGACTGCCTCCATTTTGTTAATGACCTTGTGCAGATACAACCTCCAGTACTGCACACAGTACTCCACATTGGGCTTAAGCAGTGTCTTGTAAAGAGGGATTATTACCTCCCTCTTATGACTTGTGATACCCCTAGTAATACACCCCAACATCCCTCTAGCCTTACCTACTGCTTTAGTGGTCTGCTTGGATGATTTCAGGTCATCTGTGATGATGATGCCCAAGTTTCTTTCTTCCCTTGTGATTGCCAGCAATTCCCCTCCCAACCTATAGGTAGCTTCAGGGTTTCTCTTCCTATGTGCATGATCTTGCACTTCTTTGCGTTAAACCTCAGTTGCCACTCTTCCAACCATTTTGCCAGTTTATCCAGATCTCTTCTCATTCTGCCCACCCCATCTGGATCATTTATTCTGTTACAGATCTTGGTGTCATTCGCAAACAGACAAACCTTACCCTCTAGTCCATCTGCAATGTCACTGATGAAGATATTGAAGAGGACTGGCCCCAGGACTGATCCCTGAGGTACCCCACTTGTGACTTGCATCTATTCTGACTGTATACCATTTACCACCACTCTCTGTTTTCTGCCCGCCAACCAGTTTACCACCAAGTTGACCAACCTCTGATCCACCCTGAGCCTACCCAGCTTATTTATCAATCTTCTATGTGGAACAGTATCGAAAGCTTTGCTGAAGTCAAGGTAGGTGACATCAGCTGCTTCCCCTTGGTCCACCACTCTGGTTACCCAGTCAAAGAAATCTATGAGATTAGTTTGACAGGTCCTTCTTGTTGTAAACCCATGCTGTCTTGGATCCTGTGCTCCTATGGATTCCAGGTGTTGCACTATCCTTTCCTTAAGGAGTGCCTCCATAATCTTGCCCACTACTTAGGTAAGACTGACTGGTCTATAGTTCCCTGCCTCCTCCCTACTGCCACTGTTGTGGAGCAGGATCACATGAGCCCTTCTCCAGTCTTCTGGGACCTCTCCTGTGCTCAGAGACTCATTAAACAGTTATGCTAATGGCTCTGCTAGTTCCACCCTTAGTTCCTTTAGTACCCTGGGATGTATGCCATCAGGTCCTATTGCCTTGTCCACCCTGAGTTTGGCAAGCTCTTGTAGGACCCTTTCTTTTGTGAAGGGACTTGTGCACACCTCCCTCCCACCGTGTCCGTGGTGCTGAGCTGTGGGCCATGCCCTACCTTCTCCTCAGTAAATACTGAGCAGAAGTATCTATTTAGGATAGATGCTTTTCCTTGGTCCTCCTCCACACACACTCCCCCTTATCCCATTTCATCTTAGCAATACCCCCTCTGGACTCTCTCCTTTCACTAATGTATCTATAGAAAGTCTTGTCCACTTCTTTTACTGACCATGCTAGTGTTTCCTCGGTTTGGGCCTTTGCTCGCCTTACTGCCTTCCCTGCTTACCTTAGGGAAGTTTGGTGTGCCTGCCTATCTTTATTCCTCTGCATTCCCTAATATTCCCTGAAGGACAACCTTTTGGCTCTGATCTTTTCTGCTACTGTTTTTGAGAACCAAACTGGTTTCCTGCTTCTTTTGCTCCTCCTTTTCTCTCTAACACAATGGGATGTTGCTTCAAGTACTGCATCCTTAATGCTTGCCCCCTTTGCCTGTACCCCCTCACCTGTATTTCTTCTTGCCAGGGCTAGCTTAACTCTGTTGGCCATCTTATCAAAGTCAGCTCCTCTAAAGTCCCAGATTTTTGCCTTGGAATGGGATGATTTAGTTCTAGTGGCTAAATTGAACCATACCATGTGATGGTCACTGGCCCCCAGATGACTTTCTACCTGGCAATCTGTGATCCTTTCCCTGCTAGTCAGTGCTAGATTCAGGATAGCCCAGTCTCTTGTGGATTGTTGTACCAGTTGTTTGAGGCCCTCCCCTTGCAGGGAATCCACTATGTATCTCCCAGGTCACATCTGGAAACAAGCTTTGGCTTAGTGTGCTACTCCTGATTAAACAATGTTCTCTTTCCCTTTCCTTTTTCCTTTCAATGTGGTTTGGACCAATTGAAAAAGTTCACAGATTTTGTGACAGGGATGTGACCATGTTAATGTAATCTCTTTTTGTTATTGTAGTTATTTTCTTTTTTGCTTATTCCTATATAAGTTCTTTCTATGATTGGAATGGCATGGGGTGAACAAAATGGAGTTTTAGGTCACATGTCCCAGCAGCTATCACACACACACACACACACACACACACACACACGCACACCATCCACTCATGTGGATGATGAATACTGAACAGGGTGGTCACTCAAGAGAGAGGTCCCATCCTACTGCCCATAGTACATAAATAGAAGACTGTAACCATAACTCTCTCCCTCTCTCGCTCTCTCTCTCTCTGTGAATTCCTTCCTTTGAAGAGGACCTGGGGTCTGTCACTTGGTGAGTGTCCCCAGAGGAAGGAGGGCCCTGCTTTCATAGCTAGCTTATCTGGGTGAGAAAATAATAGTCTTAGTACATGTTTCTTTCACATTAGCTGCAGGTAAATGTAGATCTTAGTGTAAGACTAGATTGTGAGTTTAATCTATCTGTTCAAACTGTTTTATTCCCCTTCCTTGTAAATGTGTATATCGTTTTCTTTGCTGCACATATCCTGTTTGTAATATCTTGTAGCATTCAGTAGTAAAAATCTAATATTACAGCATCAGTGCTGAGCATCCTTATTGCAAAGGTAATTTTAAGATTTCTGCTGGGCAAAACGAAAATTCTCTGTTTAAAATCCACCATCCAAAGTACACTCTACCAAATATTACTGTGTTTGACCTTCCAAGTCTCTGAGCAGGACAGAAATATTTTCCTGGTATAACCAGGTGGTGGCAGCAGGAGAAATGATTCAGACAAAACTCCATAGAAGCTGATATAGCCCAAAGGAGCTTTTGTTGCAGACTGGTGGCAGAGCGCTGGGATTAGTACACAAATTTAAAGCCAGAATTTGTGGGCAGTGTTCTTTCCTGGTGAAACTAGGAACTATGAGCTGCAAAAGTCTTACCTGGCACACAAAGAAACAGAGATTGCCAGTAGAAAAAGTACTTTAACAGTCATGAAACAGAATATACAAAAAGGTTAAATTTTTTCTATTGTTCTTTTTATTTCTAGAAACACAGCTTAGTACAGTGTAGTTAGCAAGTAAGGCCTCCTCAATATACAACACATTTCTTGTGCCTCAGCTCCATGAGTTGTACAAAGGGAGAGGGATTCTCTATGATAGATGGACTCATAGAAGCTCTGGAATAGTGTGACCAAATGCATGGGAGGCAGATGGTCGCTGAGGAGTATGACCAAATGCAGTTGGAGTTGGTGGTCACTGACAGTGATGACCAAAGTAATGAGACTGAGGTCACAGAGTCTGAGCCAGAGTTGGACCTTGAGCCACAAACTGGTGAAGCAGTGCAGCTCAAACCTGAGCCAAGAACTGGTGCTGCAGAGTCTTAAAATCAGCTTGAGCTTCTGAAAACGAAGCTTGTGCTGAAAGAGGGAGGATTGCAGAGGGCATGGTTTGAGGCCGAGAGGGAAAGAGTATGGTTAGAGGATGAGGAAAGAGAGAAAGCATGCTAGCATTAAATCATGATGCAACAGGAGAGAGAGAGATAGCTGCAGTGTCATCATGAAGTTCTCTTACAAGAAGCAAGAGAGAAGGAAGGAGAGAAGGACTGAGTGAAAAGAGAGAAGGATCAAGTGGAAAAAAGAAGGAATGCCAGCTCGAGAAAGAGATGGCGACCCTGCCCCCGAAAGCACTGCAGCAATCAGTAAGTAATGGCATAGGGGATCAAACCCACGAAACCACAATGAATTCTAAAGTGATTCCTCAATACCGGGAGGAGGACGATCTTGATTTGTTTTAAAAATCATTTGAGAGGGTATATGTGCAGTTTAAATTGCACAGGGCTTTGTGGATGACCTGGACTGTATGAACTATGACAAAGTCAAGAGGGTATTATTGAAACATTTTGAGCTAACTCATGAGGCTTGTAGGTGAAAATTCAGGGAGCTGAGAAAGGGCCCGGGAAATATCTACAGTATGTAGAAGTGTGTGTTCAAATGTGTATCCATCTAGACTGCTGGATGGATGGATGGATGGGGCTAATGCTAGAACTGTAGAGCAAATATGACTTGTTTGTAAGGGAGCAATTTCTTACAGTTGTACTTGAGGATCTGCGTGTGTGGTTGCTGGACCAGGCATGCAGCTCTGTGAAGGAGGCAGCAGAAGGTTCTGATCTGTATGTGGCCAGCGGACCACACATGCTGCATAAGAACATTGGCGGAGGGACAGCAAATTTTTTCAAGGGGACCCAGGGACAGCAGCTAAATTAAACCAGCCTTCACCTGAGCCCAAAATACAACCCACCAGCCCTAAGGGCAACAAGGAGTGAGGGCCAAGAAATGCTGTATGTGTTGGGCAAAGGCCTTGGAAAAGTGGTGATCTAGACAGCACCCAGCAGCTAGTAACCTGCTCACAGACTGCAGCACTGCCTAACTTCTCCCTGCATTTGCACCCTGTCCTAGTTCATGGGACCATAACACAAGAATTGAAGAACACTGATGCTTCCATCTCCATGGTGAGGTAGGATCTAATCCAGGCAGATCACATTCTGTCAGGACAATTTTCCAATATTTGTGGAGTCACGGGTGCAGTGGTCCAAGTACCATGGCTTGGATCTTCCTGAGCTGGGAAGGTGGCCATATGGTGCGGAAGGTGGGAGTTGTACCTGATCTCCTTACATATGTGATAATAGGGAATGATTTTGAGAACAGGGACACCCTGGTATGTGTTACAACCCACAGTCAGACAAAGGAGTAAGCTCCTGAGGGTGAGGAGGGGCAATGCAGCCTGTGCTAACCACTCCCTCAACAGCTAAGGAAGCCACTAGTGTAGTTGAGGAGCTAGCTAGGAGTAGCAGCCCTAAGCCCCAGCTGCAAACTGAGGAGATCTCGGCTGTGGGCAGATTTCCTTTGGAAGGGGAGTTAGGGAGGGTCAGATGGGAGGAGCCGAACAGAGCTCAGCTGGCTGATTCTTCCCTACAGAAACCGAAACAGACAGCCGGTACTGCTGATGACTCTCAGAGGAGTGAAAAGCTAGTTTATTGGGAGAAAGAGCCGTCTTATAGGGAGTGTATACCACAAACAGGACTGGGAGGAGAGGTAATCTGGCAGCTGTTAGTATCTCAGGCTTACCACAAGCCATTTTTGGCCCTGGTCTATGACATCCCTTTTTCAGGCCACCTTGGTATTAGTTGCATAAAATGGAAGTTCACCAAAATTTCTTTTGGCCTAGTATGTACATAGATGTAGCAAATTCCTGTCGGACTTGTCCATAGTGCCAAAGGATGGGAAAAGGGGGGACAAAGCTAAGGCAGCTTTGATACCCCTGCCTATTATTGATGAACCCTTTAAGAGGATAGCCATGGACATACTGGGGCTCCTGAGCACCCCTAGCTGCATGGACAAAAAGTACATACTGTTTGTCACGGACTACACAATCAAGTACCCCGAGGAAGTGGCTATGTCCTCCAGTGAGGCAGAGAAAGTGGCTGATGAACTCGTGGGAATCTTTAGCTGAATGAGATTTCCCCAGGAGATTTTGTCAGACCAGGGAACTAATTTCATGTTGTCATTCATGACTAACCTGTGGGAGAAGTGCAGGGTGAAGCAGCTCCATGCCACACCTTATCACCCTGAGACTAATAACCTGGTTGAGCGGTTCAACAGATCCCTGAAAACTGTGCTCAGGATGTTTGCTGACCAGTACAAGAGGGAGTGGGACAAGTATTTTCCCATCTCCTGCTTGCTTACAGGGAAGTCCTTCAGGAGTCCACTGGGTTCTCACCCTTTGAGCTCCTGTTTAATCACAGGGTGAGGGGGCTCCTAGATTTAGTTTGGGATGAATGACCTTGCCTCCCAATGGGAATCTGTTGTGCAGTACATCCTGAACTTCTGGACCCAGCTTAAGGAGCTCATGGGGCTTGCCCCAGAGCACTAAACCACTGCATGACAACATCAGAAAGCCTGGTACAACTATGGGGCCAGAGCCCAGGAGTACAAAGTTGGACAGCGGGTGATGGTACTCATCCCAGTCCAACAAAATAATTTGCAGATAGCATGGGAGGGCCCATTCTCCATAGTCAGGAAGGTGAGTGAGATCAGTTATGTGGTAGAGCTGCCTGACAGAAGGTGCAGGCAGAGAGTGTATCATGTTAACATGATGAAGCCCAACTATGATAGGGAGCAAATGGCCCTCACTGTGTGCAGTGCCCCAGAAGAAGAAAATGGGGTTAATCCACTGGTGGACCTCCTTGGGAAGGTGCGAGAGGTATCCTCAGTGGATAGCCTCACCCTCTTGGAGCAGCTGACACCAGCCCAGGCAGAGGAGATGAAAGGGTGCTGCAAGCGTTTGGGGAAATTTTTACAGGGTAACCGGGGTACACCACGATGGTTGAACACCATGTGGCTACTGAGATCCAAGTGCCATTGAGGCAGTTCCTCTATAGGGAACCAGAGGGGGTTAAGCAGGACCTGACCCAGCTCCTTAGGACTTGTGGACAAAATACAAAATACAAAATTACTGTGCCAGAGTTTGGTATTGCAGCTGTGTAATATGACCATCCAGCATCGCAGTGGTTCACAAAATGCCAGTGAGGATGGGTTGTCTAAACCGGGCTAAATGCATAGCATGATAATTTAGACACTTCCCAGTCCCTACATGAATGGCAGTGTCTCTTGGGGGGGATTCACCCAAAGGAGACATGCCTTCATTTTCCTGGGAGGGGAGATGTGACAGAAATGTGACCATGTTAATGTAATCTCTTTTTGTTAATTTTATTATTTTCCTTTTTATTTTATTTTACTTTTTGGTGCCCCCTTCCTCTCCACTCCTCACCCGAGTGTTCTGGCAACTCAAACGAAGCTACCCCCATCTTGCCGTGGTTTGGCCCCCTGGGCAGGGAAGGGGGGAGGCTCAATCCTCCCATCAATCAACCCTGGTGTCGGGCCACTTCCGATCCGAGCACAGGCACCGGGTGAGGAAGAAGGTCTAGTTTCTTTATTTTAGTTACTCCCTTCCTCAAGGATGTCGGCATGTAATGGGGACCATGGAGACAGCGCATGGTGAGATGTGACACCACTCCGGACCCCTGTTAATGTCTACCCCTCCCAGATGGTGCTCCCAGCTGCACCTCCACCCGTGTGCACCCAGGTGGCGGCATTGCAGTGGGAGTGGCAGTCCTCCTTCCCTGAAGGAGGGGAGCATCCCTCGGATGCTTGATCCTCCTCCCCCCCAGCTGACCTTCCAGAAACCTGGGCTCGATCCTGAACTTTAGTCGCCAGCACCACAAGTGGTAGTGCTTCTGCTGCACCAGCCTGTAATTATTTTCTTTTCTGCTTATTCTTATACAAGTTCTTCTATGTTGGGAATGGCATGGGGTGGACAAAATGGAGTTCAGGTCACATGTCCCAGCAGCTTTCCTGGGAAACCTTTAATGAAAACAGAGTGCCAGGTGTGATAGTGTTACTTTTCTCACAGTGGCATCTAAGCAGCTTGGAAGTGAAAAAAGTGAAAAAAGAATGTGAGGGAGCATACAAGGATGGGGTTTCCACACACAGACAGTAAGGCAAGTGGATGTCATAAAACTTTGGGGATAGTTTTCAGAGGTGTGATCATGCAGTGAGGATGTTGTTAAGTGGGACAGAGCAATCCAGCCTGGCAGATGTAATCACACACACACACACACACACACACACACACACACACACATGCACCATGCACTCACATGGGTAGGAAATACTAAAGAGGGCTGTCACTCCAGAGAGAAGTCCCATCCTACTGCCTTGAGTACCTAAATAGAAGAGAGTAACCACAACCCTGTCTCTCTCTCAGACTTCTTGCACCCTTTGAAGAGGACTTGGGGTCTCTCTCTTGGTAAGTATCCCCAGAGGAATGAGGGCCCTGCTTTCATGGATGCTGGGATGCATAGCTAGGTGAATCAGTAGTAGGAGCGAGGAGGTTATACTGTCCTTGTACAGGTCACTGGTAAGGCCACATCTAGAGTATAGAGTTCAGTACTGGTGCCCACACATCAAAAAATACATTAACCTGTTAGAGAAGGTCCAGAGGAGAGCTACAAAGATGATAGTGGATCAGCAGAATAAGGCATACAGTGAGAGGATGAGGGCACTGAACATGTGCTCCCCGGAGGACAGGAGAGAGAGGGGGGGCATGATTGGGACATTCAAGTACTTGAAAGGGACAAATAAGGTGGATAAGGAGAGTCTCTTTAAGCTGAGTGGCAACCATAACACGATGGGGCACAGTCTTAAACTGGAGGGTGGGAGGTTTAGGAGGGAGGTCAGGAAGCAATTCTTCACAGAGAGGGTGGTGGACACTTGGAATGTGCTGCCAGAAGAAGTGATCTTATTGAAGATAGTGGGCAGCTTTAAGAGAGGCTGGGATAGGCATGGGGAAGGTAAGGATCATGGGTAGGGAGGATGGGAGGAGTGGGGAGGGGAGCAGAGACAGTAGCTCAAGTTATGGACCCTGCAATATGAGCAGACTAGACAGACCAAATGGCATTCTTCTGCTGGCGTCTTCATAGGTTTGTATAGTTAGCTTATCTGGGTGAGGAAAGAGCAGTCTTAGTGAATGTTTTTTTCGAGTTAACTGTCAAGTAAATACAGATCCTAGTGTGAGACTCGATTGTGAGTTTATACTATAAATAATCAATCTGTTTAGACTGTTTTATTTTCCTTTCCTGTAAATGTGTGTATCTTCTTGTTTACTATACATATCCTGTTCGTAATATCATGTAGCATTTAGTAGTAAAAATGTATTTTTATATAACAGTGGCTTAGCATCCTTATTGAAAAGGTAATTTTAAGATTTCTGCCGGGCAAAGTGAAAATTCTCTTTTTAAAGTCTGCCATCCGAAGTGCATTCCACCAAACATTACTGTGTTTGACCTTCCAAGTCCCTGAGCAGAACAGAGGTATTTACCTGATACAACCAGGTGGTGGCAGCAGGAGAAGTGATTCAGACATCCGTAGAAGCTGATACAGCCCAAAGGACGTTTTGTCACAAATTTGCTGCATGGTTAAAAAACAATACTTTCAACTTGAACTTTTCCTACAAAGTGAGTCGCACAAAGATAGAGTTCCTTGACTTTTAGTTCTTTGTTGATAGATTTGGAGTAGTGCAGAATGATACCTATAGGAAACAAATGGCTGTGAATGCACTTCTGTGGGCCCAGTGCCTATCCTCCTGGCCTAATGTCCAGCGTTCCCATAGGGCAGTCTCTCAGAATTAGGAGAAACTGCTCCACAGAGGAGAGGTTTGAGCAGCAATCTCTGAAATTAGGAAATTGTTTCAGGGTACATGGGTAGCCCACTGAGTGGCTTAAAAAAGCTGTTAAAAAGCAAAGGGTACTCTTGGGGAGTCCCTTTTGGTTCCCAAACTACAAGGTGTAAGGGACAATACACGTGTAACATTTGTAACTAGATACTACGTTTTGGACCCCAAGATTAAAGCTATTATTCTGAAGCACTGTTCATTCTACTTACAGACCCCACACTCAGGGAAGTAGTGGAAACTAATCCAAGGGTCACCTTTTTGGGGGGACCAAACTTGGGGGACTTCCTGACCCACAGTCATTTTGTAGAATCCTCAGCAACCACGTGGCTGTGTGACCAACCAAAATAATTTCTTCCCCTGTAAACAATGCTCAACTTGTAAGTTTGCAGTCCCAGGTAATGGGATTTATATTGGAGGCATTGAAAAACCTATTGAAGTTAGACAGTTTGCTAGCTGTTCTAAGGATTTTATTTTCTATCCTGTAGTAAAATGTACGTGGGCAGGACCACCAGACAGTGTAGGATTAAGATATTAGAACATATAAGGGCCATGTGTCCTAGCTCAGAAAAAAGTGCCCCTGGGGCACAGCTTAAAAGTGATAGGAAACCATTTTTACACCTCTAGATGCCCTCCAGTCATCCTTTTAGTGTCTACCCAAGATTGTGATAATTTTGCTGCCTTTGTAACTACCTTGAATTCCCCAGCAGCAGTTTTTGTTTTCTCTTTCATACTGCCTGAACATTCTGTGATATAAATAAAACCATTTCAGGCCATTCAGATGACTAGAATGGAATGGGGGTTATTGATGTCATAGAATGTTTTAGCAATATGAAAAGAAAGAGCAGGCGCTGTTGAGGAGAGTGGGACTATATAAATCTGAGAGCACCCAAAGCTAGATTATTTATTTATCAAAAATTGGTCAGAGTATATCAGAATACATAAATGGCATGGAAAGGAAGATGAAAGGGCAGTTCATGATTTAAAAATAATTTTCTATCTCCTTTAAAGAGTTTAATGAGAAAGAGCCTTCCTGTTTTAAGTTTGCTGTTTTAGAACATGTCCCCAAACCCTCCAGAGGTGGTGACAGATAGAATATGCTGCTCAGGCATGGAAGTGTGGTGGATTTTCCATCTGAGGAGCCTGACACCAGTGGGACTCAATGATATAACTGAGTATACACCATTTCTATAATCTGTTAAAATGCTATAACTATCAGGCTGTACTGATGTGCTCCTTTTGTTTTCTCTTTTACCCCGTTCTTAGGTGGGACAGCAATATGCCATTTTAACTCAAAAAGTGTCACTTTTGTTGCAAATGTACTGATTCAAAATGATTTTTAGCATTGATTTTGTAACTTTAAATGTGTGTATTGGATCTGTACAGCTAGTGTTTCTGTTTTCACTTTAAGGTTACCTACCTTAGATCAATTTCCCCTTTCTAAATCTTCATGATTATGCTCTACCATTTGGTCCTTTCACAGTTGTTTTTAATGTAACCCTCCAATAGTGGGGGATTACCTGGACTGTTGCTTCAGCTGTTGGAACTCTGCCTGCTGTTGTCTTGCCCTCTCCAGCTCCAGGACAACAGCCTCAAAGGGGACTACAGGAGCCTTCATGAAGATTGCTGCACTGTTGCACGGCAATGTGTGCATATTTGAACAGCTGCCTGCTCAAACCTGTGAGCTGACTCCAGCTCAAATGTTGTCTTCAGTGCTGGAACCATCCACTACAGGCAGCAAAGCCACATCAGTGGCCATCCCAGCACCTCCTCTAGTGTGCTTCAGCCCCATTGACACCAGTGGGCATCAGGTGGCTCTGAGGCAATAGGAGGGGGAGGAAAGAAAAAGAGATGTGCATTACAACTTTGGCACAAATTGCCTTTAATAATAAAGCAGCTGCCAGCTGTCAGCAGACTGCCTGCATAGAGAAGGGGGAGCATGGAACAGAGCTTCCAACTGGGATACACAAAGCTCCTATCAACTCCATTCCACCACTGAATAGCTGGGCACAGGTGTGCCTATGACACCATAGCACAAGTGAAAGTAAAAGCCTAGTGGTTGCCCCATAAAAATAATGTAATAGTGAAAACAACTGTGTTTACAGAAATACAGCCACCACTTTGCTGACCCCTGACCTCCTGCCTGCTAGTCAGTGGTCAGGGATTTCAGCACATGACACCTAGAGACTTTTGGGAGAAGGAATGTGCTGTGCATCCGGTGCTTTTTCAAGCAACCAATAGGGCATTGTGCGAAAGTTCTGAATATTAATTAAGTGGATTAACAGCCTCCTGCACCAATCAGAAGCTTCCTTTATCCCAAGAAGGTGCTGGGGGGGCAGAGAGAGAATAAGTCAGTCTTCAGGCAGCCTTTGAAGAGACTGGAGGGCTAGTATGCTGGTGACAGCATCCAGTGAGGCCTGTCTGGGCTTCTACAGCCACCATAAGGGAGCGACTTCAAATGGTTTCCACAACCTGAGTGTGTATAGAAACCTAAGAAGTGCCAGACAGACATTTACCTGAAGAACTGTGACTTGCCTTAGAGAAGGGGTTAACCTTGTGCCATGGCTGCCAGCCTGAGGGCACCAGAGAGACTCTGTGTGGGAAGACTGATTTAACTGAAGAAAGCCTGCACATCCAGCAGACAGTCTAGGAGATGATTGGTTAGTACTAACACCAGGTACTAGCTAACACCCACAATGGGGTTTGAACATTTGGACTTGGGTGTGAGGCGTGTGGCCCCTGCTCCTTGGATTGGTCTGAACTTCCAAGGAGGTAGATGAAAGAGCTTGAGAGGTCCAGACAACTGTGGTGGCAGAGCCTGAGGTACATAGAGAGGCACCTGAGACCTGAAGCACATTTGAGCTGCCCCTTCTGCCAACTCAAGCCATCAATCTGAGAGAACTGCATTTCCAGAGGAGGAGGAGCCCAGATTACAGAGAACTGGTACATCAGAACCGTGAGTAGTCTCAGGGCTTACCCTGCAACTGGGGAAATTTGTACTAAGTTTAGCATCAAATCTACAGTTTTGGCTATCAGGCTAGGACTTACAAATACCTTGTTTGGAGGTTCAGCCATTTAAGCAATTGCTTGGATTATGGGGTTCTGGTTTAAATGTTTTATTTTGTTTGTTTAAAGTGCACCACCACTGACCAACCAGCTGCTATGTCTATGGGCCTGCAACATTTCAACAGCTGGGTACCCAGTGAAGCATAGGGAGCTCCCTTTAGACTTTAAGGGTAAAACTGGCACCAGTGGGGTGACACCCAGATACAGTAAAAGGGTCACAGCTGCAGATAAGGCAAATAGCCTTGCCTAGTGGGAGGTGGATGCTGTTAGCTGTTAATACTGTTTAAATGGTTAACTAGCCTGAGCCTAGCATGTACTAACTTTCAGTCTTGCCATTACAATATTTGACGTACGGTTAAAATTCCTTTTGCATTGCATTTCCTTATCCCCTGCACATGTCCCCCAATAAATATTTTGTTAATATTTTACATTTTTCTCATGAACATATTATTAGTGAAAGTCAAATTTGTATGTTTTGCTGAATTTAGAGGTTGCAGTGTGATTTTGCCTGTGTGGGGAAACACTGTGGGGAGGTGGTGCAGTACTACATCCCAGGGGGTTGTATCACTCTGACACTATGCCCATTTAAATCTTACTCCAGGTGGAGACACTACACTAAGTTCCAAAGATCTGGAAATGAACCCCCCCAATCAGGAATATCAGAACCCATGTCCCTCAACCTTGTTTGAGCTCACAAGGCAGGGTAGTAACCGTAACATCCATGGTAACCCAGTTACAACTTTTGAGGCACCATGCTAATTTTCAAAGATCTGAAAATGAACCCCACAATCAGGAGAATCAGGACCCAGGCTCCTCAACCTTGTCTGAACCCACAAGGCAGGGGTAGTAACCGAAACATCCACGATGACCCAGTTACGTTAATCTTCATTCATTTGTTTATAGGATTCATAGGATGTTCATCAGGTCAATAGCGTGAGCCTTTTTAGACCTGCACTTACTAGATGGTAACTGCACGGCAGATGGACAAAAAATGTCCATCTAATGACTTCTTGAATTGATTCATTGTTTTACTTAATACTAATTCAGGTTGCAAGGAATTCTAGCTTGGCACCACTCTGCGAGAAACCCAGTGACCCCTTGTTGATATGGTATCAGGTCTTGATTTTAATCCTGTACACTCCCATAGATCCTGGTCTTGGTGAGCCCTATATACAAGGCACATGTCTCCCCTGTGCCTTCTATACTGTAGTGAACATGACCCCAAATCCTCCAGTCTCTCCTCATATTACAGCATACTGATATTTTCCACAAGCTTAGTTGCTCGATGTTGAACCCCTTAATCCTCCTCTCATCCATCTTTGGATGAGGTGCCCAAAACTGGGAGCAGTACTCCAAGTAGGGGTGCACCAGAGAGGTGTACAGCGGGATCACCACCTCCCTAGTCTTGCTTTTAATGTTCTTTTTAATAGATGCCAGAATGCCATAGCCTTTCCTAATGATATTAGAACATTGATCCGATGGAGCTCAATTTATTGTTGACCAGAACTCCCAGATCCCTTTCTGAAGCAGTAGTTTGCAATTCGATTCCCTCTATGTAATATTTAAACCCTGGGTTATTTTTGCCCAGGTGCATTATTTACACTTATATAGGCTGAATCTTATTTTTTTCTTTCTTGCCTCTTCTGCTAGTTGATCTATGTTACCTTGGAACATTTTCGCATCTTTTTCATTTGTAACTAGTGCTCCCCTTTTTATGTCATCCCCCAATTTTGTCATCCAAACTGAGTTGGTACATGCAAGGGATGCTATCAATATGTTGAACAAAACTGGCCCCAACATCGAGCCCTGTGGAACACCACTAGTCACTTCCCTCCAACTGGAATAATGCCCCTTAATAGTCACTCTCTGCTTTCTTTTAGTCAACCATGCCTAGATCCATCGTACAAGTACCTCATCAAGTCCTATCTGTCTTATGCTAGATATAAGCTCAGAATGTGAGATACTGTTGAAAGCCTTTTGAAAGTGGGGGCACTGCTGAGCAGCCTAGATGGAAGCAGCTTAAACGTGAGCTCCTTAAGGAAACCTAATATTTAAAGCTTTTAATTACTAAATACCTGCAATTTCTACTTTAAAAAGTGAACGGATAAGTCTGGAGACCTGCTGGAGTGCCATGATGGGAAAATCCAAAGGAAGTAGTTCCTCATCTACAGGCTTTTTTGCCCTGAATCGATCGCAATGAGAGGAGCGGCCTGGGCACAGTGGCGCAACCTCAGACCACCCTGAACCTGCCACCAGAGAGGCCTCTCCTGCAGCTATACATGCCACGCTACAGAAACTGGTCAATTCGGTCCAAGAATTGGACAAAAAATTTGATTCACTCATCCCCAGGGTCACCGCTCTGGAAACTCGTATGGACCACTGCGAGACCCTAGTACAACGTTCTGAGACTTCAGTGTTTAAAACTATGGAGGCCACCACTAAGTTAATAAAAGAGAACATGCAACTGTGCCAATGCCTAGAAAATGTGGAGAACCAGACGAGGGAATGCAATCTTCGGATAGTGGGCCTACCCAAAGCAGCTGAGGGGGAAAATGCATTACAGTTTGCTAAGACATTTTTGCCAGCTATCTTGGGTAAGTCGGAGGAGGATCCCCCATTTTCTTTTAAGAAGGCATATAGATTTATGCCCTGATGGGCCCCACTGGATCCTACAACCCCTCGGGCCCTGATGCTGATCTGCACTGGAGTTGGTGACCAGGACCGAGCTCTCGGATTAGCCCAAAGGCGGAGATCGTTGAGATATGGAGAAGCCGCGATTATGATGTTCCCTGACCTGTCCTGCAGTACTCGGCAGTGGAGACGAGCCTTTGATGGACTGAGGGGTTGCCTTAGAAAGCATAAGGTGCAACATCAGCTACTTTTACCAGCAAAACTGCGAGTGGTTTGGAATGGGCAGCAGCTCTTATTTAATGATGTGAAGCATGTAGACAAGCTCATTACCCGCATCGAGAAGGAACTGGAGGATCGAGATGAGGGGGAGAATTCTTCAGATGAGGACTAATATCTATACTGACTGTGGGCTAAAATAGTAAGAATGTTAAAGCCTTGTGTGCCTGTTAATAGCTAGGCCTTCAGTGCTAGTTTGTGCCATATAATACCAGCTAGTTATTTTGCTACTCTTAGTGGGAGGTTCAGAATTGGGACTTTCTATATGAAACATCTTATTCTAAAGGACCAGTTTTAAGGTCCTCAGCTTTTTGGTCCCTCTTTACTTGACCTCATACGATTTAATTAATATTTTACTCTATAGCTGGGTAGATAACTATGAGGTAGTTTCTCCCCAGGTTGCTGAATCTTACATGTTTTATTAGCCTCAGGATATTTACTGATCATCTATGTACCATAGGTATCCAGAATATCTATATACCTGTATATGCTAATAACAGATATCTATGGGCAATTGTTGTTGGGTTCCTTCTGGGAGCTGGGGGATGTTATTTTTCTTATTCATTAACCTATAAATATTGGGGAATCGCTATGACCGAGCGGTCACTTTGTTAATAGGGAGTCGACTATGATATACATTTTTGCAGACAGATTCCCCTTGACTCTTCCATGGCTGCATGCAACTGGACAATTCATTATGGATTTATTCTTTTAAAATTCTGTCTCTCCCCCCATGATGTACCAAATAAGGGGGTGTCTTACCTTGATCCTTTGTAAGAGGAGATATGTTCTGTACATTTTGCTATCCCCCTATGTGTAACTGATGTGTGAGTTTTTGCTTACAAAATCAATAAAGAAATAACATAAAACAAAAACCCTTTTGAAAGTCAACGTATAATACATCCACTGCAATATTTTTATTCAACGCTGAACTGACTGGGTTGAAAAAGTGGAGTAAGTTTGTAAGGCACGATCTTCCCTTATGAAAACCATGTTGAAGTATATCAGTATGGCCTTTCCCTATTAAGTGTTCTCTATTTCATCCTTAATTATGGCTTTTACTATCTTACCAGCAATAGAGGTGAGGCTAATAGGTCTATAGTTACTACAAAGAGATTTGGGACCTTTTTTATGGATTGGTATTATGTGGGCAGATGTCCTGTCATCCGGGACCACTCCTTGCTGAAGCAATGTTTGGGCTATAACCTGAATGGGTGTACTTATGATGTTTGCCAACTCTTTCAGCGCCTAGGATGGAGGTTATCAGGGCCTGGGTGATATCTTATGATCCAGTTCCAAAAGCAATTTTTGTATCTTTTCCACAGGGATTTCCACCTTACATCAAGGGTCACTTATTTATTTTATTAATTTAACAAATCAGAAAGACCTTCGAGCCAAGGGCTCTTTTACAGAGGTTCCACATCAAGTCACAAGAATAGCAAATTACAATGGTTTCAGTAAGTAGTACAACATGAGGAAAGTAATTACATAAACAAAAGAACAATATGGCAAGACAAATATCATGTCAAGTGCAGCCAGTGGCCTTGTCTGAAGAGGGATGAAAGGGATTACAAGTAGAGAAGTACAGGGGGTGAATTGGGGGGTGAAAGGAGCAAAATAAGAGCAAGGAGGGAAATTCCACAATGAAGCTTAAGCAGGAAAGACCCAGGGGGGTTGGGGGTAGAGGGAGAGAACAAGGTGAAGAAACAGAGGAGAGGAGGTGAAGTGGGAGTGGAGGGGTTAAGGAAGAGGGGATGAGGTAGTATGAAAAGAGGGCAGGAATGGGAAAGGGATAAGGGAGGAAGTGCTGCGAGTAGAATAGCGCAGCAACAGGATAGGGCTACATAGGGGCAAATGGTAAAAGAGGGAGGTCACAGTGCATTTAGCTGTCAGCAGAGATTAGGTATAGCAGTCACAAGATGCTCTGGAAACTAGGAATTGATGCAGCTTCTGCTTAAATGGTCCCAAGGTTGCAGTCATCGCAATCTCAGGAGGAAATTAATTAAATAAATTAGCAGCTCTAACTGCAATGGATCGCTGTCAGAGCAAGGTTCGACAGCGAGGGGCAGTAAAAGTTTGGCTCACAGAACTTTGTGTGCTCTGAGTGCTCCGGAATGGACTGAAAAGCTGAAGGGAACCTGGTGGTAGGAGACCAAGATCTGCCTTCTTAGCCAGAAGGCAGGCTTGACATTCAGTGCTAGCCTGGAGTTGAAGCCAGTTTGCTTGTTCAAAAAGATCACAAGTGTGAGTACGATACACTGCACCAATTAGTAGATGCATGCCTTATTCAGAGCTGTGGTGAGCCGATGTAGGGTTGTGTCTGTGGCGGAACCATAAATGACCAAAGCTGTGTCAATAATAGACACAACTGAACTTTGTATAGCCAATCTGAGGGCTTCGGTAGTAAGGCAGTGTTATGGCTGTGTAGAAGGCCTAGGTGAATGTTAACTGCCTTGACAACATTCTCAACATGGCTGGAGTAGGACAGCGTACTATCCAGAGTAACTCCTAGGTATTTAAAAGATTGAGTCTGATCAAAGACAACACCCACGCTGTTTTTAATCACCAATTGTTTGGCTTTGTGCTTGCTTTGGGTACCATGGAAGAGCATGACCTTTGTTTTTTTGCAATTAAGCACTAACTTATGAGAGATGAACCAGGACTCAGCTTCAGTAAAACTTTTCTGAAGTAGGGTCTGAAGGAGGGTAGGGTCAGCAATCTTTGAGAAAATGACCGCATCATCTGCGTAGATGAGAACTATTTCGGAACAGGATGCCAGAAGATTATTGAGGAAGGTGCTAAATAGAAGGGGTCCCAGTATAGATCCTTGAGGAACCCCAGAGCAGACAGGCAATTTAGCAGAAAGGGCAGACCCTATTCTCACCTGTTGTGTGCGGTTTGCTAGATATAGCTGATGAACCACTTTAGGGCTTAAAAAGATATACCAAACCCAGTAAGTTGATGTGTCAGCAAATGGTGATTGACCGTGTCAAGTGCGTTAGACAGGTCAATAAAGGTTGCACCAACAAGTTGACCCTGATCAAGAGTATGGTGAATGAAACCTGTGAATTCCAGAAGGGCAGTAGATGTGCTGTGCCCTTTCCGAAAACCATGTTGTTGGACACATTTTAAATTGTATTTTTCCAGGTACTCCATAAACTTGTCAACAATAATCCTTTCAAGTGCTTTAGACAATGGGGGACAATAGATATTGGCCTATAATTCCCAGGTCCCCACTCTTAAAAACTGGTGTAACCAGAGCAGATTTCCAGATCTCGGGGAATTATGAAAGCATGAGGGAGCGATTGAGAAGCTTGGCGAAGAGGGATAGAACTTCATCTAGAGTTAGGGTAAGAAGTTTTAGGTCGAGGGAATCACTGCTTGTCCTAGTTCCTCCTAGAACTTTACGTAGGTATGTCTTGCTCTCGCTTTCCAAGATAGCTTTGAAGTAGAAACATGTGTGGGTAAAGGCCTCTTCTGATTTGGTGGATGTAGGAGCTGTGCTGGGCGGTTTAAAGAAATTTGGGGGCAGAGTTCGGCTAAGTTCTGTAAAGGACGAATTAAATGTGTTGGCAATTAACACGGGGTCATGGGTGATAGACCCATCAACATTTAACATAGTTGGAGCCTGTTTGGATGCTTTCCCAGTGATTTACGAGAGGTTTTCCCAGAATTTGTTCCCGTCTGCCCATGACAAGGATGTCCTTATAGTAACATGCTTTGTGCTCACGAATAGCCTTAGTACATGTGTTCCTGGCCATCTTATAGGCCTGTATGTCAGGCTGACTGCCAGAGGTCCTGGCCCTATGCCAGAGGTGGTCACAATCTTTCATTTGAGCCAGAAGGCTAAAAGAGATCCAGGGATTATCAAGTCCCCTGATCCTACTTGTCCTAAAGGGGGCATGGATGTCACAGGCTTCATTGAAACATTCAATGAAGTATTGTAGAGCAGAGTCAATATCAGGTGAGGTTTCAATGTAAGACCAGTCTTGTTGTCGGAGGAGAGACTTTAGTGGCTGCAGGTGGCCATGGAAGAGCACTCTGCTTGTGATTAATTATGTGCTTGGCCTAAAAGATATTAGGAGATGTGCTTTAAGAGCCTTGCCATTTGAAATATGCATTTAAAAATGTATAGTATGTTAATTTCCCTAATGCCCTCCTTCACTTGGTGAGCAGTGGCTAATTTGAAATCAGGGTCAAAAGATTTGCATTTCGGCATTGCCTCACAGCTCTGTCTCTGATTCTCTGTCTCTCTGTATCTCTGCTAGAAGCTCGCAGCTTGAACCTCTCAGCTCTCTCTCTCTCTCTCTCTCTTTTTAAACGGGTAATGTTAAACAGGTGTGAGTTCACAATCAGTTGTCAATTAGCTGTTAGGCTATTAATGGCACTACTGAAAACTGTCAATTGCTAATAATAGCCACCTTCAAAAACTAGTCGCCCTCAAAAAAATAGGCCACATGGTAAAACGTATGTTAGTGAATATAGACTGCAGCTTTAAATCTAAGATATACAGTTGTAACCCCCCTGCAAATGTGGGTTCTCAAAAGTCTTCCAGGAGCTTGCCTGAATGCTCCAAGTCTGGGCAGTGTTCAGTGTCTGAGCTGTTTAACTGTGGTTCCAAGTGAGTGTTATTTGAGCCTCCACGTACTGTCTCTTTAAGAGCTGTCTGCTTGCAGACTTAATTAGTTGATATGGAGGGACTGTGTATTTAATGCTCGAATCCCGCCCAAGCTGCTGCCAATTCACTCCATTTCTGCTGTCGCTACATGTGCAGAGGGAGCCTTGTTGAAAGATATAACTGTTTGCCCGAAATCATTTAGAGTGACTAAGAAAATGTAGTTTGTCTAACCAGTTTTTATTTTAGCACAAACTGTTTCAGTGTAGCTCTTTCATTTTGGTCCTGAACTGCTGTGCTGGGCCAATTGGGTTAAGGGAGCCCTAAAATGGAGCCTGTGGATGAATCAGAACTTGGACTCTTAATTTTGAGCCAGGCACAATGGGATTGTATGGGCAGTGACTCTGGGAAATGTAGTTTTGACCATGGCGCCTTTTTCCACCAACAGAGGGAGTCTTATTGTGAGTGACAGCTGAACCAACCAACAGAATGGTGTGGAGCTAAAGGAAATGCCCTGCTCTGTGACTGGAAAGATCAGATTAGTTGTGACAGTGAAGAGAGAAGGAGCTCTGTGCTTCTGTGGTGTATAGTTTCACGTAGGAAGTGTGTGTGAGGCCTGAGGTTCGGCCTGCAGCCGATGCAAGTGCCAGCATGGACTGAATCCGATTGTGAGGAGAAAGAAGGAAGTCTGAAGAGTGGAAACCAGGCTCACCCTGTAGAAGACTGGAGAAATTGCTGAATCGGCTCGGTCTGTCAGGAACTGAAGCTGCTGTGTGTGCTCCTGGGTATTTTGCAGTAATTGCGATTGAGATCAAGGAGCAGCCTGCCTGGTATAGTACTTTCCTTTTACATATGAATGTGTGTAGTGCTTGTGGGGAATCGCTATTTCCAATCCACCGTGATGTGTGCTGAAGCTGGAAGCAAACCCCAGCTTATCTTGGACTAAATACGTTTGCTATCAACTGCAGTGGGGTCCAGTCACAAGGACCTTGTCTCCATGCCCTGTTGTTCTGGCTATCCAGAAGAACATCTACCATCCAGTTCTCAGCTTGGGTATTGTGAGTACAAGTCAGGGTATTCCCCTGCAGTCTGTTTTCAATCACAAGTGTGTCATCTAATTCTTGCTGTTTCCCTGCTTCATGGACTGAGCCATCCGGCTCCGGATTACAATTGGGTGTTGTGCATATATTTTCTTCTACAGGGCTCTATCCATCTGCATCTGCCGGCCAACCCTGGGCAACAGACCTGGCTAGCCGCCCCCCCAACCTGGGTACCCAGAGTGTGACTTTTCAGACCCTGTATGTGTGCATGGTACTGTGATTTAATGCCACCAATTAACCTGATTTCCCCCTCCCATGTTACTGCCCGCTAGATAAATCAGATTTGTTCTTGTTATACTATATACTGTCTGTGGTGTTGGTACTTATGGAAACAGTATTGTGTTTTGCTGTGTATGTTGTTTAACCTTATTTTACAGGGAGGTCCTCAGAGACGTGCTGCAGACTCAGTCTCGAGGGTAAGTGGTATCTATATGAGTGAACAGTGTGTATATGTGGGGTATTGGGGCTGTAACTCCTGTGTACTGTGTGAGCCTCTAGAGGGAATAAAAGGGGCTCTCAGTGTCTCAGAGGGCTGTGACCATGCTAGTCTAACCACTACAAACCCTGACCTCTGGGTGGAGGCACCCGCCATAGGACCTAGGCCCCTCAACCTGTCCGTAGTCAAACAAGCAGGGGTAGTAGCCCTTGGGATAGCGCCACCTAGGGGTTACACAGTAAATGTCACTTAATATTATAAAATAGGTTCAAAGAATGTCCGCTGATTAATGGCTGACACAGGCTGGTACCTGTACATTTATGTCAGCCTAACTCTCAAGAAAAAAAGTACTAGTGCCTGCTTGCCAGCCTATGAAAGGGTACACCTATGTATTTTTCTTTTACATTTGCATGTTCTGAAAATATTTATTCCTTAAAAAGTAACATAATGCTTAAATAAAACATTTACTTAACTGTTATTCTGTAGTCTGTGTACATTGTTTATCTTACGCTCAGTGATACACTCAACGGGCAGTAAGGCACTGCATCTGCGGCTTTAGGTCTGAGTACACACCTGAGCATTGCTTTATCTCAGCTTATCTCACACCCTACAGTGTCTTCTTTTCTTTTCTAACTTTATTGCCTTGCTTCAGGTGGAGATTTACCCCTTATCAACCCCTCACAGTCTTCCCACCCAGCACCCCCATCTGCCCAGAACCCAGGCCCTGTAGCTTAGATCCTACAACGGAGCTCCCAAAGGAATGACGGAGATCCACTTTGGTTCTTCCATGAGGCTTATGCTGGCAAAACCATTTGAATGCAGAGTGGGAGCTTCACAGTGCAGCTGAGACAAAGTGTTTTCCCCTCATAGTTTCCCCTGGAGATGCAGATGTGCAATGACTTTAGTGCAGGGTATGCATGCTCCTGCACGCCTTACAGACATCTACCATCATCTCCACCCCATTGATGTGGTCCCAAGCTAGTGCTGTGCTCCCAACTTCCACTGGGAGTCACATTTACAACATGTTCTACCACCCACACCCCTCAGAGGAGAAGGAGACAAGTCCTGATGGACAGTCATCCTGCCTTTCCCCAGCCAGTGCTCTGACACTCTGGGCTCATTTCTGAACCTGGGTCATGGGTCATCAGTGTCACAAGCGGTAGTGCTACAACTGTGCTGGTGGGCCAGCCTACCGTACAGTGTCTTAATGCTTACCTGGGTCATTCAGTACATGAATATTGATTTTGAAATGTTAATTATTAAATATCAATTACATACCACTGTAAGACAATAATACATGAAAGAATCTTGTAAAAAGTAAAATATTGCGTTATATACTGTAGTTATATGGCTGAGATGTAGTGAAGATGGTGTAAAGTAAACATTTGTCTATAAGAGTCTGTGACATACAGAGATGCTCAGAGGCTATTTATTTCTACCAACAACATAACTGTAAAAGAATGAGAATCACATTGTGATGGCTACAGTAAATTAAATGTAAAGATGTGGTTCAGTGTTGCCTAAATTGATACATGAAAATTGATGTACCAATTAATAATAATGAAACCACAAATGAGATAGTATTTATTATGTTATCTATTTATTTAATAAAAAAATAAATAAATAAATAGAATAATAGATAGGTTCTGGTATATTACCAGGTAGTAATTCCATCGAGAGGTTCTGGGGACACAGAAAACCTCGAGAGCGAAGATCGAGAGGTTTCATGTGTCCCCAGAACCTCGAGATGGAATTACTACCTTGTAATATACCAGAACCTATTTGTTATTTTTTTTAATATATGGATAGGAGGTGAATTAACTCACCTCCGTTTAAACAGTGGAGTCAGCGGGTCCATGTGAGTGCTGACAGGGTTCCCCAGTGCTGTGTGGATGACCGGTGCTGTGAGCTTCATTTACCGCTGCTTTTTTTTAACTGTTTGTCGGCAGCAGTATCGGGCGAGCAGAGGAGCTCAAAACATTTTTTCAAAAGTGAAGAAAAACAGTTTTAGCGGCTGTTGACCATTCACTTGCTAAGCGAGCGAGCAAGCCGCCATGTTTTCCTACTTGTTGTGCCTGCCCACAGAGCAAAAGCTGCCAATCAGAGGGCACGCTTTGTAAAACGTCAGGGATACACTTGCGCATGCGTTCTTCAGCTTTCTTGATAATACTATCAATCGGGTGCTGAACGATACTATTACGGCACCTGAACAATATTATTATCACTTACGAACAGTAGTATTATCGCTCCAGGAGCGATGGTATTACAAGGATTTTTTTGTATGCTTTTCAACCATGTTATTTTCACAATCCATATATTAAAAAATAATAAATACTGTCTCATTTGTGGTTTCATTATTATCAATTGGTACATCAATTTTCATGTATCAATTTAGGTAACACTGAACCACATCTTTGTCCAGACAATTACAAATAAATCTATGCACATCAGTAGAGCTTTGCAGTCCAAAGCTGCAGAATAGTATCAGCATCATCTCTTCTTGGTGGCATGATGAGAAGGAACATTTTTTACCACTTATAAAGTAATATGTATAAAACTAAACAACACAGAGAAAGATGATACTAAAACACATTGATATAAAAATCTCATGCATGTACACACTAAATAACAAACATCAGATGGCTGACACTGCGACACACATATACAAGTCAAAGCTCTGTCTACAAAATACCTGCACATGATGGTGAACACAAATACAAGCACAGGACATGCTGCAATAAAAAGTAAACAATTGTGTAAACAATCACCACACACACATTGTCACCCACTTATGACGCCTGTGGCGACAGGCCTCATTACACCCCTGGGCGGTCTGGGATTGCCCAATACCACCCACCCTGTCAGGTATTATTGCTTGCTTATATTATTTATGTTATATAGCAATTTAAGGCCAAATTCCTCTATGGAGGCACATGCAGTGGAGATCAAGGAGAATGCTGGGAACCTCCACAAAGGAGACCCACAGGAGGGTGGCACGGGACCCCACAGGGGAAGGAAACAACTCCTTGTGGGGAACTCAATTGTTAGGGGGTAGAACTGGGGGAGGCAGGGGAGAGGAAGGTAAGGTGCCTCACCAGCACCATGACTTGGAGGGACACGGAGCGTATCCTCAGGATCACAGGAGCAGCTGCACGGAGGAGGGAGCTGAACATTATTATCCACCTAGGAACAAATGACCTGGCTGAGAATGGGATCAAAGCAGTGCAAGAGGAGTTTGTGGAGTTGGGGAGGGGCCTTAGACAAGTAGCATGCAAGGTAACCTTCTTAGAGGTGCTGCCTGTCTATGGCATGGGTGAGGATAGGGTGCTCTGCACCATGGGATTCAATCAATGGTTGAAAAACTGGTGCAGAGCTCAGGGTTTTGGCTTCATTTGGGACTGGGGGTCCACCTGGAGGGATACAGGCCTATACTGGCACGATGGTCTGCATCTGTCCAGGAGGGGAACCAGGATAAACTAGCCAAGGAGGGGGGCACTGAAAAGAAGCAGGAAAATCCCAGCCCCCCCTAAAAAAACGAGGTAGTTAGTGAGGTAAACACCAAGATAGAGAAGGTGATAGAGAGAAGGGCAGGGGTAAATAGAGAAATAGGCAAAGGCAGTAAGGACAGGGATGGGGCTAAAAGGGCTATGGCCATCAAAAAATGGAGGGCAATGAGTACTAACACCCGTAATCTGGGTAACAAGCTCCCTAAACGAGTGGCCTTGATGGAAGAGGGATGTCTGGATATCATGGCAGTCACAGAAACATGGTACACAGAGAACCATGACTGGGACGTCAACATATCAGGTTTAGTCTACAGGAGGGACAGGGAGGGTAAAAGAGGAGGAGGAGGAGGAGTAGCTCTCTATGTAAGGGAAGGGATCAAAGCAACAGAACTAAAGGGTAAACAGGGAGGAGAGGAGGCACTGTGAGTTACCCTGGAGACAGGAAATGGCACCACAGTCTGCACAGGTGTCGTATACAGACCCCCATCTCAGGGAGAGGAAATGGACAAGGAAATTACAGAAGGCATTCTTAGGATGGCAGAAAAAGGGGAGATGTTGTTGATGGGGGACCTGGATATGCCAGATGTTAACTGAAGCACCTTTGCTGCAGCCACATCCAAAAGCAGGATCTTTCTCGATGCCCTACAGAGGGCATGCCTCAGACAGATAGTGTTGAAACCCACTCGGAAGGGAGCAATCTTAGACCTGGTATTCTCAAATGGGGATGGAGAAAAGATCTCAAATTTAGATGTGGGTAGCCATCTGGGAACAAGTGACCACTAAACAGTGTAGTTCAAGATAAACACAGCCATAGAGTCAAGCTATACAAAAGTGAAGGCACTGGACTTTGGGGGGCTGACTTTGTAAAAATGGGAGCGTGTCTCAGAAAAACACTAACAAACGGGCAAGAAGGAGGGGTGGAGGAACAATGGGGAAACACCAAAACTGCCATCACAGAGGCAACAAGCCTTCGTATGAAGCAAATGTAACCCCCCTACAAATGGGGGTTCCCAAAAGGTCTTACTTGAGCTTGTCTAAATTCTCACTGCCAGGCTGGTGTCCTGCATTTTAGCAGTTTAAATGTGATTGCCAGAGAGTGCCTGTATAGCCTCTGTGTACTGTCTCTTTAAGAGCTGCCTGGATTGCAGTCATAATTAATCTGAGAGGGAGCTCTGTTGAAAGATGTAACTATTTGCTGACAATCGTTTAGAGTGATAATGATAATGTAGTTTGTCTAGCCTGCCTTTTTTGCAGCAGGACTGTTTTGTTTATCCCCACCATTTTGGCCCGGAACTGCCGAATTGGACCAATCAGTCTGGTGGGACCTAAAATGGAGGTGGACTACAGGAGCTATCTGGAGTCAAAATCTGTAGGAATTGTAGTTTTGGTCTTTTGGCGCCTTTTTGCACCTGAAAGGGGAGCTCCTGTTGTGACTGACAGATGAATCAGCCAACCGAACCTGTTGGATCTTGAGTAAATTCCCAGGCTTGCTGCAGTTTGAATCAGATCTAAGTAGGGAGCTGAAGAAGCAAGAGCTCAATACAGTCTCTGTGGAAAGGCCTGAGTTTTTGGCCTGCATGCCTGCCTGCTGCCCCTGACGGGGAGAGAAGAGAATTATTTTGGACTAATTCCAAGTTTGTGAGAACGAAGTAAGCCACTGATTTTTTACCAGGCTCATACCTGAAGAAGACTGAAGATTCTGCTGAATGTGATCGGCCTGTCAAAATTTCCAGCTGCTTTTGAATCCCCGGTTTGTGCAGAGACTTTGTGATCATGACCAGAGAGCGGTTTTCCTGGTACAGTAGAATTTCCTTACATGTAAATGTGCTGTGTATTGAAAGTGGGTCGTGATTTGGTTCCCCACTGTGTGAACTGTGTTCTGCTTGCTGGAAGCTGTACCCAGCCCAAAATGGACTGTATCTGAATTTGTCTCCATTTAGCCTGGGCCTTGCCACACTGGCCCAGCCAGACAACCCGCTGCACAGAGAAAGCCATCGACGAGAGACCTGCCTGGGGATCAGTCCCCTGCTCCACGCTTGAACAGGCACAATGCCTCGGCGAATCATGTGGGCCCTGCTTCTCCTGGCACTCCAGATCAACCACCTGCAGTCTCAGTTTTCGTCCAGCCTGTGTCCAGTCTTGGGTATCGTGAGTAATCATCAGGGTAGCTCCCTGCAACAACAGCCTAATCTAAAGGTGTGTCATCTGATTATCTTGTTGTTTTCTTTTCATGAACTGAGCCCTCCGGCTCCGGATTACAAATAGTATGTGTGTTGTGCATGTTGTTTTCTTCCATCACAGGGACCCAACCAGCTGCAATGTTCCTGGCTAGCCCACCATTCTCCATCTGGGTACCCAGAGTGTGTGACTGTTTATGGACCCTGAAGTGCATGCATAACTGTTTGATTGATACAGCCTTTAAGCAAATTAACCTGATTATGCCCCTCCCTTGTTCAAGTCCCTTAAATAAATCAGATCTAACTCTTTTTTGCATTTCCCCTGACTGTGGTTCCAGTTTGTGCAAGAGTACTGTACTGCTGTTATTTGCTGTGTATAACCTTGTTTTACAAGGGGTCCCCAGGTCCAGGCCAGAGGAAAGCCCTGGTGGTAAGTGCAAACAGTGTGGGTACTTGTGTGGTGTATCAGGGGTATTGTGAAAGTGATTATTATGCATTGTTCTGGCCATTAGTAAGGAAAGAGGGGGGGTTACAGTGTTCCGGGGGCTGTACCCAGGTTAGCTTGACCACAACCAACCCTGACCTCAAGATGGAGGCACCCATTTCAGAACTCAGGCCCCTTAACCTGCTACTAGCCAAGCAGGCAGGGGTAGTAGCCCTTGGGATAGCGCCACCTAAGGGTTATATTTTGGAGGCTTACCACTAGGATTTTGTGTCTTCTAGTGGCCAAAAATGACTAATTATTGTTAAAGATTAATGGCTACCCCAGTAGAAATGCCTGTACACCTGTTGGTGGGGTGGTGTACTGGGCAGGAGACCGACCCCCAAAAGGCTCTACTTATACTGGATATTCCCCTTGGTACCAGTAAGGACTCTGCAAAGGGAGTACTCTCCAAAGTTGAATGTTTAAAAAACCCTGTGGTGGTGGGTCGACAGGCTGATTTGATCGTCCAAACTTTCAGAGCCTTAGTAGAGTGTAGTGACCTTGTAGATAGCTCTAAAGTGCCACAGACTATTGCCCCAGAAGGGGTTCAAGCTGCTTGGAGAGTGATAACAAAAGACAGTAAAGACCCTGGGGAAGATGAGCTCTCACCATTATCTGAGACTTTTGAGAAGAAATTTGCTAAGTTGTTGCTGGAGGAAGGGAAAACCATAGAGGACTGTAAGAAACTATTCCTGCCACCTGAGGGTGTTCCTTCCCCAACACCCCCTCCCACACTAGCACCTGTTACTGCCCCGCCTTCTTTTCCCATGCCAATGATGGCCCCTATATCTGTACCTGCCATTAACCATGACTCCAACCGAAGGCTGAGAATCTTCCCGGGCACCCTCCCCACCTCCCTGGGGGAGGATGACTGGGAGACCTGGATAGACTATGTTGCCCCTCTAGTACTTGAATGGCAATGCTCAGAAGCAGAGAAATGAAAGAGGTTGAGTGAGAGCCTTCGAGGTCCTGCCATGGCTACCATCCATGCCAAGTAGGCCAATAACCCCAGAGTAACTGCACAGGACTATCTTGATGTATTGGAGAATGTGTATGGGTGCCCAGATTCAGATGATGATCTGTGGTGGAGAGTAAGAAACGAGCAGCAGTACCCAGGGAAACCATTGTCTGTGTTTGTACATTGGCTTGAAAAGCTGCTACAAGAGTGCCTCGGAAAGGGTAGTTTGCAGTCAAATGAATTAGATCGAACTAGGCTGGACCGGATCCTTAAATCTGCTCTGTTTTCAGAATTGTTACTGCTTCAGTTGCGCCTTGCCACCTGACTGGAATCTCCACCCTCCTATGACAAGCTAATGAAAGAAATTCGGGGGGGTGAGCAAAGGTGGCCCTGTGGGTGTAGTGCACCCATATCTGCTGCTGCTGTGCAAGTGACCGAGAGTGATCAGCCAAGTGAGGCTCAGGGGCAAAAGTCGACACTTAACGAGCGCTCTGAGAATGCAAAGGACTTCCCATCCTGGGCCCAGCATTGGAAAAATGAACTACTAAAGGAAGTCCGAGAATTGAAGACAGGTGCCTCTGCAAGGGTTTCCCCCATGGAGCAAGATTCTGGTCCCTTTCAGGATGTGACTGCCATGGGGGTTGGGGTGCACCCTCAGGCATCTGCTACTGAGGGTGGCTCCAAGGCTGAGATCATTGGATTGACTGCCACTCTAAAGGAACTGTTAAGGCACGTTGCACCACTCTCACCACTGCAAGCAGATACTAGACCCCAATCTCTTACTACTGCTTCAGTTCCTCATACGATGTTCTCTCCCAGGATGACCCAGGAGTCTATCATATGTCACAATTGTGGAAAGGATGGTCATATGAAAAGAGAATGCCGGTCTCAGAAGGACTTAGAAAGAGTAGTAAATGGACTCCAAGGGGAGCTCTGAAAAGCAAATCACTGACCAAGGGGTGCCCGAAATGACCGCAGTGAGGGTTCGAGAAACCCTAACTCAAATTTCTTTGAGGCTAAATCGTCTGTCCAGGCCTCTGCTACTGCCTCTCCAGACTGGTCCAAAATAGTGGGCCCTTCAATGGAGACTACGGTGACTGTGAGTGGTATTCATACTCGGGCTGTGCTTGACAGTGGGTCACAAGTGACCATTGTATTCCAGGACTGGTATGACAAACACTTATCTGATGTGCCTTTGCAATCCCTGGAAGGCCTACATGTGTGGGGCCTGAGCGACTAGTCTTATCCCTACCCAGGGTATGTCCACCTCTGGTTGTCTTTTCCTGCAACTGTAACTGGTGTTGAGGAGACAGTAGAGACATTGATCTTAGTGCATCCCCCCACCGGACTGTATGATGGGGTCCCCCTGTTAATTGGAACAAATGGCCATATGTTTGGGAGACTGGCGCAACTCTGTCATGAGAAACAAGGAAGACAGACTGGGAGGGGCCCTGAGAATTCCGGCTCTGATCAAGAGGGCCTATGATTTGCAACAGAAACCTGAGGAAGTAGACCAGGATAAACCAGTGGGGATCATGTGGAAGAAGGATCCTGATTCAATGGTACTGGCCCCTAATGCCCAGTGTACCATTCAAGCAGAGGTCCACCTCCAGAAAGATGTCAAGAACAAAATACTGATGTTGGATGCGCCAGGCGATGGAAAATTGCCATAAGGATTATTGGTCAAGCCCAGCATCTTGCCTGCTCATGCCCATGCCTATGCATGATGAGCGATGGTCCAGATTCACAATGTGTCAGATTGGGAGATCCGGGTGAACAGAGGGTGCACCCTAGCTATGGTACACTGTGCAGACACTGCAGTATTGCCCAGCAACAAGCACCGTGGTGAGAAGGAGAGAGTGACCCCAGATTTGTTTGACTTTGGTGACTCCCCATTGCCAGCTGAATGGAAGTCTAGAATTAGCAAAAGACTTGCCCAGAGAGACCAACTGTTTTCATTGAAGGAATGGGATGTGGGATGTGCCCAGGGTGCAGAGCATCACATACACTTGCACAATGAACAGCCATTTCGAGAGAGGTCCCAATGCCTAGCCCCAGCAGACATAGATGATGTGAGAAGACAACTGCAGGACATGCTTGCTGCTGGCATGATACAAGAATCCAGGAGCCCATACACCTCTCCCATTGTGGTTGTGTGTAAGAAGAATGGGTTTGTGAGGATGTGTGTTGATTATTGAACCCTGAACCTGGGGACCATCGCAGACCAATACACTATGAATCGTATACAAGATGCCCTGGACTGCTTGATTGGGAGCAAATGGTTCTCGGTGTTGGGTCTTTGCAGTGGATACTACCTGATCCAGATGGCCCCGTAAGACCATGAGAAAACAGCCTTCATCTGTCCATTGGGGTTCTACGAGTTTCTAAGGATGCCACAGGGGATATCCGGCACCCCAGCCACCTTTCAGTGACTGATGGAACATGTGGTGGGAGATATGAATTTGCTGGAATGCCTGGTGTACTTGGACGATATCATTGTATTTGGGAGCACCTTATAGGAGCATGAGAACCAATTGTTTAAAGTCCTAGACCAACTGGAAGACTTCGGCCTCAAGCTATCCATTGACAAGTGCTAGTTTTTCCAAACCTCTGTGAAGTATGTGGGGCACATAGTATCTACAAAAGGGATAGAGACTGATCCCAGTAATGTTGAAACACTGACTACTTGGCCCGAGCCCCATAATCTGAAAGAACTACAACATTTCCTGGGGTTCTGTGGCTACTACCGCAGGTTCATAAAAGACTATTCCAAGGTGATTCGCCCACTCTTGAACCTTATCCAGGGTTACCCTCCTACCAATCATAAATACAAAAAAGGTGCCTTTAAAGAACCAGAGATAGTATACTTCCACCCAGGAGAACTCTTTGGGCCCCACTGGATGCCTGACTGTGAAGCAGCCTTCCATGAGAGCATATACCAGCTCACCCACACCCTCATCCTCGCCTATGCTGACCTCACAAAACCCTATGTGCTGCATATAGATGCTAGTCTGCAGGGTCTAGGAGCGGTGCTGTATCAAGACCACGAGGATGGCCTGAGACCATTAGCTTTTACCAGTAGGAGCTTGACCCTGTCCAACATAAACTACCCTGTGCATAAGCTGGAGTTCCTTGCGCTAAAATGGGCCATCGTCGACCAGTTTCATGAATACCTCTATGGGACAAAGATATTGGTGAAGACTAACAATAACACGTTGACCTATGTACAGACTTCGGCTAAGTTAGACGCCACTGGACACTGGTGGCTTTCTGCATTATCAACCTATGATTATGCTGTCGAATACAGACCGGGCCTGAACCATATTGATGTTGATGCCCTATCATGAAAACCCACTTTCAAGAATGATTAGGTCAGGCTGTCTGAACCTGATATCCGAGCATTGTGCCAAAAATTTGACAGAGATGAACAGATGTCTGCTGACACAGTGGACTGTTTAGTAGATTGCTTGGGCCCTTCTGACACCTGCATACCAGCTGTTTATTGTCACTTCTCTGCTCTAGACATTAGTGCACTTCCTCAATTTGACAATGACAGCATTCAGTGGGCTCAATCCAAAGATCCTATGATTCAGCCAGGACTTGATGCCCTGCGTGCTGGGAAAGATGTGTCTAAGTTACATTCCACCGACTTGCAAACTGCTTCATTGTTTAAAGAAGGCCCCAGATTGAAGTTGCTCAGTCAGTTGTTGTATAGAGAGACAGCAGATCATAGTGGCAAAGCAGACAAGCAACAATTGGTCCTGCCCATGGTCTTTAAAGATTTGGTACTGAGGTCCCTCCACAATCACATGGGGCACCTTAGTATTGACAGAACCCTTGACCTGGTACCATCTCGCTTCTCCTGGCCCAAAATGGGGGCGATGTTGAGCACCATGTAAAGACTTGTAGTCGCTGCCTGCAAAGAAAAGCCCTGTCTCAAAGGGCTGCCCCCCTTGTTAATATTACTACGAGCTCCCTCATGGAAATAGTCTGCATAGACTTCTTGTGTTTAGAACCTGATCAGCGGAACATCGGCAATGTGTTAGTGGTTACGGATCATTTCACATGGTATGCACAAGCTTTCCCACCAAAGATCAAAAGGCATCTACCGTGGCCAAGGTGCTAGTGAAAAATTTCTTCGTCCACTATGGTGCCCCCCAGTGGATTCATTCTGATCAAGACAGAGACTTAGAGAGTCAGCTAATCAAAGAAATGCTCTCTCTATGGGGGGTGCAAAAGTCAAGAACCACGCCTTATCACCCGCAGAGGGACCCTCAACCAGAACACTTTAACCACACCCTGCTAGACATGCTAGGCACCCTCCACCAAAAAGACAAGCATAAATAGAGCCAGCAGATTAGCACCTTGGTACACGCATACAATTGCATGAAAAATGATGCTACCGGGTTCTCTCCCTACCGCCTCATGTTTGGGAGAGAGACCCAGCTGCCTGCTGATATTTGTTTTGTGGTCTCTCCAGATGGGGTCAGAGCCAAAAACTACTTGCAATATGTACAAAAACTGAAAGCTCAATTGAGCCATGCCTATCAACTGGCCTAGACAATGGCTGCCAAGAGAAATCTAGCCAACAAAGAGAGGCATGATAAAAAAGTAAAGGCTCAAGAGCTTTGACCTGGATACCGTGTGTTGTTAAGCAATTTGGGACTGCATGGTAAACACAAAATTGCTGATCGGTGGCACCATCTTCCCCATGTAGTAGTTGGAAATTTGGATGATTTACCTGTGTACAAGGTGCACCCAGAGAACAACTCCAAAGCTGTCAAGACCATGCACCGTAACCACTTGCTACCTATCAGCCAAGTCATGATTGAAGCTGAACCCCCAGAAATTGAGCCCCCTGGGCTGGTGACTCATGCTGCTGCAAGAAAGAGACAGAGTCAACCTACCCCAGTGGTCACAGATTTAAGGTTTCCTCTGCAGCAGGCCCAGAATGATAGTGACTGTCAGTCCACTTCTGATGAAAGTGAGTGCGACTATGCCTATTACCCCTCTTGTGAACTGAGTCAGCAGTTTTGAGGTAACCCCATGGTTGGTTGTGGGGATGAGGCTGGGCCTTCTGGACTGCCTAACCGCCCAGCTCTGTACTTGGAGCCAATGCTTCCTGAAAGTGAAGTGCAAAGTATCACGTCTGAAGATGCTGAGTCTCTGTGTATTGTGGAACTGTATTATTTGCCTGAGGGAGGGGCTGATGGAATGAGTCTTTCTGGTGACATACCAGAACTTGAAGAATACTATGAGAGTGATGACCACCCACCTTCAGTGCCTCAAAGCTTGATTGTCCCTGATCCTTCCCAAAATGGGACAAGTGTTGTAGAAACAGAGCCTACAGAGCAAGGAGCTGATGGTGTTCCAGGTTTGGACGTTCCCACCCAGGCAGAGGCACCCCTCACAAGTAACGAGAGTCCCCAGGCCAGTGCTGAGAGTACAGAGACTGTAGCTGTCCCTTTCAGAAAGACTGGCCAAGCTGTCAAGCCAGTGGTATGCCTCAGTTATGATTCTCCCAGGAGGCCAGTGGATTTGCCTCTCAATGTGGTACACAAAGGTGTTTATGTCTCACAGAGCTCACTGCCCAAACTGAGCCTAAGTGCCAATTCCAAGTTACTTGTTCTGCCCTCTCACCATGGTGCCCCTGCCCCATCCAGCCCCAAGTTAGCTGATAGGAAAGGTCCCCCTCTTGCATTGTTCAAGGTACAAGAAGTTATTACCTGATTTAGTATAGTAATGTTCAACTGACTTGTGTGAAATATGCCTAATGTATTGTCAGAATGGACAAAGTACTGAGAAATGTAGTGAATATGTATAGTAAAATAATACGTTTATGTTAACTGATGCATGATGGTACAGACTTGACACGGACACCAAGTTTTCTCCAGGCAGGGAAGGGTGTAACCCCCCTACAAATGGGGGTTCCTGAAAAGTCTTCCTTGAGCTTACCTAAATGCTCACTGCCAGGCTGGTGTCCTGTGTTTTAGCAGTTTAAATGTGATTGCCAGAGAGTGCCTGTATAGCCTCTGTGTACTGTCTCTTTTAGAGCTGCCTGGATTGCAGTCATAATTAATCTGACAGGGAGCTCTGTTGAAAGATGTAACTATTTGCTGACAATCATTTAGAGTAATAATGATAATGTAGTTTGTCTAACCTGCCTTCTTTGCAGCAAGGACCTTTTTGTTTAACCCCACCATTTTGGCCCGGAACTGCCGAAGTGGACCAATCAGTCTGGTGGGACCTAAAATGGAGGTGGACTGCAGGAGCTGTATGGAGTCAAAATCTGTAGGAATTGTAGTTTGGGGCTTTTGGTGCCTCTTTGCACCTGAAGGGGGAGCTCCTGTTGTGACTAACAGTTGAATCAGCCAACCAAACCTGTTGGATCTTGGGGAAATTCCCAGGCTTACTGCAGTTTGAATCAGATCTAAGTTGGCAGCTGAAAAAACAAGAGCTCAATGCAGTCTCTGTGGAAAGGTCTGAGTTTTTGGTCTGCATGCCTGCCTGCTACCCCTGAGAGGGAGAGAAGAGAATTATTTTGGACTAATTCCAAGTTTGTGAGAACGAAGTAATCCACTGATTTTTTGCCAGGCTCATACCTAAAGAAGACCAAAGATTTTTTCTGAATGTGATCGGCCTGTCTAGATTTCCAGTTGCTTTTGAATCCCCAGTTTGTGCAGAGACTTTGTGATCGTGACCGGAGAGCGGTTTGCCTGGTACAGTAGAATTTCCTTACACGTAAATGTGCTGTGTATTGAAAGTGGGTCGTGATTTGGTTCCCCACTGTGTGAACTGTGTTCTGCTTGCTGGAAGCTGTATACAGCCCAAAATGTACTGTATCCGAATTTGTCTCCATTTGGCCTGGGCCTTGCCATACTGGCCCAGCCAGACTACCCGCTGCACAGAGAAAGCCATCAACAAGAGACCTGCCTGGGGATCAGCCCCCTGCTCCATGCTTGAACAGGAATGATGCCTCAATGAATTGTGTGGGCTCTGCTTCTACTGGCACTCCAGATCAACCACCTGCAGTCTCAATTTTCGTCCAGCCTGTGTCCGGTCTTGGGTATCATGAGTAATCATCAGGGTAGCTCCCTGCAACAACAGCCTAATCTAAAGGTGTGTCATCTGATTGTCTTGTTGTTTTCTTTTCATGAACTGAGCCCTCCGGTTCTGGATTAAAAATAGTGTGTGTTGTGCATGTTGTTTTCTTCCATCACAGGGACCCAACCAGCTGCAATGTTCCTGGCTAGTCCACCATTCTCCATCTGGGTACCTAGAGTGTGTGACTGTTGATGGACCCTGAAGTGCATGCATAACTGTTTGATTGATACAGTCTTTAAGCAAATTAACCTGCTTACACCCCTCCCTTGTTCAAGTCCCTTAAATAAATCAGCTCTAACTCTTTTTTGCCTTTCCCCTGACTGTGGTTCCAGTTTGTGCAAGAGTACTGTACTGCTGTTATTTGCTGTGTATAACCTTGTTTTACAAGGGGTCCCCAGGGCCAGGCCAGAGGAAAGCCCTGGTGGTAAGTGCAATCAGTATGGGTACCTGTGTGATGTATCAGGGGTATTGTGAAAGTGATTATTGTGTATTGTTCCGGCCACTAGTAAGGAAAGAGGGGTCTTACAGTGTTCCGGGGGGCTGTGCCCAGGTTAGCTTGACCACTACCAACCCTGACCTCAAGGTGGAGACACCCATCTCAGAACTCAGGCCCTTTAACCTGCTACTAGCCAAGCAGGCAGGGGTAGTAGCCCTTGGGATAGCACCACCTAAGGGTTACACAAATAAACAAATCAAAATGGAGGAAAAAAACACTATGGTTCTCAAAAGAGGTGGCAGGGAAGGTTAGGGAGAAAAAGATAGCATTCAGGAAGTATAAGGAAACACAGAAGAAGCAGGACAGAGAACTGTACCAGTTAAAGCAGAAGCAAGCAGGGAAGGCAGTCAGAATAGCAAAGGCCCAAACTGAGGAAAAGATAGTTAACTCAGTTAAGAAGTGGGATAAAACCTTTCATAGGTACATTAGGGAGTGAACAAAGACCAAGAGAGGGATAGTGAGGCTCAATAAAGGGGAGAGTGGGTGGGCAGAGGGTGACAGTGAAAAAGCAGGGATACTGAACAAATACTTCTGCTCAGTATTCACAAAAGAAGAGGAGGGGAAGGTACCTAATCCAATCAATAGAAGCACTCTGGATGCGGGGTCAATATCAGTCCATTCACAGAAGAAAGGGTTCTGAAAGAACTCCTAAAACTGAAGGTGAACAAAGCAATGGACCTTGATGGGATTCACCCCAGCATTCTAAAAGAACTAAGGGGAGAACTAGTGACACCATTGACTACCCTTTTTAACAAATCATGGGAGGATGGTGTGGAAGTTAAAGACTGGAGGAGGGTGGATGTGATTCCACTTCACAAAAGTGGGAGCAAAGTAGAGGCAGGAAACTACAGACTTGTTAGTTTGACCTCAGTGGTAGGGAAAATGATTAAATCACTTCTGAAAGAAAGAATTGTTGAGTACCTAGAGGCCAGCAGGGCACAGGACCTAAGGCAGCATAGATTCACAGTGGGACAGTCATGTCAGATGAATCTAATAGATTTCTTTGACTGAGTGACCAAAGTAGTAAACCAGGGAGGAGCTGTGGACATGGCCTACCTAGACTTTAGCAAGGCATATGGCACAGTCCCACACAAAAGATTAATAAACAAATTAGCCAGCCTGGGAGTGTGTCCCAAGGTGGTAGCCTGGGTAAAAAATTGACTGGACAACAGGACACAAAGCGTAATAGTAAACGGAGTCCACTCTGAAGAAAAGGGGTTACTAGCAGGGTACAGTACTGGGTCCGGTCCTTTTTAATGTCTTTATAAATGATATTGCACAGAGACTAAAAGGAAAAGTATGTCTCTTTGCAGACAACACAAAGATCTGCAACAGGGTTGATACATTGGGGGTCGAAATGATGAGAAGGGGCTTGGCAAGGCTGGAGGAATGATCAAAAGTATGGCAACTTAGATTCAATGCAAAGAAGTGCAAAGTAACGCACCTGGGAAACAAAAACCCAGGTGAAGAGTGCACAATGGAGAGGAGGTACTAACAACAACAAAAATGGAAATGGATCTGGGGGTAGTCATATCAAATAACCTTTAGGTAAGCAAGCAATGTGAGAAGGCAGTAAGGAGGGCTGGGGGGATACTGGGATGTATAGGAAGAGGCATCACCATTAGAAAACAGGAAGTTGTTATCCCTCTGTACAGACAGTTGGTGAGACCCCATCTGGAGTGCTGTGTGCAGTTCTGGAGACCTCATCTTCACAAGGACATAGACAGGATGGAGGCAGTCCAGAGCAGTGCAACTAAAATGGTGCAGCATCTGCACCAGAAGCCATACTAAGAGAAACTAAGCAAACTTAATATGTATACCCTCGAGGAAAGGAGGGAGAGGGGGACATAATAGAAACTTTCAAGTACCTCAAGGGAATCAACAAAGTCAAGGAGGGTAGCATCTTTCAGAAAAAGAGATGTACAAAAACAAGAGGGCACAATTCGAAGATAGAGGGGGGACAGCCCGGGGCAATGGGAGGAATTATTTTTTCACAGAGAGTGTGGTGGACACATGAAATTACCTTCCTGAGGAGGTCATGGGGTCAAAAACAGTATGAGAATTCAAAAGTGCATGGGACAGACATAAAGCAACTCTGGTGGTAGGGGTAGGAAGTAGTAGGCTGTTGGTTAACTAGGATCTGCAGCTTATCCAATAGGTCAGAAAATGGGCAGACTGGGTGGGCCAAGCGGTCCTTATTTGCCATCAAAGTCTATGTTACTGTATTTCATATTGTTGTCATTGGAATCTATACATGCTGATAATATCATATATATGTATATGTGTGTGTATATATATATATATATATATATGAAATACAAAATCACACATACTCCCATAATGCAAAGCATCATGGGCTGTTTATGAAAATCACCACAGAATATTATGCTGGTTCAACTTTAAGCAGAAATGCATGGTGCCAAAAGGTGCTAACAGAATACACTTACATGTGTTTCATCCTACCAGGACTCATCAGTGTGCCTCATCTGTGTGATACCCCCAGTGGAATGAACCAGCTGCCCTAAGATGGTCTGTCTGGGTTATGTTGTGGTGAACCCAATAAAAACCAAAAACAAGCTAAGAAACAAAGAACCTCAGTGCACAAACACTGAGGCAATGGTTACCCCAATGGGCACTGGCCAGGAAGCCAAGTTTCAAAGAAATACAAAATCACACATTCCCCCATAATGCAAAGCATCATGAACTGTATATGCAAATCACCACAGATTATGCTGGTTCAACTTTAAGCAGAAATGCATGGTGCCAAAAGGCCTCTCACACAGTTTGCAAAAGGTGCTAATAGAAGACACATACACGTGTTTCATCCTACAAGTACTCATCAGTGTGCCTCGTCTGTGTGACACCCCAGTGGAATGAACTGGCTACCCTAAGATGGTCTATCTGGGTTATGTTGTTGTGAACCCAATAAAAACAAAAAAACATGCAACAACATAAGCTTGCGCACTGAGGTTCTTTGTCTTTTAGCTTGTTTTTTGTTTTAATTGGGTTCACCACAACATAACCCAGATAGACCATCTTAGCGTAGCTGGTTCTTTCCACTGGGATGTCACACAGAAGAGGCACACTGATGAGTCTTGGTAGGACAAAACACGTGTATGTGTCTTCTGTTAGCACCTTTTGCAGACTGTGTGAGAGGCCTTTCAGCACTGTGCATTTCTGCTTAAAGTTGAACCAGCATAATATTCTGTGGTGATTTGCATATACAGCCCATGATGCTTTGCATTATGGGGGTATGTGTGATTTTGTATTTCTTTGAAACTTGACTTCCTGGCCAGTGCCCTTTGGGGTAACCATTGACTCAGTGCTTGCACACTGAGGTTCTTTATATATATCTCATATGCGTACGTCATGTTTGAATGACAGTAATATGAATATGGCCTTAAATTGGTATATAACATAAATAATGTAAGATATTGTTTGTTTAGATCTGAATAGAAATATGTAAAAATTGAGGCAACACTTCAAGAATTTATTAGTGTGTGCATACCTGGGGCAACAATTTAGGTACTATGGAGTTCCTGTCAACTCCTAGTTACAGTTTTCACTGTTTAAACTTTTGATGCTAATAAGCAATAATATGATGCTAATTGTTAAATATTTTAAATTAATTTCAGCCAGTCCCTGATGAAGAGATCATTTTGGTATCTCAAAATGGTGGATAATATTTGAAGATATCTGGCAAAGAGAAATAAAGTCTGTCACAACAGTGAATAAAGAATTTGGTCCGTGTGGATTTCTTTTTTATTTGCATGTCCGGTTATATGGGACCAATTTAAAAAAAAGTGGTTGAAAAGGATTACTGATATTCTGGAACTAGATGTATTATCCTTATGGCAGACCCAGGGGGTGCTGCTGGCCATTATCCCAGATGTCACTGTGTTCTGCAAGCCACCGTCTTCTGTTGTGTTCCCCACAATTCTAGCAGTGAGCACAGCCATTGATTACCTCAAGCAGGTGCAGCATGATCCGGAACAGGAAGCTCCTGGTCCAACTACTGAGGCACTGTGGCACAGGAGCACAGCTACACGACAATCTGTTATGGGCCGTTTGCCCCATGACAGTTCACTCCCTTCAGATCTCAGAAACTGTTACAGGAAAGTGAACGTTTCCAAGTGTAAGATAAGTTATTAATTTAGGGGATTCAAAATAGACAAATAAAATCATGCTGCAGTATTCTGTATCAGCAGGACAGAGGGAGTGAACTGTCATGGAGCAAACTGCCTATAGCGAATTAACGTGCTTCCCTGGAGCACAGCCACCAACCCTCCCCAACCGAGGCACACTGACAAACAACAGTTGCCTCAGCTAGATCAGCCTTTTGACTTGGCCAAAAGAACTTTCTCACTGACCCGAATCAACAACACAGCTGCTTCAGTAGCTTGGACATCAGGATGGCCTCCATTGCACAATCTTTTACTTTTTCATGCAAATTTAAATATAACTATATAGCAATTTTTCCTGTGTTAAAGGGGAACAGGCAGCACCAAGGGCCCCACACTCAAGTATGTGGCTGGGCCCAATGTGCACTTCATGTACAAAAACATTGTGGTTTACTTACTGTTTACTGTAGTATAATAACTTGTATCAGACTCATTTTGTTTAGCTCTAAGCTGACATCTTCTTGTAACTTGTATCAGACTAATTTTGTTTAGCTCTAGGCTGACATCTTCTTGTACCTTGTATCAGACTCATTTTGTGTAGTTCTAGGCTGACATCTTCTTTTACTACAGGGGAGCAGCAGAAGCAGGAGAGCTGTTCAGGGAAGTGCTGTTTTTTTTCCTTTTTCTGTTGAATTTTGATATTGGAATTGTTTGTGCTGTGAGGGGATAAGGTGATGGGGATTTAAATCAGTACTGTGAGTTACAGCTGTTACTGAGTGAAATTCTGGGCTGTGATATTTAATCTGTGCTGTTTGTCTTTTTGGAGCTGTTACTGTGTGGGATTCACTCAGGCATGGAGCTCAGACAGGACGCTGTGGTTTGGCCTTGTGAGAGGGGGAGGGGGAAATAACAGGCACCATATTGGCTCACAGAATCACTGGGGAGCAGCAGAAGCAGGACAGCTGTTCAGAGAAGTGCTGTTTTTTTCCTTTTTCTGTTTAATTTTGATATTGGAATTTATTGTGCTGTGAGGGGATATGGTGGTAGGGATTTAAATCAGTACTGTGAGTTACAACTGTTACTGAGTGATATTCTGGACTGTGATATTTAATCTGTGCTGTTTGACTTTTTGGAGGTATTACTGTGTGAGATTCACTCAGGTGTGGAGCTCAGACCAGAAGCTGCAGTTTGGCCTTGTATCTTTGTGTGGGGATTAAGAGGTCTCGGTGGGGAAAGGGTCAGGGCTGATTGACTCTCATGAGGGTCGGGGTAGGGCCCAAACCCCACCCTCTCCTTCCCTCCCACCCCAGAGTACTTCACATTTATAGGGGAGGAGCTACCCTACGATTGATGGACAGGACTGCCAGGTGCAGCCCATTTCATTCCCTGGCCAGAAGTATGAAAGCCACAGGTCATGGAAACACATAGCTTTTAAACAGGGAAAATCTCACCCTTGGTCCTAAACCAAAAGCTTTACACAGACAAGAGGAGAATATGAGGGGGGGGGCCACATTGGAGGGGCAAATGTAGCATGGTGAGGGCAGATCCAGGGCATGGTCCCAATGCTTCAAGGGCTGGGGGCATCTTTGGGAGGGTGATAGGGTGTACTGGTTGTGGGTTAGCCATGGTACTGAATATAGCCTGGAAAATGGGGGGATGTATGGTATGTAGGCAGATTGCACAGCTAAGGGAGGAGGTGGAATGGCTGAGATGGGTATTAAGCTGGGAAAGGGAAAGGAGTAGACAGGGGGACATGAGGGGTCCCACTAAGGGAGCTATAGCAGCAAGTGGGGGGACTGTGGGGGGACAAGGCACAGTTAATGGGGAGCTGCAGGAGGACAAGGAGTAAACTCAGCTGCAGGAAGGGGAAGACGGGATGGGAACTGGAGGAAAGTTAGGGAGCACGAATACAAGAGGAGGGAGTAGGGGAAAGCACTGGAGGAGATACAGGAATCCTGGATAAGGGCAGCAACGAGCACAAGAGAAACCTGTCCTGGGGATATGGCAGGTGATACAGTATAAAGGTATAAAGCCTGCACAGAGGACAAGGGAGGAGGGAGCAATGGGAGCACTATTGACCAGAGGGGTACAGGCAGTGGGCTTAGAATAGAAGAATAGATTTGCCCCACGAGAGGCACTAAATGGGGGAAGATCAGGAAAAAGGTGCTGAAGAGTGAACAGGGGAAGAAGGAGAGGCAAGCATGAAGAAAGGCACAGAACAATTGGAAAAGGGGAGGCCCTATCAGGTAAGACCAACAGGCTAGCCCAGAAGGGGGAGTGTGCTCAGGTTCAGGGGAGCAAAAGCTGGATGGGGGAGGAAGGTCCCCAGGGAAAATCAGGCAGGGTACGGGCAGGGACAGATAAACAAGGGAAGGGGAAAAGTTAGAAAATGGAGGGGCAGAGGTGGGCAGCCTGACAGATGGAGCCTGGTGGGGCGCAAAGCTGGGGGGATGCAGAGCGTAGAAGCTGGGGGAGCACAGAGTGAGGATAGTGCTTCAGGAAGTGAAATGGGCAAAGGGGGTATTGATAATAAGGTAGGAAATAGGATGCAGGGGATTGGGGAAGGATGGTAGGGAGATGCGATCAGAAGGAGATGGACAGCAGGATCCTACTGGTCGGGGACTCTATAATAAAAGGGATTAGGTGGGGGGGGTGAGGGGAGACAAAAACAGTGCAGCGTGGGTGGAGTGTCTGCCGGGCATGACAGCAGCGAAGGTCATTCATTATATCCCTTCAAGGGGGAGGCAGCAGGATGAGAAAACGCACCTGCTGTTCCACCTGGGAAAAAATGACTTAGCAGGAAGTAGTGTGATGGAGGTGCAGGCTAGATTCAGAGCTCTAGCTAGATACTGTAGCAGTCTGAGGTTTAAATCAGTGGCGTTCTCAGAGGTGTTATCAGTACCAAGAGCAAGCACTGATAGGAAGTCGAGGATTAGGGAGTTCAATGAGTGACTGGTGGGGTGGTGTGAGCAAATGGGGTATGGCTTGGTAGGGGACTGGGGATCTACATGGGAGTACAAGAGCCTACTTGCACTGGACAGACTGCACCTGAATAGGGAGGGGGTAGCAGTACTGAAATGCAAGCTAGGAGAATACATAGCGGATACCTACAATTTAAACTAGGTTGGGGGGACAAATCTGCTCCACAAGGAGGAAAGCTTGAGGGGCTATCAGCCCCTCCCAGGATAGCCTATATGGCTGGGCAAGAGAGTGATGGGTGCAAGGGGAAACAAAGGGGGAGACTGGTGGACGGGATTGTCAACAAACGCCAGGAGTTTAGGAAATAAGATGGTGGATCTGGAGGCCATCATAAGGGACAAGAGATTAGATTTAGTCACAATAAGTGAGACCTGGTGAACAGAGCATCACACCTGGGAAACAACCATTCCAGGTTATAGACTGTTCAGAAGGGATAGAGAAGGCTGGGGGGGGGGTACCTTATACGTCAGGGAAAGCATCAGTGTTACCGAAAGGCAGGAGGAAGAAGGGGAGACTGAGCTGCTGTGGGTAACACTAGGTAGGAAAACGGGTGAATCTCTGCGGCTGGGGGTGGTATACAGGTCACCTGCGCAAGAAGAGGAAGACAATAGATGGCTAACTCAAGCAACCACAAGGCTGGCATGGAAAGGGGAACTGCTACTGGTGGGTGACCTGAACCTCCCAGATGTTGACTGGGAAATCCCAGATGCAGCATCAGCAAGGAGCAGGGAGGTATTAGTCGAGCTGCAGGGGGTATTCCTTCAACAGCTGGTCAGTGAGCCAATGAGGGGAAGCAACTTGTTGGACGTGGTCCTGACTAATGGGGAGAGTGTGGAGGAGGTGCGGGTTGGAGAAGCCTTGAGCACCAGTGACCATAGCACAGTACAGTTCTGGGTCAGGGCAGGGAGGTAGACAAGTAAGACTAATATGACAGTCATGGACTTCAGACACACAGACTTTAATAAGATGAGAAAGATAGGGAAAAAATGGAAGGTACGGAGAAGATAGGGGCAGTGGAGGAACTCTGGGAAGCTATCAGGGGAGGCATTCAGGAAGCAGCAGAAATGTGCATAAGAAAGGTCAGGAAGTGCAAGAGGGGGAGGAGTCTGCTCTGGTTCACTGGGAAGGTGGCAGGGCAGTCAGGGAAAGGAGGAGGGCTTTAAGAAAATTTAACATGATGCTTAGAGAGGAGGCTAGAGAGGAGAATAGGGAGAAGAGGAGTCTGGCAGGGAGGGAGATCAGAAGGACAAAAGCAGCCACTGAAGAGAAAATAGCCAAAAGGGCCAGGAGAGGGGATAAAATGTTTTTCAGATATGTGAGGGAGAGGAAAAGATCAGGGCAGAGGATTGCTAGACTGAGGGGGGATGGAGGGATAAACTTGGAGCAGGACTACAAAAAGGCAGAAGCACTTAGTAAGTATTTTAGCTCAGTGTTCACGGAGAAGATGGAAGGCAGGGGTCTGATACTAGCACCTAAGGGGAAGGAGGACAAATGGGTGGCTCAGAGCCCATTCACTGTGGATAGGATCAGGGCTGAGCTGGATAGACTAAGGGTGGACAAGGCAATGGGGACTGACAGGTTGCACCCCAGAGTGATCAAGTACTTGAGGGAGGAGCTGGCCGTACCCTTGACAAGACTCTTCAACTTGTCCCTGGATACAGGGAGGGTGCTGGAGGAGGGATGGCATAGTGCTCTTGCACAAGGGAGGTAGCAGGGAGTTGAAGGAGAACTACCGCCCAGTCAGCCTCACGTCTGTGGTGGGGAAAGTAATGAAGGCATTAATCAAGGAGAGGGTGGTTAATTACCTGGAGGAGTGTGGCTTGCAGGATAGCAGACAGCATGTCTTCAACAAAGGGAAATAATACTAGACCAGCCTAACTGAGTTCTTTGATTGAGTGACTCAGGTAATCGACCAGGGAGGGGCAGTGGACATGGCCTATCTGGACTTCAGCAAGGCCTTCAACACCGTCCCTCATAGGAGGTTGGTGAGCAAGATGGAAAGCATGGAGTTGGGAGGGAAAATAGCAGGCTGGGTAGAGGCCTGGCTAGCAGGAAGAACTCAGAGGGTAGTACTTAACGGGGTGCACTCTGGGATGGCAAGGATGAGGAGTGGAGTGCCACAGGGGTCAGTTTTGGGTCTGCTCCTCTTCAACATCTACATCAGTGATGCGGAGGGTTTGAACGGGAGGGTGTGCCTATTTGCCAATGATACAAAAATCTGCAATAGGGTGGACACCCCAGAGGGGATAGAAGACATGAGGAGGGATGTCAAGATGCTTGAGGAGTGGGCAGGAAATGTCAGCTGAAATTTAATGCCAAGAAGTGTGCTGTGATGCACCTAGGGAGGAAAAACACGTGAATGGGGTACACATTTGGGGGGGGGGATCAAAGAATCAGAACAGGAAAGTGATCTGGGGATCATAGTCTCCTCAAACCTTAAGGTAGGTTTCCAATGTAGTAGTGCGGCGGGAAGGGCCAATGGAATGCTGGCATGCATAGACAAGAGCATTACTAACAGAAGGAGGGATGCCCTTCTACAAAGCCATGGTGAGGCCGCAGTTAGAGTACGGGGTTCAGTTCTTGGACCACACCTCCACAAGGATATAGATGCATTGGAGAGGGTTCTGAGAAGAGCAACAAAGATGGTGCACGGTAAGCAGGGGAAGGCATATGAGCAGAGGTGTAAGGAGCTGAATCTGTACACGCTGGAAACAAGGAGGAAAAGGGGGGTACATGATTGAAACCTTTAACTATGTAAAGGGTCTCAATAAAGTAGGTGTAGGGGTCTGCTGAGGAGGAAGGAGGGAGCCAGAACTAGAGGGCACAGCCTCAGATTGCAAGGAAATAGGTTTGGGGCAATGTGAGCGGGTGCTTCTTCACAGAGAGGGTGGTGGAGCCCTAGAACAGACTGCCGGACAAAGTGGTGGGGGCTAAGACAGTGGAGGAATGTAAGAGGGCATGGGACAGGCATATGGGACTAAGTATTGGGGGGAGGGTGGTGGCAGGTGGGGAAGGGGGTATGCGAAAGGGAGGGTTGGGCAGACTAGATGGGCTGGAAGGGTCCTTTTCTGCCATTAGATTTCTATGATCCTATGATTCTGTACTACAAATAACTGAATCCCCTGAAGCTGACATCAGAGTAGTAGCAGAAGTAGGAGATTCAATAGCCTGCAGTGCATGTTAGAGCTTTTATAATCTTCTGTCATATGTTTTCTGGGTCTGCTTTTCTTCAGGGGCTAAGCATAGTCCTCTGTGACAGTACATAGCCCGGGGAAGACTGCAGGACCAGCAAATGAAAGATCAGAGCTTATATAAACTCTAACATTTAACTTGCACTGAATACTATTGAATAGTTCACTGCTACCTTCTGCTCTGATGTCAGCTACAGGGAATTCTGGGATTTGTAGTAGCAGAAAATGTATGCCCAGAACTAAGAAAAATTGGTCTGATACAATCTACTGTACTACAGTAAACAGTAAGTAAATCAAAATATATTGTTGTTTTTTCTTACTTGTCCCTTTTGGCCTCAGCTCCTGGGGGTACCTCCTCCTTCCCCGGTATTCAGCTGGGTCCTGGCATACTGGGATCCCGGAGTCATGTTGCTTGATGCCAGGGAGTTTTTTCTGTTTTTTCTCTCCATTTTTCTTGTTCAGTCCCAACCCATAGAGGGCACCGGCATGATGCACATTCATCCAGACTGATGATGTGCTGATGCACGTTGTAGGCAAGCACCTAACAACTCCCTCCCCTTCCCCAACTCGTGAGAGCTATGTTTGCCCTGCCATCCGTGTTTCCACCAGTGGTAGGACAATGGACACTGTCCCCACCCAGAGTATCCCTCCCACCCCCCAGAGGAGGAGAGAATCCATTGGGATGCTCAATCCTCTGACCCCTGGCCGACCCCTGACAGCCCGGGTTCATTCCTGAACCTGGGTCACCGGCATGGCACAAAGTGTGGTGTCCAGCACCTGAACCTTCAGTGCCACTGGGCCGGCCCAACCAAAATGTTTTTGAACACAAAGTGCACATTGGGGCCATCCCCACACTTGAGTGTGTGGCCCTTGGTGGTGATTGTTCCCCTTTAAGCATTTTTGGGAGCTGCAAAGACAAATGTCTGGGTATATACAGAATTCTAACATGGATAAGGTACACCACAGCCACTGAAAAGACACAAAACATGGTGCATCTCCGATAAATCTGACATCCTACACAGCTTTAATGACCACTTCTCCACCGCAGGTCTTGTTTTTGAAACCTCAAAAGTGGCCACCCTAATATTCAACTTACCCAGGCACTTCCCAGCCCTGACCAAATACAGCTTCTCCTTTACTCCTTTCCAGTTCAAAGAGGTAGAAGACCTCCTACTCCATCTAGATGTTAGCAAAGGTGCTGGTGCTGACTGAATAAGACCATACTTCCTTGAAGTTGGTTTCAAGTATCTAACGGCCCCCATCTTGCACCTGTTTAATATATCCATCAGTTCCAGTACTGTGCCCGAGCCTTGAAAAATAGCCCAGGTTCTCCCATTATTTAAATCAGGTGATCCTATGGACCTGAATAACTACTGTCCAATATCGATTCTTCCCTTGTTCTCTTAGCTTCTTGAGAAGCTGGTAAATGCACAACTAGGAGCTTACCTCGATTAAACCAACCTTATAAACCCATCCCAGTCCAGCTTCAGGCCAGCCCACAGCAATACTTCAGCCCTAGCCTCAGTTACAAGTGACTGGCTAACTACTTTGGACAACAAACAAGTTACAGGAGCTTTCTTTTTGGACCTCAGTAAAGCAATACCATTGATCACGCTTTACTCCTGGACATACTGAACTGGCATGGCATATCTGGCACTGCGCAGTCATGGTTCAACAACTACCTGACAAACAGACTACAGCAGGTGAAAGCAGGCGGTTCTCTCTCCCCGCTCTTCCTCTTTTGAAAGGAGTATCACAAGGCTCAATCCTCGGTCCTCTCCTATTTATGTTATAGATCAATACCATTGGAAATAATATTCACAACGCAAAACTTCACCTATTCAAGGATGACACAGTGATATATATATCCAAACCTTCAGCAGCCGAAGCTAGTAAGGAGCTTCAGTTTGAATTTGATCTCCTACAGCTCAGTCTTGCACAGTCCAAACTTCTCTTAAACGCATAAAACCCCCAAAAGTCATGTACTTCTATTCCACCCATTTGACGGCCATCCAGAATGAGCTCATATCTCTGCCCCCCATAAAGACCCTCCTTGAAGATGATCTTGAGGTTGTTAACAAATTTAAATATCTAGGCTGTGATTTAGACCAATATCTAACATTCTCTGCCCACATCGCCACCCTAACGAAAAAACTGTGGCAAAGAATTGGTTTCTTTTACAGGAACAAATCCCTTTTTACCACAGAAGCCAGACTACGTTTGGGTCAGACAACCTTCATGCTGCTCCCTGACTATGCTGATATTCTATATAGCCAATGCTCAGACTCCTTGCTACACCAACTAGACACACCAGACCATAGGGTGATAGGCTTCATTACAAAGGTTCATCGCCGCACTCACCATTGCGACCTATATGCCTCCCGGGGTTGGACTTCCCTATCCACTAGGTGGCTCCTTCACTCCCTTACCTGGCTATACAAAGCCCTTCTGTTAAAACTCTCCCCCATATAACAAATCTCTTTTGGCATTCTGCTTGCTTATACCCACTATGCAGTACCACCTACATTATGTTAGATGTTCCCAGCACCCGATCACGCCTCAGAGGTTTGGCCATAAGTCACATACTCCCAGTTGCTTGGAACAAAGTACAGTCCAGCCTCAAACTACAGAAATTAATCCCCATGGGCAGCTTCAAAAGCCTGTTTGTCAGCAAATTACATGATTTCTGTGCATGCCACTGACCAGTTGAGTATGCCATTGATTAATTGTCAAGTACCACTCTCCTGTCCCTTAACAAATGAATATTGCTTCCTCTCAAGGCTCCCTCCCACTACCCACATTTTATCCTACCCTATCCCACCTCCCTCATCCCACACTGCTTCACCCTTAAACGATCCGGACTTCGCTTCTCACCCCCATATATCTTGTCTTTCTATTTTCCCTTGCCTCACCCTCCAGCCTTTCAGACCACTTTTAACTATATTAACCCCTAACTTATACCTTCTCCTACCTCCACTCCCTTTCATAGAAACATGACAGCAGAAAAGGACTACCTGGCCCACCTAGTCTGCCTAGTTTCCCATCCATCTTCTCGACTCCTATCTTCCCTGACTCCTTCTTGAAATCCATGCCCACTACCCCGCTTCTCTTCTCTTCTACTGCTACCCTGTAGTATCCTGCCTATTACAAGCTGTGTGATCTGACTGACAGTACTCCCCATGTATTAGTATGTACTTACCTATCTGATGAACCGTTATGTACTATTGCCTGTTACTTGCTGTGTGAGCTGACTACCAGTGCCTTCCCATGTATTATAATGTATTTACCAATTTGATGTACCGCAATGCTCTACGGTGTATATGATTTCTATTGTATATACCTTTTCTCCTTTTGAGTCTTTTCCACATTTATTTTCCTTGTATTTATTGTTATTGTCATTATTGTATATACTTTGTACATACTACTTGCTTCAGGACCTCCTTGCAAATGAGCCTGCTCAATGGAGTATTTTCCGGCCAATAAACTTGAACTTGAACTTGCATAAAACCTGGAAATTACTATAAAAAATGAATTCTTAAAGCATTAAAGACATTATTGATATGTAAAGGCAAATATGTACAATTCACATACCATTCTCCAAGAGACAATCCTGAGCTGGAGCCATTTCCACTGATAGCTGATTCACTATCACCATCAGGGTTGACATTTAAAAGCACTCTGGGATGCCAAAGGCTTAAACGACTATGGCACAAATTAATTATGTGGCCCACGTGAAAGAATTGACAGATTGCTTGTTTCATACCATGACAACATGCATTCAAATTACTTGATTTCAATCAGAAGAAACCACAGTATTTACCTCCAAAGACATGCTGCAGTCAGAGAAAGGCATGCTGAACCCCCAGTGAGGTCATGACACTAGGACACTGACTCAGGAAAGACCACTGGAATCAGAGAATACCACAGGCATCAAGACTGACATACCAAAAAATAATTTTATTTCTTTTTAAAAAGCAAGAAATACTTTTAAACACTGTCACACATACAAAACAAGGCAAGGACAGAACTAACAGAGGTAAGGGCTAAACAAAAAGGGCAAAACGGGGCACAGGGTCTTTAAACATGCCTAAATTTATAATTACTGTATATTAAGAAATGTAAACCGCAGGGTTTATATTTCCTTTAATGTTAACAAGGCTACCTGTATTTCAGGGTATCCACTCAATTCTTTTTAATCGGCACGATTCCTGACTATTTTTTGTATCTTCATGAGATACTGAGTAAACCCAAAGACCTGTCTTAGAAACTGCAAATCAATTTGTTGATTTCATTCTAGTCCAAGACACCTCTGTCTTTGGGCTTAGTAATATATAGGGAATATACATATGTAAAAATGTTCTCTGGTGTCTATCTGGGCTGCTGACCAGACCATATTAGTAGTCTGTTATAAAACTAGTCACCCTGTTTGTGCCCAGTAACATCTGGATCACGTAATTTGCATTGTTTGCTGAGTGATGCCGACACAAGGGGAGTCCCACCCCACAACAGCACATTGGTTTTGGACATTGCAAAAGATTAGGGTGGCACTATAGAGTACCTGTTCACTCTGTTTAAAACTGCCATACTGTCTGGGGATGTACATAGTAGGCAACATTTCTTACATAAGAGTGGTTTTGCAGCAGTACAGAAAGTACAGGGGGCAAAATTCAATGGGTGCTTACACCAGTCCATTGATTATAAGAACCACATTTGTAAATTGATTTCTAGTGTCATACAATGGTAAACATCTGTGTTATTAGTCCCACTCTACTTAGAGATGTAGGTCAGGGCTTGCAATGCTAATGTTCTGGCTTGTGTCCTGCTGAATAAGAAATTATAAATTCAACCCATATGACCAATGAGCTGTCACTGCCAGTTCAAGGACTTCCATGAGCCCCGCCCCCTTGCCTTCCATCATATTCTACTTATTTTAAAAATAAAACAACCCTTCACTTGTGTCCTGCACACTTTGCTCCTTTCCTTGGTGGCCCAGTGATTGCATGGTATAAAAGCATGCTTGATGTGTGTGGTGAACACCCCATACCTGAACAGGTAGATGAGTTCCCAGCCCTATTGGCCATGGCATGGAGTTATTTTGCTAGTGAATATCAGATGACAATATTTTGAGTATTAGGGTCCATTCTTTATAAGTACCGTTTCTGTTCAACATCAAGATTTGCTGGAGATGCATGTCACAGAAGGTGTAAACTTCATGTTTATTTTCAGTCACATACAGTAACAGAAAATAGAATTAATCACTGTTTTTCAAAGACCTGTTATGTTATGGCTGAGTTTCAAAACTGGATAAGAAAACGCCAACTCGGTTACAAAATGTAAATGATCTGCAGTAAGTGTTGCAGTTTTCACACACTAAAAACAGAATTTCACGGTTTCAGCAGGATACTTGTGAACTTTGCAAAAAGAATTTCCAGCTCACCATACAAATCACAGAATGGTATGCATTTACAGTATCATTTACGCAGAAAATGTTTAAACATTCAGTCAGTTATTATATAGTAGTGTGGTCATTGGCATGTTTACAGTGTGACCTTTAAATCAAGCTTCTTAAGACAATTGTCAATGCCTTCTTTGGCGTTAACTCACTTGAGATACCAGAACCACATGCTTATCTCGTTTTTTTCTGGCTTTGCAGCTATATGTGATTTTTATTTCTGAGTATGGGTGAATGGCACATGTGAAGACTTGGACAACAGTTTTATATGGGCATGAGCAAAAACACAAATAGGAACTTAAAACCATTTGACTGTGGACATTCTGAGGGACATCTTCTCAACAGAGGCAGTCCTCACTTCTAGCAAAAAGAGTAAATATGTGATTTCATACAAACAGCAGCATCTCAGTCCTGAGGTGCTGCCCTGAAATAGAACTTGAGAGTATTATTAAAGTTCAAACTCTGCATTGTGGGCACACTCACTCTGACATTTTAATGACAGATTTATTTCTCCACTGAAGAGATCAGTCACCCCAGAGTGCTGTTCCAGTTGGCACGGGGGTCATAATGTCACAAGGCATTATGCCATAGTACTATACTGCACTGCCAATACAGCACGATATATTGAAAATGGCATAATTCTTGTTTTTGCAGGGGGGGTCTGCGCCCCCAAACTCCCCCAACTAATATAATTAACTCGGGGGGGGGTCACACTTAATATTGCACAAAGTACAAAAAAAATTTCCATGCATCTGGGACCAGAAATCGAAACACGGTCCCAAATGCACTGCATGCTTCCCTTGCTGCCCATGGCTCATCCCATCAAGCCCTGGCAACTGCTCTGCGGACTCCTCTCCCAGCAGGATTCTTATCCTGTACTGGGGGAAGAGTGAGAGGGTGCACTACCATGCATACTTCCTTTCATGGTTTTGCACCCTCTCACTCTTACCTACCACGCTGTTCCTAACTTGCAGGCATGTCACGCGCTGTAGAGCGTGCAACATTATGACCTGGTAGGGTTCCAGTCACTGTGGCTAGGTCTTCTGAGTTTTGGTTACTCTTTTGGTTTTGTTGATACATTGTATTAATTTATCTGAGTTTTTACTATTTTATCTTTTTTTTACCATGTCCATTACAGCTCTCAGAACCAGGAGAACCATAGCTTTCACTGGTTCCTGAGTCAGATTCTCAGCTATAAATGAAACAAAAATATTTTTTTTTGCAACTGGTTTTTATTTTTAAAATGGTTGCTCTTTTTTTTCTTAAATAAAACCATACCATTTAATTTTTCTGTTACTGGCATGACAGGAAAGCTTAGAAAGAAAACAATGCCTACTGGATTTAAACAGTGTAGATCATGTCAGCATGATTTGTACCATAAAAGCAGATTGCCACAAGCTTTGCTTTGACGATTTTGTCCCAGATCTTGATTCTGAAAATTGTGAACTCTGCAAAGTTTTCTGTCCTAAACAAAACAAGGGGCAGCTAATGGCAGTTGTAGTCTGTACCAGCTTTCACAGCAGTTTCACAAGGGTGTTCGCCTGTAATGCAGCCTATGGGCCAGATATTCAAAAGAGTTGAGCCATGCGCAATAGGGTTGCACCTGAGCAAGTCCGAAATGTGCCATTCTGCGATATTCAGCAGGAGGCAGTTCCGCCCCCGAAATCATGCTGAGCAACAGCGCAATGATAATTAAGGCATGCGCAACCGAAGGGGGAGGAACCATGCATAAACTGCACAGCCTGATAATCAGCCAGAGCCATGCAGAGTTATGCAGGTGCAACCCCTACCTGCGCCTGCACAAAGTTACGCCAAAAAAAAAAGGAACAAGTCGAGGGCCACCCACAGGTGAGCTGCCACATTGCAGGGCGCAACCCAGCAGCTGCCACCTGTGGGTGGCCCTCGGCTTGTTCCTGCCACACCTGGTGGTGCCTCCCATGCACCGATCGAGGGCATCAGTATCCCCACCAAAGTACAATATCCCTGGTGGTCCAGTGGACCGAACGGAGCCCGATCGCGGGCGGCATTCCTCACCCCACCAAGTATGAAATCCCTGGTGATCTAGTGGACCCCACCCCACCCACCACGGAGCCCCATCACCGCTCCCCCGTCAGCCAGTGGGCGGCAGCACCCACCGCCTGCGCCCGCCGCCTGCCAACTGACAGCCGGTATGGCTGCCGCCCATTGGTTCAGAGCATGAGCCAATGGGCGTGCAGCCCATACCGCATTTCAGTCAGTCTAGATATGTGAATGAATTTTGGGGAATGTTACACTTATGCCCGTGATTGGCCATTGGGGAGGTATGTTATGCCCGCTGGACATAATCGCGTCCACTGGACCACCAGGGATTGAGACATGCATTGTCCCTATGGGACGCCTTTATCGGGCTGCAGGGGTGTCGGGTCCCGACGTGCTGCTGCCTGGTAAGGCGCCAGACGCAAGCCGCTAGATCGTGTATCTGCATGCTAATGGCATGCAAATGGGGCCATAATCAGATTCAAATGGCCCCCCATGTGCCTTGCATAAATTATGGCCTCATTTGCCTGTCACCCTTTGAATATCGCAGGTGCTGTGCATAGCGCAATGGAACTTGCACCACCAGATCTCAATGCTCCATTCTGACCACTTGCGCTGGCACAGTTCCACTGCGTCATGTACAGTGGGGGTGGCCTTGGGGCAATATTCAAAGCAGTTGCGCCATAGTGCAACTCCATTGAATATCGCCATATCGCCCTGGCCACACCCCTGCGCAACTATTTTGAGCGGCACAGGGGCTTGCGCCGAAAACTGGCACAGTTTGAATATCTGGGCCTATGTGTAAAAATACCACTGACTGTACAAAGTATGGTCTAGATGGCTTTTATTCTCTGCAGTGATCTCTGACATCAAAGGACATGGAAAAAGCTGAAAAGTACTTCTCAGTAAAAGAACAGTCAAAACTTGTACCCAGGAAGACATGAAAGAATGTTAGGCCATCTTCAAGTAAAGAGCACAAGGCTCCCATCTGGGAACACACTTTTGACTCTGATGGCAAAAAGCAAAAAAGGCTTTCTTAATAGCAACTACATACTATAGCAAACCAAAGGAGGTAAAAAGAAAAGCACTTTAAGGTTTCTCTGCCTGAACAGCAAATAGAGGAACAGATGCAAGAGAAAATATGCCTTCCATGGAACACATTAAACAAATGTGGCAATTTTGCAAAACAATGCAAAGTTTTCAAAAAAATGTATCTGATGCTCTTCCTAGTCTCCCTCTGGAGGAGGTATCTGAGGAGAAAGAGGAGAAACCATTTTTCCCCAGAGGATACTGCTGAGGAGGACTTTGGTTCCCCATCCAGGGTTAATGAAGACTTTTCATCCTGTACTGAGTTTTTAAGCAAATGGCTGGTATGCTGAATCTATTGTTCATTGAGTGAGAAGTGGACAGAGAGCAGGTAGAATTCATGAGTATGCTGGGTGTGACCTAAAGAAAAAGAGTGGCCATACCCATCCATGAGGCGTTTCAGAATGCCACTAAAAAAGATTCATGCTATGCCTTCAGCCTCTATAGGTTATAGACAAGAAGATTGAGAAAAGGTATGTGGTAACCAGTGAAGGTTCTGAGATCATTCAAACTCAACCTGATCTGAAGAGATTTATTCAGGCAGTGGCTTGCAAGAAAGCAAAGGTTAATTTCTCTGGAGCAACTTTGACCTAATTGGCTAAAAAGATGTACACTAGCTCCACCCTGTAGTTGAGGCAGACAGCCTACCTGAGCTACTCTGCACATTACAAGCAGGCCCTATGGAATACTGTCCAGACACTATGAGAGAGCTTGCCTTCCCAAGAGAAGTGTCACCTAACACACACAGTGAAAGCTGGTTTGGAAGCTGCTAAATACCAATTTCAAATGGCTGTCGTTGTCTGGAGCTCTAGAAAATTCAGTGGCCTCTAGGAGAGTTGCATGGCTCAGAACAACTAATTTCCTCTCTGAAGGTATCTCCTTATTTGGAGACACAACAGAAGTGCACATGAAAAAAGTTGATGAGTGAAAAGCAATTTAAAAAACATTTTGATTGTAAAGAGAGGTACACAATGCCTTATAAGCCATTTAGATGGGAAGGGCTTATTACAGCAGAACCTATGTGCTTCATGAATACACAGTTCAGAGGGGCACAGAGAAAGGCAGATGCAGAAGAGGAGCCATGTAGACACTTGAATCAGCTCCCTCAGCCCAGTCATAGCCCAACCCCTGACAAATTTGCCCATGTTGTTATACACCCATTGCCAGCTGAAGGCTATCATTCTTATTAACTCAAACAGTGGAAAAGAATTACAACAGACAAGTGGGTTTTAGAGGTAAAAAGAGAGAGCTTAACCTTTCAATTTGTAAAATTTCCAAAGGTAAGCAAATTCATAGTGTTTTTATCTCAATTACTAGAGTGAAATCTGTTGTAATTAGAGATGAGAACATAGTTAGAATTAAGTGCTGTGGGGAGGATCCCTGTTCCCTATTAAGAAAAGGGTTTCTTCTCTAGATGCTTTCTCACTCTAAAGAAAAATGGGGAATCATAAGCCATTCTGGAGGTACCAGGTCAATTAAGCACTGCAAGAATAGTGCGGAAAAAAACACGCTGTAGAAATGCCAAAAGCATTGGCAGCAATGGGTATAATAGCGTTAGTGAATTACCGCTACCTCTGTTGCTGTCCGTGGAGTGGAGGAAGGGCTGAAGAGGCTTCAGGTGTGGTGCCTGGTTGAGCCGCTCCCGTGGTGGAGTGGCTAAGACACTAGCACCTGGAGTGGTGGAGACCGGGCTTTGATTCCATGTCTCCTATTATTGTGCATTTAAAAAAAAAAGTTTCCCCACTCCCGAATTTATTCTCATCCTTGAGGTCCACACTCCCTCAGAGTTGATTATATTAATTCCGGGGGCCATTGAAGCCCCCTGAAAAAGAGAAATGCTATATATTTTCCATTAGTGCACAGTGTTTTGTATCAGTCTGTGTTTTCACTGACCTTATTTGTGCAGTTGCCATTTTGCTTGCGGCATTGTTTGCCGCGCTGTTTTTGTTTGCGGGGTTTTGACCCCATGCCATTCTGGACTACATGCTCCTGATCAGGCACCTGAACAAGTAGAAGTTCAGCATGGTAATACTACAAAAAGTTTTCTCCCCATACAGGAAGGGAACTGGACTAGATCACTGGACTTTTTTTTTTTTATTCTATTTACTCTCCCGTAGCCAGCAGGGCTTTGCCCCTGGTCTCCAGGCATGTCATTTCACTCCCCACACTCACTGAGAGACTGCAGTAACCAATATAGTGAGCCCTCCTCTGGTGAGCATGAGAGAGAGAAGACAGAGCAGAGATATGCCAATCCTGCGATGCTGCGGAAGAGCGAGAGCAGAGCCGGCGACCAGGTGTCATTATGCTCAGTGTAGGAGGGTTTTCCTGCATGTCTTCCCCCGATACTGAGACTTACAGTGATGTCAATGGCCCACAGTGTGCACTCCCGCACTTTGCGTGCCAATGTCCACCTCAGCACCAATCACAATCCTGTGGCTCTTAACTAGTGCACTGACTCCTGGCCACTACCAAGAATCAGGATATTGCTGGGAGCCAACTCCCAGCGCACCCCACCCCTCGGAGTGGGAGAGCTGTACATTGGACACTCATCCTCCTCTTCCCAGTCAGCTCTCCAGTGCTCCAATCTTGTTCCCAAACTCAGATTGTCAGCATTGCAAGTGGTAGCTCTACTGCTGTGCTGACGGGCCAGCCCGGAATCACGGACTTATGGTATGCATGTTTCCACATCCTAATAAGATATTGCTACAGAAAAAATTTAAGGTTCAGAGTAGGGCATGCTCAGCTTCAGCTCAAAGCAATGCCTTTTGGTCTGACCACAGCATCCAGAGCATTCACAAAGTGTCAGTGGTGGCAACTTACCTGCACAGGCAGGGCATAGTGGTATTTCCTTACCTTGATAACCGGCTACTAGTATGTTGAAAAACAAGTGAAAGCAGTGTGCTCAATTCAAACAGTGTATCACCCTGGAGAGATTAGGTTTTCTTTCAATCCTATGTAAGTCCCACTTGGAACCCAGATAGATTTTGGAGTTCATAGGTGCAGAGTTGAACAGGGAACTGTGCAAAGCTTTCCTTCCTCTGCAAAGGGCAGATGAGCTTATCAGTGTGCAAACACATTCCAGGCAGGTCAAATAATGGCTGCACAGGAATTCTTGAGACTTCTAGACCACATGGCATCTACCGAAATAGTGGTGCCATGGGCAAGATTGCAAATGAGGGATGTCCACTATCACCTAAGAATGCGCTAGTATCAAAGAAGTGCTGCAATGCAACAGCAAGTACCAGTGGCAAGCAGGTCGATACAAGCACTGGAGTGGTGGAAAGAATTAGGCAACCTCTGAGGGGATATTCCATTCCTTCAGTCACTGTCTACAAGTATTCTGACTACAGTTGCATCCCTGCTAGGATGGGGAGGTTATCTGCAGGGGAGAACAGTAAATAGGATTTGGAACCTTAAAGAAGAAAAGAGTACATACTCTTGCTGGAACTCAGAGTAGTTATCCTTTTGCAGACATCATCCTCACTGTTGCACTGCCAAACATTCTTGACAAAGACAGGCAACACAGCAACAATGTATTACATAAACAAGGAGCCACCAGGTCATTAAACTCTGTACAGAGTCGATGATCATCTAGACCCTGGCTTATAGCTGAAATGCAAACCTCTCTGTAGTACACTTAGGAAAGGAGAAAATCCTAGCAGATTCACACAGCAGGATGGGACATATAACCTATAAATGGTCTCTCAACCAAGGGGTTCTAAACCTCAGTTTTTCAGATACAGGCAGTGCCAGAGACAGATCTGTTTGCCTCGCAGAAAATAGAAAGCTACCCCAATTCTGTTGCAGCCCTCCTTCAGCAGGAATAGTTTCAGGGGATGCACTAGCTCTTCCCTAGAGAATCAGGTTCCTGTATGCATTTAATCCTTTTCAAATAATCTGCAAATTACTTTTGAAACTGAGAAGGGATGCTGCTAGAATGAGTCTCATAGCACAACACTGGGTAAGACAGTCTTGGGGCTCACTGAAGCTAATAAGGTTAGAGAATACCAATAGGATTAGTCCCTGAGTCAGGACCATCGGACACTGTCCCTGGACAGGGTAACTCGCCCAGACCTTAAACCCCTTTATTTAAGAGCATGGCTCAAGATGAGTTAGACTACTCTAATTTGAACCTCTCAAACCAGGTCCTGTAAGTTCTGAAAGTTGTTAGAAAGCCAACAACTAGGAAACATTATAATTTGAAATGGAAAAGGCATTTGGTGGGACTCTCACCGTATCACTAAAACAACTGTGGTAATAAGAGTGGTTTGGGACTAATTAGTACATTTACAGGTCCAAGGCCTGAAAATTTCAAACTAAAAGTGCATTTGGCAGAGGAAAATTCCTTTGCAGCTTGAGTGTTCAAGAGATTTTTCAAATGCTTGAACTCCTTATATCTCCTTGTAAGGGAATCAGTCCCACCATGGGATTTAAATTTGGTTCTTTCAGAATTAATGGATCCTCCCTTTGAGTCTATGTTGTCATCAGAGCTCAGATATCTAACCTGGGACACTGTGCTTTTAGTAGCTATTACTTCTGCAAGAAGGGTAAGTCGCAAGCCTTCTGTACGGACTCTAATTTCATGGTGTTCCATGGGAATAAGTTGGTGCTTAGAAGAAATGTGACATTTCCACCTAAGGCGGTCTCCTCTTTTATACAAATCAATGTTTAACATTGCCTGTGTTTTGTTTTTCTCAAAACCTCACATCACTGTAATGGAGGAGAAACTTCACAGCCTGGATGTCAAGAGGGCTTTGCATTTTACATGCAAAGGACAAACAAGTCCAGAAATGAAAACATACAATTGTTTGTCACTTATGGCAAAACAGGAAAATGTAAACCTACTACAAAAAGGTCTGTCTCACTGAATTGTCTCTTACATTGAATTTTGCTATACTAAGGCTATTACTCAGTATTACTCGGTATGTATAAAGGTGGAAGTAGGCGCTAGGCCCATCGGGACTGCCTTCCCCACACATGTGGGAGGACATTATTTAGTGGGTCTATGACCCACTACAGAGTTTAAGAACACATTCAACCTGAGCTACACCTGTCACAGTGGCTGCATTAAGGAGGAGTTCTCCTGCTAGAGGTACATAAGGCAGCCACATGGTCTACAGTACATGCCTTCATTTTTCACTACTCTCTGGACCCCCACACTAAAAGAGAGGCCAGCTTTGATATCTCTGTGTTTTATAACATTTTTCCTCAGTAGGTTCCTGATGTTTCCTAAAGTATTCCTTCCATCTGCCATTTGTATGCTATCACAAATATACTTTTGTTGCTAGAAGAAAAACATTACTCACTGTGGTAATAATGTTTCTTGTAGACGAGATCCAGAAACAAATGGTCTGATACCTTTTCTTGGACCAGAAACAGTGCTTAAGCTTTCAGACCAACTAAGTCCTTCCAAAGAAGCCTCTGAGGAAGGACTTAGTTGCTCTGAAAGCCTAAGCACTGTTTTCTTTTGTTACATCTATGTTGCTCCAATAAGAGGTATCAAACCATTTGTTTCTTTATCTGTTCTTACAAGGACCAATACAGCAACTGCCTAATTCTGTGTGTCTTGTAGAGGACGTGTTTGTGAATCTTAAAAGCCCTCCTTACCTCTCATTATCAAACCTAAATAAAAAGCATTCTTTAGGTCAAGCCAGATCATATGTTTTAAAATGTTCTTGGCTGAGCATATTACAATGCCAAACTTTGCACATTTTTGCACAATTGTTCATATTGTGATTTTTCATTTTGTAATTGCATTTCTATTTCTCAGCAGAGATTAGTTAAGTGGTCACTATCCTTTTCAGCTCTTCAGTCACAAATCTGATGTCAGAATATCAGGGGAAGCAGGACTGCACTGAAGAGTTTGAACTTTAACATTCTAAAGCTCTATCCTTGGAGCAACACCTCAGGGCTGAGATGTTGCTATTTGTATGACTCACAAGCAATCTCTCCAGAAGAAACAACAGCACTGTTCTGAGTATTTTTTTTTTCATACAGACCATTGCAGCTGTAACAGAGAGATAATATGAGACACATTACAAAACAGGGCTGGTATAATTATAATAACTTTAGCAAATATCAATAGAATAGTCTTTGACTCCTTGGTAGTATAGGTTATCAAAGATTTAGAAACCTTCTACAACATGTTGTCCAGATGTGTCAAATATAGGTTTCCAATCACATAAGAAGGTCTTCTTTCCAAAACACTGTGCAAATAGTCATTCTGTGTATCCAGCTTTCAGTTTGTCATTTAAACCAATGCATAATCAAACTGCCCTTTCTCTAGGCCGTCCAGCCCATCTGCCCATGTGGAGGTGGGCATGCTTCTGTAGGGATCCAGTAGGATCCTGAAACATCGGACAATGAGAATTCCAAGGAAAATGAAAAGGAAGATCACAAATGCAAATGTAGTCTTCTGTTCCAGAGACATGGTGGTGTCATCAGGGAGATGCCCTGGAGGCAGCAGGGAGGAAGTGAAAGGCTCACCATCCATCGTCCAGGAATGCTGGAAGGAATAATCCCAAACCTTCCTCCTTTTCATCATCAGTTCACCAAGTCCATGATGGGATGAGCCAGAATGAGCCTTGCCATCTGCAATAGAAATCTTGTAAAGTTCATCATTATTTCAACACAGTTCATGGCAAGACAAAAGTCAAATGAACTATAACTCCAGGCCTCTGTTTGGGGTTACTTGTTAAGCATGCCAGGGTCTTCCTTCAGGTTATTTTTCTGATAAAATATAATGAACAGTCAGTATAACATTCAGGAACAAGAAGCATTCTAGCTTGTAGTTCATAAAAATAAATGTAATAAGGTGCATAGGGATGGATTGCAGCATAAGTTCTCCCATACACCATCTTTTGGACATGCCTCTAGCTCGTCATATGCCCTTCATGTTAATATTAAAGGAGGAAGGAGAAGCCAGTCAGGCCCCTAAAGGAACTACTGGGGCCATGTGGAAGGTGAGTTCATTTGCTTCTGTAATTTTAGGCATTTTCAGTCACTAGGCAATAGGAACCTGTGGTTTGCACTAACGTTTGCTTTTCTTTGCCCTACTTGTATTACAGTGCAGGTACACCAAACAAGAACATAAATATCCATGTGACTTTTAATACAGCGACTTTTAGATAATAATAAAAACTTCTATTTCCACAACCTTCAAAGTACTTTCTATAAATATGTGTTTTGTGCTCATAACCTGGTCAATTGGTGCCCCACTAGGCTGGTTTTGTTTTTATATAGTTTTAAGTATTTAATATGTAATGCCCCTCCCCCCAAATGGTCAGGTCTTATGGCTACTCCTTTACCTTGGATTGCCTACAGTGCTTGTAAAAGGAATCTATGCAGGACCATTGCTGCAGTGGACATAAATCAAGTCATTAATGGGTTATGGTCCCAGCAATGTGCCAAAGCTCTATTCAGTATGTGAAACAAGGGATAAGTCCTGTTTGCTCAGACTACATCCTTGATGAATTATGTCTCACTTCCTTAGCTGGCACCAAGGTTAGAGACAACAGGGGAGTATTTATTATCCTACAGGAAGAATTTCACTCCAAGTGCTTGTAATAAAAAAAAAGTATGGTTTCAGTACTTTAGGATGTCTGTCATTATGCTCCTTGGTCCCCCAATTCCTTGCTAAGAGGAGGGGGAGAATATGCAATAAGGATGGGCTTCTAGAAGACAGGTCGAGAGGAGAGTGCAGGCAGACCCTCAAGAGAGTGACTGTGTGGCCAGGTGTGGGCCGGTTTGCCCTGTCTGTCCAGGCACTGCAGTCCTGGCAGCCCAGAAGTATTGGGAACCCAGAATGAAGCAACTGTAAGAGTAAAAGAGGAAGTTGTCCATGAAACCCCATTTTAAAAAGGCAAGTGGTTGTCTTGACCCACCACAGACTTTCCCCTCTGGGACAATCAGCTCCTAGTGAGTCTCCAGTCCAGGAAAGCATCTGCCTTCATCCAGGTCCTGAGCCTCAGTGAGATGAACCCAGAGAGAAGAGGAGCAGAGCCAAGCCACCAGCAAGCCTGGGGAAGCCAGCATTTGAGCACCACATCACAGCAGCCTGCTGTACCTGAGGTACTGTGTGAAACATCAGAACCATGAGTAAAACCCAGGGCTCAACTCAGCAGCTGGGAGGAAAAAGTTATTTTGCCAGGAGTTAGGGGAAAAGTTCTGGACAGGACTGTGCTGTGAGAGAAGCCCAGGCAGAAGATCCACTGTGGCCAGTTGTCACAAAATTCCATTGGATTACAAATAAGGGCCCCTCTTTTCAAGTGTGTACCAGTTTAAAGTCTGTGTTCAGCAACTGTGTATTTAAAAGTAATGTGTCTGCAACTGGTTATAGCATACCTCCAAGCTCCACCATGCTAGCAGCATCAGCATCCCCAGTGTGGTACCCACTGCAACATTAGAGAGATCTCTCACCCAAGGCTTTTAGGGGGGAGTTAAGACAGGTAAACCTGCACTGAGGTTTGAGGACTGCCAGGGGCTGGGCAGATTATTGAACTGAATTGGCTATTGCCTTTTATTACATAGAATATAGACGTACTGCTTCCCCCATTGTTTCCTTTTTCCCTTTGCTGCCCTTTGTTCTTTCCTGTCCCCTCCCTTTTGAATAAATTGTGTGTTCTAAATTGCATTTTATGGTTTGGGGACTGTCATTGCTTGCAGGGTCACTTGTTTGGGGGGAAGGACTGTGTGGGCAGTTTATGCATTGTTTCTTGGGGGGTGGTAACCTTGTGTTTCAGACGCTAGATACCCCATATCACTGCCCCAGGTGGAGGCACCATGTCATTTTACTCCATTGTAGTACACCCTTATGGAACCCAGGCCAGTCTTGTCAGGAAGGGTGGAGAGATGCAACCCGAGGGTCCTGGTATGTACATATATTTATTTATTTAAAAGTTTCACCAGGTAGACATGCTGAGCAAATTGCTCATTTTCAGATGTGTCCTCGGGGGGAAGGTACAGAGGAACAAGTGCAGCATAACAAGGGTGTTACAGAAAGTAAGTGCAATGCAGACAATCTGACTCTCCTACTGTCCTTTCAACTGCTCTCTTCTGCTTTCACTGCATTTATAAGCAGGGAAGCAAATCTCATTGCTAGAAGGCTAAATGCTTAATAATTGAAAGTAATCCCCCAAAACATATTTTCATAAGCTGAAGGTACAGGTAAACACTGCACTTTCTGCTACTGCAGCATTAAATTTTAAACTAACCGGCTTCATGGAGCTGAGCGATGGGGCATCACTCTGGCATGCTGACAACCTGGGTTTATGCCCTGAGCCCAGGACATCAGTAGTGGAGGCTGCTAGGGAGGGATACAGAGCGTCCATTGGATGCTTCACTTCAGGAGGGGGGAGGGATGGTGTGCTGCCTTCGTAGTAGCTCCAGGTGGTGGCTCTGCAGCGGTGCTCTTGGCAGTGTGGGTGACCAAATGCTGCCGAGCATCCCTGTGCCCAGAATGTTGCCAGCAGATGCACATATATGGGAGGTGGCTGGGGCCCCGTAAAGTGGGAAACTCCCAGACTGCTACAAAATGCTGCCCGCCCAGCACCACAGGCCCCACACCATCAACCGTGACACTTCCCTGGGAACTGGGAATAGAGCCTACTGTGGGTCGCACCTCCCCACCCTGAAGGCCCCGCCCTGGTGGGCAAGCAAGGGAGGACCACTGGAAGGTGGTATGTCCTGGAAGATTGATGACAAGACTCGGTGCATGGTAGGGCCGATAGGGGCTGGTCCAGCATGGGAGCAAAAAAATTTGTTAAACTAGTGCTCACTAAGGGCTACTACCAGTGATGTAGCAACAAAATAAAATTTGCGTGCTTGAACTATTTGGTGCCACTTTGCTGCCCCTCACCATTGTGAACATACCCATATGGGCTGGCAGTATAGCCTAGGAGTTACAGCAACAAACTGTGAATGAGCTTGGTATATCCAACAGACCTGGGTTTGATTCCCACACCCTTCACTTGCATGCTGTGTGACTCTGAGCAAGTCACTTAACCTCCCCAGTGCTCTTGTGCTGCTCCAGAAAACAGGCACTTGTGCTTAGTGAGTCTTACCTGGTTATCAAAGAATAAAAAAAAAAATATCTGTTATCCAGATCCCTTGTATATCCCATACTGTACTTCAGGAACTACACTATACGGAGAAAAATGTACAGCAGAACTTTGTTTTTTGCATTTCTTATGTTATGTTTAATTCAACCAGAGCACACTACTCATATTATAATACCAGTAGGAGTGATTGTCAGACATTGGGAGTAACCAAAAGCAATGGCCAGGGCCCAGAATGCCACTTCCCTCTCCAATCATCTTGCAAACCATAGCTTGCTTGATGTATGCATTCCTACACTCATGGCTACTACAGTTTTTCATATACTGGTAGACCACCATACAGGCCACAGGGCGTAATACCTAGAATGAAAAAGAAAATGAAATGGCCAGGAGGCTCAAAGGATGGAAAAGGGGGAGGGCTCAGAGAAGGAGCTCATACAGAAGGGGCATTGTTTCTGAGAGGTTACTCCAGGAACAATATATAGTGACAGGACAAAGTAAGTAGAAGAGAAAAGAACTGGAAAATAAGTGATTTGCTTTAGTCTGCATGTATTTGAGTTTTACTTTGTTGATGAACCCTTTATCACCTTACAGGGACTTTTTTTTATGGGGGGACCTTAACAGGTTGACACCACTTTATAAAATAGGTGCCAAAAATCCTGTATTCTGATTCATCAAAACAGGTCATCTGAACATGGATGAATCCTTTGAAAATCGCATTTGCCTTGCTGCACTACAAAATCCTGAGTGACAGCAATCTAAAGCGACCTTTTCAGATCACTCCACCAGAGAACCATAAAAATTTATAACTACAGCATCATCATTAGGACAAATCCACGTAGTCAAGAACTACAACTACGGCATCCTCAGAAGGTCAGACCCATTAGGTGGATGAACTATTTTATTACAAATGCAGGTAAACTGTGTTTTTTTAAATATTTATTTAGGTAAACCTCTAAAATAAAGTTGTCCATTTTATAAGTGGATTAACTCACTCCAGATCATGGGTTTACAGAGCATTAATCCATGCCTGGGTGTTTAACTTGGCCTGTAGCCTCGTACCTCACAACTCCCTCCCCCCAGGCATGGATTAATGCTTAGTAAACCCATGCTTTGTCGTGGGTTAATCCATTCTTATACCAACACTCCTCCCTTTAAAAAAAAAATATTTTTTTAGTGGGGGCAGTTGCCCTACCACATTCTTCCCCTGCTCAAGATGGAAACTCCACCTAGAAGGGAACTAGTTTTCAAAAGAACATTTTCTCTGGATGAATTAGGAGTAATGGAGCTCACCACCCTCCCTCTTTCAGGAACTCTGTTCCTAGGGACCCTTTTCAGTTTATTTACAAAATGGAAACTACATTCACACATCCACCTTCAATGCTACATGATTCCTACAGAGCCTCCTCTCTAGCCAGAGGAAGTTTCACTCCCTGTAGGAAGTCCTATCAAGATGTGTGAATATTCACCTTTTTTTTAACAAGGTAACCTCTCACACCTCCTTAACCTCAAGGTGGAGAACATTTTTTGGGAAACATTAACTCCATCTCCCACAATGCCTACAATGGCGGCCTTCTCACTGTCAAATCCCCAGATGGATCTCCCCTTGACACTGTTCTCACCTTCAAATATCTGGGGGTAATCCTGAACCTGTCCCTAACCTACACTGACCACATTGCTTCACTGATCAGGCACATCAACCAGAAGATAGGACTTTGCCATCACATGACCGACCACCTCTTGCCAAAAGCCCACCTTTCTGTTGCCCATGGCAACCTCCTCCCCTCCTTGACTATGGCTGCCTGGTGTACTCCCTCACCTTCCTTACCAACCTGAACCGCCTGGACGCTACCTACAATCGAATATGCTGCATTGCCCTCTGCACCCCTCTCCTCACTCACCACTGTTCTCTTTACCAGCTGGCTCCTCCACAAGCACACCACTCCTACCTACTGGCCCAGACCATTGCTGATACCTTGCACAATCCCTTCTACTCTCCACTGTCTCTTATCCAGCCCAGAATCTACTGCCACAATCTACATCAGTCTTCCTACCTTCAACTAGAATGACATAACATAATTACGAGGATGGGCCTAAGAGCCTTCTCTGCAGCCAGACCCTCACTATGGAATGACCTCCCTTCCTCCCTACGTTCTCTCGACCCTCTCTAAATCTAAATTCCCTATTAAGAATTCACTTTCTGTCCTGCACAGCCTATGTTTGCCCACAGGCCGCTAGCATGGCTACAACTCCCTTGCTGCCCACCCTTGCCCCCTCTCCCTCTCCAGTGCTCCGCTCTCCTCTCCCTCTACTATTGTTGTTCCTATTGTTGAATGATAGAGCAACCTTCCCCTGTTTACCTAAGTGTTATATACTGTGGTATGCTCAATTGTTGCTGTACCTTGTACTGTTTACCTTGTATTTTCTCTGTTAGCTTGACCTACACTGTTATGTTCCTTGCTAAAGCCACACTGTTCTCTCACTGTATTTTATGCTGTTTGTACCAGTTTCTGGCCAGGGCCATGCTTGAAAAAAGGTCTTCGTATCAGTGCACCAACCCAGTTACCAAATAAATAAATAAATCTCTACCCACACACAGCAACAACTCAGATTTGAGGATGCAAACCCGAGCAGCTAAAGTAGCATGGCAAGTGGCTCCCCAGCTGTTGGGCCACTGGCCAGTCCTCATCATAATTTGCAAATGAATAACTGAGCAACAAATAAATTAAAAACAACAATTTTCATGACTATACAGTAATTCCATTTTCTTACTATTTGTTATTTTAATTAATTAAAAGAATCGGTGTGCTTAGTTACTCTTTATAATAGGAAGCGATGATAAACATTTTGCCTGCTGACTTTTCAGTTCTGTCTACAAAGAGGCAATGGTGTCTGCACACAGCAGTGCGTCCCAAATACAGAAGTGGCCAGAGTAATGATATTGACATTTTTTGTAAATGTCAAGTAGGTTTTCATCCCAAGGGTCAGTCAGAGCTTTTGTGAAAAAGTAAGTAAATTCTCTAATGAGCCCTGTCAGCTAATGTGATTTGTTATGAATCATCCACCAAGTTCTGTGCATACAGCTTAAAAAGCAAATCAATGGATCAAAAGACAAATCCTATCATTAGGAAACAGGAAAAGTCAACAAGGAGCTCATAAGATTAAGAAGATACTGTTAATTATATTTTCTTTTCTTTCTGGAGTGAAGGAGCAACTAGATTAGTATGTGTTTGAAGAGGTGCTAAATGCCTTATTAACCATTCTAAATATGGCGGGGGCTTGCATGACATTAAAAGAAGGCCATTATTAAGTTATCCCTTATGAAGATCATTAAGAGATGGTGTCATAGAATCATAGAATCATGATGGCAGAAAAGGACCCTTTTGGCCCATCGAGTCTGCCCCTTTCCTCCTCCTTACTTGTCCTTCCTCCCCAGATATCCCCCCCTTCCCTGGTCAGCCTCTTGTGCCTCTCCCGTGACCTCTTGAGTCCTTCCACCATTTTGACCCCCACCACTTCCTCTGGCAGGCTGTTCCAGGGCTTCACCATCCTCTCTATGAAGAACCGCCCCCTCAGATTGCACCTAAACCTTCCTCCTTATAACCTTAGCCCATGACCCCTAGTTTTAGCTTCTTCTTTTTTTGTGAGTATGCTCCCTGCCTTATTGATCCCCTACAAGTACTTAAATGTTTCAATCATGTCCCCCCTTTCTCTCCTGTTTGCCAGTGGGTACAGATCCAGCTCCGTCAACCTCTCCTTGTAGGGTTTCCCATTCATCCTGAGCACCATCTTAATGGCAATTCTTTGAACTTTTTCAGTCCCATCTACGTCCTTACGTAGGTGAGGTCTCCAGAACTGGACCTTGTACTCCAGGTGAGGCCTCACCATGGATTTGCAAAGTGGCATCAGCACCTCCCACCTTCTGCTTGTCAAACCTCTCCCTATGTATGCCAGCATTCTACTCACTTTGCCCACAGCCTTGCTACACTGGTTCCCCAATTTAAGGTCATCTGAAATTATAATCCCCATATCTCACTCTTGCTCAGCTGCCTTGATTACACCCCCCCTGTGTACTTCGCCTGCGGGTCGTTCCTCCCCATGTGCATTACTGTGCACTTTTTGGCACTGAATTTCAGCTGTCAGGATTCCAACCACCCCTCAAGCAATCTGAGATCATCCTTCATTGCCTCCACCTCCTTGGGAGTGTCCACTCTATTGCAGATCTTCATATCATCTGCAAATAGGCAGACCTTCTCTTGCAGTCCCTCTGTTGTGTCACTGATTTAGATGTTAAACAGGATGGGCCCCAGCACCGAACCCTGGGGGACCCCACTCATCACTCCTTCCTCCCTGGAATGTACCCCATTAACCACCACCCTTTAGCTTCTGCCCATCAACCAGTTCTCCACCCACCTTGTTATTTTTTGACCCACCCCCCAAACCTGCCAGCTTATTTACCAACCTTCTGTGGGGGACAGTGTTGAAGACCTTCCCAAAGTCCAGATGTGCCACGTCCACTGCCCCTCCCTGATCTATCACCCTCGTCACCCAATCAAAAAACTCGATTAGGTTCATCTGGCATGACCTCCCTTCTGTGGAGTCATGCTGACAGGCATTCTGTAGCCCACTGCCCTCCAAGTAGCTGACCAACCTTTCTTTTACTATCACCTCATTCACCTTGCCCACCACCGACGTGAGACTGATCGGGCGATAATTTCCCACCTCCTCCTTGCTGCCACTCTTGTGAATTGGCACCATGTCTGCCCTCTTCCAGTCTTTTGGTACCCTTCCTGTATCCAGGGACAAGTTAAGCAACCTCACTAGAGATGCTGCCAGCTTCTCTCTTAGTTTTTGGAGTACCCTAGGATGCAGGGCATCCAGACCCATAGCCTTGTCCATCCTCATACTACCTAATGCCTCTCTTACCCTGTCCTCACTGATTGGGCTAGTATCCACTCTTATGTTATCCCTTTCCCACTCCCATAACACCAGTCCCTTTCCTTCCTCTTCCACCATGAAGACTGAACTAAATTACCTATTCAGCACCTCCACCTTCTTGAAGTCCCCCTACACTAGTGCTCCTCCCTGCCCCTTCACCCGAACTATCCCCTGCCTTGCTTTCCTCTTCTCTCCTATATCCCGAAAGAAAGTTTGATCACCCCCTTTTTGCCTGCCTAGCAATTCTCTCCTCTGTTTCTGACTTTGCCCTCCTAATCTGCTGCATCGCTGCCCTCAGCTTCTCCCTATAAGTTTCTCTGTGACCTCTTATATGCTCTGAATGACCTTTTCCTTTCCCCAATTGCCTCGCTCACTTTCTTGGTGAACCAGAGCAGTCTCTTACTCTTTTTTTTTCCTCACCTTTCTTATGCAAATTTCCATAGCTTTTAGTAACCCCCTTCATTCAATTCTAATTTTTCCCACCCCCGTTTCCTCCCTTCCTCCATCTTGATCCGTCTGAATATCTCCCTCATTTTGGCAAAATCTGCCTGTCTGAAGTCCAGGACCTCTGTGTTTGTTCGACTCACTTCATGTGACCCCTCTTCTGCGGCAATGGCCGCTGGACCAGCCTGCTGCGGCAACGGCTTCCGAACTGCTCAGTTGCAGCAACCACTGTCAAACAACAGAGCGATGGCAAGGGCCATCAGTATCCTCCTTGGTGGCAATGGCCACTGACTCCTTTCCCTGTAGCAATGGCCACTGATCTTCACAACTTCAGCAATTGCCACCGATTTCCCTTTCAGCTGCTCTGTAGTTCCTCTGGCAAACCAGACTGGCATATGTGTTTAAAGGCTGCCCTCCAGTTTAAATCAGGTGCTTTTTGTCTCTAATTCCTGATTGGCTCCCGGAAGCTTCTGGAGCCAATCAGAAAAGTCCTTGGCCAGTCCTGTTTTATGCACAGCTATAGCTGCTGAGCTCCACCTTGGTGGCAATGGTTGCCGACCCCTCTTCTGCGGCAACTGCCGCCGAACCTCTCAGTTGCAGCAACAGCTGCCTAATGACTCAGTGGTGGCAATGGCCGCTGGTATCCTCCTTGGTGGCAAGGGCTGCCAATTCCTTCCCCTGCAGCAATGGCTGCTGATCCTCACAACTGCAGCAATGGCCACCAATTTCCCTTTCAGCTGCTGCTGTAGCTCCTCTCATCATTCCTCTCTATCATTTTAGCCATATGGCATATTTTTATGTATAACTGCTAATATTATTCTATAACTAATTATTTGTTATTTTTGTTTACCTGAGGAAAAAAGTGGAGACAAAGTATTGTTTTCAGCTATGTCTTGGGTAAGATGCATTTTAAGATTGTTCATTTCCAGATGTGCAGTTACCATAAAAAAATTAACTTTATTTTGCATATGCAATAACCCTTAATAAAATAATCCTTGTAGTTCTGCCATTTATGGTGCACAAACAAGCAAATGGTATTGTATACAACAGAACATCAACCAACTTTGCCCTCAATAAAAATATGTCTGTCCTCTAGGAATGCTCTCTCTGCATCTATCTGGGTTTAACAAGGATACTGAAATGTCACAGATTCAGAGAATATTTCAAGCTACAGTATGTATTAAAAAGCACTTCATGTTAGCCAAAATAGTTTGAACAACTTGGCTTACGTAGCTTTTGGAGGGAGGCAGCAAACCATTCCCATCTCTCTACATTTTTTTAGTTTTAAAAGTTTTGAAATCTTTATTCAGTTTAACTTAAAAAAAAATCACCAGAGCAAGTGCTAGCAAAGGAGCACACACAGCCATTGCTGCTGACACCCTTCCCTTTACATGCTCCTGCTACAGTCACCCCAGTTGGTTTAGAGGATGTCAAGCATAAGTGGTAGAGGTGGGTGCGGAGGGAGACATTATGTGAAGGGCTGCTACTTCCATTTCAATTTCATTTTTTATTCTTAGGGAAAGACTTTAGGCGCAGGTATTTATTATTCAAAGGTGACCCAGTCAAACTGTAAATAACATACAATCAAAAGCACATACACTATAAAAATGCATTCTTAAATATTATAGGACAAAACATACAGATTAATACAATTACAATTTGTAGTATCAGATAAATGCAATTTTAAAATGCCCTATTTGTCTGCTATTCACAATGTTCAACATGTATGAGTTCCATGCCTTAGTTGCCCTATTGTCCTAATTTCATTCTACAGTTAGGTGTGCGTGTGATTACGTGCTACAGTTGGATCCTGTTTTATAAAACAGCATCATGAGGATTTGTCCTGCAATTTGACCCTTCAGTATTTTCCACAACCAAATCCCATCATAATATCTTATTTTGTAGTCCAATGGGAGTCATCTCAATTGGGTATAATGATTACAGTGATAAGCATCCCTTCTAGCACCTGTAGCAAATCTAAACACCCTATCATAGGCCACTCTCAGTCTGGATAGCACATTGTCTGCAGCCATAGTATAAACTGGTAGACCATAGTCAGTGACTGAAAGGAATAAACTTTGAGTGACCACCTTTCATACATCCATATTAACATTTCTTTTATTTCTATACAGCAAGCCCATTCTTGTGTGTTTTGCACAACATGGTCTATATGCTAGGTATGGGACAGAGAGTGTGCTATGCAAAGATTCCAAAATGTTTAAAATACAGTACCTGCTCCAACACTGCTACAGAGATTGTTTTACCTCCAGTTGTTCAGCATTTCCCAGTTTTTTTGGTGGTGCAGCAAAATATCATGTATTTATTTATTTATTTATTTATTTTCTATTCATCACTAATTTACTTAGTAAACCAATCCTGCAGGCTAATAACCTCCTCTTAGAGAGACTTTGCAAGAGCAGGGACAGTTTTGGATCCATTCACATATCTGGAATGTGTAGTACGGTATGGGCTGCATGCCCATTGGCTCATGCTGTGGACCAATGGACATACAGCCCGACTGACAGTGCCAGTCAGTGGGCGGTGGGGCAGCAGGCGGGTGGGGTATTGCCACCGCCGCTGACCGGGGAGAGCGGAGCGGTGGGGATCAGCGGGGTGGGGGGGGGTCCACTGGACCACCAGGGATATGGGTTTAAGATTCTGTCACATTTAAGCCCGCGACCGAGCAGACTTCAGTCCACTGGACCACCAGGGATTCAGAATGTATCTATTTTTCACACTTAAGCCCGCAATTGGCCAGACTTCGGTCCACTGGACCACCAGGGATTCAGAATGTATCTATTTTTCACACTTAAGCCCGCGACTGGGCAGACTTCAGTCCACTGGACCACCAGAGATTCAGAATTTATCTCTTTAACACACTTAAGCCCACGATCGGGTGGGCAGTGGTCCACTGGACCACCAGGGATATAGGATAAACTATTTACTGAAGCCCGTGATTGGGCAGGCAGCGGTCCACTGGTCCACCAGGGATATAAGATAAACTATTTATTTACTGAAGCCCACGATCGGGCGGGCAGTGGTCCACTAGACCACCAGGGATGTGGGGGGGGGGTTCTTTATTTTACTAATGCCCACGATCAGGCATGGAGGGGCACCACCAGGAGGTGCAGCCGGCGCTCGGGTGGCCACCCACAGGTGGCAGCTGCCATGTTGTGCCCTGCAGTGCAGCAGCTCACCTCTGGGTGGCCATCCGTTGTTCCTTTTTTTTTTGGATCAACTTTGTGCTGGTGCAGGTAGGGGTTGCGCATGCATGGCTCCGCACATCCCGGGCTGAATATCGGGTTGTGCAGAGTATGCATGGGCATGCCCCCCCTACCTGTGCCTGCATACATTACTGATGCACTCTGGTGCATCGGGATTTGTGCCGCGCACTTTCCCCTTTTGAATATAACACCAGGGCACATCAGTGGGTTGCGCATGGCACAACACTGTTGCGCCATGCGCAATCCTTTTGAATATCTGGGACTTTGTGTATCACTTTACTCAGCAGAGACTTGACAAAGCAGCACTTTGTAGGTTTTCCTGTTATTGAGGAAACAATGTTTTATCTTTCTACCACCCACAAAGCATCCTACTCCACTTACTGTACCTCCCCCAGTCCCAGCCAGTTAAACACAAGAACCCTTTTCCCCACCCTCATAGCACCCAAGTCCCCCTCCTCTCCCTAGCCCCAACCAGTATGGCAAAACATATTCATGGCTGATAATTGTTTTAATCTGAGTAATAATGTGTTTAAGAAAATGATTCAACCCCCTTCCTCCCACCCAATATTATCCTCTTCCCCAGCCAATAAAAAACTGTTTCAAGAAAAAAGTTCAACCTCCCTTCCTTCCACCCTCTTAGCACCCAATGCTACCCTCTTCCCCAGCCAATAAAAAAACTGTTTAAGAAAAAAGTTCAGCCACCCTTCCTCACACCATCTTAGCACCCAATACCACCTTCTTCCTCAGCCAGAAAAAAACCTTTCCCCTACCCTCATAGCACTTCATACCATCTTCATCCCCAGCCAATAAAAATTACAATCCTCTCCCCAGCCTCATAGCACCCAGTGTCAGCCTCTTCCTCAGCCAATACTAATAATAACCCCTCCCATAGACCTAATGCCATTCTTTTCCCCTCATGCTACTGAAAATAATCTATCATTCCATAGTTGAGACTATGGTCAACACAGTGTGACCAGCACAGATCTTTCTTCATTGTTCTAACAGTAGCAAGGCAAAGCAGGAAGGCAGGACATTGAGAGTGAGTTCTGTATCTGTTGTACCTGCTAATACTTGCACTGATGACATTTTACTGTTACAGTAAATAAAGATTAAAAACTAACTGATGCAGGGATGATGAGAGGAGGCTGACTCCCTCAAAAAGACACGTTAACTCAGATGCATAGCTAACATGAGCTACTGTTTTAAATATAACTATATCTGTCTGTCATTTTTGCATGTCTGTCTGTCTGCCTATCAGGTTTCAAGTTTATTGATCAGGCCTTGGGCTATAATAAATTACAAGAACATACAGAAACAGTAAGCAAACAAGTTAAAACAAGTATATTATAGTGCAAAAAACATTATCGTTGTTGCCTTGGACAATTCTTGGCTTTCAATTACTGGAATATTGAATAACTTTAATATTCCCAGTAAGTTTATTTTTAAAGTTTTTCAGTTAAAACACTTAATAACGAAGGTGTTTGGACCGGCACTGCCCCAAGGAAGTATGAGTAATTTTAGGGATATACTAGCGTCTATGTTCAGCAGACCTCACTCGGTATCCGACGTTTATAAAACTTTATATAATTGTAAATATTCGGAGGTGTTTGCACCGGAGAGATGTTGGGCATCATGCTTCCCCGATTCAGAGATAGATTGGGCAGCATTGTGGTCAAATTGTCACAAATACGTTACTCAGGATAGGTTACGACTTACACAGTTCCACATTTTACATAACATATATTATACTCCCCAAAAACTATATAAGTACAGTACTATTGACTCGCCCACCTGCTCCTGATGTATGCAGGCAGAGGGTTCACTTTATCATATATTCTGGACATGTCCCAAGGCCTCCACCCTCTGGGGGAATATTCAACAGAGGATGGATCCCTTACTGGGCCTCTCTGACCTTTTTACTCTGGAGGTATGCCTATTAGGTGACTATACCCTTATTCCTGTGATATCGAGAAGGTATTATATGGCATTGATTTCCTTATCAGTTAAGAAGGTTATTCTCTGACACTGGAAAGATGACTCAGATATTCCTTATTCGGAATGTCTTAAGGAAATACTGGCTAATCTCAGGATGGAAAAAATGGTGGCTAGTTTAAGTAATAGGATGAATAGATATAAGGAAATTTGGGATCCTTTGTATATGCTGCTTGTCATTTAGTATATACTACTTTATTATCGAAGTTTGGGATGGATTGTCATCTGATAAGTTCAAGCTGTGCTGATTGGGGAGGGGTTTTTAGTATGGATGGGGTATTGGCTATGGGGGAGAGCAGCTCCAATGTGTGTAGCGTAAGCTTATTTCCGGCTATATGTACTATTCTGTTTATCAAGATTGGATCTGTTCTTATTTGTGTGTAAAACAATAAACTTTGATTTGAAAAAAAAAAACATTATCAACAATAACATCTTACATTCTTTGAGATAGTACATCTATCTATTCTATCTATCTATCTATCTATCTATCTATCTATCTATCTATCTATCTATCCACACATTTGCTTGGCACATTGAGTGAACATTGGATTCCCTGTAGTTGCAGAAGACAGAAGACCAGTAAGAAAGCTGAAGAAAATGCATGTCAATTATTGAAAATATGCATTGCAAAAAAAGACAACAAAAGGAAAAGATCTTACCTAAATACATACTGTATGCATATAAATATATTCTGCTTCTACATTTGAACTAATTTTTTGACTCTGCTTGCTGTCCACATGAAAGCCATGCATACACCTGAATGTGGGAATCAGGAAATTACACAACATAATTATTTTTTCAGTCCAGCCTTATCTGCCAGTCAGGTCCACATCCACCCTAAGACAACAACCCAGCCCAATCTGCCACTACTCTTATCATTGTGAGTCCCCATGGTTTGACCCCTGTTGTGGACCCCCCAACCTGAATCCAAGCATCTGGACTTGGATATACGCTTCATGGGGTGAGGCCTGAGTGTGCTGGGGTGATCATATGGATGGAGCTTGGAATTTTGTCCCCATTAAGTAACCCCCACCTCATAACTTCGGACTTAGAACTCCAGAGACTTTACATTCGGAGTGCATGATGCATATGTGTCACCCCTCACGATGGAGCAGGCTCCCTGTCCCAAATTATGGTGGAGCCCAGTTCCATCCTCACTTGGAAATGCTCATGTTGCACTTGGTGGCATGCACCAGCTTTGGCTGCTTCAATCCCAGTTTGCAGAGCTTGAACCAAAACTCAAGTCCCCAGCACGTAAGTGCATTCTACTTCCACTGGGCCATTGATGGCTCCTGAACCCCACAACATTTAACAAAGATACACAATCAAAAATGATGTACTGATTAAACACTGATATGCTGACTCTTGGAAAAAAAGACATGGTGTGTGCAGGAAATTTAACAATTTAGTAGAAAACTACCAGCTGTCGCACTGCTGGTTGAGACTTGTATATTTTTAAGGTAGATTATATCACTAGATTCCAAGCTTACACACATTTTAGGAAAAACATATTTCTACAGTCTACAGCAAAGCATAAATGGCAAAATTGTCTCATCTTAAACCACATACACATGAGAAAACACACTACCTTGGTTCTGTTGAGGAAAATCTTGATCCATTTCCTGGTGGGAAAACTACAAGCACAGACCTGTGGTTCTTCTCATTGTTCTTCTGTTCTGTTTACAGCTTCTAGTTTACAAAAAGAGCCACAGAAACCTGTAGATCAATACTGTTCTGCCACTGGATGCTAACCCTCTAGTGCTGGTGACAGCATTCTATAGTTAAAAGCCATTTTAACCAAGAATTTTTCTGTACAGAAGCAGTACTCAGAAATGTAATATCCAAGTTTCTGTAAGGGAAAGCAGAGCTTCAGTTCAGCCTTTCCAACTTGTCAGTGCACTCTGCTCCACTGAGGAACATGCAAGCAGTGAAACCGAGATCATTCGTCAGAAGGGCATTAATATTCAGAGAGTCAGAACTCGCAGGACATTCCCATACCTCACACAATCAAAGCTATAGGTCTGCCAATGTATCTCTTTTGCTGCATTGATTGCTGTCAGTAATCTGCTTTTTGATGTCAATTATCCACCTTTTATCAACTAGCCTTGTTATTGATCACACTTTATGACCTTCAGGCAAACACAGTTAATTGGAACACTTCTTCAAAGTTGTGTGGGTGGTTGGTTACATTAGTAAAAAAAAATTAAAAAAAATAAAGTGACCTTCCAACCCACAGCCCACCCACAAACCATTTTGAACTACTTGTCTGCTGAATGTCTTTTAAGCTTCTAGCTACAGTTGTGTACCTGTGTAAGAATCAAAACTCTAGGGTCATTAGAACTGCATTTTTGAGAAACATACTCTTAGAAAGGCTATAGAAACTATTTCCTTTCCAAAGCAGGGTTTGAAATTGGCACCAGTCTACTCATCAGTGCTGGTAGATTTTTTTTTATTAGGCAAATAAACTTTTCCTTTAACTGACCTGACTAATTTGTATTGGAGACAAGAAAATTAGAAAATGTACACCAGTTTGTTGTGGGTTTCTGACCCACTAGTCATGCTGGCTACTGTCTGCAAAGCCTAATTTAGACCTATACAAAGACAGAATTACTGCAAATGAATATATTTATTCCCTTGGTTGATGCACAACATAGCTGCCATTGGGTTCTTTCACCTCTCCTTCAGCTAGTGGTATACCTTCTTCCCGTACCCACCAATTAGACAAAACCTGACATAAAGAAGCAGGCTCAGGAAACAGCCATGGGTTTATCGTAATAATAAAAACACACGGCGTGGCACCAGTGTGGTCTACAAATAATACAAAACAATAATCATAAATGCACATTAAAAATTCTAAATAAAAATGCAAAGTTAGGTTTGTCATTCTAACCATTATGTTTTTATAAATGATCTTGACATGAAAAAAATAGTGCAGATAGCAAAGAGTAAAGGTTTACTTAGTAAGGTCGATGGTTAAACTGATAAATTCCATTCCTTCTTCTTGTTCTTGCTGAGGTTGATTATCATATCCTAGATCTGACACCCAGGTGGTTTGCGGAGATGAGGTATATGTGCGGAGAGGAGGTAGGTGGAGTCATCTCTCTGAGGAAGAATAATCAATTCCTCAAGGTGATGGACAGCTCTTGTTGCATCTCATGCCTTCCATTGTGTTTTTAAATATGGTCAAGGTAATAATGACATTTTTCTACTGTCCAGTTATTTTTGACACTATAGAAGGAGAGAGTTGCTCTGCAAATGTTCAGTGCTGTTCTTCCTTCTGCCTTTTATGGTTTGACCTAGCCAGCCTAACTTGCTTTATTGATTAAGCCCTTTAGATCTATGTGGTTTCAGATTTGGAAGAGACAAATAATGCCAAGCATCTCCATCAGGAAAGTATAAGCATTACATCTGAGTCATGCATTTCTGGGCTCAGTTCTCAGAACATGAGCAGAACATTACCTGCCATGCAAGAGACACCTTTGTTCTACATATATGTGGCCCGTTCATTAATGCTGCATGTTGCAGCATTCACTAAGGTCCTTCCAAACTCCAGTAAGCATGACATGCAAGTTATATATGCACATACAGTGAAAGATGATCATAGCAAACTCTTTGGAGATAATGCATTTCGTCAACTATAACAGACACCCAAAATAGGTGGTGCGGAGTTGATCAGTGTTTTGTTTAACTAGCAGTGCTGTATTGTATGCTTGTTCCAGTGCCCCTTGAGCTCTGCAGTAATGATGAGCATAGATAAGAGAGAGAGAGAGAGTGGCGTTAGGTAGTTAGGAATGAGAGTAAGAGAGTAAGGTTGAGTACTATACACATTTTAAAAACAGTTTTATTCATTTACTGTAGTTAAACTGAGGTGCTGTTCAGTATGTGTGGGGTGCTGGGGGGTTGGGGGGTATGTGAGCTTTATCACTGTTTGACTACATGAAGAAACTTGTGATTTTGCTCTGCTCACACTTCACTGTTGCATACATGTGCTAGTTTTACTCAATTTGTGAGATTAAGTTCTAGTCCTGTAGAATGCTGAGGTGTTATTTCATGGTTGGTTGTAATATACAGAGCACCGCACAAGCAGCTTCTTCAGCACTCTCTCCCACATTGCTTTATCATATTGCCACTTAAATTAATAAATGAAATCCTGATCAAGAGGCTGGATTATGGACATAGTGTTAGTAAGAAATTCATGTTTATGCTTCGCTATCCTGGGATGTCAGGGTGCACACTGATCCTACGGCAATGGAATTTTTGGTTCCAGTTTCTAACCCATTTGGAAAAAATGTATCTGGTTACCCAAGCAGTCCTGTTATGTATGGAAAACAGGTGGTGGAAATTACAGAAACACTTCAGATTAGCAGACGGGCTAATGATTACAAGGTAACATTTCTCAGTAGTTGTCATATTGCAGGATGCCATGACTGAGACATGCCCTTTGCCTTTTTTTGACCCTACATAGTGCTATGTCAATATCCCATGCCTCACATACTTAAACAAACATACCGGTTTCATCAACACTAAAACATTAGCTTGCTCTTCCCAGAGAGAACTTGTGGAAGACCATCCTAAAGCCAGGAACTGGCACTGGTACTGTCTGTATTTAAGTTCTTACCATGTGTATGGTGGTAGCAGATGTTGTTGTGGCTCTTCCGTTTAATGAAGCCAGTCTTCTGTGGGATTAAAATTCTCTTTCCCTGAAACTTCAGCCAACTGTTTGGCTTGTTGCAGTAGGAGTGGGCCACAAATTAAGGAATCTTGCTCCCCAGCATTGCTAAACCACCACAGCAATGCGTCCTCCAGTTCCCCATCCCTCCTGTCTCTTTTTCTTTATCAGCTTGGATTTCTATTAGAGGGCTCCTTCACAAGAAAAGACTTCTTCAGTTGAATGAGGTTGCACACTCTGGATTTAAGGAGGTCCAGATGAATGGCTAATCCATAATGCTCATCTTCTGAGTGAGTCCATTTGCCATAGAATCTGCTCCTTGTGGGGCATCAGGAAGACAGCTCATTTAAAGCAGCAATGCAAGATAAATCGTACCTCAGTTGTTGGTTTCGTATTGTGGGTACCTGTCCCCGAATCACTGCACTGTTTATTTATTTCTGGTATGCTTGTTTTAGTACTTAAAATTGTAATTTGTTACTCTGGGTTTATTTACCCGAGTGTCACAATTGCTGGCTTTTTGTGTCTGTCACAAATGCAGGGAGCAGCATTATGGGTAGCTCATGGTCCATCCAGTTCCCTCCCTATCCAGTTTTGCAGTAAGCCCAACAATCAACACAGCAAATATCAAACAAAACAATAGTTACTTGCCACCAGAAAAAAGGAAAAAGTATACTGAAACAGTGTCAGGTCCAATGCTGAGGAAAAATCAATCAGCAGGCTGCACTATGCTGAGCGTGAGTGACCAACAATGGGAGCAGATGGAAGTAAACACTGCACATCCAAGCCGATGTACACAAGGAAAAGAAAAGTGAAAATGGCAGCCACCGTCTTTCCTGTAGTGCTACAACAATGGTAAACTTTTATTTTTTTATTCAGAAAATAAAAATGCTGGGACCAGAAAAAATGCAGATTTGGGAACTGGAATTTTTGCAGAACACACCAAACCAAAACTAGAATTTCGATAACCACTTAATGGTTATCCAGCACTGCTGCTTTAAGAGCCATTACTATTGCTTTGAGCAACATAAACTGTGGAAACAAAGGTAGAAACCAAGAAATCAACCTTAATAGTACACTGATTAGCATCCATAGCAGGTACTAATAGGTATAAATTATCGGACCCAAGCCAGCAAGCTGTTCACTCAAAATGGCCTGCAACACCCATTACATGTGGCACTGAAAGCATAGAGGGTGAACTAAGAAGATTTGAGATCACGTTTTTTTGTCTGATATAACCAATCATCTATATTAACAGAGTGCAGTATAAATGGAGTAAACTGTATTCAAAAAGGTGGGGCAGGGTAGGTGAGGGCAAGTCCAGTGAATACATAGGGGATGCATAATAGCTCAACTCACAATATGCAGTCTATCTCCTAGTGAAATGGTGCAAGACTATAACTTACAAGTGGCAAAGCCAGGAAAGAGTTATGAAAGGCTTGCCCCTCACAAGTGTATTCAATTCATACAGCAACAGTTTAAATATTATAACTTTTAAATCTGCACTTTATGGGATGACATAACTGTTCCCCTTTGACTTACATTGCTGTATTCAGTGCTTCTTAAGGCTATTTTAACATCCCCAACATTTGTTGAAATCTACTCTGTGATTGGTTCTTGTATTAAAATTGTGACTTATCTAACATACAGTATAGATAAACATTTATCTGAAAGTTAGATGGTGTAATAAATTTATCTGGACAAATTATCACCCTTGGTGTTGTACAAATTCCAGTACTTCTATTAGCAATTATCCTCAGGGGCCAAAGAGAGTTGCTTTACCTTACGACTGTGAAAAAGCTATAGTGAATGTCATACACAGTGGTACTTAGTGCTAAGTTTCATTTTCACTGAAAGTGTACTGATACTATTAACACACTCCCTCTAGTCTTAATGGGTTATAACACTATGAATCACTCGTTTAAAATGTATCATGTGCACAGGATTATCTATTGTTAAATGGAGTTACAGTACTGAGAGTTACCATGGCTAGGTAAAATTTCAATTCTGCTAGTGAAATTCTTGCAGAATGCAAAATTTACTTTTTCAAAATGTCATGTAAAATGGAGGAAAAAATTTGTGAAAATCTAACTTAAATTGTAGAACACTGGCATGTATTGTGGAATAATGTGGTGAACTGTGGAAAATATTTCTGTAGAACAAAAACTCATCTAGTAAGTAGAAACTGCTGTAAATGGACCAGAGCTAGGAAAAGGAGATACTGGTGTTACTTAAAGGAGAAACTGATGTTGTGAGATAACATTGTTGCAAATGACATTAGTGTAACTGGGAATAAACACTGGTGTAACTCGGATGAGACACTGACAAGATGGCTATAATGATACACTTGTGTAATTGTGAAAACCATGGAATACACTGAAAGATCTGGGAGCAGATACTGTTACAACTGTTACAATAGAGAAAAATTACTGTAATTTAGAGTAGACATTACTTTAACTGGGGATACATTGGTGAAACTTGGGAGACACTCTTTTAAAAGGCGTACAAATGTGGGAAGTCAGGAAATTAACAGTTTCTCAGTTTTTGCATAGCACAAAGTGTCACTATGTGTAGTTATTTGTCTGGTGAAATAGGCAGTTTGACAGTGAAGTGCCACTTTGTGTAGTTTAAATAAAATGTTTTAAAAATAAAGCACACCCCTACCCACATTGTCACATTCCCCACCTTCCTCCCACCACCCAGATCATTTACAAGTAGTTCCCCCACCCCACCACCATCTAGCACCCATACTGCCCACTTTCTCCCACTCCTGGCTTAGTTACATTAGAAGATGACAGTTTTCACACATTCCCTTCCCTGCCCCTACCCAATGTTCATGGTTCTCTAAAATAAGCCACCCCCCCCACCTCCACCTACTTAACTCAGTGTTAGACATGGACCCTGTTGCACCATTTCCTAGCACCCACCTCCCACATTACCCTCACTCACCCTCAAAAATGGAAACAAAACAGGTTCCACTGTGTGCTAAAGGGCATAGCCCTCCTTCCACTTTAGCTGGCTTTCACCATCTAAATGTACCAAGGATTGCTCTCCTATAGCAATCACCTGATTGGATCCTCAGCTGGCCAATCAGATGATTGCCATATTAGCATCCCACTGGTTTCATTTAGAAGTCAGAGACTGGCAGCCTGTGACAGAGGAAAGACTGTACTGCTTTCCACACCATGGGATCTATTTTTCTTTCTTCATTTTGGGGGTGAGTGAGTAGGGGTGGTGAATGGTAGGGTGGGGGTCTATCTCTAATACTAGGTCTGTGGGTTTGGGTGGGGGTAGGGAAGGGAATGTGTGACTACTGACTAACTTTTTCTTATGCAACTTTGTCAGGAGTAGGGAGAAGAGAGATATGGGTGCTAGAGGATAATGATGTGAGAAATACGTGTTAATTATCAAATAGTTGCAGAGGAGGAGAGGAATGTGACAACATGGGTGGTGTATTTTTTTTAATTTTAAAATCTTTTTTTTTTAAAAAGAACTTCCAGGCATAGTTGGGTGAAGCTGGAACTGTGCCCACTTCACAAAGTGTTAAGTTTCCCAATGTTAAAACAACTTTGCCTTAATGCCAAGAATCTAAGTAACAGAATCAACGAGCTCCAGGCACTGATGGCGGACACGGAAGTAGACCTTGTGGCCATCACAAAAACATGGGTTTTGGAAAATAGTGACTGGAATCTGAAAGTCCCTTGGCACTCATTGTTCAGGAGGTATAGAGGAATGGGTAAGATGGGGAGGAGCAGCCATTTGTGTCAAGGATAGCATCAAGGTGGCGGGAGATGGGTGCATAAGGGATGGTAAGGGGGAGGCAGAATCGCTGTGGGTTCAACTCACAGCAGCCTCAGGCAAGAAACAACTATTGGGTCTGATCTATTGACCTCCAAAGCAAGGAGAAGAGAGGGACAGAGAGTTCAGGGAAGAACCTGAAAGAAGGGTGGCAAAGGGGGAAGTAGTGGTGGTTGGTGATCTGAACCTGCCAGACATCACTTGGGATGTTCCAGTGGCAGGAACACCAGCAGTCATGTCCTGCTGGACACCATCTTGGACTGTCTACTGGTAGAGCTAGTTAAGGAATCCACTGGGCAGACTGCAATTCTCAAAGTGGTGCTCACCAACCCAGAGGCAGTAGGAGCTGTGAAAAAGAGCCACTGGGAAACAATGACCTTAACTCCATTTGAATCAAACTGGCCCTTGAGTCTGAAAAACTCCAACTGAGAGCTGAAGTCCTTTATTTTAGAAGGGTGGACATTAATAGGCTGAGAGAGCTGGTCAGGGAAAAGTTAGTCAGGGTGGACAACATAGTGGAGTAGAAGAGAGATGGGGCAATTAAGGGAGCCATTCTCGAGGCATCTAACATATATATGAGAATGGCAACCAAAAAGAACAGGTTCAAGAGATTAACCCTCTCACCATTTTCTTCCTGCCTAGTAGAAGACCACCATGTGACCTGTGTCATCAGCATACAGTATTGATTTGGAGTAGTCCCAGACCACTGAGACTTTATTAACAAATAGGCTAAACTGCAAGGGTCTCATAATGGAGCCTTGTGGTACTCCAGTGGTCAGTGGCTATAGATCAGACAGCACTTCATCATACTTTGCCTTTTGGGTCAGTGAACCACACAGTGGCCTCTGTATACAGGTCAAAGTCTAGGAGCTTTTTCAATCATGAAAACATGACTTACAAGATCAAATGCCTTAGACGCAACTAGGAAGGCCACACCAACATATTCCCCTCTGTCCATGGCTTCATGGAGCTCCTCTTTTAGCTCTGTCAATACAGTAGTTATACTATTCATCTTTCTAAAGTTGTGCTGTTCAGTGGTGAGGAGAGTATGCGTAGTGATGTAGGATACCAGCTGGTCACTGATGATATTCTCCAAGGCCTTGGACAGTGGGGAAAAAACGGAGATGGGTCTATAATTAGTGACAACTACATTGTCCCCTGATTTGAATATGGGAACTATATTAGCTTGCTTCCAGACAGGGAGCTGAACTGAAGAAAGAAACTGAACAAGTTTTGGATTGGCAGAGCCAGCTTGTCAAATGTCATTTTCAACAGTTTCATGTCCACTAATTCTGGACCAGTTCTCATTTCAGTAGTGGAATTTTGTAAGTATTTTTGAACTGTTTGAGGGGTTACCCTTCTAAAGCAAAATTTAGGTCTGGATGTTGGCAAGTCCTTTCCTACATTGACAAAGAAGGAGTTAAAGCACTCAGCAATGACCAGGGGGTCAGCGGTGTTAGAGCCACTAACTCTGAGAATGAAGGAGGTACAATGGCTTTTCCTACCAAGGACACCATTGATATTTTCCCATAGCTTCCTAGGATCATTGCATGCTTTCTGAAGTCTTGTATTGCCGTAGTCACTTTTGACCTTTCTAATGGCCAACTTGCAGTGGTTCCTTCCCTTAAATTTCAGTAGATGCTGATGGGAACCAATATCTCTATACAGGGCACACTGTTTATCCCTATCTTTGAAGATGGTAAGTAGCTCAGGAATGAGCCAATGATCAATGAGTCTCTTCTGATGATTCTTTTCTTTCAGAGTGGTGCACAGAAGTTACATGTTTTTTGAAAGGTTGGGAAAAAGTAATCAAAAGTAAGATTTATATCAGGGATGCAGTCAAGGAATTGGCAGTCAATTTGATTTAAGTATCTTCTAAATTCAGGTAGTGTTCCCTATTTAATGTTACATGTATAAACAAATTATAGTAGAGGCCTCTGTCTCCTAGCAGTCCAGGCACAGTAGATTGGGGAGCAGTCACAAATTAGGTCACGTGGCATCTCCATCTAGTTTTATCTATCAGGGTGGTACACTAGGATCCAATCAACTAGTGTCTCAGTGGACCATTTGTATTTTGTCTGGGTATGGGTTCTAATGACCTGATTGAGGTAGAGATTAGCCAGGTTATTTTTTTTACTTTTGAGATTGGGTGGAGAGCCAATTTATATTGACATCACTGAGAATGAGTTTCGCATCACTTTGATTCAGATTGTTTTTACATGCTCAGTAAAAGAGTTAAAGCTTTGTTCAGCCAAGTTGGGGGAGATATATGCAGAGTTCGTTGAAAGGTATTCGATCTCAGGGCCTCACTTTCCCGATTGGAATGCATCTGAGTCAGAAGCAGAACAGTCTTGTCATAGAAATCTGGAGACGCAAAGTGTCTTCAGAATAAAGGTTTCCCTTGAAATCCTATCCTTGAGCTGTGTGAAGCAATGAACTACAACAGCAACTGATGTTTCCAAATAGCTTTCTAAACAAGAATGCTCTACCCTTTTTCTGGGTAACCAGACATGTACCTGGAAAGGCACCCAAGTCCCTTAACAAAAACAGCTGTTTTCTACTCTACATCCATGGTAAAAAGAGATTACAGTCATCAATTGATCTATAGGTATAATAATAATAGTAATGGCGACATGGGGGTAAGATGCTCGTGCAGGTATAGTACACTTTACTGTAACAGAACATCCATCTGTTGTCTTTGAATTTCGGATATCAATCCGATATGCCTCTGTAATAATGAAGAAGGGCTCTAAAGTGAAGAACATACTTATAACAAAATCCCTTTTTGACCCCATATCACCACTACATTCCCCTCCCATTCACACTAGGCAACCTCTCAGCCCCCACTTGCATCTTCTCTGTCATGTACCTTGCAACCTCTTATCCCAGAAATTCCCCTCTGGGACAGGGTCAGCGTGGGGACAAGGCCAGACTCCCCTTCCCTCCTCTGAACTACTCAGTTCTGAGGCACAATGGCTAATTGGTAGGTCGGTAGCCTGAGAATGTCAGTGGTTTTATCCCACATGCCGGTGGGGTGTTATCTTCATTTTCTTTCCCTCCCCTCAGAGACACTGGACACTCAGGGGCATGACATCAATCTCAGTCTCAATCTTTATTTATAAAATGCTATTCCAATAAGACCATAGTGTTGTACACAAAGTCATAAAACATCAATTCAACAAATTTATAAACGTAAAACAAATCATATAACAGCAGGACTTTAAATATTAGAAAATGCTAGGTCAAATATATAAGTTTTTAAGGCAGATTTGACGGCCTCAACAGACAGGCACTCCCTAACCCGGCGAGGTAGAGAATTCCACAGGGTCAGAACAGCAAAAGCAAATAATCTGGCTCCTGAAGTTGTCAAACGGACTCTAGGAATCTCTAGCAATGCCTTGTTGGCAGAGCAGAGAGAACAAAGGGGGCGGTAGAGTCAGAAGCAATCTTGTAGGTACTGTGGTCCCAGTCCATGTAGGGCCTTAAAGGTCAGTAATCCAACCTTGTAGGTGATCCTCCACCACACTGCAGCCAGAACAGGCCACGGAGCACAGATGTGACATGGCAAGACCTTAATAATCTAGTCAACAACCTGGCAGCCACATTCTGTACCATCTGCAGGCGGGCGAAGGTCCACTCTTGGTAGTCCTAGGAATAGGGCATTGCAGTAATCAAGGCACAAGGTCACAATGGCATGGATCAGTGTCGGAAGATCATCAGGTGGGACTAGGTGTTTTATCTAGGTGATATTCCTCAGATGGTAAAATGAGGCTGTGACAACGACTGACATCTGAGACTTAAGTATCAGCTCACTATCAAGCATAACGCCGAGATTCCACACCCAGTCGGAGGTCATTAGTTGGTTGCCTCCTAGCCAAAGCCTGGATGGCTACCCAGCCGATAACCCCTCTACCTGTCAACCTGGGTTCACAACCAACACCTCAGTCTTATCCAGATTCAGTCTGAGCCAATTGGCACTCATCCAGTCCTGAATCTTAGAGAGGCAGTTGTTAAAGACCGAAACAACATTGCTTTGTTCAGGCACAAAGGACATGTACAGTTTAGTAAACTCAACCTGTATTGCCTAATAATGCTCCCCAATGGCAGCATGTACACTGTGAACAATATGGGGGAGAGCACAGAGCCCTGTGGTACCCCACATGGCAGGGGGAAAGAAGCTGAGGAGAATATTCCTGACTCTACACTCTGCATCCTGCCATTGAGGAATGAATGAAACCATCTGAGGACTGTACCAGACAGCCCACAGAGTAGTCACAGGTGCAACACCCCATGGTCCACATTGTTAAATGCTGTCCACAATTCAGAAAAGCTGAGCCAGTCAATTTCACATGGCTGCTCCCTGGACAGGAACTGTGCCTTCCTATGGGAGACTGCAGATTGATAATCCCTATAATGGGACATCAATCTAAGTCTGTCATCACTTAGACCTGATTTCCGCCAGCACCATTCCAACCTTCTCCCTACTCTTCGCAACTCCCTCAAGGTCCCATCAAACCAAGTGGACTGAGGGGGAAGGGTGAGGAGATGAACCTGGAAGGTAGCAATGGAGTCCAGAGCAGCCCCCACCACCTTATTATAGGCTAGCAGGAGATTTTCTGGGTCCGTGCTAACACTCAAACTCCCCGATAGGTCCAGAACTGCCATAAGACCATCAGGGGTCAAACCCCACAAAGGGCGGTACCGGACCATCTCCATAGGAGCAGGTCTATTGGAGGAGGCCATGAAACTGAACCATATAGTGTGGTGATCAGGCCACCTGACGGGTTCCACCACCACCATCAGAGATCTCCATCCCCAGCAGAAACACTCGGTCCAAGGAATGACCTTGTATGTGGGTCACAGAGGTAATCACCTGTGTAAAGCCCAACAAAACTATCAGTTGGAGGAAGTCTTGACCAAAATGCGAGTGTTCATCATCAACCCAGGCATTGAAATCCTCCAGCACCAACAACCTGGGGGACTTCAACACCATCTTGGTGATGAAGTCTGCGACTTCCTGTAGGAAATCCTTCTCACCCCCAGGTGGACGGTAGATGAGAAGTATCCTATAACCCACACCTGCAGCCACAATACATTTGAAAGATCTAGTGACCACAACTGACACATCTACTAGGCCCAGTTCCAGCTTAAAACAAATGGTTAACCCCCCACCCCTATGATCCAGTCTTGGGCGGTGTATCATTCAGTACCTGGCTGGAACCGCTGACTCCAGCATGGGACCAGTATTCTCGTCCAATCAGGTCTTGGTAATGCATGCCAGGTGGGATGACCCAAGAAGATTAGCAATTAATGCTGTCTTGTTTCTGATTGACCTGGCATTGCACAATAATGACCGGGTTGGAGTGGGATGAGCAGTTGAGGTCGACTGTGCTGTCTGCCCACAAAAAGTGGAGCCTTTGGGTACGGGCACCAGGCAGGGTGGACCCCTTTCCTAGGCCCATATCACCCCAGGGCATCTCCTTGACCCCGTGACCCCAATTTGCCCACTCTACTCCACTCTGCCCCAAGCCCCCACCCCTACCCCTCTGGCACCCCCTCAGTATACCCAAGGTGTGACAGCACCTATAAACCTCGACAGGTAGTGGAGGGCAATCAAAGAAGTGGAGGGCCCAAAGCTCGGTGGGAGAGTAGTACCTGCCTGTCAAAGCCCTCTGCCAACATATCCTGCCATTCTCTCACCCAGCAGTTACCAATTTAAAATAAAAATCACCCACTCACTCAATCAATCATACAATCACTCTCATACTCACAACCTGAAAATACCCCTAAATGCCCCCCAAACAAATCAAACTACCCCACAAACAAAAATTAACCTTACTACTCCTTCAGCTAAAAACATAACCCCCTCCAAAAAACAGAATAAAATAAAATAACAATAAGTAACAAAACAGAAAAAAGACAGCAGTTAAAGCAGTAATAATGCACTAAATTTGTTTAAGGTTATTGTCCAGCAGTGCTACTGTCCAAAATAGCTGATAGATATCATTTAGCAGTGTCCATAAAGCCACGCCATTGCTTCAAAAAGAGTTTGAGGCTGAAAAGGGGGTCTCTCACCACCCCTGACCATAAAAGTTTGTCCAATAGAAGTAGCCCTCTCAGCTCTCACTGCCACATCAACGTATTTTCGTAGAGTGTTAATCCAGAAAAAGAGGCCCTCTCACTGCCTCCAATGAACATGAATAAATATGTGCTACCAGCCAGCTTTGACTTCTGGAGCAGTCACTATCAAGTTATTCACTAGATAGGTCTCCGCAGAACCAGTCCTGAGAAAATAGGTCCCCTTATGGTTCCTTGATGGTCCAAATGCCAGGCCCCAAACCAGCCCCCAGAGCACAAGTAGTTCCCCCCCACCTAAGCCACCGGAGCTACCCGACCCCCATCAGACAGGCCCCCACAACTCCAGGAGCTCGGGTAAATACCCACTCTCCAGCCAGCACCCCTTATCCCCCCCCGGGGAAAGCAGCCATACTCCGCACCTACCTCAGGGCAAGCCGTCTGGCTAAACCTCATCCTCTGAGCTCCACAGAGTAACCCTTCTCAGCACAGCTTCCAAATTCTGACGAAGTTCACTTCAAAGGCGGCCCAATGGTTATTTACCTTCTGTCAAGCCCTGTACCACAACACTTTGAATCTGGGAATGTGCCAAATGCTTTTGCTGCAGCTGTATCCAATTTTAGTATGTACAATACAGTTGCGACAGCTGACTTGATTAATGGCAGCTTGCACCAAATTTCTGGTGCAAGCACCATAAAAAGGGTCTTAGTATTTTATTTTTATTTATTTAGTTTTTGTTGACCAGGTAAGTGCACTAGTCAAATCCTGCCTATTTTCAGGCACAACCCAGGGGAGGGGGATACAGATGAATGCCAACTGACCTTGAACCAGATTAAGCTGTTGGTGGTATTTTTAGTGAATTAGGGAAATTTGGCCAGGACACCGGGGAAATTCCCCTACTCTTCAGAGGGGGAACCTCTGTCCAAGATGGGCGGATTTAATTTTGCCTTCTGAGGAGGGAGCTATGGAGGTGGGAGATTTGGTCTCTGCTCCTACCTCTGAACAAATGGAGACCACGATGCTAACTACTGATGTTTTGCCTGTTGCTGTTCCTGCTTCAACTTTAAGTTCTGCTGCTCATACTCAGGCTGCTATACCTAGCCCCTGCTTGCTTCTTATGGAACTGACTTGTTGACCTCCGTGCCTACCGTCGACTTACTGGAGGATTTTACTTCAACTGATTCTGAAAACCATTGTTTGACAACACAAGAGATCCAGGAGCGTTTTGCAGCTGCGGAGTGCCGTTTTGCTAGTGCAAAACTGAAAATGCACAGAGATATGCAACGCCTGAGAGCTGACAGCACAGGTGCATATTCCACTCAGGTGGAAGTTCCGGAAGATTCTCCTGACTTATCTCCTTTACTACCTGTTGCTGTGACGGGCTCTGACCCGACTAGTGTGTCGGGAGCTGAAGCCGTACTGCCTGCTCCCCTGCTGCCTGCAGTACAAATGGATTTGGTTTCCTTTTCACAACCTGCTTCCATTACATCACAGAGTCTCTCACAAGTACAAGACTTATCTACAGTTATTACTCCCCTGCTACCTGCAGTACAAACAGATTCATTTTCTTTCACTACCTGCTTCTGTTTCATCACAGAGCTCCTACATATACAAGAATCATCTACAGTAAATATTAATAAAGAACCTACTTGGACTGTTGAATCGGCGCTGAGAGGTGCTGGCTGGGTCCAGGGTACTATCCCAGGAAGTTGGAGTCTGGTCTGTCTCCAACTGTCCCCCGCCTGAAGATTTTCCAGAGCTACAAAGCAAGATAGGTGATTCAACCGTCACTACTGACCCTTGTGTCTCCCTCATGAACTGGAGCTTACACAGAACCCTGTGTTGAATTATCTGAAGGGTTCTCCACCTCAGATTCCTCTTCTACTATTTCTGTAGAGGCTCTGGCCCTTCATTAACCACAGCCCCTGCCCCCAAATTTCTGGACCACGGGCCATATTCTTCTTTCTCTTAAATTTCCAATCCAGGCTGCTAAGAGACACAATGCGGTTCGCTTGGCATATCGGGGTTACCTGAGCCACCTGATCGGTCTATGTGGCATGTACGCTGTTAAAGGATTCTTTAAAAATTTTCCATGAAATATATGCATTAATTCATATTTCTGGTGAAACCACATTTGACATTAGTTTCCAAACATCTAGGGACTGGAGTGTTTTTGGTCAAAGTATAATTCTCACGGACTACTGCATTATGGACCCCATTTCAGGCTATTCCCTTTCTAAACCCACTTTTAAGGCAATCACTATTCTGTTTCGTAATGAGGGAGTTGAGGTGGAGGATGTTGTGATTGGCTGAAACAGCTAGGATGCCCAGGGACAGCCTGGAGCCATTTTTGATACCGAGAACATTTGGACTGGGGGCTGAGTTTAAAGTCTTGTTACGATCCACTGATTCTGGGGTTGTACATCTGCCTAACTCTTTTTTCATAGGCCGAGATAGGGGGTCTTGTTCACGGTCAGTCAAGGTTTGCTATCGTGTGGTGACCCTGCACATCTTAGTAATGTATGTGATAAAATGAAATGCAATGTCTGTGGGGAATTGGGCCACGTAGGGGCACACTGCTTGAATGAATGTAGATGTAACCTATGTGATGAACAGGGGCACACATTTTAGAATTGTAAATGGGCTGCACATAACCAGGAATTTCATGATGGTGGTGTGGACCAGCGCTTTATTATTACACAGGCGCAGAATGCCCGTCTCCGGACCACCTTGGCTATACCTCCCTCTAGGGCAGCCCAGCCCTTACTGCAGGCTTCAGTGCCTGTTGTATCCTCTGAGGTCAGATGGTTTCCTTCACGGATGACCCCTTGCCTGAGATTTCTCCTGTTTCTGATCCTGCCCAGTCTAATTTTCCTGTTCTGGACCCGGTCCCAGGTCCAAGTACTATGCCCCCGAGAGCTTACAAATGTTATACGTAGAAGATCACTGAGAAACAACCCTCGGGTTGCACCATCTCCTGTGAGTGGTTGGAACCTCCCCAGTGCCCTTATCTAATTCTTTTGAACTTCTCCAACCCCTTTCTGATGACGCTGGAGGTGAGTCGGACTCTTTCTCCATTGCTTCTTCTCTCCCAGACGGTACCACTGACCCTGAGCTGCAACTTGGCACCGGCCTTTCTCAGAAGCGAAAAGCCTGAGTAAAACTTAAAGGGAAGAAGGTGGTTGGGAAAAGGAAATTGTAAAATGTATTTTTTGTCTGTTTTCCTTTTTTTTTTGTTGCTATGTTTCACTTTGTTTGCCATACTATTAATGTAAATAGTATGAAGTGTATGGCTAAAAGGAGACTGATTTTTCCTTTCTAAGGCTTCTGCCTTTGGGTTTAATTTTATTACAGGATACAAGACTTCATACTACACATGAGATCCGACAAGCACAACAGGACTGGTTACTGGGTCCTTCTGTTTGGTCATTGGTCAGGATTCTTGTTCGGACTGGGAATATTAATTTCCCAGACTGCTTTACTAAAATTGTTTGATGTAGCCCTGGTAGGGCGCTTATTATAGATTTTGTTATTGGGTCCTGTCCTACCGGTGATTAACATTTATGCCCTCAAATCAAAACCGAACGATAGCTTTATTTGCTTTGCTTCGTCCTTATTTGCATACTTCCTTTCAGGTATTGTTTGCTGGTGACTTTAATTGTGGCCTGAGTCTTCAGGATAAGAGCTCCTTTGCTGCTACAAAGAAACTGTTTTGTGATTCCCACGAATTGGGTAAATTGGTTCGAGTCGCCCACTTAACGGACTCTTATCTCTCCTTTACTACTCAACACACCCCTACCTTCCAAAAGGGTAAACTAGCCACACGTATTGATTATGTGTTTTCCTCTCCTACAGTACCTATTATTTCTGCCAAAGTTCAAGTGCTTGAGTTTTCTGATCATAAGCTGCTTTCTGTTGGTTTTGGTTCTGTTGTCTCTTCTCGTAAAGGTCCAGGTCTTTGGAAATTCAACACATCTTTGTTGCAGATTCCGATGTTTATGCAGTCCCTCCTGTCTTTCATACAAGCCCGTAAATCTGTTTTTATTTGTTATGAAGATCCTGTTCAGTGGTGGTTAGACACGAAATATGATCTGGTCACTTTTTTAAAAACTTACAGTCGTTTAAAATGTAGGAGGGAATACCTAGACTATTTGCAGAAGAGGGTACATTTTCAGTCATTATTAACCATAGCATACACGACAGGGCAAGACCTTACTCAACAAATAAAAGTCCTACAGAATGATATGTTGACTTTCCAACTACGGCAATCACAACAACTTTATAAACAACATAAATTCTGTACTGTTGGAACACGTGATGTTATTTGTCCTTTGAATATAATTCCGTCAGTCCGCCCGAAAAAATATGACGTGTCTTCTAAATTCAGAAGGGACCATATGTTCCACACAAACTGAGATTTGCCATATTGTAACAAAGTATACAACAGCCCTTTTTTCTCCCCTCCCTGCTATGGTTGGTAACAGTGTGACTTTGTATAGTGGCCTTGATATCCCAGCTCCCTCACAGCTATGTCAGGACCAGGCTTGTTCTCCTATCACGGAGCAGGATTTGACACTGGCTATTTCTTCCTTACCTGTACAGAGAACTCCTGGTCCGGTTGGTCTCCCTGCTGGCTTATATAAGGTGCTGGGTGACCATTTAGCCTCAGAACTTACATCTGTGTTTAATTCTCTGTTAACATGTGAATCTCTCCCTTTGGAATTTACTAAGGGTACTTTGATTTACATTTATAAACAGAAAGGTGATATCCATGCTCTAGAGAATTGACGACCTTTATGTATGTTGAACACCGACTTTAAGCTCTTAACGAAAATTATTGTGAAGCGTTCTGAGGATAGCGGAGGTGGTTTTGCATCCTGCCCAATCCTGTTCTGTGCCTCAAAGGAGAATTTCTGATCATTTGATCCTCTTACGAGAATTATTTTCTCATGGCTATGCAGGTCCGACTTCAGGACTTGTTGTTTCTGTAGATCAGAAGGCGGCTTTTGATTCGGTTCGGCATGATTTTTTATGGGAAGCACTTCATTTTCTGCATGTACCTGATGTTATGGTATGCTGGATTCGTGCTTTCTATAGAACGGCGACCGTTGTGCCTGTAGTAAATGGTTGGATAGGACCCATGATCCCCATAAAAAGGGGGGTTTGTCAGGGCTGTCCTTTAAGCCCATTGTTATATGTATTTTTTCTTGATGTTTTGCTCCGTTGGCTGAATACTAATTCTCAGATTCAGTCTATTTCTAGTTGTGCCTTATGCTTGCCTTATAAGGCAATTGCATATGCAGATGATGTTTGTTTTCTTGTAGCTGATGTAGCCTCAGTGTTTCATTCTCTCCGTGAGTGCTCTATTTTTGGAAACTTCTCTGGTGCTGTTTTAAATTACACTAAAAGTTTGGTTATTCGGGTTGGTTCAGCAACCTCCCCCTTGGACCGTATTGGCCCGTTATGTTTAGTTGAGGGTCCTATTCGCATTTTGGGAATTTTTTTTGGGACACAGGACTCAGAATTGTTTAACTGGAATGTTAAACTACAACAAGGTAAACTTCAGGTGGCCTCCTGGAACCGGGGGCAGATAGGAAAAAGAAAACATGTTTTCTTAATTAAAAACTATTTGATCTCTACTTTCCTTTTTCTGAGTTATGTATTCCTTATTCCACGACAGCTAGAAAGAGCTGTCTTTAGCCTGTTTTTTCAGGCTCTTTGGGGTAGTAGGTTAAACCCGATAAAGCGGAATATTACTTATTTACCTATCCCTGAGGGTGGCGTTTGTATGGTTAACCCTTTGTTATTTTTTTCTTGTATTTTTTTTACTGCAAACCTTAGGTCTTTATTGATTCATTCCCAAAGGGGGTGGGAACCTTGGTTTTATGACTCTTGCAGGATTTGGTTTCATCAATGGGAAACTAATTCTAACTGTGTTAAGACAAACTGATGGTATACCAACTTCACGAAACATATGTTTTACGCCTCAAACAATGGAAGGTGTCTGTTCAGATGTTACTAAATCATTCCCATAAAGTTTTATATAAGAAATTACTCCTGTCGGTTTGTGCTGTATCAATACCTTTGATAAGTGTCCTGGTCAACACCTCCTTCCTTTTGTTATTGTGGAAATGTAAGAGGGTTCCAGCTAAATGTGGATTTTCATTGGCTTTCATGCCATGAAAAGATTAATGTAAAATCAAATCAAAAACATAAGCATTCCCAAGATAGAATGTGTTCTCGCTTATTATGTATTGCAGAACTTGAAACTATCCCTCATTTATTTTTTGACTGTTCCTTTATTAAGAATTGGTGGTCCTTTTTGGCACAGGCATGGGATACCCCCTTGCTTCAGTCGGTTACTTATTTGAATCTTGTATATGGGTTTTTTTCTCCCCAGTGGTCAAAATGGCACCAGGACACTTTAAACCTTGTTTTTGTCTGTATTAAATGGAATATTTGGATGGTGCGTTGCATGTTTTCTTTACAGCAAAAGGACTGCTCCTATTTGGAGCTTGAAAAAAAGATTGTACAAGATTTAAAAGAAATTTTATGAGCATGAACGTACCCTATACTCAGATACAACACTTTTGGAACTTTGGAAAGCTCTTCCTTGGATCACTGACTCTGATTTTGCAGTTACCTGAATGATTGTATAATACTTATCCTGTGTTTCCTTTGTTTTGTATTTTGCTTTGTGTACTATTGTACGATTTTTGTCTCAATAAAACTTTCTCCTACTCTTTTCGATACGTGCCATGGGATCTTTAACATCCACCTGAACTACCACCAATCCAGACAGATGGGACCTCGGTTTAACGTCTCATCTGAAAGACAGCACCTCAGAAGTGCAGTACACCTCTCATGCTGCACTGCAGTGTCAGTACTAGGATATTAACCCAAGTGCCAGATGTGGGAACTGAACCCACAGCCCTCTGATCTCCAGGCCTCAGAGGTGAGTGTGCTACCTACTGAGCCACTGACACTATTTGACACAAGCTAGACCACAAAAAGCTGATCTGACTTGTGGCAGTTGCCGCACCAGGTAGAAAAATCCCATTAGATTGCCATAAGCCCAGTGAACCATGTATGTGGCACACCAGGAGCAATCCACCCTTTTGAAATGTCAGCCCATGGTCTCCAGAACTGGGCACAGTATTCAAGATGGGGTCCTATAAGAGATCTATACAGGGGCTTCACCACCTCACTCTTTTTTCTGGTGATACCCCTCCATATGCACCCCAGCATCCCACTATCCCCCCCCAACCGCCTTGCAGCACCGTCTGGCCACCTTTGGGTCTTTCAATATTATTACTCCAGGTCTCTTTCTTGCTTGGTGGTCATCAATACCACTCCACCCATTTTGTACTCTGCCTTCGTATTTCTGTGCCCTAAGTGCATTATTTTTCACTGTTTTTGTATTGAAACCCAGCTGCCATACCCTTGACCACTCTTCGAGTTTTCTCAGGTCTATGCTCATCCTTTCTACACACACCCTCAAAGTGTCCACCCTGTTGCAGATTTTGGTGTGATCCGCAAAGAGGTAGACCTTCCCTTCCAGCTCCTCTGCAATGTCACTTATTAAGGCATTAAAGAGGGCTGGTCCCAGCACTGATCCCTTAGGCACCCTGATGGTCACCTCCCTTCTTCAGAGTGAACTCCATTTAGCACCACTCTCTATGGCCTATTCCCTAAACAATTTCTTACCCAGTTTATCATCTTTGGACACCCTCTTAAGCTACCCAGTTTGCTTACTAGTCTCCTGTGTGGAGCAGTGCTGAAAACTTTATTGAAATCTAAGTATGCCACATCCACCACTCCACCCTGAACCAATTTCTTGGTCATCCAGTCAGAGAAATCTATTAGACAAGACTCATTTGACATGACCTCCCGCTATGAATCCATGCTGCCTCAGGTCTTGTAACCCACTGGATTCAAGATATTCTACAATCTTTTCCTTCAGCAGTGTTTCCATTAACTTTCCTGTCACCACCAATGTCAGGCTGACTGGCCTAAAATTGCCAGCCACCTCCCTGCTACCACTTTTGTAAAGTGGGACTACATCTACCCTCCTCCAGTCCTCTGGAACCACTCCTGTTTCCAGTGAATTGTTTAATGGGAATGTCAGAGGTGCAGCCAGTTCTGTCCCTGATCTCCCTCAGTATCCATCTAGCCCCATAGCTTTGTCCACTTTCAGATTAGTGAGTCCCTTCAGTACTCTTTCCTGTGAAAAAAGGCTTATGTCCTCCTTCTCCTTCCAAAGCTTCTGTTACTTTGTGGTCCCTCCCCTTCTCCTTCCTCTGTGAATACTGAACAGAAGTATTTGTTCAGGATGTCTGTCTTTTCCTGGCCCCCCTCTGTGCAGTCCCCTCTTCCCTTTTTAACCTTACAATCCTTCCCTCAGTCTTCCTCTTTTTGCTTGCATACCTAAAACATTTCTTGTCCCCTTTTGGTACTGCCTGGGTATTCTCTCTTCAGTTTATGCCTTCATGCTCCTTACTGCTTTTGCTGCTTCCCTCTGTTTCCCCTGATACAACTCCCTATACTCCTCCCTCTGCAACTTCTTATACCTTCTGAATGCAACCCCTTTAGCCTTTATCTTTTCTGCCACCTCTTTTGAAAACCATAGCGGTCTCTTTTTCCTCCTGCTTTTGCTCACTTGCTTGAGGCAAAGGTATGTCACCTTAACTGTGCCCCCTTTTTTGCATTACCCACTGTTCCTCCACCACCCAAGGTCATCCCTCTGCCAGGTTATCCCTCAGGCTTTCACCCACCTTTATAAAATCTGCCCTCATGAAGTCCAGGAGTCTGGCTCTTGAGTGTTTTGATTCTGCAGCTGTCCTTATACTGAACCACACTGTACAGTGATCACTGGTCCCCAGCTGGCCTCCCACCTTGATGTCTGTAACACTGTCCTTGTTAGTGAGTACAAGGTGTAGTATTGCCCCATCATGAGTGGGTTAGCTGACTAGTTGCTTGAGGAATGCCCACTGCCGGGAGTCCAGGATATCCCTGCTTCTAGATGTAGCCACAATGGAAAGGCTTCAATCTATAACCAGTACACTGAAGTCCCCCATCAGCAGCACCTCCCCTTCACCAGCTTTTTTGCCAGTGGCTTCCACCAGTACCTTATGTAACTCGTGCCACTGTGACAGAGGTTTGTAGATCACTTCAGTGAAAATAGTGGCTCTGTTCCCCATCTGCAGGGTGACCAACAGTACCTCTGTCCCCCCTGTATCCCCTGTACCTCCATTGCTTTTATGTTTTCCCTCACATAAAGCACCACACCCCTTCCTTTCCTTACTCCCCTGTCTTTCTTGAGCAGAGTACAGCCTGGTATGGCCATGTCCCTGTCATGATTTTCAGTGCACCATGACTTGGTAATGGCCACAATATCCATGATGGCCTCTACATCTGGAATCTTGTTTGCTAGACTTCTATGCATTTGCATAAATGGCTTTCCTGGCCTTGTTTGCACTCCGCTTGTTACCCCTTTTTCTTTTTTGCCCCCCTCCTCCCCTCCCCTCTCTTTTTAATGCTTCCAATCCCATCCCCATTTCCTTCTATCACCCTGCTTCTTTTATTAATTTGCACCCTGGTGGGTTCCTCTACCCTTGGGTTCTCTCTATTCTGTACTTCAGCCTGTGGGGGAAGGGGGAGTTTTTGCCTCACTCCACCACCTCCCTCGGCTAGTTTAAATATGCAAGGAAACATTTAAACTGTCCACTGAGAACTGCAGTTCCTCTGCTGGATGGATGCAGGATATCTCCCCTGTATATGATCTTACCCACTCAGGTAGATTACCAGTCCCCAGTGTAGTGGAACCCCTCCTCTCTGAACCATTCCTATAACCATGAGTTGAAGCTTCTGGTGTGGAGATCCCTCTCCTCTCCTTAGTCATAGACCAGCAGCACCTCAGAGAAAGCCACTGAGCATGCTGCCTCTCTAAGACCACTCCCCAACTACTGAAACTCCCACTGCACTACCTCAGTCCCATCCCTAACTAGGTCATTGGTCCAGTCAGGTGCTAATTCTTTATCAACAAATCGTTCTCTCTTTTCTCCATACAAGCATTACTGCAGATATTTTCATGCAGTTTAGCACTTGTTGCTGATTCAGTCATCAATTCAGTGGCCTCCGCTGCCAGTATGATGTTATGCTTGTGCAACTGTGTTACTTGGTTTTGGCCATTCGCACTGTCTGTTCCAGAGGAATTACCACCCTGTAGGGTTACCAAAGGCAAGGAACCCTCAAAGAGGATTCCACCCCTAGAGGTGCTGCGGGATGATTCCCTTGGTTAAAAGTACCTTAGGAAAGATCCAAGGAGAGAGGCAATGCCGCTGGAGGAGGAGGGGAGGATGGTGGGGCAAAGAAAAAGTGCTTGAAAGAGAGGCTTAAAGGAACTGCTTATATAGAACAGGAAGTAGGAGTGGCTGACTGCTTGTCCACTGATCTACAGGCATAGCCTTCCAAACAAGCATTTGTCAATGCCGAATGTTTGCTTGCTGGCATTGGCAGTGGTAGTGTAGAAGTTACAGAGCTGCGTAATAGGAATGGCAGTGAAGTATTGAACTGAAGCCAACCCCACCACCACCCTGCAGAGAGTGACAGGCATTGGGGTGTGCCTTTGGGTCGTCAGGCATAATGGACATGCCATTTCACCACACCCCACCCTGCAGACACTGACAAATATCACGGTGTTCCTTGGGGTCTTTGGCCCTTATGCGCACCCCATTCCATTAGGAAATACAGTGAGATGGGTGCGATATAGGAGAATGGGGTGAACTTTGGGGCCGAAGAGTCCAAGGCATACCTCGATGCCTCTCACTGGCTGCAGGGTGTGGAATGGTATGAGCATTACAGGCAAGAATCCCAAGTCACACCCCTGATGCCTGTCATTCTCTGTAGGGTTGGGCGTTATGGTTGGAAACCCCAATACCTCAGGCATTCGTTGGTATGTTCACTCCAAATGTTCAACATGGTTTTTTCGTGACCCCACCTCATGAACAGGGGGAATATCAGTTTGTTAGCCGAAAGCTGCTTATGCACAGTGACTACGGCATTTAGCACCACAGGTGCAAAAACATTCCAAACAGGATGTAAAAAATGACAGCTGTACTATTCATGGGGAGGTGTAAAAAATGGCAATGTTGCAAATCTGCAGTAAAAATATTTATAAAAATGGTGAAGTCACGAGCGTACATAGAAACTGTGCAACACACACCTGTAATATAATTAGGTTGGGGATTTTTTTTTTACAGCAGATTGTCAATTCAGGCATTTTGGTGGCTCCAATCATGAACAGTGTCACTGTGATTTTCTTTATCTGTCCCGAACAATGATTTCCCACAGCGACCATGCATCTCTGCGCTGAAAGTGTGAAAACACACTTCGGCCATGTTGTGAAAAATGACAGCTGTACTGTAAATAAGGAAGTGTGGAAAAATGCCACTGGTGAAAATCTGGACTTAAAATATTACAAAGTCATGAACTTACGAGGTGCGTGGAAACTGTCAATGCTCACTCATAACACAGTCATTTTATGGTTTTGTCACCAAATTTTTAACATAGCCATTTTAAGACCTCTGCTCATGAACAGTGTAACTGTGATTTTCTTAATCTGTCCCAAACATTGCTTTCTCACACAACAGCACCATTGTACGCTGCATGTGCGAAAACACATTTTGGTGGCATATGAAAATGGCAGCTGTACTGTTCATAAGGAAGTGTAATAAAATGGCAAAGTTGAAAATTTGGAGGAAAACATTAAATTCGCAAACTTACGAGCATGCATAGGAACTGCATAGCCGCCTCACGTAAAACAGTCATTTTTAGGAATTTTTCACCAAATTTTCAACATAGCCATTTTAAGACCTCTGCTCATAAACAGTGTCACTGTGATTTTCTTAATGTGTCCCATACATTGATTTCGCACATCGACTGCACCATTGTGCGCTACATGGGCGGAAACACATTTTCGGCAAGATGTGAAAAATGACAGCTGTACTGCTCATAAGGAGGTGTGGTAAAATGGCAATGTTGAAAATCTGGAATGAAAATATTGAAAATTCACGAACTTACGAGCGTGCGTAGGAACTGTACAATGCATGTTCATAAAACAGTCATTTTTTGGAATTTTTTCACCAAATTTTCAACATAGCCATTTTAAGACCTCTGCTCTTGAACAATGTCACTGTGATTTTCTTAATTTGTCCTGTACATTGATTTCGCACATCGACTGCACCATTGTGCGCTACATGGGCGGAAACACATTTTGGGTGAGATGTGAAAAATGACAGCTGTACTACTCATAAGAAGGTGTGGTAAAATAGCAATGTTGAAAATCTGGAGTGAACATATTGAAAATTCGTGAACTTACAAGCGTGCGTAGGAACTGTACAACACATGCTCATAAAAACAGTCATTTTTTTGAATTTTTTCACCAAATTTTCAACATAGCCATTTTAAGACCTCTGCTCTTGAACAGTGTCACTGTGATTTTCTTAATTTGTCCCGTACATTGATTTCGCACATCGACTGCACCATTGTGCGCTACATGGGGAAACCCATTTTGGGTGAGATGTGAAAAATGACAGCTGTACTACTCATAAGAAGGTGTGATAAAATAGCAATGTTGAAAATCTGGAGTGAAAATATTGAAAATTCGCGAACTTACGAGCGTGCGTAGGAACTGTACAACGCACGCTCATAAAACAGTAATTTTTTGGAAATTTTTTCACCAAATTTTCAACATAGCCATTTTAAGACCTCTGCTCTTGAACAGTGTCACTGTGATTTTCTTAATTTGTCCCCTACATTGATTTCACACATCAACTGCGCCATTGTGCGCTACATGGGCAGAAACACGTTTTGGGTGAGATGTGAAAAATGACAGCTGTACTGCTCATAAGAAGGTGTGGTAAAATGGCAATGTTAAAAATCTGGAGTGAAAATATAGAAAATTTGCGAACTTACGAGCGTGCATAGGAACTGCGCAACGCATGCTCGTAAAACAGTCGTTTTTTGGAATTTTTCCACCAAATTTTCAAAATAGGCTTCTTGAGAGCCCACCTTATGAACACTGGCAGTGTCGTTTTGTTAATCAGTCCCAAAAAGTGATTTCACACAGTGACTGCGAAATCACTCTTCGGGCCAGAATAATGCCATGACGGTGACAGCATTCATGAGAAAGGGTCCCAAAAACCCCATGTTGAAAATTTGGTGCAAAAATTCCAAAAAATGCCTGAGATATGTAACAAAGTTGAAAAACCCCTATCTATCCCATTATACAGCTTACCGGCATTTCCTCAGTTCGTGGTCGGCTTTGAAGAGTGCAGATGTGTTCCCGGTCCACGAAGATCGTTACGCCAGACTCTGGAGGTGAAGTATGGGGTGAGGGTGTGTGTGGGAGGCAGGTGCGCAGTGGTGTGCGGGTTGTGGGAGGGGTCCAGGAGACTGCGAGGGACTGTTTTTAATTTACAGTTTTTTTGTTTTTTTTTAAATTGTCGACGCGGGACGTTTGCCATGCTGGGGTGGGCTCCCAGCGTGGCACAAGGACGGCTGGGAGGGCCGTGGAGCCGACGGGGGATTGGGCACCCCCGTTGGCCATAGCATCTATTGCCATGCTGGGGTGGGCTCCCAGTGTGGCACCCAGTACTCGGGGAGGGGTTGAGGACAGTGGAGCCGACGGGGATTGGGCACCGCTGTCAGCTATACTATGAGTTGCCACACTGAGTGGGCACCAGAGTAGCATGTGGAAGGCTTTGGGGGGGGAGCGCAGCACAGCCGATGGGGGATTGGGCACCTCTGTCAGCTATACATGTGTGCCTGGGGGGGGCAGCACGCAGTATGCGTGCGTGCGTGTGTGTGTGTGTGTGTGTGTAGGGGGAGCTGCACATGAGCAGGCAATATCTTATCGCTGCTCACTGAAGCGTAGCTTCCCCTTTCAACTGTACACCACTGCATTTTGGAGCTGTCATAGACAGCTCCAGCATGCATTGGCGGACTGGGGCCGCACCTGCCAACACACTGACTGAATTGGAAGAGGGGGTGACACACCTCTGAAAACTCGGATGATGGCACTATGTTTCTTGCACATGCGTGCAAGCAAACATAAAAATGATGGCTGCACCCTTCAACAGTTTTCTCAAAGTCAACAGCTTTGTCTTGTGATATCTTTATGCATCATTCAATCTGCTCACAACTATGCACTGCCGGCTGTAAAGTGCTTGAAAGTCCTGCAATAACTAGGCATTAAAGCCAGAATTACTTCCCCCATTCTTTGGCTTACTGTCTGTCTCCAGGCACTGCTGCATGGATATAATCACTGCCGATGAGTCTGATAAAACACATTTCTTTATAGCATCTATTTTTTTCAGCTCTTGAGGCTTCCTGTTTTGGAGAACTTATTTGGAGATTTTCATAAAAAGGTGAGAAAAGTCAAAAAGGATTTTGAACGTTGTCTCTAGACAGGAACTACTTCAAACTTAGTGCAGGTGGGAGAAACCCCTGACCCAATGGCAGCACATCTCATTGTCTAGCATATGAGCTGGGTTCAGGAGCTGACCTAGGCCACTGGAATGGTGCAGCCAAGGCAATTGAAGTGCTGCCCATGGCCTCAAATTCCAGCACAGAGAGGGAGAGTATCACATTCATATAGGAAGGTCAGTTGTCATTCACATGAGCTCACTATGGCATGTACACATGACACTGCTTAAGGTTGGAAGGAAAGGCTGTGGGGGTTTGGATTTCAATCAGTCAATCAGTTTATATTTTTTGCTTTAGGAACATGTGTCAATCAACACAAAGGATTCCAATAAAAGTGAAAAAAACAACATTGCATTAACAACATGATACAATGTATAAAAAGTGTATTCACAGTTTGTACAATTACATGGGTGAACTATTGTTTTTCTAAGAGCTGATTGGAATTCTTTAATTGAGTTTTTGGCTGCACTGGAGAACTGAAGAACCCAGGCCCTGCATGTCATGTCCTACACCTGATAGTGTCAACAGTGGGAAGAATGCCTCTTTATTATCTCCGTCATGGGGGCAAGTCATGGAGGAACTGTCTCAGAGCAAGGTCGGGAAGGTCCAGGCTGGGAGTTTGCTGAATGAATCCAGAGTAGAAGTTCCTAGCCAAGAAGTATACATGCACTGGGGATCTATGCACAAAGGGTACGTTTGCCTATGCACTGCACATCTGTGGTGCGTAGGTAACCCTGTGTTGGAATGCCATGAGCAGTGAGTCCAGTGCACCCCCCAGGAGCATTCATGTAAGGGGCATGCACCATTTCCACACTCAGTCTCCCCAGCCAATCACACACTTACTTGCATGGCCAGTCTGGAGATGTTCCTGCACTCTGTTCCATTGATGAAGGTGCAAAGAAGGAGGTGCAGGACACAGCAACAAAGACCCTGCTGTATATTTTGCATGCCCCCCCATGACATCCGCTGGTTCTGACAGACAGGGAATCCCTCCACCATGCTATTTTGTGTGTCCCCATAACACCCTCTGGCTCTGGCAGACAGGGAATCCATCCACCGTGCTACCTCAGCCTACTGGACAGACCGGGAGGGCTGGGGCTGCCACTGGGGAACTCACCCATAATTTTAAATAATTCCAGTCCCTCATGAAGCAGGGAATCCACTTTGAAACCCAGGATGGGCATCTGATCAGATGTCTACCTGTGTTCCTCAGTCCGCCCCTGTGCAGCAGTGCCCTGGAGGGGCAAGGCCATGAACAGGCATCGCATGGTCCCAGCGATCGGGAATGTCGGCTACCTCGTGTCTGTCCATGGGGGCATAGGTATATGGGCCAGGTATGGGCAAACCTGCAGTTTATTCAGGACCAGATCTAGGACCAGGGAGAAGCTGTGAAGGCATATACAACATGTAGTTCTCTCTCCAGCCCCATATATCCCAAGACACTACAAAATGAAGGTTATTATCTGTAATGACATACTGATAATTACAACATTACAGTATTAGCTGTCCTTGGATCACACAAGCACTGCTGTTATTTCCTACAGCTGTGGTACTTGCACAAGACAGAACTCCAGGTCCTCACTTGGTACATGACAGTCTCTGTGCTCTGAGTTGTTGCATTGGATTTTTAAGTTCTGTTATATGAATAGCTTTATATACTGTAACTCTGTGCCTTGGACAATGGCTGCTGAATTTTGTCACCTTGTAACCCAACAAGTAGGCATGTAAACCACCCCAGCAGAAATTGAAGTCAGGAGACAAGGGACATCTGTGCTGATCAAGTGCAAATGGCTATTAAGGACTCTTTCCTGTTTCATGCACTAGCATGTATAACTGTTTCATGTTGCAGAAGAATCCCAAAGTTTGGTAATGAATAAAAAGACTTTAAGAATGGTAAGTCAATTGAGGTCTTCAAGACACTAAAAACTAGTTCTCATATAACCAGCTATAACATACACGATAATACATGAGCAGATGTGTATTATGAGTTTTTTACACACACCTGAGGTGACTGATGCCACTTAAAGCCTGAGAGTGAAGTTCAAGGGGTTTAAAAAGGCATCACACACTGAGGGTGTATGGAACAAGCATTTGTCAATGCCGAACATTCGCTTGCTGGTACTTGCATTGGCATTTGGAATTTATGCAAGCCCCCAGTTGTATCCATGTCCTTCAGCATCCATATCCCAACATAGTACCTCTTTGCAACTCCTCTTGCATCTGAGTAACATTTCACCCTCATACTTCTTAAGTGTCTGTCTTAGGAACCCTAACACCCTTGTGCTCAAGGGAACAAGCCTGTGTGGAAACTGCAAAACCTACACTTGTAACACAGTCATTCAGTGGAATTATTTCACCAAATTTTCAACATAGGCATTTTATCAGCTCCGGCCATGAACAGTGCCACTATGATTTTCTTACTTGTACCGAACCCTGATTTCCCACCGCGACCATGCTATTCTGCGATGGAAGTGTGAAAACAGAGTTCATCCAGGATGTGAAAAATTATAGCTGTACTGTTCATAAGGAGGTATGGGAAAAAGCAAATGTTGAAAATCTGGAGTGAAAATATGACAAATTCGCTAAGTTACAAGTGCGCATGGAAACTGCGCAACGCACGCTCATTAAACAGTCATTTTTTTGGAATTTTCAACGTAGGCATTTTAGGATGTCTGCTCATGAACAGTGTCACTGTGATTTTCTCACTCTGCACCGAACATGATTTCCCACAGCAGCCACGCTTTTGCACACCGGAAGTGCAAAAACACATTTCAGCCAGGATGTGAAAAATGACAGCTATACTGGTCATAAGGAGATGAGTGAAAATGGCAGGGTTGAAAATCTGGAGTTTAAATATTACAAATTCACAAACTTATGAGTGTGCGTAGAAACTGCGCAACACATGCTCGTAACACAGCCATTTTATGGACTTTTGCCATCAAATTTTCAACATAGGCATTTTAGGACCTCTACTCATGAACAGTGTCACTATGATTGTCTTACTCTGTAGCAAACACTGATTTCCAGCAGCAACTGCAATATTCTGCGCCGGAAGCGTGAAAACACATTTCGGCCAGGATGTGAAAATTGACAGCTGCACTGTTCATAAGGAGGTGTGAAAATATGCCTATGTTGAAAATCTGAAGTGAAAATATTACACATTTGAGAACTTACAAGTATGCGTGGAAACTGCCCAATGCACACTCGTAAAACAGTCACTTTTATGTTTGCTTGCACGCATGTGCGAGAAACATAGTGCCATCATCGGAGTTTTCAGAGGTGTGTCAGCCCTCTTCCAATCCAGTCAGTGTGTTTGCAGGCGCGGCCGCAGTCCTCTAATGCCTGCTGGAGCTGTCTATGACAGCTCCAAAATACAGTGGCATACAGTTGAAAGGGGGCTGGCAGTGGTGAGCGATCAGATATCGCCTGCCTGCGCACTCCCTACACACACACACACACACGCACACATATATGCTGCTGCTGCTCTCCCAACGCACCGCACTGTATAGCAGCCAACGGGTGCCCAATCCCCATCGGCTGTGTTGCCCCTGGAAACACAGCCATATGCCACGCTGGGTGCCCACCCAGCATGGCTATCAGAGTAGCCGACGGGGTGCCCAAATCCCTCGCCTCCACTGTGTCTCCCCCTAGCACATGGTGCCATGCTGGGAGCCCACCCCAGCGTGGCAACAGATGCTATGCCGACGGGTGTGCCTAATCCCCCATTGGCTCCATGCACCCCTCAGCCATCCTCTTCTGCCATGCTGGGAGCCCACTCCAGCGTGGCAAACGCCCCACGCGCCTTTTAAAACAAAAAACCTGTAAAGAAAAAACAGTCCTTGCAGTCTCCTGCCCCCACAACCCGCACTCCAGCCACCCACTGCGCACCCTGCCTCCCCACCCCCCATATACTTACTTCTCTGGAGTCTGGCACCATTATCTTCAGTGGACCAGGAACACGCCTGCACTCTTCAAAGCCGACCGCGAACTGAGGAAATGCCGGTAAGCTGTATAATGGAATAGATAGGGTTTTTTCAACTTTGTTGCATATCTCAGGCATTTTTTGGAATTTGTGCACCAAATTTTCAACATGGGGTTTTTGGGACCCCTCCTCATGAAGTCTTGCACTGTCATGGTGTTACTCAGGCCCAAAGGGTGATTTCACAGCCACTGTGCGAAATCACCTTTCCGGAATGATTAATGAAACAACACTGCCAGTGTTCATAAGGTAGGCTCCCAAAAAGCCTATTTTGAAAATTTGGTGGAAAAATTCCTAAAAATGACTGTTTTACAAGTGTGCATTGTGCAGTTCCTATGCACGCTCGTAAGTTCGCAAATTTTCAATATTTTCACTCCAGATTTTTAACATTGCCATTTTACCACACCTTCTTATGAGCAGTACAGCTGTCATTTTTCACATCTCACCCAAAACGTGTTTCCGCACATGTAGTGCACAATGGCACAGTCGGTGTGCGAAATCAATGTACGGGACACATTAAGAAAATCACAGTGACACTGTTCATGAGCAGAGGTCTTAAAATGGCTATGTTGAAAATTTGGTGAAAAAATTCCTAAAAATGACTGTTTTACAAGCGTACGTTGCAGAGTTCCTACGAACGCTCGTAAGTTTGCAAATTTTCAAAATTTTCACTCCAGATTTTCAACATTGCCATTTTACCACACCTCCTTATGAGCAGTACAGCTGTCATTTTTCACATCTCACCCACAACGTGGTTCTGCCCATGTAGCGCACAATGGCGCAGTCGGTGTGCGAAATCAATGTATGGGACACGTTAAGAAAGTCACAGTGACACTGGTCATGAGTAGAGGTGTTAAAATGGCTATGTTGAAAATTTGGTGAAAAAATTCTCCAAAATGACTGTTTTAGGAGCGCACGTTGCACGGTTCCTACGCACACTGGCAAGTTTGCGAATTTGTATTGTTTGTACACCAGATTTTCAACATTGCCATTTAACCGCACTTCCTTATGAGCAGTACAGCTACCATTTTTTACATCTCACCCAAAATGTGTTTCCGCACATGTAGTGCACAATGGTACAGTCGGTGTGCGAAAACAATGTTTGGGACAGATTAAGAAAATTACAGTGACACTGGTCATGAGCAGAGGTCTTAAAATGGCTATGTTGAAAAATTGGTGACAAAACTCCATAAAATGACTGCGTTACGAGTGAGCATTGCGCAGTTTCCACGCACCCTCGTAAGTTCATGAATTTGTAATATTTTCAGTCCAGATTTTCACCAGTGGCATTTTTCCACACCTCCTTATTGAACAGTACAGCTGTCATTTTCCACAACATGGCCGAAATGTGTTTTCACACTTTCAGCACAGAAATGCATGGTCGCTGTGGGAAATCATTGTTCGGGACAGATAAAGAAAATCACACTGACACTGTTCATGATCGGAGGTCCCAAAATGCCTGTGTTAACAATCTGCTGTAAAAAAATCCTCAAACTAGTTACATTACGGGTGTGCGTTGCACAGTTTCTATCTGCCTTCAAGTGACTTCGAAAGCAGTTTTAAGATTTCTGGCAGTTTTCCAACATTGCATTTTTTACACCTCCCATGAACAGTACCACTGTCATTTTTCACATCCTGTTCAGAATGTGTTTTTGTACCTGTGGTGCCAAATGCCATAGTCACTGTGCAAAAGCAGTTTTCGGCTAACAAACTGATATTGCCACTGTTCATGAGGTGGGGGTCACAAAAAAATGTTGAAAATTTGGAGTGAAAATACCAACAAATGCCTGAGGTGTTAGGGTTTCCGACCATAACGCCCCACCCTGTAGAGAATGACAGGCATCAGGGGTGTGACTTGGGATTCTTGCCTGTCATGCTCATACCATTCCACCTCCACCCACACTCTGCAGCCAGTGAGAGGCATCAAGGTGTGCCTCAGACTCTTTGGGCCCAAACTTCACCCCATTCTCCTATACCGCACCCATCTCACAGTATTTCCTGATGGAATGGGGTGCGCATAAGGGCCAAAGACCCCAAGGCACACCGTGTCACTTGTCAGTGTCTGCAGGGTAGGGTGTGGTGAAATGGCATGGTCGTTATGCCTGACGACCCAAAGGCACACCCCAATGCCTGTCACTCTCTGCAGGGTGGTGGTGGGGTTGGCTTCAGTTCAATACTTCGATGCCATTCCTATTATGCAGCTCTGTAACTTCTACACTACCAATGCCAATGCCAGCAAGCAAACATTCGGCATTGACAAATGCTTGTTTGGAATTTTTTCACCAAGTTTGCAACATAGGCTTTTTGTGAGCCTACCTCATGAACACCGACACTGTCGTTTCGTTACTCAGTCCCAAAAGGTGATTCCACGCAGTGACCGCAAAATCACTTTTCAGGACTGAATAACGCCATGACAGTGACTGTATTCATGAGAAGGGGTGTCAAGAAACCCATGTTGAAAATTTGATGTCAAAAGTCAAAAATATGGCCTAGATATCAACCTAAGTTGGAAAAACCCTATTTATGCCATTCATACCTCTCAACCTTTTGTCCCCTAAATGTGGAACATTGCCTCTCAAAATGTGGAACAAATTAGCAAAATGTGGAACACTTAATCAGATCTTTACCTAGGAGGCTCGGAACACTGTTAAAATGTTTGCATTTATGTTCAGAAAGTCTGTTATTGATTGAATAATATATTTTTTGCATCAACTATAGATTTTTGCTTTAAAATGTTAACACTGAATGTAGAACAAGTCCTCACAATGTGGAACAGGGAGCTTTTGTGAAGTAAAATGAGGACTGTTCCTCGTAGTGTGGTACAGTTGAGAGGTATGATGCCATTACACAGCTTACCGGCATTTCCTCAGTTTGCAGTCAGCTTAGAAGAGTGCAGACGTGTTCCCGGTCCACCGAAGATCGTCGTACCATGCTCCAGAGGTAAGTATGGGGTGAGGGGTGTGTGTGGGGAGGTGGGTGCACATAGGGTGGGTGCAGGTTGGCGGGGGGGGCAGAGACTTACCGAGGGACCATTTTCTTCTTTCACAGGATTTAAAAAGAAAAGGATGCTTTTGGCACGCTGGGGTGGGCTCCCAGCGTGACACCTACCTGTTTGTTGCGGGGGTGGAGCTGGCAGGGATTGGGCACCCCCGCCAGCCAAAACAGAAACAGATGCTTTTGGTATGCTGGGGTGGGCTCCCAGCATGCCACCGACCTGTTTGTTGGGAGAGGAGTTGAGCCGGAGGGGACTGGGCTCCCTTGTCGGCCATACAGTATGTGTGGTGGGGGGAGCATGAGTGCACTGGGGTGGGCTCCCAGCATGTCAATTGTTTTTTTGGGTGGGCTACAGCCAATGAGGGATTGGGCACCCCCATTAGCCACACAGTGTGCTGGGGGGTTCATGAGCCAAGGGGGATTGGGCACCCCCCTCAGCACACAAGGTGGGGACCGGGGACAAAAGGAGGGTGGGGGAGGATATTAGCAGAGGGAGGAAGCGGGAGGGATTGCCGAGTTGTGCATGACAGCAGTTCGGCTGATGTACTGTATGCTAATTGCATACACGCTACCACCACTGATTGCAGTGGACCTTTTGTTAGAAGTGAAGACCAACACAGCCAAACTGCTGTCATACACAGCTCAGCATGTATTGGTCCCCTAGGGTCGCGCCTGCTACACTGAGCAGTGCACTGGGGAGGAGGGTCACACACCTCCAAAACTCATAATGTTGCAAGATGTTCCTTTCGCATGTGTGCAAGTGAGCATAAAAAATGAATGATACACATCTACACGTCTTATTTTATATAATTTACTGGTTTGCAGTCTTTATCAACACTGCAAGATTACGTCTTGTTGAAAAGCACAGAACAACTAGCTTTGAGAGGTGAACTTGAATTTATTCACGCAAGCACTAAAGCATTAACATATCAACACTGTGAAACATTTTTAGTTTGCTACTTATCAGGCATCAGGAGGAACAAGTATATGCTGCCAACAGGAACATCTGAACTGCAACATCTAACACGTCTTGTAAAATTAATAGAAAACCAGAACGTCAACTGAAGGATTCACAGATATTTTATTTAGAAAACTTGAGCTGTAATGTAAAATTTTTAACAGTCTATCTTTTCACTATTTTCATTGAAGGTACACAGTTCTCAGCCCATCATAAATAGCCATCATAAAGCGTAATCTGTTGAAAATGAAGGAGGGCAGAGAGATGTACAAGTGGTGCAGACTTGACAGACTTCAGATAAACTGCTGGGCTGTCTCAAGCATGGGGGAAGGGAGATTTTATCTTCTGTGCAAAAGAACACGGCATCATCCATGGTGTTTTGATTTGTGAAAATTGTATTTTTATCATTGCGATGTACATGTAAACTAATGTTAAGCTGCTAAATGATACTGTACATAAAATAGCATTCTGGAGCTATCAACCGGTTACCTGGTTATTATGGAGTTCTGTAATACCTGGGTAACAGGCTGATATCACTTAAGACAGTTGATACAGCTTTCGATGGGCATGTTTGCAGGTTGATAAACACTGCAACCAGTAACTGTTAGTCAATAGATACATGGTCCTGCTTCCAGCAGAGAGCAAGAGGTCATGGAAATCAGAAAAGCACAATCATGATGTAACATTCAAGTGGGCTCACAACCCTAACAATAGCAGCACTACCTTATCACTGTAATATATAATAAATGATAGGTAAGTGCGGTATACAAGGAAATAAACCCTTTGAGGTAGCTATCCAAGTCATCAGGCTCTTGGCTGCATAATCTGGTTACCCTCCAAGATGTGTTTATTTCCCAATTGATTGCATTTGAGATCATTTCTGGGTTTTGGCTTTCTCTTGTTTTGTCCTAATGTTTTTCCATAGTGTAGTGGCATTTTTGGTGTGTCCAGTATGTTGTCCCCTTACTGTTTGTAGTATAGGGTCCCCCTATATGAGGAGGCATGGCTGTGATGGTCTACCCTTTAGTCTGGTGTGCTTTGTGCAGTCAGGAATGGCTTGGCATCTGAAATCAAGAGCAGCATGGAGTTTACAGTAAGGAGCATTGTGTGTGCCTTCAGTTGGGACCTGCATGGTATCTGCAGCTGGAAGCAGCAGCTGAAGGAGGTCAGAGTTGGTGGTGGTGACATGAAAGGCTGGCAGCAGCTGATGGAAGTTTAAGTTAGCTGCAGCAGCATTAAGGGTATGGTGCCTGAGGAGAGAGCTGGAGCATTAAGGGAAGTGGCTTTTTGATGAGATGGGAGATTTTTTAGGTTATTGTGAGGCTGTGGTCGGTATTATTTTTGTTTAATCTGGACTGGGTTTTGTAGGTCTTGGAGTTGTTTAAGTGAGCACTGCCTGGGGTGAGTGTTCTAATTGGTAAGTGAACTGGTATAATTGGTTTGGTAGGTTTGTTTATTGATGTGTATGTTGGCTTTATTGTTAGCGGACTTTTTTTATAGTGTATGGTGAGGTGTACTTCAGCATGAATGTCCATGCCCTGCAAAAACTCATTCTGCTGCACTAGTACCGTTTGTACTGAGTTTTCATTCTACTGCAGCAGAGATGTCACACAGTAGAGATGTCACACAACAATGCTCCTAAATAGCTGTTTGTCAGTTGCGCAACTACCGCTTGCGCTCCAGTGAAGCCCATGCTCAGTAGCACGTCGAGAAAACAGTCGGGTAGCAGTGAGATAACCTGGTGGGTGTTCGGGGTTAGTTAGGCAGAATCAGTATAACTGAGCAACTGAAAAGCAATTAGTAACTATTTTTTTTCCCTATGATTTCTGTATTGCAGACTCAATTCCAGGAAAAAAAGGAGTGTAAGGTGAACTTTCAGACCACTATTTAAACTGAAGCTGTTTTTATATGTGTTGCAGAATGCACAAAATGTTACTCTATAGCTGAAATCTGAGAAATATTTCAGTTTATGTTTTCATTTGTTTTAATAAAGATTGGTGAAACTGACATGTGGGTTGTTTTTTTCGTTACATCACACACTATATAAAATAACATATGGAACCCCCCATACACAACAGGGCTGTTTTTCCACCTCGTGATTACCATGATAACAGAGACCTTTCAAGCTTCACTCTTGAGGCCACTCTGTCATCACTGTAACCACTCGGTGGAAAAACAGCCTTGTTATGTTTGCACTCTCATACATTATTCTGTATGGGAGCCCATGTACAGCTAGCCGAACTTCTCATCACCACAGCTCCACTGCCATGTCACCGGGCACCGGCATGCCAGCTGATTGCCCTTCCCCCACTCCACAACTGCTGGATCAAGTTTCTTCGCAAGCACCTCTCCAGTAATACAGCTACAGCCCTTCCTGGAGATTGCTGCTGGGCTTGAGATGCAAGACAATCACTGCCCGCTACCCCAGCAAGCTACGCCTCCACTCCTGGAACTGTCCAGTCAGGCACTACCTTGGCTCCTCTTCACTGCAGCGGTGTATAAAATCTTGGTCTCCCTTGGACTGCTTGCTGAAGGAAGTTTCACAACCACAGCTCCACTGCCACACAGCAGGGGTCAGGCAGGGCATGCCAGTTGATCGCCCTCCCCCTGCTTCATGACCACCAGATCAAGTTTCTTCACTGGGACCGCTCCAGTAATACAGCTACAGCCCTTCCAGTTTGCTGCTGGGCTTGAGACGTCAGTCAATTACCACCCATTACCTCACGCCTCCACTCCTTGAACTGTCCAATTGAGCGCTGCCTTGGCTCCTCTGTTCACTGCAACAGGGCTTTAAATCATGGCCCACCCTGGATTTGTTTGCTAGCTGTAATTCTCACTGCTATAGCTCCACTGCCATGCCACTGTGGCTGAGCAGAGCATGCCAGCTGGTCACCCTCCCCCACTCCAGGACTGCTGGATCAATTCTCTTCACTGGGACCTCTCCAGGTATACAGTTTCTGACCTTTCTGAAGTTTGCTGCTGGGCTTGAGACATCAGCCAGTCACTGCCTGCTACCCCAGCAAGCCATGACTCCACACTTGAAACAGTCCAATCGAGTGCGGAGTTCCCTGCCCTGTAGCCTATTTCCTACAAAAGACAGACTTCCTAACCCAGTCCTCCATGCCGTGGTCCAGCACGCTAAGGACAGCAGTGTAACAGACATCTACCAAGAATAATCTACCTGGATCATAGCACAAAGGAATCTACCAAGAGAAGTCTGCCTGAACCACAGTGCAAATAACATCTACTAAGAGGGGTCTGCTTGGAGTCAGCTATTGAGCCAGCTATCAGATAAACCATGCCACCCCACTAAACTTCCACCCACAAGCTTTCCTCTGGTCTACTCCTGAAATGTAAGTGTTGTTCCTCTAATTTTTATATGTGCTTATCGAGCTCTTGTGAGCCCCACAACTGCTATTGGGACACTTGGGCTGCATCTACTCCATTAGTCTGCCTTTTTAGCCTACTAGCAATGTTAAATTGTGTTGTATTTATTTAGCCTGGCTCATCCAGATTGTTCTTAGGTGTGGAAGACTGTTGATGTAGATATTTTAATATGGTATAATTTATATTATTTACTGCTGTGTTATTTACTGTGATTTTAATGTTTGCTATATGTGTTTGATTTTACTAGGTAAAAGCGCTTTGAACTCCTGGAAAGTCGCTTTGTACAAATAAAATATTTGATTTTATTTGAAATTTCTAGATATCCTAGCTACACCTAATTTGGGTTTGCAATGCACCTTACTTCACTGTTGTCTTTCTCTGCATCTCAGTTCTTACCAGTGTTTGCCTATCAGCAAGTATTATTCCACTTCTATAGTGAAGCTGTCAGGTTTCTCCAGTTATCTTAACTAAGGTCTACCCAATTATATAGTGCTTTGATCTACAATTTGTTTATATACTGCCCTAGGCCTGTTGTGCTGAGTCTCATAGCCTTGCCAGCCTGTTTTTTCCAGCTGGTTACTACCATCTGCTGCTGGTCATTATATCTCACCTCCTTGCCTCTATGCACCTTGTCTTTTTCTGCTTTCTCCTTCCCCTCCTACTCCTGCCCCCGCTCTGTCTTTCCCCCTCCCATCCCTCTACCCACTCTCTCCCCCCATCTGTCTGTACCTCACTCCCCTCCCTCCCTCCCCCTTCCTATTCACCCTGGTCTATTCTCCTCTCCCTCCTTGAACCTGGAGATTCTTCACCGAGCCCTTGTCCCTTCTCTGCTTCCCCCCCCCGCTCTTCTCCCTGATCCAAGGGACATTAGTCCCACTCCATCCTTCTGCTCATTATCCTGCTTCCCCTCCTATGTGGTTGTAATCCTCCCCACTATCTAGGGGCATATACTTTTCAGATCTTCCAGGGGTATTTGGGGGGGGGGGCACCTCAAACACTAAGTCACCAAGACAAATGCACTCCCATACAAGTTAGGAAAAGATGTGGCCTACCTTACTGGCATCGTCAATCACCTGTGCACTCTCCCCTTCACCCATAGAATATGGATTCTCCCCGAATCCTGGCACACTGGACCAGGAACTCCACACTGCACATCTCCTGAACCTCTTGAGCCCCCAGAGCCCCTCAGTCCCACCAAGGGTGGGGTGGAAATTTTATCTAGAATCAAACTTGTGAGAGAATTAATTTAGCTGCAAAGAGAGGGGGAAAAAAGGTTTCCATTTCATTAGCTTCCCCTTCAGTTTAAATAAAGCACTCACTGCTATTCTTCACCCAACTAGCTTCTTTATTTAGCTCCTGCAAAGCAAATGATTTCGGCAATGCAGGGGCACATACTTCATTCAAATAAATAAAGCAGCTCCACCGGGCTAATCAAAACTTTTTACAAACATACTGGCTGGACATTTAGAGCAGCAGAAACAATGGATTTAAGGCAGTAACAAGCAAGGAATCTTCTACTCTCTCTCTTTTGAATGCTTTACCCAAGGACCTCTCGACTCAGATCCCTTAATCTTCTGGCTCTCTGGATCTGGTAAGCCAAACCTTTTTTCTCTCTCCTGCCAGGTTACCCACTCTCTCAATGGCACTGGTCGTCACCCTAATTCCGGTGCGGGAAAGCGGGTTGCTTCCCCCACCTGAACCTCTGGGTGCTGGCCCAAGCCACAAGGGGTGCCAGGATTTTTCCTTATGACCCAGGCCCCATAACCCACTCAAGCTTTGCTTTTTACTGGTGCTGCCTAAGCACCTGCTCCCTCATTTTGTTCAGCCTCTCATCTTCACAGCTCCACTGGTACAGCGGCCCCAAAACCTGGCCCAGCTCCAGTACTATAGGCTTTGCTTCTGGCTGTCCTGCCACTATAGAGCCCCTGGGCACTGCCACCCCCAGACCCCTCCAAACAGCCTACCTTCACAGAAATAGTGGCCTAAATCTGCTCTGTTTCTAGCTGACACTTTTTCTTCTTTGGGGAAATCACTGCCAGACCCACATTCCCTCAGCACCTCCTGGGCTTGCGTTAAGTTCCAGATGAGGGCCACCCTCCAAGGCCTGTCTTTACAACCTGTGATCTGCCTGGCCTTTAAGCACCAGCACCCCAGGACCTGCACCACCAAGCAGGCCCCATATTTGGGTGAAAGGCCCCCAGGCTCCCTCTGCCTCCAGGCTGCCCTGCCACACCAGGTATGAGGGAGAGCCACTGCCACCAGCTTCCCTTCTGTGGGGACCATGCCACTGCCCCCATAGCCCTGGTAGCCCAGGAATACACACTATAAGGGGTCTCTAAGGGCTTCTACCTTTCCTGGTCCCCCATGGCCACCTACATTCCCTGCCCCCAACGATGCAGGAACTGACATACCATACTTCCCCCATGGAGCTCCATTCCCCCAGCTTCTCATCACTGCAATGCTGTGAAAACCGCCCTGTCTACACTTTGGGGGTTCCCCCCCACTGGCCAACTCAGACTGCCAAGCTCCCTTACTTGCCCACCTAACTCTGCTCCTCCAGCAACCCACCTCCAGCCCCGGCCTAATGCCCGGGCTGAAAAGGCCCTGAACCTTTTTTTCTGCTCCTTTACATACTCCCTAAACCTACTGTCTGTTGCTATCTTGAGGTGTTGAGGAGCCAATATTCCCCAGAGCACTAAAACTCCAGCCTGGGGTTAGGGGAAAGGATGCCTAAATGAAAGCATAGGCCCTCCTTTAAGGGGGGGCTTACATGGTGATGTGGAAACTAACTCTGGTCCTTCTCCTCCTCCTCCCTCCACCCCCTCAATTCCCAAAGGCCTTAGCATCTTCCATCTCAATACTAGGAGCCTTCTCCACAAATTTTGACCTCCCTAATGTCTGGGTTTCACACTATTCCGATATCCTCTTCATTTCTGAATCTTGGCTCTCCTGCAGGACTCCTGACTTTAGCCTATCCCTTCCTGATTTCCACCTTTTCAGGCAGGACCATGGAAAACGTGTCAGTGGTGTTCTGTTGACCTCTATGTCTGTGACAGCCTCTCCTGCATCACTGCTTTAAGGGATTCTACCCTCCTCCCATGAGTTTCTCCTTGCCAGGCTTTCCTTTCTCTTCACAGTACCCATTTTCATTGTATTTGTCTATGCTTCACCTAAAATCTCACCCTCCTCTCTGGTTGACTCCTCTCTCTGCCATCACCTCACACTCCTCCTCAGGTAAACTCATCCTCCTTGGGGACTTTAATATTAACTGGCTCTCCCCAGCCTTCAGGCAGACCTCCCTAAGGATCGAGTCCCTTAATCTTTCCCAGATCATTACTGAACCCACTCCCCGAATCACACCCTTCTGGACTTGGTTCACTCCTCCTACCTCCACCGCATTATTGCAGCAGGTATTCTGAAGGACACCGTCAGCAACCACTATATGATGTTCTGTGTCAGAAAAGTCCAGTGCCCTACTTCATCACCCAAGTACATCTGGTACAGGGCCCTTCGATCACTTAATACCAATGCTCTCCTGAGCGACTTAGCTGCAACTGACTGGTCAATCATCCTCTCCAACCCTGACACTGACATGGTCCTCTCCCTGTTCGATTCCAGATTTTCCTTCAACTGAGGCAAGCAACCCCCCCCCCAAGAAAGTCCATGGTTAAATCTTCCCACTTTCTCTGGATTTCTCCTGAACTCATTGATCAGTATAAGTCATGTAGTAATGCATGAGCCTATTACAAATTTTCCTCCTCACTGCCTAACCTCCTCTCTTACAGGGCACTTAGAAATTCATGTACAAAGGCTGTCAATGCTGTCAAACTCCTCTGTTTTAAGGCCAACCTCCAGAACAACCTTAACTCCCCAGCCAAAGTCTGAAAGGTGATTCACTCCCTTTTTGACCTCTCTGCTCAGTCTATTATCCCAGTCCTCATGGTTAATGGTTCACCTGTCTCTGACCTTCCGTCTATAGTTGCTCACTTCAACAAGTTCTTCACTACTGGTAATCTCACCTTCCCCCCCAGCTCCTCTTCTCTCCCTCTGCTCCACCCTCCTCCCTGCCCCCTCCCCCCGGAATTTCATTCCCCCCGTTACTACCCAAGAAACCTTGCTTGCCCATTTGTCTCTCAACCTGTCTAAATCTAGTTCTGATGGGCTTGATCATAAACTTCTTCACCTTTCAGCTCCTGCCATCACCTCCCCCTAACTCATCTCCTCAACCTCGCCTTCTCCCTGTGTGCTGTTCCTCAGTTATGGAAGATTACCAGAGTTCTCCCTCTTCATAAAGGGGGTGACCTCTGCTCCCTGGCAACTTCCTTCCCATGTCCCTCCTACCTTCTCTTCCAATGCTGCAAGAGAAGCTTGTCTACTCTAGGCTTGCTGATGTCCTCTACTCAGTCAACTTCCTCTCCCCTTTCCAGTCTGTTTTCCAGAAGTACCACTCCACTGTATTCTCCTGCTGCATGTCACTGTCTCCATCCTCCTGGGGATGGATCAGGGGCACATCTCAATGGCCATTTTCATTGATCTTGCCAAAGACTTTGACATTTTGGCCCATCCGCTCCTCTAGGACAAGCTGAGCTTTACTGGCCTTTCAGCTCCCGTTATTGAATGGTTCTATTCCTACTTCATGGGTTGTCAGCAGTCAGTACAGTAAGAAGGCATCCTGCCACCTTCCCCACACATCTAGGCTGGGGTTCCAAAGGGCTCCATCCTGGGCCCCATCCCCTTCTCTATTTCCTTGAATAACCTGCCCTCAACCCGTGTCAAGCTCACATATTTACATGTATACAGATGATGGTTATCTACACCATTGGCCCCTCGACAGCAGTGGTCTAGTTCCACTCCAACCAACTCCAGGTCAACACTAAAAAAACAGTATCTATGACCTTTGCACTAGCCAGAAATTGGCCAGGCTTACCTTTCTCTGTCTTCTCCACCCTGGATAACATCCCCCCTCAAAGCAGGTTTTTCCTTTAAGTATCTCAGTGTGTGGCTAGATATTACGCTTGACTTCTCTGCCCACACTGATGCCATCCACTTAAAGCTCTGTCCCAAATCTGGAGTCTTGTACTGCAACAAAGACTGCTTGTCTCCTCTGGTCCACTGGGAACTTGTTACCAAACTAGTGCTCCCAGTCTTTGACTATAGAGATGTGGTCTACAGCATCACCTCCTCCTTTTCTCTTGCCAGACTGGACACCCTCAGCAATGCCTTTTGTTACTTTACTACCAACTCCTCCCTTGTACCCACCACTGCTCTCTCTACTCCTCCCTATCAATCCTTTCCCTACCCTCATGTCACCAGTCTCATTGTGCCCCTTTCATCTCCAAATACTGGTTTGGGTCCCTGCCCTCTTACCTATCCTACTCCTGTCTCCCATTCCCTCTGCCTCACACTCCCTTCACTTCAGGGATCCTCACACCTTCTACCTTCCCCACCCCCACTCTTCTACTCAGTAATCAGCCTTCTCCTATCAACTTCTCTCCCTCTGGAACCTGCCACCCTCCTCTTCCCATCTCTTCCCCCTTCCCGATCTAACTTAGACACTACCTAAAATTCCTCCCCACCATCATCTGATCCTGTCAGCCTTATCCCTGATCCTCCCTTGTTGGATTCTCTTTTGATCCTTGATGTTGGGCCTCCTCCTGGGTTCTACCTCAGCCTGTATCAGGTTCCTACCTATTCAACATCTGCACTGCCATTCATTCCACCTGCTTTGGTCTCTTTATTTGCACATCAAAGTCACTCATTGTACCTTCACTTATCTCTGTGAACTTTTTTATTTGCACTTATACCATGTTAAACTGTACTCTGTACTTTATGTTGTACTGATCCTTTATACTGTGTATGCTTTTTATTGTACTTCCCATTCCCTTCCCCTGGGTTGCATCTGGAAACGAGCCTTGGCTCAGTGTGCCTTTCCCAGTTACCACATTTCCAATAAATAAAGAAATATAACAATAAATAAATAAAATTGTTAGGTTTTGGTCTTTGAAATGTTGCTAAATGGATGTTTTCTTCCAGTGGTATACAGATTGGATTGTGGAAATACACAGCTTTAATTGCAGAGGTACATAAACAGTGTTAATGTATTTAATTTCAGAGGTACACTGCTTTAATTGCAGTGCTATACAGGGATATAACTGATAATGGATCCTTTACAGAACAATTCCCATCCATGTACTATATACATAAATAGTTAAATATATATGCATTAAAGATTGACAGATAGATAGATAGATAGATAGATAGATAGATAGACAGATAGATAGATAGACAGACAGACAGACAGATAGATAGATAGATAGATAGATAGATAGAAGGGTGCAATATTGCCCTAATATTAGGGTTGAGTAAACAGTTTAATATTAAATCCTTATTTTGACACCTTAAAATGCAACAATCCCTAGGCAACATAGCCTGAATTTTGGCAAGTGGGAAGCTGGTGCCAGGATCTCTCACTCTTTAAATTTGATAGTCAATTCAGCTACTTCAAAGTTTAAGAAGGTTGAAAAAACATGAAAATATGTGTTTTAAAAGTTTTTTTGCTCATCAATAAAACAAAAATGTCTGTGAATTGAGCCCATAAGCTCTCAGGTGCATTAGCATTTGGCCCAAGGATGAGTCTTGACTCTTTTAGAGTTAAAATTATTAAGAAAATAAACTACTGTTTTTACACATGCACTTGTACAATTATTTTCATAAGGTGATTTTTGCAAAAACTACATGTCGTCCTCTGAAAATTTGGAATTGCGACAAATTTTTGAAGGTGGATCCAAATTATATATAGTAGGCCCTCTGCCAAAATCCATTGCAATGGTCTCTCCTTTTCATCCTTCCTGCTTGAACGGGTAGCGAGACAGGGCTGCCCCTTTCTCCCTCTTATTTAATTTGTACTTAGAACCCCTGCTTCTCCGGCTACAGCGGTCACCAAAAATCAAAGGGATAATGGTTCGGGGGGGGGCAGTTTAAATTGTCAGCTTATGCTGATGATCTGCTTATTCACCTTGAAGATCCTATTCCCTTCCATCCCTGAGGCCCTGGCTGAGATTGCTACCTTTTCCAGCCTCACAGGTTATAAGTTAATTCTTGACAAGACTCAGGTGATGCCACCGGTGCTTAATTCTTGATAAGACTCAGGTGATGCCACCGGCACCAACCATACATGTTTCCAAGCAGGATATCATGGCTCTGGGCCTCTCCTGGGAACCCCACACTCTCACCTACTTGGGAATTAATTTGCCATGTCACCTTTTCAAAATAGTTTCTATTAACCTTCCTCCCCTTTTGCAAAATGTAAAGCATGACTTCACTCGATGGACTGTTTTACCCCTAACTTTTTGGAGCCATTTCCACACTATTAAGATGAATATCTTTTCATGGCTTCTTTATTCCTGGGAATACTGGGAACCTTTCTACCCAAGGTCTGGTTCACTTCGCTGAAAAGACTGTTGAACCACTTCTTCTGGAGGGAGGGGGAAGTTCGTTGGGCCTACTCCAAACTTATCCACCCGAGAGATAAAGGAGGTTTGCAGATTCCTCATTTTTACCTTTGCTACCTAGCTTTGCATGGTGCTAAGTTTCTACAGTGGGTAGTGCCTCAGACAGACTTGGAGGAGCTGGTTATAAACCCCTTTGGTTACAAATTGAGGCTTACCTTTCCAGGAAGTTTGGTGTCCAACTTTCTAGTCTTTTGTATGCTAAGCTGTCTAGTTTGCCTTCTGCCTTGTGGCAGCCCCACCCTGGTGTGGTCTCTCAAGGCCAGAGGACAACTGGAGCACTTTCTTCAACAGAGATGGTCTAAGTCCTTGACTCAACCGGTTTTGGCAAACCCTAATATTTGTATTGGGGAAGGCTGATCCCATTTTCTTTTTGTCCTCCCCTGAGAATGGTATGTGTGTCTTCCCTAATTGAGCAAGGTGTGCTTCTACCACATGGGCAATTTCAGGAGACCTTTTTGATTACCCTCCTTCATCCCTTTAAATACTTACAGTTATTGAAGGCCCTGATCTCCCATTTTGGCAGTGGCCTTCGGGGTTTTGTGGACAAAGATGTGTTACCTCAGCTCATTACTTTGGGAGCTTAGTCCCACCCAGTGGCCAATACCTATGCTTTCTTACAAATGGCTGACCCTACCTCTCCCTCTCGTGTTTGCTTCTACTGGCAGCAGGCACTAGCTGACCAAAGGGACCTGAAACATTGGCAGTCCATCTGGCGTAACTTATATAAATATATAAAAAAAGATTGTTACAGATGGATTAAATTTTGGATTCTTCATGACATGTATTATAATCCTCTCAGGTTATTTAGGATGGGAAAGTTGGGTACAGCAGACTGTTCCCATTGTAGACTGACCACTGGACACTTTTTACAAATGTTATTGGAATGTCCCAAAGTGCCTCTCTTCTGGCAGAAAATCTGGGATTCTTTAGACCCAGGGTTGGGTCTTGAAGAGGCTTTTACACCAGAAATGTGTTTGCTGGGAGACTATCCACAGTTCTTACTGGGTCATCGTAAAGCTCATATAGCCCTTATTTCAATGGTGGCTAAAGTCATCATTTTAACACATTGGAAGGAGGATATAATGCCGCCATTCAGGGAATGAGATGTTTCAGGCTCTGAAGGTCAAGAAACAAACTGTTAGGTTCAGACAGAGGGAAGACCTCTTCCGTCAAAGGTGGGAGATTCTCCATACTCAACTGTTCACGCAGCAGGTTCCTGAGTAGTGCTGATTTTACTGGACCCCTTTTTTTTGTTACCTTTCTTTGTTACTTTCCCCTTTTGTATTCCTTATTTCCCTCTTTTGAGGTGCCTGGGTCCTTGGAGGTGGTGCTCTGGGATGCTAGGGTGTCTGGAGTGGGGTATAGGGTGGAGGGGGGAGGGGTTTGGGGAGAGGGGTTTTGGTTGTTGTTCCATTTTCTGTGAATGTCTATGTTACTTGTTGTTAAACTGTGTGTATTCATTATACCTGAAAATTCAATAAACTTTTAATAGAAAAAAACTGACATTTGTCACTTTCATAAGCCAAGATCTATCTTTGTGAGATAAGACTTTCATTTTCATGAGTCTCAGCAGTCATAAAAGTTTGGAAAAGAAGATGCAAGATAGTAAAGAAGAGAATCCTTTGTGCATCAAAAATAAGGAAAAACTTACAAGTTAAGTGTGAAAGTTATGTGATCGATAATGCAGGATGCAAGGTTGATTCTTCAAGTGCTTAAGAGATACTTTTTTTAATATCATAAAATTATGCTGTCGTGAGTCACAAAAACAGGTCCTGCTTTCATCACACAGGAACCTGTTTTCATGACTAATAATCCCACTTTGCTGAGTCATACCAGTCATGAAATGAGTAAAATAACAGAAAACCGCACAGCTTTTGTTAAAATAAGAGATTATCATGCATCTTTCAGCAAAATGACTATCTTTCATTTTCATGCAGCTTGCGTGAAAAAGTGCCCTTTGCAGAACAATTGGAGTTTTCATGCAAGAGGCATGTAACCCTCCCTCCCTCATTTCAGGGGGCTTACCTTAAGTGTCTCCCTGGGCTCCACTGATACCTACTGCCTAGCAGACGTCCAGCAATGGAAGTTAAATCCATATGCAGCAGGGTGCTGCTGTTGCTCTGCATGTGTGCCTACATCCATGCCATCACACTATCCCTTTAAGAGCTCCAGCCCTGTGCATTGTGTGACTAGCCTGTGCTGGGTCTGAGTACAATGGAGCTCGCGACCAGCCAGGCATTACCCTGATCGGCTCCACTCTGCAGTCGCCAGCAGAGCAGAGGCAACCCTTGCTAGTACTGTAAATATTTATTTCTAAATCCTTACTGTTGTTTAGATAAAGTAAATTGTTTGAACTGCCAGTACTGCAGCACTAGTTTGCTCCGATGGGAGTCGCCATGTTTGGTCTGGGACTTCCTGGTTTGGACCAATCAAAACCAAGGGGTCTTCAAGAGGTCCTAATTACAATGAATTATGGGTGAAACTGTGAACTTTCTTATTGGCACCTAAATTGATCACTGGGAGCACTAGAACTGTGATTGACAGCTCTCTCAGCCACCCGGAATACAGGAAAACTGGGCAAGTTCAAGAAACTGTTTTTAACTGTGGTCACCAGCTCGAGACTCTGAGAAAAGAGGAGCCAGTTTTGGCTCTGTGAAGATTCTCATGGAAGAGGACTGAAATTGCCTCCTGTGATTATCGTTTGATCCAAAAAAGGGATCGATCTTCATGAACTGCCTGCCAGCAGACTGAGGGATTGCTCAGCAAGTCGGTTGAGATTGCAACTGGCCACAAACCAAAGAAAAGAGAACATTTAATGTTTCTTCAGCCGCAAGCCTGTGGCCTACCATGTGTGTGTGTGGAGACGTTGATCCTGGGACTCCTGAAGAAAAGCAAGAACCACTCCAGTACAGTAAGGACTTTCTCTTGCAACGTCCAGCTGGAGGGTTCACCAGCACGCGGACTTGCTTTTAAAAGACATTTTATCCAGCAGGGTCTATGCCATCAACGGCCCAGCCAGACTGTTCCTGTGCCATCCTCAGCTTTTCAGTGAGAGACCAGACTTGGGGAGTCAGCCCCTGTGCAGCAATCCAATGCAGGTTGCAACCACCTACAGGGAAAGGCCGTGAAGCAGAAGTGAGTCATGTCAGCCCCGGCCCCCACCAGCTTTCAGATGGAACATCAGGTCTCCATTTCACCAGTCTTGTTATCTGCCAAATTGGGTACAGTGAGTAAAATCAGGGTAGCTTCCTGCAACACATCCTCAATTGTTTTAATGGTACCATCTGATTCTGTTTGCCCGTTTAATGTGCTTAAAAGTGACTGGGCCATCCGGCCACAGATACAAATAGTTTATGGTTTCCAAATGTGTTGCTTTCATTTAATCACCCTTCTTTCCATCAAGGGCCCAACATCAGATGCAATGCTGGCCAATCCATGGCACCACCTCAGGCATGCCTGTGTTCCACTCTGGGTACCCAGTAGTTGCTAGACTGATAGATTAAGGGACTTAACTGATTGCATGCAAAGTAACCAGTCTCAGTACAATAAAGTAATAATTTGCCTAGATTCTTACCCCTTCCTTGTTCACATCCCCTTAATAAGCCTGATTTGCTGTTTTACTGTTAACCTGGCTTGTGAGCATATAATTACATGGTCTAAAGGTACTGAAGTACTACAAAGCATATTGAAAGTGCATGTTTGTATTATTGAAACTGTCTTTTACAGGGGACTGCAGGGTGAATGCCAAGAGTCTGAACCCTGCTGGTAAGTGGAAGGTGCATGAGCACATCATTAATGTTGGTGCTAAGTTGCATTCTAAAGGTGAAGTGTTGCAGTTGCAGAATTAAGTGTACATCGTCACTAGGCAGGATTGTTGGTGGTTATAGCTTCCCAGAGGGCTGTACCAATTTTGTTAGGAACCCACTTAAGCACTACTCTGGGTGGAGGCACCATAATTGTAGTTCTGTTGTTGATAGGCATACCGAAGTACCCCACATTTCCAGATCCAGGCCCCTCAACCTGCAAGCAGGGAAGCAGGCAGGGGTAGTAGCCCTTGGTATAATGGCGACAGGGTTACAGGCATGACAGTGTCAAATTGGGCTGCAGCTGGCATGAAAAACTTGCCATTTGGCATGAAATGTGGCCACCAGGTGCCCAGTCTCAGAGGCTTACTACAGCCCCCCCTTTTGGGTTCCTGACACCGGGTGCCCAATCCCCATGTTAGGCAATTAGTAAGGAAGGGTTGAGACCACTCACTCTTGCAGCACCTCCTGTGGATTGTGAGGGGCCTTGAATGTTGTGGGTAACCGTCCAATATTAATTTCCCCCACAGGTGGGCATGGGGGGAAGGGAGGAACAGACAAAAACAGGGATAGAAAAACTTCCTCCATTAAATGCCTTGATGACAGCCAGATCCCCACAGCCATGTGACCAGCCCTGTCTCTGCCTGCTCATCCTTTCCAACTCCAGAAGCAGTAGATGGGTGCTTCTTGTGTCAGAAACGTCTGGGAACTGTCCTGACCCCTGCTACACTGGGGTTAGTCTAGAGATGTAGCTTAGTAGTTGGCAGACTGGAGCAGTGCCCTGAAGGGAGAACGTATATGTAAGAGTGTCCTGAGGAGAGAAAGAATCAGTCAGCTCCAAGAGGAGTTAATTACAGCATGTGAATAAAAAAAAAATCCTTAGATCATGCAATATCATATTTATATAAAGTATAGAATACAGACTTCCTGAACAACGATGACTCTAGTGTGAAAAACACATGGTGATGACATAGCTAGCATGAACATACTTCATAAGTCTAATTAATTATTCATGAACTAAACTAGCTCACTGATTGGCACCCATGCCAGTCTGAAATCTCATAGAAATGACTGGTGCGGTAGCAACACTCAGCTCATCTCGTGTGCTACACTGACAGCAGTGGCGCCAAAACAAGAACTGTTTTTGGCACTGCTGAAAAAAAAATTGTTATTAGACTTTTAATCACAATAATGACCTCACAGCCAGTCATTTCCTGGTAATTAATGACCGACTAGGTGGGGTTTAGGAAATGACCAGCTGTTCGGTCATTAGTGCTTAAGTAGTGTGTTATTTTCACACTAGCCACCTGACAGTTTATTTTGCAAAATCTAATTTCTTACAGACTGTAGGAATAAACATGGGATCCCTCAGGTGTGACGGCAGCATACTATGTTTCCCAACTCTCAGGTGTGATGGCAGTACCAGCACTATGGCCCCCATCCCTCAGGTGGATCGCAACAGTACTATGTTCCTCATCCACCAGTGGTGATGGCTGAAGCATTACAGCCCCCGGCACTCTGGTGTGATGGCAGTAGCAACAATGCAGTCCACATCCCTCAGGGGTGATAGCAGTAGTGACAGCACTATGATCCCCTTCCTTCAACACTCACACGTCACGTGCACAAGTTACAAATTACTGGGTCACTTTGCTTGTTAGAACTCAGATGTGAATTAGTCGGGGGGTGTGGGGGGGTGCAGCCCCCCCTTTGTGCACAATTTCCGGTAGCCTTATTGTGCATATCACCAAAATTGTTTTCGGCGATATTGCAGGTCAGGATAATAGCGATAGCCTTTGTGCGGTTGCTATTATCACAGAACCGTATGATGCAATAAACATATACTGGTATTTTTTTTTATATTCTTTGTAAACCAGGTAAGACTCACTAGGCAGAAGTGCCTGTTTTCAGGGGTGATGCAGGAGCAAGCACTGGGGATGCTAAGTGGCTTGCTCAGAGCTGCACAGTATGCAAGTGGAGGTTGTGGGAATCAAACCTAAGTCTGCTGGATATACCCAGTTCATTCACTGTTTGTTACTCTAGCCTCTAGGCTATACTACCAGCCTAAATAACCCTCAGATATAATGTTTTAACATGTGATTTCAGTAATAGTGTACAGTACCTACAATGCAAATTATGAACATTAAACACTTTTTAACATTTTACTAACTGAATTATTTGCCACTCCATCTGCTTATTTTTTCTTACACCAAAGTGGGTGAATAGTTGACAGAGCACTGTAAATAGCTTTTAATCAGGCTTAATTATACTGCATCCAGAAACAGATAAAATTTGTTTATTCTGGATTTATTTAATATTGTTTTTCTGTAGTTCACTAAATAAAATCTATTTAGCACTCTGTGAGGCAGATGTTTTTAAATTTTGGAATAGAGGCAACACGTTATCCGTTTATGATTAATTTTAGGTACACAAGCTTTCCTTCATGTTTAAAACATATTCAAGTGGCAGTGTATTCGTTTATCAGTTTATGCTGACTAATATATGCTGCAGTAAACAGTAAAGGATTTATTGTGAAGCACTCAGGGTCTATAGTTGGACTCTCGCTATTTTTGCAAAATCTCTGCAATTTCAGGTTACTTTTTCTCCAGTTTTCCAGTGGCTCTGCTCATGTGTGCTGATACTTGTATTTTTTTGTATCATCCACTGTAATATAAATAATATAAGATGTTTAGGCACATACTAAATGAAAACTATGCTTTCAGGAAGGAAAGCAGTCCTCAGCTGATGGAGAGGTTGGTGGGAAGCATGGGTGGTTAAACTGAAGCATGGTTGGTTACAGTAAAACAGTGTGGGTGGTTTCCTTACTGATTCTATAAGTAACAAAGCAGAAAGAATGCACAGCAGAGCAGCATTCATTTTAAAATGCTGAAATCTGGGCTGGCCCACAGGCGCTGCGGTAGCACTACTGCTTGCATTGCCAGTGACCCAGGGTCGGAAGCGAACTCGGGTTGCTGGAGGGCTGGCTGGGGGAGTAGAATTGAGTGCCTGGGCGGCTGCTGTCCTTCTCTGGGGATGGTGAGCTGCAGGTTCCACTACTTTACTGCCACCTGGGTGACCACATGTGGTGGTATAATGGGGCTGCAGAGCAATTGGGAGGAAAGGATGCTAGCCAGAATCTGGGGTGATGGCATGTCTCTACATGCCCTACCTCCTTGAGTCTCCTTGAGTACCAGTGCCCTCAGGGTCAGAGACCAGAAAACCAGGAACAAACACCCTGCATCAGCCACTGGTAGAAGGGATCTGGCTGCCCCAGACTTCATAACCAGGCTCCATGGGAAACTGACTGGGCTGCCCGATGCACACTAAGGGAATGTGGAGGGGATGACCCTGGGTCCAATTCCTACCCTCCTGGAGGATACAACTGAGGCAAGATGGGGGCAGGCCCACAGGAGCTCCTGAGCATTACCTGGGATGAAGCGAGGGGATTCACAGCCTAGGGATCCCTGAAAAGTGGAAACTGATGCTGTGAGAAGGGGGCACAGAAAGAGAAAATATAAAAAAATTAAAAATGATGCTGAAATCGTAGGGCTTCTGTGCAGTGACATGCAATTTCTGTGAGGCACTGGTACAAGAATTGAAAATCCGCAAACCAAGCAGGATTCCATGATTGTTACCAGTGTTACCGGTAAAAATGGAAAACCAGAGTCCTTGCACTGGTCTTTAATTCTATAATATTATACTTTCATAACTTGAACATTTACCAATCCACAGGTGGTGAAAGGGATAATTGTTGAATTTCCTTCTTCCTCACTGAACATCCAAATACCCTGAACCCACAGTCACTGTATGTATGCATTTATGTGGTCAGGAAAGTGCACTAAGTATCAACAAGCCACTTGTTTCCAGGTGCATTCAGGAAGGGGCAAACATCATAAATGAAATCTCAGACAGGTGAAATAAAAAACAAGACAGGCATCAGACATGGATACAATAAATACTGCAACACTGTGTATAAAAACAGGGTTCAAACAGGGATACAACAGAAAAAATGAACGAAAGAAGCCAGGCACATGTATAACTGCAAAAAGTTTATAAAATAAATATTCACAAAAATAAAAAACATGGCTAGGCAGCAGAGCTCACAACAGCACTTAACGTTTTTGCACTAGCATTCGCTTTTTCAAGAGTGAAGTCATGCTGTCTGCTGAATCAGTTTTATAGGCAATACAATCAATAAACACCACGTGGAATAGACAAGCAGACAACCACAAGTAACACCAGAATGCAATTAAAAGCAATCAAAAACAATCACATTACAAAGCCTTTATGTCGTCATAGATCACAATTGCAGTATTGAAAGCTACTAAGCATGTTTTCACAAATGCCCCATCAGATGTTATAGAAATTTAAACCGTAGAAATTCAAACACAGTTCAGAGGACTTCACAGCATTACAGTTTATAAAAGCTAATGTTAAAACTACATTCATTAAATAAGATGTCAATCATCAAGCAAAGAAGTTGTAGGATGTGAAACTGTGGCCAGTAACAAAATAGGGAAGCACTTTTATCTGGTCCCCCACCAGTTAAGGAGGCAGGTGATGCTTACATTTTGTGAGCACAGGTTCTGTTCAAGCCCCATGGTCTAACAGTTCCATTATAAACATTAGCACATATTGGGGGTGAATGAGTCCCTTCAGGAATGCACCAGTTAAAAGTCACAAATGGAGTACAGAAGAGGGACTAACACTGAGAACAGGACTGTACACATCATGCAGTGTCCAAATATAGTTACATTATCTGAACCAGGGTGGCTGTCTGGTCCCCTGTATGACATTTTCCTTGTGGACATTATAAATATTGTGAAGTTATGTTAAGTAATGTCATGGGTGATGATTCCTAACTTGTTCTGGAGGCATCAGTCCCACTAGGTAACTGTGTGGTGCATTGCCTAAGGAGGGATCGTAGAGGGGGTAGGATGGCCATCTGGCTTAAATCCACTTTGGAACTCACTGCACATGCCATGGGAACTTTCAGGTCCTTTGAATATGTGGCAGTTAGATGTGCTCTGGTTGTTAGTGGTAGGATCATTCTCATATACCGTCCTCCAGGGTATGGAAGTGATTTCTTTCTGAAGTTGGCGGACTTCATGGCCAAACAGGTGTTGGATACCTCTAGATTGTTAGTGTTAGAGGACTTAATTGCTTGGGTTAATGATGAATCCTCACATTTTGGACAACAATTCCTCCAGTTGATGTCTTCACTGAGACAAGCACAGGATGTTGCCTCTGGATAGCATCAACGTGACCACGTTTTGGACCAGATCTTCTCATTAGGACTTGACATTACTGCAGTCAAAATTGATCCAGTCAGTTGATCAGATCATCATGTAGTGCTGTTGCTTTGTGGGGCCCCTGTTTTAATATCCTTATGTAAAGATTGCCCAGTACTGTCCAAAACATAACTTGGAGCCTCACAAGCTCCAGAAGATACTAGACATCTCGGGTATAATGCTTGATTGTGTCCAGGGGTCTGAGAAGGCCATAGAGCACTACAAAACAGTTCTTGCAGTTACCTTAGCCTCCCTGGCATCTTACCATGTTCATTTCTTGATGTCCCATCACAGTTCATGGTGGTACTATGATGAGCTGCATCGGTAGAAGACTAAAGGATGGAAGTTGGAGTGTTCTTGAGAAGGTCATGGTCTGAAGAGGACAGGTTGGCATTGAAAACTCTCTATGGTATCAAAGGGCAAGTGACATGAGAAAGATAGAGTTCCTGTCAACATTGATTGCTGGAGGGAAGAATTGGCCAGCTCAGCTCTTTCGCACTGTAGACAGATTGTTAAATCCTCCCTGCCAGTGTTCCATTACAGCCTTTTCAGCAGAAAACTGCAAGGAGTTTTATAAATTCTTTTCTGACAAAGTGTCCTCCATTAGATCTGGTATCTCTTCAAGTGGCCTGTCATGGGCTGGCTGTGGTCTACCTTCTGGTAATGTAGATCTGCCTACCTAGAGTGAGTTTTGGTAAATTTTGGAGGATGAGGATCTTTGGGTGATTTCTAGTTTGCGTCCCACCTGCTGTATACTGGACCCAGGACTAACTTGGCTGCTTTTAGGTTGCATCGAATCCCTGGGTCCAGTGATCACTGAGACTATCAGTGGCTCCTTGAGGGAGAGCGTTTTTCCATCTGCCCTGCAAAAGGCAGTGGTTACACCCCTCCTAAAAAAGCCTTCCTTGGACCCTGACATTGCAGTAAATTACAGTCCTTTTTTGAACCTACCCTTTCTAGGGAAGATTACCAAGAAGGTGGTGACTGACCAACTTGTGGATTGCCTGGAGAATTATAACACCTTCAAACCTCTCCATTTGAGTTTCTGGCCCCACCATAGCACTGAGACCGCACTTGTCCAGGTGATTCATGATTTTCTCCTGGTGAGGGATTGAAGACTTTGTTCCATTTTGGTCCTTCTTTATTTCTCATCGGCTGTTGGATCACCTAAGGACCTATGTGGGTCTCACCAGCACTGTTTTGTACTGTTTTTAATGCTATATACTGTAACTTGGAGAAAACAGCAGGTTGCCCAAGGAAATTTTATTTCTGGGGCTTCTGTGCTGTCCTGTGGGGTTCCTCAAGGCTCAAGCTTTGCTCCTGTGTTGTTTTCTGTGTATATGTTGCCCTTGGGGGAAATCATTGGACAGTACAGGGTTGAGTTTGGCTGTTATGCAGATGATACTTGGCTGCACCTGTCTTGTTTAACTGGTGGGGATTATGTGGCTTCAGTGCTGGGGTGATGTTTTGCTGAGATAAATGACTGGATGGCCTCAAACTGGTTATGTCTCAACCCAGGGAAGACAGAGGTCATGTTAATTGAGCCAAGTTGACAGTGTGCAGCAGTGATGAGAGATGCAGTAGCCCTTCCTGTGTTGGGTAGATGACCTCTTGTGGCTATTGATGTGGGTAAAAATCTTGAGATCATTGTGGACCACAGGATGATGCTAGACCAGCAGGTGTTGGCAATGGTCCGATCTGGCTTTTATTGTCTATATCGTCAGGATCAGATTGCATCTGGCTCCTGCTTACCTGGCCATGATTGTTCATGTGTTCATTACTTCTAGTTTGGACTACTGTAATGTTCTGTACTTAGGGCTATCTGGAGGTTTAATGTGACACCTGCAACTGGTCCAGAATGCTGCAGCTCAGCTGGTGATGGGAACTTCTCGGAGGGACCGCATTACTTCGGTCCTGCATGCACTACACTAGTTGCCGTTGCAGTGGTGCATAACCTTCAAGGTATGCTTGTTAACATATGAGGGTCTGTGTGGTTTGGGACCCGATTACTTGAAATATCTGCTAGTTTCATACCTCTCAACCCGACCTCTCCACGTCACCTATGCTGGCCTACTTGCTGTTCCCTCATCCAGGTTGAGACAGTTAAGGCAGAACTTTTGGGGTAGCAGCTTCAGTGCTGTGGAACACCCTTCTGGGGAGTATCTGCTCTGCTGGTATGGTGAAAGCCATTAAAAGAGCACTTAAAACTTATCTATTTGAGCAGTCCTTCCCCAGCTGATGAGTTCTTCGTTAAATAGTAGTCTATGTATTATAATGGTTGTGATGTATTTTTTCTTATTATGTTTTTATCATTTATGGGATGTTTGTTTTATCATTTTTAATTACGCACATTGCCCTGAGCCCTGGGGAAAGGGTGCTTTATAAATTAAATTGCATTGCCTTGCCCTTAAAACTTAATTGCTTTGAGAACACCAAGACCCATAGGAGGTTTTATGCTAGGGACTTTAGTAATTACAATTCTGAACAACTGGTGGATCTGGTTGTTTGTAGCTGTTCCTGTTTTTATGTGGGGAAGACTTGCCACAAATTGAAAATTAGAATAGGAGAGAATTTAAGCTACACAGTATTACAAGAAATAACCAGGAGAATGCCTTAGCTGCACACATATCTGAATGTAGACTAATACATTCCTTCTGATTCGTGGGATCGAAAAGGTTAAACTAGGACTTAGGAGAGGTGATCTGAATAATCTATTGCTGAAAAGGGAAGCGTTCTGTATGTACCATCTTGGTGTATTGGGACATAAAGGTTTAAATGATAAATCCAGCCACAAAGCATTTTTGAAATGACATGGATACTGTGTCACTATGCTGTTCTGTATACATAGAAACATAGAAATCTGTTGGCAGAAAAGGACCCCTCGGCCATCTAGTCTGCCCCTTCCCCTCCCCATGGTCTCCTCTGCCCTATTCTCCTTACTCCCCACTTTCTTGCCCTCCTCCTCCTCCTCCCTAATACAGTCTCCAGCCCCCTTTCCTACTGGATTAGTTCCTTGCTCTCTTATTTAATCCCATGTAGGTATCCCATGCGTATTGAACTCTCCACCGAGTTTACTCCCACCACCCACACAGGCAGCTTATTCCAGGGATGCACCACCCTCTCAGTGAAGTAGTGTCCCCTCATATTTCCTTTGAATTTGCCTCCCTCCAGTTTTAAGCTGTGTCCCCTAGTTGATGTATTTTCACTCATCTTGAAAATTATCCCTTCCCTCACCTTGTTTATTTCCCTCAAATATTTAAAAATTTCTATCACATCCCATTCTCCCTCTTTGTTTCCAGTGTGTACAGGTCAAGCTCCTCAAGCCATTCTTCATATGATCTCTTGTGCAAGCCTTGCACCATTTTGGTTGCACTCCTCTGGACCCTTTCCACTCTATCCATGTCTCCCTGCAAGTGTGGTCTCCAGGACTGTACCCCATACTTCAGGTGTGGTCTAACCATGGACCTGTACAGTGGCATGATCATCTTTCTCTTCTTACTTGTGATACCCCTCCCTATACATGCCAGCACACTTTTGCCTTTCCCACCACCTTGTTGCACTGGTTTGCCACATTTAGGTCATCTGAAATGATAATCCCCAGATCCCTTTCCTGCTCTGTTGTCTCAAGTTCCTATCCTCCCAGTATGTAGCTTGCCTTTCAATTTTTGCATCCTATGTGCATTATTTTGCATTTATTTGCATTAAAGTGCAACTACCACCTCCCTGACCACTCCTCCAGCTTGATTAGATCGTCCCTCATTCCCCCCCCCCCCGGTGTATTGATCCTATTACAGATCTTTGTGTTGTCTGCAAATTGACACACCTTCCCATGTAGACCCTCCATTATATCCCCAGTGTAGATGTTAAACAGTATTGAACCCAATACTGACCCTTGTGATACCTCACTTGTCCCTCTTTCCTCCCTGGAGTGAGAACCATTGACAGCCACCCTTTGAGTTCTGCCTTCTAGCCAGTTTTCCACCCAGTTTGTTAGTTTCCTCCCTACCTCTATGCTGCCCAACTTGTTCACCAGCCTCCTGTGAGCTATGGTGTCAAAGGCCTTACTGTCCAGATAGGCCATGTCCACCGTCCATCCCTGATCACATACCTCCGTCACCCCCATCAAAGAACTTGATCAGGTTCATTTGACATGATCTTCCACCTGTAAACCTGTGCTGGCTGTCATCCATGAGGCCACCCTCCTACAGATATCGTACTACTCTTTCTTCTAAGAGTGCCTCCATTAGCTTACCCACCACAGACTGACCGGACGATAGTTTCCTGGTTCCTCCTTCCCTCCACTCTTGTGCAGTGGCACCACGTCTGCCTTTTTCCTGTCTCTTGGGACTTTCCCCCTTGTCCAAAGATAGATTAAACAGCTGTGTGAGTGGTGCTGTAAGCTCCTCCCTCATCTCCTTGAGCACCCTGGAATGTACTGCATCAGGACCCATTGCCTTGTCAACCCTTAATATACCTAATTCCTCTGATACCCTATATTCCATAAAAGGACTTGTGTCTACCTCTCTGCCCTCCATTCCCCTATCTCTTGGCTCTGGTCCCTTTCCCTTTTCCTCAGTCGTGAAGACTGAGCTAAAGTACTTGTTTAACATGTCCACTTTCTCTGCATCCCTCTTGATCAGAGCTCCCCCTTCCCACTTAGTTTCATTATGCCCTGCTTGTCTTTTCCTTTCTCACTGATGTACCTGAAAAACATTTTGTCCCCCCTACTGGCCTCCCTCGCTATTTTCTCCTCTGTATCTGACTTTGCCTTCCTGACTATTTGCCCTGCCACCCAAAGCTTTTCCCTGTATTCTTCCCTTTCCTCCATTCCTTGAGTAGTTTTTTATGTCCTAAAAGCGTTCTTTTTTCCCTTATTGCTCCTGCCACCTCTTTAGTGAACCAAAGCAGCTTTCTTCCATGTTTTTTTCCCACCTTCCTAATGCACTGCTCCGTTGCCCTCAAAATTCCCACCTTTATTGCTTCCCTCAGTTTTTCAATGTCCTTCAGATTCTTCTTCCCTTCCATCTCCCTTTGGAAAATTCCCTTTATTTTCTTCAAATCTGCCCTCCAGAAGTCCATTACATTGGTGGTGGTATGATTTGCTTCTGTCCCCATCCTAAGACTAAACCTGACTGTTCTGTGGTCGCTAGCCCCCAGATTCTCCCCCACCTCGACCTCTTCTGTACTGTCTAGATTTGTCATTATTAAGTCCAATGTAGCCTCCCCTCTAGCTGGTTCTCTGACTAGTTGCTGAAGAATGCCTCCTGCATGGATCCCAACATCTCCTTGCTCCTTTCTGATGCTGCTGTTGGAATCCCCCAGTTCATGTCAGGGAGATTAAAATCCCCCACCAACATAATTTCCCCCTTTCTTGCCATCCTTTGTATTTCCTTAATCATCTCTTTATCAATCTCCTCTCCTTGACTTGGTAGTCTATACACCACCCCCATATGTACTTCCTCCCCTGTCCTCTTGGTTAACGTGACCCAGAGGATCTCTACTTGACCCTGACCTTCCTGACCCACCATCGCCTCTATCCCCCCTTTTACATATAATGCCACCCCTTCCCCTCTTTTCCCTTTCCTATCTTTCCTAAAAGGATTAAACCCCGGCATTACCACCTCCTAACTGTGGTTTTCTGTCCACCATGACTCAGTTACGGCAACCAGGCCAAGTCACTCCCCCACCACTGTGGCCTCTAAATCTTTTCATTCTATTTCCCAGACTCCTAGCATTTGCCAGCAAGCCCTTTCATCTATCTCCCCCTACCTGTTTTCCTTCTTTCTAATATCTCCTGCCCCCTTCTCCAGGGGAGTGCTAGCTACTGTAGGCAAGATCCTCTAGGTACTTCTTCCATTCCTTCCCTAGTTTTGTACTCCACCCTCCCCAGTTTAAAACCCTACCCAGGATTCCATCAATATACCCTTGTAACTTTCACCTTAACACTCTAGATCCCACCCCCCATTGTCTGTGCCTTGAGAATAGGTTCTTCTCTGCCCACGTGTTCCCCCCACTCTCCTGTGTATGTAAAGCCCTCCCTCCTGCACCATTCCCTTAGCCAGTGGTTGAAATATTTTATTCTCAGTTGTCTAGCCATACTAGTGCAGTGTACTTGCAAGACCTCTGAGAATGCTAGAGAGCTAACCATCCCTCTACATCCCCTGGCTAGCTCCCTAAACATTTTTTGGTACCTCCTCCACATCTTCTTCTGCCAGACCATTTGTCCCAAGGTGCAGGACTAGTTGTGGTTTACCTTCAAACAATCAAATATGCTCTTTTATTCTTGGCAACACCCTGCTGCCTCCATCCCAGGATCACAGATGACCAACCTCCTTTTATATGCCACCCCCTTTCTCAACCAGTTGATTCCCTTAATGATTGAGTTACCATAGACCATTACATCCCCATGTTCTCCATCCCTTGGTGTGTCCTAGCACCACTGTTCTGATTCCTCTTCCTTGTACTTCTTGTATTGCTGCTATTCTGGACTTCTGCCCCAGATGTGTCCACCTTTTCTTTCATAGTCTCCTCTGGCACCCCTCCTACTCCAATGCCTCCCCTCTGCTGCTCCTGCTCCCCCCATCACTCCTCTCTTTTGTACTACCTCTTTATTCTGGCCCCCTATTTCCCTTTCTGTTCCCCTCTGTCATCCTTTCTTTCATTGTCCCCAACGCTTCTTCTATGTTCCTGCCCTTCACCTCCCTCTGCACTTTCCCCTTCTGCATTTCTTCCCTTTCCACTTTGTCATCTGTTTCCCCCATCTCTTCTTTTCCTCTCCCCTTCCTGCTGAGTCACCCTTGCTGCCCCCCATACTTTCCCTTGCTGTACACTTTACTCCTGTTTCCCAGATCCGTGTCCCATCAGCTCTTCCCTTCTCTTTCTCCTCCTTTTCCTGTACTTTGGCTAAAGGTGAGAACCTGTTTGATACCTTTATATAGCTTACTGTGCTTTCATTAGACTTTCTGCACCCTTGTGCAATGCCCCTTTCTCTTGTTTGTGTCCCTTTTCCTCCCTCTCTCATGTTCTCCCTTTCTCCTTCCATGAACTTTGTACCCTCCTATATTTTATGCTCCCCCACCCTCCCTGTCCCTCTTCCCTGCTTTTCTCTACCTTCCACCCCATCTCCCTTCTTAGCCACCCCAATTCAGCCTCCAGTCTCCCTAGTCTCTGACAAAGTAGGCACCCTCCTAGTCTCCATAGTATGTCCATGAAAACAGCTGCCCCACATCCACTGCAAGCCATTATTCTTCTCACTCTAGTTTGCCTTCTTTCCTCCTGCCCCCTGTACTCCTCTCCTTTCCCCTTTCATCAACCCTTACCACAATACTCCATTCCATTCCTTCTGTAGCCCTCACTTGTATGCTACATTTTGTTGACCCTCCTGCTTGTTATTTCTTTCAACTCTTCCTTGTCCTCATGACAATGACTGACTAATTTAAATTTGATGCCCCTTCTGTGTAAGTACTGTTAACCTAGCCTAATATCCTTGGCTGAACCCTTTATCTCATTTTATCACCATGATCCCAATAAGTAACTTTTCTTTTATCCAATAGTGCTTGTCTCAAATGCCCCTCTGTAACAATTTTCCATTTAATCTCAATTATTAATTCACCGTCATTTCATTATTCAATTAATTACTTGTGCTTTTCATTCCATTTAACTGTACATTTCATGTCACATTCCCCTCCCTTCGAAAGCATGTAATATTTTGTTTGCCCCTTTCAATGCCACTTTATAACAAATTTACCACCTTAATCTCATTTATTAACTTTCATTTCATCACTCTTTGAATTAACTGTACTTTTCATTTCATTTGACAGCGCTGTTCATTTCACCTTCCTCTCCCTCCTCAAGCATGTAATATATTTTTAAAATGGCTTACATAGTCTGAATCGCTAGAGTCAGTAATCACAGCTACTCATCAGCGCTTTTCCTGTTTTTAGTAGTTCATGATAGAAACCATGACTCCTTCTTGAACTATGTTTTGACGGGCTGCTTTGTAAGAGGGAACAATTTCTAAGGGCTTCAAACGTGCCGTGACAGTGCGAGCCACTTCAAATATCAGAAGAGTTGTTGTACTATCAACGTGATGTCAGAACTATAGTACAACAACTTTTTTGTCCCTTTAAAAGCAATTGTCCATTGAAGTATTTATGTTGCCCAGAGCTCCACCCCCTTTTCTGTGCTGCCCAATCCCTCTATGATCCTAGAGCATTTAATAAGTCATGGGAATGGGAGGGTGAGAATTTTTTTCCCCCTCTGCTTCTCCTTCTGTCTGCTGCTGTGAAAGCACTGCTTGCACTTTGCTGCCTTTCCTCATCGATGTGCTGCTGGTGTGAAGGGAGAGGGAGTCCCAAGCAGGGACCAAGTCAACCTCTTCCCTCTGCTCCTTCGCTGTGAAAGCACCAGTTGTGCTTCTTAAAGCCTGCACAGCTTTTTGAATGCTGCTGCGGCTGGCCCTGATTGGCCCCTTTGCAAGTCCCTTTCTTGCGGCCAATTGGAGCCACCAAAATCCCTTTCTCATGGCCGATTGGAGCCACCAAAAAAGTCAGTAAACTGCAGATGTTGTGAAATCACTGCCTTTCCTCCTCAGTGTGCTGGTGTGATGGGAAGAGGGAGTCCCAAGCAGGGACATACATAAGAACTTCAATGTAGAAGTATTAAGTGTCGCACTCACTACAGCAGTAAGGACGCCGAACGAATAGTTAGTTCAGTTACAAGTGTACATATTTATTCATCCATCGATATACAGAGTGCTGTAAACAGTGTAGCAGGTAGTTCTTACATTTCACCCGAAGGCCTCTTCAGAGATAACAGTGTTAAACACAGCCTTGATTTGTAGGATTACCCATAAACTATTTTATATAGTATGTGGACAAGCTCGATTCTACGAGTTCTAAGGATACCCTTTCCCTGTCAGATTGACAATTTCTTGGGGAGAAAAAAATGAAAGATAACGTGATTAGTGCTGAGCTGCACCCCCACCACCCACCCCACTCAGACTTCTAATCATACTTCTTGTTGGCATTTCTTTCATTTACAAGTTAGGCAAAGACAGGAATTATTGCATAGTTTGTTTAACATAACTTACATAGTCTCACAGCCAAACTCCCTGATCCCCGTTGAAATATAATACTATACCTCCCTGGTGGTCCAGTGGTACCCCTCCCCAACCCAAACAGGACCCCTGCCCACCCAGCTCCCCATCATCGGTGGTAGCTGCAACCCACCTATTACTGTCTGGTTGCCCACCATATGACAGATTTCAGTATGAACTATAAGCCCATTGGTCCACACTGTGGATCAATGACTCTGCAGGCATACTGTACTAGACAGTCACAAATATGTGAATGAAGTCCATCCCAGGTATGTGACTGTCTCTGCACAGTATGCTCTTGCAAGCTCATACTGGAAGCTGTCATTCGGCAGGCAGGCGTGGTATGGGTGGTTGCAGCTGCCCGCCAATGATGGGGGCTGGGTGGGCAGGGGTCCTGTTTGGGTTGGGGTGAGGGGTAAAACTGGACCACCAGGGAGGTATAGTATTATATTTCAACAGGGACCAGGGAGTTAGGCTGGGAGGGGGGTACCACTGGACCAACAGGGAAGTATAGTATTATATTTCAATGGGGATCAGGGAGTCGGACTGGGAGGGGGTTCCACTGGACCACCACGCATATGAATGTATTTTATTTTCAGCATTCGGGAGTTGGGAAGGGAGGGGGAGTACCACTAGAGTACCATGGATTTCATTCATACTCTGCTACTGGTGATCATGGCTACAGGGAGGGAAGGGGCTGCCACTAGACTACCAGGGAGTGGGATTCTTCATTATTACCGTGCGATCACAGCTATGGGGAGGGGAGCTGCCCTGGGGCCCCCTCTGTCCACACCACAGGCTGTGCAGGGTGCCAGGAGCATTTCACAGGCCTGCCTGCTCAACGCATGCACATGGGGCCATAATGACATGCAAATGTCCCCATTTATGCCTTGCATACATTATGGCCCCATTTGCATTTCCAGGTCTGAATATCTGGGTTTTGCGCCCAGTGCACCTACAGTTGCGCTGGAGCATTCCCAATCCCATCTGTCTGGGGGATGTGCCGGAGCATTGTATATGCACCATGCACATTCTGTGCGATATTCAGAGGTGATGCACCAAGGCGCATTTCCTTTGAATATCTCCCTTACTTGCTACGGCGCACCTTGGTTGTGCTGCGCCTCCGCTTGCGCAAGTGCCGGGTGCAGTCTGACCATTGGGGCCATTGTCTATAAAACTGATTCAGCAGACAGCACACCTTCTGTCTTGAAAAAGTGCATGCCAGCAAAAAACTTTGAGAGATTTGGTGAGCTGTGCTGCCTGTCCATGCGTTTATCTTTGTGAGTGTTCATTTAATTAACTTTTTGCACAGTTATACAAGTTTGGGGCTTCTATTTCTTGGGGTACATTTTGTCCCATTTTTTGTGCAGTGGCAGATGTTACTGTTAACGGAGCACTGTTTGTTAGTTACAGAGTGGCTCTTTTGTAGTTGGATTGGTTATACAGTGATAGATAGACTGGGGTACAGCAGGAATTAAACAGGCAGCACAGGCAAATATGGATACCAGCATGTGGGAAATAGAACTAATCTCACTCAGTGACTAAAAGGAGGAGGGATGGAGGGAGTGAGGCAGAAGGCCAGATACATACTCACATCTTGCATAAAGGTTGATCTTTTTGTATTTCAAGCATAAATGAAAAGCCCCCTTCATGCAGCATTTTAGACTGATTCATATATTTAATTAATGTATCTGTATTGTAAAACAAATGTGTTTAGTTTTTACTGTTGAACGTTTTTGACAGCACAACTTTGCCTTTCAGAAGAAATTAACCGATATTAGGATTTGGATAACCTTTTGTTACACACATCTCCCCCCTTTGCTGGGGGAGTAGCTTGAGTTACCAACTGTATATTGCTCTATTGCTTGATAAAGATGTTATTTCTCTGCCTGCATTGATTGATTTATGTATTTATTTATTGATTATGTATGTGTTTATGTATTTATTTTAGTTTTTTATTTTATTTAGTTATTTTTTTGTTTACCGGGTAGGTGCACTGTTCCACATAGAAGATTGATTAGTGAGCTGGGTAGGCTCAGGGTGGGTCAGAAGTTGGTCAACTGGGTGACAAACTGGTTGACAGGCAGAAAACAGAGAGTGGTGGTATAAAATGCCTGTGCTCTGTGGACTGCACTGGTTGCCACTACAGGGGCGGATCACCTTCAAGGTTGGTTTGCTGACCTATAAGGCCCTACATGACCAGGGACCTAGTTACCTGCAAGATCTCCTTTGCCTCTACTGTCCCTCCCGCTCTCTCCGGTCCACCAACGAGGGATTGCTAGAGAGTCCCAGGGTCCGTTTAAAGACATCTGGGGCCAGGTCATTCAGTTTTATGGCCCTGACCCTGTGGAATTCTCTACCTCATTGGGTGCGAGATTGCCTGACCGTTCAAAGCTTTAAAGTTGCTCTTAAAACCTTCCTATTTAATTTAGCCCATTCTTGATTTTTAATGCTGATATAGTATTTATTGTTTTAATTAGTTGCGTTTATTTGATGTATTGTTATTTATTCTGTTGTACAAGTGCCTTGATTTTTAGAAAGGCACTTTTTTATAAACAAAATTGATTGATTGGTAAACGGTATACAGTCAGAAGAGATGCAAGTCACTAGTGGGGTACCTCAGGGATCAGTCCTGGGGCCAGTCCTCTTCAATATCTTCATCAGTGACATTGCAGATGGACTGGAGGGTAAGGTTTGTCTGTTTGCAGATGACACTAAGATCTGCAACAGAGTAGATGATCCAGATGGTGTGGGCAGAATGAGAAGAGATCTGGATAAACTGTCAAAATGGTCAGAAGAGTGGCAACTGGGGTTCAGACATATGGCAACTAAGATTCAATGCAAAGAAGTGCAAAGTAATGCACCTGGGAAACAAAAACCCAGGAGAAGAGTACACAATAGCAGGGGAGGTACTAACAACAACAAAAATGGAAAGGGACTTGGGGGTAGTCATATCAGATGACCTAAAGGTGGGTAAGCAATGTGAGAAGTCAGTAAGGAGAGCCAGGGGGATACTAGGATGCATAGGACGAGGCATCACAAGTAGAAAAAGGGAAGTGGTTATCCCTCTGTACAGACAGTTGGTGAGACCCCATCTGGAATACTGTGTGCAGTTTGGAGACCCCATCTATGCAAGGACATAGACAGGATGGAAGCAGTCCAGAGGAGGGCAACTAAAATGGTGCAGGGTCTGCATCAGAAATCATATGAAGAGAGACTGAGAGAGCTTAATATGTATGCCCTTGATGAAAGGAGGGATGGGGGGACATGATAGAAACTTTTAAGTACCTCAAGGGAATCAACAAAGTCCAGGAGGGTAGCATCTTTCAGAAAAAGAGATGTGTAAGAACAAGGGGGCACAATTTAAAGATAGAGGGGGGACGGCTCAGGGGTAATGTGAGGAAATTTTTTTTCATGGCGAGAGAGTGGTGGATGCATGGAACCGCCTTCCTGGGGAGGTTGTTGGGTCTAAAACAGTGGGGGAATTCATACATGCATGGGACAGACATAAGGCAATTGTAGTGGGGGGTTGCAGGAAGTAGGCTGTTGGTTAACTAGAATCTGCAGCTTATCCAATAGGAAGGGAAATGGGCAGACTGGGTGGGCCAAGTGGTCCTTATCTGCCATCAAAGTCTACGTTTCTATGTTTCTAATGCAAAGAAGTGCAAGATTATGCACATAGGGAAGAGAAACCCTGAAGCCACCTATAGGCTGGGAGGGCAGTTGCTGGCAGTCACAAGGGAGGAAAGAGACTTGGGCATTATCATCACAGATGACCTGAAATCATCCAAGCAGACCTCTAAAGCAGTAGGTAAGGCTAGGGGGATGTTGGGGTGTATTAGAAGGGGTATCACAAGTCGGAAGAGGGAGGTAATAATCCCACTTTACAAAACACTGGTTAGGCCCCATCTGGAGTACTGCATGCAGTACTGGAGACCACACATTCACAAGGACATTAACCAAATTGAGGCAGTCCAGAGAAGGGCAACCAAAATAGTACAGGGACTGCATCAGAAAACATATGAGGACAGATTAATGGAGCTCAATATGTATACCCTAGAGCAAAGGAGGGAGAGAGGTGATATGATCGAAACATTCAAACACCTTAAGGGCATTAACAAGGTGAAAGAGTCTAACATGTTTCAATGTAAGAAAAATAGCAGGGCAAGAGGACATAGCATGAGATTAGAGGGAGGCCAATTAAGGCGTAATGTGAGGAAGTTCTTTTTCACAGAAAGGGTGGTGGATGCATGGAACGGCCTACCTCAGGAAGTGATAGATAGGGCAAACTAGGTGGGCCAAGCGGTCCTTTTCTGCCGTCAAAGTCTATGTTTCTATGTTTACAGTGCAGGGCTTCAAACAGGCATGGGATAGGGCGATAGGCATAAAGGAGCAATACAGGTGAGTATGAATAGATAGGCCATTGACAGAGCAAAGGTTGATGGTACATTCATAAGGTAGAAAAAGAAATGGGCAGACTGGATGTGCCTTGCAGTCCTTATCTGCCATCAACTTCTATGTTTCTATGTTTCTGGTCTTTACCATGCCAATTTTCAGGCATGACCTGGGAGAAATACAACGAGTCAAAAACAGTCTGATATGATATGGTAAAGATGACAAAACAATGTGACAAGGTTACAAAAATAGACATCACACATAGTGCTAGAAAAGGCAGGTTGTGTGATATAGTGCAAGTAAAAATGCACACAAATTAGATATAATGTAGTGAACATACCAGCGTTTCATGTACAGTTGCAATTATCTGTGGATCTTAAGTACTTTTTTTGTAACTCTATTTATGCACGTTTTGTACGGTGGGGGCATACTTGACCTCCTTCTCCACCCTGTACTCGGGAGCTCAACTATGCCCCACAAGCCAGCCTCTGCCGGGGAAACAGAGTCGGGGAGGACCGTGGCTTACCCCCCCATGGAGGGCCCCCCCGGCAGCCTGAACAGGGAGAGAAAGCGAGAGAGAGAGAGACCGCATCACCCTTGGGTCCCCGGCCTGGCTTTCTCCAGGCATTGTTTGGCTTGTGGAAGAGGTCCCCCATCATAGGCTTCACTGTGCTTGTCAAAAGGGTTTTTTTACTTGCTTACCCCTTCGGGTGTGGTGTGCAATAGCTCCTGCATGGCTGTCTTCTGCGCCTCCTGCAGCTGGAGCTGGCCATCGTCCTGCCCCCTACTATATCCCGTATGCTTGTGTTACCCCTGGTCTCCACTAGAGGCCACTACAGCACCAGGAATTCTCTGCAACCCACCCCCGAGAGAGGAGATCAGTCCCCTGGATGCTAAATCCCCTCCCGCCCCTGCCGACGACCCAGGTCTGAACCCAAATCCAGGTCGCCGGCGTGGTGCAAGGTGTGGTGTCCAGCATCTCAACTCTCAGTGCCACTGGGCCAACCAGATCTTAAGTACTTAAGTAGCTCCCATTTAAAGAGCTGCTGATGCCACAAAGAAAACTTTGAAAAACATGATATATAGATACAATTCCTCTTGCTTTTCATATATTTCCTATAGCTTTATCCTTCCCATTATTTATTACTGAGGAAATGTGCATGAATATATGATCTTTATCTCTTACAGTCCATTTGCCTCTTTAGCTTACTCCCTACTTCAAGTCATAATCCTCTGTCGTGACATTACAATCTGTTGACATGGAAGTAACGGTGATGTCACAAAAAATGCATTATGACCTCAGGAAGGGAGAAAGCAACAGGAATAGATAAACTCTTCAGGAGCAAAGATCCTGTTTTCATGCAAATGACCTCAGCAATAAATGATGGGGAGGAGAAATACAGAACTAATGTAAAATATAAGCTGAACTGTATCTAAATATTATTTTTTGTTAAAGTTCTCCTGAAGGTGTCAGCTGCTCTTTAAAGCATATATGAGACTGGGAGAGCCTGAGAGTAGCTGGAAGGGAGTTCAAGAATTTTCAGGCCATTTAGGAAAAAGCTTGCTCACCCATATTTGTTGAGCACTTAGGGACCGAGAGGAGAGATAGATCACTAGGTCACAGGATAGGTCTGATTAGAGTAATTAAGCAAGGCAGCCAGGGAGGCAGGTTCGGCAGGCCTGAGAATTTTATTCATGGTACAGTCTAGGGAATGCTGTCATCTAGAGGATGGAGACAGACAATTTAAACTTGTATGGAGTGTGTTGAGGACAAGGCAAAATGACAAATATTGTTATATGTGGTATTCCATTTAGTTTTGTTACCATTGTTTTACTGAGATAATGACACAAACCCATAGGTAAAGCTAGACAGCAGGGCACCTTGAGCAATGGAAAGTCTAGCAGCAGGAGTCAAGACATATCTCACTGTATATGCTAGTCCAAGTTTGACATTTACTAATTTGCATGCAGTAGCAATGTGCAAAGTAACAACTGATGCAGGGTCTAGGGCCTAGGTATCTGAATGAGTCAACAGCAGTAGGAGGGGAGCTATCTATGCAATAGATGGAATAGACTGCAATGTTGTCCATACCGGCCCTCAACTTGGGTACTAAACCAAATACCATAGAGTCATGCTAGAATTTACATAAAAACAGAATTTATTGGCAGATACTGTAAGTACTGCTTGGAGCACCAAGTCTGTCCATTTTGCCCCTGCATATACTGTCCCTGCAGACCCTACCTGATCTCTGGCTACCCCCCCCCACCACACACACTTTCCTACCAAGATTCCTTTGTGTCTGTCCCAAGTATGCTTGAAGCCCACCACTGTTTTGCCCTCACCACCTCTACTAGAAGACAGTTCCAGGTATCCACCACTCTTTCAGTGAAACAGTACATCCTCATATCCATTATAAAGTCCCTCCTCCAGCTTCACTGCATGCCCCCTTCACCTTGTGCTTCTTCTCTTCTTAAACTTATTCCCCTCCTGTGCCTTATTTACCCCCATGAGGTACTTAAAGCTCTCTATCATGTCCCCCCTCCCTCCTCTCTTCTATGGTGTATATGTTGATATCCCTCAGTTGTTCCTCATAGGGTTTATGATGCAGCCCCTGCACCATTTTAGTTGTCCTCCTCTGGATAACCTCCACCCTGTTTTTGCCCTTTCTGAGGTGTGGTCTCCAGAACTAGACACAGTACGCTAGGTGGGGTCTCACCAACAATTGATACAGTGGTAACACACCCTCTCCTTCTGCTGGTGATTCCCCTCCCCTCCCTATGCACCCCATCATCCTGCTGACCCTCCTACAGCCTTTTTGCACTGCTCTGCCCCCTTGCCATTATCAATATAATAACCTCAAGGTACATAGATACATAGATACATAGACAGTGTCGGCAGATAAGGGCCTATGGCCCACCCAGTCTGCCCATTTGAGCTTGTAAGTTCAGTTTATGTTTTCCTAGAAGTCTGTTGCCCCTTATCCCTTTCCTGTTTTGTGACTGTCATTACCTCTTCCCCTATTTTATATACTGCCCCTGGATTTCTGTTCCCTAGGTGCATTATTTTGCGTTTTTTTGCAATGAGACCTAGCTGCCATACCCTCAGCCACTCTTGGAGTTTTCTCAGATCTATGCTCATTCTCTCCACCCCTTCCAGAGTATCTACCCTATTGAAGATTTTGGTGTCATTTGCAAAGAGGCATACCTGCCCTTCCAGCTCTTCTGCAATGTTGGAAATGAAGGCATTGAAGAGGACTGGTCCCAGTATGGAGCCCTGAGGTGCCATGCTGGTCACTCTTCCCTCATTAGAGTGAATGCCATTTACCACCACCCTCTGTCACCTAGTCATCACCCAGTTCCATAAACAGAATAGGAGAAGCTTATTCCATGATAACCAGGACTGAACCTTACAGAAGTCAGCACTGAGTTGTGAGTTAATATCTACCAAGCTGTTGGAGCTAGTGTAAAGCACATGTCATCAGCATAAAGCAGGGAGGAGTATGAGGCAGGAACTCTAGAAATATTATTGATAAATACGGTGAAGAGCAGTGGGCCCAGTATGGAGTACTGAGGGACACCGAGGTTAATAGTGGTAATGTCAGATTTAGATTGGTTTACTTTTATAAATTGTTGTCTGTCACCAAGATAGGCAGAGAACCAATTTATGGCTGTGAATGAAACACCAAGCTACAACAATTTGTTTTTGAGAATAGTGTGATCAACAATATCAAAGGCTTTTGTCAGGATGACAAACACCATTCAAGTGTACACACCCCTGTCCATGGCTACCTTGGCATTGTTTGTGAACTGGATAAGGGCTGTCATTGTACTGTGACCCTTTCTGAAGCCATGTTGGGCAGGTGATAGCAGGTCATATTTGTAGAGGTGCTCTGTGACCTGTGAGGCCACAAGCTTCACAAGTGCCTTGCTAAAGACAGACAAAATAGCTATAGGGCAGTAGTTTTCCACTAGCTTTGGATCTTTGTTGAACACTGGTACAATCTTGGCAACATTCCATACACTGGGTTCAATGCCAGAGGTCAGAGATAGAATAAATATTCTGGTTAGGAGGGAAGCAAGTTGGGGTTAGCAAGCTTGAGAAGTCTGGGTTCCAGCCCACCATAGTCTATACTGCTGCAAGAAGAAATCAAATTCAGAAAGCATACCACTTCTTTACATGTAACAACTCTTAAGTAGAACAATGGGGCAACCAGATCATCTGCAAGAGCATCCATGTCAGGGGTGCCAGAGGCCAGAATATGGACAGGGCAGAGAAACTGGAGTTAAAAGCATTCACTACTTCTTGAAAACCGCTCCCAGCATGTAAAAATCGGGGATGTGCACTCTGATTCTAAACCTGTCCTCTCTGGAGTCCCTCAGGGTTCAATACTGGCCCCCCTACTCTTCAGCCTGTTCCTTAACACCCTACCGGACTCCTGCACTGAACATATCACCCTGTATGCCGATGATGCAGTAATTCTTGCCACACACCAGGACCCAAAGAAATTGCAAGAAAATCTCCAACTCTGCTTCTCCTCAGTTGAGAATTGGTTCACAAAGCACAAACTGATCCTTAATCAAAAAAAAAAACAAGGCCATGATCTTCAGCAGCTCCCATAATAAACATAAGCACTTCCACCTCTCCATTATCACCAGACAAGGTGCCGCACTGGAACAGGTCAAAAACTTTAAATACCTCTGGATCACCCTTGACCCTCACCTCTCCTACACTGCCCACATTGACCAAGTCACCAAAGCCACTAACTCCCGGCCAGGCCTGCTATTCCATCATAGGAAACACCTGACACCCAAAGCCCTCACTGTCGCTGTCCAGAGCTTCATCATATCCATCATTGATTATGGCATTATCATTTACGGCTTGCTACAACCACCGCACTGAAACGTGTATCCACCGCCCTCAACAAGGTCTGTTGACTTGTCACTGGCTCCCAATGCCTAACTCACACCTGTGACTTCTATTCTCAAACTGGATGGTTGAATCTTGCCAATCGAATAAAACACCAAACTTGTATTACTACTAAGAAAATCTTGCTGGACCTTGCTCCCCTGGAGTTTGTGCCCTCATACAACCGAGAATCCACATTCGCCATACCAGGGGATTGAAACCTCAGCTTTTGCAAATCCCGCATTGCCGCACAACACAAGGCCAAAGATCCTTTGCTTACCGGACTGCTAGTTGGTACAATGGTCTTCCTAGCGACATCTCCTCCTCACTATCGCTCAGCACTTTTAAGACTCGGCTCTGCCTAACACTCACTGCCTCCACCCTCTGTGACTGTTGTGGCTAAACATGTCTTTTGGTTCCATAGATGAAGATGCCCTTTTGGATCCATATCTACTCCTGCACTTTGCCAGCAGCCCCCCCCTCCTATCTTCACCTCCCCTGCTGGCCCATGACAAATGCCACCCGGCTGCACTACCTCTATTCTTACTCACCTTAAACCTCTCCTCTCTCTGTCGCCCCCCCCACCTACCTCCCCTTTTCTCCCATCCACTTAGTCTTCCTGATTTCACCCTCCTCCTTTCCCTTCCCCTCCCCAAAGTTTCACCTTATTGTTCTTTTTTCCTCTACAAGACTATGAGTTTTTGTTTTTTTTAATTATATAAACCGTTATCTTTGCTTATGTTTGTCTCAATTGTACCAATGACGTGGAACCTTTGTAAATGAGCCTCGGCTCAAAGGTGTTTGTAATCCTAGAACAATAAAATAAACTACAGTATCAGAATTAAAATAGTCAATACCTCCCATAAAACCCCTTGATAAGGCTCCAGAACTCTCAGGAGTCATCAGCAGAAGCTTGTAGTAGATCTTAGCATTAGGTACTGTGCTTCTAGCACTGCAAATGGCTTTTTTACATTCATTCCTCCCCTTTCTATATTCTAGCCAGTCATGGGGACATGTTGTAACCTTGTATCTTGACCATCACGTGTCTCGGACCTTTAGTGAGGCCAACAGATGTCTGTGTAGCCGTGACTGTCCCCCTCACCCTGTGTCTAACTGGAGGGATGTGCAGGTCCTGCAGTGCTGGAGTTTTGAGATCCAATAGTCTAATGCAATATTAACATAAGAGATGAAGTATAAAGGAGACCAGTCAGTCTGGAATAGATCAGCAAAATAAGCCTCCTGGCTAAGTTTAGAGTAGTCATTATAATATCTCCTTTGGGGACAGGAAGGTGGGCATGCAATCCAGATGCAGTACTCTGGTGAGTGGTCATTGATGGTTTCAGCTACAGTGCCAGCCCTCATAATCCTGCCAGTCTGGACCCAGTCAGTTAGGGTGTGGTGACTGCCTTTAGTCTCTATCCTTGTAGGTTCAGTGATAGGCTTCAACGGCTGTAATTTACTCATCGTGGGTTCAAGGGATTTAGAGTTATTCTCTAGCCAATCATGGTTAAAATCACTGATCAGTATGAGCTCATGTCTGCCATCTCCATTTGAAAAGTAATGAATAACTTTAGCTAAGACAGCCATGCCAGTTTTGGGGGGATTGTATACACACATTATATGCAGTTTATTTTGATATTCCCTAGGAGTAGTAAGGATTATAACATTTCACAAGAAGATACATTTATAACTTGCAAGGTTGATAATAGCATCATTTGAGCCCTGTATTAAATTACAGTGCCACCACCTGTCTTGGTAGGAGGACTGTAAAGTCTCTGCAGATTATAACCAGTCAGGGAACACACTCAGTCAGGGATAGCTGGATTGAGCCAGGGCTCTGCAATACCAAGTATATCAGGGTTGTACTGGGTTACCCAGGCCTCCAGCTCTGTGTGATTCACCAAAAGACTGTGACTATTATGGTGAGTTACCTTAAGACCATTTGAGTTTAACTACTGGGAGGCGTTAGCAGAGATTAGGGAGCTAGAAGGACCTGGATTTAACTCAGTATCTCCAGGGAAGGTGAGACGGAGAACCATTTGCCAAAAATGGAAGGTCATAAGCAAGGGGGCTACGTAAGGGCCTGCTGAAAGAATATTTGGTTATATGCCTCATTATAAATAATAAGTATTTAGTTCTAAGGCAAAAAGTCAGGTTCAGAGTGGCAGCTGGGGCTACCGTTGCATAGGAGAATGAGAAGTTATGAGTGTACACAGCGATGGTCTCAGATAGGTTTGCAGGGGTTGGTACAACAAGTTCACTGACAACTAGCAGGGTTAACAGAATCATGCCTATCAGAATGACTGAACATTGGGAAAGCATCCAAGGATTTGTTCAGAAAACCACAGATAGAAGGGGTGGCACTGTTAGGCAGCAACACCAGGGTGAACCAATGGTGATGCAACAGAGACCAACACTAGATAGTAAACTAGTATGGACTCAGATCCCCAATAGGGAATAGGCCAGGCCCCTATTAACTATTGCGCTTAAAACAGTAAGGTCTGCCAAGGGATTACTTACGTGAGATGACGTGTAGTAGAGTCAAACAGCATCGACCATCAAAAACAAGATAGAGGCAGACCCCAAATAACGAATCCAGCCTTGCCACTACTAATTAACTAGACTCAAATTCCTTTTTTTTATTTATATTTTATTGTTTCAGACAAAAAACCAATAAAATACTAATATCCACATGCCAGACATCAACACAATATACAAGGATGCCATGAAGGTAAAAAGAATGGATAATCTAGGCAGTCTGAAGTTCAGATTGGGGGGTGTAGCAAAAATGTCCAGAGATCCATATTAGTCTGAGAATGCTACAACCAGCAAGCACGCGGTGGTCATCGCCAAGAAAATATAGTCCAACCATAGGAGTTATTCAACAATCTGTGTTGATGTGACCCCATTCCAAACATGTAAATTTAATAGAAAAATGGGTAACATCTTTAGGCCCCCTGCTAATTAAAGTACCCTCATGCTAGTAACACATAATGGTAAACTAATGAACTCTAGTAAACCGTAAGATTTAGTAATGCAAATATTATGGACAAAATCCTAGAAGAACAGCAACTATGAAAAAAATTGACTTTAATTTCATTCATAGGTTACAGACTATTTAAAACAAGTAAGGAGGCAGACCCCAGATAGGAAGTGCAGCCAGGTCCCTAGTTAGAGTTAGATGTCCAGTGCAATCATAGAGTGGAAAGGGTACATGCATAGGAGTAAGCATTTCTATAAATACATTTTCAAACTGTTACAGCAACCATACCTCTGCTAGTATTTCTACTACCCGTCAGTCAAATAATGGAGGAAACCAGAGTCCAAATGTCCTGGGTGTATGAGCTGCAACATAGTAAGGAAGGTACAATTCCCAGCTGAAAGTCACACACTGGTGGGGCAGCATGGCCAGCCAAAAGCTGATACCTACAGAATGACAACAGAGACCCTTTGTGCTCCAGATCACTAAAAGGTCATACAGTGTGAGCTGGCCATGCCCTAAGCCTCTTGACTGGCTGAGGCACTACAGTCCTGCTCCACACAGAAGCCCACGGGTCTTTCCAGTGAAAACAGTGGAGGGGAGGCAGAAAAGATGGCACTCCCTCACAATCCCTGGCATCACAGCTTGAAAATTGCTGTGAAGGCGGCGTTTGTCAGCACGGAATGTGCAAGTCCTGGTCCAGGTGAGGTGGCATTGCAGTGTACCCAAGTAGGGATGGAGCCATTTGAATTGATGACTTTTCTTAAACTTGGGCTGGCCACACCCTGGAGCCTCCTGACTGTCTGAGACATTACAGTCCTGCTCCACATAGGAGCCCATTGGTCTCTCCAGCAAACATGGTGGAGGGGAAGGAGAGAAGATAGCACTCCCTCGTGACTTCTGGGTCACAGCTTGAAAACTATGTGGTTGATACTTGTGCAAGTCCAAGCCTGCACTTTACAGAGTAAAAATGTTATGGACAAAATCAAGTTGCCTCTTAAGAAAAATTATTAATCAAACAGCATCCTCTACTTTTGAGAAAGACAAGTCAATAAGGTGCCATGACTGCAAATGGGTTGCCGAGACCCAGCCAGAGCTCCAGGAGTTCTAATTTGGGGGAAGAACATTAGCAATAAAAAGGCTCTGCAGAGAATGTTCCAGGGCTGTTACAAGCTGTAGCTCTGAAGAGAAAGGGAACTGTTGGGGTCACACCACAAGGGAGGTACCTTAAGGGCCTTTGAGCCTGGACAGCAGTCCGGGGGGAGGATGAAGACCTCCATAGAAGAAGTAGAGATCTGTGACACATTAACTGACCCTGTAAAGAATAGTTACCAGCTATAACAGTAGATCTGAGAGAGAATCTCCTTCTTTGAGCCACTTCATGGAACTGTAAGCTGTCGGCATCAGGACCACCCAGAAATTTTTCCTGGTGGGGGCTGCCCACATCGACAAGCCTCATCTGTGCTTATATAACATGGGCATCCCCAGTATGCCTCCGTTCCCTGCCAGAAACAAGTTCAGATGATCACTGGACCAGCACGGACAGAAGAGAGCAGGACCAAACCAGATACACAGGACAGGATATGGAAACCTGAGTATAAATGCTGTATTAGGCAGAAGAGGAGATGCAGCTAGCGAGAGCTGGTAATATTGTTACCCATTCCCTGAAATGGGGTGAAAGAGGGAGGCAGAGTTGTGGCTCAATGGAGGATATTCTCTCGATTTTCTGCTGTTACAGTAGATAACTATTCTATCTTCTTCAAGGATATTTCCCTCCATTGAGTCACATCATGGAACAACTCCCAAGCAGCACTAAGCACTGAGGGAGGATGGCACGATATAATGAGTAAGCAATACTACCCGGCATGGTGGGTGGCATAGGGCAATACTGAATTGCCCAGGGGCGTAATGAGGCCCGACGCTGAAGGTAGAGGGCCTTTTAGCCCCTGGAAAGATGTAATAAAGTAGTTCATCCGCCTGTGTTTTTTTTTTAAGCTAGGGACTTTTGTCCTAGTGGTGCTTCTGTACTTGTGCCCTTTGGAGATGGTTGTCATGGTTACATCCAACCTCCCAGACACACACAGGAGGTGCTCGTTTACTAATGTACTAGCTTGGCTGCAAAATGGGAGAAATGATTTGAGCAAGAGAGAGAGAGAGAGAGAGAGAGATACCTCCAGTAGTGCTAGTGTGTGTGTGTGTGTGTGTGTGTGTGTGTGTGTGTGTGAAAGCTATGCTGCTTTCCATCTCTGGCTCACCACACTGCCGATCGTGGTAAGTTGTGTTCTACGATGGTGTGAAAGATTTTCGTGGAGGCAGTCGGGAGCAGCATGCACTCCAGTTACTGATCCCAGTCACTGGCTTCACTTTCATAAGTCCTGCGTGTTGTTGTATTTGGTGGCCGAAAATAAGTACCTTAAACACATCAGGGTCTTGGTAATAAGAAAACATATCACACAGAAATCTAGGCCTTTTCTGTTTACTTCCATTAAGCACAGACATACAAGAGGAATCTTATTTCAACACACACACAGGAAGATTCACAGGCTCACATTTCTTAAAGCTGTACCATCTAACATTTCTTAAAGCTGCACAACACATAACAATCTCTCCTGACTTAGCTAGAAAGTACGAAAGTAAATAATTCAGAAAACAGTATGAAGCTATTAAAGTTACTACTGCAATGTCCCTTTAGTCAGTCTATGTCATTAGGCTATATCTCTACAAGTCCATTCTCTTTGGTGGACATTTTATACATCCTGAACGACGTAATAAGACTGGAGACTGTTGCTCTGGAATCTGATTAGCGTCAGCCACATCTTGTCTCAGTTGCTGTGGTTCCACTATCTCTTCCTGTTCTTGTTCTGGAAGAAATAATGCTGGTTAACCACCCCGACTCTGGGTATCCCTTTTTTGTTCTGTCTCAATTCTAGTACATAATTCGTCCACACATTTTTTCATTCTCCTCTAGTTAGTCAGTCGAACAGTATAGATAACATTTCCAAACTTTTTTTCCTACCATGCCTTCTAGCCAGCTCTTTGGGCCTGCTACATCTTGATCCACACAAGATCATTGGGTTTGAAAGATCTGGTCTTAGAAAGCATTTCAGTTACTGACTTACAGTCTAGATGGTGAAGAAAGTCCAATTGAGTTTGAATCTGACGTCCAAACAATAATTCTGCAGTGGATATTCCCGTGACACAATGTGATTTTGTTCAATACATCGCAAGAAAGTCCAAAAGGGCTATTTGTATTGCCATCAGAGTAGTAGGATTAGCTTTATCCATACTCTTTTTAAAAGTCTAAACCAGGCATTTTGCTTTGCCATTTGAACTTGGATGGTAGGGAGGTGAGAAAATATGGCAGATACCATGCTGCTGGCAAAATGTTTGGAATTTAACAGACGTGAGCTGTGGTCCATTATCCGAGACAATCACTTGGGTAAAACCATGGGTAGCAAAGATAGATTTCAACACTTTGGTGGTACTATCAGTAGTTGTTGAAGACATTTGATGAATTTCTGGCCATTTACTATAAGCATCAGTTAAGAGTAACCACATGGAATTTAAATATGGTCCTGCAAAATCGATATGCAACCTTTGCCAGGGTTTTTCAGGTCATTCCCAAAGGTGAACTGGAGCTCTTGCTGGATTTCCCATTGATACAGCACAACCTTTGCATCTTTATATAACCTGGTATATGTCTCTGTCAATGGAAGGCCACCATACATGAAGTCTAGCTAAGGATTTCATTTTAGCAATGCCTGGATGGACCGCATGCAAAAGAGTCAACACATTTGTGTGGTAACACTGGGGTACTATGACACGCAATCCCCATAGAAACACCCCTCTGTAATGGACAACCGCTGTCTCTTTGTATAGTAGGGTTGTAGTTCAGCCGAACAAGTACTGCCTTGCGGCCAACCCTCAAGCGCATACTGATACACTTGTTTCAAAATCACATCTTGACTAGTCGCTTTTGCAATGTCCTTGGCTAGTATTGAAAGCTGATCTAACTGTTGTAGCTCCATTGCACACACAACAGTAGAATCCTCCATATCTTTGAATTGCACTGGAAAACTATCTGGCCCCACCTAGCATACTAATGGCTCCTCTTTAAGTCCCACATTGAACTCCATTTCTCTGGATATTGGTAACCTTGACAAGGCATCCACATTTCCATGCTGGTATGTTGGTTGGTATGTAACCTCGGAATTATAGACAGACAGAATTAATGCCCATCATTGAAGTCGGCTAGTGGCTGTCTCTGGAATTCCTTTTTCTGGACTGAAAATTGTCACTAGTGGCTGGTGATCCATCCTCAGGTGAAACTTGCGACCTAGCAAGTATTGGAGGAATTTCTGGACTCCGAACACAATTGCTAATGCCTCTCTCAGAATCTGGACGTAATTTCTTTCAGCTGCAGTGAGTTTGCATGAAGCATAAGCTATCGGCTTCTCCACGCCTGTTGGATCTGTGTGGAAAAGGACAGCTCCTATACCCACAGGACTAGCATCACAGGCCAATGTGATACGTAAGATAGAGTCTTAATGAGCTAAATTATTCATATCAGTTAGACAGAGCTTGATGGCTTGAACTGCCTTACTGTGGCCATTGGTTCACTTCCACAAAGTACCTTTATGTAACAGTTCATTTAGGATAGCACATTTAGTGGCTTAGCCAGGTATGAAATGGTCATAGAAGTGCACCATACCCAAGAATGAGCACAACTCTGAAACATACTGTGGTTCAGGCATGTGCACAATAGCTTCCACCTTTTCATCATTTGGACGAATTCCATCTTTGTCAATAGTGTGACCTAAATATGTGACACTTGGTTGACAAAATTGGCATTTTTCTCTTCTGAGAATGAATCCACTCTGTTGCAATCTCTCTGAAGTCTTTTGTAAGTGAAGTAAATGTTCTGTTTCTGTCTTGCCCATGACAATGATGTCATCCAAATAACAGGCGACGCTTGGTATATCACCCACCATTTGCTCAATCACTTTTTAAAAAATAGCAGGTGAAGAACTAAGGCCAAAACAAAACCATTTGTACTTGTACAGTCCTTGGTGTGTATTAATCACTACCAGTTTCTGAGAGTCTGTATCCAGCTTCACTTCAAGGTATGCATCAGCTAGGTCCAGTTTAGAGAACCCCACACCACCATTCAGTCTATGAAAAAGTTCCTCTGGAAAGGGTAAAGGAAATACATCTGTGCTAAGTACTGGATTAAGTATTACCTTAAAATCTCCACATATTCGAACCTTACCACCTGGTTTAGATACCACCACAATTGGAGTAGCCCAATCTGAACTTGAAACCTTTTCCAGCACACCTGCTTTTTCCAGTCTGCCCAATTCTGCCCCAACCACCAGCTGTAAGGCAAAAGGAAGTTTCTGTGGTTTACAAAACTTAGGGACTGCATTTGGCTTTGTAACTAGCTTGGCCTTAGCTGTTGTGCAATATCCCAGGCCTTTCCACAACTCTGGATACAAGTCTAAAATCCCCCCAAGCTTGGGCGAGTTACTGCCTTGTGGTACCTGGACAGCAGCAAGTAGGCCAAAATCTGCTGGATCAATATGAATGTTTAGAAGAACCTGATTGTCTCTGCCCAAAATGTTGACACCCTTCTTTGAAACCAGAAAAGATAATGGTGTACTAGGAGAATCAGTCCTATGTACTAAAGTGGTAAATGAGCCCAGTGGCTGAATTGGTTGCCCTTCAAATGCATGCAGCAACTTATTACAAAGAGATAGTGGTGACTTATCCTGATCAAACCATGTTTGATGGTTAATAAAAGTGACTGGGGAAGCAGAGTCTACCATTAAATGCAACTGACGCCTCAGCTGTGGCAATTGAAGTAACACATAGAAAGAAGGAACATCTTTAGTCTGCATTTGTGGTGCAAAAGAGACAACTGCACTGTACTGGCCCTCTGAACTGACCGCTGCAGTTCTCTTGCTCTTGCAAACCTTAGCAATATGCCCCTGACATTTAAATGCATGATACTGAACTTCTCTGAATTTACACTAGTCCCTGCTATGCTGAGTCAACCCACGTGATGCACATTTGTACTGGCTGTGCAGTTTGGGTGGAGTGTTTGTATTTTTCTTTAAAAACAGTGGTTTAGACTTAGGTTTGAGCTGTTTTAATTTGGGGTTTACTGCAGTTACTTGAACCTCATTTTTAGTGTCCATCTTAGCATGTGCTTCATTTTCTGCAGCCTCATACATTTGTGCCAACTATAAAAGCTCCTCTGTAGACTTCTTGACAATTACAGAAAGTAGCTGCTGAATACGATGTTCATTATTCAACCCCATAACAAACTTATCAGCTAGATTAAATTCAAGATGCTCCCAGCTCCACTCACATGTGAGAGCTAAGTGTTTGATCTCAGCCAAATAAGATTGTAATGACTGATCTGGTTTCTGGTGGTAACTGTAGAATTTATAACATTCAGCCCTTGGGAAAGTTGTTAAACAGTATTGTGCATTCAGTTTAGCCTTTAGCTCTTGATATGACAAATCCTCCGGCTGGTCCGGTGCACACAGACTGCATAAAAATGTGAAAGTTTCACTCCCCAAGAAAACACACAAAGCAGCTCGAATAAGCTCACCCTGTAGCTCAACATTTGCAGATTGTGTGGCCGGATTAAGTAATAACCACTGATAAAACCACCTGGACCATGAATCCCAGTCCATTCCCGTAAAAATCTCAAAGCTGGCTAAAGTTGCCATAATACTCCACAGTTCCAAATTGTTTACTTGCCTCCAATGTGGAAAGTCACAAAATGGTGCAATTCAGTAAGCTGGAGCTATTAATATTTCTACCATCCACTGTCGCCAGTTTGTTGTATTTGGTGGCCGAAAATAAGTACCTTAAACACATCAGGGTCTTGGTAATAAGAAAACACATCACACAGAAATCTAGACCATCTCTGTTTACTTCCATTCAGCACAGACATACAAGAGGAAACTTATCTCAACACACACAGGAATTTTCCCAGGCTCACAGGAAGTACATTTCTTAAAGCTGTACTGTCTAACATTTCTTAAAGCCACACAACACATAACACCTGTCTTTGGCTGACTGCACCAGGAGACTTAAAATAGAAAATCTTCAAAACAATTGCAACTTATATTGAGAGGCTCATGCTGCTCTTTAAAAAAAATGCACAGCCCACCAGCAATTACTTTTTGAAGTCGATTGGACTTACGGCTTCCTTTTTCTTTCCTTTCTGCATTTTTTTTTATTTTGGTTACTGTTATTTTAATTTATTTAACTAAATATTAGTATAGACTCATGGGTGGGGGGTTGGCCAGATGCCAACACGCTCACTTAGCGAGTGGGAAAAAAATGTCAGCTAATTAAGTTTCAAAACCAAACTGGCATACAGATATCATTTTGAGACTGAGCACCAGGTACTTGTTTTTCACAGGGCTCTATTGAAAAATAGATGCATGGCAATGAATCCAGATAGCCAATCAGGACCTTGAGATTTCCATTGCCATTTTCTAATCCTGAATAAAATGACCTTACAGAACACTGAGGCCAAAGCTGAGACATCTACAAGAGACAATGTCCAGGCTGCAGGGTTTAGTGAATGTATGAACAGTGCTCCTACTCCAAGTGGCAGCAGCACAAATGTCAGCAGTGGACACATTTTGAAAACAGGTCACTGCAGTAGCCACCCCTTGGGTGGAATAAGCATGAACGGGAACGGAAAGCTGCTTAGCGTGCTTCTGGTAATTGGCCAGCCATTTGTACAGGCCCTGTTTAGAAACCAGTGAGCTCACCATCCTGGGGGCAAAAGCTATAAACAACTGACAGGATTTTCTACAATCCATTGTACAATCCAAGTACTAATGCAGCATCCAGTGGACATCCAGCATAGGTAAACAATGCTCCCCACTCTCTGTGGGACATGAAAAATAAATAGGGAGACCTATAGTCTAGTGTAGTGCTCTTTCAGACATTGCCTTCCAAAGGACTGGCATGTAAGGTAACCCTATCCTTGAGAAAAATATTAAATGAAGAGTCTGCAACCACAGCCTGTAACTTAGAAATGCATCCAGAGTATGTCATAGCCACTAGGAACAGTATCTTGCAAGAGAGGAAGTGCAGTTCACATATAGAAGCATGCTCAAAGGGAGGTACAGAGATGGTCTCTAGGATCAAATTAAAGTTTCACCCCAGAATCGGATCTTGGTCTGGGGGGGTACAGTAGGAGAAAACCTTTTAGGAATCTTCAGGAAGCCTCCATCAGGGCCATCATGTTTCCCTCTGTCAGGGCATTAAAGTCTGAAACAGTGGCCATGTGGACCTTTGTAGAGGAATACCCTAGTCCTTCTGAGTCCTTTTTTCCACAAATGTTTTTATCCTCCTTGCCAGACCTGGGCTGCTATCAGTCCTGTCCCCATCTCCAGTGGTCATCCCTTACCCCACCAGGAAGTCTCCACGAGAAACATTAAGTATTAAATGAGTAAAGTTCATCGGCACTTGGTAACGCTGACTTCACTGAAAGAAAAAGTGACTGAAACTAAAGTCCAGGTGAAAGGAAGCGTGTTATGGAAGCATACAGAACCAGGGCCTAATAAGTTTGGAAAAAGGGTTACTTTCTTAAAAAGTTTAGTTGGAGAGTGGTGGGAGTCAAACCTGAGTACCAGGACAGAATGAAAGAAGAAACATTTGACAGTTTAAAGGGCAAATATTAAAAAAGTTTCCTGATGAAGGGTGCTACCCAAAATGTAGAAAAAATTAAAACTGGATGTTATAATTTAAAAAATGTGGAAAAGAGAACATTTGGTTCATTCTATTTATTTTAGGGTGAGTGGGTTAGTTTTCCAGTATAACTTTTTCTCCTAGTGAAAAAAGACTGAATAAATTGTCATAAAGTGGCCACAACTACTTCACCATGCAACAGTTGAATATTAAAACTCGACACAAAGTCCATCTCAACACTGCCCCCGAATGGCAAAGGTGAAAGGACCAGATCATGGTCAGAAAGGACAAGTTCACAAATATCACAACTCACCACATCAGAAACTTGTTTGTAATTTATAAGAAAGAAATCTAACTGGAAAAAGGAGTTCTGCAGGGGGAGGGGGTATAAAGGGTATACCTCCAGTTGGTGGGGTGTAACATATGGCAAGGGTCAGTGAGGCTCAGGAGATCCATAAAATCCCACAGGCCACATGTGCAGGACAGAGGCCTTTCCTACAGTGAGATGATCTATCCAAATCAGGTTGAAATACAGTATTCCGATCCCCCCACAATGATAGGAAGATGAGTATATGAAGCCAACAATGCAGCCAAATTGGTAAAAAAAAAAAGGGGTTTATCAGTAGTCGGGCCATACACGGAACCCAATAAAGCCTCATGTAGGCCCAGCCACCCATTTATAAAAATATATCTGCCCTCAGGATCCCAAATTTCAGATATAAACTGAAAAGGAAGACATCTAGCAATCAAAATGCAAATCCACCTTCTTTTTGGCACTATTGCCAGCACCATAAACAAAGCCCACTCCTGCCTAAAAAAGGAAAGTAGATCTTGTGTTAATTGAGATTCGTGCAAATAGGCAATGATGGTTCCCATCAGCTTTAGGTGTTTCAAGACAGCATACCATTTATTGACATCCGGAGTGCCTTTAATATTCCAGGTGGAAAAGTCATAGTGAGTCCCATAAATAAATCACAAAATACAATTGAAAAAACAAAATGGCCACTACATAGTAAAAAACAAAGTGAAGTTAGCAGCACTTCCCATACCTTTAACATAGAAATCCTTCCTATCCAAAACAACCATAAACAAACAAAAGAAAAAAACCTTAAAAAGGCAAAATAAAGCAACAAAATAACTAACAAACAGCAAAGAAAAAGACTCACTCCTAATCCAGAGGACCATATCTCCACAACCAACAGGTCGCAATCAATCCCAACCAACACTCTCGCAAATAGCGAGCACCAACCCCACCCCCCCCTTGAAAAAAGATGTGGCAGAATATTCTAAAAACATAATGGAAAAATAGGAATACCTAAAATGTAACCCTTCTAGGTGCCCCAGTGGGCACAGGAACAAGGAGGGAGCCCCCCCCCAACAAACACCAAACACTAAAAACCATATAAAGAGTGAGGATAAATACAAGATCCAAGACAGTGCAACAAGGAGAAAAAACACTTCACTGTGCCTGCATAAAGTAATGTAACAAGAGAATTAGCTCATACAAAAACACAAAATAACCTGTTAAAATGTAGAAGCTATGTGAGATTCCCCCCATAATATCTTCACCAAAACACCATATAAAAAGGGGAGGTAACTGCCCAAACAAATATCAATATACTGTGTGGGAGGGAATAAAATAACACCAAAGTACTGCATAAACCAGAGTCAAAATGTAAAAATCAAACAGTGCACCCTAGTCAGTGTTTACCTGGCACTAGATGGCAGCAAAGCAACATAGAAGAGACCACCCTAAACATATCAAAGGCTCCATGGAGAAAACTGCCGTAACCTTCTAGAAAAAGACACCAGAATACAGGGAGCCAAATAAAAGAAAGGGTATAGATAATAACAGCAAAACACACTAGTGGATAATAATCATGAAGAAAAACTCTCATACAGTCCCAGAGTATGCAATTCCAGAAACGTCGCCCCTAAAGTCAGTCCAGCAAAATATAAATAGAGCCCAAAACATGGACAGACCGGTTATAATATATAACACAAAAATTTGAGGAGCCGTCTGGAACAGTGCATAGAAGAAACCTCCCTATCCAACCTAAGAACCCTCTTACAAGCCAGATTCAATAACAAGCTTAGAAAACCTACATCACAAGATAAAAAACACTACCCAGCTACTACTGTAGGATTTTCTCAAGGGAGCAGTGAACTCCCAAAAAGGATAAAGAAGACAGCAAATGATATCCCCCCCTTCCCCAGACTCGGAACAAAGCTCAGTTTAAAAGGGAAACCCCGAAACAAGCAGAAAGACAGGAGGTACTGTATAGTAAAATGAAGAAGCGTCCAGTAGTGGGCAACATGTATCATGATTCAAATACAAAAATTGAACAGTGCACACTATTCGACAATTACAGAACAGTAAATGACAATAAAACAGCATGCCAAGGTTCACATGAAACAGTTCAAAGGCTCCACAAAGAAAGACTGCAGAGCCCAGCTAAAGAGATATATCAAGTGTCCAAAAGTCGAATTAAGTCACAGTGCAGAAAGTGAAAAACATGATATCAAAAAACAGAAGGGGGGAGATAAGAATGAAGAGTGTCCTCCACAGAGTCTCAAACAGCCCTTAAACTAGCTGTTCAGGTGTTCCAAAAGTCCTGCAAAGCAGCAGAAAAATACAGCATAGAACGTCAAGGAGCATTTTTGAGCTTGATCCTGTTCCACCAATGTAAAGCTCTTCTGTGCTCCATCGCGAATAACTTGTAATCTGGCTGGGTACAACAATTGAAACTGAATGTTAGCAGCTTGCAGTTTTGATGTGTAGGGACGATATGCTGCTCATTTCTGCTGATTTTGGAATGGCAAATCTTGAAAGATAAAGATGCAGATGTCTTTCCAAACTATCTTCTGCATGCCACGCATCTGCACTAGAACATGCTGCTTATTGAGAAAATTCAACAATTTAAACATTAGTGGTCGTGGCTGCTCCCCCATCACCAGGCACTAGCCTAAGGGCAAAGTGTGCCCAGTCTATAACATATTGTGGGCCATTGGGTGAAGGGCCAGCAAGCATTTCACATAGATGCTGAACAACTGTAACAACATCCCTTCCTTCAGACCACTCTGGTAGCCCAATAATGACCAAATTATTGCACCTAGTGCACCCTTCTTTGTTCTCCAGCTTCTCCTTGATTCTGGCGATTTTCTGCCGTAAGGAGGCCAGAGTGGGTTCGGTCTTAGCATACCAGTCCTGCACTGAGCTAAGCCTGGCCTCTACATCCTCAACCCCACACATGAGCTCAGTAAGAGATGGTCGGAGAACCTGAATATCTTCCAACAAGTGCAGGATAGTTTCACACAGAGGGACCATCTCTTGTAGTAACCACTCCACTGTCAGAAGACTAAAGTGTGAGGGTGCCATGGCAGTGTCCTGCTTTAGCTGCTTCAGGCCATGGTCCTTCTCAGGGGTAGCAAGTGGGGTGTGACTCATTTGCTGAGTCTCGTTTGCAATATCCTTATTTTCAGTCATAATAGACACCAATTGAGAGCTCACAAGATAGACTGTACTTCTAATAAAACTGGCATAAAATAAAAACACCAAGAATAAACTTTAAAGAAAATTAGAGTAGAGTGGATCAGAGCAATGTCAGAGAGCTGGCTGCTACTCCTGGAACATCCTGTGACTCCAACAGTACGGAGTTCTGAGGCATGTCCTTGTTGAACCACCTCCAGTACCCACACATCCATAGTGATCTCCTTCCATTTTTGTAGAAGTGGCCTCCCACTAGAATTTCCTGAAGCAGTGAGGCCAGAGGAAGGGGAGGGGAGTCAGAAGGCACTGAGGGTGGTGGGGGTGCCTGGGATGGTTTAGCCTTTTGTAAGTCTGGTATGGACACCTGGGGGCAGGTTGGCAGCTTGGGAAATGGTAGGTTGAAGTCTCTGGGACCCACAACCTCCCCTTGAATAGAGACATAGAAACCGACAATGATGGCAGAAAAAGACCAAAGGTCCATCCAGTCTGCCCAGGTTCCCTATTTAGCCCTGGGGCCTACTGTTCCTTCAGGGTCCTCGCCCACCCCCCGCTCTAACAGAAACATAGACATAACCATGGCCAGGCCTGGATGGGCATGTGGTCTTTAAAATAAAACCTAGCCCTTCCCCAGGGCTTAGGGTTCAAAGTACAGTATGTAGGGATCTAAGAGTCATTTTAGAAGACTGTAAATCCCTTAAAGCATTTTCAGCATCACTGCCAAACAATGTTTTACCCCTGAATGGAGCATTCATCACAGATTGTTGTACATAAGAGGCAGAACTTGCCACTGTTACACAAGCGTGGTGGCAAAGGGAGACAAGCAACTTGTTCAGTGTGCCATCCTGGTGAAACATTTCAATAAATAAAGGCATATCCAAGAGGCAGCAGCTCTGGCAACAGCATCAGAGGCATCATATGCAGACCGTAGTAGATGCTTAAGAGCTTCCTGGACATTCACAATGGTCTGCTGAGCCAATATTTTATTCTGGCCCTCTGGCAGATTTTTCGGTCAGGCTACCCATAGTATTACAAAGGCAATTCTAATATTTAATCATACAAGCCTGATAGTTAGCAGTTCTTACACCCAGGGAAGCAGAAACAAAATTTCTCTTCCTCATCACATCCAGCTTCCTTGATTCCTTGTCAGAAGGAAAAGGAGCTCATGTGCTTCGTAGCCTTGGATCTGTCATGAGCAGCCATAATTACCACAATGTCTGTTTCAGACTGTGAGGAATAAGAAGACTTTGCAGCAGGGGCTAGATACAGTATTACTTATCATCCTTCCTGGGAATTGCATGTAGTTGAGGTGGCCACCACCAGGCTGCCAAAGCTGCAACAACAAGAGCAGAATGCACAGGAGGAATAATCACTGTAGAAGAGGCAGAAGTCTCCAAGAACTCATAGAGATTTCTCTTGGCAGAATCCTCCTTTTTCTTCCTGACCTGTTTAAGTAAGGCTTGAAATGAGGCACCCTCAGGTGGAGATTGTTGTGTATTTTTCATTCTTCCGAGCAACAGGACAGAGTGGAGCTTGATTTATCACATCTATTGCCACTTCTTCTTTATCCATGGCCTTCTTCTCCTCAACATACTTTGGATTATACTCCAGTTCATCGTTGACATTGACCGCCGTCAGGTGAGGGTCAAAGAGACAAGGAGACAAATGAGGAGGATACATTGACTGTGTTCCAGTGATGGAGGTCATTCAGGGCCTGGCACTGTGGCAGGGACAGAGAAGTGGAGTGTCAATGGTAAGGTCAACCACAAACCAGCCGAGGATGTCAACAGAGTGAGTGATGATGGCAGTAGTGGCAACAGATTCTGGAACAATTCAGGATTGTTTGATACGACAGCTGTCCATTGACAGGCCCCAAAGGAGTCAACAATGGTTGAGTTGCCAACAGGACAGTGACTAATGGTGGAATAGACTACAAATCTCCCTGCAAGGAGATGAGCTGACCCCCGCCCTTTGTGTCTGAGAAACAGTCAGTGGGGAGGCACGACCCACGGCCAAAGCAGGGAACCCATCTATATCAGTAAATTTACCCTGTTGAATAGATGAATGGGAGTGGTTTGGAGAAGCGGCCTTGTCCTTCTCTGAGTGGGGGTACTTCTTTGCCTGCTTCAAGGACTTATCCTTTTTCTTTGAAGAGTCAGTGATGACCGCTATTGACTGCAGGGATTGCTGGGCCAACGGCAAACAAAGAATAGAAAAGGGTGAAGACAGTTAAGCCGCCTTCACCAGAAAATGTTTTTCCATTTCTTGAAGTTTAAGAAAGACTATTAAAACTTCCTTGGGACATCTCCTGGTTGCCTGGTTAAAGCTCTGGCAGACTGATCAGGCATTAACATCTTGGTTTGTACCAAGGCAACAGATACAAAAAAGTGGTCATCATCTTTATAAAAATTAACATCCCTGCAAGGGCAATAACAGAACAGCTGTTCCTTGTCTTTCTGCAGAGGCATGAAAGAAAGTTTTAAAGTAACAAACTTGTGAGAATGGGTAGCATTAGCAAATACTTGCAAGTTCAAAGGCATTCTTCATCAGCCGTGGACTGATGAGTGGCTGATGGCAGGAGAAAGAACTGATGCAAGCTAGGGATACTCAGTACATAGGCGCTAATGAAGCATGTTGATATGGGTGGCCCCAGCCAACAAAAATCTCTGTGTGGTCCTGACACCAACGTCTTACAGTTCCATGATGTAGTACAATGGAGGAAGATATCCTTGAACATCAACTGATTCCAAGTACTATTCTGCCATATGGTAGGCAGAAAGGATTTGGGAAAGTCTAGTTACCCATGACATTAGGGGACCAGGGTAAGTGAGGAAAGTTACCATTAGGCCTTTCAGCTGGTGCACTGGCTGGGGCAGGAATCCTAGGTGGAATGGCCTGAGGAGGCCCTGGCCCAGTGATGCAGGCAGGTTGGCTCTACCGCCTCAGGGATGGTTTCCAGATCAGAGGTGCACCAGTTTACGTGCCCTGGCAGTTGTGAGGACCACTACACAGTAAGTCAGTTTGGGGCATGAAAGAAAATGTATCACTTGAAGGGTACGAGGGCTCGAGTATATTTATATAAGAAATGCTCAGATTAGTTGAATACTGGCTATGTTATCAATTCATCTTAGAACATCAATAAAGATCAGCTTCTGTACTCCTCCCTTACTATGGATTCTATGTTTTAGAAGAGTGAGTCTGCAGTGTGTGTATGTGGGTACGTGTGTGCCTGACTGCATATGTGTGTGTGTGTGTGAGCACACGCGCATGTTCACATGGTGTGTTTGGTGGACATTCCAGTCCTGGAAAAAAATAAATGTCATGATGTAAACCCCTAAGCCTGTCCGCTGGGCAGAGGTAGTGCTACCACTTGAAATGCCAGTGACTTGGGTTCAGGAGTGCCCACAGCATTGAGCACTGGTGGGGGCAGAGGTGGGTCAAGCATCTGACAGACAGCTCTCCCCCTCCGGGGTGGGAGGGTAAAGGGATGCTGCAATATGATTTCTTCTGTTGATAGTCAGGAGGCAGTGAGCCTAGGGACTCTGCTAAGACAGGGATTGTTAGAATGCGATGGATGTGCGTGACACTCTATGATGTCATTGCACATTATATAGGGTGTATTGTCAGTGGCATCACCTCACAGAGGAGGGAGGTCATCCTGCCACTGTACAGGTCACTGGTCAGACCAAACCTAGAGTACTGCATGCAGTTCTGGTGGCCCTACTTAAAGAAAGATGTCAGGTTACTGGAGGGGGTCCAGTGCAAAACCACCAGGATGATCATGGGAATGGAGGACGACCCCTACGAGGACAGACTGAGGGAGCCCAACATGTACTCCCTGGAGGAGGAGGGATAGAGGGGATATGAGCAAAACCTTCAAATATATGAGGGGCATAAACAAGGTTAGTACTGAGGGGCTCTTTAGATTAAAAGGAGGGAGATACACTAGGGGACACAGTCTGAAATTGGAGAGGGGACAGTTCAAGAGGGAAATGAGAAGACACTACTTCACGGAAAGGGTGGTGGATGGGTGGAACGCATTCCCAGAGGAGATGGTAACATTAAAGTTGGAGTCCAGTTTTAAGAAGGGTTGGGACAGGGTCAAGGGAAAGGTCACTACTAGATTGGGGGGGTGGGCAGCTGCAGAGTAACACACTGCTAGCTGCACAATCGAGCAGACTTGATAGACCTTGAGGGCTGTATCTGCTGGCATTTTTCGTATGTTCCTATGTTTGTATCAACTCAATCCAGGGTAAATGCAGTGAACAAATGGAAAATGCCACTAGGTGGCAGGTGACACTGCTCCTTGCTACCAAGCCCACTTCAGAATTCTGTTTACCTGGTCCCCAATCTACCCCTGGTCTTCACCTCCACCTGATAGGGCACTGGATTTCACGTACTGGAGTCGCTGTTAAGCTGAAGGCATCCCTGCCTCCTGGACCAAAGACAAGAGGGAATACCCAGCAGGTGAGTTGTGGGTGGGTGGGGCCAAGGTAATCAAGTCAGGAGAATCTTGGTGGGTCAGGACAAAATGATGGATATGGCCAAAGGAGGCCCAGCTTCTGGAGTTGGGCAGATAATGAATGTAAAAAAAAATGTTGTGACCCCTCCTTAGCCACAGAACACTTGGGGGGGGTTCACTTGCAAATTTAAGAGACATTTTTATGATGGTCAACACAAGGAGCCTGGCAAACAAGATGGAGGAATTAAGAAACCATCATTGCACATGATAGGCTGGACATAATAGCGTTCACAGAGACGTACTGGATGGAATTTCACACATGGAAAACAGCTATTCCTGGATTCAGACTGTTACAGAAGGACAGAAAGGACAAGAAGGGGAAGGGATGGCCATATACATCAGAGAAGATATAAAGGGGATGGAGTGGCAGGAGGGAGAAGGGGAAATTGAACCCCTTTGGGTGACACTAGGCAGAAGGACTGGGGAATCCTTAAGACTTGGAGTTGTGTACAGACCACCCACGCACGGGGAAGAACAGGACAGGGTGATGTCGCAGGACATTGTGAGGATGGCTCTCAGGGGGGAAAACACTACCGGTGGGAGACCTAAACTTCCCAGAAGTTGACTGGACCATCCCAGATGCAGCTTCAACCAGAAGCAGGGAGATTCTGGAGGTGTTGCAGGGGGTGTTCTTCCAACAGTTAGTCAGAGAACCAACTAGGGGGAGCAACCTGCTGAACGTGGCCCTGACAAATGAGGAGAATGTGGAAGAGGTGGTGTTGGGGGAGGAGCTGGGGAATAGAGACCATAGGGCCATCAGGTTTAAGGTGAGGGCAGGGAGAGAGGGAGGTGAGCTGAACTAGCACAACAGTGCTGGACTTCAGGTGAGCAGACTTCGACACGATGAGAAGGTTGGTGAGAGAGGCAATGGACAGTATGGGGGAAATAAATGAAGTGGAGGAGTTATGGGGAGCTATTAGAGACAAGGTTAGGGAGGCCACATGAGTGTGTATTAGGAGGGTAAGGAAGGGCGCAAGAAGGAGGAGGCTACTGTGGTTCAGTAGGGATGTAGCGAGGGTGGTTGGGGGCAGATGGAGAGTATTTAAGAAATACAAGAAAATGCAGAGAGAAGAGTACAGGGAGGTTTACAGGAAAACGAGGAGGCTAGCTTGGAAGGTAATTAGAAGGGAAAATGCCAACACGAAGAATAGGAAAAAGAAACAGCCAAGAGAGGTAATAAGAAATTATTTAGATATGTGAAAGATAGGAGGAAGACTGACCAAGGGATTGCAAGACTCTGGGGGAGGGAGGGGAGCCATTAGAGGAAGACTGGGAGAAAGCAGAAGCACTAAATAGATACTTCTGCTCGGTATTTACGAAGGAGGGGGCAAGCAGGGGACCAGAGTTGAGAAGGGGGGCATGGGGTGGATACAAGACCCTTCAGCATGGAAAGAGTCAGAGAAGGACTGGGTAGGGTGAAGGTGGACACGGCCATGGGGCCTGATGGGCTGCACCTGAGAGTGATCAGGGAACTAAAAGAGGAGTTGACTGCCCAACTGGTGAGGCTATTCAGCCTGTCTTTGGACACCAAGAGGGTGCAAGAGGACTGGAGGAGGGCAACGGTAGTGTCAATTCACAAGGGGGGGAGCAGAAAGTTGAGGGAGAACTACCGCCTGGTCAGCCTCGCCACAGTGGTGGGGAAGGTCATGGAGGCACTGATCAGAGAAAAGGTAACAAGTATCTGGAGGTGAATAGATTGCTGGACAACAACCAGCATGGGTTCACAAGAGGGAAGTCATGCCAGTCAAATTTAATCAAATTCTTTGACTGGGTGACACAGGTACTAGACCGGGGGTTGTGGTGGACATGGTCTATCTGGACTTCAGCAAGGCCTTCGACACTGTACCCCACATAAGGCTTGTCAACAAGCTGGAAAGTATGTAGGTGGGGGACAAAATAACTATATGGGTAGAAAACTGGTTGGCAGATAGAAACCAGAGTGTTAGTAAATGGGGTACACTCCAGGATGGGGTGGGTGACAAGTGGGGTACCCCAGGGGTTGGTGCTGGGACCAGTTCTTTTCAGTATCTACATAAGTGATGTAGCAGATAGAATAAAGGGACATGTGGCCCTCTTTGTGGATGATATGAAAATCTGCAACAGGGTTGACACTGAAGGGGGGTTGAGGACATGAGACAGGATCTGAGAATGCTGGAGGGGTGGGCAGAGACCTGGCAACTAAAACTCAACATCAAGAAGTGTGCAGTTATGTACATGGGGCACAGAAACCAGAGGACAGGATACACACATGGGGGAGGTAGTCAGGGTTACGGAACAGTAGAAGGATCTAGGGATAGGAGTCTCCAATGATCTCAAGGTGGGGATGCAGTATACAAAGGTGATGGGGGAAGGTGTATGGGATGCTGGCAAGTATAGGCAGGGGCATCACTAGCAGGAGGAAAGAAGTCCTGGTGCCCTTGTACTAAGCCATGGTGAGGCCGCACATTGAGTAAAGGTCCAGATTTGGATGCCCTACTTGTGGAAAGACATAGATCTGATTGAAAGAGTACAGAGACGAGCAACCAAGATGGTGCAAAAGATGAAGGGCAAACCATATGAACAAAGACGTAAGAAGCTGGGGCTCTACACATTAGAGACCAGAAGGGAGAGAGAGGGGACATGATGGAGACATTTAGATACATTAAAGGGATAAATGAAGTTGACCTGGGGTGATTATTCTACATGAAGGAGGGCACCGTTACATAGGGGCATGGTCTGAGATTGCAGGGGGACACTACAGAGGCAACATGAGAGGGTGAGTCTTCATGGAAAGTGTGGTGGATGGCTGAAACAGGCTTCCAGAAGAGGTGGTTGGGGCTGAAACCATGTAGGGTTTCAAGTAGGCATAGGACAGCCATAAGGGGTTACCAGGGGGATGGGTGGGTACTCAAGGAGGGGGCAGGAAGATTAACAGGAGGGAAAGAGGCAGACTGGATGGGCCATGGGGTCCTTTTCTGCTGTCAAGCTCTATGACTCTAGGATTCTATGATGGTCAGGATCCTGAAGGTTTGGAAGGCAGATTTAGGTGGCAACATGATTCAGGAGCAACCCCTTTTTTTAAAGACAGCAGATTGTAAAATTAAGCATGACTTGAAGAGTATCATTCAGAATTTAGTAGTCTGTAAGCAAGTAGCAAGGGTTTTCTCTTAGACTGATCTAGGAGCACAAAACACTTACTTGTGCGCCATATAGGTTCATAGGGTCATAGAAGTGTACGAGCAATGAAGGCATATGTAAGGATGCCCATTGTATGCTCGCCACCCATATGTCCTATGGGTGGAAATCAAATTTTTTGTTTCCCATATGTTTATCCAATCTTTGCTTAAAGGTATTTAAATTATCACTATTAACGACACTTACAGGTAAGTTATTCCTCAAACCCACAACTCTCTGTGTGAAAAATAGACTTCTTCTAGTGGATATACATTTTTCTCCAATGAGTTTATAACCATGACTCCTAGTTGATTTGATGTTGGAAGCAGTGGTAAGTCCAATTGTGGTTCTTAAATAATCATTTTTTAAGGTTTGATATACCAATATTAAGTCACCCCTTATTTGTCTGTATTTTACAGAAAATAGGTTAAGTTTTTTTAATCTATCTTCGTAACTATTACTATGTAAAGATGATACTTTTTTAGTGAATTTATGCTGAACACCCTCAGCGAGTTTTAAACCCCTTATAGAAGTTAGTGCACAAAATTGAGAGCAGTATTCCAAGTGGGGAAGTACCAGACTGGTGTAGAGTGGCATAATAACCTTGGAGTCTCTACTTTTGATATTTCTTAAAATAGAGCCAATTATTTTATTACATTTTTTAACTTTAATTATATTATTTTTTTCGAAAGTTAAATTATCTGAGATTATGACACCCAAATCCTTTTCTTCCAAAATGCTTTTTAGATAAACATTGTTTAAGGAATAATTGAAGGGGATGTTATTTTTGCCCAAATGTAAGACTTTACATTTGTCAACATTAAAAAACATACCATAAGACTTTGCCCAGTTTGATAGGTTGTTTAAATGATTTTGTATGGAGCATTTATCATGAAAGGTGCTTACCAAACTACCCATTTTACAGTCATCAGCATATTTTGCTACCCATGTCTTAGTAGTAGGCAGTGTAGAGACTATAATATTAAACAGTATCGGACTCGGGACGGAGCCCTGGGGAACACCACTAGCCACCACGCCTGTCGCCAGACAGCTGACCCTTGACTGATACCTGTTGAGTTCTGTTTTCCAACCATGATGGTATCCAGTTTATAATATTAGGTTGCAACTTAATTTTGACCAGTTCTTGTAGTAAGACTTTATGTGATACTTTATCAAAAGCTTTGGAAAAATCCAAAAATATTACATCTACCAGAATACCCAGGTCCAAGGCAGCGCTTACTGGTTCAAAAAAATGTAGTAGGTTGGTCAAAACTGATCTTTCAGTCATAAAACCGTGTTGAAAGATATCTACTATTTTATTTCTTTCTAAATGATCTATAATATGGGCTTTAAGCAATCTTTCCATAATTTTGCCTATGATGGAAGTCAGGCTTATGGGCCGATAATTGTTAGGGTCATGTCTGGATCCACCTATATATGGGTGTAACTATAGCCTCCCTCAAGCCTGAACAACTTTACCTTCTCTGACTGATGAATTAAATAACACGCTAGAGGACCAGAAATTGAATGACTAATTTTTGTAAAATCTGGGTGGAATACCATCAGGACCAGGAGAGCTGTTTGATTTAAAGATTTAATTTGTTTTGCAACCTCCATTTTTGTAAAAGAGGAAAACTAGAATTATTTACTAGAAGAGGCGTATTTGCAGCTTCCTTAGTTTCGAAAACTTTTAGAAATGTCTCATTTAGAATTGTAGCAGTAGTTGCTTCATCTAAAATAGGTATATCATTGACGTTAAAGGGTCCAATTGTATGATTTCTTTCTTTCATGGAACCAATATAATTATAAAATTGTTTTTTGTTGTCTTTAACTTTAGTAACTAAGTTGAATTCAATTTTAGATTTAGATGATTTAATCATGTGTTTTAATTTTGACTGCAATTTTGTATTTTTCCAGGAGACTGTTGGAATTAACTTTTATATTTTCTATATAGTTTCTTTTTTGTAATTGTTTCTTAATTTTGAGGACCACCAAAGAGGGACACGTTTATTGTTGCAGTACTTCATTCTATAAGGAACCCAATTTGAGAGACAAATATTGATTTTGTTATTAATTAAATCCCAAATTTGTAATAAATTTATGTTATTTAGTTCCGTCTCCCAATTCCATTTAGATAAAAAAATCATTTATTTTTTTATAGTTAGCTTTATTAAAGTTTTTGATTTTAGTAATGCCATTTGTGCTTGGAAAGTCTGCTATGTATTCATAATTGACCATGCAATGATCACTATCACCCAGAGGAGGAAGTATTTTGATATTATCAATTTTCTCATTAGCATTGGTGAGTACAATGTCAAGGATACTGTTACCACGGGTAGATTTATTAACTATTTGTTCTAGATTAGATTCAAGAAAAGTATCCATAAACATCTTTTCAGTATTTGAAGCTGATGTATAATTGTCCTAGTTGACAGTTGGAAGATTGAAATCACCCATCAGTATATAGGGAGTATCAATGTGTACCTCAGATATTTTTTCCATCATTAGTTAAACTAGGAGATCTATATATTAGCCCAATTACTAGTGGACTATTTGACCCATAAGCTCTCATTATTACTTGTTTTAGTTTTAATTGTGTTTGCTTTCAAGTGTTCATCAATGTATACTACAACACCTCCTCCCTTTTTCTTTTCTTTTCGGATTTTGTAAAACTTATTATATCCCTTTATGTCAGTGTTCCAGTCTTCATCCTTATACCAAGTTTCAGTAACTCCACAAATTGATATTTTTTGTGCTTGAAGGATGTAAGTAAGTTCTTCTTTTTTGTTGCATAGACTTCTGGCATTAGTTAATATAATATTTATATTTGGTTTAGAAATGACACCAGTAGTGTTCGTTTGGGGGAATTCACGGTTGATTATGGATGCAGGGTTTGAAGAATAGTTGAAAAATTGAGGTTCAAGAGTTGTATCTAGAACATACAACTCCCCCCGTGCTGGAAGTTTAAACAACTATTGATAGAATGCACTATGCTTTCACCCAATAGCCTACTACCCCTCCTGCTGAGATGGAGTCTGTCCCAACAATAGAGGTTTGATTTACCATAAAAGTCCTCCCAGTGAGTTATACATTGTACATCTTGTTTAAGACACCAACATCTCAACCAATTATTTATTTCTCTCATTTTACATTGTTGGGAAAGATTTGCTCTTGGAATAGGCAAGATTTCAGATAGGACTACCTCACATCCTAAATACAATAATTTGTTTGTTAATGCAACATAATCTTCTTTTTAGTTTTTGAGAAGAATCTTTAGAACATTGTTGGCTCTATGTGAACTATTACCAAAGGTTTAAAACCTGAGTTTTGTAAGATGTTGCTGGACATCTCTGTGATATCAGTAATGCCAGCACCCCTGAAGCTTGAAAGAGTTCTATTTGTGTTGTCAGGGTTGCAAATGATTCTATCAATATGTTTGATGATAGAGTCTCCTAGCACTATAACCTGTCTTTTTTTGCAAACATCATCTTGATTTAGGTCCAAGTTGTCACAATTTTCTAGTGAAATCAAGGGATTTACATCAACTTGATCATGTTTTTTGGCCTCTCTGGTGTCAGTAACATTTTGTAGATTGCTGGGAAAAAGAGGTGAAGAATTAAACTCTGCATTTGAAAGATTCATATTTGTTATAGTAAATATTGGGTTTTCTATATTTTCAACATTTTCAGAAATGGGGACACTTATTGTTTCTGAATCATTGCCTGTATCCGAGATATATGTTAAGGGATCAAAGGAATTGAAAGTAGAAACCGTAAATTGGTCTGCTCTTCTGCCCTTTTTTGGATTTTTTTGAATTTGTAAAGTGTACCAATCTTCATCTGCATTATCAGATGGATCTTCGTCCCTTGTTCTATTAACACTAACTTTTTTCTTTTCTTTTTGTGCAGGGGGTATTTCAATAGGTTCTTGACAAGTGGTGATAATTTCGTTTGCCTTCTGGCATTTTGATAATGGTCTAAGTTTTTTTCCCCTGACGTTTGGGCTTTTTGCCTACCACATGTACTTTGGTGGGTTGGGAAATATCACTACTTTGATTTTTAAATCTACTAGACATTTCCTGTTGGCTGGTCTCTAAAAAGCTTAACCTATTGTTAAACAATTCCAATTCGGCAGTTAAATCATGGTTAACTTTACATTTAACACAGGTAAAGGGCAAGGTGAAGTTGTTTATCTCAGATATTAAGTACATATTACAGGATTGACATCTGCAACCAAAGCACTCTTTGTTTATTTGGATAACATCTTCCATATTTTTATGTAGTAAGTTTAACTCCAAGATGGTATATTACAGTTTATGAAGGTATTTGACTTCTCAAGCTGTCTGTTGAACAAAATACAGTAAAGCTTAAAACAAGCTACAATAGAGTATAGGAATAGTATTGATTGTCTGGAAAACACAAAGTCATCTTCCACCTTCTTCCACCTATGGATGCCGACAGACGCCACTGGCCTCTGCCCGCTTCGCCTCCGCTCCGCGCTCGACTCCACTCGCTGGAGCCGACAGTTATGTAGTGCTATCACGCTGATGTCACCAGTTGCTATGGCCTTTTGAGCACTGAGGAGCAATGCCTGCCCAGTTTTCCAAGCCCTCTAAAAGGGGGTTTAAAAAACACCTCTACACTGATTTCCCTGTCAAAACAGTACTTGAATTTAAACAGTAGGCAGTTCCTGTTAGCAATGCAGAGAGACTAGGTGATGAGCTGAAAAGCTCTCTGGAGCCCACAGTTTTATAGCCCTATCGTGCTGACGTCACCAGTTGCTATGGTGATCAAAGGAGACAACAAAGCAAAACAGTGGGGCCGGGCAATGTATATAGCTCGCCTTTATAAAGGCAAGTTAGTCAACATCAAAAGCAGCTGCAAAGGGTTGCCTTTTGAGCACTGAGGAGCAATGCCTGCCCAGTTTTCCAAGCCCTCTGAAAAGGGGCTTAAAAAACACCTCTACACCTGTTAGCAATGCAGAGAGACTAGGAGATGAGCTGTTTCAGTCTCCAACATACCACCTCCTGATAATGATTCAAAACCACACAGGAGTGTGAGTAGCTTCAGTTCTTCAGCATTTGGAAGCCTTTGAGCTAGGAGAACAAGAGATATCCGCAGTTCCCTCTGCAGCTCCCCTGTGTGCTCCTGTCTGTAGCTGCTGTCATATGCTTTCTAGAAGACACCTTTCCTTAGTTCAGGAGACAAATAATTCTCGTTTGCTCAAAGCACCACTGGAGATGATGACCCTGACCTTCTGCTTGGTGCTGCACTAAGGCCCCCCCCCCGATACTTGGACGTGAGTCACAGGTTTCTCTCTCCCTCCCTGACCAATACATTTTGTTCCATCTGTGTAGTAGTGGCCTAAGCATGGAAGTGAAGAAGGGGATTGTGTCCATGTTTGACCATTCACAGTATCAGGCCCCTCTGCAGCAACACACCTCTACCTAAATACCCCAAGCAGCTGATGGAGAACTACAACATGATCCTACAGCTGGACATTGAACAGGAGTACTGGGGACCAGGTGAGGGAAGTGGCATGGAGTCAGGGTGAAGTGCGAAGGGAGGTGACAGGTGGTGTTTTAAGTACTGGGAAGCAGGAGGTATAATGAAGAGGAAGTCAAGATGCAGAAGGAAGGGTGTTTAATGATGTTTTTGGGTGACAAGGTAGGGAAGTGGTGAGACAGTTGGATTGCAGAGGGATAGGAAGGGTTAATCAATGATGTTTTGTTGTACTGGGGACCAGATGAGGGAGCAGGGTGGGAATCAGGATGTTGAGGGAAGGGAGGGGGAGGTAATTTATTATACAGTACTTCAGGACACTCAGGTACTGGGCAGGGGGAGCTGAGATGCAGAGAAACAGGGGAGATGTGACCGACACCAATGTCTGGCTGTTTCTGGAGAAGGAAGCAGCCATCCCATGTCCATGATATGTGGGTCACTAGAGACATTCTGTCCCATGCCCAGTCATGTAGGAGTGCTAAAAGCTTTGACTGGGACACCTTCCTTCACTTCAGGAGGAATGTGTAATGAAACTTTGAGTTCAGGGGCCAGACTTTCAAAAGGTCCTAGGACTAAGTCCCATGCTGCGGCCACCAGTGCAGACAAAAATCTCTGCACCAGTGGCAATGCTAATTTTCTGCATGGATAGCTGGTGCAGCTGTGTGGGCTCAGATTACTCTGAGTTGGGTTGTCCTGTGTATCTCAATGGCACTCTGTATGAAACACACAAGAGTTAGCCATATGGGATGTGCAGAGGGTCATACCTGGCTCTGGTGGGGTCTGACTGTGGCAGTCATCAGCACTCCAGACTATGCTCCCATCTTGCAGGGGATGCTATAGAACATACACAGCTTAGTAGTTGCTTTTGTGTGTCCATAGGTTGCAATGGAAAACTTAAGGAACTACTGTGCTTTTGGTATATAATTGAAATAAAGCGTTGCACCAACTATACACAATGATGGTATGGCAATGGATTTGTGGCATTACCATATCCTGGTTCCACATCATAAGGGTGGTTTCCAAACAGGGAATAACATATTGGTGAGTGCACATCGCCGAAAACAGATACGGTGACTGCACTATGCTGACAACCACAGCTGCGACAACTCTATGAGACCCCAAAACTAATGTTTTATGCAGGGGGCTATGCCCCCTACTCCCGCTTTTCTTTATGTAATCAACTCCAAGGGGGGTCTGACACCTGGGGTACAGACAAACCCTCGAGAGGGGACTATTCGGGGGGGTGGGGACTGCAGACACAATGTCCAGGGAGATCGGGAATGGGACACGGGAATGGGACTGTCCCCCCAAAAAACTAAAGTCCCTCACTACCAAAATCATAAAATTGTTATCAAGCTCTCCCCAGCCCTGAGCCCCTTACCTCCTGTGCCATAGCCATTGGTGTGATCCACCACACCAAGCAAGTAGCTAGACAGCACCACCCACACTCCCTCCCATACTCTTCTCTACATCACACCCCCCACATTTGTGCCATCCCTTACTCACCATTATGTGCCTCGAACTTTCGCTTAAACCCCATTCGTGAACCCTCCACACTCGCTCTCTTCCTGGGTGCTGCAAATGAGTTGTGCAAAACTCAATTGCTCATTTGCAGTCTCCCATTTGACAGTATACCCCATATCCCACAGTCCTCTTCCCCCTATGCACCTGAACCCTGGACTACAGGGAAGCCAACTGCCATGCCATGCTTACAGTACCTGCAGTGCTGCCCTTCAGATCTCCAGCTATTCCTTGGCTGTACTGGTAGGGGGCAGTTATCTGTGGTGAGTCCCATGTGAGAAGACATTGCAAGGCAATCATTCAGGCTATGTTGCTCCATGAGCACTGAGATTACCCACTTTGATAACTGGGCCCTTCCATGTCAAAAGATCTGCAACATCAAATCAAAAAGATCCAAGTAGTAGCCTTTGTATTTTTACAGCACTGTAACAAAAGCTGGAAGAGTACACTTGAATAGGGTGAGAAAATGTAAAAACTGCTAACGGCAATTCAGCTTTAACTAGAGCCCCATGTCTCTTCAGTTCAGCTTCAATACTTTGACCAAAGTCATTTAATGTCCTATATATGGGAGTCTGCCAGGTAGGGATTAGGAGTAAGAGACACACTTCCACCACCCTCACCCAGTCCAGTCAATTCAAACCTCTTTCTCCCTGCCTAGTTACTCCAGTCACTTTGTAAAGAATATCAGTCAGCACCTGGCACAGTGCTAGGAGTAGGATTTTGTTTAATTACAATATTGTCTTGGGGGGGACTAGATGAGGAAAGGAGTGGCTATAAGACTTGCTCCAGACACCTAGGAAGGGCTAGAGTGTGTTTTTGTTGTTGTTATTATTGTTGTTGTTTGTTTGCTTTGTTTTGTTTTTTCCGCTAGAGATCAGAAGTGGCCCAAAACTTTGATTGGGCTTGAATTGAAGGTAAAAGTCTAGAACATTGACCCATTCACTGTACACAAACTCAGAATTGGCTCATCCTTACACTTGGGGTGTTTTTTTGTTTTTTTTGCATAGTTTAACAGGGAGAGGTTTGAATCTGTGACTTTCTGGCCCTCAGGATAGCACTCTGCCATTAAGGAGTGACTCCCCTAGCCTAGCTAATAGACGTCTCAGTCCTATGGAACTGGTCACTAGAGTTATGCCCCTTTCTCCCACTGAAACAGAGTACCCACCTGATGGAAATCAGCACTGAGTACGTGGTGCTTATTCCACAGTTAGCACTGTTAAGGCTTTAGGATCCCAGTTAAGGTTCAAAACTGGCTGTTCCATGGGTCTCCTGAAGGGGACTGGCTTCAATATTTACCACCTTTACACTTCTTGGGTTCCACCATATATGATCACCCTCCCCCAGCTGCTCCTCAGTGGAAAATGTGAGGACATGGAACATGACACTGGAAGAGGAGAAAGGCTAAACTGCAGACTTATTGTGTGCTAGTGCTTCGCCTACACTGGAACCTAACAGAGCCACCCTGATATGCATTATTGCTCAAACTTGTACCACCTTACCTGGTAGGCATTCAAACCTGCAGCATACCCACTCCCAAGTGCAAACTCCACCCACTAAATGAGCAGCTCCCCTAACATAGCTAGCCTGGCCGCTCCAGCTCCAGCAATAATATCATAGGATCCTGACTTCTGTAGTGGGATCTGAAATAAGCAGTTATTGGTAGCATATAATAACATATGTATAGAAATTGAAAAGCAAACATGCCTAACACAAAAAAAAAAAAAACATTTGTTCAAAGCCGATCTTCCTGAAGCAAAAAACACAATGAACAACCTGTTACAGTTGTGATACCAGGTTGTGTGATGCTGGTCTGTACTGCTACTTCCACTGCACAGCAGTGACATTATTCCCCCTTACCTGTGGTACTAGAAAGCAGTACGCACCTAATGCAAAAAGTGTCAGGCAGGAAATAAAGGTAAATGCAAAGAGTTATAAAGTAGGTGGTGGAGAGCACTGACCCCTTAAAAGTACAAACTCTATTCGGAGCATCTTCTGCACATATTTCCCAGCAAAGTGTTAACAGTTACACGGGCTGAGATTAGCTGCATCATGACTACTGAGCTTGTGTTGTGCTGACTGAATGTACTCCTGACAGTGAGCAAACAAATGAAAGAATAATCAATAAACCATTTATCTCACTCCAACTACTAAAATGTCACATGGATTAGCTAGAATACTTTTCTTTTCCCCAAGGTGTTATTTTCCGCTTGCATGTTGTTGATAATCGGGGTCTTCTAGAAAACAGAGCAAGTCATATACATCTTAGCACCTGTGATATCTGGCCACGGAGGCCTTTCTCTCTATTTGATCCATGCTATAATGTGAAAGCTATTCCGCAGACTGCTGTGTACTTCAAGATGTTTGATGTACTGTGTAATACTTTGAAATGGTGAAGAAAAGTGGGAACATATCCTCAGGCTTGATGTACACTGGTCCCCAGGTAATGCAGAAACAGAATGAGGTAATTAGTTATGCTGCATGCACTAGGCTGCAGAACAGTTTCCTGGAGAATGTACATTTTTATTATTGTCCAACACTTCTACAGGCAAAGTTTGCAAAAGCAAAGAAGGTTAGGGGTTACAAACCAAAAGAGTGACATGACTGCAATGCAATTATGGGCATACGATAAATGCATAGTAGGCTGCAAATTATGCAAGTCCTAATGAAATATGGTGTAGTATTACTATAATTCAGAAAAAAAGCTCAAAAGAAAATACTGATTTTTGAATACCATCTCATTTTTTCCTGTTGATACCTAAAACGTGTTGCAACATTGTATATCAATATGAAAACATATTGATGCATGGAAATAGCCTACATTTTACACCATTGGCTTAACAATACTGTACACACATGGATACTACCTTTGAAAAGGTAGTAATGATATATTTACAGCAGAAATGTTGTGTTGCTACAAAGAAACCTGCATCAACACAGAAACATTGTATCAATATGATCTGTTCTTAATTAACTGACTCCATGCTTTCATTTAAAAACAAAATCAAAATTCAAAAATGATAACTTTTACAAAATAATTTCTTTAAAAAGTCTTACTTTAGAACCATTAGTGCTATGAATTAAATTTAATTTTACTTGAATGATTGGAGTCATATATGTTGACATATTGAATATATCATGTTGCTGCATGTACATTACACTAATTGTACTTCATATAACACAACAGTGCATAGGCTGTGGTATTTGTGATACAGTAGGCTAGATTATGCAGGGGCTGTTTGTAAGTTCATGGGGAAATGTAGAATACACCTATGTGAGGTAGTGTTCATAAGGAGTTAAGTCCAGGGGTCATAATGATTACTCTTGTATTGCAGGGTGGTGTTAGCAGCAGCCCAGTTAGGAAATGTATCTGGGCTACAGTTGTATAATGGGTAACATTCAGAAGTGAGACTAGCTGTTTGGTATACCCTAACAATATCTTTGCTGGGTTGCAGCACTAAATAATTTTAATCTCAGGGACTGTAGTGAACGTACTTTAGAATAACAGTGCAACCCAATGTAGGTGGGGAACATCACAGGCAAGGATGTATTACAGTGAGAATCAAAAAGGCATGGCTAGTATGCAGATTGGGAGGCCATGGTATGAGAGTTAGTTGTAGGTCCTGCAGTGTCACAATCCTCCAGGGTACACTGTGACGCTATTAAAATTGCCCAGTCTTCCAGAGGCTTGGGGCACTCTGGTGTGAACTGTCTGAAGTGTGGACTGTAATATGGCAGCTGCAAAGCAGGTTACAGTGGGGTTCAGGTATGTCCGCTGCACTCCTATCCCTCAGCATCCCTTGCCACACTCCCCTGCAGACGCTGGACAAGAATGCTAAGCGACCAAAGGCCCAAGGTTCAGGATCTGGTAAAAATGCTACTTCCACCATGGCACCTGCTTCACTCTCTGAGGAGCGCTTTTTAAAGGAATTTGCACCATTCAAAGAGTCACTTAGGGAGCTCACAGCGGAGCTGAAATCACTTTGATCCAACCTTGGGGACATGGACGGACATGTAGGTGATTTGGAGGCTAGATCCTTCTCACTTGAAAAATGGAAGGAACGTAGCGAGTCAGACACTGCCCCTCTACAGCAAATACTCCACAAGTTGGAAGACAAAATGGAAGATTTAGAGGGAGAAGCCGGCACAATAACCTAATTGTTTCTGGGCTACCTGAAGGGGAGAAAGGGGCCATGCAGATTCAATTCGCACAGAAATTCCTGGAGAGAACTGTGGGCCCCTCTCCGAATGGGTCTGTCTACATTCTGGAGAGGGTTCACTGCTCCCTATGCCTGAAACCTCCAACAGGCTCCCCCCAGACCCTTCATGCTCAAACTACTCAATTTTCTGGATAAACAGTATCTTCTACAGAAGATCTGTGATCTAAAGAACATTCTTTGGGAGGGTTCAAAATTGAGAGTGACCCAGGATCTCCAGGCGGGGAACCGCCAGAAGCGTCCAACATTTCATCCCATGGTGGCCAAGCTTATTGCTGCAGGGATTAGATTTAAGATGTTGTACTCAGCTCACCTCCGGTGCTGTTACAAAACACTTGGCACTCCTTTGAGACCATGGATTCGGCCACTCAGGCTCTCAAGAAACTGCTGCCAGAGCTCTTTAAGGAGCAGTGAATCCCATGATCACCAAGTAGTGTTGTTTCCTGGATAGATAGCTGAGGAACTCTGATGCTAATTTGGTTTGCCTCCGCTGTGCCAAACGCTATCTTACTACCCTCCTTAGTTCGCAGATCACTGGATTGACTTCTCTGAGGGGGTTATGCCCTTTCTTCTCCACTTCCATTGTGTTCTCCTGCGAAGAAGTACCTCCCTGGACTCTTACATCTTTTTCTTTGGGTGTAAGTTTTTTCATGCCTTCCTCCTGAAAAACTGATCACTCCGGTTTGATGGATGGTTTATATATCCTTCATCTGTTGGATTATATTTCACATTATGCCTCAGCTTCAACTACTCCCTATACATCAGACTTGCTATATTGTGAGGTGACACCTTTGTCTGCCACACCGATGGATTCCCTCACAGCTAAATTTGCTGCCTGATAGGTCTTTTGGTTATCCTCTAGTGGCAACTCCTGACTGACTCATTTGCAGCATATAATGTGACTGTTCCTGGATTAGCACTCCACTCTTAAACCATCTGCTTCAGTTCCTTGGACTGGTGCTTTAAGCAGTTTTGCCCGTATGGGATGGACAGTGCTGCCTTTATCTGCATCTGCCATTTGGAGCCTGCACACTTTTCAGAGATGGTCCAGAGCACTGCACTGAGCCATCAGCACAGGATGTCATTGGGGACCGCCTGGGTGAGTTTAGTTTCTGGGCTTTTGAGCAGATGGATTCTCTTCTCTGTGTTTTTTATTTATTGGAGGGGAGGACACCACTTGTGCTTTGGGCCTGGGGCTGTTCAACAATTGCTCCATTAAAACTGTCAAGTCAATGAGGACTACTGTGCTGTCTTTCCAGGATGCAAAGGACTTGGGGATTACAGTACCACAGTTTAGTAGTTTTTGTGTTCTAGTTGCTTTACAGAGTTTACTCTGTTGTAGTAATACCGTAGGGGACCGCTTTTAGTAAGGGGTTGCTGCCTAGGGCCCTAGTTATAGGCTATGGTATTTATCCTTATATTATATGCCTTTTCTGCCTTATTATGCAGGGATATTATTGTTGTTTCTAGTAATAGAACAACACAGATTGGAAACACGGGTCCGCTCACCAAATATTTGTAAATAATATCTCTTTTTATTTTATAATATTTCTTCTAGCCCACAATGTCCTACGTTTCGGGAAGTAATATTTCCCATTCCTCAGGGAGTCTGGTTATGCATTCTAGACAACAAAATATATAAAACAACACTATCACCATTTCATCTGAAAATTCTCAGATAGCAGCTAATATTTTTTCCTTTACAATCAGTAATAAAGGTGCTTAAAAAACTCACAGTGGCACTGCATACTGTGCCATTTTTCATTCAATGTTTGCCCGTTTATGTTTTTCACTAGTCTGAAATGAAGCAAATATTTAAATATAAATTAAACAGCATCAACAGTCATCTACTTTCAATCACTTATTAACTTCTTTTAACTATACTGTTACCTAATTCACATATTGGTTTAATCAGTTTCAAGTACTGGTTAGGTATTTTTTTAAAGTTTATAAATCAGCTTGAAACCACTCACCATGGTTCTGTGAGGACGCTTACAATTCGGTACTATGACCTTCCATTCGGTTCAATCCCATCTACAAATACAGCATTCAATATTTAGGTACTAACATCTCTTTTTTAATCTCCTAAATGGTGGTGGTGGGGGGGATATTTTGATATATTTATGCCATCGTGTTTCCAATCTGTGTTGTTCTGCGATTTAGTCTTGATTGGATTTGGGTCTGTCCCAGTTTTCATTTTTGGTTTTTCCTTTTTTTGAGGTTGGCTGTGCCAGACTTGACTTCCGTGTTTCTCTCTTTATAGACTGTTAAATGTTCTATGAACAAGTTTTTAAACTGTTTGTTATTATAGGGGTTTGGAAAAAGTTATGCAATACTTATTGCTGTTTATTATATCATTAAAGTAGTAAATATACAGTTTCAGAAATTCAGATAGGTCTGTTTGTAGGGTGGGGGGAGAGCTGGATGGGTTAGATGCAGGGCTATGCCAGGTTGGAGCTTCATGCACCAGATCAGTAGAGGGTATGGGACTGTTTTATGCTGGGTGGGTGGTGGTGGTGGGGAAGTGGGTGGATCTCTCTGCTGACTTTTGTTTTTGGTACCTTTTTTTATGGGGTGGGAGCAGCGGGTGGAAGATGCTTTGATCTGAATTGGGTAACCTGGATTTTTGTCTGCCACTTACTTCTTTGGGGATTGTTGTGGGCTGTTCGGGTTGAGGGTGGGAGAGGGAGGTGTAGGGCTTTTCTCCTGAGATTGGCTGACTTCATACCTGGGTTTTTGGGTCTTTCTAGTGGGGCATATTTATCTTTCCGATTACATCTATACCTTACAACATGATATGGCCCATAACCTTAGGTATTGCTCGTGGAATATAAAAGGGGCTCAGTCCCCCGATGAAGCATACTAAGGTACTGTTACATCTTCACAAACTGCAGGTTGAAGTGACTTTTCTTCTAGAAACCCACTTTCCCCTAACCCAGGTTCAGTTACTATGACACTCCTGGGTTGGACAGGCCCTCGGCTCAGGAATAGATTCTCACAGGAGAGGTATGGCTATTCTGGTCTCCAGGTCTATCCCATTCCATCTCCTCCAGAAAGTGAATGACTCTCAGGGCAGATATATTTTTCTGAGAGCTCTATTGGGACTTTTGGAGGTGATTTGGGGAGCTGTTTATGGGCCTAATATGGATGACCCTTCCTTTTTTTCCCCAACTCATCTCCATAGTGTCTCCATGGGCCTCTGCCTCCATGATCCTTGCTGGAGATTGGAACGTGGTTATAGATAATGATCTCGACAGGACCTCGAGACAGAGTCAAGCCCTCACCCTGAGCCAACATGCTCTGCGAGATCTTATTGATTCCTTAGGGTTTGTGGATCCCTGGAGGATCTTGCATCCGGTTGCAAAAGAATATTAATTTTACTCCATTCCACATATCTCTTTCTCCCATATTGACTTTTCTTTACTTAGTGCCAAAGCATTACCGGGTGTTGTTTTGAGCCATTATAGTGCCATGGTAGTGTCTGACCATCACCCAGCCATATTACAGGTTAAACTCACTCCGTCTCTGGTATGAGACAAAACACGGTGCCTTAATAACCAGTTATTAAAAGTTATTAAAACTCCCAGAAGTGATTGAATGGTTAAAACACTTTATTTCTGAATTTTTCACTTTTAACTCACCCACGATGCCAAGGCTTGACATCCTTTGGGGCTCATTTAAATGCGCCCTTCAGGATGAAATTATAAGGCTGTCTACCAGGTGGAAGAGAGTTGGCTCAGGCCACCTCTTCTCTCCTATTGCAGATTAGAGCGGCTGAGCAAGACCTGTCCAATGCCTCCCCACAACCAGAACAGGAACACCTTGAAGCTCTTCCATCCCAGTATAACACTATGCTTGGAGAAAGAGCTGAGCATCTCCTTTTGTGGACTAGAGCCAAATATTTTGACCAAGGACAGAAAACCAGAAGGCTCCTGGCTTTATGCTTACGTACTCAACAAGCTGACAGGATCGTTCCATCTCTCTGGTCATCTCTCTGGTCAGATTCTGGTCACCTTGTCACCTCTCCTACAGACATAGTCTCACAGTTTCAGGCCTTTTACCACTCTTTATACGTGCCCCCCCGGATCCTTTTGATCTTTCCCATTTTGATACCTTCCTTCAGGATTTGGACTTGCCCTCACTAGGAAACACGCAGACTGAACAGTTAAAAAGCTCCCTTGACCCTATCGGAGGTATGCAGGGCAATAGAATCTTTAGCACTGATAAGTCTCCTGGGCCAGATGGACTAGGTTAAATGCTGTCTGGGCATGTCTTCTTAGCAGGGAGCAGGTAGGATTTGTGTCGGGTAGACTGTCCGTGGATCAACTGCAGAAACTCCTGCATCTTATCTCCATACCCATGGACTCTCCCATTCCATCAGCTCTGACTTCCCTGGATGCAGAGAAAGCCTTTGACAGAATCTCCTGGGATTACTTGTTCCACCTGCTACACAGATATGGCTTCCCCTCAGAATTTATTCATTGGCTCAAGGTGCTCTACATTGGTCCCTCGGCATGCATTCTTTGTAACGGTGTGTTATCGGACTCATTCCCCTTGCAGCAAGGAACACATCAGGGTTGTCCCTATCCCCATTTTTTTTCAATTTATACCTCGAGCCATTGATTAGAAGAATTAATCTGTCCCCCTCAGGTCTATGGTATCCCCATAGGCCCATTGAACTACAAATTGTCCATTTACGCAGATGATATCCTTCTGCATGTTACATCTCCTTCCATTTCATTACCAGCTTCTTTGGATATTATAACCCAATTTGGTAGATTTTCTAATTATAAACTAAATTGCTCCAAAACCGAGTTTATACCCCTGAATGTTGCTACTACTAAATCCAGTGTCGAGCACCTAGGCCTTCTGTGGGTTATGGACAAACTAAAATATTTGGCAACATTCCTTAGCATCAGTCTGCTTAAAACTGAAACAATATAATCTGGACCATGTTCTTACTCAAATTCAGATTGACCTAAATCATTGGTTATTGCTGCCTTTGTCTATGTGGGGCTGTTTGAATATTCTTTAAATGAATAATCTCCCACAACTTTTATATCCTCACACTATGTTTAATGTGGTTTTACCCCAAGCATGGTTCCTCCATATTAACAGAATGTTCTCTAAATTGCTCTGGTGGCGAAACCTCAGAGGGCTCTGGTTAAACGCATGAGATTCAGAGAGGCTGGTGGTTTAAAAGTCCCTAATGTTTACCTGTATTACTTGGCCATACACTACTCCCACTATTGTTTTTGGTTCCACCCTGCCTTAGAAAAGTTGGCCTATGTTTATGTTCCTCACTGGCTGGACACTGAGTGCACACTGTGTTCTCAACTAGGCTTGAATCCGGGTGCCCTGTTGTATGCTCCCTCTAAAAAGATTCCCCATAGGCCACTCTCTTCGTGCCCATAAACAGTTATGCTGCTTATTAAATGTGGACTCCTACCTAAACATTACTCCACCTATTTTGGGAAATCCCAACTTGAAAATTGCTGGGAAGGTGCTAACCCGGATGGCCTGGCCTTCTTTGGCGTTTCTATCTGTTGATCATTTAACGCACTTTGGCAAGCTTATCAGGCTCAACAGAAATTTGGCCCTTCTCTATGTGCTTAAAATACCTCCAACTCAGGCACATGTTGATTCACCATTTTGGTGCTGATGTCTGGCCAAAGGGATATGGAGACAAGTTGCTCCCTCTGATATTGGTTGTTCTTACATCCCATGCTATAGCTTTTTATCATGCATGGCTGCGAGAGCTTCTTGCTGAGAAGGAACCCAGCTTTTTTTATGCCTGAGATCAGGCTCTTTCTCCTCAGGGAGGCCCACATGACTGGCCCCACATCTGGAGGGCTATTTAGAGACACATAAATGGGACTGATATAATTTCATGCAGTTTCAAATTTTGCATAATATGTTTTACACCCCAATTAAGCTTCATTGAATGGGAAAGCTGGCCTTGGACTCATGTACCAGGTGTCAGAGGGAACAAGGTTCACTACTTCACATTTTCTGGACCTGTGAAAAGGTAACACCTTTCTGTGCAGCTATTAAGTAGTGCCTGGATCCTTTGTTGGGGCTTGACCAGGCTTTCACACCTAAGATTTGTCTTCTAGGGGATTTTGCTGAGGCCCTAATTGGTAATCAAAATATACATATTGCACTAATATCAGCCTGTTCCAAGAAAATCATTCTTTGGCACTGGTGCAATCAGACCATCCCGACCTATGTGGAATGGAATAAGGAAATCCTTTTTGCCTTGCAGGCTGAACGTATTATTTCAAACATGTCGGATTCCAAGAAGAAATACAATCATGTATGGGAACCCCTTTACACTCTGTTGATTCTTGGTGCTGGGTAATGATCAGTCACTTATGTTCCAACACTTCACTGCCTTGGAGAGAGATGGAACTGGGCATGCCTGAACCTGCATATTTATTTGATATCCCCTCTATCAAAAATAGGAGATTCCCCTTCTGTTTTGACCCAGCTGTTATGGTTATTGCCATTTCTGGGATTTGCTCAATCAAAGAAGCAAAGGGGGAAGGGAGGAGGGGTTTTCTTTTTTGGGGGGTCATTGGGGTGGGGGGATAGAAATGTTTCTTTTTTTAGCTTGATTAGAATGACTTCTGTTTCTGGAGTATCTTTTGTAACTGTTACAAACGTGTGGCTATTTAACTCAATGTCCATTTCCTTTGTTATTGTCTTGTATATTATCTGTTACCAGTTTTTCCTGTGATTACCTGTTTCCTTCTAATCAAGTTTAATAAAACTTATTAAATTTGAAAAAAGACAATTACACCATACAACAATTATAAAGACGTTTATACAAATACAATATAATAAAAATACACTCATACAAAACATGAACAGGTCTTTTGACAGGTTATTAAGCAATGCTTCAGAACTGTCGCTGATGGAGATTTTATATTTCACTAACTCTCTTTTGAGGAGGGACAGGGATAAAGATGTGGTTGCCCTGCACATCATAGAGGGCATTAGAGTAGTGGAGGCTAAGGAGGTGGGGTTGGGGCATGGGGGAATCACTATGGTACAACTTACAGTTGATGGGGGAAGGGTTGCCCACTTAGGAGTCATCTACAGGACCCATAATAAGACTGAAGAGATGGGCAGGGCTCTACTCAAGTAGTTTAGAAAGGCACCAAATGGAGGAGAAATAATCCTAGTAGGAGACTTCAGCATGCCAGATGCTGACTGGAGCATTCCCACTGCTGAAGAGCAGAAGAAATCAAGCATTGGGAGACACATTCTAGGACTGCTTACTGACTCATCAAGTGGAGGACCAGACTAGGGATGGGACCATGCTTCATCAAGTTGTGACCAACTGAGATAGCATTAGGTGGCTGACAGTGGAAGAGCCACTAGGGTCTAGTAACCACAACACAGTGTGATTCGACATAGCACTGAGATCACAGAAGTAGCTGACCCAGAAAATAGTACTGGATTTTGGAGGGCAGACTTTGAGAGGATGGAGGAGGAGGAGCTAAGGGAAATACCTCATGAGTATCAACAACTGTAAGGCGCAGAGAGCAAATGGGAACATATTAAAGATTCTACATAGGCATAAATACAAAGTGAGAAATCCTGCACTCTGGTTGGCTGGCACCTTTCCAGCATTATAAATGCATCAGTGTACCAACTGGAAAAGGTGCCAGCCAACCTTAGCCTGTGCCAGCCTAAATATATCACTACAACCTTCAGAGATCAAAAGAAACTGCCACTATTTTCATCCCTGCTCACGAACCGGAGCTGCGGTAAATTTAAAAAACATAGGTACCTCATTTGGATTATTGGACACGGAGGACCTTGAATTCATATTTTTTTTTTTTATTTTCGTCTTTTATCCCTCCTTACTGCCTCTGGTGTCCCCTCCTTCCGTCCGCTCATGTCCCCCGGTACCTACCTTAGGGATCTGCCCCTAGAGTGCCCATCCTCCTCTCCTCACACATTGGGGTCTGTCCTGTGGGTGGTCCGGTGGACTTAGGCAGACTTCATCAAGGCTGCGGAGGTTTTCCGGTTTTCCCTGACATCCCCACTCCCCAGGACGCCTTGCGCTAGGGATATCGTCCCAGTGGTAAGCGATGCTTCGCATGCAGACCCTCATGCGCCACGGCGTCCCCCTCCCGGCTCCCTGGCGAAGCCGCCTCCACCCCTTCCCTCTGCCGGTGCTTCCACCGGCCTGGAGAATGCAGGCGCCAGCATCGGCTCTTGGTAACCACCCTGAGGGAGAGAGCATCCATTGGGATGCTCGATCCTCCTCTCCCTCACGACTCCCGGCCACCCGAGTCCGCTCGAACCCGGTCGCCGCGCAGCGAGGCCGGGCCCAGCCAACCCTCAGCGCCACCGGGCCGGGCTTGAATTCATATTAATGAGCAAATTAACCTTCCGACCATGAAAGCATACCTATGAATACAGTAGAATATCCTCTGACATCACCAAAAATCCAACTCCCGATCCGAATATGGCCATAGACAATGCCGGCACCGAAACTTCAAACAGCCGGGAAAGTCATCAGCAACCTCCGGCCAGTCTCCACGCATAGTCCAAAGCTTTCACCAGTTCACAAAACAAGGCCACTTATAAAACAAAAGTTGAACACCATCACAACCATGCCTCAGAACAAACACTACAAAAACTAGAGCTGTCAAGAAATGAAGTAAGCACCATTAAGCAAACTAAATGGGCTATTAACATATTCTGTGACTGGCTAAATGAAAAAGGCGTATAAAATGATTTAAAAACAGTACCACTGCACCAACTTAATGAGATATTAAGGCACTTTTATAGTACTGTACAAAATTGTGCTGCCAAGAGTACTGCTTAACAAGCTTTGTGGGTCTCAGGTCTGGAATTAAGTGTCATATCAATGAACCCCCAAATAGCAGAGCAGTCAACATTATGTCAGACTTCATATTTAATGCAGTTAATGTCTTTAAAGGCGTGGTAAAAATGTACTGAAAGGCAGGCAGGGACCAAGCCACCCACCACGAGCCACTCACACAACAAGAACTGCTTCATTTAAGAAATTCAGAAGCTCTCTCTCCCCTAATAGCAACAAGACTACTAAATAAGGTGTGGTTGGATATCCAATTGCCCCTCACTCACAGAGTCAGTGAGAGAGTACAAGCTTTCAATATAAACTCCTTCCAAATAGTGACAGCCCCAAATGGTCTTCACTATTCAATTAAGGCAAACAATGAAGACATGAAAAATCATAAAGATTTTTAAGACCCCACAAGACAATTGCGAAGGGGGCTTCATGTTTGAGAGGCCTGGGGCCCCTCTCTGTCCTGTTTCCAGGTACATAAAACAAATTCAAAAGCTGCCAGAAAACCCACCAGCACTATTCTGCCATGCAAAAAAACTACCACAAACTGAACTGAATAAAAGCACTGTTTGGTACACAAGAGAACCTCTCGGTGTGAATTACCTGGCAAAAATGCTACCCAAAATATGTAAAGATGATGGACTTTCAAAAATGTGCACCAATCACTGTCTTAGGGCTATGGTCGTCACTTTATTGACAGAAACTGGTCTAGGTTATAGACAAATAATGGATATTACTGAACACAAGAACAAAACCTCACTAAAGAGCTACTGGCGCCCAAATCTACAACACCATCAAACATGGGCCTCAATAATATCTGGATACAAACCACAAACAAGCACCCACACTAGCACCAGCCAATGCAAATGAACAAAAAAGCAAAAAGAGTACTTCTACTCAGAATATGAAAATTGTCCATCTACAAGCGCAACATGTTACACACTGCAAGAAGGAGAAGGGGACAGTTACCATCAAGAATGCAGCCCAACCCCACCAAAGCAACCAGCACCAATGCAAGCAAAGTAGTATTGTGCAGTCAAACCACTCTGTACTCAGAAACCACTAAACACCAGAACATCCACCAATTTACAACATCAGAAATAACCCTCAGTCAAGTGATACAAGCAGAGCAAGAATTCCTACACAAAACAGAGCGCTTACTGCAACAAAATCTTCAGCAAGATCTTCAGCAGGCTGCGGAAACAGAGCCAATGAGCTTCAATCATCAATGAACACCCACTCAAAAAGCACAAGAAATGGAATCAATGAATATCCCACCGATGCAGATGATTCCCAACATGTCTCACTTTATAAACTACAGGCAAATACACTTTTACTTCAGAGCCACAGTAAAATAAAGAAACAGGCTGCAATAAACAGATACAACATTACCCATTCAAACAGCCATCACTCTGACAGTGATTACTCTTTCACATTAAACTAATGTTTCTCATTCTCTCCTCTCTAGATAAAATGCAGCACGCCCACAAAATATCAGACAGTACCTCTCCATTCCATACGGAAGCCCAAAAAATCCACTCTGAATAACAAAAACCACCATCCACCTCCAAAGTGAGACACCACTCCAAAGCACAGAAGAATGCACACGGATTGCCACGTGACAACAACCAGAAAGGAAGGACATCCCCCATGCAAGATCAACTACAAAAAAAAAATCTTAAAGACACACTACAGTAATAAAGAACTGTTCCTTACAATACAAAGACCTGCTACTACTACTTCTTGAAGGAAACCACCAATTAACCGGACTAATATGCAAAAGCCCTACTGAATAATCAAAATGCTCATTATCAAACTGCTTTACTATGAATAATAAATGTTTTCATGTCTTCTCTGGTTTATCAAAGTTGCAACTTAATAAACCTCTAAAGAATAGCCACTGCATGCAAAAGAGCTTCAGTTCCTGTTTTATTATTATCAAAAAAAGGTTTTCACTGTTTTCAAAAACTTTTACTTTGTTCAACACAAAAAAGGCATTATAACATTTTAATAAAAATACAGATTGCCTATAAAAAAAAAATTTGATTAATGAACTTCATTTATGCATCCTGGTGTTTCATTAATAAAGTTCATTTATTACATTAGGAAAATGTTTCTCACAATTTTCTTCTTGCATTTATTTCTATAGCAACAAGGGAATATTTTTTTATGTGTAACAATATATACTACAATCTACCAACTCTATAATGAAATAAAACACTAAAAATGCACAAAAATATCACAAACAAAATTATCATCATTGCATAATAGCAATATACTACTCCAGCATGTGGGTATATGGGAAGTTTTCAACTTCTGGTGTGGTTAAGTCACTCGGCCTTCAGCCTTGTGACCGAACCACTCCAGGTGTGGTAAATCCTCCCATATACCACACCCTCCCATGGTACATTGCTTAAATGAACTTAAATTGTAACAAATAGGTTGCTCAGACAGTGGGTAAGAGGAAGAGGCATAGTAGGCCCAGGTAACTCTCAGAAGAGGTTGGGGGTAGCAAGTAGTAAGAGAAAGTATATAGGGCTGAGTAGATGGAGGCAATCAGGGAGCTCTACCATGTCAAAACAAAGGAGGATGGTCAGCCCGGTGGCGCTGAGGGTTGAGGTGCTAGACACCACACCTTGTGCCACACCGGTGACCCAAGTTCGGGAATGGACTCGGGCTGCCGGGGGTTGGCAAAGGAGAGGAAGGATTGAGCATCCCACGACTGCTCTCTTTCCTCTGGGGAGGACTGGGGCACTGCAGCACACTGTAACGGCATCTGGCAGAGGCCAGCTGCACTACAGCAGTGAGCAAGAAATAATTGGAGGCAAGGCGGGCATCAGCACCTATGTGCTTGGACACCAGTGCATGTCCAGCTCTCAGGGTGTTAACAGGTATAAAATAGTGAAGCAGTGATTTGACGGCTAGTGGCCCCTTAAGCACCCCCGGTTCCTGAGAGGATCCTTCCACAGAGTGCGTGAGTGACAATGGCCGGCTCTGCGGGGGTACCAGACCGGCCTGGGGGGTGCAGGTGCTGGTGGCTGGGGGATCGCAGAGATCCACTCTACTGCGAGGAGGTAAAAGCAGAAATGTGATAGAAAAAAAACAAAGGAGGATAACAAGGCAGTGAGATGTGCCAAACTGAGCTCAAGGTTGCTGAGTGGGGGAAGTAAATGACAAGACCTTATTTAATTACATCAGGCAAAAGAGAAAGAACATGGGCCAATAGAGATTCTGAGACAGGGCAAGGCATGGATGGAGGCCGAATGTTGATATTTAGCACTGATGGGAAATTTAAAATTGTGAATTACTGCACTGCCCATTATGCAGAGCATTTTTGTAGTGCTCACTTCATAATTTGCCACAACAGCCTAAATTTTACAATGTGAATTGTTGCAGTTCATCACTTTGTGGTGAATCATTGATGCAAAATTCACCACAAAGTGATAAATTGCATCAATTCGTAGTCAGATTTCCACCAGTGTGATTAATTGTGAAGCATGAATCATCACAATTCGCGGTGAACTCCATAAATTATGCAGTTTATTAACTTTGCACACAGCTACTGATATTCTGAATGAATACTTCTACTAAGTCTTTTGATGAATGTGAGCCTCTGTCAGAGAGCAGCATCCAGTCCACGTAGAGCACTGAACAAATTTGAAAATGGGTAGAATCACAAAAGAATGGGTGCTTAACGAGAAGATAGCACCAAAAGCACTAAATGTGGAATTAGGACCAACAGATCCCTAATGAGTAACATGCCAAAAGTTAGATTTCTATGCTACCGTGTTGAAAAGTTACAAGCCTTTCTGTAACTCTGATTTCTCTACCTGTTAAAAGTAAACCTCGATCCAGTGAGGAGTTGCTGCTGATGTCATGTCATGTGATGTCAGTGAAGTTATTCACTATCAGCAACATTTTCTGATCACTGATTCGTACAGTCTTTCCACTACAAATCACATGTGTGCACCTTTCATTCCTCATGAACTTTGTGCCCTGTGACTCTCCAGAAACGTTCAGCCTGCATCCCTTCTGAAAGCTGTCCCTCTGCTCATCCCAAAATATGTGCGTTATGGTTCTGCCACATTTTGAACCCCACACACCAAACAATTTTGCATTTCACATCCCTTCGCAGTCTTGCTCCACAGACTTTCTAACATTTTTTCACCACAAACCTCGTAAATGTTATGCCCCTAGCCCCTGAAGGTTGCTTCTTGCATCCCTCCAAAACTGTGTAAATCACAGTTCTCCCAAAATATACACCCTGCACCCCTCCCCAAATGTGTGCATGCATCAATCCTGAATTTTGCACACTGCATTCCTGCTGCATTTTACACTTTGCAACTTGCACCCTTCCCACAATTAGTGGCTAGTACCCCCCAACAAATCTGATCCAAGCACCCCTCTCAGAATTAGTGCCCAAACTCTTACAGAACTGTTAACTCATATCCCTCCCCAATTTGTCCAAACACCTTCCCAAACATCTTGCTCCATACCTTTCCCAAACTTTGCAGTGACACACCTCCTGAAATTTTGGCCGCAACATTCTAGAAATTTACACCCATACCTCTCCCAAAATTTGAGTCCCTCACACCTCCTCTGATTTGCACCCCACACCAACTGAGAAGTTCCGCCCTGCATCCCTCCTGAAATAATGTCTCATACTCTTTCCACAATGTGTGCATTTCATCCATCTCAAATATTGGGTCCTGCACCCCTCATAAGGTTTATGCCCACACCCTCCCACAATCCACCTACACCCCTGCTGAAATTTGTTGTCCACCATTCACACAATTTTCACCATGTTACCCTCCTGAAATTTGCACCTATCCCAAACTTTGTGGCCTGCGCCCATCCAGAAATTTTTATCCTCCCCCCAAAACTTGTAACATGCACCCCCTCCTTAAAGGTATACCCCACTCTCCCCAAATTTTCACCCTGCAACCTTCCTGAAATCTGTGCCTGCATCACTTCCAGTCTTTTTTGTCCTCACACCTCCAGAACTTAGCACCCCACACCCCTCCCAGTATTTTGCCCTGGCTGCACCTCTCCCAAAATTGGCACCCCACAAGCCTCTCAAAATTTGTACCCTTTTCCGTCATGAAATTTGATTCCCTTTTAAAATTTGAGAACATCAACTCTGTCAAAATTTATGCTCCTTACCCACATCCCTCCCAAAATTTGTATTCCTGTTTCTCTTCTAAAATGTGCAACCCTCCCCCTCCTGAAATTTGTGACCCAATCCTGTCCTGAAATGTATGCCCAACTTCACTCCTGAAGTTTGCATACCACACCATTTTTAAAATATATGTTCTGTACCACTCTCATAATTTGTGTCCTAACCCCTTGTAAATAGTGAGTCCTTCATTCCTATAAAATTTTGCACCCAATAACCCACAAGACATTTTTACCATGTCCAAAATGTGTGACCTGCACCCCTCCCAAAATATATTCCCAACACCCTTTCCTACATTTGCACCTTGCTATCCCCCCAAAATTTGCATCCCATTCCTGTCCTGAAATTTATATTCCCCTGCTGATATTTGTGACCCACTGCCGTACTACAATCTGCACCCAAATAACCCCAACACTTGCACCCTCTACCCAGCATGATAACTGTTCCCTATACTCCTCCTGACTTTTGCACCCACATTCCTCCCAAAATTTGTACCTACACTTGTCCTAATATATTTACACCCCACACCCCTCTCAGAATCTGCACCCCGCCCCTCCCAAAATCTGCATCTTGCATCACCCCAAAATTTGCAACTAACTCTTCTTGTTAAATTTGCATTCAGTTTCTCTAACAAACTTAAAGCCCCTCTCAGAATTTGGTCACGCACTCCTCCCAAATATTCGGAGCGATAGGGGCACCAATTTCAAGAGGGGTGTTGGGAGCCAGTTCTAGCAGTGAGGGTCAAAAATGTTAGGAGGATCGCAGGTTGTACAATTCAAGAGGGGTTCAGGGTGCAAAATACAAGAGGGCCTTGGGGTGCAAATTTTAGGAAGGGTATTGGGAGCACATTTCTGTAAGTGGATTGAACCATTAAGTGAACTGGTTAGTTGTGAAACTCCTTCAAACAGCAGGTATCATGAGGTTTGTTTAGGATATGTTTCCTTAAGTTTCTTTTGATTTATTTAAAAAATCCTGACTATAAAAGTACACTGCAGTGTGTGTTCCTAAAGTTCTGCATCCGAGCTTCTTTCTACACCCACACCTTACAACAAGTATCAGTCACCAGTTTCAAGAGGTGTGTGTAGTTCATTATGGAACATTTAAGAGGGGGTGCAGTATGCAAAATTCAAAAGGGTAGTGGAAACAAGTCTTTGAAGGGGTGTGATGATCAGTTTTGGGGAGTACTTATCAGGTGTAAAATATGGGAAGGGTGAGTGTGCAAAATTGAGCAGGGATATGTGGTACACATATTGGGAAGCAAATTTTTTGAGGGCTTTGGGTCCCAAGGGAAAAATCAGATGCACCAAATTTGTAAGGGATGTAGAGTATACAAGGTGGCAAGACCACAAGGCACAAATCTCAGGAAGATTGGGGCTACATATTTTGGAGGGGTTGCAGCAGGTAAACTTTTGTGAGAGGCATAGGATGCAAAGTTCAGGGTGGGAGAATGGAGCACATTTTGTGATTTGTTATAGATATTCTGCATAAGCCAGTTGTCATACAGTGCTGGCAGTGAGGACTAGGCAGTGAAAGCCCTTGCTGACATCATATGCTACATCATCACAAGCCCTTCACTGAATCCAGCCTTTTTATAACAGGCAGAAGAATCAGACTTACAGAAAGACGTGTAACTTTAAACAAAGTAAATTTGAAATCTGAATTTTGGTGAGATACTTACTGGTTCTTTTTTTTTCCATGCTCTGTTTTTGCTCCCTGGACTACAACAAGGGAGACTCCTTTCTGCTTGCTGCCACTCCACCTCCTATGAACCACCATCTTCCCAGGACACCAGCGGTGAGGGTACCCCCATGGATTAACCCCCCCCATGGTGGGGTCTATAGAGGGAGGTCTGTCCTCCACCCCGAGACACATGATCCAGTGCCTTGCCGTAGGCCACCGAGTGACATGGCAGGTGGAGGCGTGGCCAGTGGACATTATACGCCCTCATTGCAGACATCATACGCCCTCATTGTGCCCTTCCTTTTTCCTCCACTTTTCTCCCTGACTACTACCCGGAGCTTCAGTAAACTCCGTCGTGCATGCACATGGAGGCATGTGTGCACACCAGAACTTACTGTCACATTCCACCCACCCTGGCCTAGCACCTGCCACCCCCAATATGCTTGGCACTATCTCTGAGCCTCTGTTTGGTGGCAGCCAAGTGCTGAGAAGATCAACTTCCCCAATCCAGAAAAGGAGAGCTGCCAACAACCACTTGATCCTAATCCCAGCCCTCCTCCCCTCGGCTGACCCACGGTGGCTCAAGCTCATTCATGAACTCAGGTCACTAGCGTGTGATAGGTAAGATGCTAAGTGCTCAGCCCTCTGCATTACTGGGCTGGCCCTTACTGGTTCTAATTTTAAATGTACTGCTTTTGTAAAAGTCAGTGATATCCCTCTCTTTAAGGGGCTGAAAGGGTTGCAGGTGAGTAAGTCCCTGAGACAAGATGGTTTACACCTATGGGTACTCAAGGAGTTGAGTCAGGTTCTGGCTGCATCCCTGGCAGACCTATTCAACTGTTTGGTTAAGACAGGTGTGGTTCCCAAGGACTGGAAGGTAGCAGACACTCTCCCCTTGCACAGGAGGGGGGGAGATAAGAAGGACCCAGGGAATTATAGACCCATAAGCCTGACTTCCATGGATGGAAGCTCCTTGATACTATAATCAAAGCACAGTTGCTCGACTTCTTGGAGTCACATGATGGATACCAGTATACACTAGCAAGCAACGCAGCTTTGTGGAGGGGAGATCCTCTCAGATGAACTTTGATTTCTTCAGTGCTGAGACATGCAGTGTGTTGAACAAGGGCCAGGAGACAGACATCCTGTCACTGAACTTCATAAAAACTTCCAACTCAGTGCCCCACAAAAGGATGGTAAAGAAACTGAGGGACTTAGGTATAGGGAATAAAGTCAATTGAGCTGTGGGGAATCGGCATGGGGAAGAACCCAAAGGGTGGTACTAAATGGTACACACTCTGAAGTCAGGGATGATCATGAGATGGGCCCCTCAGGGGTTGGTCCTGGGCCCGGTGCTCTTTAATGAAATCATTTGTGAAATGAGCAAGGATTCGGGGAAAGATGTGTCTATTTGGGGATGACCCAAAAATGTGAAGCAGGGTGGATAGTGAGTAGGGTAGCTGGGAAATGAAAAGAGACTTGAAGACATTGGAAAGGTAGTCCAGGATTTGGCAACTGAAATTCAATGCTAGAAAGTGCAAAGTTATGCCTTGGGGAGTGAGACTATGATTACTAAATATTGGATGCGGGGGTCGGGGTCTGCTGACACAAACATCAGAAGAGAATGATCTGGGGATTAGAATTAGTGACTGCCTCAAAAGTCCAAACCTCAGCCAAGTATAACAAGATATATTTAGAAAGCTAGCAGGATGCTGGGATACATAGGATGGGCATGGCGATCCTGCCTCAGTACAGATCCTTGGTGAGGCTGCACCTGGAACAGTGTGAGCAGTTCCAAACCTCTTGGAAAAAGTCAAGGACTGCCTGGAGTCGATCTAAAGGATAGCAACTAAAATTAGTCATGGGCAGCACAGAAGGACTTATGAGGAATAACTGGTTGACTGTGATATTGTATTTACTGGCAGCCAGTAGAGAGAGGGGAGACACAATCAAAGCCTTTAACTACCTGAAGGGTATTGTCAGTACACCTCCCACAACACTCTAGTCAGCTGTTGTGAGGTAACATTCTCACTGAATCATGCTGCCACCAACCTGGTCACAACTCACTCAGGCCTGCTTCCTTCGAGTGCCAGTACAAGCTCTTGCTCACACAGCACAAGGCCTTTTGAACATAGGAATCCCCCATGTTGCTGAAGGTAAATGTACCACTCCACTGTGTCAGATGCAGGTTTCATTTTAATAACACCACTGTATTAGGTACATGTAGGTTCACATATTCGTTTCAAGCTTTCTAGCCTGCCACTCTCCTTTTTACATTTCTGTGGCCTGGCTTGGTCCTCTGGGGAATCTGAACAAGTACCGCAGGCTACCAAATTGCCATTCAATTGTAGCATAGTTTATTGAGAGTAAAAGTTTCAGACCACCGTGGGCCCTAAGAAAGAGGCCTCTGGGCCAGGAAACTTTGGCTTTGCATTTTAAGCTGCTTAAGCAAATTTATAAAATAGCAAAATATATTTTTGAATGATCTAAGGGATCTGAGTGTTCCTCAGCTGCATACCTGTTTTGATGTAGTGTGCCGCAAATATTAGCTCTTCCAACTATATGGTGCTGTAGCCCTTATTATATGGAAGAGGCCCACTCCCCTTTACATGCTACAGATTTGCTTTTAACTTTGGTAGTGCTAGTTTGAAGGTGGATCATATATTTGCCCAGAAAACAGATTACCTGTACTTACAGTAATAAACACACTGCAGTCACATATATATTAAATATAGAATATTTACACAAGATTTACAAAATTTACTATAGTATAACTAAAGTAATGGTAAATATACATACACTAAGGAAGTCAAAATAAACAGGTTTAAGCAGAGAAAAGGAAAATTACAAGTGTTACAGTAAGATTTTAAATGTCTGCACACAGCCAACAATTCCCTCAGAACTGGCCCCTTATCACTTCTATTTCACATACAGCTAGTCCTAGTCTTGTGTCTCAGTGCTGAGATGAGGAAATAGGAGACTGAATTCAGTTTTCTCAACACAGAATTTGTCAGCAGACAAGGACTGCTTGGCCAACCTAGTTTCCCCTGCTTATACTGTCACCACAGACCCTACCTGATCTCCAGCTACCCTCCCCCCACGTGCTTTCCTGCCAAGATTCCTTTGTGCCTATCCCCTTGCATGCCTGAAGCCCATCACTGTTTTTGCCCCCACTACGTCCACTGGAAGAAGCACCTCCTCACATCCTTCCTAAATTTCCCTGAATATCCTTCTTCCGACTTCATTGCATGCCCCCTTGTGTTTATGCACCTTCTGCTCTGAAAAATACACTCACCTCCTTTACCTTATTCACACCTGTGAGGTATTTATAGGTTTCTATCATGTCTCCCCTCTCCCACCTCTTTTCCAGGGTGTACATAGTGAGATCCATCAGGATCTCTTCATAGGCTTCTGATGCAGCCCCTGCACCATTTTATTTGCTCTCATTTAGACAGCCTCTATCCTATCTATGTCCTTCCTCAGATGTGGTCTCCAGAACTGAGCACAATATTTAAGGTGGGGTTTCCCCAGTGATCTATACATTGGTAAGACAAAGAACCTCTGTGCACAAACACTGAGGCGAGGGTTACCCCATAGGGCATTTGGCTGGGAAGCCAAGTTTCAAGAAAATACAAAAATCATACATGCCCTCACCACAGAATGTTATACTGGTTCAACTTTAAGCAGAATTGCATGGTGCCAAAAGGCCTCTCACACAGTTTGCAAAGGGTGCTCCTTTCGGCACCATGCAATTCTGCTTAAAGTTGAACCAGCATAACATTCTGTGGTGATTTGCATATGCAGCCCATGATGCTTTGCATTGTGGGGGCATGTGTGAATTTTATACATTGGTAGCACTACTCATCTCCTTCTGTTGGTGATACCCCTTCCTATTCAACCAAGCATTTTGCTGGGACGTCTTACTGCCTTGTTACATTACCTTGACACCTTGAGGTCATCAGATATGAGTACCGTATGGTCCCATTTCTGTTTTGTTACCGTCAATGCCTCTCACTCATTTTATACTGTTATGGTTGCCACTCAGCGTAAAGTGATTTTGTCAGGTTTGCCATAGCAAATGGGAGTAGTAACCTGTAGGTGATCTGAATCAATCTCCTACCAGTCAAATTGCCAAAAAAGTGCTGTTTTCCATGAAAAAAATGCTTTTATTTCTGTGCTGTGCTTCATTTGCATAACCCTGCCCGTATTTGTTCTCAGTGCTGCAAACACCAACCATGACATCATGCTATGGAAACAAAGTTTTTAAGCATTGTATTGAAACAGAGACCTCTGTTGTTGGTCAGTCTTGGTATTGCAGATATCCTTTTTCTTTCATAATTTTGGACTCAAAGCAGAAGCTGGACACCAAAAAAAGAGAAAAGTAGTCTGACCTATAATTACACTCCTGAACTACTTATAGTCATTCAGGCCCTATGACATAAACATAGAAATGTATCATCACGCTCCCACATTCTGACAGGAGCTGCCTCAGGCAAAAAGACATGCGTCTTCTACATATTCCCCATAGGTCCACCTTGAAAGGCCAGGCTGCTTTCAGCTACCAAATGCCCAAGCTATGGAGCTCCCTCCTCCCAGACATTCGGTGCACCTCTCCCTCCCAGCACCTGAACTATCTTCTCTCAGCGCATTTCTCCTCCACCTGCTCATGCGCCTAACAAATCATCAGCACCAAGGCTAACTACCCCCTCCTGTGCTTGCCCTGAGTCACTACCTTTATCAATCTTAGGTTGTCAAGTGCTAGTCTCATGTTGCACCTCCCTCTGTTTTATGTGCTGCACTAATATGGCTGCACTATTTTGTTTGTAAAAGCCTGCATTTGTCCTAATTTTTACTGCTATATTTATTATTGTATTCCTCTGTGTACTGTTGTTCTGTCCACAGGACGCATCTAGAATCAAGCAGTACTCTGCTCAGCATGCCTTCCTGGTAAAACTCTTAAATAAATAAGTAAACTTCAGGCCTGTTACTTCAGCAGCAGGCAGTGAAAGTCAAACATCTACACAGACTGGCAAATTATCTTTTTAACCTGTCTGCATCACAAAAACCTCACAGCATTTCACATGCCAGGATGTTTTTCAATGACCTTAGTGATCATTGTGCCATTGCCTGCATCAGGCACTCTCCCCAATTAAAGTCAGCCCCTAAATATAAGCTAAAAAGGTGTTTGAAAAAGTTTTGCCAGCATGCCTTCCTAAATGACCTGAGCAACATTAGATGGCAAGACTTCTACCTGGCCTCTTCCCTCAATGAGGCATTTAATATCTTTCATAGCCTTCTAGTAGGTCTTTTAGACAAACATGCCCCCCTAAGACTGATCAAGTCCAAGAAAAGTTCTTCTGGATGGTTCTCCCCCATCCTAAAGAAAGCCCTCAAAGATAGAGACTTCTGGTGGAAAAGAGCTAGGAAGACACACTCTGATGCCGATTGGCTTACTTTTTGTGTATCTTGAAATGCCTGCACCAAACTAATTAGGACTGAAAAAGCTAGATTATTCCAATCAGCCCTGGAAGACAACAAAAACAATGCCGCCAAATTCTGGAGTATCCTCAAAGAAGTTGAGGGTCATACCACCGACGCCTCCCTCCCAGCCAAAATAGTGTCCAGGGACACCACTTTCACAGATAGAGTGGATATACTTAAACAACTCAAAGATCACTTTGCCATTGCGGGGCTGGCATTTGATGTCTCTTTATTCAGTAAGATCAGCCTGCACGGGGATGACACTGATGCCACAAGCCCCAACATCAGCACCAACCAGAGCTACTCCTCCCCCTTCAGCTTCCGTCCTATATCCTTCAAGCAAGTAGAGAACCTCCTACTGTCTTTAGATACTAAAAAGAGTGCTGGTGCCAACCTCATCAAACCTTTCTTTCTAAAATTAGGCCTTTATTATCTGACTGTCCCCATTATCCATTTATTCAACATCTCCCTAATTCAGGGTGAGTTACCCTTGCTGTGGAAAATTGCTCACATCATCCCTTTGTTCAAGTCTGGGGACCGTAGCGACCTGAACAACTATCGGCCTATTTCTATACTATCCTCCCTTTCAAAATTATTGGAAAAAATCATTGACACCCAAATCAGGGAGCACCTGGATTCACAGAATCTGCTAAATGCCTCTCAGTCGGGCTTCAGATCCAAATATAGCACAGTGTCTGCCCTTGCTAAAGTAGCCACCGACTGGCAAATTGCCTTGGAGGCTAAGAAGCACGTGTTTGTACTCTTCCTTGACCTTAGTAAGGCGTTCAAAACTGTGGATCACAACATTATGATTAATGCATTAAGTAACATTGGTCTTGATAGTTCTACCATTAAATGGTTCACCAGCTACCTTACTAACAGACTACAATGAGTCAAAGCTCTGGGAGAACTGCCTCCACTGAAAACACTACCAAGAGGTGTCCCTCAAGGCTCTATTTTGGGCCCAATCTTATTTGCAATCTACATCAATAACTTTGGTTCACACCTGCGCACTGCTAAAGTGCACTTATTTGCAGATGATGCAGTCCTCTACACCGCTACCTCTTCTCTAGGCATATCCCATGAGGATTCACAGCGAGATTTTATCTCTCCCTAATTTAATCTTATGAAGCACAAGCTACTGCTTAACGCCAAAAAAAACAAAGTCATGATCCTCTCACCGAACACCACCCCAGGACCAACATGCAACCTGAAGATTCTAACTTTATTAGGTGAACCCCTAGAAACTGTTGTTACCTTTAAATACCTGGGATTCTGGCTGGACAACAAGCTTAATTTCCTATGCTTCCTGAACGAACTTTCAAAAAAATTAAGACAACGCGTAGGTATATTCTATCACATTAAACATCTACTTACCAATGAAGCAAGAAAGAGACTAGTGCAGTCTACATTCCTGCCTTTACTGGATTACGTTGACTTCCTCTACATTAACTGCCCTTCTTCAATGCTCCATAAACTTGACACTCTTTATCACCCGGCCTTGAGGTTCATTCTTAATCTGTCTTTTTGCACCCATCACTGCCTGCTGTACCAAGAGATGGGATGGACCTCACTTACTACAAGGAGGAAAAGAAATGCCTTCTTTCAGATATATAGGGCTTTATCTGATAAGCTACCAGCATACATCTTGAGCTTATTTGAGAGGGTCAAGGGGTCATACGTTTTGAGACGCTTCTCCTTAGTCTGCTTTCGTATACCTAGAGAAAGATAATCTCATGGCTCGGCTGCAATTAGCTTCTCCCTTCCATCCATTTGGAATATTATGCAAAAGTCCCTAAAGCTTTCAACCCATCCTGGTCCCCTCACCTTCAAAGCACTGATTTCAGAGTACCTAAAGGAAACCTGCAACTGTTATAGATGACCAGTGCATCTCTGTTCTCTTGTTGGATACCCCGACCCTCAAGTAACTCACAGCTCCCACCTTCCCCCATTAATGGAGCTCTAGCACTTTTAGCAACCTCTTCTCCCAACCCCCCCACCAACCTCACCCTACCTACCTCCCTGTCTTCTACACCTCCACACTCCCTACCCGTCCTTCACACAAGTCCCTTACTAGAATAACCAGCGGAATTAAACCATCCTAACCTTAGATTTATTATGTTTGTTGTTAAGTGTGCAATAACTAGCTTTCAACTATGTTAGCCCTAGCTGTTTAGGCCTGTGTTAGCCCTTCATATGTATAGTGTTTATTTTTCTGTCTTGTACCTGTCTGTGATACATTTTCTATGTCCAGGACCACCTTGAAAATGAGCCTGCTCAATGGTGTTATACCTGGTTAAATAAAGTTTGATTGATTGATTGAAAAACAGTTTCCAGAAAATGTTCTACAGACTATACTGCTGTAAACCCTACCGACATAGGAGACTGCACTTCGATAAGGGAGACAGAACAATCAGCTATGTACTGTACCCACAGTGCCTTACTACATATATATACACATAGGTACATAGATGTTGATTGCAGATAAGGGTCTACGGCCCACCTAGTCTGCACATGTGTGCACTTACTTAGCTTCTTCAAGATCCTCTAGAACTAGGTTATATGTCTACATGTTAGGTGCTATTTTGTAGTCCCCACTACCAAAATAAGGGACTACACCTCTTGGTAATGAACATTTATGTCAGTTTTATAAATTACCCATTATTTCTTGTCGCTGTATGTAAAATGTTGACAGCTCCCTTGCATGACATCATTCTGCGGGTGTGGCCGCACACAGAAAACTGGAAGGCAGGCAGAAACAAAAACATACAAAAACAAGCATTTGTCAATGCCAAATGCTATCTTACTGGCATTGGCATTGGTAGTGTAGAAGTTAGAGAGATGCATAATAGGAATGGCAGTGAAGTATTGAACTGACGCCAACCCCATCCCCACCCTGCAGAGACTGACAGGCACTGTGATGTGCCTTTGGTCATTGGCCATAACGCTCATGCCATTTCACCTCGCCCTACCCTGCAGGCACTGACAAGTGTTGCGGTGTGCCTTGGGATCTTCAGGCCTTACGCTCACCCCATTCCATCAGGAAATACGCTGAGATGGGTGCACTATAGAAGAATGGGGTGAACTTTGGGGCAGAAGAGGCCAAGGCACACCTCGATACCTATCAGTGGCTACAGGCTGGGGGTGGAATGGCGTGAGCATTACAGCCAAAAATCCCAAAATCACACTCCTGATGCCTGTCAGTCTCTACAGGGTGGGGCGTTACAGTTGGAAACCCTAATGCCCCAGGCATTTGTTGGTAATTTTCACTCCAAATGTTCAACATAGGCTTTTTGTGACCCCTCCTCATGAACAGTGGCACTATCAGTTTGTTAGCCGAAAGGTGATTTTGCACAGCGACTGCACCATTTGGCGCCACAGGTGCAAAAACACATTTTGGGTAGGATGTGAAAAATTACAGATGTACTGTTCATGAGGAGGTGTAAAAAAATGATAATGTTGAAAATCTGGAGTGAAAATATGGAAAAAGTCACGAGCGTGCGTAGAAAGTGGGCAACGGATGCCCGTAACGCAATTATTTTTGGTATTTTTTTAATCATATTTTCAACATAGGCATTTTGGGACCTCTGCTGATGAGCAGTAACACTGTGATTTTCTTAATCTGTACCAAACATTGGTTTCCCACAGCAACTGTGCCACTGTGTGTCAGATGTGTGAAACACTTTTCGGGCTGGATGTGAAAAATGACAGCTGTACTGTTCGTAAGGAGGTGTGAAAAAAATGCAATGTTGAAAATCTGAAGTGAAAATATTAAAACTTTTCAAAGTTACTTAGCATGCGTGAAGCTGCGTAACGTATTTAACACAGTCATTTCTTGGATTTTTCACTAAATTTAACATAGGCTTTTTGGGGAGCACACTTCATGAATAGTGGCACTGTTGTTTCATTAATCAGTCCCAAAAGGTGTTTCTACACAGTGACAGCAAAATCACCTTTTGAGTCCAAATAACAAAATGACAGTAACTGATTTCATGAGGTGGGGTCCCAAGAACTCCATGTTGAAAATTTGGAGTCAAAAGTCAAAAAGATGGCTGAGATATCCACCTAAGTTGAAACCTCCCCCACTGATGCCATTATACAGCTTACCGGCATTACTTCAGTTCGCGATCGGCTTTGAAGAGTGCAAACATGTTCCTGCTTCACTGAAGATCACAGCGATGGACCTCTGGAGGTAAGTATTGGGTGAAGGTGGGGTGTGGGGAGGTGGGGTATGCAGAGGGTGGTTGCGGGTTGGGGACCCGCCGACAGCAAGGGACCATTTTCATTGTTTTAAGTTAAAAAAAATAAATAAATAACAGCATGGACCATTTTCTTTCTTTACAGGTGTTTGAAAAAATGTTGGGGACACTGGGGTGGGCTCCCAGTATGCCCCATGACTTTGGGGGTGTGATGTTTGTCACACTGGGGTGGGTTCCCAGTGTGGCTCACAATGAGGGTGGGCAGGGCAGGAAAATGCTGACTCGGTTGGCTTCTGAACACAGGGAGACACACTGGGGTGGGGTCTCTGTGTGCAACACAATATTGGGGGGTTTACACATGCCAACATGGAGATTGGGCACCCCAAAAGTCAGCTTTCTAGGGATTTCAAGAGGTGGATGGTGCAGCCACCACCATATTTATTGAAATGTTACACTAGGCAAGGCACGTAGCGGAGGTGTGTCATCAGTGCTGCTGCATGACGAACTTGGCTCTGATTGAAGTGGCAAAATCATTTTAAGTTAGTGGTACTGCAAAACACTTGTGTCACCGCTAGCATGCTTGCTAATTGACGAATGAGGGATGCACCTTCTAAAGCGTGCCCTGCATTTGCCAAAACTGACACACTTCTGCATTTCTCCTACTAATCTCCTACTGCCACAAAATGTTGCTTGCACATGCGCAAAACAACATAAAAATGACTATGACAGATTTTGTTTACAAAACAAACTGCAGCTTCGACATCTGAAGCATGGGTGGCAATGGCATACTATGTGAAACACGTGTTTGTGGAATGTGACTAAATCACTTTTAAGAGACCCTCCTTATCCACCTTATTGATAGATAGATAGATAGATAGATAGATAGATAGATAGATAGATAGATTGATAGATAGATATTTTATTTATATAGCACCCATCTCCAAAGACTCTAGGTGCTATACAATATGACACATATAACATATATCATACAATAATACAATTCTAAAATTAAGTACAACAATATATAAAGTATAACTAAAACAACAGTTTAACTAACCATAACAGAATATACTATTTATATAAATCCCCTTTCAGTTAAAAGATTGATTAAATAAATATGATTTGAGGCCCTTCTTAAAGGCTTCCACCGTGGGAACCTCCACAAGAGATCCAGGCAGGGAGTTCCACAGGGTATGCGCAGTGGCTGCAAATGCCCGATCACCAGAATGCCGCAGGCTAACCCTGGGAACTCCAAGGAGGCCACCCCCGACAGAACGGAGAGCCCGGGTCGGGTGGTACAACACAAGGAGCTCTTGCAGATAGACTGGGCCCCTCAAGTGCAAGGATTTATAAGTGAACAGCCTTATCTTGAAGACAACCCTCCACCGAACTGGCAGCCAGTGCAGTTCACGTAGCATCAGGGTGATATGTTCACATCTCTTCACCTCCAACAGCAATCTTGCTGCCGGGTTCTGCACCAGCTGCAGTCTGCAGAGGTTGCCTCCAGATATCCCTAGGTACAGGGCATTGCAGTAGTCTAACCTGGAAGTGACGAAAGCATGTACCAGTGTGGGCAGGTCATCAGGTGGGATCAGGGCTCGAATTCAGGCAATATTCCTGAGATGGTAAAACCCGGTTCTCACCACAGCCGACACCTGTGCTTCAAGTGTCATGCCACCGTACAGGATTACACCCAAATTCTTCACCTGCCTAAAGAGGGCCAAAGGCACCCCCCCAACACAAGTTCAGGGGGTAATGTCCCCCCCCCCCCCGTCCTGATGACCCGACTCCACCACCAGTACCTCAGTCTTGTCTGGGTTTAGTTTAAGCCAATTTTGAGTCATCCATGACTGGATTTCCTCAAGGCAGCTGTTAAATATAGAGTATGACACCTGGCTATTGGGAACACAGGACAGATAGAGCTGTGTATCATCTGCATAGCAGTGAAAACCCAGCCCATACTGCCTGATAATGTCCCCCAGTGGCAGTATATACACTGTGAACAACAGAGGCGATAAAACTGACCCCTGTGGAATGCCACAGCCCAGAGCCTTTGGGTTTGATGAGAAAATTCCCATGGTCACCCTCTGCACTCTGTCTGTCAGGTATGACCTAAACCAGTTGATGACATTTCCGGACAGGCCACACCAAACCACAGTCGGTCAAGTAACACCTCATGGTCCACGGTGTCAAATGTCAGAGAGATTTAAAGACCAAGATGGTACGGTCCCTTCTATCCCTCACCATCAGGAGGTCATTAAGCACCCTCACCAGGGCCGTCTCTGTACTATGCCCTGCTCAGAACCCAGACTGGAAAGGCTCATAGGTGGAGGAAGCAGCAAGACGTCTCTCCAGCTGAATGGCCACCACCTTTTCTACAGCCCTCCCTAAAAATGGGAGGTTCGAAACAGGTCTGTAGTTGCTAAGGCAGTCCGGGTCCAAAGATTTTTTTTTCAACAGGAGTCTAACCAAAGCCTCTTTCAAGGCTAAAGGAAAGATCCCACTCCCTAAAGAACTCCAGACTACCCCAGCAATCACAGGACCGATCAGGTCCAAACATTCCACCAAAAGGCAAGTTGGACCTGGATCTAAATCACAGTAGGTTGGCCACAGCTTAGAGATTATCTCTACCACCTCCCCAACCCCAATCAGCTCAAACTAATCCCACAAAGGAGGAGTGCTCCAACTCAACTCAGGCCAGACCCTGCAGCCCTTTCAAGAGACGTTCGACGAGACCTCAGCCCTGATGGAGGACACTTTGTCATCGAAAGACAGAGCCAACTCCTCACACCTTAGGCTCAAACTTACCCCTCCAGCACACAGACAGGCAGGATGTAAAAGCTTTTCCACTGTGCAGAAGAGCTGAGCCAGTCTGTTTCTCACTGTAGCAATCTCTCTAGAAAGAAATTCTGCCTTTCTACAAGAGATTGCCCCCTGATAGTCCACATAATGTGTCCTCAGGGCCAGTTTGTCCTCCACCAAACCAGAGCTCCTCCAATGCCTCTCTAACCTCCAACCACTAGTCTTTAAACCTCAGTTATTCTCATCATACCAGGGAGATCTCTGATGAGTAGACAGGGGTCGAACACGTAAGGGTGTGATTGAGTCAAAGGCCACACCAACCGCCCCATTATAGGCCGCTACTGCCTCATCCGACCCAATCGCACAAGCTGCCCCAACACCCAATAGGTCCAGCACCGTCGAAGATCCTCTGGGAAACCCCCCTTAAAGACCGGTACTGAACCATCTTCATAGAGGCAGGACCATCTGGGGGGGCCCTAAACATGAACCCCATGGTGCTATGATCTGACCAAACCACCGACTCAACACTAAGGTCCATAATATCCAATTCAGAAGAGAAAACCAGATCCAATGTATGGCCGCCCAAGTGTGTCGCTGACATTACCTTTTGTGTCAGACCCAGTGCCCCCATGCTCTCAAGAAGATCTCTACCAAATTTTGACAGCCCCCCATCGACCCAGGCATTGAAATCCCCCAGGATCAACCACCTGGGGGACTCCAATACCAGGCCTGTGATGAGCTCCTCAATCTCCTGCAAAAAATCCCCATCGCTACCTGGGGGTCGATAGAGCAGAAGAACACTGAAACCCACACCCATACCTCCTCAGGCAACTACACATTCGAAGGACTCTATAGGACCCACAGGCAGCACCATGAGGTTTAGGCTAGATTTAAAACAAATGGCCAACCCCCGCCCTACAATCCTTCCTCGGGCTGTGTATCACGGAGTATCAGGCTGGCACTGCGCCTCCAAAATTGGAGCAGCATTTTCATCCAGCCAGGTCTCCATGATGCAAATCAGATAGGCAGAGGATATCAAGTCCACCATTATAGCCATCTTGTTCCTTATCGATCTGGCATTTCACATCACAACCCAGGTAGGATGAGGTGAGGCAGCTGGACCAGTCATCTGCCCACCCTCTAGGATGGAGCCCTTGGGTATGGGGACTAAACAGAGCTCACCCCATTCAAGTCCCCATTTTACCCCAGGGCGTCTCCTTGACTTTACCACCCGATTCTTGGACACACCGGCAGCCACTCGGGGAACAACTCACCTGTCCCCCCCTTCTGAGCTATCCCTAAAGCCCTGCATCTAAAACAGGCTTCTAACGACAATACTGGAAGCTCGAAGGGATGAAGTCCCTGGAGGTCATCACCCAAGTAGCTGTGCCTTATGGGCCTCAAACCTCAACACATTTCTAAACCCACACAATAATACCAATTTCTTAATTACCACACATACATACCACCCCCTATAAACCCACAATGACCCACCCAAAAAAAAAATAACTCAGTAAAATAACAAAACAGTCCCACTCCAACCCTAACTAAAACCCCCCAAATCAACAGACCAAAACCAAGATAAAAACAGGCACAACTCTGAATAACTTATTAAAGTTCAATGAGGTATGTTAAACTGTTCTTCTGCAGGACCTTCAAAGTCAATACAAGGATAGCTCTCACCTAATCCTTGAAAAATGTCCAGAAGTGGCCCTGTCACTACCACAGCAATTAAATTTAGCCACCAATATACTTTCGCTGTTTCAAAAATAAAGTAAATACAGTACCTGGTGATGGACTAATGTATGGCAAAGATAAATTTATCAAACCAGCAGAGCACAGAGTCCTTCTGATAAATTCAGAGTTAAAAACTTGCAGTTCTCCTCTTCCGTGAAAGCCTGCAGCCCAGTCATATATAGAGGCGCCAGTCCAAAGAGCAAAAAGAGGGGTCCCTCACCACTTTTTTTCGTGAAGCAAATTACCCCGTGCTAATGGACTCACAGACTATGGCCCTGACTCAGAGTCCACTCAACAGTAGACCCCCCCAAGAAACCTAGAGGCCGCCAGTCACCCGTCTGTTTTCCAACAGACCTGCACCAGCACCTCTCATCATGACCCCAACGTGCATCAAGCACCTCCCAAACAATCCAGTGTAGGTTTCCCCAACTGCTCAGTCCAACCTTCACACGAGCCTCCAGTTCAGCCAAACACAGAAATCCCAGTTCTTGCCTCAATGTTTTTCTCTCACCACAAAACGGAAGCCATACTTTCTCCCGACTGTGCTCTCACCACAGGAAGGGATCAAGAATGTCACCAACCAGCTGTTTTAAGTCTGCAGTTCCCCCCCAGCAGAGAACCAAAAGACATACTCCACGATCTTCTCTTGTGCTCCAAATTACATCACGTATCCACCCCAACAAGGGGACACCCGAAAAAGAAAAACAGCCCGGTTCCAGTATCAGGAAAGTTGCCGACCCAACCGCCAAAATACCAAGGCGGTAGTGGGACCAATTAAGCAGCCCCAAATACACTCCTTGAAAGTCCACGGCAACACTCAATATCACACCCAAGCTTAGCGTGCTCAACTAATTCCCTCAGACGAAAACGGGAAAAGATGCCGACACTCATCAATAGTCCGATATGTGAGTCAGTATCATGGCACAGATACAAACGGGGATAAAATAAAACAACTAGAGGGCAAAACAGCAACACAAACTTAAAAACTACTGCAGAGCTACTGCAGAACAACTAATGTCACACCCAGCCCTGCGACCATCTTCCCCTCTCTCTTTTCCTCCAGGGAGTACATGTTCAGTGCTCTCAACCTCTCCTCCTATGCCTTACCCTGCTGACCCACTATAATCTTTGTAGCCCTCCTCTGGACCTTCTCCAGCAGGTTAATGTCCTTTTTGAGGTGTGGGCACCAGTACTGAACTCCATACACTAGATGAGGTCTCTCCAGTGACCTGTACAAAGGTGGTATAACCTTCTCTCTCCTGCTACTGATCCCCCTAGCTATGCATTCCAGCATCTTGTATGTCCTTGCTGCTGCTTTCTTGCACTCTGTGGAGTGCTTCAGGTCACTACTGATGATCACTCCCAGGTCCTTCTCCTCCTGTAATGCAGACACCTAGATTCCACCCAGGTAATACTGCATCATGGGATTCTTGGCTCCAGTGTGCATAACTTTGCATTTCTTGGCATTGAAGCCAAGCTGCCAGATCCTGAACCACCTCCCCAGCTTTTCCAGATCATCCTGTAGGTGCTGTATCCCTTCAGCTGTGTCTACTCTCCCGAAGAGCTTGGTGTCATCCACGAATAAACACATTTTGCCCTTAATGCCATCCCCAATGTCATTGATGAAGACATTGAACAACACTGGCTCCAGCACTGAGCCCTGTGGGACCCCACTGGTGACCTCTCTGGTGCCAGATAATGCCCCACAACCACCCTCTGGGTTCTGTCCTTCAGCCAATTTTCCACCCATCTGGACATCTTAACACCCACCCGAGATCTGCCAACTTCCTGATCAACCTTTTGTGAGGCACAGAGTCAAAGGCTTTGCTGAAATCTAGATAGTCGATGTCTACCACTTAGACCCTATCTACTGTCTTAGTAACCCAGTCAAAGAAGTCAATCAGATTCATTCGACACTATCTCCCTCCCTATGAACACATGCTGCCTCACATCCTGGAGGCCATGTTCCTCTAGATATTCTACCAACCTTTCCTTAAGTATGGTCTCCATGAGCATGCACACTACTGAGGTCAGACTGACTGGTCTGTAAATCCCTGGTTCATCCTTGAGACCACTCTTGTGGAGGGGCACCACATGTGCTGTTCTCCAGTCCTGCAGTACCATAGCTGACTCTAGTGATCTATTGAATAGGCCTGCCAGTGGCCCTGCCAGTTCCTCAGCTAGTTACGTAGTATCCTTGGATGTACTCTGTCCAGGCCTGATGATTTATCCACCATCAATGCTAGCAGCCCCTCCCTCACTCTATCCTCCTCTTTCACTACATCTGTGTTCCCCTCCCAGTTGCTCCTCTTCACCCTCCTGAAGGCACTGGTCTGGCCTTCTCCCTGGTGAAGATGGAAGAGAAGTATTCATTTAGCATCTCTGCTTTACCCCTTGTTATCCTCCACCCACTCCTCCCCTTGCTTAATCCTAACAATCCTATCCTTCTTGTCCCTTTTCTCACTTATATAGGGAAAGAAAGCTTTTTCACCCTTCTTAATTCCTTTTGCTATCTGCAGCTCCTTCTGTTCCTTAGCTCACCGGACTTCCTTAGCATACTAGCCAGCAGCCTTATCACACAGAGGTTTGTTGCCTTCACTACATGCTATCCTTAATTTGCCCCACTGTTCCTCCACCACACCCAGGCACCCGCCCCCCCCCACGAGGTCATCTCTGGGGCATTCACCTATTTTTTAATAACCTGCCCTCTTGAAGTCCAGGATCCTTGTCCTTGTGTGGTTTGTCTCTGCTGCTGTCTTTATGTTAAACCACACTATACAGTGATCGTTGGTCCCGAGGTGGCATCCCACCTTGATGTCTGCAACATTGTCCCTGTTAGTGAGCACCAGGTCCAGTATTGCTGAATCATGAGTGGGCTCCCTGACAAGTTGCTTGAGAAATGCCCCATGCAGGGAATCTAGGATATCCCTGCTTCTAGTGAGGCTGTGGTTGGAAGGCTCCAATCTACATCTGGCAGATGGAAGCTCCCTACCAGCAGCACCTCCTCTTTTTCTGCCATTGTGCTGATGGCCTCCCCCATTCCATATCCAGTCTCCACCCTCTGTGTTGGAGATCTGTGTATCACCACAGTATAAATGATGGCTCTGACTCTTGTCTCCAACATGACCACAGAACCTCCAGCCCCTCCATCCCCCCAAGTTCCCTTGCATTTCCATCACATTGCTACCCTCCCTTACTTATAGCACAGTCACTCCTCCCTTCCTGCTCTCACTATTCTTTCTGAACTGAGTGTAACCTAATATGGTCATGTCCCAGTCATGGCTGCTTGTTCACTTTGACTCAGTAATGTCCACAGTATCCACGTCCACCACCGCCACAATGACCTCTAGGTCTGGAATTTTATTTCCAAGACTATTTGCATTTGTAAACATGGCCCTCCACATTTTGCTTCCACTCTACCTGCAACCCCACTTGTTCCCCTTGTGCCCTGCCTGATTTCCCCCCTCTTTGCAACTTTTGTTCCCATCCACCATACCATACCTGATCCCTGGGGGATTTTCCTCCTCTCAGGTGATGGGTCCTCCCTTCCTACTGCTTCAGTCTGTGTGTGGGGGGGGGGGCACTTTATGCCTCCCTTTGTCTTTCCACCACCACCCTCACATAGTTTAAATGTTCATCAAAGTACAATTTAAACATCCACTGAGGACTGCGGTTCCCCTCCCAGATGGATGCCAGTTAGTTGGTGATCGCTGTATAAGCCCTCATCCCTCGAGGTTGGTTTTTAGTCCCAATTATAGCTGAACTCATCATCTCTGCACCATTTCTTCAACCATAATTTGAAGCTCCTGGTACAGATTGCTCTATCCTCCCCTTAGTTGTAGACAGTCAGTGCCTCAGCAAAACTCACCATGCATGCTACATTCCTTAGGCCCCCTTCCCAGTTCCATGAACTCTCCTTGCACAATCCCCAGCCCTGTCCTTTGCTAGGTCATTAGTCCCATAGGCAGACAAAGACATCCAGCTCCCCCCTGCCATGCCACCTTAGTAATCCTTAGGATCCATTGCCCATCTCTTAGGGCTGTGGCACTCGATAGGCACCTGACCTCCCTCTCACCTCTTTCCTGTTCCCAAATCTACTTCCTTAACAACTGAGCCCCCCACCAGAAGTTGCTTTCTCTTTTACTGGGATCCTCTACCTCCCACCTTGGGGCCTCCCCTACAGAGGACCCCCACATCCTCCTTTGCCACTTCTTTAGGTGTCTCCTGACAGGAGTCTTGTTCCACCAGAATGGCAAAGGAATTCTATAGAGGCACATGCTGAGGAATGCACCCCTGACCTGCCACCCCACCCTCCAGGAGCCCACCACGGTCCAGCTGGTCCTCCTTCTTCTAGGCAAACTCTGGGGCAATGGTGGTAGAGTCAATGGCCCCTGGATGGAAGAAGAGGGCTTCTGGATCATATCTATCTCAACCAGGAGACCAGTCGCCTCCTCCCTCAACCTAGAGAGGTGAGTGTAGATGGGGCAGCACCTCAGTCTCCAGAATGTCTCTCGGAAAACTACAGCTATGCAGCTATTGCACTACCCCACTCCCATAATTGATGTTATGTATTGCTACCTATCACTATCAGCTGTACCTTGCCCCTATTGCCCCTTTCTTGTGTTTGGCTGTTTCCCATCTACGCCATCTATCGATAATTGCTTTATCACCCTGCCCTAGATAGGGTGTTTCCTACTTTTCCCTTTTCCCCTTGCACTCTCCTTTACTTGCTTGGCTATACCACACCTTGTATGCCTCTACTTCTTTTTTTTAATTAACCCTCCCCTTGAATAGAGTCTCTCCTAGTCCCATCTGCAGCAGCTGCCTGCTTACTCTCACTGCAGATACTTTCTACCCCACCACCTGCATGCTGTATGTGCTGCCATTTGAGACATTATCAGGTGATACAGGCTGGGTTTTAGCTGTTATGCAGGTGATAACCAGCTGTACCTGCCTGTGTGCCCGATACCCAGGTGACGGCCTCTGTATTCAACAGTTGTTGAGGAAATCCAGACATGGATAACTCAAAACTGGCTTAAGCTTAACCCAGACAAGACTGATGTACTGGTGGTGGATTCAGGTGGTCGGGGCAATGGGGGGGTGAGGAGTTACCCACCAGCCTAGTGTTAGGTGGGGGTCCCCTTGCCTCTTCTAGACAGGTGAAGGGTCTAGGTGTGATCCTTGACAATGGCCTGACACTTAATGCTCAGGTGTCAGCCATGGTCAAAAATGATTTTTATCATCTTAGGAACATTGCCTGGATCTGAGTCCTGATCTCGCCTGAGGACCTGACCACACTGATACATGCTTTCGTCACGTTTAAGTTGGATTACTGTAATGCCTGTACCTGGGGTTATCTGGAGGCAACCTCTGCAGACTGCAGCTGGTGCAGAACATGACAGCAAGATTGTTAACAGGCACAAAAAGGTGTGATCACATCACTCTGGTCCTCTGCTTTCTGCACTGGCTGCTGGTCAGGTGGAGAATTGTCTTCAAGATAGGACTCCTGACTTATAAGACCTTGCACGAAAGGGGGCCTGTCTATCTGCAAGATCTTCTTGTGCCCTACCAGCCACCTCAGGCATTCCGTTCTGCTGAGAAAGGCCTCCTTAGAGTTCCCAGGTCTAGGCTGCAGCATTTGGGGGACCAGGCATTCTCAGTGCCCGTGTTTATCTTGTGGAACTCACTGCCTACTTATTTGCGGGAGGCTCCCTTGGTAGAAGCCTTCAGAAAGAGTCTGAAGACATAACTGTTTCAACAGGCTTTTATTGCTTGATTAATATTTGCTATCTGTATACATTTTTCTATTTTTTTAACTAAATGTATGTAATGACAGTATATGACGAACAAATATACTTATACTTTATACTTGATACTTGATATATGCTATATTTTAATGTGGGGAAGATAGTTAAATTGATTACTCCCAGTCAACCTATGCTGTGTGATTTTAAAAATCGTATTGAATTTTATTGTACAGCACCTCGAGTCTCTGGAATGAGGCACTTTATAAATAAAGTATCTATCTATCTATCTATCTATCTATCTATCTATCTATCTATCTATCTATCTATCTATCTATCTATCTATCTGCAGTTCCCTATATAGATAACACAGAGGATAAAGTACGGGTTAGTGTGTGTAACGTGAAGTTTACACACACCCGAGGGGTTTATGTCAGCATCTAACCCCAAGGGTGTGTGTAAACTTCATGTTTAAACACACTAACCCATATTTTATTTTATATAATTTCTGGATTTCCCTTTTTCACCTCAGCAGTTATATAAAATAAAGACCTTGTAGTGCAACCGCGGTTCGGCTTAGTGTTAGTGTGATGCCGAAATGGGAATCCGTCCCTGTCTTTTAAAAATGACTTACCTCTGCCTGAGTGTCTTCCACATCTTTCAGAATAAGCCTTAAGCCCTTGATGAGCTCAATAGTTCTTATCACCGAGTTCTTCTTGCAGTGCTGTTTTTGGGAACACCTAAGCGGCTAGCGGTCAGGGAACAGTCACGCTGCTCCGCGGCATACAAGATATAAGAGTAGAAATCATATGTGTTTGCTGCTATAAATGCTCCCTTTATAACGGCAAATTATGCCACGGTTTCCCTATGGGAAAAAGGGGAAGCCAGTTATTATAATAAGATAACAGGTACCCTACTTTACCTTGTCAGTCTGGTAGAGCTGTCTGTGTGCCTATTGTTGCCTGCAGATGCCTGCTGACACCTAAGACACAAGTTATCTGTCCCACTCCTGCACTTCTCCACTCATGTGCTTGGTAAAGAAAATGATGGATCAGGCTGAGCAAGGAAGTCTTTTATAGTGCTCTTCTTAGAAGGCACTAAGCCTCTGGCAGCTCCATCCTCCAATTACACACCTGATTCACAGGGCTTTCTGAATCTACTCAGCATCAAGATTAATCTCCTGAGCTAGGTTCCCCACACTGCCTGTTACACAATTTTGAAGACAAGTGCCCCAAACACTGCATAAAAATATAGTTTTTTCTATCCACTTACCCTGCTGTCTTCAGTATGGAGAGAAAATGTAAATAAATCTGTATATACATGTGCCTTTAAGTTACTCTTCTCTCTGTCAGATGTTCTGCACATCCAGTTGGGATACATGTTTTTGCTTAGGGCAACTGTTTGTTTTACTGCTACTCACACAGCTCCCCTTCAGATGTCCCAGCCAGTTCTCCAAAATAGATATTTACATTCTAAACTGGATTATGTTTGTTTAACCGCGGTCTATTGTTCAAGGTTGCTCCATTTACAGCAGGTAGTCATTGTCTAATGTCGCTCTCGAAGGCTTCTTGTCTCTGTGAGCATCCAGGTGCAGTCCCACTGATGTCTGTAATAGCTCATTGAATAAAAGAAAACAGGATGTGTCAACTCCAGTAAGCAGGATGTCCTCACACAAGCATGTTTTAGGATTTAGACACTCAAGAACAAATCATAAGTTAAGATACTGTCTGCTTTATACCTGCTACAGATATAAATAGGGCAGACAGTCTGCAACTGTTTTTTTTTTGTTTGTTTAATATCTTTATTCATTTTTGTATAAGCAGACAAACTCATATCACACAAGCAATACCACTTGGAGAAATGTGGAACCAATACAAAGTTGGCTTACACCTTAGACGTTGTACAGGGGATAAAATTATACTCAATACTCCAACTGTCAATAACATAAAAGATGCAGAAATTATAACAAAAACCTACTGAGGTCCAAAACAAATGGCCACAAGTATAAGTTGGAAGGAAATTTAAGAGAGAGAAATTAATTACTTCTTTATAGAGAGGGTGGTACCAAAGTGGAATCATCTGTCAGAGGAGCTTGTCGATGTAATGCTGGTGACCAGTTTCAAGAGGGGGTTAGATAGACTCATTTGGACTGTTGAGAATGAAGGGGGGGGAAGGTGGAGCTAATGGGAAGTGAGGGAGGGTCAGTTCAAGAGAAACTAAGGGATGAGTGATCCACTAGAGGCCTAACCAGTACTAAACTGGTAATGGTCTAGGTAGAAACTGGGCTGACTGGATAGACCATGAGTCTTCTTCTGTCTGTAAACAACTATGTAGCTTCCATAAATCGGTATTAGAAAAACAGGATGGTTTAAAAAATTAAAATACTATTTTGTTGATACTTATCAGAAGATTCTAATGTTTGTTCAGTAATATAATAAACATAATTTGTTTCTATTTTGGACTTCACTCATTTGCAGTATAGTTTGTTAATGGCTAGTTGATATGTTAGTGTCATGGGGCATAGGTCAGGAAGCATCAGCAGACCTAGAGAAGTTATAAAATTCACAAGTTGCATTTTATTATTATCAGTAACAATAACATAGAAAACATATAATTGTAAAGGAATAGCTTTCCATGAAGGCACTACAGCAAAAAAATGTCCTCCATCTGAGTCTCCCCTGGAAAAGCATTGATCTGATTATGAGATGTTTTTGCCTGGCAGTTCAAACTCTGCATCCTGTTGTTGTAAGTTACATCTCCTGTTTTTCACAAAATGTATCAAACTTTGTTAGATTCCTTCCTGAGGCCAGCCCAAAGAGCACATCTAATCTTAACAGGTGCAACAAAATAATACATTTAGTCCCAGATCTGGTTTCCTGTGACAATTCTGTAAACACATGTGTGGAGGTCAACATTCATCTGAAGATCAACCCCCTGTGTTCCAGATTATCTTTTTTTAATAAACCTAAATAGCGGTCTGCAATCATTTCAGCAATATAATTATATACAGTTTCAAAGCAAGGGATCCCAGTTTCACATGAAGATTCACATATATGTTTTTAATCGCAGAGAAGCAAGGGGAGAAAAAGAAAGAAAGAGAAAGAAAGAAAGAAAGAAAGAAAGAAAGAAAGAAAGAAAGAAAGAAAGAAAGAAAAGAAATAGAAACAGCGAGGGAAAGAAGGGAGATAACAGGGAGAAATTGTAGGATATCAGAGTGGCCAATTCTGAGGTGCCACAGGAAAAATTTGATTGTGCTATCAGACAGGCAAGAGACAGACAAGTGGCAAAATAGGAGAGGACATAACAGATCCTTGCTTTTAACATTCTCTGCATAACAAATGGAACAGGGTCTTACATAGATACATAGACATTGTCAGCAGATAAGGGACTTCGGCCCACCTAGTCTGCTCATGAACGCTGATAACTATGCTTCTTCAAGCTTTCCTGGAACTAGGTTGTACCCTTCCCCCGACTACCAGGATCCCTCTGTCACAAATGCACTCCACAGGTCAGGCCCTCTGCTCCCACAGTGCCAACCTTTGAGTGCAATAGTGTGAACAGGTGACAAACAGGGTAATCCTCCTGTCTGTTTTGGGTCTGAGCCACCTACTAGACTTGAGTCTTGGGGGGGGGGTCAGAACCTTATGCTAGCATACCCAGTTAACAGGCTCAGATATGTACCCTCTTCGGGGGATGCAGTACCATCCTTCTTCCAGGGGCACCCAGCCAGGTTCCCAAAATGTACCCTTACAACTCTATAAGAGACCTAGGTTATATTCTTACCTTTTTAAGCAAGCTTAGTAACACATTCAAGCCTTTAACAGCTGTCAGCCTTAAACACAGGTTCAGCACATCACATGTAAAATAACTGAGAAAAAGCACCGTCAGCTTTTTAAATAAAATGTTATTTACTAGAAATTGTAAAACATGAAAAATCAAACTCAGAACAATTATACAGTATCACTAATCTTACAGTCACATAAAAGAAAATGGGAAGTTACAGAACACAAACTCCTACCACAAATACTTAAGTTCTTTCCTATCTAGATGTTACCCTTAAGTGCTTTCAAGTCCAGAGAATTACTTCTCTCTTTGGCCCCATCCACACTACACCAGAAAAATCCCTCTGTAACATTACAGAGGGTCCAAACCGTTACTGTAACGGTTTGCATTTACACTGGTAACGTCTCAGAAAGCGTTTTCAAAACTGTAATGTTATCAGTGGTAGGGTGGATGCACTTTAACTTTTTGGCCTTGTCCACACTGCACTGAAAATCTGTAAAGTTTTGAAACTGGTACAGACTGCAAACGTTACAATGCATCCACACTACCACTGAAAACATTTTGAAAACATTACAGGATTTTACTTGTGTAGTGTGGACAGGGTTAAACAGAGCTTTGAAACCATTACAGAAACCGTTGTTGAAACCACCTCACAACAGGTTTCTGTAACGGTTATGAAAACGCTTTTTGTAACATTACCAGTGTAAATGCAAACCGTTACGGTAACGGTTTGGACCCTCTGCAACATTACAGAGGGGATTTCAAGGGTAGTGTAGACAGGGCCTTTTAATCTGTAATGGTTTTAAAACATTACAGATTTTCAGTGCAGTGTGGACAGGGCCTTTGAGTCCAGAATAATATGTTCCATCATCCACAGATGGATGTTCATTTCAAACTCCATCTCCCCACCCCTTTTGGTGAGATCACAGTTAGATCCTCCCTTAGATTTAATTTCTCACATAAAATATTATTGTGAAAACTCAGCAACTAGCCAGTTCCCAAATATAACAGTCTTTGATCAAAACATCCCCTTTTGTTTCACAATCCCACACTCATGTCACTAATTCTCGGCTAGGTGAGGAAAACCATAAGGAATCAGCCAGATGGCTTTCCATCCTGCTAATGTCATAGGTGCGTGCATACATAGGAACTAATTCAAAAGCACGAGCAGGTTATAAAAGGTAATGAACTGTCCCTCTGGAAGGATGTCTTTGGTTAGTAGTTTCCCTGGTCTGATCATCACATCCTGCTGCTTCTCAACTGACACTTGAGATCAAAGATCAGTTTACCTGATGACTGGAGTGTCAGGCAGACAATCACATAACGCATACCATTTATTTATAATATGAATATTATACAATAACCATAAGCAGAGCGTCACATCCTCTGTGCCTATCCCATGCGTTCTTAAATCCCGAAATAGTTTCTGCTCCCACCGCCTCTTCTGGCAGGCTGTTCCACTTGTCCAACATCTCTGTGAAGAAGTACTTTCTCACATTCCCCCCGAACCTCCCTCCCTCCAGTTTCATCCCATGTCCCCTTGTCTTGGAGTGTCTGTCTTTTTCTTTGAATAACTGTTTTCATGTACCTTATTTTTCATTGTGAGGCACTTTAAATGTCTCAATCATGACCCTCCTTGCCCTTCTCTTCTCTAGGGAATACATATTTAAGTCCTTCAGCCTATCCTCGTAGGGCTTATGATGTAATCTTTGCACCATCTTGATTGCTCCTCTGTACTGCCTCCACCCTATCTATGTCCTTACATAGGGAAGACCTCTGGAACTGGACACTGTACTTGAGGTGTGGCCTCATTAATGTCTTGTATAGTGGAATTATGACTTCCCTTTTTCTGCTGGTGATCCCCCAGCCTATGCATCCCAGCATACTGTTTGCTTTTTCTGCTGTCTTGTCACACTGACTTCCTACCTTGAGGTCATCAGAGATGATAACTCCAAGGTCTCTTTCCTGCTTGAAGCACTCCCCCAGTTGATATGTTGTTCCTGGGTTTTTGTGCCCTGTGTTCATTATCTTACACTTTTTTGCGATGAATCTCAACTGCCAATCCCTTGATCAGTCCTCAAGCTTCTGCAGATCTCTCTTCATTCTATCCACACTCTCTGGTGTGTCCACCCTGTTGCAAAATTTTGTGTCATCAGTGAACAGGCAAATTTTCCCTTCTAAGCCCTCTGCAATGTCACTGATAAAGATATTGAAGAGGACTGGACCCAATACTGATCCTTGTGGTACCCCACTGGTCACTTTTCCCTCTGTGGAGTGATGGCCATTTACCACCACCCTCTGTGTTCTGTTATCCAGCCAGTTCTCCACCCACTTTACCACCATCTTACCCACTCCCATGTTCCTCAGCTTGTTTAATAGCCTTCTATGTGGCATAGTGTCAAAGGCCTTGCTGAAATCCAGATAAGCCACATCCACTGCCCCCTTCCCGATCCTCCTCCCTGGTTACCTATTTGAAGAACTCAATGAGGTTAGTCTGGCACAACCTCCCTCCAATAAAACCATGTTGGTTTGGGTCTTATAGTCCGTTGGCAACCAGGTGTTCCACTGTTCTTTCTTTCAGTAGCGTTTCCATAATCTTTCTCACTACTGAGGTCAGGCTGACTGGTCTTTAGTTCCCCACTTCCTCCCTGTTTCCACTTTTGTATAGAGGGACTATATCAGCTCTTCTCCAGTCTTTCGGTACCTCCCCTGCTTCCAATGACAGGCTGAACAGGGCTGCCAGAGGTCCTACCACCTCTCTTAGCTCCCTCATCACCCTGGTGTGTATCCCATCTGGACCCATAGTCTTAACGACTCGTATTGCTTCTAGTTTCCTTAGGAGCATTTCCCTTGAAAAGGGACTTGTATCCATTTCTGTGCCCTTCCTACACTTTCTACTCATTTCTGGCCCATATCCTGCCCCCTCCTCTATAAAGACTGAGCAGAAGTATCTGTTCGGTATGTCTGCTTTGTGGTTGTCACCCTCTACACTACACCCACCCTCCCCTTTCAGCCTCACTGCCCCTCTCTTAGCCTCCCTTTTTTCCCTTATGTACCTCAAAAAGGTTTTGTCCCTCAACACTGATTTCACAATGCAGTCCTCCATTTGTGCCTTGGCCAAAGCCCCGATTTTTCCTGTGGCAATTTGGGTCTCAATTCTGCGGCAACTCCCCCTGTTGCCATGGAACTTATGCTGCATTAGTTTCCTGTTTCTGCGGAAATTCTGTGGCAGCAGTTAGAGGCTTCAGTAGCAGTCAGCAACCCCCCCCCAACACCCACGTAAGGGAAAAATGTTAGTTTGGGGGCTGGGACCTACAAACCAGACAAGACTGTCAACTCATGAGTTCTTAGTATTAGAAAGCAAAAAATGCTGTTTTTAAATTCCACAGAAGTGCCAAAAACATTCTGCAGAATTTAATATAAAGCACGGAATCGTTTTCTGGGGTTTATATGATCCATGGAATAACTGTAGTTAATATGATCCATGGAATACTTTTCCTTGGTCAGAGACAATGTAAACTGCAGATTTGTTTTACTTACAATTTTCTCTTTATTTTTTTTCCATTTATTATGTTTTATGTCCTCATCTGCTGGCCATCATTGGTCAGATCTACACACGCTCAACCACGCCACACACCCCGGGACTTACCTTATTCCCAAACACCCCCAGCTTATCCCTCAGAGGTGGGGCTACCGGGGGCCCTTCTACCGATGGAGACTGAATGGTATAATGGGAGTGAGAGTCCGTTCAGTGGTGTGCAGAAGCCCTTGTGTGGTGGAAGAACCTCCATTTTCTGTTTCCTCCCTAGGAGTCATGTCATGCAATGACATTGGGGTGGCATTCTGAGCTTCTGACACACCTCCCAAAGATAGTCCCAGCTATCACGCCCCAGGTTACCACAAGAGGTTACCCAAACTCTGGTGACTTCCCTACCCTCCCCCCCGGAGGAGGAGAGCAGTCCATAGGATGCTCGATCCACCTCCCTCAGAACAGCCCTCCAACTTCCCAGGCTTGTGCCAGAACCCGGATCATCAGGGTCCTGATCAGTAGCAGTACCATAGTTCTGATGGGCTGGCTAAATACTGACTCTTCACTATAAACTGCGAAATAATATTCTGCATTTGATAATAATTTTCTGCAGTTCATGTAAACCATGGAATAATATTTCGCAGTTCCTGTAAACCGCTGAATAATATTCCACGGTTTACATTATTACAATTTCCACGGCCATGGAATCTCAGAAAACACCGGACCTTGGCTTCCCTTACTGCCCTCCAAGCCTCCTTTTGTTTCTCCTGGTACTGCTCCCTGTCCCCTTCCTCCTGTGTCTTTTTGTACTGCTTGAATGCTCTTTTTTTGCTTTAACTGACTCAGCTACCTCCTTTGAAAACCAGAGTGGTCTCCTCATCCTCTTTCTTTTGCTAACCTGATTAACACAGAGTTGCATCGCCCTTGTTATTTGGGCTTTGATCACTGTCCACTGTTCCTCTACCCCCATTTCCCCCAATTCCAGTCAATGCCTCTTCTAAGTATTTCCCCATTTTCCTAAAATCTGCCTTCCTGAAGTCAAGGATTCTTGTTCTTGTGTGACTGCATTCCACCCCTTCAGTTATGTGAAACCCCACTGACTGGTGATCACTGTTTCCCAGGTGCTCCCCTACTGTAACCCCTGTCACATTGTCCCCATTTGTGAGCACCAGGTCCAGTATTGCCATCTCTTTTGTCGGTTCTATGACCAGTTGTTTATGGAAAGCTCCCTGTAGGTAGTCCAGGATAAACCTGCTCCTGGCTGTTGCTGCTGTGGGGAGGCTCCAGTCTACATCAGGCATATTTAAATCCCCAGCCAGTAAAAACTCCCATCTGTGCACCATCCTTTGGATAGCTAACATAATCTCCCTCTCTGTCTCCTCCCCTTGGGTTGGGGGTCTGCATATTACCCCTGTGTGGATGGCTGACCCTGTTCTTCTTTCTAACTTAACCCACAGTATCTTCCCCCTCCCTGTTCCCCTTGAATCTCTGTGGCATTTATATTATCCTTCACATAAAGTGCCATTTCTCTCCCCTTCCTTCCTGCTCTGTCCCTCCTAAATAGGTTATAACCTGGTACGGCTATTTCCCAGTGGTGATTATCATTACACCAGGTCTCTGGGATGGCAACAATGTCCAGGTCTGATTCTGCCATGGCTGCCTCGAGGTCCCCCATCTTTTTACTTAGACTTTGGGCATTAGCACACATGGCTCTCCAGGATGTTGCTTCCCTTCCCTGCTTTGCTGACTTGTGCCTCTCCTTGTTCTGAGCATACTTTTTGCCTGGTTCTCCCTCTGTCCCTTGTCTTTGTACTTCTTCCTTGACTGTTATCCTTATTGTTAATTGTCCTGTCTCCATCTCAATTCGCATTGACTAGTACTGCTGTAACCTCCGTGTCCTATAATGTCTTATTGTTTAATGTCCAAGTCCATCTTGAAAAGGAGCTTGCTCAATGAGGTTCGCCTGATTAAATAAAGATTTTGATTGATTGATTGATATGTTGGATTGTGCCCTCTACTGGCCTATTTCCTTCTTAGTACCCATGTAGTGTCTGCGCTCACAGGGAGATACTAAGCCTCCTAACCTTCCTAGATCCCCTCTGGCCAGTTTAAATGCATTCTATTGAAACATTCAAATTTTTCACTTAGGACTGTTGTCCACTTCCTGGAAGGATGTAGTCCATCATCCTTATAGAGGTTCACGTTGCTCCAGGTGGGGTCCCAGACTCCCATGAAGCCAAACTCTTCCTTTCCACACCATTCCTTCAACCAGGAATTGAATTTCTGGATGCAGAGTGTCCTAGCCTCCCCCTTGCTGTGGACAGGTAGTACCTACGAGAAGCAGACGGAGCATGTTACCTGCTTTAGGACTTCTCCCAGCTTCCTGAAATCCTCCTGAATTTTGCTTAGCCCCACCTCATCTTCTGCTAGGTCATTTGTCCCCAGGTGGACAATGACACCCATCTCCTCCCTCCTTACTACTACCTTTGCGATCCTATGTATTCGCTTTCCATCCCTCCATGCTGTGCCTCTTGAAAGGCACTTGACCTCCCTCTCCCCCCTGCTAGTTGTCCACAAATTCACTCCTCAGACTATTGAGTCCCCCACTAGGAGTAGCTTCCTCTTCCTCTGGGATTCTCTACCCCCCTCCCATGGGGCTCCATCTCAGAGGACCTTCTCATCCTCATTGGTCTCAACCTTGGGTGCCCTAGGGGGGCTTTCTCACTCCTCCAAGACAGCATAGGAGTTTCTTAGTTGGACTGATTAGGGATGTGCTTCCAACCCACCTCCTGCACCTTCTCTGAGCCCAAGGTGGTCCATCCACTCCTCCTACTGGGCATCCTTTCAGGGTTTTGGTTGTGGACACAGTTGTCTCAGGGTGGGGGCGGAGGTCTCCCAAGTCCTGACCAACTTGGCTTGGAGACTGGCAACCTCCGCCCTGAACCCAGAGGGGTGCCTACACATGGGGCAGCACTGCATGATCCAGAATGTTCTCCTGTAAACTGTGGCCCCACACCTACTACACTTCACCACTCCCTGCATCATCCCTGCCTGTGTTAACTATATTTATCCCCTGTCCTATGTAGGCTTTCCTGCTGCCCTACAATTCCCCCAGCTGCCAGTGACAAACTTTTTTTTTGTTTACCCTTTGTTTCTCTTTTGCTTTCCTCCTCCCTCTTTAGAACTTTGCTGCACTTACACAACCCTGTCACAGTTTTTGATGGAAGAGCAAAATGTTGCATACATGAGATACACAGACTGCACAAGTCACAAGCATTTAGCTACTGTGCAAATGAAAAAAAATCTTCTAGGAAATAGATCAAGAAACTGAAATCTTAGCTGGCCTGGTGGCACTGAGATTTGAGGCACTGGGCACCACACCTCATGCTCGCTGGCTGACCGGGTTAGAGCGGACTCGAGTAGTCAGAAGTCGGCAGGAGAGGAGTTGAGCATCCAAGGATGCTCTCCCCATAGTGGGAAACCTGGGACCGGCAGTGTCAATACCCCCCATAGAGCTGGTGGAAGCACCGGTCCTTGAAGGGGCTGGATCGACTTACCCCGGAACCGGGAGATGCGATTATGCAGTGCATGGGAGGAAAGATGTGTCTCTGCACGTCACCTCCTGGGACGTCAGTCCCAAGCGTCGGCGTCCTAAGGGGGAAGGCGGGGACAGGGAAAAACCAGAAAAAATGGAAAAACACCTTACAGAGGCCCTAAATGATGACTGCTCCGGGTCCATCCAATGACCACCGAGAAAAGGCAGACCCTGCTGTGCAGGAGGAAGGGGAGGCACTCTAGGGGCAGATCCTGAAAAGGTGGTGGAGATGGAGATGAGTGATCAGATGGAGTGGGCAACGAGGGGAGACAGGAGGAGATAAAGAAAAATTGAAAAAAAAAAGAAACTGACATCTTTGTGTCATTAAGGTGTTTCTATAATTCTGAAAATTCCAAACTATTTATGAAGAGGGGATATTATAAAAATCAAGAGGATCAAATTATAGAAATTGGTAAGCTTATGTGGCTGGATTTTCAAAGTCTGACACAGGACTATCATCAAGCCCTGCATCAGTCCCTTGTGGGCCACAGCTGTGACATTGCTGGTTTCTGCAACTGCACCCAATTTTAGAATGTCAGACACAGTTGCAACAATCAGTCTGATTTACAGCAGCTTACACCAAACTTCGGCCATATGCTGTATGTAAAAAGTCCCCATAACTGACATAAGCTAGACCAGATTTAGTGAGCGTCACTTTGCTGTAAGGGCTAAAAAATCCCTTTAGATTGCTGCGAGCCTGGTGTACCCTATCTTTGGCGCACCAGGGACTTGTGGCTATTCCAGCCCATAGAAATCTGGCCACCGGTGTCTGATTCACTCTCTTTTAATTCTGATTTTTGCTCCAGGTGTTTTTTGTATGCCCTTTAGTTCTAAACACCTGTCATCATAGCTTTCCTGGTGTCAAGATGGGTAACATGGGGGACATGGGGAATCCTTGTATGATGCACTTGCAAGTAGCCCCAAGGGCAGTGCTAGCCTTTACAGGGTCCAACCAACAGATGCGTGCTTGATTTTGAAGAGGGGGATTCCCAAAGTTACACCCATCACCCAAAACTGTAGCAGCCATAGTGTTCCATCCACCCTCAGCTGGGGATAGTTGCAGGTGACTTCTCCCAGGAGTCACTGATTGCCATTTTTATGGCTGTGGGCAGAGTCTACAGCTGTTCTGGGATTGAGCTTTTCCCTTAAAATGGATGATCGTGGCACCTTCCATTGGACTTTTGGAAGTATCCTTCCGAAAGTCCAATGGAGATTTTAACACTCTGCCATGACTGGCTGATACAGAGTAACAGCTGCACTATTTCAGCTGTTACTTCCATATTCTGGGACAAGAATGTTTCATGTGCGCAGTTCTGCTGGTGCTGCCATCTTGTGAATGGCAGAATGCCATACACAGCAACTACACATGCATGAATGCCACGCATGAACAATTGAGTCATTGCTACCATCTTGCAGATAGCACTCCTCCCTCACTCTCCCACTACTCCTGTCCTCCCCATTCCCTCTCTTCCCTCCCAGCACTGGTGGCTAATAAAACCCTCCCACTCCCTCCCACTGCTGCAGTCCTCCCCGCTCCCTCCATTTCCTGTCCCCATGCCAACATTGGGGTGCCCAATCCCCATGTCGGCATCATGTAACCCCCCAACTCATGTGACACACTGGGAGCCCACCCCAGTGTGCCCAAATTTATGTTTTTTTTTATTTTTTCCCCTTGCCAACATCAGGGAGCCCAATCCCCATGTCAGCATCATGTACCCCCTCAACTCATGTTGCACACTGGGAGCCCATTCCAGTGTGCCCAAATGTATATTTCTTTTCCTGTAAATAAAGAAAACCATCCCCCATGTCTTGTTTTTTTACCTGTGAAAAAGAAAACGGTCCCTCATCATCACCCCAGTCCCCCTTCCCCATCCCCACTCTCCCACTGAGCACTCACCTTCCCACACCCCCCCTTACCCCATTCATACCTCTGGAGGTTGGCACTGTCATCTTCTCTGGACTGGGACACGTCTGCCCTCTTCAAAGCTGAACCGCAAACTGAAGAATCAATGGTAAGCATGGTATAATGGCAGTTAATGTGGTTTTCAACTTATGTTGATATAGCAGCCATTTTTAGGAATTTTTGAGCCAAATTTTCACCATGGGGTTCTTGGGAACCCACCTCATGAACACTGTCACTATCATTTCGTTATTCTGTCCCAAAAGGTGATTTCATGGTTGCTGCATGGAATTATCTTTTGGGACTGATTAACAAAATGATAGTGCCACTGTTTGTGAGGTGGGGTCCCAAAAAGGCCTTGTTGCAAATTTGGTGAAACAATCCCAAAAAATGACTGTGTTATGAGTGTGCATTGTGCAGTTTCTATGCACGCTCCTAACTTTGTCAATTTTTAATATTTTCACTCCAGATTTTCAACATTACCATTTTTGCACACCTCCTTATTAATGGTACAGCTGTCATTTTTCACATCCTGTCCAAAACATGTTTTCACACCTGTGGTACAGAATGGCACAGTTGCTGTGTAAAATCACCTTTTGGGACAAGTGAACAAAATGACAGTGGCACTGTTCATGAGGTGGGGTCCCAAAAAGGCCATGTTGAAAATTTGGTGAAACTATTCCAAAAAATGGCTGAGTTCACCCGGTCATTCAAAATTTTCTATGCACACATGTAACTTTCATCATTTGGCAGCTCTCCACAGCCGTATTGGCTCTGGCTAGATTCTGTTTGATTAGTTAGCTATGGTTGAGAAAAGCTGGCCATTGACAAAATCAGTTCAGCTTCAATTTGATCCTGTTTAATTTTATTTTGCTTCAATATCCTGCCAAACCACTTCGGGTCCTAATGCAGTAACTGGTATGGGGTAAAGCAGACTGCAATGTGGGCATAATAAAATCCTTGAGGTCAGCAATGAATATTTATTACTCTAGTTTCTTTGTGGCAGATGCAGTTGGCATGCCCCTGCTGGGGATTGTTGTGTTTGTGGTGGTGTGTTGAAGTCTGCAGTTTATAATGCCGCTGTGGTGCTAGAGTAATAAGTATTAATTGCAGACATCAAGGCTTATACCCACCTGTAGTCGCTGCTTTTCCTTCATTTCAAGTACTATACAGTATTCTCATTGGCTCCATAGAATTTCATGTTAGATAATAATTTCCCATAACAAAAATATGCATTGAGAAAAATGCAAAACATATGAAAACAAATTAAATTTTGGGCATTATTTTGCTCTCCACAATGTTTTACTAATCACTGATGTGCAATGTTTTTTGTATTGCACAAACTGTATACTGTACATACTGTTTATGTGTGTGTGTTTGTGTATATATATATCTATATATATTTATAAAATGGGTAGGAAAAATTATTTCTGCTGGTTGGTTGAAACACATCACATGACTGTGCGTATATCAGAGCGTGACCACACACCTACACATTCATTCCCTTCCAAAACAATTTTGCCATTTTATAAGATAGATAACCCACTCTAGGATGTGCAGTCGCGCTCTGATATACGCACACCTTGGGTAGCTGATGCATCCGGCCTGCAGCCTCCTGGTTAACAACGTACACCAAGGCGAGTGTATATCAGAGCACAGTTGCTCACCTTAGAGTGGGTTATCTATTACATGTATATATATATATATATATATATATACACACACATAGAGAGAGAGAGAGAGAGAGAATATCTGATAGCAAAGTGTCATACACAAGGAAATGTTACCATTGAGGGGCCAATAAGATCATAAAACCATGAGCCAGAAAGGTAAATGGCTTTTATGAGCATATTAGCCTTGATTTGTATGGGAATTTGCTCTTAGATGTTTTATATATTACAAAAGGAATAATGTATGGGAGACCATATCCAACACTCCTGTGTTTCCATCGAGGAGTTGAGGTAACAACTTAGGGACCTTGAGTGTGAAGCTTAAGAGGTCCATGCAGTTCTCTCAGCCCCGAGATAGAAACACAAGGCAAGTTGTGTGTGATCACCCATATTTATTATAGTATATGGTCTTAGAATCAGTACTGGATTCGTTGTACAGAATGACTTTGTTTAAACAATAGGGGAACTGTTACCTGCCTTATATTTTTAGCTGGTGCCTACGTGCTGGTGAAGGTCTCAATAAAAGATTTAAAAGTTTTAAAATCATTATCCTCCACCCTACCCCTGCTCGCTTTCCGACATACAGAGCAGTGGTATTTTTTATCAGTCAAGTAATTGCAGAACAGATGGTAGCAAGCTGCTGGCAAGACCTTTAGTAAACCTTGATCTTGCTGAGGCCTTAACTGCCACAGTGCAGTCACTTACTTGTACTCCTAAGCAGTTTGTTTGTTTTTTGCAAGAAATTTCTTTCAATAAAAACACCACTGAAACTGTTGTTTTTTTCTTTACAAGTTAGGTGTTTGTTTTATGGAGCAGAGTAGTATGGCTAAGCAAAAGAAAGCATCAGGAGTTGGCATGAGGGGGAATACTGGTGCTATTGAGGATGGAATGTGCACAACAATTTTTAGAATGTGCACATTACTGTGTATAGTTGCCACTTGTTCTGCATGGAGTTCCACCTCCACTGAAATGTTGCTGTATCAGAGTTCAAAGGTTATAGAACATCAATGTACCCTTCTGTGGTACAATAACATTCTTGCTTATTGGAAATCCTCCTGGTCCCTGGTGTTTTATTCCATGCTACTGCATGCACAGCGATCAGTTCAAGTTTTGAGCTGAAACTGCCAGCACATTCTTTGCTGCCACAGAGTACTGTGAGACTACTTTCATTTAAAAAAACAAAAAAAGGCTGGACCGGTGGTGCTGAGGGTTGAGGCACTGGACACCGCACCTTGCGCCATGCTGGCGACCCAGGGGCGGGAGAGTCCTCTGGTTTCCGGGGATCAGCAGAGGAGGGAGAGGTCTGAGCATCTGATGGATTGCTCTCCTATCCCAGGGAAGGGAGAATTGTCATCCTGCTCCTTGGCTGCCCCCTAGTGGAGGCTGGAGGGTATCACTAGAGTCAGAGAGGCACAGGAGTGCAGATATGTGGTGTGCGCGTGCCTACAAATGTGCATGCCCACACCATGAGGGGAGGTGGGGCAGAAACGGAAAAATGGTGTCAGCTGGCAGGATGACACTAGTCCTTCACAGGCTCCACTTCTGGCCAGCTGGGCACTTCCGTGCCATCGAGGTAAGTCTGGTGGACATCGGAGTGATGGGGCTGGGGGGACCAGTGGAAGGGGGCTGGTTGACAAAGGAAGAAAAAGTATAAATAACAAACAAAAAAAAGGAAAATTAAAACTTACCTATGCACTATATAAAATACCGGATCTGTAACCTTATGCCCAGAAGAGAAGTGGTCCCCTGGATACTCTCACATAAACTCTTGGTACAATCATGTTTGCTTCATGGGCTAACTGAGGCTCCGCAATATTCAGACAAAGTCCAAAAAATTGGCCAAACTCCTAAATTTGCCAAACCATCTTGTGCTTCAGCCTCAGGGTTCTGATTACATCAGACCTTCTGAGCTTTGCTCTCAAGGTCTGATATAATCAGAAACCCTCTGTGGCATCATAGGCTGGTTGTGCATTTTTGCCCATCCAGTATTCTTTATTTTAAGGAGGCTGATTTCTACTGGTAGGGGGATTATGTTTTGATAATTTTTGCAAGCATTTCCAGGTTTCTGCACCTTTTGCTGTGTTATACCTCATGTTTTTCTGTAGTGTGGTAGTGTTCATGAACGTTTGTGGGTACACACACACGTAGGTATGGCTTAAAAGGAGGCCTGGCAGCATCAGTCCATCCTTAGTACAACATGGTCTGGGTCAGAATGGTGAAGTGACATCTACATTCAGGAGAGGGACCCTATTAGTCGATTGATCACTTTGATTGAATAAAATCCCGATGCCAAAGGGTATAAAACTATTAGAAAATATTGGCCCCATACAAGTAAATGGGGCATGCTCATGCAGCCTTTGTTTTGTGACATCACAAAACAGGGCTGTGTGGGCCAACGTGGAGGCGTGTTTTTAGGACCTGGAAGTCGGTGCATTTTTGGCCCTGGGTGCCGATTTCAATCTTACAAGGGATGTAGCTTTTAAAATACAAATAGTTTTTATGCCACACTTGTTAACAGCGCTACTGAAGGGGTAGGTCATCGAGCAGGCTGTGGCAGGCAGCTACCCAGAACCTGCTCTTTAAGTCAGAACAAATATTAGAAAATCTCCAAACTGGATGAAGGAAAGGATTTCTTAAGCCTCCTGTTTTCAAGCACACCACTGTGACAAAAAACAACCATTTGTCAATGCCGAATGTCCATTTGCCTGCTGTTATATCAGGTTCTGCTTGTACACGTTGGTTCATTTAAGCAACAGTTATATGAGTTCACATCTGAACTCAGCTCACTGGCATTCTAAGGCAACATGTTCCCCAGTAGTGTAATGGACATCCCTGAAAACAATTATGTTACTTAATAAATTCTTTGTTTTTTAATATTTTGACCCCAGGCTTTCAATATAGTCTTCATAGGACCCCACCTCATAAACCTCATAGATGACAATTTTTGAATCCATGCCGAAATGCCATTCTAAGTGTCATGTGCGAAAACACATTTCGAGAAGGATGTGAAAAATGACAGCTGTACTGTTCATGATGTGGTGTGAATAAATTGCTAGGTTGAAAATTTGGAGTCAAAATACAGAAAATTATCAAAGTTATGCATCTACATAGAAAAATGTAAACAAACGCTTATAACTCGGACATTTTTCTGAATTTTCTCACCAGATTTTCAATATGGCCTTTTTGTGATCCCACCTCACGAACACTGCCACAGAAATTTTGTTATTTGGTCCCAAAAGGTGGTTTTGCACAGTGACTGCAAAATCACCTTCTGGGTCCGATTAACAAAATGACTGTGACAGTGTTCATGAGGTGGGGTCCCAAAAAGTTAGTTGAAAATTTGTAAAAACATTCTTTAAAATGGTAAAGTTATGAGCATAAGTTCAAAATGCCATCGAAATACATTACACGGCACTTACCTTGATTTCCTCAGTTCATGGTTTGGCTTTGAAGAGCACAGACGTGTCTCGGTCCACAGAGGATGGCAGCGTATGACCTCAGCAGGTAAGTATAGGGTAAGGAGAGAGGTGGGGTGGTGGATGCTGGTATACTGTTAGGAGGGTGACATAAATTTGCCACCACAATTAGAGCGATTCCTGATTGCCGACACTGAGGGGGCAACCATGATTTCTGGTTGCCCACTCTTAGTGTCATCTTTTGCTCCATTGTCATGCCCCTGTCCCAGAATTAGTTATTTAAAGTCCAGGGGTGCAGGGAGCAGAGCCCACTGCATGGGGGTAAGGGGGGGCAAAGCCCCTCTCAAAAAACAACTGTTTCTCGGGAAGGCACTTTGGCAGTGTACCTTCCGGGAGAGAAATGTCTGGGCTGTAATGCCAGGTGGCATTTTTCTGGTGTCATAATTGACGTTGGCAAAATGTTTTTCACTGCGACATGATGGAACTGTTGGTGCTCAGTGGAAGGGTCAGGATGGGGGATGAGGACAGTGGTAATAACAAGGGACCATTTTCTTTATTTCAGGTTTAAAAAAAAAAGACATTGGGGGCAAGAATTGAAGTACATTATTTCAGGCCACTGAGGGTGGGCTCCCCAGATTACCACACAGCTTGAGGGGGGACTTGCAAATGCTGTCATGGGGTATTGGGTCCCTCGATGTCAGCAACCATAAAATACAAAAACAGCACTTTCACGTAGCTTACAAACTTAAAACATTTACTTATAAAATTAAAATACATTTGCAATCTCTGAAATCCCTGTATGTGTATGTGTTTATTTCAGATTGTGGTATCACTATCTAGTCATATAGTAGAGCATAGGATGCCGGCAACAGTCAGAATGCACTGAAGACAGGCATGTATTTCTGTGGTTCACCGAAAACAGTAAACATTGACCACAACCAGGGGAAGGCAGTGTCCAGGTCTAACAAGTAACAGTCAAAAGCAAAGGGACTGGCACCTGCTAAAAGGTTCATGTGGATATACGCTGCTCCAAAGTAATAAAGGACTGTGGACCAAAAGGAGATCTATATCCATGCACAAACAATGTTATTCAGTGCCACTGTACACGTACAGCAGTGTTGAAAAATTTACTTAATCCATAAACCACAGGTGGGGTTTATGAAAGGAAGGCAAGAAGCTGATAACATTAGGGCCGTTATTGATTTAGTTCATTTGGTGGGCCTGGGTCTGGATACAGTTGCTTTGGTGGCTACCAATGCTGAGAAGGTGTTCGATTCAGTAGAATGGGCATATTTGTTTTATGTACTCTGAACAGTGGGTATTGGACCGGTTTTTCAGTCTTGGATCCGATGTTTATATTCTGCACCTACAGCTAGGGTTTTGTCTAACAGCATATTGTCCGACTCATTTTCTTTATTCCGGGGTACACGTCAGGGTTGCCCGTTGAGCTCTCTCCTATTTTTGCTGGTTATTGAACCTTTAAATGTGGCACTTCAGCAACAACCAGGTATTCGTGGAATTAGGGTTGGAGATATGTCGTTTGCCACCCTCCTCTATGCAGATGATTTATTGCTCACTATTTCACAGGTTGAATCCTCTTTACCAAGGGCTTGGGAGTAGCTTGATGCCTTTGGTTCTATTTCAGGCCTTAGAGTAAATTGGTCTAAGACAGAAATATTGCCACTATATAGGGTCAGTCCCAGTTGGGCAACCCTTGGTCATAAACAAATTAAATGGCCACCAGGAGGTATACAAAGTTTAGGTATGCACATTTTGAATAAGCCCCAGGGAATGTGTAGAGTTAATTTACAAGCCCTGTTAGATTCTCTATATATTGATATAGCTAGATAGATGAGACTTAATTTGAACCTGGTAAGACAGCTACTGTCAAGTTGGTAGTGTTTCCAAAGCTGTTCTTCTGCCTTAGTAAGTTACCTATGGCATTAGCTCCCAGCTGGTGATATAAGATCGATAGGTTTCTTTCCAATTTTATTTGGGAGGGTAGATGTCCCAGATTTAGAAGGAAGATCCTTTGGGCGTCGACTACAGAGGGTGGGTGGAACATGCCTTGGCCATGGGCTTACCACACTGTCATGGTATTAGGCAGGCATTACATTGACTGAACCCCCTTCAATCGAATACCCCTATATGGGTTGACATAGAACAATTAGTGTTGGGAACTACACCACTGGCAGTGGCCTTATGGGATTGTGTCGGGGATGTTGATCGCCTTACTTTTCCCATGAGGTTCACCAGGCAAAACTGGAAAACTTTTATGAGTATGCTTCATTGATTCCCCCAATTATTTATGTCCCTATTAACCTATTTGATGTATCCCCAAAATTCAGATAGGGGATCAACGGTATGCTGGTATTATTGGGTATCTAAGGGAATCCTGATTTTGACTAACCTGATGGACCCCCAATCAGGTAAACTCAAATCATTTTCTCAGCTTCAGTTTGAGTTCAATCTCTCTTCAAGTGAACTATGGAAATACTTTCAATTAAGACATGCACATCTATTAAGTATGCTTACAAATTACTCCCTGCCACAAACAGAGTCAATTAAGTATTTGCATAAATGGGTTAGATTATCTAAGGGCCATACAGGGGTGATTTATAAAACTTTTCAGAAGGGGTTTTCTTCTAATTGGGAATCTCATAATTTTAAATGGATTTCTGAGTTACAAGAATCAGTTGATTCAGACTGTTGGGCTACCCACTGGGCAGAAGCGCACATAGCTTCCTCAGATCCAAAATTACAGCTCATTCAAAAAAAGGTATTAAGTAGATGGTATAGGACCCACTCTAGACTGGTCCAAATGGGCTGAGCTTCTTCTGACCAGTGATAGTGGTGTGGGACTGAGTCTGGAACATTACTTCATATATTATGGGGGTGTCCATTATTACTTTAATCGAGCAAGTTATAAGTACTTCCCTGCCCTGATCTCCCAGCGTTTGGATATTGGGTGACTTTAGGTTGCTGGAGGGGGATTGTTTAAGTTACAGATCAATGTAATTCACAATTGCATTAGAAACTAAGAGACTGATCTTATTGAACTGAGGATATCCCACTAAACCTTCTATATCACATTGGAGGCAAGTAGTTTCCAAAACAGTCTCTTTCCTGCAAGTTACTTTTTGATGCAGGGATACCTTATTGAAATTTCATATGTCATGGATGCCTTGGCTTTCTTATGTAGGGGTGAAGGTTCAGAATTAAACTTATGATTGTAAGTCTAATTACAACAATACTGTTGGCTAGACATAAGTATAGGTTTGTCAAATTGATGCTAAACTTGGATGGCTCCCACCCCCCATTATTTTTTTGTATACAATATATTGAATCTGGCTTGGTATTCTCTATTAGATCGTGTTATCTCTCTGATTGGTAGTTACCTTTTTTCTATGCCCAATTAATGTTGCTGGTGTTTTTTGTTCTCTTGTAACTTGCTTGATACTTACATTGGATGTAACTGTTGTGATTATCTATTGATGTTATTTCCATTTTAATAAAATATTCTTATACAAAAAATTAGGTGCAGAAAAAAATACAATGAGCACCGTTTACATGGACCATTCATAGAAATCCATCAATAGTGAAAGAGTCCAGTCAGTCCATTGAATCACACCAGCTGGCCTCTAGGCTAGAACCCTGTCATCTAAGTATGGAGTTTGAGCCTGGATGCCAGCCGATTCCTATGAATATCTGTTACATGGAATATAAACTGTGCTCATTGTGGGTATTTTGTTTCAGCAGCTACATGTATTGTGGCATTGAATAATGTTGTTTGTGCATGGATATAGATCTCCTTTTGGTCCACAGTCTTTTATTACTTTGGAGCAGCGTGTATCCACACGGACCTTTCAGCAGGTGCCAGTCCCTTTGCTTTTGACTGTTACTTATTAGACCTGGGCACTGCCTTTTCCTGGTTATGGTCAATGTTTACTGTCTTCAGTGAACCACGGAAATACATGCCTGTCTTCAGTGCATTCTGACTGATGCCGGCATCCTACATTCCACTATATGTCTGGATAGCGATACCACAATCGGAAATAAACACATAACACATACAGGGATTTGAGAGATGCTGGTCCATTTTATTTTGATGTGTATTTTCATGGGGTTAATTGAGCACACAACACTACTTCTATTAGAAATGTTATGCTTCAAGTTAGGACATTGTGTCCACCCTCAGTGCAGCAGTCAGAGTTTGATAGACAGCTGGCTCAGGTATTCTGAAACATGTGCATCCATGGGAGACTTGACGTGCCTGTGTATTAAAGAGCATGAGAACGGAGTCACGTGATGAGCTGATTCGGAAGAGACGTCTCCCGTGCTTCTCCGTGGGCCCTGCAGTACAAAATACAATATAAGTCACTCTGAGACTGGCTCTAAATACCTTAAAATAGCCAACAAGAGCCTGCGAACTGGCGTGGGTGTGTTTCCTTGCGAATCGTTATAGTGCTACAAGGATACGAAGGGCAGCGATCAAAGAAACAGCGAGGGTGCATTGGCAAGCTCAGGCCGTGTTATCGCTTGGAAATGGAAGCCGACTCTGCTGAACCCCTGGCGGGGCGAGCCCCAGCTACTAAGAGGCCCAAATCCCAGTCGCCTACCTTACCCGAGCAGGACGAGGAACCAGGGAAGGAGGTGGGCTCAGGCTCTAATGCAGAGGACATTCGGGAAATTAAGGCAATGCTGCAAGGGCTGGTGATTGATTTCACCGAGGTAAAACCGGCATTACACTCCTTGGCACAGAGAATGGGCGATGCTGAGGCCCGGATCTCATCGCAGGAGAGGAAGATTTCGGTGATTGATCAGGAGGTGGTGATGATTGGAAAAAGGTCAAGAAATTAGAGGAGAGGATGGAGGATCAGGAATCAAGAAACGGAGAAACAACTTGATTTTAGGCGGGCTACCAGACGGCTGAAGGCTCAGATTGTGTCTCCTTCTGCAGGAGCTCCTGTTGAAGTTGCTGGCCCTACACCATTTGGGGATGGGTACAACCTGGAAAGAGCTCATCGGGCATTAAGGGAGATGCCACCGCCAGGGGCCAGGCCCCGAGTGATAATTATGCGCTTTCTTAACTATAAAGAAAAGTCCCATGTGCTGCTCACTGCTAGACAAAAGAAGTCTCTGCAATGGAATGGTGCCACTCTATGGTTCTTTCAAGACCAAACGCCAGCGATTAGGGAAAAGCAAAAGGAGTATGCAGAAATAAAGAAGAAGCTATATCTTGCAGGAATAAAATTCCGACTACAGTTCCCTGCAACTCTGGTGGTACGTCTTCAGGCTGGAGAGAAGACGTTCCTCACAGCAAAAGACGCGTTGGAGGGACTACGGGCTGAACTCCTAGACTTATTCAAATCCCCAACGTGACTGCTTTCTGTGAAGAAGAAGGCTTTGTCTACTTGATGGGCTGTGATGGAAGAAAAGCAAAGGACTTTAAAGTTGCTATTACCTGTTTGTTCTATCGTTATCTGTTAAACTTGGGGTTTTAGGGATCAGCTCAGGTCTGGGTATATAGGATTATAGAAGGGCCACGAGGTGACGAATTACAAGAAATCAACACATTAAGTAGTAGTTAGGGGGGCATGGAGATCACGAAACCTACTATTTGTGTTATTAGATCCAAGAATATCCTCGTGAGCTTGGAACATTGGAGGGAGGTGTAAGAGGTGGGCGGTGAGGGAATCTTAATGTAATAGGAGCTAAACACCCAATATTATAGCTTTTAGAGGGCACTGTTACATATATAACTGGCCTTATGTCAGTTCTGGGGAAGGACGGAAAGGGGAATGGCCAAAGGGACTAAGATCTCAGTAGTACTAGAAACTGGAGGGATATCACCCCGGGATGCGAGGGACCCTAAAGAGGAGCAGTGTGGGCTTGATATTTATTTTACAAGCGAGAGCTTTGAGAGGGATTGTCGCCCTTTTTTTTTTTTTTATTTTTTTGGGGAAATAACAGGGGTGATGGACTGAAGGGAATATGGGGCTTCCACGTCTAGGTCTTTTGGGGCCGTGGGCCAGATCCAGGGTTCAGTGTCAGGGGCTGGGGCTGGGGGGGGCACGGGAACGGGTTCATCCATGACTCAACATCAGGTAGGTGGTTGATCTATGGATCGGGGGATAAAAGGAGGGGGAGGGAAAAAGAGAGAGTCCAAGTATGGGAACAGCAATGATGCAGACCCTGAAGGAGCACAATATCTGGGCTTATTAGAAATAAATTTGATGTTTACTGATGTCATGTTTTAAAATAACCTCTTGGAATGTTAAAGGACTCAGGGGTAGACGTAAAAGAATGGTCATTTTGCGATACATTGAACAACGAGGGGTACACATTGCAGCACTACAAGAGACACATCTTTTGACAGAAGAGCTGGGTGATCTCAGGAAGCGATGGGTGGGACAAGTATATGGAGTGGGAAAGGACAGAGCCTCCGGGGGTGTGGCAATTCTAATAAAGAAATCTTGCCCATATGAAGTGGCGCAAGTGCTAACAAGGCAAGATAGTAGGGGGATTTATCTGTCGGGCACTCTGCTTGGTAAAGTAGTCTCGGTTGCATCCATATATGGGCCAACTCCCTCTGATTCTAAATTTTTTGCCTCAATAGAAAGGGATATAGCTAATCTTCCTTCACACTCTCTTATCTTAGCGGGTGACTGGAACACCTATCTTGACAACCAGGAAGACAGGATACCACCTGACCAAGGCCCAACTAGCCCTGGTTAGGTTTTTAGAGGTAGCAGCACTGGTTGACCCAATCAAGACCCGTCCAAATAGGGGCAGCGACATGACATTCTATTCGGCAGCCACAAGAGTCACTCTCAAATCGACTTTTTTTTGGTTAATAGAGAGGCTCTTACAGAGATCAAGGAAGTTCTGACAGAGGGTAGGACCATCTCGGATCACTCTCTTATTCAGATGCAGTGGGAACCAAGACCCACACCACCTCGACCTTACCGATGGAGGCTGCATGATTCTTTCTTGGCAGAAGCCACAAGAAGGGATGAATTGGAGAGGGCCCTACAGGAGATCATTAGATTCCAACTGCCCACATTGCAAGATAAAAAATTAGCTTGGCCTACCTGTAAGTTCTTATATGCGCGGGCGGCTCAGGGTCTGGCTGCAAAGGATAAGAGGCTAAGAAGGGCTAAAGAGGAATTTTGATTGGGCGATTAATTCTTTGTCACAGCTGGAGGGATCCTCAGGGAAATAGATGTGGAACTCAAAAGCTTGAGAAGGGGTTTGGATATTGTCTATGGGAAAACAGAGTTTTGGCTAAATAAGATCAGCATGAAATTCCTACTGCAGGTGGCGTCCCCGGGCGTCTCTTGGCAGCTAAAAGTAAAGAGTGGGAGGCAAGTAGGACAATCATATCTGTTCAGTATGAAGGGAAGCTTGTTACAGACCCACAAGAGATGGCCGAGGTTTTCGCGACATACTTTACAGAAATTTACCAAGCCAAAGACTTGGTGGGGGAGGAGGACTCCAAGCATTTTTTAGAAGGAATCCCGTTACCAATCTTGGATCCTGCCCAAGCCAAGGAATTAGAAGCTCCAATAAGAGCATCTGAAATTATTGAAGTGGTGCAGTCTCTTCCTATTGGTAAATCACCAGGGCTGATGGCCTTACTGCCAAATTTTACCAGACCCATATTCAGACTATACTTCCTATACTCCAAGAGTTTTTTCTCACTATAATGCGGGAGGGGATTCACCATCCTCCATTGTATCAGGCTTATGTTACTTTAATTCCTAAGCCAGACAAGCCTAGGGACACACTAGGTAGCTATAGGCCTATAGCGTTAATAAACCAAGATATTAAGATTCTCACTAGAATTTTGGCAAATAGGATTTTGAGCATTGCCCCCAGTTTAATCAGTCAGGAACAAGTAGGATTTATGCCGAGGAGGGGGGAGAAAGATGCTGTCAGGAAAATTCATCATATCCTAAATTTTGCCCCCGATTCTCAAGTACCTTTAGCCCTGATTTCCCTAGATGCTGAAAAAGCTTTTGATCGGGTTTCACATTCCTTTTTCTTTGCTACAATGGAGAAAATGGGATTCCCCGGGGGTCTCCTTAGAGGCATTAAGAATTTATATGCTGCCCCTATGGCTAGAATATTATGTAATGGTTATATCTCGAGGGAATTCCAACTAAACAATGGGACTCATCAAGGGTGTCCTCTCTCCCCGATTCTGTTCAACATCTATCTAGAACCCCTTCTGAGATCTATCAATAGGGATGTAAAGGTTCAGGGGATTAGGATTGGGGGAATGGAGTTAAAACTTTCAGTTTTCACAGATGATATACTCCTTCATCTACAAGACCCAGTATCCAGCTTTGAGAGAGTAAGAGAATTAATAAGCCATTTTTCTAAGGTCTCCAATTACAAGCTGAATCTTACAAAGACACAGATCCTACCTTTGACACCATATGTCTTTAGGGCAGATTTTTCATCCCTGGGAGTGCAATGGAATACTGATAAAATGAGGTATCTAGGCATATGGATTACAGCAAATCTGGAGTTGGGGGGCGGAAGCCAATCTGGGGGGGATCGTAACTGCGGTCAAGGGGGATATACTAAGATGGAACAAGCTACCTTTGAACTTTACGGCACAATTGGGCCTTATTAAGATGAATGTATTACCGAGACTGCTATATCCGGTATATCTAGTCCCATATAGTATCCCTACTAAATGGTTTAGTATAATCAGGAGGCTAATTTCAGGATTCCTATGGAATAATAAACCGTCTAGGATAAAGCATAATGTCTTACGCCTTCCATACGGGGAGGGTGGCATTAGGTTGCCTGACCTCCATGTTTACTACGTGGCAGGCCAGTTAGGCCTTATGGCTCAATGGGTGGAAAACGATGAGGGGGGAAAATTACATACCAGCCTGGGTGCGAATAGAGAAGCAATTGTTAACTAGCTTTGGCCTCACTCCCGAATCATTGCTATATGCTAAACTAAGAAAAGGTTCTTTCAGGATGGGGTATGGGAACCCAATTATAAAAACCGCGGAGGCCTGGTGGTTCTTTCTCACTCCGGCACAAAAGCGGTATCAAATGAAGTCAGAGACCAGCCCATATTGGGTAATCCTAACTTGTTAATAGGGGGTTGGGTAATTGGACACCGGTGGTCTAACCATTTAAGGGGTCTAAGATTGAGGGACGTGATGCAGGGAGACAAAATAGTCCTGCCACCACAATGTGATGGACTGTCTTTCTTTCAAAGGATACAACTTAAACAAATGTTAGCAGGGTTTCGGAAGGGGATGGGGGACTCCATAGATTACTCCTTCTCGTGGGGGAGTTTAAGGGAAATCATTGGGAGGGCCAATCCACTTTCACAAATTTATAAAATCCTTTTGGACTTTCTGGGCCCGAATACCCCTATATGAATCCCGTACTGGGACAAGGTGATGACCCCCAGTAATCTTAGGTGGGAGAGTATTTGGAAAAGTACTAAATATAATGTGATACCCAAGTACAGAAATATGCAAATTTTTGTGGTTTCCAACATATACTATACCCCTGTGAAGTTATATGGTAAAGGGTTGAGACAGACGGACCTATGTTTCAGATGCGAGAAGGACGTGGGTGACTTGTTGCATGTAATGTGGGGATGCAGCAAAATCTCTCCCTTATGGAGGGGAGATTAAACGGGGCATGGATCCAATGCTGGACTATACAGATTTTATAACGCCAGAAATATGTGTTCTGGGTGACTTTTCTCAAATTGTAGGGATCGCACCCAAATACCACCTTTCTTTAATGGTGTCGGTAGTTAAGGCGTTCTTAGTAAAGCATTGGAAGGACGATCAGGCCTATGCCTACGAACAATGGGTGAGAGAACTCCTAGGGGTATTGGCCAAGATAAAGAGACACTTATTCTCTGAGGGGAGAAAAGAGCTATATGTAAAAAGATGGGCAATATTAGATGCGATCTACTCCCAGCAAGTTACGAATACTGGATTACAGGTCTGTCTGTCAGATGGTGATTAGCAAAAGAAAGCATGCCGGAGTGTTTAATGCAAATATTCCTTTGTGCCTATCTTCATTTGTTTTTCCCTTTATTATCCCTATTATTCTTGGTATTACTTGGACTTTAATAATTTTTTAGATGGTAAAATTGGGGCTGTGCTGGGCCCATTACCAGGACAAAGGGGATTGGTATTGGTCTGCAGGGGCTTAAGGGGTTGGGGACTCTCTCTCTCTTTCCAGGGGACACACTAGGAAACCGTCCGGCAAGAGTCAGGCTCCTTCGGGGGCCGCAGAGTAAAATATGCTCACAAGTGGGTAAATAAAGGAGGATGTTGGTCGATGAAGGGAAGGGTATACTTTAATGCCGGTCAGCATACTATATCAGGGCATTATTGACCTTGGAGCTTGATCAAAATGTGGGGCGGTTTTCTAGTGTGCTTGTACATAGGGGGATGTACATAGTTTGCGCAGCCAGTTTGGGGTTGTGCTCCCTGGCTTTGCCAGGTATGTGTGTGTCTGTCTGTCTGTTTACTGAAAATGAATAAAAGTGTTTTTAAAAAAAAAATAAAGAGCATGAGAACGTCTTTATGTGAACACTCTTGCCCGCAACAATGAAACCAGTACATAATGAAACAGCAAGTTGTAAACAATATATACTACGAATTCAAATTGTGATAACATTTTTAGTTTATTTAAATAAAAGCAAGGACACATTATTTAATTTATATGTGCAGTTTTAATACATTTTAGAACACAGAAATGGATATATATTCAAGTAAGAAACAAGATTCACATTGTCCCATTAAGCTGGTTTTCCGATGCTGTACCTTATGTAGATTTGACATCATACCAGGGCTTGGCTGGATGTTTTATAGTATGTAAATGAAAGGAACCAACCGCTCTCTGATTGGAGTGGCTGACTTCTTTCAAATACATGAAGTTTATGCCCCAAAACAGAAACACATGTCAGGATCAGCCTTGTTGATCATTAGGCTGTCACTGCCATGGCCATTGCAGTGTGAGCTGTATTGGACCTTACAGAGACACACCTCTGAAATGCCGCTCACTGTACCAAAATGTTCTTTGTGCATGCACAAGTGAACATAAAAAGGACTGCCAAGGAGCAACCACTCCTAAGTGCTAAGTGGCTGGGACTCAGTGAGAGCAGTATAGAGGCAGCGGCATGGAGGGCTTGCTTATAGAAGAGAGAGCTGGAGCACCGAAAGAGATGCCTGTTTTGTGAGTCAGGTTGGAGGGAGGTATTTGGTTAGTGAATGGATTTATTTATTTTTTGGCTATGGAAATTTTTGCTAGCATTTTGTTTTCATTTGCACATGTGCAGACTCCAGCAGTTTGCAATTTACAGAGCTGAAACTATCCAACTGACTGTTTGGAAAATTCTTAGCCTCTAAGACTGAGAGGGTGTATGGAAATTTTCAAAACCCAGGTCCAAAAAACAAGATAACTGGCACTCACCACTCACAGATAAAAGGCACTAGAAATATAGCAGCAACTACACTTACCTGCATCTATGCAAAAATTTTATTTCTTTGCTAAAAAGGTGCAGGATGCAGTACAGGAAGCAAATCTGGCTCCCTCATATACATTTTGCAAATCAGTGATTTGTGAAGTCTACTTAGGGGCCCCTATATTCAGAGCTGGCCAGCTGTACGTGCAAAACTGTGGGCCGCACAAAAACAAATGGGCAGGATGGCTCTGGTGGCATATTTAGACTGTGTGATCTGAACAGAGAATACTGGACCCTGGATGCATGGCACACAGCAGGGGGTTGCCATGGTCCTCACAGCACAACCAAGGTGCAGGGCTGAGGACTGCCCATAGGTGAGCGCCATGGCCCCTATCAGCGATATTCAGCCCAAATATGTGGATGAGCCTATTTGGCATGCACGGGGCAATGGGGCCATTTGAATGCCCATTATGGGCTCATCTGCATGCATGCACTGCTGTGGAGTGCGCTGGACTTGTCCCTCCCAGCCCCGATCACATGCCTGACACAAACGATACCCCCAATTCCCGTATCCCTGTATCCCTGGTAGTCTAGTGGTTCCCCCATCCAGGCACCAATCCGTATAGTAATAAAATAAATCCCCAGTATTCCTGGCAGTCTAGTGGTGCCCTATCCCTGATCAGAGTACAAATAAGATAAAACCTCTGTTCTCCCTGGCAGTCTAGTGGTCCCCCCTCTCCGATCCCCAATCAGTGTAAAAATAAAATACATCCCCGTATCCCTGGTAGTCTAGTGGTCCATCCTTCCTGATCCCTGATCAGTGTAAAATTAAATAACCCCCCCATTCTCCCTGGTAGTCTAGTGGTCCCCCCTTCCTGATCCCCAGTCAGTGTACAAATAAGATAAACCCCTTGTTCTCACTGATATTCTAGTGGTCCCTCCTCCCCAATCCCCAATCAGTGTACAAATAAGATAAAAACCCTGTTCTCAAGAAAAGCAAAAACCTCCAAAATGGGAGTGGGGGCTCTCTAATCAATAAAAAGAGTCCACTATACCTCAGAGCTAAAATGTTTAGACAAAACAAGGGAAAAACAGTAGGCTGTATTCCATTTGAGGTCAGCACTTAGAAAACTCGTTATAAGTTCAAAAAAGTGAGCATAGAAAATGCCATTCCAAAAACCAAAAAACGCTTTATTTTTAATATACACAGAAAAATACATGGTCACTAACAAAGTAAAAAGTTTGGCATAAGCTATGAACAGTCTTACCCACAGAAACATTACGGCCAGCACAGGCTGTAAAGTGCGAAGCAAAGAGCAAAGCAGTTTTAAACTTGTTTCACTTCTATAGCTTACTGTTGATGCGTGCGTTGCTCCTCATTGTTCATAATAGTCTGTCACACTCCTCTCTCTCCAGGCTTGACACTACAGTCATCAGGTCCAAATTTAAATCTTCACCCAGCAAGGTTACCATGGATATCTATCATGGTCTTTGGAATGTAATCTCTCAAACTGTTCGAAGAGCTAAGAAAGCTTATTTTAGAGAGCGTTTTGAAGGCAGTTGGGCAGATCCTAAGAAGTTTTGAAATAATGTGAATTCTTTGCTTTCTCCCAAATCTAAATCTGACATTCGGAAACTAAATGTTGATAATAAAGAAATTAGTGACCCCTCTGAAATTGTGAAATTGTTGAATTCCAAATTCTCTGATCTATATAAGTTCAGATCTTCTTTTTCCCTGTTGGGTAATACTAAATCTACTTTGTTTGCTCCCTTGTTAGTTGGATCTAAGTTTCAGTTTAAGGAAGTAATGCCTAATGAAGTTGTCCATCTTCTGCAGTCTGTTCCTAATAAAGGGACTGACTGTGGGGATGGGCTAGATGCTCACTTCATAAAATTAGCTATTACCTTTATTTCAGATCCCCTTTGTTATATCTTCAATATGTCATTGGTCACAGGTGTTTTTCCTTTGTCTTGAAAGAAAACTAAGGTGGTTCTGATTCCAAAAAAGAGTTATGCCATATTGTTGGATGATTATAGACTAATATCAATACTGAATTCTCTTAGCAAACTACTTGAGCGATTAGTGGCTTTGCAAATTGATGCCTATTTGATTACCCATGACTTGCTGTCAAGGCAGCAGCATGGGTTCCGTGAGCATAATGGAATGGGGATGGCTTTGGTTGGGTTCACGAACACCGTCCTGCATGGTTTTGAGAAGGGTATGATGACTGGGGTGGTGTTCGTGGACCTAACCAAGACTTTCAGTTTGATTGATCATAGTTTGGCTTGCATGAAATTGAAAGAGTTGGGGATCTCTGATGTTACTGTTTCCTGGTTCCATGATTATTTGAGAAACAGGTGTCAATTTGTCCAAGTGGGTTCTGTGGTTTCAGATGTTTTGTTAACTTGTTGTGGTGTGCCTCAAGGGTCCATTTTGGGACCCTTGTTATTTTCAATTTTCATTAAACAACTTCCGAGGGTTTGTAAGTTTAATGAATCATTACTTTATGCAGATGATCTCATAATTTATGCTCAGTCAACTTCTGTTTCTGAACTTTCTTGTTCCCTAGAAAAGGATTTTGGTGATGTTTGTTCCTGGCTTACTTTAAATGCTATGGTTTTGAATTCAGCTAAAACAAAAGTTATGTTATTTGGTAGTCAACCTATGTTGATGGATACCCCGGAACTGGTGATATCTGATTCTCAGGGTGGTCTGCTTGAACAAGTGTCTCAATTTAAATATTTGGGTACACTTTTGGATCCTGGCCTGACTTTTTCGTCCCAGGTTCATTCAATGGTTAAGAAAGTAAACCAGAGAATAGGGGTGCTATACAAATTTAAATCGTATTTTTCATAGGAAACTAGACTAGCTATTACTACTGGTTCCCTTCTTCCCAACTTTGATTACAGTTCCTGTTTATATTATAATATAGATGCAAAAGAAATGCAAGCATTATCTGTGGTTTATAATATTATCTGCAGATTTATTTTAGGAGCCCCCAATAGGACTCATTGGTGCAGCCTTTATTCTCAGCTGGGGTGGTTTTCCCTCAGCTGTAGAACAGAACATTTTGTAGGCTGCTTGATGTTTAAATGTTTTCATTTTGGTTCCCTCTTTCCCCTTTTTAGATTTAATTGTTAGGAGAGAATTGTTTCCTAGCTGGAGGTCAGCTGACGGTCCCCTTTATTTTTTCCCTAGGCATTGATTTAAATTGAGTTCTAGGGCTTTTTCTATAGCAACACCAATAAATTGGAATGCACTTCCACTTGATGTTAGAACTGCTCCCTCAGTTTCAACTGTTAAATTTAGGTTACAAAATTGTTTATTACTTAAATCTGTTTGTAATTGTAATTTGTAATCTGTATTATTTGTTTTGTATTGTTATTTGATTGTATTTTTGTATTGTGTATGTTTTTTGTCTGGGTCAGGCCTGAAAAGGGACCACTGGTCCAGTGCCTTTACCTGGTTACCAAATAATAGATGAAATGAAAAGTATAAGGAGACTATTGCACTGACAATTTAATAAACAACAATAAAGAGGAAAAAAGGCTTAAAATGCAATGTTGCAGCAGTGTTATAAACATTCCATGCTGGCTATCAGGTGTGCTTACATATCAACTTCCTTAGACATCATCAGAGCATGGTGCATCACCATAAAACTATTGTATATATACTAAATGAGTTTTAAAGTGACAGTGCTTGATTTCAAGCTGCCTACTTAGATAAAACCACATGGCAGATACAGCAGGATATTTTACGATAGCGTGAACTTCCCAATAAATGCATGTAAAAATGCTATAGTGCAAATAATAAAAAAACTCAGTGCCAAAGACATATTAAAACACCAAAATGCTCATTATGTGCAAGATGCATACCAATCCATCAACTAATAAAATTACATGAGGACTCTGTACAGATAAATTCCAGCAATATATAGGCAAATTAAATAAATCTATACACTCACAACATCAGCAAAAATTGCCAAGGCAGAGCAGGAAAGTCATGCCTTAATAAGATAGGCAGAGCATGACAAGTCATGCACAACTTATAAACAGGAGTCACTGATATTTACATATTAAACCAGAGCTGGAAAGTCATACTTCAAGCACAAGGAGCACCGGAAAGTTATCCCTATGTTAACTAACAAATCAGCTATTACAATACAGAATAAGAAAAAAGGGAATGATCATTTACAGATTTACATAACTATGTAAGGGAATCTCTTCATTCAGCCCATTTGACACCAGACTATTAAGTTGAAAAATCTATTAAGCTTCTCTTTGTAGGAGTTTGAGCCCTAGATCTCCTCCCCTAAGGCCAGCATCTACTTTTTCAAGTCCTGCAAACCACAATGTTGCTGGGGAACCATGTTTTCTCTCATCATAATGTTTAGCCATGGCATAATCCAGAATTGAGTTTCTAATTGCTCCTTTGTATTCTCCTATACATTGCTTCAGATATCTTTTAGTCTGGCCCACATACGTCATTCCACAGGGACATGTCAACATGTAAATAACTCCCGTGGTGCTGCAATTAATAAATGTGTTTATTTCAAATTTTTTGCCAGACCTCGGATGGTTAAACAATTTGTATTTATTGTGTTAGAGCAATGAATGCAATGGCCACATCTCTAATTACACTTGGGTGGAGGTGGCAGCCAACTATTAGACTCTTATGTTCTACTGGAATGTATGTATGCACCAATCTATCTTTAAGGTTCTTATCCCTTCTGTATGTTATTCTCGGTGGAACAGAGGTGATTTGGTGTAGTCTGCTGTCCGATTCCAAAATGCCCCAATGTTTCTTAATGATGTTCCCTATTTATGGGGCTACTGGGTTAAATTCAGTTATAAAAGACAATACAGGCTCGGTCTTTCCTTGGACCTTTTCACCCAGTAAAGTGTTTCTGTCATTATTTTCAGCCTCAGTTAAGGTATTTAATAGCAAGTCAGTTTCATAACCTCTCTCTAAAAATCAATTTGTCAGATCTTTTTTTGCTTTTTTAAAACCCTCTTCTGTTGAACATACCATGCGTGCCCTAATGAGCTGCCCCTTAGGAATGTTCTTTGTTACAGATGTCAGGTGGCAGCTGTTTCTTTGAACAGTGTATTTCTTGCTAGGTGTTTCCTAGGCAAACTTGTTTCTAGATGGATCCCTTTCTTTTCAATTAGAATGTCTAAAAAGGTTAAAGATTCCTTACTGTATTCATAAGAAAATTTCAAATTTGGATTTGTTTGACTGATGTAGGCCATAAAGTTAGCAAGCTCTGCCTCAGGCCCTGTCCAAATCAACAAACAGTTATCAATATAGCATTTCCACAATTTTACATACTCAAAAAAGGGGTTATTCAGTCTGTTGTAAATGGCTTGTTCCTCCCATTCACCCATGTATTTGCAAAATTTGGGGCAAATGTCCCCATTGCTGTCCTTTTTTTCTGTATATAAAAACTGCCTTCAAACCAAAAATAGTTTGTCTCCAGAACAAATCTAACTAATTCCAGTATGAACTCTGTAGGATATAGGGCCTTTTGGTGCTTGCAGAACAAAATCTTTTTTTTTATTATGGTGTTGTTAAGATTTTAAGTTTAAGAAATTCATGCACGCATGCTACAAAACAGTCCACAGTGAAAAAAATACGTGAAAAGGGATGATTTTTTTATTGTTAAATTTAGACATGAACAGAAGTATAAACTCTAAAATATGATCATTACTAAACAGTAAATGTTAACACTTATAGAGTTATGACAAAAGGGTCTAACAAGACCGTGGACTATTTTTTTTTTTAAATACTTATATAATGTTATTATTTTATTTACTAAAAATTGTTCATGAGTTCCATAGTGAGAATTAAACACCTCTGAGCACTATGTTGTTTCAAAAACTGTCAAACACACATGTCTAAAGTACAACTGGGTAGAAAATATATGAAAACTGCTTTTATATTACAGGGCATATGGGTTCACTACCACACAATGAAAAATAAACTAAAGAATAAATTTTTTATCATGTTAAAGTTACACAGGAAGAAAATATTAAAAGTACTAAAACATAAAAGTGACTTAAAGTGGCAGAATTAGATAAAAAATGGATCTTTTGCAACTGTTTGTCTCCCATGCACTTACCTGGTAATCTTTTTTGGTTTTGCTGTACTATCATTCCGTAATATTCTCCATTTTTCTTTGTTTTTGTTTACATTTCTCCCAACCACCATGTTGAATTGGAACCCTTTGCTGCCAACTGCACATGCGCATCACTTGCAGTACTACACAGGGACAGCAGGAACATGCAGCACAGGGTCCCATGGAAGTAAACAAAAGATGTGATGCAACGTGAGGGGGAGATCAGTTGCAGACTAGGCATAGCCATATTTACTGCTGATCCACAACAATGGAAATACATTTTAAATATCTAAAAAACTAAAGATCATTAGAAAAAATTATTTACAGATATGGAAACCCAAACTATGGCCACATGCTTCCAGCCAAAAAAACAGCATTTTGATAATCACTTCCTGATTATCTAGTACTGCTACTTTAAAGTATACACATTAAGACTTAGGTAATCCTGAAAAAAGACTCTTACAAGACCTTCAACTAATTTTTCTGGCCAAATATCTAATTAATGTTAATAATGTAATTATAAAAAAAATTCATGAATTCCTTTGGGAGCAATAAAAACCATCAAGCAGATGGTGAAAAATAAAACAATAGTTCCATTTGTGATCCCTTCTGAACTCTTCCATGAGTACTAAAACTATCGCACAGATGTAAAAATGAAACAATGTGTAGTTCTTTTCACTTTGACAAATTCCTTCTCAAGTACCAAAAACTGATGAAGACATGGCATAAAATAAAATAACACGTTGATGTATTAACCTTTGTGGATTCTCACATGAGTACTAAAAACCGTCGAGCACATGGTAAAAAATAAAACACCACATTGATCTATTATCAAATTGCTGCTACACACAAAGCAAAATGTAAAAGTACTAAGTCTAAAACATGATAATTACTTTACAGTGAATTTTAATAATTATGTAATCATTACAAAAGGGTTCATCTGTACTTCTGATTTTTGTCTTTCCAAATATATAATCATTGTTAATATTTCAGTTAAAAAAAACTTTGTGAATGCCTTTGTGAGTATTATAATCCTTTCAAGTGGCACAGTACATTGTTTTGGGCTTGCAGCAAGCTACAGTTCCATTGCTGTGCCTGATTGATCTGTTGCTGCCCTGTGGGCACTGCACAATAAAAGATAAAGCTGCATGTTGTTGCTGTATATATCTGTTTAAGAAGTAGGGAAATAAATTGCAAAAAAAAAAAAAGCTTTATTACTGCACCTGATCAGGTTAAAGCACAAAATGTCTTTTTATATAGGGCAAGCAGGGCCCTGCACCAAGCATGCTATAGATCCAACACTGTACCCTATGGGTCTGCTGCTTTGAATACCTGCGCAAAGCAAATTACAGGTCTGGGCCCCCTGCCCAATGGGTCTGCTGCTTTGTAGAAGACCCATAGCTTCATACGTGATGCAAGCTACAGATGCGGTGCCCTCTCTGATGGGGCTGCTGCTTTGCATAAGCAAAACAGTGGACTCACCAAATGCATTGCCACAGACCTATAGCTTACTTTGCACATGGAAAGATTTCTATTTTTTTATTATTGTGAGACTGTAATGAAAGTGGAAGTAGTAGCTCATGGAAATGGATTTTCAGGTCAACAGAATATGTTTTTTTCTTGTTTCAGTTCCATTTGTAGCTTTCTTGAGCCAAAGGGGATTTACCCCTTACTCAACTGCTGTGGGCCCCCAGCCCCCACCCCCCCAACTCGGGACTTACCGGGAGATTGCTGTAACCTTGACAGTGGGCCCCCCTCCGGAGGCTGAGAGGGAAGAGAGAAAAGAGAATGCCAATCTGGGATCCCTGTGGTATGTGAGAGTGGAGCTGGGAGCCAGACTTTATGTTGCTCAGCTAAGGAAATTTTCTTAGTTGCTCCCTACCTCATTGACTGGAGTCATGAATGGTTACCATGGCAGCTGTACATGTCGAGTGTATGTGTTGCTGCAACCTAGCTCCTGCCATAAGCCCTCCCTGTCATAGTCCAACACCTCATTCTTGCGCCACCACCTGTGGTCACCAGGTGGTGGTATTGCAGCAGAGTAGTGCTGCCCTCCCCAAGGAGAAAAGTATTCATTGGGGTGCTTGATCCTCCTCCCCACCACTGAGTCAGAACATAGTCAATTACAATGCCGTCGACATGAAGAGTTCAGCAAAAATGCTGTCGATTTTGATTTTGTTTTTGCAGGAGGGCTCTGCCCCCACAACCCCCAGACTTAAGGATCCCCACTATGGGGGGGGAGTGGATCACGGGGCAAGTTAAATTTGTGGGGCCATAGAATACTGTTTCCACAGCGCCTTGTAAAAAAAAAAACAAAGTCCCAATATGTATAAAATGGTTGGAGACCAGGATTAGAACCCTGATCTCCACTGTCATCGGCCAAGATGCTGTATGCCTCAGCCCTCCATGCCAAGGAAAATGGCTCAGCCAGCCTCCTGGTTTCTGATGCCCTTGTCTCTTTTGAGCACCATGGACAATTACCTGGGGAGCACTTACTACAAACGCTGTAAATCCCCTCTCGCTGTCCATGTTAGCACTACAGGCACTACTGCTCTCTTGACTGGCCTATTCCTGTAGCGCTAATCTAACCAGGTACCTCCTTCCATGGACGGCCAGCCCCTGATGATTGAGGTTCACTTGCAAACCAAGAGAATAGGTTTTGAGCCATTTTCATGACTGAACAATCAAACTAATTTCATTAATAATTTAAGAAATATTGTTTTTTTAATAAAACAACACTTGAAAATTCCACCTTACACCGTACTCTTTTAATGACATATGTTTCAAACTTAACTTTTATCATATTTCCCTGTTTTAAAGCCCAAAGTTTTCTGTTCTTTTTCCAACTTTGTTGACTACTAAAACTCATGAAAGTGGGTATGCAAGTCATAAAAGCAGATTCATAACTCAGGAAAGCAGGACTGGCTTTCATGATTCACAACAGCCTCATTTCATAAGTACTTTAAAAAAGTATTTTTAAAGACTCATTTAAACAACCTTACACCTTATACTATCACCCACTTAGGTTTCAGACATAACTTACAGCACATTTTTTCTTTGCTTTTGATGTGTAAAGGTTTGTCATCTTTTCCCCACTTTTGTGACCATTAAGGCTTGTGAAAACAAGGGTCTTGCCTCATTAAAGTGGTTACTGTGTCTTGAAAGCAATGTACTGCATGTCAGTTTCAGACAAATTCAGTCATGAAAATAACATTGAAAAAAACAAACTGCACGTGAGCAAAAAATGGCACCTTATTATCCAAATAGTTTTAAAAAAATACAAATGGCTCAGCAATACTAGCTATCACAAAATCATCCATGGACAAAACATTAATGCACCTAAAGACAGTATAGCCTACAGGTTAGAGTAACAAGCTGTGAATGTGCTTGGTGCAATCAGCGGAGTTGTGTTTGGTTCCCACAACCTCCACTTGTATATTGTGTGACTCTGAATAAGTCATTTAACTCCTCGGTGTCTTGGGTTGCCCCTGAATACAGGAGTTGTCCCTAGTCAGCTTTACTTGGTTGCCAAAAGAAAATAAGTTTCAGGTTTCAACTGAGCCATTTCTGTGCTATCTGTGAGCTATGAAAGGTCTCAAAAACCATATGGTTAGAGTTTTCAGCCTTTTGAAACATTTAAACTGCTGTACTGACTATTGCCAAACATACAGGATCCAGAGATCTGGGCATCGACCGCACACATACCAAATCAAATTTTAGGCTATTCTATTTTGGGCAACCATGCTATTAAAGTGCAAAAATTGGAGTTTCACATTAAACTGCTTCCTCAACCCTAATACAGGGGTGCTATCACACCCCAGATATATAGCACCTCTGCTGTAGAATGGCACGTCACTGTGCAAAATCAGCTTTCAGGATGGATTAACAAAATCACAGTGCCAGTGTTCATGAGGGGATTTCCTAAAAAGCTCATGTTGAAAATTTGGTTACAAAATTCCCAGAAATGGCCACGTTATGAGCATGAGTTATGCAGTTTCTGCGCGTGCTCATAACTTCACCAATGTTTCATGTTTTCCCTCCTGATTTTCAACATTACCCTTTTCCACACCTCCTCATGAACAGTATACAGCTGTCATTTTTCACATTCTGCCCAAAACATGATTTTGCACCTGTGAAGCAGAACGGCGCATTCGCTGTGCAAACTTAACTTTTGGGACAGAGTAACAAAATGATAGTGGCATTGTTCATGAGGTGGGATTCCCAACATGCCATGTTGAAAATTGAGTGGAAAAAAATCAAAAAATGCCTGAGTCATGTGTGTCCATTGAATTGTGGCACCCGTATCTCAAAAATGATTCAGGATATGGATTTTTTGCTCTCTTCAGCTTAGTCCACCTTTAGATGGCACCAGTGGAGGTTTCAAAGTCATGAATTGATTACAAATGCAGTGGAATTTTTTCCATAGTTGCTATGGTTACTGACATATTGCCAGATTAGTGTTACAAGGGTTACTTTTCATTACTATAGGGCTGCGGTATGTCCGTACTTATGTGTAAGTGCCCTGCGCTCCCATGTATGCATATCATTATGCAACAGTGGGTAACGTGAGGGGAGCACAGGGCCTGGAGGGCCCTTGCTCCCACAAGCACATACCAGTTACATTACACTTCCTTGAAAAGAAGGGAAATTCATTGCAAACAACTACGTTAATGCATCAGTTAGGGTTTTTATTAAAGTGAAAAGCTGGAAATTCGACATTAGGGTTACCAACCCTACCACCCACCCCACACACCCAACAGGCATTGGGGTGTGCCTTGGAGATTATCAGCCCTAACGTTCACCCCATTCCATGTGTAAACAAGATGATATGGCTTAGTATAGGAGAATGGGGTGAAAGTTAGGCAATATGACTCAGGGCACACCCTGACACCTGTTGGTGTGTGGAAGAAGTGGGAGTAGGGTGGTAGGGTTGGTAACCCTAAAGTCAAATTTCAGCTTTTACAATTTAATAAAAACCCTAACTGATGCATTAACGAAGTTTTACAATGAGTATATATATATATATATATATATATATATATATATAGATATATTGCAAAAACTTTGTTAATGCATCAGTTAGGGTCATTAAAGTGATAAAAGCAGGAGCACCCCATCCTCACCCTGCAGACACTGACAGGCATTGGGGGTGCCTTGGGGTCATCAACCCTAGTGCTCACCCCATTACATAAGTAAATAAGCTGAGATTGGTACAGTACAGGAGAGCGGGGTGAGCATTAGGGCTGATGACCCCAAGGCACACCTCTGACACCTGCCAGTATTTGCAGGGTGGAGATGGGATGTTAGGGTTGGAAACCCTAACACCACATTTCCCTGCTTTTGTCCCTTTAGTAACAATGCTAACTGATGCATTAATGAAGGTTTTTGCAATGAATTTCCTTACTTTTTCAGATAGTATAATCATATCCTTATTTGTCTGTAGCAGCGCAGGGTCCCTGAGGGCCCTGCACTCACATCCCTCCATAGATGCATATATGTATGTAGCTGTGGAAGCATAGGGCCCTCCAGGCCCTGTGCTTTCATTTATAGGACAACAGTGACCAAATTGTCAGCATAGCCATCTTATTATCCCACCTCATGTACCCAGTGCAGAAAATATTCAAATCCTTGACCAAAATAATTTTGCATAACTGCAATGCCATTCCGTGCCACAGATGTGAAAAAACATTTTAAACAGGATTTGAAAAATGACAGCTGTAAGATACATGAGGTGGAGTAATAAGAAGGCTCTGTTGAAAATTTGGGGGAAAAATATTTAAAAATTCCAAAGTTATGAGTGTGCATAGCAAAACTGCAATGAATGTGCATAACTGGGCTATATTTATATATTTTGAACCCCAATTTTCAACATAGCCTTCTTATGACCCCACCTCATGAACAATATGACTGTCATTACACAAATCCCACCCTAAAGGTGATTTTGCCAAATGACTGTGAAATCACCTTTCGGGCAGGAGTTGCATAATGAGAGTCCTATTGTCCATGAGGTGGGGGCCCCAAAAGGCCATGTTGAAAATTTGGAGTCAAAAGGTTAAGGAGACGGCTGAGTTATGCACCAAAGTGGAAAATTCCATTGAAATACATTGAAAAACAGCATGAAATATGATCCTGTTTTGCAAAAGGATCTCGTCTATCATCCACCCGGGGAAGAAAAGCGATTCCTGCAGGAAGTGGCAGATTTCGCTGCCGAAATGGCATTGGAGTCACCCAGACTGATGGTTCTGGGTGACTTCAATGCCTGGGTGGATAACGAACTCTCACCTTTTGGTCAACACTTCCTCCAGTTGATGACATCACTGGGCTTCACACAGATTGTTTCTTTAGCTACCCATAACCATGGTCACTCTCTGGATTTGGTTTTCCTCCTGGAGATTGAGGCCTCTGACTTGGGGGTGGAACCAGTCAGTTGGTCTGATCATTACACCGTGAGGTTCAACTTTTGTGCCCCTCTTCGTAGGTCTGCCCCTGTGGAGATGTTCAGTTACCGCCCTTTACGGGATGTGTGCCCTGAAGACCTGGTGGTGGTGATTGACCTCTCGGCATTTCCTGATGCCAGCTCGAGTCAGGAGTTATTGGTTTTGGCCTATAATAAGGCCATTTCTTCAGTTCTAGACATGATAGCTCCTTGTCCATGTTTGTCCCCTTCCACTCTACCCTCGGGCCCCTTGGTTTGATGGGTCTTTGAGGGAGTTGCAGTGGGTGGGACAAAGGTTAGAGCACCGCTGGCGGAAATCTGCCCTGGTGGTCGACCGCCGTAGTTTGGTGGAGCATTATCAATTCCACCAATCAGTGATCTCCCGCAAGAAGGCAGAGTTCCTGTCCAGGGAGATTGCTGTTGCTCAGAATCGACCAGCTCAGCTCTTCCGAACTGTGGACAGGTTGTGCAACCCAGACTGTTTGCAGCTCCATCGAGCTTTTTCACAAAAAGAGTGTGATGAGCTTGCTCAATTCTTTGTGAATAAGGTGGACAACATCAGATTGGAGATCTGCCTAACTCATTCTATGGGGGATGCGGTTGATCGGCACTTGGTCACTATACCTCATACTTCCTGGAGTACCTTTGACCTGCCGGAGTTCAAGAATATTATGCGGATTGTCCAGGGGATGCACCCTACGTGATGCAGTTTAGATCCAGGCCCAACTTCCCTGATTTTGGGTTGTTATGAGATCTTCAGCCTGTTTCTGGCTCAAATTGTGCTGTGCTCCTTGAAATCGGGTGAGTTTCCAAGCTCCCTGAAGGAGGTGGTGGTGACACCCCCTTCTGAAGAAAGCTTCACTGGACCCAGACATTTTTGCTAACTACAGACCTATCTCAAACCTTCCCTTTATGGGCAAGGTTATTGAGAAAGTAGTGGCAATCCAGCTGGAGAACCATTTGACCATCCATAATATCTATGAATCTCTCCAGTCGGGTTTTCATAAAAGGCATAGTACTGAGACAGCTCTGGTTTGGGTGCTTAATGATCGCCTGATGTCAAGAGATTGGAGAAACCATTCCATTCTGGTACTCCTTGATCTCTCCTCAGCATTTGACACTGTAGACCATGGGGTCCTGCTCAAATGCCTGAGGTCCATCTGTGGCCTGTCAAGTACAGTGCTCAGATGGTTTACATCTTTCCTAACTAGTAGAACACAGAGAGTAGTGTCAGGGATTGTTTCCTCTGACCCCGTCTCTCTGTTTTGTGGGGTCCCCAGGGTTCAGTGTTGCCCCCCTATGTTGTTTGCAGTGTACATGCTGCCCCTTAGAGACATTGTTAGACAGTATAGGCTGAGGTTTCACTGTTATGCTGATGATACCCAGCTCTACCTGTCTTTTGCCCCCATCCAGGTTAGTGCTCTCTCAATATTTAATAACTGCCTTATCAAAATCCAAGGCTGGATGAATTTGAGCTGGTTAAAGTTGAACGCAAGAAAGACTGAGGTTATGGTTGTGGACCCAGGCCACAGGATAGACAGGTTGAAGATGGATCAACCCTCTGGATTATTTCTGGGGGGCATTCTGAACCTTACCTCAGAATGGGTGCACAACCTTGGAGTGGTACTTGATGACAGGCTGACCCTCCGTTATCAGGTGTCGGCAGTCATTAAGTCAGCCTTTAATCACCTTAGGAACATTACCAGGGTCAAACACCTTGTTCCAGCTAGCGATTTGCCTGTGTTGGTCCACGCCTTTGTGACCTCTTGCCTTGACTCCTGCAACTCCATTTACATAGGGCTTCTTGGAGTTGATATCCACCACTTGCAGCTAGTGCAGAACACATAGATACATAGATACATAGACAGTGTCGGCAGATAAGGGCCTATGGCCCACCCAGTCTGCCCATTTGAGCTTGTAAGTTCAGTTTGTTTTCCTAGAAGTCTGTTTCCCCTTACCCCGACCTCTAGAATTCCTTTATGTCTATCCCATGCATTCTTAAATCCCGTGATTGTTTCAGCTCCCACCACTTCCTCTGGCAGGGTGTTCCACTTGTCCACCACCTGTTCTGTGAAGAAATTCTTCTCATGTTTCCTCTGAATCGTCCTCCTCCAACTTCATCCCATGCCCCTAGTCCTGGAACATCTTTTCGCTTAAAATAGTGTTTTCCTTGCTCCCTGTTTCTCCTGTAAGATACTTGTATGTCTCTATCATATCCCTCTTTCCCTCCTCTCCTCCAGGGAGTACATGTTCAGTTCCTTCAACCTGTCTTCATAGGACTTGTGATGCAATCCATGCACCATCTTTTGTTGCCCTCCTCTGAACCTTCTCTACCCTGTCTATGTCCTTAGTAGGTATGGTCTCCAGAACTGTACACTGTACTCCAGGTGGGGCCTCACTAGTGTCTTGTATAGCGGAATTATGACCTCCCTTTTCCTGCTGGTGATGCCCCTGCCTATACATCCCAGCATCCTATTTGCTTTACCTGATGCCTTGTCACACTGTTTCACTACTTTGAGGTCATCAGAGATGACAACCCCAAGATCCCTTTCCTGCTTGGTGCATGCTATATCCTCACCCCAACTGATATATTTGTGCCAGGTTTTGTGCCCCATATGCATTATCTTGCACTTCTTTGCATTGAATTTCAACTGCCAAACCCTTGACCATTCTTCAAGTTTCTGCAGGTCCCTTCTCATTCTGTATACACCCTCTGGTGTGTCTACTCTGTTACAGAGCTTTGTGTCATCAGCGAACAGTGAAATTCTGCCTTCTAGATCCTGCGCAATGTCACTGATGAAGATGTTGAATAGGACCGGTCCCAGCACTGATCCCTGTGGTACCCCACTGGTCACTCTTCCCTCTGTGGAGTGACAGCCATTTACCACCACCCTCTGTGTCCTGCCACCCAGCCAGTTACCTACCCACCACACTACTGTCCTGCCCACACCCATATTCCCCCAGTTTGTGTAATAGTCTTCTATGTGGCACAGTGTCAAAGGCCTTGCTGAAGTCCAGATAGGCCATGTCCACTGCCCTCCCCTGATCCACCTCCCTAGTCACCCAGTCAAAAAATAAGTTTACCACTTCTCTCTCTTGCTGCCTTTGCAGGATTTGAACCATGCACCCTTACTTCCAAAGCCCACAGTTCCACCACTCAGCTAGCTCACCACTGCTGCTCAACTGTTGACAGGGGTGTCTAGAAGATCGCACATCACCCCTGCATTGCGTGATCTGCACTGGCTACCGATTCAGTGGTAGTTCACCTTTAAGGTAGGTTTATTGACCTACAAAGCCCTACATGGACTTGGTCCTGACTACTTGAAAGAGCTTCTGACTCCCTACAACCCTGTGTGACAGCGCCACTTGGCTGACGAGGGGTTGCTGGACATCCCAAGGGTTATTTTGAAATCTTCTGGGGTCTGTGCTTTTATATTTGCAGCCCCAACCCTCTGGAATTCTCTGCCCCATCAGCTTAGGGAATATGCGACTGTGGGGGGTTTCAAGCAAGCACTTAAGACTTTTTTATTAAGTCAAGCTTTTTATGAATTGTTCTGAATTTTAATTGGTTTAATTTTATCTGTTATACTTTAGGGAACTTGTTTTAAATACTGTAAAGCACCTTGGCACTTGAAAAGCGCTCAATAAATAGCATTTTATTATTAATATTATCGTGCTTTCCCATTGACTACAATGGGATTAGCACTATGTAGAATCCTCTTTCATAAAAAGGATCCTTTATCTTGCTTTCCTATTGTAGTCAATGGGAAAGCATGATAAAGGATCCTTTTGCAAAACAGGATCCTATAATAGACTAATCCCAATGTAGTGAATGCAAAAGTATGATAATGAATCCTTTTGCAAAACAGGATCCTATATTGTGGCAATCAATGATCCCTTCCCCTTCCCTGATGTCCCATTGCTGTCCCTAATAAAAAAAATAAAAGTTCCTGGTAGTGTTGTGGTTCTTCCCCCTTCCCCAATGTACCATCCCCCTCCCTATATGTAAAACTAAATCCCTAGTAGTCTAGTGGTCCCTCCCCTCTCCCCGATGCCAGATCCCCATCCCAGTATGAAAAAAAACAAATAACCTGGTAGTCTGGTGTACTTTCCCCTTTGCCCGATGTCCGTTTCATTGTCCTTAAAAAAAAAGATCCTTGTAGTGTAGTAGCCCATCCCCCCATCCCGATGCCTGATCCCCATTCCAGTATTTAAAAAAAACGTAATACCTTGTGATATAGTGGTCCCTCCCCCACCCCAATGTCTCTTCACCCTCTGGTTATAGACAACAGTGGTTCCTTCCCCCCTTTCTCGATGTCCAATCCCTTCCCCATGTAAAACAAGAAATGCCCTGATAGTCTAGTAGTCCCTCCCCCCTCCCTGACCTCCCTGCCCACAAAAAAAAACATTTTTCCTGGTAGTCCAGTGCCCCTCCACCCTGTTAGGTAAGCACCCACCACCCTCACTCACTCCCTCCCCCGTATCCCGAGTCACACTCTGCGACCAGCACAGCCCTTCTCTCACCATCATGGCTGGCCACAGACTGTGCTATGAATGAGTCCCAATACAGAATGCACTGTGAATGAGCTGGCAAAACTGAAAACAAGATGGAGGCCAGACAAAAAAGGATTTTCCTAAAATGAAAAAGGATGCTATCACTACGAAAAAATAATTCCTTTTTCATTTCATACAGCTATCTTGAGGTGCTTACTGAGCATGTTCTGAACCAATTTATGAACATTTTAAATTGGGATAACTTTGGAATGAATTAATATGTCTTCACCAAACAAGCAAAAGACACATCTGTGAGTCAGCCCCTGTCTACCCAGAAAATGTCAGACCAAAATTCCAAACTGTCTGGGCTTTACAGGTGACAAACAGAAATCCATTATAAACAATGAGAAAACAGTTGTTAAAATTTAATTTTTGCACTATCCACAACTCAGAAACAGCAGAGCCAACCTGAAAAAAACTTGGCACATGTAGAGAACTACCCCACGAGACTGCGCATGCAAAATTCCATGCAAATCCATTGAATGGTTGTGAAGTGATTAAAGTACAAAAATTAGGGTTTAACATAGAACTGCCAGTACAACCCTATTTTATGCAATGGGGAGGACATCAATGGAGTGTATGATAAATCCATTTATCTGATTAAATGTGTACATAAATTTCATTTATGTACATAGTTACTATGTCATCACTCTTGTATGTACAGTTACTATGTCACAGTCCATTTATGTACACAATTTCTATATCACACATCCAACCCCCCACCTCACATCAGCTGGTAGTACTTCTTTTCCTTTCATTCCCACACGTACGTTGATGAGGACAGGCATCCTTCAAACAACTGATCAGTAAAACCCTTAAACCAAACCTTTCTTCTAGTAGCCTGTTGGACCCTTTCTTTCTTTGTTTTTAGACATGAAGCTGAGCTCTGTTTTCAAAAAGAAGAATTGATCCACATGAAAAAGGATGGCTGCATATGAAAAAAGAATTTGGGCTTAGTTTTTTTCCCATTCTTCTTTCATATAAAGGCATCCTTTTCTGTATGACTTTTTTTGTTCATATGAAAAAAGAATGCCTTCATATGAAAACAGAAATTGGACTTAGTTTTTTCCCACATTTGAACTTCAACAATTCATAACTCCTTCAATATTTGGACTTAAGGGACAATCTATATATCAAGTAATGAGTACTAAAAGTACAATATATAATTCACCTAAAAATATCTAGGGCCCACAGAAACAAACATACACATTACAAAACGAAAATTCTCATATAACACTAGAACTTTAACAAGCCATAACTCCTTCAGTATTTGGGCTAAAGGGACTATCTATATATCAAAACAAAGATCATAATGACTATTGCAAGAATAACACATATCTCCCCTAAACATTTTTGGGCAATGTGAAAAAAATATATAAAATGACAATTTCCATAGGATAACACTGGAACTTCAACAACCCATACCTTCCTCACTATCTGGACATAAGGGACAATACATATATCAAAACAAAGGTCTTAATGAATACTACAAGAATAACATAAATCCCCACCAACATTGACATTTAGGAGCAATATAAAAAAAAGCAAATTCCTATAGGATAACATTATATACAAAGGAAAGAAATTGTTGTTTTGGCAGAAATGGAAGCGCATCACTTACAGAGCAGTATAGATGTATACATCTATGGTGGGATGGTAGCACAGGGCCCAGAGGGCCCTTCGCTCCCACAGGCAAATGAGCATACAATTATACTGTCTCAAAAAGTAAGTAAACTCATTGCAAAAAAAAAACTTCCTTACTGCACTAGTTAGGGTTAAACCAACAAAAGTAGGGGAAATCTGCTGTTAGGGATCCCAACCCTTATGGTCCCACTCCCCACCCTGCAGGCAGCAGCTGGAAAAAACATTACTATTTGACTTCTCCTATGTCTTTGAAAATCAGGTGTGGGGTGTGCTTTAGAGTTGTCAGTCCTAACACTCACCCAGTTCTGATATATTGTGCACATCCCAGCTTATTTACTGGTGGAATGGGGTGAGTGTTAGGGTTGACAACCCCAAGGCACACCCCACTCCTGATTTGCGAAGATGCAAGAGAGGTCAAATAGTAATGATTTTTCCTGTTGCTGCCTGCAGGGTGGGGGTGGAGCATTTGGGCTGGGAACCCTAACATCGCATTTCCCTACTTAGTCAGTTTAACCCTAACTAGTGCATTAGCAAATTTTTTTGCAATGAAGACAGACAGATAGATAGATAGATAGATAGATAGATAGATAGATAGATAGATAGATAGATAGATAGATAGATAGATATGAGATATACAATGTTCTGACTCAAAATAGGCAATTTACCTTCAAAGGTGTGAGGGGGCCGGACCATAACTCACGAGTGGCAGAGTCATGAGTGAGTTATGAAAGTCCTGCCCACTCACAAGTGACAATAAATTGTCTATTTTGAACCAGCCCACTATATATTTGGTGTATACAACAGTAGTTTACAAGTTATAGCTTTCAAATTTGCAGTTTGGCTGAAGCTTTTGTTGTTTTTCTTTGATTGTAACAGCTGGTTTCAGTGCCGGACTAAGCATTGTGATTAGGCATGGGTAGGTAGTAAAATACCCTACACTAAACACTACCTACGGGTATCTCAAAACTACCCTAAATTACCCTAAAAAAAACCTAATGCAAAATAAGTAGTTGGTTAGGGTCGGGTAGTTTAGTGGTGCAAGTGGTAGACAAGAAGTACAGGAACTCAAGGACTGACAAATATGAAATGAAGAATGAAGATCCTCAATCTGAAGGATAGCTGTGTTAAGACACATCTATCTGTTTAGACACTAGTAGGTTCAGTTAGAAATATTGAAGTATTTCTAGGAAAATAGCATTGTTGTACAAGTCAAATGTTGTTATGGAAACCCTGATTTCAGGTCACAGGCCCAGAAACTGTCATTATGTTGCTGGTTTAAGAATTTCAGTTCCAGTGTCAGTGGGAAGAAGTACAGGAACTGAGCTCCTGTGCATTCCTGTTCACTTTCATCACTGGGGTAGCTACTATCCTAATCATTCTACTGCCCTATTACCCTACCTTGACTATAACAAAAGGTGTTTGACTGCCCTAAACAAAGAAAACTACTCAAAAGGATTTTCTTGAGCCAGGTAAAATAGGCAAATTGTAGGTTTGAATAACTGCAAGGAAATATATATTTTTCTATTTTAGTACATTTGGATTTAAAATGTTAATTTAGTTCTGAAGCTAAACTAATATTGAAATTAATTATTAGGCTAAAATCCACTCCTCTGCACTCCAGATTTTCTGCCTGCAGAAAGCTTCTTATGGTGAGCAGATAATAGGCCCTAATTTCAGTCTGTTGTGCATGTGATTGATCTGTAGTAGTAGTCTAGAAATAGAATTGAAATTCCTCCCTTCCTGTTCCCCAGTGCCTATCTTTGTAAGCCCCCTTTACTTCTCTCCTCCCCAAATGAAAATATGAAGTACTGTCTGCTGACCCCAACCCTCTCAGTAGTTTCTCTGCCCCTCCTCCAGGTAAATTATTAGCACCTGCCTCCATGATGACCAGTTTAGCCCTCTCTACACACCAGACTCCTCACATCACTTTAGCTGGCCAGATCCGCTGCTGCAAGCTGTAGCTCTGTTTTGAGATATGTTTGTTTGCAGATAGGGCTACAGTCTCTCTAGGAGTCTGATTCCACCTCACTCCTCTCAGGAGCTGGCATCATGGCACCTCTGCACCTGATTCCATTTCCAGGCCAGCTCATCTCTAAAGCACACTGACTGCACACCATAAAAAATATTTTTTTTATTTTCTTGTTGCTCTGCTCAGTTCAATTCACCTGTTCCTTTTGGTTAAATGCTTGCTATGCCAATATATTTTAACTGTATTCAGAAATTCAGACAGATTCTGAAAAAAAAAACACACAATATTTTCCTGACAGGCTTGACAGAGAGCAAGCGAGCCACCAACCACACACACACACACACACACACACACACACACACACACACACACACACTCTCTCCTTTCGAAAATTGCTCAATTTCACCTGTTGACTTGGGCACTTCAAGTACCACATGACTCAGTAGTGGTCTGCTACAGAGTCATGTGGCACGTTAACGGCACTCAACTCAGCACATCATGTGACCTCACCAGTCCCACTCCCACTACTGCTGCTGTCTCCAAGACTCTGACTCGCATGAGACTCACACCGTGAGATGCCACTGCTGGTAAGACAAAAAAAAACATTTGCACTGCATAATAAACTACCTGTTACCCATGACAAACTACCCGACCCAAGAATTACACTGTCACGTCAGGTAGGGTAGTACTTTACACACACTAACGTATCCAGCTAAAACTAGGCAATACTTGCATTACCCAATCCAGCTACCCATCAGGTATGCCATGCCTAATTGTGATGACATCAGCATTGTGAAAACTACTCTCTTATTGGTTCAGTATTCCACTGTGCTGACAGTTATCTGAAAAATATCCCTTGTGACAACGGTAACAATATCTTTTGATATGTTGTTTATTTGCTTAATGGGTAAGCACATTGGAAGATAAATTCCCTTTACAGGTGTGACCCACATTGATTCAAACATCACAGATACAAAATGTACAATATACAGACAATATTAACAGTATAGGAATATAATTCCAAGTCAGTTAAGAACCAGCTAAAAATCAATTAAAACATTTACATTCAGACAATGATTTCAAGTATAAAAACAATGAGTTTGAAAAGGCCCTATATGTGGTAAAGCTTCTTATATTTAGCAGTAAAACATATGTTTATTTTATTGGTGTCACTAGCTAGATATCTTTTTTAACTTGTCATTTTTACCCCCACTCCTGTTGTGTATATATAAATATATCTATATGTATATATAATTGCTTTTATTTAGTATAGCGCCTTTCAAAATGTCAAGGCACTTCACAAATGCATACAGATTCAATAAAACAATAAATATGAATAAAATCATAAAAAAATCAGGAAAAGCTTTGTTCCATAGAAAAGTCTTTAGTGCCTGCTTGAAACTCCCCACTGTCCTGTACACCCATAGCTGATGTGGTAGAGAATTCCAGAGGGCTGGGGCAACAAACAGAAAAGCCCCAGCCCCAGATGAATTCAGACTAACCCTCAGAATCTCCAGCAACCCCTCATCAGCCGAGCGGAGCTGTCGCACAGGAGTGTAAGGAGTCAGAAGCCCTTTCAATTAGACAGGACCCAGTCCGTGTAGGGCTTTGTAGGTTAACAAGCCTACCTTAAAGGTGATCTACCACTGAACCGGCAGCCAGTGCAGATCACACAGCACTGGGATAATATGAGATCTCCTTGATACCCCAGTCAATGAACATGCAGTAGCATTCTGCACTAGCTACAAGTGGTGGATATCAACCCCAGGAAGCCCTAAGTAAAGGGAGTCTATACATATATTCATTGCAAAAACTTTGTTAATGCACCATTAGGGTTGAACTGTCAAAACTAGGGAAATACACCTTAGGGTTCCCAAGCCTAAGACCCCACTCCCACTGCATGCAGGAACAGGCATGAGGGGAACTTTAAAGTTCCCAACCAGTACACCCCACCCCCTCCCTTGGCTTCCAACCCTAATACCCCACCCCATCATGCATGCTGAACAGCTGTGACATGGTGTTCTATGCTTTGAACCTAATGCTCACCCCATTCCAAGACTAAGTGAGGTAATATGGGTTCAGAATAAAAGAATGGGATTAACATTAAGGTTCAAAATGCCAAGGCACACCTGTCACAGCTGTACTTGTATGCATGGTGAGGGTGGGGTATTAGGGTTGGAAGCTGAGGGAGGGGGTGGGGTGTAGGGGATGAGAATTTTAACTTTCCCTCATGCCTGTTCCTGCATACACAATGGGAGCAGAGTCTTAGGCTTGGGAACCCTAAGGTCGTATTTCCCTACTTTTGGCAGTTCAACCCTAATGGTACATCAATAAAGTTTTTGCAATGAATTTGCTTACTTTTTCAAATAGTTTATTTGTATCCTTATTAGAACAGGGAGAACTTGGGGAAGTTCTGTCCTTTATTAAATAAGAATCAGAACATGGTGAAGGTGTGATTTGTGATTACTTGTGATTAGTTGTGATTTATTAACAAATATTTTTCCAAAAGAAACTTATTTGGGATTTTTAGGACTGTTACATTTCTCATACTCTCCCCCCAGCAATATGTGTGTGTGTCTGTCTCTCTCTCTCTTTCTCTCTCTCTCTCTCTCTCTCACCCCTCAGGATGGCAGAAGTCAAAGATTTATCTTGCCAGCCTGCCCTTGCCCTGTACACACAGCCACACTGAAGCCAGGACAAAAAAGGAAACTTCTATTTGGAATTTCTGAGACTGTGAAATTTCTTGTGGGCCCCTCCCCCATAGTCTCTTTCTCTCTCTCCCTCTCCCCTCTGAATGACACAAGTCAAACATTTGTTTTACCAGCCTGCCCATGCCCTGTGCACACAGCCACACTAAAGCCAGGGAAAAAATAGAAAGTTTTATTTGGAATTTCTGGGACTATTAAATTTCTCGTTGGTTCCCATACTGTCTCCCTCTCCCCTCTGGATGGCAGAAGTCAAAGATTTATTTTGGCAGCCTGCCCTTGCCCAGTACACACTGCCACACTAAGGCCAGGAAAAAAACTTTTATTTCAGTTTTCTGGATTGTTAAATTTCTCGTGCCCTCCCCCCCCGTCTCTCTCTCTCTCTCTATCTCCCTTTCTTCTCTGAAAGGCACAAGTCAAAGTTTTATTTTTCCAGCCTGCCCTTGCCCTGTACACACAGCCACACTGAAGCTAGGGGAAAAAAAAACTTTTATTTGGGATTTCTGGGTCTCTTAAATTTCTCATCCCCCTACAATGTCTTTTATTTGGGATTTCTGGAACTGGTAATTTTCTCATGGGCCCCTATATATTCTCTCTCTCTCTCTCTCTCTCTCTCTCTCCCCTCTGGATGGCACAAGTCAAAGATTTATTTTGCCAGGCTGCCCTTGCCCTGTACACACAGCCACATTGAAGCTAGGAAAAAAATAAACTTTTATTTTGGATTTCTGGACTGTTAAATTCTCGTGGGTTCCCTGTAGAGTATCTCTCTCTCTCTCTTCTCTCCCTGGATGGCACAAGACAAATATTTATTTTGCCAGGCTGCCCTTGCCCTGTACACACAGCCACACTGAAGCAAGGTACAGAAAGAAACTTTTATTTGGGATTTCTGGGACTGTTAAATTTGCCATGGGTTCTCTCCATAGTCTCTCTGTCTCCCCAAATTTTGTCCTCACCTCATGAACCCCCAGGTGAAATTTTTCAAATCTATTGGAGAATGCCATTCTGTGCCACAGGTACAAAAACAAATTTCAGGTAGGATTTGAAAAATGACACCTGTACTGTTCATGAGGTGGTGTGATAAAATGGTTATATTGAAAATTTGGACCGAAAATATTGAAAATGACAAAGTTATGTGCAAGCGTAGAAAAGTTTGAACAACTGCATGAAACTCAGCCATTTTTAAGAGTTTTTTCACCAGATTTTCAACATGTCCTTTTTGAACCCCACCTCATGAACACTGCTACTGGCATCTTGTTCATTGGTCCCAAAAGGTGACTTTGCACAGTTACCATGCCATTCTGTGGCACCGGTGTGAAAACACAGTTTTAGGCAGAATGTGAAGAATGACAGCTATACTGTTCATGAGGTGGTGTGAAAAATGGCAATGTTGAAAATTTGGAGTGAAAATATTAAAAATTGGGGAAGTTACGAGCGTGTGTAGAAACTGTACAGCATGTGCTCATAACGCTGTCATTTTTGGGAATTGTTTCACCAAATTTTCAACATGGGCTTTTTGTGACCTCACCTCATGAACACTGGCACTGTAATTGTGTTAATTGGTCCCAAAAGGTGATTCCACACAGCAACTGTGAAATCACCTTTCAGGTCTGATTAACGAGATGACAGTGACAGTGTTCATGAGATAGGGTCCCAAAAAGCCCATGTTGAAAATCTGGTGCAAAAGTTCCACAGAATGCCCAAGATATCAACATAAGTTCAAAACATCATTGACTGACATTATATGGCACTTACCTTGATTCTTCAGTTCATGGTTCGGCTTTGAAGAGTGCAGACAGGTCCCACTCCACAGAAGAAGACAGCTGCCAACCTCCAGAGGTAATTATTGGGGAAGGGGAGAAGGGAAGGGGTGTGTGTGCACAGCAGGAGGGTCAGGATGGGGAGGGGGGATGGGGAGATGATGAGGGACTGTTTTCTTTTTTCAGGTCCAAAAAGAAAAAGAAAAACTTCGGGGGATGGTTTTCTTATTTTCAGGAAAAGATACATGTTTCTGGACACTGGGAGTGAGCTCTCTAGTGTCCCACACTATGAGAGTGGGGGCATACTTGTATGGGTAGACTGGGAGTGAACTCTCCAGTGTCCCAGACTGGGGGGCATACATGTATGGGGACACTGGGGGTGGGCTTCCCAGTGTCTCATGACCATTATCTTTTTTGTAATAAAAACAAGTCATCAGGGAGTGATTTTAGGACACTGGGAGTGGGCTCCTCAGTGTCCCACAGTGGTGGTGGTGGTGGTGGGGGTGTACGGTAAATGTATCAGGACACTGTGAGTGGGCTCCCCAGTGTCCCACAGTGGTGGTGTTGGGGGGGTATACATCTATTGGGACACTGGGAGTGGGCCCACCAGTGTACCGCACTATTTGGGTGAGGAGACACACAACTCGGGACAGTGGGAGTGGGCCCCCCACTGTTCCACTATAAGGGACTCTTTTATTTTATTTTTATGCAATGGGGATTCCTTCTTTCAGGTCTGGTATGACTGCTCGACATCCATGTGCCCAACGCACATTTTCCCGACTCCCATTTCCCAAATTTTATTTGCTCGAGCAGTAAAATTTACAAACAAATTAATTCCCAACTCGAAATGTCTCAGTGACCCACCCTGTACTCTGTCCAAGACACAAGTCTGATTGAATTCACCCTGGATTTACATAGTTAGCTTATTCCTTATTTCATTTTTTTTTTGTGCATGGACCCACCCCCCCACTACAAAACCACAACACACCGAAACAGCCACTGAAGGCATGAACCACAACACCCCAAATTGATACCAAACAAGGAACTGTTTTTTTAAAAAGCTGCAGTAATGTAATTGTGCATGTACCTGCTCCTTCTATACTCCTGTACTCTGAAATTCAACCCGCGTGTTTTGATGCTCACAAACCCAACCCGCTTCCTGTTGTCTGTCCTACCAGCATCAATTTATCCCTCGCCCCATTGTACACTGCAAAATTCCTTTCTTTTTAATGCTACAGCAATGTTACAGTGTATGACATGTGCCAAACTACTCAAGAAAGTCATCAAAGTACTCACGCACAGCCATCATGTCAGCCTTTTCCTGTTGGTCTTGCGCATAGGGTGGACGCCCACAGACTGCATCAAATTGAAAGTGACACACAGGCATCACAGGGATATGGGATTACAGTTAATTAGGTGTCAGCGTGGCTCAGTTGGTAGCACATCCGCCTCTGGACCAGAAGGTCGTGGGTTCTCGTCACACACTGGGATTGGACTTGCACCTAAAAATCGCTGGCATCCGAGTGCAGTATTGGGGGGTGCTGTGCTGTAGGGGTGTGCCGTCCTTCGGATGAGATGTTAAACCGAGGTCCCTTCTGCCCATCCTGGTGTTGTCCTAGTGGGTGTCCAGGTAGAAGTAAAAGAACCCAGGGCACTCTTCGCAAAGAGTAGGGAACATTCCCGGTGTCCTGGCCAACGTTCCCTGTCCCATAAACTGGTTCATGCAATTATCCAGGCTGTGTGTGGGTGATGATGTGCAATATGGCCGCCACCACACATTCAGTCACTTCACTACCAGTCTAGCATTGCTTGTAAAGTGCTTTGGGTGTATGAAAAGTGCTATACAAATACTGATTCTTCTTCTTAATTAGTCAATTACCACTCAGGTGTTCTCAATTAGTTTGAAAACAATAATAAATGGCATCTAACTCTGCCAGAACTTAGGTCAGCCGTGCTCTGTGTCTTGCAATGGCAACAGCTTTAGGTTCAGAAGCAGTGCCACATGTCTGTGAACTCGTCCCTTCCCAGAGAGGGCAAAGTAAGCTGTGTGTTGGTGGATATTTGTATGTCAAGGAAAGAAACAGGGTAGAGTTCTTTTATTGGCTTTGTCAAAGTCACAAATCATCGTCTTGTCATGGATGTGCATCCACAGTGCTTGTTGGATGCCAGCATCATCTACGTAGTACTGCAGAGCACAATCACACTCCAGACACCAATGATGCCCCTGAGGCAACAGCAATTGTTTCTTTGAAGGAGCGTGCACTGACAACCCATGACATACCAGCACAGCTAATACAAGCAGAGCTAGCGAAGTGGTGTCATGAAGTCAGGCACAATATGCCTGGATGCCAGTCACTACAACAACTTGTGAAATGTGCTAGGAGATGAAATATGCCACCAGAACTCAGGTCACTGGAGGAGGTGACCATTCCCCTAGAGTTGAGAAGAGTGAATAGACAATCATTCCTAGCATGTGATTCAACCTGCGGCAGTGACAGAATCTTACTTTTCACCACCAAAAATAACTTGGGGAAGCTTAATTCAACTGAATTTTGGGTTATGGATGGTACTTTTAGAACTGTACCTACATTGTTTAGGCAGCTGTATTCCATCCATGCACCTGTGGGTAATGCAGAAACATGCAGGATACTACCTCTAGTGTATGCTCTGATGTCTTCAAAATCAGAAGATTGCTACTTGTGCATGTTCCAAGATTTGCAAGATGTTGTAGATGAAAACAACTACTGTTTGCCCCCAAATTAATAATAACAGATTTTGAGCAGGCAGCCATTAATGCCTGCAGGGTAGATTTTCCCAATGCTAGGAATAAGGGCTGTCTTTTCCACCTGGGACAGATTGCACAGCACACAATATAAGGCTGTGGCCTTGCAACCAAATATGGCACCAATCCAGAGTTTAGAATCAAACTGCGCCAGTTGGTGACCTTAGCATTCCTGTCACCAGACAAAATTCAAGGAGTTTTTGAGGAGCTAAAAAGTGACATGCCAAGTGAAAGTGCAGGAGTGTTAGACTGGTTTGAGGAAAATTACGTACTGGGAAGGGTGCGCAGAAGAATGCATAACAACACAACAGTGAGAGCACCCCCCTTATACCCACCCCTATTTTGGTCAGTGCACACACAAATTCAAATGGGAATACCAAGAACACAGAATAAGGTAGAGGCTTGGCATAGGTGCCTTGGAACATTAATAGGAACAGCACACATAGGCATACATCGTTCTGTAGAGGAACTATGTAATGAGCAGCTGGTCCCTGACAGTACCATAGAAAAAATAAATAGAGGGTTGCCAAAGTCACCCTTAAAGAAACAGTATGTAAAGAGAGAAGATAAGATTGGAAACATCATGTCAGACATGGAGCATAGATCTGTAAAAGACTTTCTTCGGGGCATTGCACACAATATGGTGCAATGACTTACTTCTTCAGTAATAAACTTGCTTTTAAACAATTTTTAATAAAGTAAATTTTAAACTTTCCTAGGACTGTGCACAGACTGGACTGCTACCATGTGAACGTTGAGCTTTGGAGGTGGAGCATGTGCTCTTGCGTGACCATTTGCAGGAGCATGAGCATTTGGGACATGGCAAAGTGAAGGAGCAGGCATGTGCACAACTGTATTACTGCAGCTGTTTAAAAAACAATTACATTACTGCAGCTTTTTTTTAAAAACAGTTCCTTGCTTGTTATCATTTTGGGTTGCTGTGGTTGTTGTGGAATATGCTTACGATGTAAATCCAGGGTGAATCATGCCTTCAGGGGCTTTGTAGTCAGGTGGGGTGGGTCCATGTACAAATAAAAAAAATGAAATAAGGAATAAGCTAACTATCCAGGGTGAACTCAGTATTCTCAGCGGCTTCAATTCTGTTGTCCGTGCAGGGCGGGCCAATGCACAGTAGTTTGACATTGTTGCTCATGCTTTTCAGCTGCTGTTGTAATTTTTTTAGTCAGCCATGTGAATGTTGTGAAAGCGTACCTGACAGGAAGTTATTGTCTGCCAAAAAATTTGGGGGCAAACACATGTTGGGCAATTGTACTAATCCCCTTCTTTTGACAGCTGTTTCTCGGAAACGGCTGTTGGTTGTGGTCTGAAATTTTCATAGTTGAAAGCCTTTGCCCCACAGATGTGTCTTTTGAAGGTCTGGTGAAAAAATAATAATCCGTTCAAAAGCTATTTAGTTTTAAATTTCCCCTTAGGCTCCCTGTGACACTATGTATCCTGCCTATGAAAACAAGCTTGTTTTTGCATGGTACATCTATTTTTTCCATAGGAAATAACGGGAAATTAAAACTTTAATAACTTTTGAACGGATTAATATTTGTTCACCAAACCTTCAAAAGGCACATCTGTGGGTCAAAGGCTTTCAGTCTTGAAAATTTAAGACCACAATTAAAAGCCTTTTCGGGAAAGGACTGTCAAAAGAAATTTTTAAATCCTATTCATATTTTGCTTTTTTCACAACTCTGTATCTCAACAACCATAAAATGGATTTACACGGAATTTGGCACATCAAGAGAACTTCCACTAGACACAAAGCATGCCAAATGTGCGAATCTACTGTACTGTTGCTATACAAATTTTGAGGTTTAACATTAAACTGCCCGTCCAACCCTAATATACTGGCACTACTGCGCCAGAATAATATTGCAAAAAAACTTCATTAATGCATAAGTTAGGGTTCATATTAAAGTGACAAATGTATGGAAATGTGGTGTTAGAAACATAGAAACATAGAATGTGATGGCAGATAAGGACCGCTTGGCCCACCTAGTCTGCCCATTTTCCTACCTAAAAGATAAGCTGCAGATCCTAGTTAACCAACAGCTTACTTCCTCCTACCCCCAACTAGGACTGCCTTATGTCTGACCCATGCATTCTTGAATTCCCCCACTGTTCTTGACTCCACGACCTCCTCAGAGAGGCTGTTCCGTGCATCCACAACCCTCTCTGTTAAAAAATACTTCCTCACATTACCTCTGAGCCATCCCCCCTCTATCTTCAAATTGTGCCCCCTTGTTCTTGCACATATCTTTTTCTGAAAGATGCTACCCTCTTGGACTTTGTTGATTCCCTTGAGGTACTTGAAAGTTTCTATTAAGTCCCCTCTCTCCCTTCTTTCCTCAAGTATACGTATTAAGCTCCTTTAGTCTTTCTTCGTATGTCTTTTGGTGCAGACCCTGCACCATTTTGGTTGCCCTCCTCTGGACAGCCTCCACTCTGTCTATGTCTTTGCGGAGATGGGGTCTCCAGAACTGCACACAGTACTCCAGATGGGGTCTCACCAACTGTCTGCACAGAGGGATAACAACTTCTTGTTTTCTACTATTGATGCCTCTCCTTATGCATCCCAGTATCCCCCCAGCCTTCCTTACTGCCTTCTCACATTGCTTGCCCACATTTAGGTCACCTGATATAATTACCCCCAGGTCCCTTTCCAATTTTACTGTTGTCAGTATCTCACCCCCCATTCTGTACTCTTCCCCTTGGTTTTTGTTTCCCATGTGCATTACCTTGCACTTCTTTGCATTGAATCTGAGCTGCCATACATTTGACCATTCCTCCAACCTTGCCAAATTCCTTCTCATCCTTTCCACTCCATCTTGTGTATCAACCCTGTTGCAGATCTTTGTGTCGTCTGCAAAGAGACATACTTTTCCTTCCAGTTCCTCTGCAATGTCACTTATAAAGACATTAAAAAGGACCGGTCCCAGTACTGAACCCTGCGGTAACCCGCTAGTAACCCTCCTTTCTTCACTGTGTACTGCATTTACTACTGCCCTTTGCGCCCTGTTGTCTAGCCAATTTTTTATCCAGGCTACCACCTTGGGTCCCACTCCAAGGCTGGCAAACTTGTATATTAATCTTTTGTGTGGGATTGTATCAAATGCTTTGCTAAAATCTAGGTAGGCCATGTCCACAGCCCCTCCCTGGTCTACTACTTTGGTCACCCAGTCAAAGAAATCTATTAGATTCATCTGACATGACCTTCCCATTATGAATCCACACTGCCTTGGGTCCTGTGCCCCACTGGCCTCTAGGTTCTCAACAATTCTTTCCTTCAGAAGTGATTCCATCATTTTCCCTACCACTGAGGTCAAACTAACTGTTCTGTAGTTTCCTGCCTCTGTCCTGCTTCCACTTTTGTGAAGAGGAATCACATCTGCCCTCCTCCAGTCCTCGGGTACCACCCCATCCTCCCATGATTTGTTAAAGAGAGTAGTCAACGGTGTCACTAGTTCTACCCTTAGTTCTTTTAGAATTCTTGGGTGAATCCCATCAGGCCCCATTGCTTTGTCCACCTTCAATTTTATTAGTTCTTTCACAACCCTTTCTTCTGTAAATGGACTGGTATCGACCCCATTTTCAGAGTGTTTTTCTTGTTTGGTTTAGGTACCTCCCCCTCCTCTTCCTTTGTGAATACTGAGCAGAAATATTCGTTCAGTACCCCTGCTTTTTCACTGTCACCCTCTACCCACATTCCCTTCCCTTTATTAAGCCTCAGTATCCCTGCTTTGGTCTTTCTTCACTCCCTAATGTACCTATAAAAGGTCTTATCCCCCTTCTTAACAGAATTGGCTATCCTTTCCTCAGTTTGGGCCTTTGCTATTCTGACTGCCTTCCAGGCCTCTTTCTGCTTTAACTGATAAAGTTCTCTGTCCTGCTCCTTCTGTGTATCCTTATATTTCCTGAATGCTATCCTTTTCTCCTTAACCTTCCCTGCCACCTCTTTTGAGAACCATAGCGTTTTTTTCCTTCGTTGTGTTTTATTGATTTGCTTTACATAAAGGCTTGTTGCCTCTGTGATGGCTGTTTTGATTATTCCCCATTGTTCCTCCACTCCTCCTTCTTGCCTGTTTGCTAGTGCTTTTCTGAGGCACTCTCTCATTTTTCCAAAGTCAGCCCTCCTAAAGTCCAATACTCTTGCTTTTGTATGGCTTGATTGTATGGCTGTGTTTATCGTGAACTATACTGTTTGGTGATTGCTTGTTCCCAGATGGCTACCCACTTCTAAATCTGAGATTCTTTCTCCATCCCCATTTGAGAGTACCAGGTCTAAGATTGCTCCCTCCCGAGTGGGTTCCAATACTAGCTGTCTGAGGCATGCCCCCTGTAGGGCATCAAGAATGACCCTGCTCTTGGATGTGCCTGCAGCAAAGGTGCTCCAGTTAACATCTGGCATATTCAGGTCCCCCATCAACAATATCTCCCCTTTTTTGCCATTCTAAGGAAGCCTTCTATCATTTCCTTGTCCATTCCCTCCCCCTGAGATGGGGGTCTGTATACAACCCCATGTGGATTGTGGTGCCATTTCCTGTCTCCAGGGTGACCCAGAGTGTCTCATCTGCTCCCTATTTACTCTTTAGTTCTGTTGCTTTGATCCCTTCCTTTACATAGAGAGCCACTCCTCCTCCTCTTTTACCCTCCCTGTCCCTTCTGTAGATTGTGTATCCTGGTATGTTGACATCCCAGTCTTGGTTCTCTGTGTACCATGTTTCTGTGACTGCCGCAATATCCAGGCAACCCTCTTCCTTCAAGGCCACTAGTTCAGGGAGCTTGTTACACAGACTACGGGCATTGGTACTCATCACCCTCCACTTTTTGATAGCCTTACCCCTTTTATCCCCATTCCTGTCCTTACTGCCTTTGCCTTTTTTTACATTTACCTCTGTTCTGCTTCCTAATAACTTCTCTACCTTGGTGTTTACCTCACTAATTACCATGTTTTGTGGGGGGAGGCTGGGATTTCCCTGCTCCTTTTCAGTGCCTCCCCCCTTGGCTAGTTTAAATGCTTGCCAATGAAGCATTTAAACCTCTCACCTAGGATCCTGGTTCCCCTATAAGTCTGCATCCCTCCAGGTGGCTCCCCAGTCCCCAATGAAGCCAAAACCCTGAGCTCCACACCAGTTTTTCAACCACTCATTGAATTCCCTGGTGAGGAGTGCCCTAGTGTCACCCTTGCCATAGACAGGCAGCACCTCCGAGAAGGTTACCGCATGCGCTACTTGTCTAAGGCCCCTCCCCAACTCTACAAACTCCTCTTGCACTGCTCTAATCCCATTCCTAGCCAGGTCATTTGTCCCTAGGTGGACAATGACATCCAGCTCCCTCCCTCATGCAGCTTCTCCCATGATCCTGAGGATTCCCTTCCTGTCCCTACAAGCCATGGTGCCAGGAAGGCACCTTACCTCCCTCTCCCCTTCCTCCTCCATTTCTACCCCCCTAATGATTGAGTCCCCCACCAGGAGTTGTTTCCTTCCTCTGTGGGGTCCCATGCCACCCTCCTGTGGGTCTCCTTTGTGAAGGTTCCCAGCATCCTCCTTGGTCTCCACTGCAGGTGCCTCCATAGAGGAACCACTATCCTCCAGAAGAGTGAATGAATTGTGGAGAGGTACAGCTGGAGGGATGCAACTCTGTTCCACCACCCTCTGCCTCCCTGAGCCCACCCTGGTCCAGCCTTTCCTCTTTCTTGGCAACCTCTGAGGTAGTGGCATTGGCCCTGGTGGTCCCTGGGTGGGGGAGGAGGTTTCACGAATCCTAGCCAGGTCAGCCTGGAGATGGGCAACCTCCTCTCTCAGACCAGAGAGGTGTCTGCAAATAGGGCAGCATTGCAGCTTCCAGAATGTCTCCCGGAACACTGCCGCCCCACAGCCATTGCACTGCACCACTCTGTATTCTTACTTTCTCCTCTCCTTACAACTCTCACCCTTGCTGTTCTGGGACAGCAACTTCCTATCTTCTTCAGTAGCCTCCTTCTTCCTTCTTCCTTGCTCAATGTCAGACCACCAGCAGCTGGGGGGGGGGGAGAGTGAGCTACTTTTTTCTTTAGGGTTGACAAAACCAATGTTTCTCTATGATCCTTCCCTTCCTACTGCCAAACAGGAAGTTCCTGTTGACAGTCAAATCCAGTGGCTATAAAAGTAGAACTGGCTTTGGATGGGATGGAGGGCAATTAGTAAGAAAAAAGGCTAGCAACAGGAAGTTGTAATTTGAGTCACCTGCTTTTATAGTGTCTAAGCCACACCCCCAATTAAGCTATCTTTCCTCCTACTGGTTTTGCAAAGTCAGCTGATACAGCACCCTTCCAGCACAGAACACACACTAACTTTCTTTCTTTTCTTTCTTTTTTTAACCCTAAATAAGACCCCTTCTACTTCTAATAAAGTATCTGTCTACTTAATCTCAACAGACACTGACTTCTACTGAGATATAAGTTTTATTTATTTATTTATTTTGCTTTTGGTAACCGGGTAGGTGCACTAGGCAAACAATGCCTATTTTCAGGCACGACCCAGGAGAAGACAGTTTACAAACCAACAATATACATGTGACACAGCACATGAAAGCAGTACAAATCAGAGTAAGAAAACAATGTTTTGATAGTAGATATGCTTACTGACAAAATGAATAATGAAAGTAAAAGTACTGTGAAATCAAGTTACAGATTGGAATGGGTAACACAGGAAAATAGTTCAAAGGAGATAGGTAGTGAGGTACAGTACAATAAGTGCCAAGACTGTGGAGAGGGAGGGAGAGAAAAGTAGGGAGAGAGGGAGGGGGTAAGAGAGTGGGCAGGCTAGGACTAAGAGAGGAGGGGGAAGAGATATCAAGGAGGTGGATTCTCTGGAGATGTAGAAGAGAGCAGGGAGGGGTGAAGGTTCAAGGTGGGTTAAAGCAAGTGCAGGGGTTTATGGTGTGCAAGTGTTCATGGTGTAGTTTCTTAAAGGTAGCATGGGTGGTCGCTTGACAGATAGAGAAGGGTATAGCGTTCCAGTATTTAGGAGCTGTATGAGAGAAGGCGCGTGCACCCATGTTTGTTCTGCATCTTGGAATGTGCAGAAGGGCTTTTTCATTTGATCGTAGTTCATAGGTGAGAGGTTGTAATTCCAGAGCAGAGGGAAAGGGAAAGCGGGAGGCCTGTTCTGGTGACAGAGTCAATTAATGATCCAAAGGACTGGAGACGATAGGCAGAGGGGCTAAGACATTTTAGGTCCATATAGAGTTGGCAGTGGTGCTTGAAATGCGGTGATGCAGAGGCATAGCGACAGATGCTATTGTAAGTGGTATCCCATTTATGAAGGGAGGATTTAAATGCAGATAGGTAGATTGCAGAGCCATATGCTAGAGCCGGTAGAAGGAAGCCTTGAGCCACAGCTAGTCTGGCTTGAGGGGTGAGGGCGTAGCTGGTGCGATAGGCACTTCCTATCTTGGCGTTCACGGACTTACTGATAGTGGAGATATGGAGGTCGAGGTCAAGAGATTCATCCAGGGTGACACCAAGATATTTAAAGGATTTGGCAGAGGGTAGAGGGGAGCTGTCCGCGCATGAGATAATAAGGGGATTTAGATTTGATTTGAGTCTGGCCGGCGAGCCAAACAGCATTGAGTAGGATTTGCTGGAGTTGAGGACTAGTTTATTATCAGTGAGCCAGGTTTGGATACTCACGAAGTCCACGGCAAGGGGATGGTTTAGGGCAATCGCAGTTTTTGCACTGTGGTAGATAACCAAATCATCTGCATAGAGCAGAGATGAGCAGTTCGGTGCAGTTAAAGGGATGTCATCAATGAATATAGTGAAAAGCAGAGGACCAAGTATGGAGCCCTGGGGTATTCCAACGTGGATCGGTGCAGGATCTGAGATGGCTGAATTGAAGACAACAGCCTGTTGTCTGTCAGTCAGGTAGCTTTTGAACCAGGTAATGGTATCTGAGGAGAAACCAAATGACTGTAGTTTTGCAAGAAGAAGTGTGTTTTTGACCAGGTCAAATGCTTTAGTTAGGTCGATGAAAACTGCACCTGTCAAGAGGCCTAAGTCCATGGAGGAATAGATGTCACTTGTCAGTTTTAGCAGGGCGGTGGTGGTGCTGTGACCTTTACGGAATCCATGTTGAGAGCTAGAAAGGAGGTTGTATTTTTGGGGGTATTCTATTGTTTGGGTGGCAACTAGTTTTTCAAGGATTTTGCTTAGTACAGAGAGTATAGCGATGGGATGATAGTTCTTGATTTCCTTTGGGTCTCCTTTCTTAGGAATAGGGGTGACTTTAGCAATTTTCCATATATTTGGAACTGTACCACAGCATAGGGACATATTGAAGATTTTGGTTAGTGGGGAAGCTATGAAGGGGGCCGCAACCTTCAGGAGCCTAGGTTCAAGACCATCCGATCCTGGGCTGGTATTGTCAGGGATGGAGAGTAGCAATTGTTGTACTTCTCTTTTTTGAATGCTCCAGAACCTAAAGGGGGGTTCAGAAGTGGAGGTTTGGTGTCGCATTGGGGTGGAGCAGTGAGACCAGTTGGGAAGGAGGTCAGGTAGCTTGTTAAATCTGAGAAATGGTGATTGAAGGTGTTAGCTATGGTTAATGGGATGTTACAATGTATGCCATTTAACAGCATGTCATTTGTATGGGCCTTGTGATTAGAACCCAGGAGGGTTTTTATGGTGGTCCAGAATTTCTTGGAGTCCCCAGAGGCTTTTGTTAGAAGGTCCCTGCAGAAAGAGCTTTTGGATAGATGGATGTTTCTTTTGCAAGCGTTTCTCAGTGAGCGGTAGTGGCAGTAGTCAGATTGTATCCCTGTGGACTTAAAACAATGCCAGGCCTTGTCTCTGGCCCTTATCTGGGTTAGTAGATCTTTTGTTAGCCACTTAGTCTGGGTACCATGAAAGCGCCTGGTGATCTGTGAGGCATGGGTGTCTTGGAGCTGACCAAATTTTGCAAGGAAACTATCAAGGGCAGACTGGACATTAGATGCAGTGTGTATGGAGATCCAGTCAATCGCTGAGAGGTCGTGTGTAAAATGAATAGGATTGAAGTTGGAGAGATTGCAGAATGTGATGAGTTTTGGGGGGGAGATGGTTTATTATTTGAGAGTCAGATGCAATAGATCGGGGAGTGATCACTGATTACATCTGGAAGGGTACTTAAATTAATAAGAACATGTAGCTTCTTTTAGTTAGCTGCTTTCTGCTTTTTGGGCAGGATTTGAAAAATGACAGCTATGACACACATGAGGTAGGGTAATAAGAAGATTGTGTTGAAAATCTGGGGTTAAAATATTTAAAATGTCAAAAGTTATGAGCGGGCGTAGCAAAATTACAATGAATGGTCATAACTTTGGCATTTTTTGATATTATGATCCCAAATTTTCAACATAGCCTGCGTATTATCTTACCTCATAAACCCCATTAGTGAAAATTTTCAAATCCATGCCAAAATGACATTCCACGCCACAGGTGAAAAAACATGTTTTGGGCAGGATGTGAAAAATGACAGCTGTACTTTTCATGAAGTGGTGTGAAATAATGGCTATGTTGAAAATTTGGAGTCAAAACATTGACAATTACCAAAATTATGTGCATGCATAGAAATAATTCAATGAACGTGCATAACACGGGCATTTTTAGGAATTTTCTCACCAAATTTTCAATATGGCCTTTTTGGGCCCCCACCTCATGAACACTGGCAGTGAAATTTCACCATTCGGTCCTAAAAGGTGATTTTGTACAGCAACCGCAAAATCACCTTCCAGGACCTAGTGAAAAAATTAAGAAAGTGGCAAAGTTATGACATAAGTTCAAAATGCCATTGAAGTACATTATACAGCACCTACCTTGATTCCTCAGTTCATGGTTAGGCTTTGAAGAGTGCAGACATGTCTCAGTCCACAGAAGATGACAGCCTATGACTTCCAAAGGTAAGTATAGGTTAACGGGGGTGTGGGGTGATGTGTGCTCAATGGGAGGGTCAGAATGGGGGAGGATGACAGTGGGGAAGACAAGGGACGATTTTTTTTTTAAGGTTTAAAAAAAGATGTCAGGGGACTTTTTTTTTACAGGATTTAATTAATATAATATTTCAGGACACTGGGAGTGGGTTCTCCAGTGTCCTACACTGCTGGGGGGAGGAGCTCTAAATGCCAACACAGGGATTGGGCACCCCACTGTCAGTGAATAAATAAAACAATGGGCTGGGGGCATCCAACACCGGGGTAGGCATCCCGGTGTTGAAAACACAGACACTAGGGGATGGTGATCAAAGTGTGGGGGTGCCACTAGATACCAGGGACACACTGGGGACAGCAATTGAAGGGTGGAGGATGCCACAAGACACCAGGGAACTTATTTATATTACAGGGACAGTGACTGGATGGTGGGGGGGTGCCACTAGACACCAGGGAAATATAGGGGCAGGGGTATTGGAGGGTGGGGGCCATTAGACACCAGGGAAAAACATTAGAGTACTGGGAAGGGCAGCAGCAGAGACAAGCAAGGCTTCTCGAGTGATGAAAAAGGATTCTTTTTAGTGACTCGTAATATAAAAAAGTACTCTTTTTTTGTATCATGCGGTCACGTAAAATCATTCGTTATACTAGGAGTTATACTAGGAGGTATAGACATGCAGAAAGCCGAGGCCCATTTTGGTATGTCTCCAGCCAAGCTGGTAATTTCCATGTTTATTTTAACAGGATTGAATCGAGTTTATGCTTATATATTGAAAAAAAAAACACAATTCAAGGGCATATTTCTAACTTTGAAGTGCAGATTTCATCAAACATGGTCCTGATGTGCCAATTAGGTGTGGTGGTCTCTCTCCAAGATGTATTGTTGCGGCTTTTGAAAAACTAAATTAAGAAAAAAACTGAAACAAGATGGCAACTCATGGAAAAGGATTTTTCTCTCATGAAAAAGGATTTTATTCTCATGAAAAAGGAATGGGTCTTATGAGACAGAATTCTTTTTTGTGAGATCAAATCCTTTGTTGAACTTTCTCCCTCAATCCTGAAAAGTGATCTTCCCATTGAAAACTATGGGAAATGAAAAACTGAATAACTTTGCAAAGATTAATATTTTGTCACAGAACAAAGCATGATGTTCTGTTACCTAAGCTGTTTCAACCATAAAAAAAAATCACACAAAAATTACAAACTGTTTTGATGCAAGGCGATGAGGAAAAAAACTACAAAAAGCAGAGAGTTTATGACTCTTTGCAATGACCAGATCTTAGAATCTACGCATCCAAACAGAACAAAATTTGCAACATCAAGAGGTCTAGCCGACAGGACAGCGTATACCAAATTTTGATCAAATACAGTGATCGGTTTCAAAGACAATAAAGTGCAAAATTTGAGGTTTAACATTAAATATGCTACTCAACCCTTACTATAGGGGCACTACCGTGCCCCTATAATATACATATTATACATATATATATATATATATATATATATATATATATATGCAGAGAGATAGACAGACAGACGGATAGATAGATAGATAGATAGATAGATAGATAGATAGATAGATAGATAGATAGATAGATAGATAGATCTATTGTATGGAACAATAAATTATTTAATTTTGTAAACATATTGATGGCTAGTTCCTGTATGTTATCTGTAATAAATTATACAAAAACTAAAATACATTGTAATCATCTCAAATTAATCCTTCATGTTTACAGCAGAGCCAGCCAGGATGTAACACAGAACTTTGCAGTAAATGACATATCACAGAATACCATATGACAAAAGGGCTTCATTGCTACTGAATTGCATTGTTGTCTGCAGTATACTGCAGCCCTCTGCATTAATAATGCCTCCTGTCTGGCACCACTGTATATTGTATTCCTTTTAAAAATACATTCTAACCCTTGCATGACTTTACTAACACATAAATTCTCCCCCCGGAAACACCAAATTCATGACTCTTTCATCTAAATTATCTTTATTTTCCTCTCTTGTTTGTAGTAAGGCTCAGAAATATGCATTCCTATATACTTTTCAATCTATTTTTATAAACACAACAAATATATCAAAACAGTGTAATGCAATTAAGCAGTATTCCTTGAAAAAGGTATCATAAAACTTTGCAGCCTGTGTTGCTGACAAAGCTTCAGGGGTTAATGCCTTTGTAAAGTCTGCAAGTTAAAAGAAATCAGATCATAGGGACCATTTTCTTTACTCTGACCTCTTGATTTATATTATAAAATGCCTCCTTAGCGTATTAGCGATTTCACATATATACCTTGCTAGTTCACCTTCATGCAAGTGGGCTCTGCCCATAGACTGAATGCCAAATTTGAGCATTTGCTTAGTGTTCTTTTTTGATGAGTCAGGCTGGGTGATGTTGACACCACAATGTCATAACATCATGGGGCAATGTCCATGATGAATCTTGCCACCCAGTTTGCTCAGAACTAAGCAGAAAGTTAGGTCCTGAACTGAAAGAACAGACTTTGCTGACACAGAAGTGTGAAAGTGCCTAGCTTTACCTTACAGGTATATTAATATTTAGTTATATTTCTTTTCATACTGAAAGTAACAGAGCAAGTGGAGAGAAAAAAAGAGAACTGTAGGCAGTGTTTGGGGAACTTTGAAGCTTGTCTTTAAAATTGTAACAAGTGGTGTGGGGGAAACCACTCAGGAGACTAATCTTGGGCTGAGTAGATTCAGGAAGTCCTGTGAATCAGGTGTATAATTGAGGGTGGAGCTTACAGAGGCCAAGTGCCTTCTCAGAAGAATACTATAAAAGCACTCCCTCTCTAACATGTCCAGCATGTTCATGTCCCAGCAAGTGAGTGGAACTGTGAAGGAGTGGAACAGATGACTTGTATGTTTGACATCTGCAGGAATCAGCAGAAGGAAGGAAGGAAGCAGGGGAACTTCCAGTCGACTAAGGTAAGGTTCCTCTTCACTCCTGTTGTAACAGTCACTGCTGGGAAGGGTGGAAGGTAAAAGGTAGGCCAAAACTGGGAATAAGAGCAACACCCTATGTAGGGTAGGCGTATAAAGAGATTTAAACAAGGCACAAGGGAACACAAATAGAAACAAATAAAAAAGGTGAACACTAGAAACACCCTACCAGGGGTAAGAGTACAAACGTATATCCAGGTAACACAGGGAGAATAGAAGCTGAGAATGATGTGAGTGGTGCAGTGCAGTTGCTGTGGGTGGAAGTTTACAGAAAGACCTTTGGAGATTGCAGTGCTTCCCCATCTGCACACATCACTCTGGATTGAGGGAGGAGGTCAATAGACTCCAGACTGAGGTTGCTGGGATCTGGGGGACCTCTTCCCCCACTCAGGGGCTATTACCTTAGAGGATGCCATGGAGGAGGAGGAGTGGTTGGCTTGTGGTGGGCTCTGGAAGGGTGGGGTGTTGGAACAGAGGTACATTCCCCAATCAGGATAACTGCATAATTCCTATGCCACTCTGGCAGGGCGGAACTTCCAAGAGGAGGCACCCATTGTAGTGACCAAGGAGGATATGGGGGCTCTCCGTAGTCGCCATCCTAAGGAGGGTGATAGAGAACCACAGAGGAGGAGGAAGCAACTTCTGGTAAGGGACTCGATTGTGAGGGGTATAGTTTGGGGACTCAAAAAGGGGGGGGCAGGTTAGGCACCAAGGCCTGGAGGGATGGGAAGTGTATCCTGAGGATTGCTAGGGTAACAGGATGGGAGGGAGAGCTGGATGTCATTGTCCACCTGGGGACTAATGACCTGGCTAGGAATGGAGCTGGGATAGTGCAGGGGGAGCTTAGGGAGTTGGGGAGTGGTCTTAAACAAGTAGGTTGCTCAGTGACTTTGGCTGAGGTGCTGCCTGTCTGTGATGGTGGAGCAGAGGGATCGGAACACCAGCAACTTCAACTCATGGCTGAATGAATGGTGCAGAGAGGAGGGTTTGGCTACATTGGGGACTGGGAACCCACCTGGGAGGATAAAGGCCTATATGTGGTGATGGCCTCTGTCCATTCAGGAGGAGAACTACAGTCCTCAGTGGATGGCTTAAATGTTACTTCAGTGAACATTTAAACTAGCCAAGGAGTTGTGGAAGGAATTAGGGAGGAAGAAAGTGCCCCCCACAAGCTAAAGTAGAGAGGAAGGAGAACCCGAGGGGAGAGGACTTCCCCAGGGTGCAAATTAACAAAGGAAGCAGGGTGGTAGAGACAAAGGGGAAAAAGAAGCATTAAAAAGAGAGGGGGAAGGAGGGAGGCAAAAAGGAAATAAAGGGGAACAACAAGCAGAGTGGAAACAAAATCTGGAATGCCACGTGTGTGAATGCTAGAAGTCTAGGAAATAAGATTCTGGACATAGAAGCCATCATAGCAGAGGCCAGCCTGGATATTGTGGCCATTACTGAATCATGATGCACTGAAAACCATGACTGGGACATGGCCATACCAGGCTATACTCTAGTTCTGGAAGGACAGAGTGGGAAGGAATGGAGAAGGTGTGGTGCTTTATGTGGGAAACATAAAAGCAACAGAGATATAGAGAATACAAGGGGAGGAAGAGATACTGTGGGTCACCCTGGAGTCAGGGAACAGAGTCAGTATTTGCACCAGTGTGATTTACAGACCTCTGGCACGGGGGAAGAGTTAGATAAAGTACTGTTGGAAGTCACGGGCAAAACAGCAGAAAAGGGAGTGGTGCTGCTGGTGGGGAACTTTAACCTGCCAGATGTAGACTGGAGCCTCCCAGCAGCACCTTTAGCTAGAAACAAGGACATCCTGGACTCTCCACAGGGGGAGTTCCTCAGGCAGCTAGTCAGCGAACCCACTCATGATGGGGCAATATTGGACCTGGTAATGACTAACAGGGACAGTTTTGCAGATGTAAAGGCAGGAGGCCACCTGGGGATCAGTGATTACCGTATGGAGTGGTTCAATGTAAGAATGGCTGCAGAATTGAACCACATAAGGGTGAGGGTCCTGGACTTCAGGAGGGGAGATTTTATAAAGATGGGTTAATGCCTCGGGGATGACCTGGTTGGGGGGAGGATGGCCTGGGTGGGGTTGAGGAACAGTGGGCGAAACTAAAAAGGGAGCATAGTAAATGCAACAAACCTCTGTATCAAACAAGTGAGCAAAAGCAAGAAAAAAAAGAGACTGCTATGGTGCTCAAAAGAGGTGACTGAAAAGGTAAAGGCTTAAAGTGCAGCATTCAGAGGGTATAAGGAGACGAAGAGGGAAAAGGATAGGGAAGTGTGTGTCAGAGGAAACAGAGGGAAGCAGAGAAAACAGTAAGGAGTACAAAGGTGCAAACTGAAGGGATAATAACCCAGGCAGTAACAAAAGGGGACAAGACATTTTTTTAGGTATGTCAATGAAAAGAGGAAGACCAGGAATGAGATTAGCCCTTATGGAAACCGTACTGCTGTCCGGATAGAAGGTTATATTTGTTAAGGTGGTCAGTAAGTGGGTCGGCAACTATGCGTTCTAGTGCCTTAGACGGGGAGTAGGATAGAAATGGGGTGGTAGTTGTTTGTGGATGTGCCGTCACCACTTTTATGGATGGTGTGATGTAGGCAGATTTCCAGTGGGTAGGGAATTTCCCTTGACAGAGGGAGCAGTTTAGAATGTGGGTGAGTGGGGCTAGGACTTCCTGGAGGGTGAGACGGTTTGGCAGCTTATTGGAAACAGGAGTGATTCTGGAGGACTGGGGGAGGGCAGATGTAGTCCCACTACACAAAAGTGGTAGCAGGGAGGAGGCTTGCAATTATAGGACAGTCAGCCTGACATAGGTGGTGAGAAAGTTAATGGAATCACTGCTGAAGGATAGGACTATTGAATATCTTGAATCTAGTGAGTTACATGACCCGAGGCAGCGTGGTTTCATGGGGGTCATGTCAAACAAATCTGATAGATTTCTTTGAATGGGTAACAAAGGAATTATATCAGGGTGGAGCAGTGGACATGGCCTATCTAGATTTCCATAAGGCTTTCGACAGCATTCCATGCAGGAGACTAGTAAGCAACCTGGGCAGCTTAAGAATGGGTCCAAAGGTGGTAAAACAAATAAGAAATTGGTTAGGGGATAGGTGATAGAGGGTGGTGGTAAAAGGAGCTCCTTATGAGGAAGGGGGCTGACCAGTGAGGTGCCTCAGGGACAGTGCTGGGACTGGTCCTCTATAATGGTAAGTGACACTGCAGAGGAGTTGAAAGAGAAGGTCTGCCTCTTTGTGGATGACACCAAAATTTGCCAGAAAGTGAACACTCTGCGGGGGTGGAAAGGGTGAGCAGAGACTTGAGAAAACTAGAGGAGTGGTCCAGGGTATGGCAGCTGGGTTTCAATGCAAAAAAGTGCAAAATAATGCACTTAGAGCACAGAAACCCAGAGGTAGAGTACAAAATTAGTCAAGTGGTGTTGACGACTACCAAGCAGGAAAGAGATCTGGGGGTAATCATATCTAATGACCTAAAGGTGGCCAGGCGGTGTGACAAGGCAGTCAGGAGGGCTAGTGGGATGCTGGCGTGCATAAGGAGAGGTATCAAGCACCAGCAGAAAGAGGAAGGTGGTATTGCCTCTGTATAAATCACTGGTAAGACCCCAATTAAAGTACTTTGTCCAGTTCTGGTGACCACATCTCTGGAAGGACATACACAGAGTGGAGGCAGTCCAGAGGAGGGCAACTAAAATGGTGCAGAGTCTACATCAAAAGCCCTACGAGGAGAGACTAATGAACCTCAATATGTACACCATGGAAGAGCGGAGGGAGAGGGAAGGATAAGACAGAGAACCTTAAATAACTCACAAGGGTAAATAAGGCACAGAAGAGAAGTATTTTTCAGAAAAAAGATGCCCAAGAACAGGGGGACATGCTATGAAGCTGGAGGGGGTAGAGTCAAGGGAGATGTGAGGAAGTTATTTTTCACAGAAAGAGTGGTGGACTCCTGAAACAGCCTTCCTGTGGAGGTGGTGGGGGTGAAAACAGTGGTGGGCTTCAAGGATGCATGGGACAGCACAATGGAATCATAGTGGAAGGGGGGAAGGAGAAAGAGCTGTAGATCAAGTATGGTCTGCGGTAATAACATAGGTAGGGAAAAATGGGCACACTGGATAGGCCAAGCAATCCTTATCTACTGCCAAATTCAATGTTTCTAAGTTTCTAAAGGCTCCTTTGCAAAAAGACAATTGGATCCCCCACTCATCCATTTCAATTGTTACTAAATTGGGTGGGTATCACTGTAGTATTATATGAAAAAGTTTGATCAAGCATGGCTGTTCTCCACAAGTCATCTCTTCTCAGTAATTTTAAACAAAAACGGGGAAGGGGGACTGTTACTACATAATAATTTATGGCACATATTTGATATGGCATTTTTTTTTAAACCAAGTCCTACACACAAATTATGAAAAATAGAGTCCTGTTTCCTTTACTGTCTGTTCACAATACCCAAACAGAATGGAGGCTCTTCCTTGAGAATTTTTCATTTGATTATTTATGGAGTAGCATTAGTGTATTGGCTGTTCTGCCTTTTCTTACAGTCATGGCATGGATTTGCAAAGAGTGGTGCATGTGATGAAAATAGCAGCTGCATCTGTGACAGGGTATGGTGCAACCAAAGCTGTTCAGCTATGTGCTGTGTCTACGCTTGCATCACTGTTGTGCCACATTTGCACCTGAAAAATGACTTATGCCACATTTGAGTCACAAAAATGACCCACATTAATTTTCAGTACTCTTTAAATTATGCTTTTGATAACCAGGTAATGCCCTCAGTCTATTTCTAGGGGTGATCATGGGGCACTTGAGAGGTTGAGTTAGTTGCTCAGGGTCACAAAGTATGCAAGTGAAGTTTGCGGGAATCAAACCCAGGTCTGCTGGATGTGCCAAGCTCATTCTCAACTTGTTACTCTAACCTCTAGGATATACTGCCTGCCCTGGTCGCAGCAACGATTTGCTCGAAAATTATGGCGCAAATATTGGACCACTAAAATGGTGGTCTAAGTCATGTGGCACTTATAAAAGCAGCAAAGTAGCCCCTCCCCAAACTGAATGGATTACAGCGGTGGAAGACACAAGAGGGGCACAGAATGAGGAATATATAGGTGCATCACAAGTTAATGAAGATAGAAGGACTCTCAGGGCACTTTGGACAATAAGCACCAGTGTCACAAATTTGCATAATTTATCATTTTCAACTGCGCTGCATTTATGACAGAAGTTTCTTCTTGTGCCATGTCACGTCATCCATGATGCAAGTATTGAAATATGGTGCAAGTATGTTGCTGCAACTTTGTGATGCCGATTTGCATATTTTGACACACCCGTACCATTTTTGGGGCACCTTTAAAAATCCCACCTCATGGAGTTTTAGAAGATCACTCTAAATGATTTAAAACATCATACAGCTCTCTTTAAGTGAACTGTATACAAACCATATGGGTTACTAGTGGGCGCTCCCCTTGAAATGTGAAATGCATGTGAAATACTTTGGGATTAGGTGCAAGCCTGTCTTTATAGCAAAGTTTGATGTAATTCATCTGTTTTGCATGAATAAAGGCCTATTTTTTTTTTGCGTTATATATTTATCCCTCCTTCTTGCCTCCTGGTCCGCCACTCCTTCCGGCTGCTTATGCTTTCTGCAACCCCCTCGCCCTGTCCCTCCTCCCCACACCCCAGATCGCAGCCAACCCAAGGGTGGCCCGGCATATCCTTTCGCTGGGTGGGTCCCCCTCCCCCGAGGGGGAAGGCACCGGGAGGGGGGGGCAACCAGCGTACTAGGCATCAGTCCCTGAGTGCTGCTGAGGTGGGTTTGGAGGCGTCAGGGCATCTTGAGCCAACAGAAGTGAGGCAGCCATCATCCGGCGGACCAGGAGGCTGGATTTTCCGCTTTTCTCCCCGGGGCGTGGTGTGCCACGAACATCTAGGCGTAGCCGACGTTCACCACGCCCCTATGTGCGTTGAGACTCCACTGCTGGACTCCCTGGCCTCTGCCAGGGGGTACCAGACAGCGAAACGCGTCCCCTCCCTCCTCCTGGAGTAGGCGAGCAGTCGTGGGACGCTCGAGCCTACTCCTCCCCCCGGCCGGCTCTCCAGCGACCCGTAAAGGCCTTTTTTAAAGTGTGTGATCATCATTCTAGTTTGGAACCTTGGAGTGATGAGTGCTAAGATTTATATGCACAAATTTTATTTCTGTTTAAAGTATTAAAAGTCCATGGATGTGGCCACATTGTTGAGCTGTAAAGTTATAGGAGATTAAAAAAAAGTGAAAAAACTCAGTCCCTTGGCATGAGCAGTTAATATTTTTTGGAACTTAGTTTTTTTAAGGGATGGAGAGGGTCAGCCACTCATACAATAACATTTTTTTACTCTTTTTTTTCAAATTTGAGAGTTAGGGTGCTTACCATCGTCACCACCCACCCCGACCATACATTTAGGGGGTTTGAATCTGGCCAGAATCAAACATTTATTTATATATATATATATATATATATATATATATATATTTTTTGTGGTAGTTTTTTGTATGTTTTTTCTCCCGTTTCTCCACCTGAGGCCTCGGCACATGGCTGTGCATGCATGTGGAGGCATGTACGCACACCGTGGCACCAGCTTAGCCCCTTCCATCCACCTGTAACAATGCCAACCCCTCCCACCTACGCTACCTACTCCACCTGGTAGGAGCGGAACTACAGGGGGGAGTGACAACCCACCACCCCCAGGAGAGGACAGCAGCCTACCAGTTTGCTCAATCCTACTCCTCCCTCCCCCCCCCACGTGCTGGCACCCTGATGACCCAAGGTCATTCCTGAGCCCGGGTCACTAGCATAGCACAGCAGAATTACATTTTAAGGGATGAAAAATTTAACCCATTTTTTGGGCCAAAATAAAAGTAAGGATTTACATGGCCAGGGGGGTATCGGGCTATTTTAACTTGAGGAGCTGAGTTGCAGTTGTGTTCCACCAGGGCTGAGTAGCTGATTGCTGCAAAAATTTAAACAATCAAAAAAAATACATCCAACACCAGGGTTAGGTACCTGATTTTGAAAGGGATGTTGGATTTATCCAATACCAGAATTAGGCACCTGGTCTCCGAAAATAGAAAGGGGGCAGTCTGGTGTCCAGCATCTAAAAAAAAAAAAACACACGAGGGACCTGTTTTTTATATATTTTTACCACGATGTTGTTTCATTTATGCAGCCATGTGCTCTGCAGTACTAAATTAGCATATAACTTTTTAATGTGACCTGTTTTTGTTGCAAAACAAATGAAAGGCTCTATTCTGGGCCAGTAGCTAAAAAAGTGAAAGTTTCAGTCTTTAAGTCAATGGGCCCAACTCACAAAGCCCCACTGAATGGTGCAAGGTTCTTGCAACACAAGGAATGGTGCAAGGTGTAGCTTGCGCCAAAAGATGTGCCAGGAGAAATTCACAAAAACAGCCTGTGTCAAACACAGACTGCTTGCACCAAAGGGGGCTTGCACTGTCCTTGTGGCACAAAATGGACTGTGACATGGCACTAGGGGACTTGCAGTAGATGCAGGCTGCCATATCTCCTAATTCAGGATTCACAAAACCCTCCCAGAAGGCAAATTTCTAAGTATCCTTAGACCAGCCAGGCTGATCTAAGGGTACAAGAAATGTGTCATCTGGAAGGGTTAGAGACTATGTGCCACCCCCGGAGTCCTCCCTGAGCAGCAGGGGACTTGTGCCATGGTCACCCCCAAGCCCCGATCCCCTTTTTAGCAAATTACTCATGTCCCTGGTAGTCTAGCGGACCCCCCTCCCTAACCCCAATGCCCCCCATAAATTATTATATATCTTTCCCTGGTGGTCTAGTGGACCTCCTTCCTTATCTGTGATCTCCCCATAAATTATTAGATATTTTTCGCTGATGATCTAGTGGACCCCTCCCTATCCCCAATGCCCCCATAAATTATTATATATCTTTCCCTGATGATCTAGTGGACCCCCCTTCCTCTCCATGATCTCCCCCATAAATATTTATATATCTTTCCCTGGTGGTCTAGTGGACCCCACTTCCTGTCCCTGATCTCCCCCATAAATATTTATATATCTTTCCCTGGTGGTCTAGTGGACCCCACTTCCTGTCCCTGACCTCCCCCATAAATATTTATATTTCTTTCCCTGGTGGTCTAGCTGACCCTCTCCTTATCCCTGATCTCCTCCATAAATATTTATATATCTTTCCCTGTTAGTCTAGTGGACCCCTCTCCTATCTCTGATCTCCCCATAAATATTGGTCACCAGCTCGGGGATCGGGCAGGGGGGGGAGCGAGTGGTGGGGCACTGCCTGCTGAGTTGAGGGTATCCACTAGACCACCAGGGAAAGATATCGAATAATTTATAAGGGACATTGGAGATAGGGAGGGGGGCCGACGAGACCACCAGGGATAGATATTTAATAATTTATGGGGGAGATCAGATAGGGTGAGGGGTTTGCTAGATATAGTCACTGTTCATCAATGCAGCTACCACCCATCAGCTCTTCAGCTTGCAGAAAACCTCACAGATGCACTGTCTGTTTGGCACACAGCCACAGTTTCTGCAAGCTGTGGGACTTTGTCATTGGGACTCTACCCGATAGTGAAACGGGAGCAGGGTCCCTAATGTGCTGAAATCAGTACAACTTGCACTGACATTTTTGAATTGGGCCCAATGTATTTATTATCTTCTGATGCTGTCACAGACGTAGCAAGCAAAAGCTAGAAATAGTGGCACGAGGTCATACCCCCGCTTACAAAAACAGTGCGGCACACAATGCCGCAGGCAAAACAGTGAAAGGAAATTAAAGAAAGGTGAAAACACCAACTGGCACAAAATGCAGAAGCACCATAGAAAACAATAGGGAAACATGAAGTCTTTCTTGTTTTGTGGGGGGCTCTGTCCATGCGCGAATGAATAAGCATATCCCAGGGAATATGCATATTCATTTGCACATGCCCCATATTGCAGCTGGAGTTTAAGACCCCAATTTTTAGCATTTTAAGTCCTTGTTTAATGTCAGCTAGCATGTTCTTGAGTTCAGTTTTCTTCATACTCTGAAAAAATCTGTTTAGCTGAACCCTGGTGTGCTGAGGCATGCATGATCCTTCTGGTGCTTCAGTGCTGTTTAGAGATGTGACCATGCATTGGTTGCTGGCACTTTAAACCCAGGCGGAGTGTGGGGGTTTCACTTTGATGGGAAATTATTTTAAATTATGTACTTTTGGGGGGAATACAGTAAGTCTTGCATTACATTCTGCCTTTATTCTGACAGTGCTACAGACACTAAAGACACATTTAAGGATACCCCCCAAAAGTAAGTAAAACACTGACAGTGTCCCTTTTGAGCTGAGAGAGTGCAAGTCAAGTTTTTAGCCATGCAGCAGGTACTTGGAGAGCTGAGTTATAAGCTGTCAAAAATGGGGTTGATACAAACACTAACTCAGCACCAATACACAGTACTGGCCCTACCATGTTAGTATAATATATGTATACATGTTTTGTAAATTCCAGTTGAACCAAGTAAATCAACTGTTTTTACACAAGGCTGCAGGATACAGGCCTGGGGCAATATGTGTGATGATGCAGCTGTCACTTCCAAAGCAGCTCCACTATTACAGACATTGTCCCAAGACCATAGCGGGCTTCAGGAATAGCTCTATCGGACACTCGTGGGACATATGTATCTTCACACATATGCCCTGGACCTGTAGTGTGCTTCATGATTTGCCCTGCAAGCCACTCATGAAGCAGCTGCACCACCATCTCACACATTTCCCCGAGCCTGTAGTGAGCTTTGCAATTGACCGTATGGGCCATTCACAAAGGAGCTGGCTCATCACATGCATTGCACATTACTTGTAGCATGATTTGTGAATGGACCTGAGGGCCGCTTACAAAGCAACCACATGTTCACACACATTGCAGCGGACCTGTAGTACACTTCGCAGATGACCCTCTGGCCCAATCGCAAAACAGTGCAACATCCCACAAATTGCCCAAGGCCTGTATCCTGTGGTCTTGTGTCTCACAACATACAAGTGATGTGTCCATCATGAGGTATTACTGATTAATGTTAAAACATATGTATTATTGGTAAACCAAGGTTGTGCTGTGGCATTCAGTTCAGTTGAGCTCACTGGGGTGGTGGATAGGAGTGGGCAAAGTCAGGGTTCAAAAAACCCTAATATCACATTTCATTACTTTTTTTTTCTCCTAAATAATAAACCTTAACTTGTGCACTAATGTAGTTTTTTTTTTTAACAATTAATTTTCCTGTCTTTTTGATAAAGATAGCCACATTACTGTAAGCCTGAAACCCTTGGGGATCCCACCTCTCCTTTGCCTTACCTCTCTGAGGGGGCCAGTCTGGGATTTTTCATCAGTGGGCAACCTGGGAATGCTTATACATGCTGTCCCAGGAGAGCTCATTCGACAATATGGCAAAGGTTTTCACTGCTATGCAGATGATACCCAACTGTATTTGTCCTTTGCCCCGGGAACATACACTGCTATGGACATACTGAACAGCTGCCTTGCTGAAATCAAGGATTGGATGTCCTCCAGCTGGTTGTGGCTGAACCCTAATAAGACGGAGGTACTGGTGATTGAGCCAGGTCGAGGGTGTGATTGAGGCATTGCTGGTGCAGATACAGGATTGTTCCTGGGATTGGCTCCATTGCTGGCCTCCTCTAGTGTGCAAAATCTTTGTGTGATCTTCAACAGCAGATTGACCTGGAATCCCAGGTGTCTTCTGTTGTCAAGAGTATTTTTTTACCACTTGAGAAATATCACCAGGATTAAGCCTCTAGTTCCACCCAAAGACTTTTCAATGCTAGTACATGCATTTGTTACTTCAAGGCATGATTACTGCAACTCTCTATACCTCTGGGTCACTGGAGGAACCCACCACCGGCTGCAGCTGGTGCAGAATGCAGCAGTGAGGTTACTGACTATCCTGGCTAGGTCCAGTCATGTGGCCCCTATTCTGCGAGCTCTGCACTGGCTGCCGGTCTGGTGGAGGGTCATCTTCAAGGTGGGTTTGCTCACCTAAAGGCCCTATATGGGCTGGGTCCTAGTTATCTGGCTGAGCTCCTCTCACCTTCCACCTCAACCCAATCCCCCCAGTCCTCATCTAGAGGGTTCTCGACATTCCTAGGCTTAGGCTGAAAACCTCCAGTGACTGTGCTTTTAGTGTCGCCAGACCTATCCTAAGGAACTCCTTCCCAGCCACTGTCAGAGGAGTCCGGATGGTTGAGGCCATTAAGAATGGCAGGCATTCCCTGATGCGGCCATGTGATCTATCTTCACTGACCCATGTTTGGGACTAAGATACAATAATATCATAGGCTACTGATTTTATTATTACTACTGAAGTTTTATCTTACTGTTTTAATAATTCTTTATTTGTTCTATGTATTTTGATTTTTATATTGTATTGTCTGTACTACTTTAATTTGTAAGGTGCCCAGAGCCTCCAGGATTGAGCACCATAAAAATAAAATTTGCCTTGCCTTGCCTTACAACATAGCATGGTGCCTTCACCCAGGGTAGCAATAGGGGTACCTGGATACTGTACTGATTACCTCACCCAGGAAGTTATACAGTTCCCCTTCCCATACAGAAGCAGTAACCCCAAACAAAAACTGATGCTGTAAAGAAATTTTAAAATGCACCCAATGTAAAATGCAATAAATTAAGAATTTACTCTTAGGGGAAGGAAGGAAAGAACAAGAGGTAGAGATAGGATAAATAGAAACAAGGGGACTTATACCAGGGCCAGTTCATTACTGCCATCTTTATCAACTTGGCCAAAGCCTTTGACACTACGTCCGAGCCCCTTCTCCAGGTCTCTTGGACAATCTTAAAGAGCAGCTGATACCTTCAGGACAACTTTAATAAAACCTAATATTTAGACACAGTTCAGCTTGTATGCTACGCTAGTTCTATATTCCTCCTCCACATTATTTACTACTGTGGTCATTTGCATTAAAGCAAAATCTTTGCTTCTGAAGAGTTAACCTATTCCTGTTGCTTTCTCCCTACCTGAGGTCATAATGCACTGCTTGTGACATCACAGTTACTGTCATGCTAATAGATGGTGATGTCACAAAAGAGGATTATGACTTGAAGTAGGGAGTAAGCTATAGAGACAGATGAACTGTAAAGGAACTATAAAGGATAAAGATCATGTATTCATGCAAATTTACTCAGTAATAAATAATGGAGAAGAGAAACATATAGAGTATATATGGAATGCAAGCTGAATTGCATCTAATTATTATGTTTTTTAAAGTTTTCTTTGCGGCATCAGTAGCTCTTTAAGGCAGTGGGTCTCTCTGCCTCCTCAATCAGCTGGTTCTGTGCTTACCTTCAGGGCAGCTTGCAAGCTGTCTGTATCAAAAACATCGTATCCCCCCATTCCCAATTTGCTCAAGTGTTCCCAGTGATCTGTACTGGTCTCCATACTCTTTTCCATATTTTTGAATTATCTCCCTTCTGCCTGTTCCTTTGCGTCCACTCACATGTATGCAAAATTACACTATGCTGTTTGCCTCTGGCTCCTCTGCTGCTGACCTTGCTGCTCAACTCCAACAGGATTTTGCCAATGTCTGGAGCTGTTTTTGATCCAATCAACTGTTCATAAATACCATGAAAATGGTCTCCATGACCCTTTACTCTAATAGAGGCTCAGTAGGCTCTCCACCCCCACCCCCCGCCACCATACCTTCCATAGTACTGGGATTGAGAATGTATCCTCCTTTTAGTACCTTGGGATCTGGCTGGACCATCACCTTCAAACCCAAACTCAAGCTCCACCTCTCCTACAGCTCCACGTGCTCTGTTTTCTGAATGCCTGAACTTCACCCGCTAGTTAGCCAACTAATGTCTGACTCCCCATCATACCTCTAATCTGGGCTGTGGGCGGCCTCCTCATCCCATCCAAATCCCACCTCCTCCATTGCTCCCACCCACCCTCCACCTCCTCCCCACACCTACTCTCAACCCAACCTTGGTGCCACCCCCACCTCCTTCAGCATGTCCTGTCAGCCCCAATGCCACCACGTTCCACAAGCCCCTCTGACTAACCTACCCCTTGTGTGCCACTGACAAAGTCTTGCTTTTGGGCTGCTTACCACCCCCCATCCACCCACCTCCATTTGTACTCTGACCAAATAGTTTCCCATACCCTGTTTCCCTGGTAACCCCAAGGGGTTCAGACCTCTCTCTGCACCAAACCCTCCGCTAGCCTCATGCTTCCTGTTGCTGTTGCAATTTCCCTGGACTGTGTAAGGATCTGACTCTCTGTATTATACTATGTATTGCTAGAGTATATCTACCCTGCACTTGACTGTTTGTTTATTGTCTATTACTGCTATATGATGTGGAACCTTTGTAAAAGAGCCTTGGCTCAAAGGTTATTTCTGAATCACTAAATAAATAAATTAAATAAAATCACCTTGACTTTGAAGTCTAGTGGGGTCCTGCCTGTTTGTTCCCTGGTTCATGCATTAGCACTTTGGAGGTTTTCAGTTTATTCTCTGCTTTAATACTGAGCATTCGCTGCTTTTGGTCTGTTATGTGGTGGGTAGTGCTGGAATTCTGTGTGCTAGCCATCACCTTGACTGCCATCCACTACAAACTCTACCCCAAACTGGGTGTGGTCTACAGGAACAAAACCATTATCTCACTTCCTACCCAAAAAGAGCTAGTTTTGAAGATGATCCTCCCTATCTTTGACTATGGTGACATTGTCTGTGGAGTTGCTTCCAGTTCCAGCCTTTCTAGACTGGACTCCCTCTTCAACTCATTCTGCTGTTTTGCCATGGACTCCCCTCCCTGTATCCACCACTGCTTCCTTTACTCCTCCCTCTCCCTCCCTTCCCTTAATGCCTGGCACCATGCCCCCTTATAAAGACTGAGCAGTCGACGTGCCAGGGCCTGGTTAAAGCATCCTCCTCACCTCATTGTGCTTTTGTTATTTTTTAACAAAATAAAATAAATTACAAACTTCTTTACCCTCTTCTGGTCTCTTGAGTGCTGGTAACTGCATTTTTCTTGCCACACCCACTGTGCTCCTTCACCTTCAAATTCAGGCTTGCATCTCACCCTCCCTACCTGTCCACCCTCCTCTCCCCCCACATCCTCCTATCCTCTACGGAACACTGTACCTCACTGCTTTCCCCTTCTCTCCAGGAAAATTACCGTGAGCCAGGTTGTCTTTTTGTTTCATTTCCCCAAGCTCCGCTCCTCTCTTTGCCTCTCTGTCCACTCAGCCTTTCCCTTCTCCTCCCTCAAGTCCCTTCTTCGTGACTTTACTCCCCTCTCCTGCAACTGTACCTGACCCCTGTCCTTAGCATGCTCCTTCTTCCCCTCCTGGTTTATTGGGTACCCCCTTCCCGACTCTGAGCAATTTTCTGCCCACCCAAAGACCCAGTCTCTGGGGCATTATGCATGCAATAATACCCAACAGGGTAGGAAGTATTGGGCTATACCAGACCATCCAGGGTCATAATGAGGCCCAACTCTGCAAGCAGAGGGCTTTATAGCCCCTGGAGAGTCCGGTATAGCCCATACTGCCCACCCTGGAGAGTATTATTGCACTTGAAGGTCCAGTATAGCCCATACTGCACACTCTAGAGGGTATTATTGCACTTAGGAAAAGGATTTGGGGTGATTTAAATAAAATGTTTATTTTTTAATTAAAAAAATGTAAAAAGGAAAAATTTAATAAAAATCAATAAAAAAGCCGATTTGTGTAAAGTAGTCCCTGCACTGCACAGTGCTGGTACTGGCAGTAGAGGGCACTGTAGCCATTATGTTGATTGCAGGAGTCTTTCTACTTCCCAGTCCCGATGTTTTAACTATGTGGTTAGGATTTACAGCCTATTTTCCAACTCAACTAGAGGGCTTTCTTTTTTTTTATTTGGTTAAACTGTGGTCGGAAGGAAGATGCAGTCGTCATGGCGTTACACCCGGAAGTATGCTGGAATGGGACAAGGCGTCAGAACACTAGTTTTTCTTTTTTTTATTTTAAAATAAAGTTGAGGCTTCCATTTCATTTTTCATATCCCCTTTACCTTTATTTGGCACTGGATTGGTAGTGGCAACTGCTCTGTATGTGAGCGGAACTTGAGAGCCAGTGGGACATCAGAAGTGGCACCATCGATTAACTGGCAAAGATGATTGCAGTATGACATTATTTTACTTTTGTTCTGTTTAAGGGTAAAAAGTTATAAACGCGGACTTATTTTGTTATGTTTTTGACCGTGTGTGTGTTTGTGGGGGGGGGGTGCAGAGCGAGGAGAGAGCAGATGACAGGAAAGATGCCCAAGTGTGTAGCACTCGTAAGCAGTTGTCTCTGACAAGCAAAAAAACAAAAAAATTTTTTTTTTATATAATGAGAGGGGAGAATTTAAATAAAAAAATGGCACAGTGTGTGCCACTTGAATACATATACTGCAGTGTGTGTGTGTGTGGGGGGGGTGGCCACACGGATCAGTCACTCTGCAAAACAGTGAAAAAAGCATGGGGGCAATTTCAAACTTAAAATGCTATGGGCACAAGGATTTCAGAATGCAATCAGGCAACAGAGACTGGGACTCATTATTTTCTGATCTCTGATGCCTGATACCAGATCAGCTGGTTGATGGCCAAATCCAATCAGCATCATGAATTTTCCCTGTCCGTTTTCTAACTGCTCCTAATACATGTTCACATCTAGAAATGTATTGCACCTGTGCCTTACTGTATTGTACTGCACTGTTTTCACACTCACCATATTGCATTGTTCTTGCACCTGTTGTTTTGAATTGTGTTGGTTTACCTGCTTATATATCATGACTGCCCAACTGTGATGTATTTTAATTTTTATTACAGTTGTACCTTATTGTATTTTATTTTCACTCGCACCTTTTGTACTGCTTAGTCCCCACAGATGCGTCTAGAAACAAACTGTTATCAGCTCAATATGTCTTTCCTGATAAAACTTTAGAAATAAATAATAGATATTTTAAGCAAATAATATAACTCTGAAACTTTCTGGCAAGCCTACAGGACCCTCTCTCATAAGTCCTTTAACCTCACAAGTGTGGGTCACTTTCCCCTCAAAGGCTGTGCAGGAGAGCTCTCCACTTATTGCAGCAGACACTGTACCTCACTATGAAGGCATTGACTGGCATAGAGTTGGGGCTTATTGGCATGTCAACACAGGTCATCGCAATGCACAGTGACAAATATTCAAAGGGGCTTTTCCTAATGTCTCTTTCTAACTAAAATGCAAGAAACACCTCAGAGCCTTGGCTCTGAGGTATTCATGGTTTTTGTTGACAGTTTGGAACTGGTGCTTGGAAGCCCACTGCTCAGCAAAGGCGAGTTCAACAGTGAGACACTCTCGAGATGGCAAGCAGGATGCAGACAACTGGGCTGGAAAAGCAGCTTTTCTCTAGAAGCTGAGATGTCCACTCTCTAAGTGTGCAGTCACAATTTCTCTCCATCTCCTCTCTCTCATTGAGACTGGGAGTAATGACCCTAAATTACTGGCAAGGTTCTGCATCAAGACTTCATGTGGGGCCAGACACTATCCCTGCAAGAAGGTAACTGGTTCTATTCACTTCTAAATAACAGTCAGGGTGCACGGCAAGACTATAGCTCAGCCCAGGGATATAACCAGCTGGAACATTGCATTAGGTGAGCAGGATCCCTAAGACTGATGGAGTCAGAAAACATCTGGCAGGGAAATAGCAAAACAGATTATGCTGCTCCAAAAGGCCTTTGGTTGGTGCTTTGTAGAAGGCACACACAGTCTCACTTGGTAAAGTACTCTGATGGTGCACCTTTTAGCCTAACAAGCTCTCCTGAGTTCTGGTGGTAGCCATCTATTCATTGCTGAATCACACTCACACAGCCCACAGGTTGATCTGGGGTTGGCCCAGATTTAAGTTCAGGAGCCTTTTTTATAGGGCTTTAACTTGGTGTCTGATTGGAGTACAGATACCATGTATCTAGTTTGCATGGCCATGCTCTGCAAATCCTGGGTCAATCATTGTGGATTTTCACTGGCATGTCAAAACTCTGACCTTTCCCCATAGTGGTTGTAGGTTTCAGAGGGCTTTTAGTGCCATGGCAGCAGCAATGTTTGTTTACATTTTGTTTGGCTGTGTGCAACTCATACTGCTTTCCCTGGATGCCCCTTTGGGCTTTGTTTCAGTTTCTCCCAACCCTGCCACCTGTCTTGGGGCAGATGTGGTGGGCACTGTGCCCATTGCAGAGTTGAGGCCCATGGGGACAACATCTGTCAGTGGAGAGGCTCTCTCCCTCCTTATGGTCCTTTGGCTAATATCGCACATGAATAGTTTATCCAGTGCTGCTCCAGCGGTGAATCTTAAGTGCTCCCAGACCTGCCACCAGCCCTAAGGTTGGGAAGCTACTGTGTGCCCGATGGTGCCTCCTTTACCCAGCCCTAACAGCACAGTCCTTGGGCAGAGATTGCAGGATGCATGTGAGATTGTACAATGAAGCTAAAAGTGTTGCTGCTGTGAAGCCATGGTGTTGCCTGCCTGGTCCCGCAGCTGCAGTTCCATGAGGACCGGGGTGAAGACTCCATTGGTGCAGTGCTGGGGCTCTGGGTCCAATAATTGTTTTTCGTGATAGTGATATCACAGATACCTTTATGAATAATTATGTTGTCATCACTAGTGTGAATAACTTTTCAGAATGTAGACATTACCTTCTCATGATGTCATCACTAGTGTGAATAACAAGTTTTCAGAATGTTGACACTACTTCCTCATGCCACCTTCTTTTGTGCCTTGGATGATGCTCCTCAAATGTCTCATAACTGCAAGCTGCTAATGCCATGCCACCTCTGAACAATCCTCCTCCTCTAAAAGATGAACTCAGTACTGATGTGCCCTGCTAATTCTAAGTATTAAATGGCACTCTGATGGATAACCTCGGATATTAACTTTTTTTGTAATTAGGAAAAGTCTGATGATGCCGTTTCTGATGTGACTATAAATAGGATAATTTGGTCAGATAGGATAATGATTATCCAATATGATAATCCAGTTATCTGACATCAGTGATTGGGACTAGAGATGGTCAAAGACAAGAAAATTTTCATGAAATTCTTCGCTAAGTTTCCTGACTTCACATAGCACAAAGTAGCACGTTATGTAGTTCGTCACCTGATGAAGTGACCACTTCAACAGGTGAGTGCTGCATGCACAGTAATGGCATTTCTCTGGTGAAGTGCCACTAGACAACTTTGTTTTGTCTGGAGAAGTGGGTACTTTGGCATGCAATGAGGCACATCGCTGGTGGAGTGCCACTATGTGAAGTAGTTTTTTTTTTTTTACATTTTTAAAATAAACCTACCTGCACCCATGTAGCTATGTTCTCCCAACCCCTCCCACCAGTCCAGCTATAAAAATAAAAAAGCCCCACCCCACCTCTGTAGCACCCATATATCCCTTGTCTTCCTAGTCCCATTGAATATGTATATTATTAGTACCCTTCTCCCCAACCAAAGACCTCTTTGTTGACATAGTAAACAATACAACCAACCACTCACCTCCCCCATCCCATTGCAACCCAGTAAAACAACAAGGATAGAACCTCAGCCCACTACCACCTGGCATCCTATCATATTTCCTCTACCCTGAGCTGCTGAGACTGAGACAGAGAGAGTGAGAAAGCAGCCACAGCGTCTTTGAATCAAGAAGGTTATTTTCTAGACTACACTGAACTGAATTATTACTTTTTGGAACTGTGTAAATAATTAGTATTGATTCTGTTTTTGAGGTTGACTTTTCTTAGTTTTAACTTTAATTTGCAAGGGAGGAACTATAGCTGGGAGACATTTGCAGTCATTTGTGACTAGACCTGTTACTTAACCTCTGTGAAATAGATATCTGAAATGAAGGAAGGCAATCCCGGGATGTAGGGTCAGAGTTGTAGTTGATTGTTTCTGGACGGCATAAGTTTACACCCTCCCAACTTCTTCCCTCACCCCACCCACCCCAAGTGCATAACTTCCTTTATAGCAGGGGTTCTGACATCACTTCCCCAAAACTGCTAGCAACATACACCTGTTCATATCCTTAAAGGCACAGCACACTGAATGGGGGAGAGACACTCACAAGCTTGCACATACTAAAATAAGAACAAAAAACAACAAAAGAAAAGCATCTGTAACTGGAAGGGACACATACATGTGGGGAGTAGTGCAATGCACTGGCTATGGAGCAGCAGTCTTCCGGAAGACATTCTGGAGACTACATTGCTACTCTATTTGCAGACACCTCTTTGGTCTGAGGGAGGAGGTTGTTCATCTCCATGCTGACCTGGCAAGTATTCGGGAAACCTGCTCCCCCACCCAGGGACCACCCAGGCCACTGCCACTACTTAAGAGGTTGCCAAGAAAGAGAAGTGGTTGGACCATGGTGGGCTCAGGGAGGGTGAGGGTGATGGAACAGAGTCACATCCCTCCAGTTGTGCCTCTCCACAATTCATTCACCACTCTGGAGGGAGCATGGTTCCTCTATGGAGGCACCCACAGTGGAGACCAAGGAGGATGCTGGAAACCTCCACAATAGAGACTCAGAGAAGGGTGGCACAATACCCCACAGAGGAAGGAAACTCCTGGTGGGGGACTCAATTGTTAGGGGGGTAGAACTGGGGGAGGGAAGGGAAAGGGAGGTAAGGTGCCTGCCTGCTGCCATGGCTTGGAGGGACAGGAAACAAATCCTCAGGATCATGGCAGCAGCTGCAATGGGAAGGGAGCTGGATGTCATTATCCACCTAGGGATGAATGACCTGGCTGAGAATGGGATCAGAGCAGTGCAATAGGAGTTTGTGGAGTTGGGGAGGGGGCTTAGACAAATAGCACACATGGTAACTTTCTTGGAAGTGCTACCTGTCTATGGCATGGATGAGGCTAGGGTACTCCGCACCATGGGATTCAATGACTGGTTGAAAAACTGGTGTGAAGCTCAGGGATTTGGCTTCATTGGGGACTGGGGCTCCACCTGGAGGGATGCAGGCCTATACAACCATGATGGTCTGCATCTATACAGGAGGGGAACCAGGATCCTAGGTGATAGGTTTAAATGTTTCATTGGCAAGCATTTAAACTAGCCAAGGGGGAGGCACTGAAAAGGAAAAGGGAAATCCTAGCCCCCCCCAAAAAAATCAGGGTAATTAGTGAGGTAAACACCAAGACAGAGCAGTCAATAGGGAGAAGGTCGGGGTAAATGGAGAAAAAGACAAAGGCAGTAAGGACAGGGATGGGGCAAAAAGAAATAAAGCCATAAAAAAATGGAGGGTAATGAGTACCAGTGCCCATAGTCTAGGTAAAAAGCTCCCCGAAATGGTGGCCTTGATGGAAAATGGATGCCTGGATATTGTGGCAGTCACAGAAACATGGTACACAGAGAACCATGACTGGGATGTTAACATACCAGGGTACACAATCTACAGGAGGGACAGGGAGGGAAGAAGAGGAGGAGGATGGGCTCTCTATGTAAGGAAAGGGATCAAAGCAACAGAACTAAAGGGTAAACAGGGAGGAGAGGATGCATTGTGGGTCACCCTGGAGACTGGAAATGGCTCCACAATCTGCACAGGGGTTGTATACAGACCACCATCTCAGGAAGAGGAAATGGACAAGGAAATGATAGAAGGCATCCTTGGGATGGCAGAGAAAGGGGAGATATTGCTGATGGGGGACCGGAATATGCCAGATGTTAACTGGAGCACCTTTGCTGCAGCCATATCCAAGAGCAGGGCCATTCTCGATGCCCTACAGGGGGCATGCTTCAGACAGCTAGTTATGGAACTCACTCAGGAGGGAGCAATCTTAGACCTGGTACTCTCAAATGGGGACAGAGAGAGGATCTCTGATCTTGAAGTGGGTAGCCATCTGGGAACAAGCAACCACGAAACAGTGTGGTTCACGATAAACTTAGCTGTAGAGTCAAGCCACACAAAAGTGAAGGTACTGGACTTCAGGAAGGCTGATTTTGTCAAAATGGGAGAGTGCCTCAGAAAAGCACTAACAAGCAGGCAAGAAGGTGGGGTGGAGCAACAATGGGGAAACATCAAAACCACCATCACAGAGGCAACAAGCCTTTGTGTGAAGCAAATAAACAAATCAAAATGAAAGAAAAAACCACTATGGTTCTCAAAAGAAGTGGCAGGGAAGGTAAGGAACAAAAAGATGGCATTCAGGAAGTATAAGGAAACACAGAAGGAGCAGGACAGAGAACTGTACCAGTTAACGCAGAAGGAAGCGGGGAAGATAGTCAGAATAGCAAAGGCCCAAACCGAGGAAAAGATAGCCAACTCGGTTAAGAAGGGGGATAAAACCTTTTATAGGTACATTAGGGAGCAAAGAAAGTCTAAGGCAGGGATACTGAGGCTGAATAAAGAGGAAGGTGGTTGGGCAGAGAGTAACAGTGAAAAAGCAGAGATACTGAACAAATACTTCTGCTCAGTATTCACAATGGAAAAGCAGTGGAGATACCTAATCCAGTCAATAGAAGCACTCTGGATAGGAGGGTTGATATTAGTCCTTTCACAGAAGAAATGGTTCTGAAAGAACTCTTAAAACTGAAGGTGGATAAAGCAATGGGGCCTGATGGGATTCACCCTAGAATTCTAAAAGAACTAAGGGAAGAACTAGTAACGCCACTGACTACCCTTTTTAATAAATCATGGGAGGATAGTGTGGTACCTGAGGACTGGAGGAGGGTGGATGTGATTCCCCTTCACAAAAGTGGGAGTAAGACAGAGGCAGGAAACTACAGACATGTCAGTTTAACCTCAGTGGTAGGGAAAATGATGGAATCACTTCTGAAGGAAAGAATTGTTGAGTACCTAGAGACCAGTGGGGCACAGGACCCAAGGCAGCATGGATTCATAGCGGGAAGGTCATGTCAGACAAATATAATTGATTTCTTTGACTGGGTGGTCAAAGTAGTAGACCAGGGAGGGGCTGTGGACATGGCAAGGTTGAAGGAATGGTCAAATGTATGGCAGCTTAGATTCAACACAAAGAAGTGCAAAGTAATGCACCTGGGAAACCAAAACCCAGGGGAAGAGTACACAATGAGGGGTGAGATACTGGCAACAACAAAAACAGAAAGGGACCTGGGGATAGTCATATCAGATGACCTAAAGGTGGGCCAGCAATGTGAGAAGGCAGTAAGGAGGGCTGGGGGGATACTAGGATGCATAGGGAGAGGCATCACCAGTAGAAAACAGGAAATTGTTGGCCCTCTGTACAGACAGTTGGTAAGACCACGTCTGGAGTACTGTGTACAGTTCTGGAGACCCCATCTCCGCAAAGACATAGACAGGGTGGAGGCTGTCCAGAGGAGGGCAACCAAAATGGTGCAGGATCTGCACCAGAAGACATATGAAGAAAGATTAAAGAAGCTTAAGACGTATAGCCTCGAGGAAAGGAGGGAGAGGGGGGACATGATAGAAACTTTCAAATACCTCAAGGGAATCAACAAAGTCCAAGAGGGTAGCATCTTTCAGAAAAAGAGATATGCAAGAATAAGGGAGCACAATTTGAAGACAGAGGGGGGATTGCTCAGAGGTAATGTGAGGAAGAATTTCTTCACAGAGAGGGTTGTGGATGCATGGAATAGCCTTCCTGAGGAGGTCGTAAAGTTAAAAACAGTGGGGGAATTCAAGAATGCATGGGACAGACATAAGGCAATTCTAGTGGGGGTAGGAGGAAGTAGGCTGTTGGTTAACTAGGATCTGCAGCTTATCCGTTAGGTAGGGAAATGGGAAGACTAGATGGGCCAATCGGTCCTTATCTGCTGTCAAATTCTATGTTTCTATGTTACCCACTCACCCCAAAAGGGTAAACATAGAAACATTGAAAATGTCATTAGAAAAAGACCATCAATCCATCCAGTCTGCCCAGTTTTACCCTGCCCTACTCCTAGACCTATTGTCTGGATGGGATTTTTGCCCTCACCTCCTAAGTACTAAGCCATATCTGGGTAGTCAGTGAGGAATCCTGCAATAAAGACAACTGTCTCTCTCCATAGCAACCAGACACTAACAGCCTTCTGTTTTCCTAGGTCAGCCACTATCAAGTAAATGAAACTGGTGGCACACTCCTGTAGTAACACCTGATTGTCCTGGTGTGGCTATAGGAGCACATCACTGGTTCCATTATTTGTTGTAGTCAGCATAGAAAGACAGAGGACAATCAGTAGCTGATCACCCTAGCGAGGGACAGTTTTCTTCCTTACAGGACACCTCCCTGACTGACTGAACATCACTTAGTATACTTTTTGGGGCAGGATGTTGCAGTGCCAGTGTGCTGAAGGTTTCTCCATCTTGGTTTACTAGGTTGGATTGGGGAGGTGGGTGGCAGGGTTGTATTTTATACTGTAACTACGAAGTGGACATTGGCATGAGGGAAGGTTGCAAATAATATGCAACTTTGCCAAGAATGGGGAAGGAGGAGGGAGGTCTGAGTGCTTTGAGGGTGGGGATTGGGGGCTTTCATTTCTATGGTTGGGACTGGCAGGAGGGGAACTAGAGAATATAGCTTTGTGGGCAGGGTGCTTTTTTTAAAGATGTTAAAGAAAAGCACCTAAGCACAGTGGCAATGTTCCAGTGCAGTGCCTCGTCAACTGGTGAACTACCCACTTCACCACTATAAGACCTACATATAGTGGTACATTGCCACTATGCGTAATCTTCGCCTCATAAAAGGGGAAGTTTGCCAGGCAAGGAATTATGTGATGTGCCACTTCATACCCTTTCCCACCCCTCAAGGTGTGTGACATCCCTGTCTCAGACCCTGCTACAGTTTCTTCATCTTTCAGCTTCTTTTTTACCTCCTGTGCCCGCTCCCTACTTTCTTCCACTTACCCCTTTCTCCCATCCTTTATGTCTCGACTCCCCCTCCGAACCCCTTCTCCACCTGTGCTTTTTTTGCCACACTACCCCAGCTGCCTCTTTCAAAACCCTCCTGGCTCTAAATCCACACAAAGCTGGGTACCCTGATGGCCTTAACCTCAGGCTCTTTTCTCTCCCTGCTCCTGCCATTGCTGTACCTATCACCCAACTCTTTAACCTCTCCATTTCCCTAGCCTGCATATTTGGCACATGGAAACAGGCTACGATCATCCCTCTTCCCAATAGGGGTGACCCTGCCTCCCCCTGATAGCTACTGCCCTATCTCTCTCTCTCCCCACTCTGGCTAAACACCAAGAACACCCAGTTTTCTCCCAACTCTCCCCTTTCCTTGACTTCTCCTCCTATTTCACTCCCTACCACTCTTGCTTTAGGAAAGCCCACTCCACCCTCACCTCCTTCCTGCGGCTCACTGACTCCATTCTATCAGGCATAGAATGTGGTCTAGTCACCTAAACCATTTTTGCTAAACTGGTCAAAGCTTTCAACACTGTTGCCCAAACTTTGGGGCAGGCTTAAGGCAGTGGGCTCTCTGCCTCCTCAGTTGAGTTGTTCCACTCCTACCTTGAGACCAGCTCTCAAGCTGTCTGTATTGGTGACAACATATCCCCTCCACTCCATATCTGTTCTGGTGTACCCCAAGGGCCTGTTCTTGGCCCAGTTCTGTTCACAATATTCCTGAACAACCTTCCTTCTGCCTGTCCCTTATTCAAATATATGCAGATGACTCAGTCCTCTATGACTCAGTATCCTCTGCCTCTGACCTCATGACCAGGCTCCAACTATGCTTCACCAACATCCAGCACTGGGTATGGGCTAATCAGTTATTCTCTCAATGCCAAGAGCACATTCTCCATGACTTTTGGCACAAGGCAGAGACTTGCTAGGCTCTTCCCCCTCTCCTCCTTCCATACCCTTAATGGTGCTGCAATTGAGTATGTCTCCTTGTTTAAAAACCTCAAGGTCTGGTTGTATCATCACATTGATATATCAGTTCACGTGGCTGCCATCCACCAGAAGCTATGCCCAAACTTGGTGCACTTACCAAGAACAAAGTGTGTATCTTGCTTCCTGCCTGAAGAGAGATTGTTTTAAAGATGATTTTCCCCATCTTTGATTATGGTCAGATTGTTTACAGTGCTGCTTCCAAGTCCACCTTAGCCAGACTGGACCCCCTCTTTCACTCCCTCTGTTGCTATGCCCTTAATTCTCTCCCTAGAACCCACCACTTCTCACTATGTTCCTTCCTCTCCTTTCTGTCCCTTGATGCCAGGTGCCTTGCTCATTGCGCTACCTTCGTCTATACATTCTGGTTCGGGTCCCTTCCCCCTACCATTCCTCCTCCTCAATCCCCCAACCCACCTCCTATTCCTTTCACAACTCTGGCCCTTGCTCCCTGATATTTCCCTCACTAAAATCCTCCACAGGCCAAGTTGCTTTCTACTTCTTCTGCTTCCCTAAACTGTGGGGCTCTCTCACCTTCCAATCTGAACTGCTTCTTCCCTCCGCTCATTCAAATTCCTCCTCCATGAATTCTCTCCTCAACCCTGAAGTTGCCCCTGACCCTCACTTAGGCTTACTCATGTTTGCTGCCCCCAACTCTACATCCCCTGCACCCCTGCTCCTGCCATAAATCATTCCCCATCCACCCTCTTACTTCCCCATTCTCCCCTAAGTGCTGTACTGTGATGCTTTGCTTACTATAAAATTCTGACCTCCATCTGCACTACTTTACAAACCCACTAGTGCATTAGTCACACTACAGTTTTGCTGCCATCTGAACTTTATTGCACAATTTTTTCTTGTTACTATTTATTGTTAACTTGTACCATTTTGATTATTGCAACATATTTGTTGTAACTTGCTGTTGTTTTCTCCTCTTCCCCCTACCCCGAGGATGCATCTGGAAATGAGACATTTCAGCCCAGTATGCCTTTCTTTGTAAATCCTTTGAAACAAATAAATAATGCTACACAAAGTTGGAAACTCCACAAATAATTTTCTGTAGTTAAGCTTCCCAGCTTTGCTCATCTCTAGCCTAGTTAGGGATGTTAAAAAATGGGATTGGATGATCATTATCTGATCTGATCAAATTATCCTATCTTAAATTGAATTGGAACTGAATAATGGCAGATGATCTGAGTATCTATCTGATTTTTGTTAGATCAGATAATGCAGTATCTGAGCATCTCAAATACATACCCTGTTGTAGCTTATTGCTTAATACTATACTACAATGTAGAAATACAGAAACAGAGAATAATGCCAGTGCAGGTGTGTGTTATGAGGATTTTCCACACACCCAAGGTGTCTGATAATCCATAAACCCTTGTGATCGAAGCTTGAGGGGGTTATGAGAGTATCATTCACTGAGAGCGTGTGAAAAATTCTTGTAAAGAAAACTTTGCACAGACATTATTTTTTATAATAACTGGTGCAAAGTTTCAACAGAGAGATTTCATATCTGATGTACTTCTTTTCCCTTTGTTTAATTAAAAGATCATTTACCTGATGTTAGTAAGTGTGATGTGTGGAATAGCTCTTAGCCTGGCAGCTGACATATCTTGCTCTACTGACTCACACTACATCATCAGCATTGTGACCTCATTGACTGTGACATCACTGCTACTTAGGGACAGTAAGCGAGTGACTGCCAGGTCATTCACCCGTCATGTCACTGTCAGTGAGATCATAATGCTGATGATGTAGTATGGGGTAGTAGAGTTAGATATGTCAGCTGCCAGGCTAAGGGCTGTTCCACGTATCCGGCACAATATTATCACATAGAAGGTTTTCTGATGAGAAAAAAGGAGAAAGAAAAAATACTTCAGAAATAAAAAGTTACAACTGACTGCTACTTAAAATTTGTATTATTTTCCAGTCTGCCTGTTTTGACTGTATTAGCTGTTTAAGCTCTTACGTGGTAACTAAACAAAATTAAATGTTGCACCATATAAAACAGATTTGGAAACAAAAATGAGCAGTAGGGACTGTCACTTTAAAAAAGCAGCTGTCTTCCCTGGAAAAACTTTGGCAGACATAATTCTTAGACAGACTTCATTTATATTTCATCAGATGAAACCTGGCGTAGGCTAGGCGAAACTTAAGATGTTTTTATACAATACCAGTACCATAATGGTTTTGTAGCCAGTATGTATTTTGCACTATTGCACTTGCACTTTGCTTTGTGATAAAGTTTTTCCTGAAAATGAAGTCCTGACTGGGTGCTGAATTTTTGTGCTGGACTTTTAGTTATTTGTTATTGTACCAGCCTGCTCTCAGTGCTGCTTTCCTGCTTTTTTTCCACTTGTATTTCATAAATTTTCTGTAGATCTCATCTCCCAATACCAAGAATACATACATGAAAACATGAGACAAGATTTGCAAAGCCCAGAAATGGACATCAGCAAAAGTCATATCCAAAGTGGTTTTGCTGTGTCCTGACTGACAGAGCCTGCAGCCAAAATGAGTTGTGACCCTATTCATAAAGGCAACTGGGTCTGAAGAGAAAACTGATTACTGTACATCCAAACACACCTGTGCCTAAAAAAACAAACTAAAAGGGACAGAGCTCAGTAGATATAGATGCCAGGCAACTGCTGTGTCCAGATTAGGAATGCAATTCCCCACATAGCTATCCACAAACAGGTGTGGAGTTTTGCTAAATGTGAAATTGACACAGGCCTCAAAGCACAAAAAGGTAGCCAAAGCCAGTTAGCTAATGTCTTCACTAACTGGGTACAGTAGCCCTGGTGGCAATACTTGTGCTGGAGGAGAAAGAGGCTCTTTGATCTCAGATTTTCCATATAAAATCAGAGCAGTGAGAGATGGTTTTAATTGTGCGTACATCACAGAGCTCTTCATCATGAGCATTCCATACTGTCCAATGTCACCCCCTCCCTCTCCCTGAAACCATGCCAGTTTTTCTTGGTGTCTAGTAGCACCATCTCCATCCTCTGGACCCAGTACCAGTTTTCATTGATGCCCATGTCCAGTGGCACACCTACCCCTGGAACACCCCACATCCACCTGTTCCTGCAACAACAGCTGGCACAAGCACTCTCCTTGGTCAGCTGCTATCTGACAAACACAAAGGTTTTTGGTGGCTCAGTCACAGGACTGGGTTGGTGGATTGAGGTGCTCTAGGGGGTTGGGGTGCCACTGAACATGAGGGACAAGTAGCCTGGGGTCAGGGAGAGAGAGGGAGTGTCATTAAGTGCCATGGACATCCTCGTTGGAGTCGGGAAGAGGGAAGGATTGCCTCCAGATACCAAGGAAAATGCATAAAATTGGGGGAGAGGGAGGGGTGCCAAAAATGTTACCTGTTTTGTTGCTGTGGTTAATGGCCTAGAAGAGTTCTATTCGGCCATCTCTTTTGTGTGCAATGGTGGATGCAGGCTTACCTAGCACAGAATTTAAGGTAGGTGCACCCTGGATGTAATTATGACTGCTTTTCAAGCATCCTCTTTTCTCAGTGCTATTTGGAGAGGCAGCATAGGCCTGTGGATGCACTACCCAGTGATCAAGTTCTAGGTCAGATGCAGCATCACTCGTCTCTGTCCTGCCTTTGTGAACCCTGCCCAGGATCCTTGTCCTTTAGAGTTCACGTTGATATGGCTGCTTGTTCTTCACTTGAAGTCATCACAATTGGCTGCTGTGGAAATGACTGTGATGTCACAAGCAGGGCATTATGAACTTAGGTGGAGAAAAGCAGCCAGTGCTTTTAAATGCTAATGGTTAAAGCTCTTGTTATCCCACACATGACCTTAATAATAAAATACAGAGGAAGTGAACAACATAAAAATGTTAAATATATAGTGAGCTGTGTCCAGATAGTATGTTTTTTCAAAGTTGCTCTAGAGGAGTGAGCTGCCCTTTTAAGTAATTATTGCACAGAACTGAGATACCCGCACATCCTGTGTGTCGTTCTGTGTATGTGCTCCCTTCCATCCACCACTGCTGAAAGGAGCACCTTTAAATTAGATAATCTCAAGCTTGCAGCCATAGCTACCATCTTCAGACTCTCCAGGGGTGGAGCCTCAGTTAGAGAGCTCCCCCATGTCACTACTGGAGAGAAACTGCAGCTGGGGCACTAAGCAGCATAGCTAGATGGGTAGCTGTCAGTCTATTCCTTCAGCATATCACAGGCTAAGTTTCAGGAGAAGGTAGGTCTTCTGGCCTTTTAAGGCCCAAGATCAACTCCTTTCTGCCCATATGACCTGCAGAATGCCTCTCTGACCTTGCAGCTGGAGTTGCCTTTTTCCTAACTGACAGGGTATTATCCAACACAAGTTTGAGCAGCCTGAACAATTCAGTGTTGCTCCAGTCTTTGTGTCCAAAACCTGCACATGATGACAATCTTATAAAATAAAAGTTACCTTTTTACCTTGCTAAATGTAAGTCTCTTAGTAATGCTGGTACCAGAGATACTAGGCTTTCAAAGGCTGACTAGTTTGCATCCACGCTCCAGAACAACCTTAATCACCCCTCAAAGTTCTGGAAGGTCATCCACACCCTCATTTCAATGCCGTCACAACCCCCTCCTCCTGTCCTTAAGGTGGACAACTCCCCCATCTCTGTTCTTGCTGCAGTTGCCTCATTTTTCAACACCTTTTGCAGCACCTGTGTCCTCTCTCTCCTTCCCTCCATCTCCCCAACACTTCCCCTTCTGCCCAAACCCCCTCCTCCCTCACAATCCCTTCTCATTGTCCCCTACCACACTCTCTCCATAACCTTCACGGCTCTCCTTGCCCTTAACCCACACAAAAGAGGAAGCCCCGATGGCCTTGCCCTCAAACTCCTGTCTCTCTCTGCCTGAGCCATTGCCCTTCTCATCAGACACCTTTTCAATTGTTCCTTATCACGTGCCTTAGTCCCTGATCTTTGGAAGCAGCCCACTGTAATCCCTCTTCCCAAAGGGGAGACCCCTCCCCCCCTGAAACTACTGTCCCACCTCCCTCCTTCCTCCCTAAACTTCTGGAACATCTGATACTTTCCCAACTCTCCCCTTTGCTTGATGACTCCTTCTTCTTTTTCACTCCCTTCTAGTCTGGTTCCAGGAAATCCAACTCTACCACCACCTCCCTCCTTAGGGTCATTAACTCCATCCTTTCTGACGTGGACTAGGGGCTGGTCACCTCTGCCATCTTTGTTGACCTAGCCAAAGCTTTCGACACTGTTACCCATCCCATCCTCCTGGGCAAGCTAAAAGAAGCTGGGCTCTCCCCCTCCTCCTCCTTCTTCCTCCGTTGAGTGGTTTTGGTCATACCTAGAGGGTAGAACCCAAGCTGTCTGTATTGGTGATGCCATCTCCCCTCCTCTCCCCATCTTCTCTTGCACCCCTCTAGGATCAATCCTTGGCCCCATCCTATTCTCCATTTTCCTAAATGACCTTCTCCTCACCGGCTCCTCTGTATCCTTTCACATGTACACTGACAACACAGTTCTCTATGCTTCTGGTTCCTCTGCTTCTGACCTGTTTCCAAGTGGATTTCAACAACTGCCAGAACTGATTTCGGGCCAACTCAGTGCCAAAAAAAGAGGCCTCCATAACCCTTAGCACTAGGCAGAGACATGCCAAGCTCTCCCCTCCGCCTCCATCCAGACCCTTAATGGTGTTGTTTTTGAGGATGTCTCTTCCTTTACATACCCCGGATTATGGTTGACTACCATCTGGACTTTCTCTATTCATGTGGACACCATCTACAAGAAGCTTCAAGTTTCCCACTTATTGCTTGTAAAGAGACTGTCACAAAGATGATTATATTTCTCTTCAGTTACAGCAATATTGTATATAGTGCTGCTCCCAAATCCTCTCTTGCCAGGTAGGATCCCCTCTTTCACTCCTTCTGCTACTTTGCTATGGATTGCCTCCCCAGAACCCACCACTGTTCCCTGTATTCTTCCCTCTCCTTGTTCTACTTTGATGCCATGTACCCAGCTTGGTGAGATGGGTGAATCAAATTGAGTGACTCAGTTTGAGAGACTTAGTTTGACCGCCTATAATAAGAGTGGGTGGGAAAGGATAGTGAGGAGGGAAACAGAGAGTGTCACAGGCAAGAATCACAAAAGGAAGAATATGGTGACTGTGAGAGGGAGGTATAGGTAAACCGCATATGGGAGGTAGTTTGACCAGGCAGTTTCCAACTGACCATTTGGTGTAATGGTAGGGGTGTATGCTTGTGGTGTGACAGGCTCTGGTTTGGGAGATAGCTGCGTACATAAAATTTTATTTGCTGCTGGTTGGGACTAACTGTTTTTTTTTTGCAGTGTTCCCAATCTTCCAAATTGCCCCCTTCCGAAGTTTCCCCTGTACCCCCAGTATCAACCTCCTCCCCCCAGATATGATTATAATTATAATGGGGGATGTGGGGCCGCAGCCCCCAGCATAAAAAAAAAAAATATATAGTAAATATCGCCCATGTAGAGCATGGTGCCAATTGGCACTCTTTTTGTTTTAGTTGTAGTGCATGTCGCCATTTTTGTTTTCTGCAATGTGTAGTCACTGATATGGAGTTTGCGACTGTGCTGTCACTCATATCACTTGGAACCATCTAGCCCATTGTGCCACCTTCCTCTCAAAATTCTGGTTGGGCTCCCTCCTTCTCTCCTCCCCTCCTTCTGTCTCCTACCACCTTTGCAGCTCTGACACCCACTCTCTCACTCTCCCCCTGTAAAATCCTCTGCTGGTCCTTCCACTTCCCCAAACTTTGAAGCACCCTCCCTGTTACTATTCACAGTGCTCCCTCTCTATCACTAAAATCCCACCTCCATGACTACTCACTTCTGCAGTTGCCACTGAACCTAGGCTAATCCCACTGCTCCTCCCTCCATACTACTCCCTTCCCCTACTGCCCTGATTTATTAGTCCACTTCTCTTTTTGACTAGTCCACCCTTGCACTCACAGTCTCACTTCCCTCCCTCATTTTGCTGCCAGTTGTACTTTGGTGTTGCGATTGATACACTACTGATATGATATATTTTGCACAACTTACTTTGTGCTTCCTCTCAATTGTCTACTGCATAATTTGTACTTTTTATAATTATTATTATGATTGTTTAATAATTGTAACATTACTGATGTAACTTTTTAATGCACTTTCCACATCCCCTTCCCCCAGGACACATCTGGAAACAAACTGTTAGCTCAGTATGTTTTCCTGGTGAAATTCTTGAAATAAACAAATAAATAAATACACAATAAATGATGCATTTCAGTACCCATATTAATGTACATCATCTGCATATTTAGATGGCAGATAACCTTTTGAAATCTGCTATTTGTGTCAGTTTATAGCCATAAAGTGACTAGAATCACTATTCAGGGTAACCCCCCCCCACCCCCAACGTAATGCACCCTCCACTGACCTCATCTAAGACTCTGTGGGATTAACCCCACTAAAATGAGGCCTGGTATACCCAGTCTAAAAAGTAATCTGAACTGCACTGCCACTGGTGGTCACTCAGGCGGTTGTAAAGCAGTGAGAGTCACAGCCCTCCCTCACTCCTTCTCAAGGAGAAGGATGATGAGAGTGTCCTCTGGGATACTTGGTTAGATTTCTTCTCCTGTTTGCCTGCAGTGATGCCTCAGCCTTGGGACATGATCCCAAGTCATGGCAAAGCAAGTGGCTTCCCACCTGCACTACTTGCTCCATAACAGAGGTATCCTCTTGCAAGGTTTTTTAAATAATAATATAAAATGGACAAGGAAATCCCTATGTCCTGATTGGCTGAGACTTGGTTCTAGCAATTGCCTTAAGTGAGCACTACCAATGGCTAAAAACAAGTCCCTGCCAAATGGGGCAACTCACAGAATTCACAAGCCACTTGCTTCCTAATCTCCATCACAAACATGGCTGCAACCTTTACTCATATATAGAAACCTTCAACTAGGCCCAAAGAATGAAAGTTCAATAAATTAACTAAAGTAAGTAAATAATTTAATGTTATTTTCACTCAAGAACCCCTCCTTACACACACACAAATTTAGAAAATCAAGTACTATGCAGAGTTTCCATTACTGGTGCTTCTTTGATGACCATGAAACATCATCCTCCTATCACCACCAGTTTGCAAGAGAATTCCCTGCTCCTTACCTGGCAACAGATAAAATTGAGGTTCCTGCTCCACTTGAGGCCTGTGTTTATGTGTCTGTGAGTGTACACCAGTGGAACTCTGATGAATTTTGAATTCTTGTATTCTGTGTTACCATTCTGCGTGTGGGAGAGGAAGCATTCTACTACTGGAGCAATGCTGAGCTTTAAATTCTTCTATTCCACGGTAAACATTGCATTATAAAATGCACAGTAAAATTAAGCTAACCTGATTGTTAGCTGCTTGTAAATCTCACAATAAACACACGGCAAAAGTCCCAGCTGACCACTTAACAAAATCAGATGCTGATATTAAGTATCCAAATGTTTGTGAAAGCAAAATCCACCATTCTGAAGTAACAGACTGCCACTGGTAAAAAAAAACACTGTTTCCCACAAACCCCCACAAAATCCGTTGTGGTTTAAAAAAGCAGGTTATAAAAAAAACTATCTGAAAAAGCAGACTACCTGCTAAGATGTGTCCACACAGTTTCTCTCATTCCTCAAGAGTTTTTCCATTGGCAGAGCAGATGAAGCGATTACATCGGCAGCTGCGATGGAGTGCATTGGTGGACATCTAAACATCTCCAAAAACAAGTTTCTGAGAAGCACACATTGTAAATAGTGAAGGTGAGGCACCGACTCCTTCACAGAGTGCCCCAGTAAGAGATACAGACAATGGGGTGGAGCCTGAAATAAACATGTAGGCCCCACCTGAGGAGAGTCTGACTGCACCCTGAACCTCACTGCTACCAAATAGTTTCAGTGGGCCGGACACAGCATGAATATGAATGTATTTTTTAAATGACCTTCTTATGCAGCAACTGCCCAGATTAAATGCTGCACACTGTACACAAAAAGCACTGAGAGTGGGTGGGTCGGAAAATAAATATTCATATTTTTTTTTTTTAAGCTTAGACTGGCCACAGCAACTACTGTAATCACAGTTGCTCACTGAATGAATAATAGTTATAAAATCCTACTTCTGGGCTATTAACTCACCTGTAATTGTGATGTTTTTCTATGATACTGGGATTATTTTTTCATAGGAGGAGGAGGAACAAAATACTAAAAACCATTAAAGAAAAAGAAAATATTGATTTAATAGCAATAAATACTGTATGCTCTTCTTGATTTATTTTATAATAGCAATAATGCACTCCAGGGGAGTTGTTGTTGTGAGATTTACACACGTCTTTGGTGGTTTATGGCACTCAGCCAGTGGCCTCATGCCACACCACACCTAAGGCGTGTGTAAATCTTACAACAACACATATCCTGTCGTAGTGTACTGAATATGAAGAAAGAAAGGTAATAGATAGGTGAAAACCCATCTGTGGAGGGACTATTTTACATTATTTAGCAACATTTTATTTTAAGTCTTGTGAGTTTGAAAACTTTTAGAGTGTTTTTTTTTTTTTAAAGTTGCCTCTGGGCCCATTTTATATAAGCAATAAGGCACTTCAGGGATGTTGTTGTACTAGGTTTACCCAACGGTCAGGGGCTCAAGGAACTCTGCTTCCTCTCACGCCTCACAACTCCCCTGACCATAGGGTAAACCTAGTATAACCAATGCCGTGTCATGCCTTATTGTGCAGTGAAAATGGAATCCTGGCCCCATAGTTCAAATGAAAAATGAGTTTTCTGAAACTTTTAAATCATACTCTGATGTATATGTGTGTGTGTGTGTGTGTGTGTGCTATATAGTGACCAAGATACACAACAGGGTTCTTGTCTAACTTCACTTTGAGAAGCACAAAAAAATAACACACTAGGTTATTTCTTCTATCTTAGCAAATGCAAAGTAACTTGAGAACAAGCACACAATGAGGCTTGAGAAAAAGCAAATGAACATTTTTCTTTAGACTTATATGTTCCTTATTATTTTAAGCTAATATAATAAGTTTTTTTTTTCATCACAGAAATTTGACAAGAGTCCCAGATGATACTGAAATAAACAAAACACTAATTCTATAAACCTCAGAATTGTGACCTGGGTCACATTGCTGTCGTAAAGATCTGGTTGACAGCTATATTTAATAACAAAAGTGGGTGAAAGGTTGTTGATTGTTTGAAGTATATGCTCCAGTGCTTGTAAATGAATTACTCCTACTGTAAAAATAATAGTTTGTCGAGCTTGTTTTAAACAAAAAAATTTCATTGGTTAAATAGTGAATGAGGCAGTTGTAATTCTTAATTTGTACCGTTTCAAATGTTTGTAAAATATGTGATGTCACTATTGTGTAAACTGCATAAGTTAATTCCGTGTGTCCCCTATTTCACCAAGAAGTGCTGAACGAGTAGTGTCAGGTCTAGTCAATGTCCCCATTAAACAAATAAATGAATAAAAATAAAAACTTCAAGTATTACAGCATTTTTGTACTTACAGTATGTCTGTACTTAATTTTGTATTAAACAAAATACAGCAGATATACATGCAAGAAAATGTTTTGGAGGTCTGATCAAATGCTTAAGGGCAAAGTGACTCTGACTGCATTCATACTTCCCTTCAACAATTAACATTCTAATTACAGAGGCATATACTAAAGTGATGAATTAGGACAGCAACCCACATGCAACCATTGCAAAATGTCATGTCACTGAGGACTGTAAGAGACAATTAGCCAGCACTGCATTAAAAGGGCCACTTTTACAGTCTAGCAGAGATGGTGCTGTCTCTGCCTTCTTTGCCTGCTGACTTTCGACTTTCTTCTCTGTGTCAGTTATCTGATTGACTATCTTCTGCCAGTACAGGTACTTCTGTCTGATATTGGTGTACTGTACTTCTGTTTGTATTGTTGTTAAACAGAGACCCATGATGATTCTGTTCCAAGAAATGTTTTAGAAAATAAAAGTATTAGGATTGTTCCCAACTTGCATCCATCTTGTTCTGATTGTTCCAAGTACATGCTGTTTTTGTCTCTATGAACAAAACAGATTTTTTTTCTGCATCATAATTCTACGGTATCACAGAAAATCACAGTGCACAACGTATTAGACCAATGCCATTTTTTAACTTAAAAGACAGCGGCATACATTTGAATGAGAAGAAAACATGCTGCTATCGCAAACTTTCTTCAGAGTTACAGATATCAACTGTTTGTGCTGATAAAAAAACCCACTCACCTAGTGTACATATCTACTGGTATTAGAAGCTGTCCTCATGCTCTCTGAAAAGGCTTTGGCACTTCCAAATGAAACTCTGTTCCCAAGATTGGAATCTGACACTCTGTCTTGTTGAAATGATAAGGAATTTAAGGGACGCACATGTCCCATCTATCCATCTGTGGATCACTGTTTGACAAAGCAAGGCAGAATGCACATACTGTAGCTCCTCACTGCTCACTCAGTTCTTAGCCACTCATCCAGGTTGCTTAGTCTGCTATTGGGTTACAATGTAAGACTGATCTGGTAAGGGACAACCAAGTCTAAAACAGATATAATATATAGCCCTTTATCCAAATTCATGTTGTGCATCCTCTGCAGAAATTCAAAAACACAGAGCTCACAGTCAAAGGATTGGCAAGCATGATTGTCTAATTTAAAGCTGCATTTTCTTCCTTATTGGGTATTATCTCTCTGCAATGCCTTAGGTCTGAACTATACAGCACATTGCCCAAGTATCAAAATATCTACAGCATAACACAATGTCTCTAAATAAAATAATGTGTGATGTGATTGTTCGTCTTCAAGAAACTGAACTTACCATTTTGGTTAGAGAAGGGAGACCACTGAGAGTTAATAATAACAACACAATGCTTGATTTGACAGCCTCACATTATTTTGATTATTTTGATTAATTTGATTATTCATTGGTTTTAGACTTGACTGAAGAGATTCTTTATGGTCAAATGATAAATAACTGTGCCTATCAGGTTCTGGGGACACATGCCCACCCCCCAACAACCAGATTCAAGCCCACAAAAGCCACTTACTGTGTGATAACTAAAGGAGTCATTTAACCTCGCATTTCTTAGTCCACTAGCTGTAAAATGGGCAACAGCATGACCCCACTGAAAATGAGATATTGCATCTCAGCTGGACCATCCTCTGGGTCAAAAAAGTGTAAAATAAAATCCCATCCAAGTAGCGCTTTTTGCACTGATGATGGCTGTGAAAGTACAATACAGAGTTCTCCCTAGATTAATTTTTAATTATGTTCCCCCACTCCCAACCCTGAGTTTCTCTTGGTATAATGTCCCTGATTAAAGGCACTGTGAAAGGAGACTGTTACAATAGGATCTTTGCCGAGTCTATTCAACCAGCCAGTGAGTGACAACCTGTTTCTGATGTGAGGAAAGTTGAGTGACTCAGTCACACAGAACATTTTCATTAATGACAGTGCCTGCCTAAACTGCCTTATAACACTTCTAGCCATTTTACAAATGTTATAAGTGTAATAATCAACCCTGGGTGTGTATCAGTGCAGTTAAAAACATCACTTCCTGGGTGATTAAAGACCCTCAGCTGTTCCTCGGGCCTCACAACAAAGCCAGGTTGCTCAGTTATTACAATATTTCTGCACATCCAGCCGTGGGTTATTCCTTACTTTAACTCACACTGAGACAGGACTTTGTGTGCTTCCATCACACTTTCTGTAACTGCCTGTAATCACTGTACTAAAATAGCCCCAAAGTAAACTTGAGACTTATTTTTTGTCAAGGATCGAAATGATCAGGTATAACTATAAAACCAGTATTTCAATCACTTGGGCCCTAAATACACTTCCATTATGGCACAAGTAACATGTTATTTAAAGATGTCTAACTTTGTATATGGGAAAGACAGGCTGGCTGTGTTGCAAATTGGGACTCCCACAGCAGAGTAGCCAATTTTAACTTGACTCCAAAAATAAGAGTTATTTGCGACTCCACTCAGAACTGAACAGTTCTGGATCTGTCAGTTCTTACCTCGTCCTGATCATATAAGCGATTTTGGGGTTTTATTCCTGTTAAAAATGAGCAAATGGGTAGAAAAACACAAACTATTTTAAACATTTATTGACATAAAGAGAAAAGTTTTAGGGATGAGGAGGGAGCAGTAACTGGGTTATGTCATTCAACATTATCTGGACCTTCACCTGAATCAGTACCAGTCAGAAAATGCACATTTGTGGGGGATAAAAATAAAATTAGAATAGTATAGAAACATTTAGGAAAAGCTCAGTCAGAATCTGAACCAGACGTACCCAATCCTACTTTATGTAAAAACAATGAATTCTTACCTGCCATTCAGCTCATGGAAAGTTAAAGCCACAGCACTGTGTCAGTCTGAGGCCAACTGCCAGCTCTTGAAGCGCAGTGAATTAATTTCACCAACAGCCCTCACATACAGTGTCCCATTCTAGACTGGAGATACAGGGCTCAGGGACTGGACTTTTGCCAGGTGTTCAGTGGAGAAAACAAGCCCTTCCCTCCCCAGCACTGTACTTTACTTCATTTGTGCTTAGTCCTTGGTTCTAGTACCTAGCCTTCATTTTTCACTCAAAGCCTGGGGCAGTCTGTAGTACACAGTGGTGTCATTTTCTTGCTGACACAGGCTTGTTCTGCTGCTCGTGTGTGGTGTGACTTGCGTTTTGTTTCAACTGCCATCAGGTGCTGCTGTTAGGTCTCCACAGGGCTGCATGGGGAGTTGTGCAAATCATGAATTTGCCAAGGGGACTCGCCCATTGAGTCCTTGCAAAAAAACACCAAACTGAGAATGAAGTATCAGTTTCTGGGAGCTTCTTTGCTTCAGACCTGGGCTGACAATTCAATTTGTAGGTATTATCAACTGCAAGATTTACTGATAGCACTTTGTCCTTGGAGTTCCTCCTTTGCCCTTCCTCCTCTTCTCATGCTACACCCATTTGATTCCCTGAGGAAGAGGCAGAGCACCTTTAAATGCCAGGATTTTTACTGGTAATCTTGTCCTGCTAATAAATTTTGGCACGCACCCCAAGAAGTGAGTGAGCACTTTTTTTTTTGTCTATGCACTTTTTTTTTCGTCTGTGCACCTCATATTTTTTGTGCTGACTTACAGTGGTTGCCTATAGCTTGGTTGCACATATATTTTGTCTCTTGATGTCTGTCCCCATGTATCACCAGTGACACTACCATGGGTTTATCTGTTATAGCAGTTTTATTACTCAGAAACTCATCTTATGACACGTAGTCACATGTTATTTCCTTCAATCTATATTACCTCATTCATTTGGATCAGTTCTATCTAATACATTCATTTTCTAATACACAATATTCACATTAAAACAGTTCTTTAATCTTACACCTTATCTGTACCCCAGAGAGGGCCTCACCTTTGACCATCTTCCTGTCTTCTCCTGGCTATGTGCCAATATACATACCACAGTATGTCTGGGAGTCCCCGATGTAAACCAGGTCCTGCTTGCACATCACCTCGATGTACACCCAGGCAAGGTATCTGCTGGACCTTTTGCCCATTCCTTTGCCTTTCCACAACCCTCTTCGGTGCCTGCCTATTGTGCCCTTCCCTGTCACTGTTGTCCCTCTCTCTGGTATTCCCCTTCCTACCCTCTGTTTTCTCATGCCCTCTCACTGCAAATGAGCCCCCAGCCTCTGGGCCATGGTTCCCTGCATTGTGTGCCATCTCCCAGCCTGGAGTACCAGATGCCAAGGCCAATTCCACAGTACAGATGCACCAGATTTGAATTAAATACCTCTGGCCTCATAGCCATGGCACACACCCTAGCATGCTCTCTCCCCCAGCCTCTCAGCAGAAGCCACAAGGCCAATCACACAGTCTGACCTCCCCAAGGCTGGGACTGTAATACCCCTGGCCTCATGGCCACCACATTGCCTTGTGTGCTGTCTCCCAGGCTTCTTGGACAGGGCCCAAAGCCAATTTCACCATTTGACCACCCCAGGCTAGGGCTACAATACTCTTTGGCACATTGACTGCCCAAGACCAAGGGTATCCCATGCCACCTGACCATTCCAGTCTGTGGGCACCATCTACCTAGGCCTGCCAGTACCCACTGTTTCCTCCCCTTATTCTCCCATAGGCTCCTATCCCCCATCATCATTGCAGTCTGTAGGATGGGAGGGTGCAATAAGTAACAACATCAGAAAGAAGTAGAGGATCCTCAGCATGGACCCTCTAAACCCCTGCCTTTTTTGTTCTCCGCTGTCCAATTAAGTCTCAGAACACAGTCCTAGAGTTTTTTTTTTCTTACAAATATTTTTTCCTCCTGTTCTGGGCCAGGTTGGGAACTCCTTCTGCCAACTGTCAATGCCCTGATACCATGCAGTTGAGATGCTGCCAGCCATCCAACGGGACCATCAGCCCACCCACGACACACTGCTGTGCTATACCCCTGGCTTACCCCCCAGTGCTGGGTACACCTTCAGCTCCTTTGGCATTTCTTTCCCACAGACATCTGGCCACCCACGGTGGAGGTGAAGAATGGTGCTGTCCCTGCTGGATGATGGCAAAGATCCAGTGGTGGATGTGGTGGGCCGGCAGAGGCTTCATCTGTCTGATCCTGCACCTCCATTTTCTATATTCTAGACCCTTCCCCCCTGCCAGAAGCATGCAATGGGATTAGCTGCTAGCAAAGCCTGATGCAGCCAACCCAAGGTCACACTCCCATGTCCTCTTCTTGTAGCCATGGATCCCCTGCACCACCACCTGTGATCACCCTAGTGGCAGTAATGCAGTGGGACATGGTGCCCTCTCTCCATGGAGGAGGAGTGTGTCCTATGGGATGCTCAGTCCTCCTCCCCCTGGCCAGCCCTCTGATGGTCCAGGCTTATTACCGAACCTGGAACAGCAACGTCGAGAAGCAGTAGTTCTGCTACTACACCAGCGGGCCAGCCCTACAGTCCTAGAGTTAAAACCCACCAGTCCTCCTTGTCTTCATTCCTCTACATCCCCCCTTTTTGAGCCTGCCCCCCCCATGCATCCACCGCATGGCCCTTTATCTGACCATGCAGTTTACAGGATGCTCAGTGGCTGCAAGGCAGGCCCTCTGCTTTGCAAACACACTAATGAGTGCTTCCTGGCTGTATTGGGGGTTAGAAGGCTGGGGGGAACCCCTAGCGGGTCGTATTGTCACAGACAAAACAGCGCACAACAAGATTGCACTGTCAGTAGCATGTATGGCTTTACAGTGACAGGGGAATTAAAGCAATACGAAAGTATCGCTACTCCCTGTCACTCACCAGAAAGGAGGAAGTGGATGTAGCCACTGCCGGTTGGGTGCTTGGTCAAGCCACTCCCATAGTGGAGTGGCTAGAGCACCTGACCCTGCAGTAGAAGGGGTTGGGGGGAGAACTTGGTTTGATTCCCTGCTAGGGAATATTTTACTTTTACTACTTGTTTTTCCTGTCCACACCTCGGAGTTGATCACAATGGTTCTGGGGTGTTTGGGGGCACAGGAGGCAAAGGCCCCTGCAAAACAAAAGAAAAACTTTCCAGTGTTGTCACACACTGTTTGAAGGCACGCGGTCTTGATGTGCATGGTTTCATCCACGACATTATGACCCTGTGCCGGGGAAACAAACTTTAGTTCCCCCTGGTGGCCATTTCCTCCTAGCCACATTTTGTGGTGGATGAGAATGATCTGTATGTAAAAAGCTCCTCCTCCAGCACTGATTTCGGAAGGAATGGGGCAAGCACAGGACAACAGGCCCCACTGGGTGAGCATGGAAAGGCCTTTTGTCAATGAATTCTCTTTGGTCTACCTGGCATTGAGGTAAGAAAATCAAGGGGATTTCCAGTATTGTAGGAAAGTTGATTTATATGCAAATTGCAAAATTTTATACTTTGTAAAAATCCAAATCATTCAGTACCTCTGAGATGCCCTCATTACTGTATTATTTATTTATTTAAAATGTTGTGACTGGGATATGCACACTGAACTGAGGCTCATTTCCAGCTGTAACAGAGTGAGACCCTGGGGTGGATATATAGCAGGGAGTGAAATATAGAATAATACATGGGTGGGTGTGTAAGCAGACTTTTACACACACTGATGTGTGGATGCTACGCAAACCCAGGCGGCTCAGGGGTTTATAAAGCATCCCACACTGAGTGTGTGTAAAATTCTGGTTTTACACACACCCAACCATGTTCCATATTATTTAATTACTAGTCCTCATGTAACCACCCTGTTACCCGGGGTTACTAGAATCCCAGTAAGACCTAGTGGTAGGCAGGGAAGGCAGCTTGTGAAACTCCAGTTAAATGGATTTCACACTGTCTCACTCTGTTCTCAGTCTCAGCTGAGACTGAGGGATGACATCATTATAGAACTTTCACAGCTGCTTAAGCCACACTGGAATGTTGCAGTTGGAGGTTAGTGTAGAACGGTGGGGATTTTGAATTCAGTCTGTGTGCAGTCTGAGTAAGAGACAGTAGTACAGCTGAGTGTGTGCAGGCTCTCAGAGCTTTAAGCTCTGTTTCAGAGCTACCTTTATTTTTATTTATTTATTTATTTATTTATTAGAACATCAGTTTAATACCTTTGAGCCAAGGGCTCATTTACAAAGATAACTTGTCACAGGGAGGACAAAACAGTACAAACAAACTTATTACAATATAACGGAGTACTAAAATGTGTAGGTACATGAAGACATAAGCGGTTACAAATTTAAGGTTACAGAATTGGCAGAGCACATGTAGGTTCAGAATAATTTGTACATTAGGCAAACACCGGTTGGACTATACAGAAATAAGCATTGTAGAGACATGTGGAGAAGAGAATGGGATCATAGATAATGGGGGGGGGGGGTAGTAGGTTGGGTGCAGCCACTCAGGGAGCTTTGTCAGAGCAACTGAGCAAGAGTAAACTTAGAGACAGCCACAGCTGCGTGTAGTCAGTAGGTGATTACGAAGGGTAGTTTTGAAATAAGAGATCGTGGAAGCATCAGTGATGATGGTGGGGAGGGTGTTATACCAGGATGGGGCTCTGTAGCAGTAGGCCCTTTTTCCTTGTGAGGTCCTTGCCCTCGGTACTAACAGTGTGGTTTTGCAGGAGGTTCGAGTTTGCACTAGTGGGGTTGCTAGGTGGATAGAGGCAGTCAACCCAGGCAGGGATAGACCAAGGAGAGTCTTTTTAGTTAGGAGGCAGGTTTGGTATCTAAGACGTTCATCTAGGTTGAGCAGGTTAGCCTGGGCATATAAATGGCAGGTATGTGTTAGTCTGGGAGCCCCAGTGATTAGCCTACATGCCTTGTTTAAGGTGAGGCAGATTTTGTTTAGGGAAGTCTGGTCAGCAGCCCCATAAACTGGCAAGCCATAATCAACTAGGGACAGTATAGAGGACGTGACTGTGAGTCGGAGGGTGTTAGGGGGGGCGACAGTTTTTGTGGTGGTAAAGGATACCCAGCTGAATGTTGGAGGCTGAGGCTAGGGCAGAGATATTGGCATGGAATGTGAGGGCAGGGTCAAAGGATATCCCAAGGTACTTGTATGAGTAGACTTGCTTGAGTGGGAACTTGGAACTGGCAAGGACCTGAAGTGGAAAACTACTGGCTTTATTTTGGGGGTGGGCAAAGAGCATGGTTTTTGTTTTTTTTAGATTTATTACAAGTCTATGCTCTTTGAACCAGGCTTCAGCGTCATTATAAGATAATTGCAAGGATTCCTGGAGGGTGATAGGGTTACGGTCAGAGGCAAAGATAACAGCATCATCTGCATAGACTAAGAGTTTACCAGCACCTGGCAGGGAATTGAGAAATAGGGAAAAGAGCAAGGGACCAAGAATGGAGCCCTGAGGAACACCAGAGCGGATAGGACTGGCGCTGGAGAGTGTCCCATTGATTTTAACACACTGGGAGCGGGCAGACAGGTAGCTGGAGCACCAGAAGACTGGCCCAGTGGCAAAGCCTGTGTGGCTGAGGACATCCAGCAGGAGCGGATGGGAAACAGTATGGAAGGCTTTTGATAAGTCAACGAACACTGTGCCCGCTAGAGAGCCAGAGTCCAGAGAGGAGTGAATTAAATTAGAAAATTCAAGGAGGGCGGTGTTGGTACTGTGACCAGCATGGAAACCGTGCTGTTCAGGGAAGAGGATGCTGTATTTGGTTAGGTACTCTGAGATTTGGGTGGACACAACTTTTTCTAAGGCCTTTGAGAAAGGTGAGAGGATAGAGATTGGCCGATAGTTACCAGATAGGGACCTGTCACCACGCTTGTGTATGGGGGTGACTGTGGCAATTTTCCAGGCAGAGGGAAATTGCCCCAGGCAGAGAGATTTATTGAAGAGGCTGGTGATTGGGGCAATAACCAGATCCAGAACCTGATGAAGGAGACAGGGGTCCAAGGAGTCACTGCCAATAGTATTGCTCTTTAAGGCCTTGATTAGGTAAGGTCTGACTTGATTGGCAGTAACCCGGTGTAAGTGGAACCAAGGGTGTGTGAGAACAGAGTCTGGTAGGGAGGGCCGGGGATCAAAAAAATTGCTCGGGAGGACAGGGCTAAGGTCAGTGAAGGATTTATTGAGGTAGTTGGCAATGTGGGCTGGGTCTGTGGAGACAGAGGCATCAATGTTGATTTGGGATGGGTGGGGGAGGGGGATATGTGCCTCCATTCAGTTGTTTGATATTGTCCCAGAAGGTTCTGGCATTCCCCCAGGATGAGGTGAGTGAGGTCTGATAGTGATCAGCCTGAGCCTTGCGGATGGTCCAGGTGCATTTGTTTCGGGCAGCTGCATAAGCCTGCCTGTCAGCAGGGTGACCAGTTTCGGGGGCAAGGTGCCATAGGTTATCCCTGTGCTTAAGAAGTTGGAGCAGGGGAGGTGTAATCCAGGGGGCATGCCGTACTTTGGAACGGAGTACAGTTAGAGGTTCGATAATGTCACAGGCTTTGTTAAACATTTGGGTGAAAAAGGTTAGAGCCGTATCAATATCAGGGTCGTACAGTATGGGAGATCAGTCAATTTGGACTAGGAGTTGCTTAAGGCCTTTCAGCTCACCTGGTCTTAGCCACCGCCGTAGGGTGGACTGTGCTGTGGATTTGGGTAAGGAGGCAGACCAACGGAAAAGTATAGGGGAGTGGTCACTAAGTCCGTCAGGAAAGACTTGGATATTGCAGATTTGGTTAGGACGGTTGGTGAGGACCACGTCAAGAAGTGTGCTTGAGCCCATTCTAGGATTCACTCTCGTTGGTTGGGTAATGAGTTGAGTTAGGTCAATTGAAGCAAAGGAGTCATGGGTAGCTGAAGTTGAGGGGCTAGGCCAGTTAATATTTAGATCACCCACAAGGATTTGATCAGAGGAATGGGGTAGAGAGGTAAGATACTCAATCAGCGGGACCAGAGCCAGCGCTTGATTTTTTGGAGGTATGTAAGCGGTAGTTAGATAGAGGGGAACCCTAGAGGGATCAGGGGTCAGTTTTAGGGTTAGGGTCTGAGCCCGGAAATCAAGGACAGGGGCTGGGAGGGCTAGTCCTATAAGAAAATCTTTGATATAGATAGCACAGCCCCCATCCCATCTGCCAACACGGTCCTCTCGATAGAGGGAATAACCAGGGAGCGAGACAAGGGAGTCAGGGGTTGATTCTGACAGCCAGGTTTCCACTATAGAGATAATGTCAGGTTTATGGACTGTGACCCAACATTGGAGTGAGTCAAATTTTTTCAGAAGGCTACAGATATTCATAGACGCAACATGAAGCCCAGGAGAATTGGCTGATAAGCTATTATGGGCTGGGCCAGGGCTGGGATGTATATTTCCTGACAGGAGTAGAAGGATAAGTACAGCCCTGAACAGGGGGTGGTGGAAAATGTGTTTGCATCGGTTAAGGTAGGAGGAGTGGGGGAGCTTCAGGACACAGGGGTAGGCAGGGGGCACAAGCAGGAAGACTAGAGCGATAAGTCACCAATAGGGCCGGGGGAGCTGGGTGGGACTAGGGGTGAGTGTGGTAGCTAGTGCACATAGTGAGAGTAAAGAAGGAAGATGGCAACTCAGGAACACAGGAGAAGGGTAGAGCAAGAGCGCAAATGGGGACACCAGATTGGTGAAACTGCGGAGCCGTAAAGACACCAGGGTCAGATGGTGGCCTCAGGAGGAGGAGGAGGAGGAGAGAGAGAGGCAAGTCAATAGGAGGTAGGCAGGCATTTTCTAGGGGGTTTGTAGGCAGGTAGTAAGGAAAATGAAAGAAGAGGGTAAAGGGCATACCAGTAAGCGTTAGTGCCACTTTGGTTCAGTGGTAGTGACCCTGCCTCTGGTGTACAAGGTGCCAGGTTCAAATCTCACCTTGGATATTAGGGGATGGCCCAGGGTGGGGGCCATTATCCATGATCCAGGTGCCATCCACCGGCAGTGAGAGGGCCCGAAACTGAGGTGCTAAATAGTGACTCCTAGTGGCCAAAATAGCTGTAGGCTAGTGTGGGTTAAGGGGGTCATAAGTGCCCAGAGGCTACAGGGTAGGGAGGGAAAACTGTAGGTGCAGGATAGTAGAGGCCAAGTGGTAGGAGAGGAGAGAAATGGGGTGGTTGGATAGGAGAGGAGAGAGTGGGATACTGTAGGTGGGTAGAGATGACACAGGGATAGAGAGAAGGGCTAACTGGCAAGATGTTTAACAGCAGAGAACACAGTGGCCTCTAGTGGCTAGCAGGTATAACCTGCAAATGGGAAAGTGGGGACTTAGTATTTCGGCCAGCAGGAAGTGATGTAATAGGGGTGGACCAAAAAATTGAGGGCCGCCCCTGGGTGGGTGGGTGGCTGGGGCAGGCACACAAACACACACACACACTTGTTTTTTTTTCCTTTACTTCTTTTCCTTTTATTTATTTATTATTTTTTTTGTAAATTACAATCCAAAGCACAGTTAGTCAGTCATGGTCCATTGGTGAAGCAGCTGTGGTGTGCAAGAGCCCCGGTCAAAGAGTAGGAATGGCAGGATCAACCAGAAACGTTTTCAATATTATGAAGGCAGCATCAACAAATATAGATATTGGAAAATATTAAAAAAAGTACCTGGCATGACAGTGTGACTATGAGACAAAAGACGAGGGAATGTGCTCGGTAATGGAGCAACGGAACCTCTATGTTGTCCGAGATGTTCGGCTCGCCCACATGGAGACTATGAGCAAATGAGCTTTGTGTAGATAGCTTGCTTGACAGGCACTGATTACAACCACCCGGTTGTAACGCAAACTATCAACCAGGTGGTTGTAACGGGATTTAAAAGTCTGGTTATCCAGACGTAAAAAATGAGGCCCAGTAATTAAACAGTAATAACAAAGTGACATCAACAGGTGCATGTGCATGAACAATAAAATCACAGTACAAGTAATGAATTCCAAAGGGGGAAAACATATAAAAAGTGTACAAGTACATCAGTTGTGAAGTAGCCAGCATGAGAGCTAAGGGATCACACTGCCAATGTATGGCAAGATATTTGCACAGACTCATCACAGTGGCATACAGTTCAAATTACAGAGTACACTGAGTTTTACTGTAAGCTATACAATATAGTGAAAGGCAAAATGGGTAAAACAGGTGGACAGGAAGTGTGTTGTTGTAATGAGGAGAGAATTGGAAGAAGCCTAGCTGCAGGTGTATTCTTTTGAGAAGTGTGTCAGTCAGACTGGTTTGAGGGAGTGCAGGGAGAAAAAGAGCTAGATGGGGAGAGAGAGGCTGCTCCACATGTCCCATGGCAAGGAAAGCTGGTGCTCCCTTACAAGCACATTTCAGAAAGTAAAGGCCATATGCCAAGTTACAAAAGTTACATCAATTGTGGGGAAGCTCATGGAAACAATCCTAAACGAGAGGCTAGTGTCCTTTTTGGAGGACAATGGCCTCCAGGACAGCTAACAACATGGGTTTGTCTCAGGCAGATCCTGCCAGACAAATCTAATTGAGTATTATGATTGAGTGTCCAGGGAGCTGGACAGGGACCATGCAGTGGACATCCTGTATTTGGACTTCAGCAATGCCTTTGATTCCGTGCTGCATGGGAGGTTGGGGGGGGATCTGGAATACATAGGGGTGGGAGCAAAGGGAAGTGTCGAGCAGGGTGTCACAGGGATCGGTACTGGGACCAATGCTGTTTGGGATATACATACAGTAGCTGATATCTCACATGGGATCCAGAGTAGGATCAATCTGTTCGCAGATGATACAAAGATGGGAGCTGTGGTAGGTGACATTGAAGGGTGGAAGGGTCTGCAGAAGGACCTGACCAAACTATATGAATGGCTGGAAACATGGCAGATGGGTCAATGCCAAGAAGTTCAAGGTATTGCATTTTGGAGCTAGGAACCAGGAGAGGAGCTATCAGCTGGAAGGGGTGCAGCTGGAAAGCACCAAGGAGGAAAAGGATCTGGGGGTGCTTATAATGGGCAGCATGAACAACTCAACTCTGTGCAGAAAGGTGGCAGCAAAAGCCAACAGGATGCTAGGGTATATAGAAACATAGAGACATAGAAGTTGATGGCAAATAAGGACTACAAGGCCCATCCAGATGATACGGTATAGTGAGGAGAACCTCCTCCAGAAATAGGAAGGTGATCCTTCCCTTGTACAGATCTCTGGTCAGGTCGCACCTGGAGTACTGCGTGCAGTACTGATGCCCATTCCTATAGAAGGACATCAAATTATTGGAGGGGGTGCAATGTAGGGTGACCAAGATGATCCAAGGATTGAAGGAAAAGTCCTACGAGGATAGATTGGATGAGCTGAACATGTACTCCATGGAGGAGAGATGGGGATATGACAAACTTTTAAATATCTTAAGGGGTAAATAAGGCTAATACAGAAGGGATTTTCCAGCTTAGAAGAGGGAGCGATACGAGAGGGCATCAGCTGAGATTGGAGGGGGGGAAGATTCTAGAGGGAAATCAGGAGACATTTTTTTATTGAACGGGTGGTGGACAGGTGGAATGCTCTGCCCAAGGAGGTGGTATCCTGTAGAATGGTGGGCAGCTTTGAGAGGGGTTAGGACAGGGTGAGGGGGGTTGAGATGAAGAGGGGTGGGACAGCTGCAAGTTGAGGGGCTAGCTGCACAATTGAGCAGACTCGATAGTCCATAAGGCCTGCTTCTGCTGGCATTTTCTTTTTTTTTTTAACTTTCTTTATTTATTCAAAGAAGGGAGAAACCCTCCCCATGCTTTTTTTTAAAGGTGAAAAACAACAATACATACATACAACAATACAGTGACATGTACAAAGATAGCCACATATCTTAATTGATCCATTTAACAGAGGTATTTTGGTATACAATATTTGGAGAGCCTAAACTCCACCTAGAGTTGAACATATAAGCGAGAGCAGAGGGTCAATATGCTCTGTTCAAATAGAAATGTTTATGCGACAACCTTTTATTGAAGTTATGTGAGTATTAGGGGGAGAGACTGCCAGTCTAACGCTCATTGTCTTGACCATATCTTCCTTAATTCAGTGACTTCATATCAGGGTACGAGGTCTGGTTTCTGGGTACAGATATATAAAACCCATCTCCTCCAGGTCAGCTCAAAGTGAGTTTGCTGTTTGTTCAAGACTGCAGTTAGAGCCTCCATTCTATAAAGTGCAATCATTATGTCATGCCAATGGTGAATAGTAATCTTATGTGCAGTGAGCCATTTTTGTGTTTGCTTGCATGCATGTGCAAGAAACATAGTGCCATCATCCAAGTTTTCCAGAGGTGTGTCAGCCTCTTCCAATTCAGTCAGTGTGTTTGCAGGTGTGGTTGCAGTGCACCAATCACTGCTCCAGCTGTCTATGACAGCTGAAAATGCAGTGGCATACAGTTGAAAGGGAGAGCTCTGCTTCAGTGAGCAGAGCTCCCCCCCTCAACACGCACGCATGCATATTGCATGCTGACACGCTCCCCACGCACATACAGTATAGGCGATGGGGTGCCCAATGCCCCATCAGCTCACGCCGTCCCAAAAAGCTTTCCTGGTGCCCGCGCTGAGAGCCCACCCCAGCGTGGCACATGTCTATGGCCCGGCAGGGTGCCCAATCCCCCGTGGGACTCCATCCCAAACAGCGTTACAGCTGCCACGCTGGAGCCCACTCCAGCATGGCACACATCCATATGGCTGATGGGGTGCCCAATCCCCGTTGGCTCCAGCCCCCAAACATCCTTTCCAGCTGCCATGCTGGAGCCCACCCAGCGTGGCAAGCGTCCCACGATCGTCTTAATAATTAAAAAAAAAAAAAAGCTGTAAATTAAAAAGCGGTACCTCGCGGTCTCCCACTGCCCCACCGCTCCCACCTACCGCACCCTGCCTCCCACACCCCCCACACCCATACTTACCTCTGGAGTCTGGTAGCGACGATCTTGATTGGACCGGGAACACGTCTGCACTCTTCAAAGCCGACCGCATGAACTGAGAAATGTCGGTAAGCTGTATAATGTAATAGATAGGGTTTTCAACTTTGCTGCATATCTCGGGCATTTTGGAATTTTGCCCAAATTTTCAACATGGGGTTTTGGGACCCTTCTCATGAATGCTGTCACTGTCATGGCGTTATTCGGGCCCGAAGGTGATTTCGCGGTCACTGCACGAAATCACCTTTCGGGACTGAGTAATGAAACAACATTGCCAGTGTTCATAAGGGGGGCTCTCAAGCCTATTTTGAAAATTTGGTGAAAATATTTCCAAAAATGACTGTTTTATGAGTATGCGTTGCGCAGTTCCTACGCACGCTTGTAAGTTCACGAATTTTCAATATTTTCACTCCAGATTTTCAACATTGCCATTTTACCACACCTTCTTATGAGCAGTACAGCTGTCATTTTACGTCTCACCCAAAACGTGTTTCCGCCCATGTAGTGCACAATGGCGCAGTCGATGTGTGAAATTAATGTACGGGACACATTAAGAAAATCACAGTGACACTGTTAATGAGCAGAGGTCTTAAAATGGCTATGTTGAAAATTTGGTGAAAATATTCCTAAAAATGACTGTTTTAGGAACGCACGCTGGCAAGTTCGCAAATTTGTAATATTTGCACACCAGATTTCCAACAGTGTCATTTTACCGCACTTCCTTATGAGCAGTACAGCTGTCATTTTTCACATCTCGCCCACAACATGTTTCCACCCATGTAGTGCACAATGGCGCAGTCGGTGTGCGAAATCAATGTTTGGGACAGATTAAGAAAATCACAGTGACACTGGTCATGAGCAGAGGTCTTAAAATGGCTATGTTGAAAATTTAGTAAAATTCCATAAATGACTGTTTTGGGGCGCCACGTTGCCCAGTTCTCATGCGCTGGCAGAGTTCGCGAATTTGTAATATTGCACATAGATTTCCAACAGTGCCATTTTACGCACTTCCTTATGAGCAGTACACACTACCATTTTCATATCCGCCCAAAATTTGTTTCTCGCACATGTAGTGCACAATGGTACAGTCGGTGTGTAGAAACAATGTTTGGGACAGATTAAGAAAATCACAGTGACACTGGTCATGAGCAGAGGTCTTAAAATGGCTATGTTGAAAATTTGGTTACAAAACTCCATAAAATTACTGTGTTACGAGTGAGCATTACGCAGTTTCCACGCACCCTCGTAAGTTCATGAATTTGTAATATTTTCAGTCCAGATTTTCATCAGTGACATTTTTCCACACCTTGTTATGAACAGTATGACTGTCATTTTCCACAACATGGCCGAAATGTGTTTTCACACTTTCAGCGCAGTAATGCGTAGTCGCTGTGGGAAATCATTGTTTGGGACAGATAAAAAAAATCACACTGACACTGTTCATGATCGGAGGTCCCAAAATGCCTGTGTTAACAATCTGCTGTAAAAAAATCCCCAAACTAGTTACATACGGGTGTGCATTGCACAGTTTCTATGCACGCTCGTGACTTCACCAGTTTTTTTAAGATTTTCACAGCAGATTTTCAACATTGCCATTTTTTACACCTCCCCATGAACAGTACCGCTGTCATTTTTCACATCCTGTTCAGAATGTGTTTTTGCACCTGTGGTGCCAAATGCCGTAGTCACTGTGCAAAAGCAGTTTTCGGCTAACAAACTGATATTGCCACTGTTCATGAGGTGGGGGTCACAAAAAAACCATGTTGTAAATTTGGAGTGAAAATACCAACGAATGCCTGAGGCATTAGGGTTTCTGACCATAATGCCCCACCCTCTAGAGAATGACAGGCATCAGGGATGAGGCTTGGGATTCTTGCCTGTAATGCTCATACCATTCCACCCCCAACCACACCCTGCAGCCAGTGAGAGGCATCAAGGTGTGCCTCAGACTCTTCGGGCCCAAACGTTACCCCATTTTCCTATACCGCACCCATCTCACCGTATTTCCTGATGGAATGGGGTGTGCATAAGTGCCCAAAGACCCGAAGGCACACCTTGACACTTGTTAGTGTCTGCAGCATAGGGTATGGTGAAATGGCGTGGTCGTTATGCCTGATGACCCAAAGGCACACCCTAATGCCTGTCACTCTCGGCAGGGTGGTGGTGGGGTTGGCATCAGTTCAATACTTCGCTGCCATTCCTATTATGCAGCTCTGTAACTTCTACACTACCAATGCCAATGCCAGCAAGCAAACATTCAGCATTGACAAATGCTTGTTTATTAATGGCCTTTTCAGCATTTAGGCAAATGGTCTTAAGTAGTTTCCTCGTAAAGGGGTCTCTATAATTTTTCGAGGTGTCTAGGAAAAAATACAACATAGGAGTTAGAAAAAGGTCGGGTCCAAAGATAGAGTGGATGGCTCCCAGTAGATCCCGAAAAAAGGAGGACAACACCAGACAGTCCCATAGTACATGAGTCAATGCTGCAGGGGATGCCCCACAATTTCGCCAGCAGAGAGGGGATCTGTTGGTCTTGAATTTTACCTGTATTGCAGGAGTTCTAAAATATCTAACAAATACCTTCCAAGAAAATTCCTTCCAACTTACAGCAGATAGGCCCCATTGAATCCTCCCTAGTGCCCTATCCCATACATCATCTGGGACAGAGGCTCCCAAATCCCATGTCCACACCTGCCTGATTGTTTGGGGGTATCCCCTTGCCAAGTAATAAGTGCTCGGTATAGGTATGAAATTATATGTGATGAAGATGCCCTGCCTGCAACTGCTCATTTCATTAACTCAGCTATCTGTGGGGGTGGATCCTCTCCCCATGAATCTATTGATCGGGATCTGATGTAATTCCTGATCTGAAAATATTGGAATCTATCCTGCCACCCAATTCCATATTTCCCCACCAAGTCTGGGAATGCTAGTATTGTTTTACAGTCCAAGAAGTGCCAAATTAGGTGCAGACCCTTCTTCTCTCAGTGACGGAAACCCAGATCCGGCTTAGCTGGTTCAAAGGAGTCCAAATAGGGGACTGAGGAAAGGTATGTATGCCATCTCCCAAATTTCTTGTCATTAAAGACCCCATACCAAGCTCGCAGTGAGGAGGTCATGTATGAGTTTCTCCCTCTGGCAGGGGAGTAGGTATCTTTCTTCGTGAGAAGAATCTTATTGAGATTTACAAGGTCCTCCTCCTCCCCAGTCTCCAGGTTCTTCCATTTTGCTATGTAGGTTGTATTGAACCAGTGGAAGAATGTCCTCATCTGAGCCGCCTGATGATATAGCTTCAGGTTAGGAAGGGATAACCCCCCCTTTCTGTTTCGGCATTTGAAGGACAGATAGTCTGACCCTCGGTCTGGAGGCACCCCATAAAAAGCATGCTATTCTCTGGTTTAGGCCAGAAAAGTAATTCCCAGGTAGCTGGATAGGGATTGTTTGAGAAAGGTATAGGAACCTAGGGAGCAGAACCATGCGGACTGCCTCCACTCTTTGCAAAACAGGTATTGGGACCATAGCCCATCTTTCAAGATCAGCTTTTAGTTTTTCCAGAATGGGGAGGAAGTTAAGAGAGAACAGATGTGAACTTTCTAGGCCCAGATGGACTCTGAGATATTTTAAACTCTTTAAATTCCACTTAAAGAGGAAGGTTTTTTGTATGGTGTCCAAGGGCTCGTAATTAAATTGTAAGACTTCTGTTTTGGCTGTATTTATTTTGTATCCTGCCATTGCACTAAATTCACCTAAGCATTTCCACAAGTGCCCTAGGGATCGTTCCGGGTTACCCAGGTATGCCAGGAGGTCATCTGCATAGAGGGCAAGCTTATGGGTCTCTCCCCTCACCACCGCACCCTCCACCCCTGTGGACTGCCGTAGGAGCAGTGCCAGAGGCTCAAGGTACAAGGCAAAGAGGAGTGTTGACAGGGGACAGCCCTGCTGGGTGCCCCGATACAAAGATATAGGTGCAGATATTCCTCCATTCACCTTAATATAAACTCTAGGTTTAGTATACATATTATTTATAAATTTGCAAAAAGAATCTGAAAACCCAAAGCTCTGGAAAGGTAGCTCCCAGGAAGGACCACACCACCCGGTCAAAGGCCTTCTCTGCATCCAGGCTTAAAAGCAAGAATGGGGACCCTGACTGAGCAGCGTGGTGTATAAGCTGCAAAGTTCTTTTTATATTGTCCTGAGATTGCCTGCCCAGAACAAACCTTGTCTGATCATAATTGATCAAACGTGGGGGAAGCGATTCTAGGTGGCATGCTATAATTGTTGCATAGAGCTTGTAGTCAGTATTTAATACTGATATGGGATGATATGCTGTACACTGGGCAATGTCCCTCCCAGGCTTGGGGATACTAGAAATAACAGCATAGTTCCAGGAATCTGGTACTGGGTCACCTAGCTGAGCTGCTCTGAAGGCCTCCAGCAAAGGGTGGCCTATCTCCTCCCTGAAGGTTTTAAAAAACTCTCCTGTATACCCATCAGGGCCAGAAGATTTATTAGTTTTCAGATTTTGAATTGCAGCTTCCACCTCAGAATGAGCAATAGGGCTATCCACAGACCGATAGAGCTCCTGAGTGAGCCTCAGGAGGTTCAGTTTAGCCAAGAACTCCTCAGTCCGGTGGCTTTCCTGCAACTGCTCAGAGGTGTATAGGCTTTGGTAAAAAAGGCCTAAATGTATTCAAAATTTGTTTAGGGGTTTTCAGTAACTGCCCACTCCTCGGGTCTCTGATCTGAGTCATAGAGGCCTGCGAGGTCTGTTGCCGCAAACTATGAGCTAGTAGGCACGTTGCTCTCGGCCCACTCTCATAATACCTCTGACGGAGCCTCTGGAGAGCTTGCTCTGTTTTAATGTCAAGCAGGCTCTGAATATGCTGTTTCGTAGCCTGCAATAAAGGGTAAATATTCCTATTCTCATTTGCATGCTGTTCTTGAAGATCTTTAAGTTGTCGCAACAACCTCTCCATCTGGAGGTTTTGTTGTTTTTTCTGATGGCCACATATTTAATAATGTCCTCCCGATGATAACTTCTACAGTATCCCACAGGGTAGTTCTGGGCAGGTCCAGAGAGTCATTCTCCTGTAAGATTTGAGGTATCTTAGTCTTAATCATATCTATGAAGTCTTTCGAGTTCAACAGATAATTATTAAATTTCCAGAGAGTCTGACTTCTCTCTGTTTTCCAATCCAATTTTAAAGTTAGCTGGGATTGGTCAGAGAGGACTGAAGGAGAATGACCACATTCCCTACTCCAGTGTTCATGTTCTGTGGAGACCAGGAAATAGTCAATTCTGGCATAGGAACCATGCGGATGGGAGGAGTGGGTATATTCTCGCTTTCCAGGGTGTATTAACGGCCAAGCATCTGCCCAGAAAGTTCCCTTAAGAAATCCCTTGAGGGCCCGGCGAGCAGTCGACCCCCCATAAATCTGGTATTTGAAGTATCCAATTGCTCTAGGGCCTGATTCAGGTCCCCCCACTACTAGGGTGCCCAAATGATATTCAGTAATTTTTTGAAGTAAGGACTGAATCACTGGTGACAGGGAGCCCGGGGGAATATATATAGAAGCCAGTGTGATCGGAGAGCCCTCTAAGTGGCCCTGAAGAACTGCCAAACGGCCCTCTGGGTCCTCGTAGAAAGCGGACATCTGGAACTGAGTACCCTGAGGGACCAAAATGGCTGCACCCCTTCTCTTTCCCTTCTTATAGGCCGATGCCACTATCTGAGTAAAACCAAACTTCCCCAACTTCAGGTGCTCAGCTTTATTTAAGCGTGTTTCCTGCAAAAAGGTGAAGGTCAGTCTCTGCTTCTTAATTGCAGAAAGGACTCAATATCTCTTTACCGGGCTATTGAGGCCATTAACATTATGGGAGATTACTGTTATGTTATGTCTAGCCACCATTAAAATTCACTGTTATGCAAAATATTTCCAGGGCTTGTGTGACCTCTACTCTTTTATCCCATTTTATGACCCTACCAATAATTACATGACCCTCCCTCAAGATCCCCCAAGGAGGTGCCTTCATGCCGTTCTTTCCTCCCAATAGATACCAAACCGTAAATATGAAGTTATACATAGCAAGTAACATGGCTATACACATACAGACATATGAACAAGAGCAAACAAACATCCAACATTTATATAACATTCTTAAAACTTGTGGATCCAGCAGGAGGGGCCTGGGAACAAGTGGCACCCTCGATCTGCTCTTACAACTATGTACAGAGTGATCCCCAAGGTAAGTTAACAAGCAAAGGTGTTCCCTAGTAGCCTGAGTGGGTTTAGGCACTTGGGTAGGAGAGGAGGGGCCAATATATTAGCTCAGCTCTCCTGGGCCTGTAGAAAGCCGGGTCCTGGCCAGGTGTAATGGCCTACAATGTCATCATCCAGCTCAATGGGGGAGCCCATGTTGTGGATCCGCAGCACCGAAGTGCAGCAACTTCTCCACAATCGGGGCGAGGCAAAGCTCCTTGTGTGGCCCAAAGTAGTGTGCAAACTATGAGCTCAACCCATATCGAGATGGCTGCCAGTGGAATGAAACCTGGAATAATGCTTCAGTCCCCCTCCCACACCAAAAAGAAACAATTAGTTTAAACATTTGAGATCCAGGTGTTGTTTACATTATAGAACTAGTCCCCTTATACCCACTGTGAGGATTATTCTTTTTTATGGAGGTTGCTCTTCAATTCCTATGGGTAATCGGCTTGATTTACCTCCCCCTCACCTCCACTCCCAAGCCACAGGAGCCCAAGCCACGACATTCGTGCCATTTGTGTTTAACATTAAACTGAGAAGGTACAAATTGAAAGCTTCCTAGGCATTGCAAGCGCAATGGACCCAACAGCAAAAACGAGAACAAAGAAGGGAGGGGGGAGCCCTGTATGTCCAGCGGAGCACTAAAGAAGCACACATGAAAAAAACAAAGAAGTTTTTCCTTCGAGTGGGTATCCAATGAATTCCTGTGTCCATTAATTAGGCCAGAAAACACAGTGGTGGTCAAGCTTTAGGAGTCAAAATTCCATATTCAGATTCTAGCATACATGCAGAAGCCACTCTCCAAGGGCTCGGCTGGGAAAAAATATATATATATATATATACTGCAATTACTCACAATTTTTGCAGTGTTATTCAAGTGTCCCTAAGGCCTGGTGGGTCTGCAGGTGTAGAACGCACAAATCCTCGCAATCGTGTCTTGATGTCCTGCAGCATTGCGGAGCCGATCGCTGCCCCTTCTGCCTCACATTGTGCTGGATTGCAGATTGCCATGATGCTCGGGGGTTAAGAGAGTGGGTGTTCTGCATTTCTTCCACTGGCAAGGAGTGCCTTTTTTCTCAAAAGCTTTTATTGCCTCCTCTACTGTATGGTAGAGCTCTGAGCCCAATTGCTAGTGCACCCTCAGTCGGGATGAATAGGGGGGTTGAAATTTCACTCCAAGGCCTCGTAAAGCACAGAGAAGAGGTGCATAGGCCATATCCTGTTGCTGTATGGGCGGAGGATAATCCTGGATGAACAGAAGCTGTGCCCCATTGTACTCCACCCACTTTTGTCACCACGCTGTACGAAGGATGAGCTCCTTGTCTTTAAAGTTGGTGAATTTTGCGATGATTGAACGGAGTCTGGCTGATGCAGAAGTGGGCTTAGGTACAAGGGCTCTATGAGCCCGCTCAGTTCTGAACAAGAAGGCCGCTGGTAGGTCTAACACATGCCTGAGGAGATCAGATAAGAACTCAGTCATATCCCCAGTCTCTGCCTCTTCAGGAAGACTTAAATTCTGAGATTTTCCCTGTGGGATCGTGCTTCAAGGTTGAGGTATTTTGCTGCAAGGTTTTCCTGATGTTGCACCAGTGAATCAACCACCTGAGAGAGGTAGATGATATCATCCTCTGCGGTGGAGATCCTGTCCTCCGATGACCCTACTCGCTTATCCAGGCTCAGTATGTCTGTCTGTAGTTTAGCAAATTTTTGTTTATTTTCCAAGCGAGATTGCCTTATCTCAGCCAGCAAGATCTCAAACCATGAGTGGGAAAGGGATTCCATTTCAGTCTCCATATCATGGTCCGCCATACTTGCCGGGAAATCTCTGCTACTGGCTGCTGAGCCCACAGAACTCAATCCTCTGCGATCCTTTTTTGGTTTTGCCTGTTTGGACCTGGATCTTCTTTGAGCTCTACCTACACTGTTTTCCAATGTCATTTCTGAGTAAATTATTATTTTTAGTCTTGTGTGGAGTCTGCTTTTGGCATGGTGAGCAGAGGAGACTCGAGATTAGGCAGCCATTTCGGTGATAACGTCACCGGAAGTCCCCTCTGCTGGCATTTTCATATGTTCATATATACTGGATTTAGAGGGACATCCTGCAAGCTGCAGTTAACTTTAAATCATGCTGATGAACTTTCAAAAGTGTTGCAAAGATATGATGGCCACCAACCCACCTAGATAAAGTGATGTCATTTGTAGGCCACAGAACATTGGGATTGGTTCATGTGGATCAAGTTTTGGTGGCATGTCAGTATAACCAAAGCTGTAATATTTTATTGCTAGGATTTGAGCTCTACATTTTGAGGAAGTGCTCAGTGTGGATCACTATCAGAGTCTCCTCGGACTTGGAAACAAAGAACGCAAGGCAAGCAAGCTTCATTTCTATAGCATCCTTTCCAAAAGGCTCAGGGTGCTTTACAATAGAAGCAACTACAAACTCTCAACTAAAACAGGCAGTGTATTCAATCATAATTAATAATTAAAATTCAGAGAAAAGCCTCAGCAAAGACGAAGGTTTTTAAATTAGACTTAAAGGCCTCTACTGTGTGGGCAGATCTAATATAAGAAGAAACATAAACAATGATGGCAGAAAAAGTGCAATGATCCATCCAGCCTGCCAGGAAGATCCTGTCATACCCCGTGATATTTTGTTCATACAGGGTTTTAACCCACACTATCCCCCCATTCTCTCTGCCCTACTGCTACTACCCTGAGTACCCACTAAGCCCTTCACTCTGTCCCAGCCGTGCTTGAAACCATTAATGGTTTTGGTACCCACCACAACAGCTAGCGGACTGTTCCATGGCTTCACCGCCCTTTCTGTAAATTAAAACCTCCAGCACAGGGAGACGAGTTGGATAAAGCATTTGGGGAAGCCAGTATAAGAATGGCAAGGGGGAGGTACTTCTAGTTGGTGACTTCAGTCTACCAGCCATGGAGTGATGCCTTACAACAGCAGCTTCAGTGAGGAGAAGGGCCATCCTTAACTCCCTACAAGGGCTTTTCTTAGGCAGCTAGTCAAAGAACCCACTAGGGAAACAGCAGTGCTGGACGTGGTGCTTACACACAGGGACAGCATTGAAGATGTCACAGTGGGCAGACCCCTAGGTACCAGTGATCACTGTATAATGCGGTTTAACATAAAGACTCGAGCAGAGAAAAACCACATGAGGACGAGGGTCCTAGACTTTAGGAGGGAGCATTGTAAGGAAATGGGAAACCACCTCAGAAACTTCCTCAAAGGGGGTTATTGCCAGGTTGAGACAAAGGCACAGTGTATAAAAATAAAGAAGGGCATAATTAAGGCAACCAGCCTCTGCATGAAGGAAATGAGTAAAAGTAGAAGTAAAAAGAGACCAGTATGGTTCGCTAGAGAAGTGCCATGGTGGTGAAAGAAAAAAGGATGGCATTTGGGAAGTATAAGAAAATGCAGACAGAAGAGGAAAGGGAGGTATACCAAGTAAAACAGAGGGAAACAAGAAAGGTGGTGAGGGGAGCAAAGGTGCAGACACAGGAAAAGACGGTCAAAGAGGTAGCTAAAGGTAAGACATTCTTTGGATACATAAATGGGAAGAGGAAAGTGAGAGCAGGGATAAGTGACGATTAGGAGGGCAGCAGACGGAGACTGCAGAAGAGGACCAAGGAAAAGCTTCAGTCCTGAACAGGTACTTCTGCTCAGTCTTCACAGTGGAGGGAGGGTGGAAAGGATCATCAGGGAGTAGCAGGAACAAAGGGGTGGGGTGAGGTGGGCACAAGTCCATTTTCAGAGGAAAGAGTCGTGAAGGGACTTGCAGCTTTGAAGGTGCTCATGTCTATGGGACTAGACGGGATACACACAAAGGTATTAAAGAACCTGAGAGAGGTGCTAGCTGCCTCCCTGATGGTTTTATTCAACAGTTCCCTGGGAACAGGCATGGTACTGGAGGACTGAAGTAAGAGTAGACATGGTCCCTCTACATAAGAGCAGCAGCAGGGAAGAGGCTAACAACTAAAGCCTGATCAGTCTCACTTCAGTGGTATGAAATTAATGGAAACCCTGCTTAAGGAAAGGCTGGTAGAGTATCTTGAATCCAGTTGGCTGCAAAGCCACAGGAAGAATGGATTCACAGGGATGGGGGGATGGGGTGAAGGTCATGCCAGAAGAATCTGATGGATTTCTTCGACTGGCTGACCAGGGAAATAGAAAAGGGGAAGGCAGTGGATGTGACCTATCTGGACTTTAGCACGGCCTTCGACACTGTGCCACACAGAAGACTCACAAAGAAATTAAGCAGCCTAAGGGTGAGATCCAAAGCGGTGAACCAGATTAGAAACTGGTTAATGGATAGGCAACAGAGGGTAGTGGTTAACGCCACTCACTCTAATGGTGGGAGAGTGACCAGTGGGGTGCCACAGGGCTCAGTACTGGGACCGGTTCTCTTCACTGTCTTCATAAGTGACATTGCAGAAGAACTGGAAAGGGAAGGAATGCATTTTTGTAGATTATACCAAAATCTATAATAGGGTGGACACTCAGGAGAGGTTAGAGAGAATGCATGTTATGTGGCATCTCAGATTCAATGCAAAGAAGTGCAAGGTAATGCATCTGGGAAACAAAAACCCAGGGGAAGAGTACACAATGGGGGATGAGTTAATAACAACAACAAAAATCGAAAGAGACCTAGGAGTAATTATATCAGATGACCTAAAGGTGGGCAAGCAATGTAAGAAGGCAGTAAAGAGGGCTGGGGGATACTGGGATGCATGGGAGATGCATCAACAGTAGAAAACAGGAAGTTGTTATCCTCTCTACAGACAGTTAGTGAGACCCCATCTAGAGTACTCGTGCAATTCTGGAGACCCATCTCCACTAGAGACATAGACAGAGTGGAGGCTATTCAGAGGAGGCAACCAAAATGGTGCAGGGTCTGCCCAGAAGACATACAAGGAGAGACTAAAGCAGCTTAATATGTATACCCTTAAGGAAAGGAGGGAGGGGGGACATGATAGAAACTTTCAAGTATCTCAAGGGAATTAACAAAGTACAAGAGGGTAGTATATTTCAGAAAAAGAGATGTGCAAGAATAAGGGGGCACAATTTGAAGATAGAGGGGGGATGGCTCAGAGGTAATGTTAGAAAGTGTTTTTTCACAGAGAGGGTTGTAGGTGCATGGAACAGCCTTTCTGAGGAGGTTGTGGAGTCAGGAACAGTGGAAGAATTCAAGAATGCATGGGACAGGCATAAGGCAATTCTAGTGGGGGTAGGAGGAAGTAAGCTGTTGATTAACTAGAACCTGCAGCTTATCCATCAAGTAGGGAAATGGGCAGACTAGGTGGGCCAATCGGTCCTTATCTGCCATCAAATTCTATGTTTCTATCCACAGGGATCTTGGGAAACTTGAGGTGTGCATAAACTTCACTCAAAACACTGAATACTTTCTTCTGTATTTTCACTTTATTCCAAGTAGTTCAAAAAGGCATATGGTTAATTATCTACGTTTCGACCAATATTCAGGGCTTCCTCAGGAGAATGCCTTAAAGTCTAAAGTAAAACATAAAACATTTTTGCAATCATCATTTACACCATTACATATATTTCTTTCATTGAAATGTTTAACACATATTTCTACTGCATTTACTCACAGTTCAAAAATTCACTGTTCTCAAAGTCCCTTTTGTCTTTTTTATTAAAAACTAAAAACACCATTGATTATGAAAAACTGTAATTGTTTTTGTTATGGGTCTAATAATGTGAGTACCACAAATAAAAAAATACAGAAGGGACTTTGAGAACATGTTAGACTTTAAGACAATTTCCTGAGGAAGCCCTTAACATTGTACGAAACTTAGGGGATTAACCATATGCCTTTTTGAACTTCTTGGAATAAAGTGAAAATACAGAAGAAAGTGTTCAGTGTTTTGAGTGACATTTGCCCCCCCATTCATTATGGCTAACAGTTGAAGTGCTGCATCTGGGTGGCAGCAAGTACTGAAATACACACATTACCTGTGGATTTTCCTACAGCAGGGAACAGCTAGACACATTCAGTCACTTCACCACCAGTCTAGCATTGCTTGTAAAGTGCTTTGGGATACACTGTGTATGAAAAGCACTATATAAATGCTGATTCTTCTACTTTAAACTCGAGCTGTGGCCAAGAGCATGGCAGTTAGGGTTCAATACCAAACAATGCAAAATCATTCACCTATGGCATAGGAACCCAGGAGCGGAGTACAGTATAGTATAGGATGGGATGGGGTGGGGGGAGGTACTGACAGTCACTAAGCAGGAAAGAGACTTTCATAACTGATGGCTTTAATGTGGTAGGGCAGTGTGACAAAGCAGTGGGTAGGGCTAGTGGGGCACTTGGATGCATAGGTAAGGGTATCTCCAGCAGGAGATGGAAGGTGGTTTTGCTACTGTTTAGCTCACTGTTGAGGCCCCAGCTGGAGTACTACTGTATATCCAGCTTTGGAGGCTGCACCTCAAAAGGGACATAGACAGGGTGGAGGCAGTACAGTGGAGGGCAACTAAAATGGTGTAGGGGTTGTATGAGAAGCCCTAAAAGGAGAGACTGAAGGATCTCGACATGTATGTCCTGGAAGAGAGGAGAGCGAGAGAGGACATGATAGAGACCTACAAGTACCTCACAGGGTTGAACAAGGTGCAGGAAAGGAGTCTCTTTCCATTGAGAAAGAGCCCCAGCACCAGGGGGCATGCAATGAAGCTGGGGGTGGGAGTTTAAGAAGGATGTGAAGAAGTACTATTTCAATGAAAGGGTGGTAGATGCCTGAAACAGACTGCCAGCAAAAGTGATGGAGGTGAAAACAGTGGGGAGTTTCAATCATGCTTGGGATAGAAACAGGGCAATATTAGTAAATAGGCAGGGAGGGGGAAGGACACTGGAAACCAGTTTTGGTCTACAGAGACAGATTAGGTAGGGAACAGCAAGACAGACTGGGTGGGCTAAGCAGTCCCTTCCTGCCAACAAATTCTATATTTCTATTTTAAAACTTTCTCATGTCCCTCCTGAACCTCCCTCTTGACAGTTTCCACTCCCCCCCCAATATTTCTGAGCCACTAGTCTTGCTAAATAATTCCTTGCAGTTCACCTTATTCATTCACTACAGTAACTTGAAGGTCTCTATTGCGTCTGCCCTCTTCCTTCTGAGTATATATTCAGTGCCTTAAGCCGATCTTTGTAGGATCTACCCTGCTGGCCCTGGATCATTTTGATTACCCAGGGCTGGCCTCAGGGTATGTCACCCCTAGGCAAACTTGGAAATGGTGCCCCACCGGACAAAAACTTTTACTCCTCTAGTCAGGCAGCCACCCCCTTCCCAACACTATTCAGTTCATTCCCTCTGTTCCCCTACAGCTCATGGAAAACTGTCTGCTCAGGTATATCCCCCGTAAGCCTTTATGCATCCCTGGCAGTTCCATTTTGGTGGAGAGTTAACTTTTTTAATCAAAGTTGTTTGCTCCCACAGGTCACACACATTTGCCTGCTGCCACTCATCCATTTGTCAACTCATTATTCACTCATACAAAGACAGTTTTGAAAATAGAAAATACATGCAAGTAATAGTTTCATTTGCCACATGCTGTTATCTCATACAGTTAGAGGATATTACTTATATTTGTAGTGTGTATAACAGTCAACAGTTTTTTTTCTTTTTTGGGGTGTTGGGTATACAGTAGGTGCCTGGGAAGAAGTGTGGATTTGTGATAATTTTTCTAACATTCTTCTAAAACTTCAGCATACCTGGCTGGCTGGAGGATTTTGAGGGGATCGGGGATCTGGACTGCCTCATTAACTGATCCATGACAGTGAAATGTGTTGTATCCATCCATCAAGGATGTTAATGCCCCTGTGGTCAAGTGCTGTGCCCTGCCTCTGTGTGTGTGTGCGTGTGTGTGTGACAGTAAGACTCACGCTTGGTATTAATCTGAGTCCAGACAGCAAGGTCAGTAACTCCCTAGATTGTGTTTGCAGTATCAATCCAGGAGAAAGTTCAGAAAGACATCACCCTGCCTGTGCTGTTACACAGAAACACAGGCAATGACAGCAGAAAAAGACCAATGGTCCTTCCAGTCTGCCTGAGCTCCCTATTTAGCCCTGGGACCTACTGTCCCTCAAGGGTCACTAACTATCTGAAACCTTGTCCCCATTCTCTTCCCAGTTTCTATTCCCAAACAACCACTCTACCCTTCATTCTGTCCCAAGTTACCATCCTTGAAACCACCAATGGTTTTGCACCTACCACTTTGAATGATAGACTCTTCCATGGCTCCACCACCGTTTATGTAAAATAATACTTCTTCGTGCCACTCCTGAACCTCCCTCCTGTTAGTTTCCACTAATGTCCATGTGACTGCAAGCTAGTATTCAAGCTAAATAGTTCCCTGCAGTTCACTTTATTAGTTCCTGTTAGGAACTTGAAGGACTCTTATCAAATCTCCCCTCTCCTTTCTAGTCCTCAGTTCAGTGTTTAAAGACGCCCCTCATAGGACCTGCCCTGTTGGTGCTGAATAATTTTCATCATCCTTCACTGCACCATCTCTAGCCTGTCCTTATCTTTTCTGAGGTGAGGACTGCAGAACTGGGCACAGTACTCCAGGTGAGGCCTATGTAAGGATCTATATAGGCGAAATATTACCTCTTCCCTTCTGCTATCACTACCCCTCCCAATATAGCCCAGCATCCTACTCACTTTGCTATCTGTCTTATTGCACTGAGTCAGCTGTTCGAGGGAGTCACTGATGATAACTCCAAGGTCCTGTTTCTCAGCCATAGTACTATGACTCACCCCACCCTTACAGTACTCAGTCCAGGGATTCTTGTTCATTAAGGGCATTACCTTGCACTTCATGGCATTGAATTTTAACTGCCAGAACTCTGACCACCCCTCTAGTTTTTATAAGTCCCTATGCATTTCCATGATTCCCTTACTGCTACCCAGCCTCTCATAGAGCTTGGTGTCATCTGTGAAGAGACACAACCTGCGCTGGAGTCCCTCATCAATGTTGCTGATGAACATATTGAAGAGGGCAAGACCCAAGACAGATCTCTATGGTACCCTACTCATGATCTTCCTCCCTTCTGATTTGATGCCATTGACCAAAACCCTCTGCTACCTGCCCTTTAGCCAGTTACCTACCCAGTTTACAATGACCCTAGCTTCACCCAGGTCCCCTAACTTATTCAGCAAGCATCTGTGAGTCACCAAGTCAAAAGCCTGCTGAAGTTGAAGTTGAAGTAAAACAAATCCACAGCATGGCCCCTATCCAATTCCCTCATCATCCAGTCAGTGAAAACTAGCAAACTGACAAGGCCTCCCTGCCATGAATATGTGCTGTTCACTATCCTGGATTCCGTTGCTCTCCAGGTAGTCCACAAGGTCTTCTTTGACCAGTGACTCCATCAGCTTCCCTGCAATAGAGGTAAAACTGACAGGTCTGTAGTATTCTGCTTGTTCTCCCCGCCAAATATCATCATATGGAGCAAAACTACATCTGCTTCCCTGCAGTCCATTAGAACTGCCTCCATCCTAAATTAAATGTTGAATAGACCTATGAGCGGTTCAGCCGGTACCACTACCAGCTCCCAAGGTAGCCTTGTATGCAACACAACTGGTTGCATGGCCTTATCTATCTTTAGGGCTGCTAGTTCTTTCTGGACCCTTTCACTTGTAAATGTTGTCTGCCTCATCTCCTGGACCCCTTGGTGGCTGCCTTGATGCCACTCTCTAGCAAGGGCCAACCAGCCTTCCTAGTGAAAACTTGAACAAAAGGCATCATTGAAGATGGCATCCTTTTGTCTATTCTCCTCTATCACCTTACCCCCCTCAGCCAGCCTTATGATTTCCCCTCCTTTCTTCCTTTTCTCCTTAATATCTTGGAATAACTGTTTCTCTCCACTCTTGACCCCCTCTACAGCTCTGTGTCTGCTTTGCTTCCCTAACCATCTTCTTTGCATCCTTGTCTTTCAGTAAATATTTCCCCACTTCTTCCTCCTCTGCTTTTCTTTATACTTGTCCCTCACCACTTCATTGACCCTTGCTGAGAACAATAGCTGTCTCTTGATCCTGTTCTTATTTAGTTACCATTGTCACGGGGGACACCAAACCCAGGACTACACACACTAGAGAGGCCAAACAACCCAAATGGAACTTCCTTTTAATAAATGCTAGAAGTCTAACTAATAAAATGGATGAACTTCAGTTTACATTACGTGCTTCCAACATACACATTTGTGCCATAACCAAAACCTGGTGGAAAGGGGAGGATACTTTGGATAAAAGTATTTCAGGCTATACTCTATACAACAAATACAGGACTCAGTCCAGGGGCGGGGGAGTGGCAATGTATATTTCTGATAATATTATCTTAGAACACATAGATACCTCTAAATGGGGAAACACTGAAATATTGTGTATAAAAATCTCCCCACCACATACAGCCAAAATCAGTATAGGACTGGTGTACAGACCACCTTCTATTGCTGCTCTGGAGGACTCCCTACTATTAGATTTCATTAATAATCTAATGCTAGTGGAGAATGTTATATTATTAGGTGACTTAAATCTCCCTGGGATTAACTGGGACGCATTAAAAGCTGATACCCCTATAGAGTCTAGTTACTTAGAAGCATTCATCTTGGCAGGCTTGGACCAGTTTGTACTAAATAATACCAGGGGTACCCATATCCTGGACTTGGTCCTGAGCAATCTGGGTAAAAATATTCAAAATTGCACAGTTTTGGCTCCTTTGAGTTCTAGTGATCACTCCATGATCAGTTTTAACTACATGGGTTCACTGGGTAATGATACAGGCAGTACAATAATTTATAAGTATGACAAGACAGATTTTGATTACATGAGAAGGGATCTGGCCAATTGGAGCTGGAAAATAGAGCTTGGCAAAAAACCATTACAATTTATGTGGGATAAGTTAATTAGTAAAATCAGCAGCTTGATCCAAAAATATGTACCCACCATAAATAAATATAATGGGTCCAAAAGATTCTTTCCCCCATAGCTGACTCTATCAGTCAGGAAGGGAATAAAAAGAAAGAATAAAGCATACAAAAAGGCTAATATGAATGGAGACAGAACATGCTGGGATAAATACAAAAACTGCCTAAAGGCTACAAAAAGTAGTACAGAGCTGGCCAAAAATAAATATAAGTATAAACTAGCAACTAAAGTGCAAGACAATTATAAGTCCTTTTACTCATATATTAACAACAAAAAGGGAGGTAGCAGAACAATAGGCCCTCTAAAAGGCCCTTAATAGCAGATAATCAGGAAATGGTTGAACAGTGTAATAGTTATTTCTTCTCTGTTTTCAATCATGGGTCACTAGCAACAAAAAAATCATAAAAATTATTTATCTGTTTCTGGTCTCATACTTGATACCTCAGATGTGGAAATGAAACTCAAAAAGCTAGATCAGAATAAGGCACAAGGCCCTGATGGGATGCACCTAAGAGTGATTAAGGAGCTGGCAGAGTTCTTGGCAGGACCAGTTACATGTCTTTTTCAGAAATCGCTAAATTAAGGGGAGGTCCTGGAGGCATGGAGACAGGCAGTGGTTGTTCCCATTTATAACAAGCATTTGTCAATGCCGAATGTTTGCTTACTGGCATTGGCAGTGGAAGTGTAGAAGTTACAGAGCTGCGTAATAGGAATGGCAGTGAAGTATTGAACTGAAGCCAACCCCACCACCACCCTGCAGAGGTGACAGGCATTGGGGTGTGCATTTGGGTCGTCAGGCACATGACCACGCCATTTCACCACACCCCACTCTGCAGAGACTGACAAGTGTCATGTGTTCCTTAGGGTCTTTGGCCTTATCGCACCCCATTTCATTAGGAAATACGGTGAGATGGGTGCGATGTAGGAGAATGGGGTGAAGTTTGGGACCGAAGAGTCCAAGGCATACCTCGATGCCTCTCAGTGACTGCAGGGTGTGGAATGGTATGAGCATCACAGGCAAGAATCCCAAGTCACACCCCTGATTCCTGTCATTCTCTAGAGGGTTGGGCGATTTAGTTGAAAAGCCTAATACCTCAGGTATTCGTTGGTATTTTAACTCCAAATTTTCAACATGTTTGTTTTGTGACCCCACCTCATGAACAGAGGAATATCAGTTTGGTAGCGAAAGCTGCATATGCACAGTGACTCTGAGTTTAGCACCACAGGTGCAAAATATTCGAACAGGCTGTAAAAATGACAGCTGTACTCTTTCATGGGGAGGTGTAAAAATGGCTATGTTGCAAATGTGTAGTAAAAATATTTAAAAATGGTGAAGTCACGGCGACATAGAAACTGTGCAACGCACACACCGCTATATAAGTAGGTTGGGATATTTTATAGCAGATTGTCAACTCAGGCATTTTGGTGCCTCAATCATGAACAGTGTCACTGTGATTTTCTTTATCTATGCCGAACAATGATTTCCCACAGCGACCACGCATCTCTGCACTGAAAGTATGAAAACACACTTGACCATGTTGTGAAAATGGCAGCTGTACTGTAAGGAAGTGTTGAAAAATGGCACTAGTGAAATCTGGACTGGAAATATTACAAAGTCATGAACTAACGAGGATGCGTGGAAACTGCACAATGCTCACTCAGAATACAGTCATTTATGGACTTTTGTCACCAAATTTTCAACATAGCCATTTTAAGACCTCTGCTCATGAACAGTGTAACTGTGATTTTCTTAATCTGTCCTAAACATTGCTTTCGCACACCAACAGCACCATTGTGCGCTACATGTGCGATAACACATTTTGGGTGACATATGAAAAATTGCAGCTGTACTGTTCATAAGGAAGTTTAATAAAATGGACATGTTGAAAATCTAGAGTGAAAATATTAAATTTGCAGACTTACGAGCATGCATAGGAACTGTGCAACGCACACTCGTAAAAGTCATTTTAGGCATTTTTTCACCAAGTTTTCAACATAGCCATTTTAAGACCTCTGCTCATGAACAGTGTCACTGTGGTTTTGTTAATGTGTCCCATACATTGAGCTTGCACCGACTGCGCCACTATAGCTACATGGAGGCGGAAGCACGTTTTGGGCAGGATGTGAAAAATGACAGCTGTACTGCTCATAAGGAGGTGTGGAAAAATGGCAATGTTGGAAATCTGGGTGGAAATATTGAGAATTACATGAAACCCTCACGAGGCGTCTTTGATAAGACTGTCTAGCACACTCGTAAAACAGTTATTTTTAGGAATTCTGTCACCAAATTTTCAACATTGCCATTTTAAGATCTCTGCTCATGAACAGTGGCACTGTGATTTTCTTAATGTGTCCCATACACTGAGTTCGCATGACTGTGCCATTGTGCGCTACATGGGTGGAAACACGTTTTGGGTGAGATGTGAAAAATGACAGCTGTACTACTCATAAGAAGGTGTGGAAAAATGGCAATGTTGAAAATCTGGAGTGGAAATATTGAAAATTCGCAAACCTATGAGCGTGCGTAGGAACTGCGCAACGCGCGCTCGTAAAACAGTCATTTTTAAGAATTCTGTCACCAAATTTTCAACATAGCCATTTCAAGACCTCTGCTCATGAACTGTGTCACTGTGATTTTCTTAATTTGTCCCATACATTGATTTCGCACACCGACTGCGCCATTCTGTGCTACAGGGGCGGAAACACATTTTGGGTGAGATGTGAAAAATGACAGCTATACTACTGATAAGACAGTGTGGTGAAATGGCAATGTTGAAAATCTGGAGTGAAAATATTGAAATTTTGCGAACTTACGAGCCTGCGTAGGAACTGCGTAATGCACGCTTGTTAAACAGTCATTTTTTGGAATTTTGGCACCAAATTTTCAACATGGGGGTTTTGGGCCCCCTTCTCATGAATGATGTCACTGTCATGGCGGTATTTGGTCCCGAAGGGTGATTTCGCAGTCACTGCACAGTCACTGCACGAAATCACCCGCCGAGCGAAGCAACACCATGACAGTGACATCACTCATGAAGGGGTCCCAAAACCGTATTTGAATTTATTCGAAAATCCAGCTCCTAGAATGTCACAATAAGTTGAACCCCCTCCTATCTAGCCCATTATACAGCTTACCGGCATTTCCTCAGTTTGCAGTCGGCTTTGAAAGAGTGCAGGCGTATTCCCGGTCCTCCGAAGATCGTCGGCGCGAGTCGGAGTAAGTATGGGGTGAGGGGTGTGGGGAGGCTGGGTGCGCGGTGGGTGGTGCAGGTTGTGGGAGGAGGTTCGGAGGCAGCGCGGCAGAACTGTTTTGTTTACAGGTTAAAACAAAAAAGACTTTAATGGGACCGCTTGCCACGCTGGGGTGGGCTCCCAGCATGGCACAAGGACTTTAGAGGCTTCAGCCGGCGGGGATTAGGCACCCGTGGCAAAATCTGATTGCCATGCTGGGGTGGGCTCCCAGCGTGGCGCAACTACTGGGGGAGGCGATGCAGCTCAGCCCGGCGAGTTGGGCACCCGTCAGCTATACGCTCCTAACGTCGCGAAGCAGCGCTGCGCCTGCGGCTGGGGGGAGCTGCACGTGAGCAGCTTCTTGTGCTGCTCACTCAAGCGTAGATCCCCTTTCAACTGTAATGCCACTGCACATTTTGGCGTGTCATAGACGGCTCCAAAATGCGATGGCTTGAAACGCGCCTGCCAGCACAGTGCCTGAATTGGAGGAGGAGGTGATACACCTCCGAAATCTCCGATGATGGCACTATGTTTCTTGCACATGCGTGCAAGCAAACATAAAAAGGGATCTAGGCTGGAGGTTGGGAATTACAGACTGATCAGTCTGACTTTGGTTCTGTGGAAAATCCTCGAAGGTATCATTAAGGAACATATCACTGAATTCCTACTCTTGTCAGGGTATGTAGATACCGCACAACATGGGTTCACCAAGAGAAGGTCATGCCAAACGAATCTCTTAGAATTTTATGGCAAGGCTAGTGAAACCCTGAACGAAGGAAATTCCGTCGATGTCATCTTTTTGGACTTCGACAAGGTTCCGCATGGTGAATTGGTTAATGCCTTAATCAAACTGGGAGTACATGGGAAAATATCCCATTGGATTGAGGCATGGTTGAAGGGAAGGAAACTGGGTGTCTGCATCAAGGGGGAATTCTCTGGATAGATAAACGTGACCAGTGGGGTTCCCCAGGGTTCTGTTCTGGGTCCATGTCTTTTTAACCTGTACATTTCATCAATGAGCATTCAGTCAGGTGTGTGTCTTTCTAAATTTGCCAATGATACATGTATCAGCTACTCAGTCAATAACCATAAGGATGCAGACACTCTGCAAGCAGCCCTGGCGGAATTGGAAACATGCACCCTGGATAAGAAGTCAACATTTAACATTGAGAAATGCACTGTGTTGCATTTAGGGAAAAATAATATGCAGCTGAAGTACAGGCTGGGAGGTAGCGTACTAAGTGTAGTCCATGATGAGAGAGACCTTGGCATAAGAGTCAGTAATGACCTTAACTTTAAGACGCATTGTAATCGGGTCATCAAAAAAGCCAGTAGTATTCATTGCTGCATTCACAAACATACAAAGAGTAGAAATAGGGAGATCCTGCTCCACCTCTATACCTCATTGGTGCGCCCCCATGTGGAGTATTGCACCCAGTTTTGGGCACCTGGGAGCAAAGGTGATATCAAAACCTTGGAGAGGGTTCAGAGGAGGCAAGGCATAGAATAAAGGAAGTCCAGGGTCAAGATTATGAGCATTGGCTACAAAATCTGGGAATGTAATAACTGGAATTTCGTTGACTGTGGCGTGACATGTGCCTAATTTATAGGGCCCTTACTAATGTACAAATGTGGGAACAGCTGGGCTTGGCATTGAAGGAACAGATATATAGTACCAGAGCCCACCCATTACAGCTAAGTGGGGAGAGATTCAACACACTTAGGAGAAAGCAATGGTTTACTGTTAGGGTAACTAAGATCTGGAATGGGTTCCCAATCGAGGTGATGGCCAGTAAAACAATGAATGAATTCAAAAATGAGCTTGACACTTACCTAATTAGTAAGAATATCTTTGGGTATTCCTAAAAAAATTGGCACGCTAATTGGACTTTGGTCTTTAAAAGCTCTGTATCAACCTATGAAACCTATAAATTAGATGACTCAAGAATGCTCCCCCTTAATTGCCCCCATCTCTCTTCTACCCCACCTATGTTGTCCACCCTGATTAATTTTTCCTGACCAGCTATTGAAGTCTGCTCTTCTAAAATCAAGGACTTTAGCTGTTGAATGGGGGTTTTCCAGACCTATGGGCCAGTTTGAACCAAATGGACTTATGGTCACTGTTCCCTAGTGGCTCCACTATTCTTACAGCTCCTACTGTGTCTGAGTTGGCAAGTACCACATCGAGAACTGCAGTCTGCCTGGTGGAATCCTTAACTAGCTGTACCAGTAGACAGTCTCCTACTGTGTCTGAGTAGGCAAGTACCACATCGAGAACTGCAGTCTGCCTGGTGGAATCCTTAACTAGCTGTACCAGTAGACAGTCCTGGAAGGCGACCAAAAATACCTGACCTCTGGTGCTCCTGGCCGCAGGAACATCCCAGTCGATGTCTGGGGTTCAGATCACCCACCACCACTACTTCCCCCTTTGCCACCCCTCTTTCAAGTTTTTGCCTGAGCTTTCTGACCCTCTTCCCCTTGCCCTGGAGGTCTATAGTGACTCTGTCGCCCCCTTACTATCCCTGATGCACCCATCTTCCTCCACCTCAATGCGATCCTTGATAAAAATGGCTACTCCTCCCTCTCTACCTTTTCCTCTATCCCTCCTGAACAATGAGTACTCAGGGACCATCAGTTTCCAGTTGTTATTTTTTTTAACTTACTATGTTGTTTGTGGTCAGGATGGTGCACCCATCAGCCCACTAGAGCGCACAACCACCATCCACAATGACACCGATGTCCACTGTTCCCCCTGGCTTTCCCTCCAGGGTGGGGCCTCTGAGGCTCCCCCAAACCCCTTTGGACTACCATATCCAGTGATGGGCAGGTGGCCCTGAACCAGCTACATGATGGCAGCAGCATGAGGTGGGCAGCATTAAGCTCATCCAACTAAGTTTTTACAGAACTTGCAGGGAGGCATGGCATGCAATGGCACGCAACCCAGTTGTTATTTTCCGAAGACCACATTTCTGTGATGGTCACAAGCTTCACATCAGTGTCCACCATCACCACCTGGAGCTTGCTGATTTTGTTACCTAGGCTTCTGGCATTAAGACATACCCCCTTCTATCTGACCCCTGATCCTACTTTACTACTACCATTGCACTTTCCTTGCCCCTTCTTTCTCATGTTTTTTCCTGGTGATTGAATACTTTGCATTACCCCTCTCTACTTTTGGGCTGCAGCTCTCCTTGTACCTGCTGTGCTGCTACAAGCCCCCAGGTGTTGGGGAGTACTAGCTAGGATCCTCTTGTTTTCGCTTGCCACCATGGTTCCCCTAGACCCAGTCTCCCACCAGTCAGTGTAAACATCTGATATAGACGTCAAAAGTCTGCCCCAGTGCACAGGCTCCCTCTCTCATCAGGTGAAGTCCGTCACCCTTGAAGGGTCTCCTGTCCCAGAAGTCCTTACAATCCCACACAAAGTGGCACCCCTTCTCCTGACACCATCCCTTAAGCCACTGGTTAAACTTCTTGATTACCTCACTCCTTATCCTACTCAGCAGCCCCTCCCTGTCGCACATAGGGTGGACTACGGAAAAGGCCAGGGAGACTGACTGTGCCACCAACCTGCCCTAGTTCTGCTTCACCATCTCCACCAACAGATTCATCAGCTCATTGGTACCCAGGTGTACCAGCACTCCCAGCTTCCCCCGCTCCCTCTCCGCCATCCTTCTTATCCTATCTAAATTCCAGATGGCTGATATACCAGGAAGCCACTGGACCATCCCCCTCCCATCCAGACCCCTCACCACTCTCTCTACCCTCCTAATCATGGAGTTCCCAGCCACTAAGACTCTCTTGGTAGACTTGCTCCCATTGGGTGCCATCACAATGTCCTTCCCCTTCCCCTTGACTGACTTGTAGCCCCCCCCCAGTGGAGTTAAGTAACTGAGCCTCCTCCAGGGGTGCAACTCAGTTCTCCATCTGGATAGCGATGGGCCGGACAAATGCCTTCTGGCTATTTCTACCCCCTCCTGCTTCCCACCGCTCTCCAGCCTCCCCCCAGACCACTGGGTCTCTGGGAGAGCAGGGATGTGGGGGATGAACTCAGGTTGAGCTGATGATGCAATTGAGATATTTATCATATTTCTATCCTTGCTGCTACCAGCTGAGCTTGAAGCTCTGCCATTATCCTGCAGATGGGGCATTTGCCCCTTTACCAGAGCATATCCCTGGAGAAGAGCACCCCACAGCTGCCACAATTGACTGCCTTTTCTCTGAACTCCATCCCAACTGAGGCATATAAATGAGGTTAAAGTATAAATAGATGATTAAATTAACTTGTAGTGCTCACTCAGATAGGGTTTAGCTGTGAGGCTCAGCTATAGCACAAAAACAACTTAGCAAATTAAAACACTGTGAAAAAAAGAAAAAATGCTGCCATTGTATCTTTCCTGTACCCCCTTACAATAGATGCCCTAGGCGAACATCTATTTTGCCTGTCCTGAAGGCCAGCCCTGTGGTTACCCTACCTTGCACCATCTCCAGCCTGTCCTTATTTTTACTTAGGTGAGGACACCAGAACTGGGCACAGTACTCCCGGTGCAGCCTCACCAGTGATCTATCCTTTCTGTAGTGCTCCACACTGTGAATAGGAAGTCATTAAGACTGGGTATAGTGTACCCCTACCAGGGGAATGGCACAGCCCAAGCTTTAGGATGCTGGGCACATGAGGATTCCAAGCAGTAGCAACTCCCCAGTTATGCTGTGCCATTCACATGGGAAGCAGCTTGTCTACCTTCTCTCACAATTTTCTAGATTCTTCAGTTGAGGTTGCAATTCTGCATAGCAGGTTGGGGCTACCTGTTTTCAGCGAGCACTCCTAAATTAAAAACATGCCGTTTAAGCTGCAGCTTTCTAATTAACTAACCTGCCTTACCAAGATACCACAGGTAGGTACATCCTTTATTCTTTGGGGTAGCATAGGTTTTCTGGGGAGGGTCCTTGTCTTTTGCATCGGTTCTCCCTGCTGCAGAGACAGATGTGCAGGCAGACCCTGACCCTGAACACTTAGTGGATCAGGATGTGGATTTCAGGGATCTTGGGGAAACTTCTGACCTTCAAAAACTCCTTACTGATGAAGAGGTCCTCCCACCTGAGGAGGAGAAGGAAGGAGAGTGGTGGAACCCAGACCAAGGATTCCTATGCCTCCTAAGTTTGATAAAAAGTCCTTGTCTTTTTTGATAGTTGAGGCATGTACAATAGATCCTTACAGCTGAAGGAAGAGCAGTCCATAGAGACAATGAGGGCAAGTGATAATTTAGGATGTGTTGTGTTTGCTGTACTCCTCTCCCTGGCTCCTCTTCCTTTAATGTTCACCGCGGGGTGTTGGCACCGCCTCGGGCACCACTTAAGCACTATGTGAGTGTTATACAGGGACAGTAAATCAAACATAAAGATGGTGTGGATCAAATTCCAGAGGAAAGACACAGCCCCCAGAGATAACAAACTAAACACTGTCATGCCCCATCACGTCTTCCTCTTGTGTGCCTTTCCAGTGGGCTTTCCAGTTTCGGGTCCAGTTTGTTGCTCATCAAAAGGTGCCATGCAATCGGGCTTACGGTGTGTGCCACTGGTGTGTGGTGAGATCCGACCCGACCTGACTGCCCTAATCTGGTCCCCTAAGCAGCTGTGGCCCAGAGGCTACAAAAACTGTAAGTCTATCTTTTCTTTTCAATATAACTGGACTTTTGGGCACACATAGCCTCCCTGGGGCAATCCGCCAGTCCTGCATTCCCTTGCCTCAGCTGTTGTTGGCCAGTTCAGTCAAATTAACACTTACACTGCCAGCTTTTCCAACTGTGTGGCAAGTTCTAAACACATCACCCAGGCACATCACCCTCAATTAAACAGGCTGCAGATATTTTGCTTTGTTTTGGTCTTTAGGCGTGTGCCCAATCAATTTCAATTTACGCTGATTAGGCAGCTGCTCAATTTCATTACACTTACATATGTGCTCCAACTATTTTCAACCACAACAGATCTGAATACATCTAATAATACCATACAACACTAACTGAGTAATTTATACAGACTTGTACAGGCTGCTACATCTACTGCTCAATTCCATTAATATGTTCCTGAATATTTCACTGCAGCTGTCTGCGATGCAACTTCTCCTATGAGCTCCTAAAGGTTTACAACCACAATGGATATGGAAACAACACAAGCATAGTGCTTTCTCCCTATAGTCAAGACAGAAGAACATCTACAGAAAAACAAATAACAATTCACTTCATACATATCCCCTATTGGACTAACATGACACTTACCTCTACTTGTGGTACTGCTTCAGGCCTCCTACACACACTCCCAGGACACACTTTCTGACACTAACTGGACTACAATCCCTATATATCTTAGACACATTACAGATCTCATAAAAATGCACTACTTGCGTCATCACAGACAAGGATAGTATATAATAATAATAATAATAATTAAGCAATAAGACATGACCTGGGGTTAGATTAACAGTCTTTTAATCGCCCCGTAGGGGTGTAATGTGGCACAAGGCGCAGCCGAGTGACATATTGCTCCTAGGGGATGAGTGACTGTTAATCTAATTCTTGAAAGTGCCCTATTGCTATTATAAAAATGTATTCCAAAATAAAAGTGTTAAAAGTATACTTTTTGAATGTTTTCCTCATTTAGAAGGAGATTTTTGATAAAATAGTTCTTCCACTAACAGTTTAAGAATGCTGGTTCAAAATTAGACTGCATCATTCCAGTCATTCAGCAGTGTTAGAGGATGGAATGCTGACAGGAAGAATCTATGTGCCATAGTGATCAGGCTGAACATGACAGTTTAACAGGGATTAATGTAAGGCTGTTAGAATCCTAACAGCCAATCAGATTGTAGCATTCCTGAGAACCTTTTTATAACTTTATTTGTAGGGCACCTTTTAAAAACCAAGGCACATAACAATGGGTTAAAACAGCACTTGGGACAGTAAATACAAAACATGCATTAAAAACATAATAAAATTAGATAAAAACTTACAGAGTCATGTTAAATCAAGTAGGGTAGGCTCAGATCCACAAATAGATCTTTAAAGCCAATTTAAATCCCTCTACGGTCGCACACTCCCATAGCTGACGGGGTAGAGAATTCCAAAGGGCTGGGACTGCATACATAAATGCATGGGCCCCAAAGGATTTTAGGGAAACCCTTGAGATCTCTAGTAATCCCTCGTCAGCTGAGCAGAGTGATCGCCCTGGGCAGTAAGGAACCAGAAGCTCTTTCAGGTAGTCCGGGCCCTGTCCATGTATGGCCTTATAAGTCAGAAGCCAGACTTTAAAGGTGATCCGCCACTGCACTGGCAGCCAGTGCAGATCGCGCAGCACTGGAGAAATATGACATGACTGAGGAATCCCTGTCAATAGCTGGGCTGCAGCATTCTGCACTAGCTGGAGGCAATGGATATCAACCCCTTGTAGGCCTAGATAAAGGGAATTGCAATAATCCAGGTGCAAGAACACAAAGGCGTGGACCAACGTGGGGAGATCGCTGGACAGAACAAGGTGTTTAACCCTGGAGATGTTCCTCAGATGATAAAAAGAGGATTTGATGACTGCCGACACCTGCAATCGTAGAGTCAGCCCTTTGTCAAAAATCACCCCCAGATTTCGCACCCATTTGGAGGTAAGGAGTGGCACACCCCCAAGATAGAGTCCCGAAGGTGAACTTGCCCCCAGCCCCTCTATCCGGTGCCCCAGGTCCACAACCAGCACCTCAATCTTTTCCGAGTTCAGCCTCAGCCAGCTCAAATTCATCCAGTCCTAGATTTCAAGTAGGCAGTTGTTAAATACAGAAAGAGCTCTATCCTGGTCAGGTGCAAAAGAAAGGTAGAGCTGGGTATCATCAGCATAGCAATGAAACCTCAGCCCATACCTTCTTACAATGTCTCCAAGGGGAAGCATGTACACTGCGAACAGCATGGGGGACAACACTGAACCCCGAGGAACCCCACATGACAAAGAGACTGGGTCGAAAGAATAAATCCCCGACACCACCCTCTGAATTCTGCCAGTGAGGAAAGATGTAAACCAACTGAGGACTGTACCTGACAGGCCACAGATGAACTTCAGGTGACCAAGAAGCACCCCATGGTCCACAGTGTCAAATGCTGATGAGAGGTCTAGAAGAACCAGGATGGAACGGTTTTTCCGATCTCTTGCCATCAGAAGATCATTGAGAACCCAAACCAGTGCTGTCTCAGTACTGTGCTTCTTACAAAAACCGGATTGTAGAGGTTCATAGATGTCATGGATGGTCAAGTGGTTCTCCGGTTGTAGGGCCACTACTTTCTCAACCACCTTCCCAATAAAGGGAAGGTTAGAGATTGGTCTGTAGTTAGCCGGACAGTCTGGGTCCAAAGAAGCTTTCTTCAGGAGAGATGTCACCACCACCTCCTTCAGGGAGCTAGGAAACTCGCCTGCCTCCAAGGAGCACCAGACTATCCATGCTAGGTCTGGGCCAATGATATCACTACAACCCATAATCAGGTTAGTTGGCCCTGGATCCAAACTACAGCACATAGGGTGCATTCCCTGGACAATCCACATGACCTCCATGAACTCCAGCCAGTTGAAGGTACTCCAGGAAAACTGAGGGACAGTGACCGAGTGTGTTGGTAGGAGCATCGCCCTGATGTCAGCCACCTTAGCTGCAAAGAATTGAGCAAGTTCATTGCACTCCACTTGTGAAAGGCTCTTCAAATCTGCAGACAGGCTGGATTGCACAGTCTGTCTACAGTTTGAAAGAGTTGAGCTGGTTAGTTCTGAGCTGATGCAATCTCCCTGGACAGGAACTCTGCCTTCTTATGTGTGATTACAGATTGATATACTTGATAATGATCCATCAATCTAAGGTGGTCGGCATCCATGGTGGATTTCCGCCAACAACGCTCTAACCTTCGTCCGACTCGCCACATCTCCCTCAAGATCCCATCATACCAGGGGGACTGAGGGTGAACACGGACATGAGCAACGATGTCCAGAGCCACAGAAATGGTCTTATTATAGGCCACCACTAATGCCTTGGGGTTGCTGTTTGCCTCAGGAAGAACCAATAGGTCAAGCACTTAGCTCTTACAAACAGCACCCTTTGAATAAATAACCCATAGACACATGATCCAGACAGTATGAATCTGTGATACACGGGATGATACACCAGCATTCCCTGTATTACCCATAGACATGGACAGTCTGGGCGGACAGTATATATATCTGACACAAATGGCATTTTATGTAAATTATAGCACTTTGATACAGACTGCAATGCACTCCCGAACCCTTTGTAACTAAAGATTACAGATTTGCAGTGTCAGTGGCTCAGTAGGTAGCACACTTGCCTCTGAGGCCGGGAGCTCAGAGGGCTGTGGGTTCAGTTCCCACATCTGGCACTTGGGTTAATATCCCAGTACTGATGCTGTAGTGCAGCATGAGAGGGGTGCTGCACTTCTGAGGTGCCGTCTTTTACATGAGACGTTAAACCGAGGTCCCATCTGCCTGATTGGTGGCAGTTCAGGTGGATGTTAAAGATCCCATGGCACTTACGAAAGAGTAGGGGAATTTCCCCGGTGTCCTGGCCAAATTTCCCTCATTCACTAAAAAAAAAAAAAAAATACCACCAACAGCTTAATCTGGTTTAAGGTCAGTTGGCATTCATCTGTATCCCCCTCCTCTGGGTCGTGCCTGAAAATAGGCAGGATTAGTCTAGTGCACGTACCCGGTCAACAAAAACTAAATAAAAATAAAAACATATAATCCAGGCATAGAATGTACGAATATCTCAGGGCAGTGACACCACTGCAAATGAGCTATGCCCAGGGGTTTTAAACCCAGTTTTATCCCACAATAAAAATTTAAAAATGAAACTACATTTATTGTGAAAGTATTGCGTCCCATACTTTGTGCTGTCTAAAGGTCCCACTAAGGTCCCGACTACTGATGACATTCTGTGGGGACACAGTATTTGAAAGTGCCAGTCCAGGAGCAAGCCCCTCAAATGTTGGTATCTGAACCTGATTTGCAAGAAGTAATGCATTTGGTGACTTGAATCATGGATTTGCACACCTGCCGGGACACCTGCCTTCTGAGAATCCCCCCCCCCCCCGCGCAACCCTCGCTACACTTGTCAGAAGACATCAAGTTGTGTGCATAGTCCACTGACAACACTTAATGTAATGTTCTTGAGGGTTCTGTACCTGGTTAGCGTCACTCTGTGTAGAGTCCTTTTGAAGAAGGATTTTTTTTATTACTGTAGGTCTTTTAAAAATGAAACTGAAGAAAAAATGAAGTGTTATGGCAATAATAGGGAAAGATTAAAGTTAAAATGTATGACACCACGTATGATCAATTTGAAGAGGCAATATTTAGAAACATGTTACTTTAAAGTACAGTAGATAGGGAATGGGTTTGTTTCAATTGAATACAGTTTTATCCGCGGTGTTATCCTTAATCATTGTCTGGTTTGCTTTCTATTTGTTCCAGTTACTTTTTAGCCCTTCTCCTAATACTGTTAATTATTGCCACAGCACTGTCCGGAGTTTGTCTTAGTGTCAGTGGCTCAGCAGGTAGCACACTCGCCTCTGAGGCCGGGAGATCAGAAGTTTGTGGGTTCTATCCCCACACCAGGCACTTGGGTTAATATCCCAATACTTACACTGCAGTGCAGCATGAGGGGAGTGCTGCACTCCTGAGGTGCCATCTTTCAGATGAGACGTTAAACAAAGGTCCCATCTTCCTGTTCAGGTGGATGTTAAAGATCCCATGGCACTTCTCAAAAAGGGCAGGGGAATTTCCCCGGTGCCCTGGCCAAATTTCCCCCATTCATTCAAAATACCACCAACAGCTTAATCTGGTTCAAGGTCAGTTGGCTTTCATCTGTATCCCCCTTCCCCGGGTCGTGCCTAAAAATCGACAGGAATTTGTCTAGTGCACTTACCCGGTCAACAAAAACTAAATAAATAAAATAAATAGCAAATAAATAAATAAACCCCGAGTGAACCCTCCCAGCCTGGAAGATTAACAGTTTAAATTCAGAGCGATCACAGCATTATGCACTCCCAGCGCCATACTAATCTCAAAACAGAGTATCTCTAACAAGTAAAGTACCAGCACATTAAATCACTCTCATGTTTCATAGGGGGAGGGTTCCCCTCCCGGCTCCCCTATTGAACTGACAGTTGCGATCTCTCTCCAGGGATCTTTCTCTCTCTCCCTGTCATCACAGATGCCAGCTGAAACCCAGCCTGAGCTAAGATTTCAGACTGAAAGGATTCACTCAGCTGAAACGCTGGCAGTGCAGTGTCTAAAAGTGGACAGTATTAAATGAAAGGTTGATAAGATACCGGCAGCAAAAGACACTGATGTGGGATAAAACGGTAGTAAAGTAAATCAAAGCCATTGTGTATGTCCTTTAAGAATGTTACAATTGAAGACACAGTATAAACAGATTTTACTGTAAGGATGCTGCTTTTTATTACTGTGCTTTCAAACACTGGGTTAGATAAATTGTTAAAACCAATTTATAGCCACTAGGAGATCATGAAGATCTGCCTGCACCACATATTGCAATGTGTGTGCCTGTGTGTGTGTGTGGGGGGGGGCATGATGATTAGGAGATGAGGCATGGGGTTGGCAATTTCACTCAATGACTGGGACATGGGCATGGTGTTTGTGGGACAGATAGCAAATAGACGACAGGGAGATGGAACACAGTACTAGGGGTATCACTAGATGACTTGGGCATGGGGCAGGGTGTGTGTGGGTGATAGTGTTGGATGACAGGGATATGGAGCATGGTACTAGGGGTATCACTAGATGACTTGGGCATGGGGCAGGGTGTGTGTGTGGGTGATAGTGGTGGATGACAGGGAGATGGAGCATGATACTGGGGGTAGCACTAGATGACTTGGGCATGGGGCAGGGTGTGCATGTGTGGGTGGTAGTGGTAGATGACAGGGAGATGGAGCATGGTACTGGGGGTAGCACTAGATGACTTGGGCATGGGGCAGGGTGTGTGTGGGTGATAGTGGTGGATGACAGGGATATGGAGCATGGTACTAGGGGTATCACTAGATGACTTGGGCATGGGGCAGGGTGTGTGTGTGGGTGGTAGTGGTAGATGACAGGAAGATGGAGCGTGGTACTAGGGGTATCACTAGATGACTTGGGCATGGGGCAGGGTGTGCATGTGTGGGTGATAGTGTTGGATGACAGGGAGATGGAGCATGGTACTGGGGGTAGCACTAGATGACTTGGGCATGTGGCAGGGTGTGCATGTGTGGGTGGTAGTGGTAGATGACAGGGAGATGGAGCATGGTACTAGGGGTATCACTAGATGATGTGGGCATGGGGCAGGGTGTGTGTGTGGGTGATAGTGTTGGATGACAGGGATAAGGAGCACGGTACTAGGGGTATCACTAGATGACTTGGGCATGGGGCAGGGTGTGTGTGTGTGGGTGATAGTGGTGGATGATAGGGAGATGGAGCATGGTACTGGGGGTATTTATTTTATTTATTTGTTGAAGAGAATCTGAATTACAATCCTTTGAGTCATAGACTCCTTTGCAAAGGCTCCACATCAGTACACAAAGAACAAAACATTACATTTACTGGTATTATACATACTGTAAGTAAAGTATATACATTGTGTCAAGGATCCTGAGGTGGATTTTTGGTCTTAGCTGTGACCAAAAGTAGATTACAGATTCGGAGGGTCCTAGTCAAACCCTGAGTCAGATTTTATATACATTGTTATTGTGGGACCTGAGGATGCAGTCTGGGTTAAGGTTGAGCATTTTATCCCTGTCATTATGGATTTTCTACATTCGCTGTCACTATATGGACTGCTAGCAATGAGCTTCCTTTTGTGTTTTGGAGATGGTGGAGGCGAAACGTTTGCAGTCACAGGTGGCTGATACAAGGAGGAGGTCCTTGAGGCCAGTTTTAAATTGGCCAGGGCTAGGGACTAGGGAGATAGTGGCCGGTAGGCTATTGAGCCATAGGGGTGCCCGGTATTGGAAAGACCTTTGTCCTAGGTGGTCCTACAGTGGCGAACTCAGAGAGAGGTGCCAGTGGTGCATCTAGGGGCCCTTCTGTGTGGGATTGTCTGGATGAGAGGGTGGATGCCTATGGGTGCTAGCTTCATGAGTATTTTCTTTGCTTGGAGGGTGGTGTGGTACTTAAGCCTACCTTCGAAAGTGAGCCAGTTAGCACGTTTTTTAAAGCTTACACGTGTGGGTGTCTCTATCACTCCTAGTGACCAGTCTGCAGGCTTTATTGAGAGCTATGTTGATGCTGTGTAGGGCTGTTTGGTCATCAGAACCATAAATCATAATGCCATAGTCGACCAAAGATAGGACAGAGGAAGTTACAGTGAGATGTAGGGCCTGGGGGGGTTGGCAATGCTTATGTCTGTATAGGATCCCCACTCTGGTGTTTACAGTGGAGGAAAGGTGTTGGATGTGTGTGTGGTAGATAAGGGAGGTGTCCAGAGTGACACCCAGGTATTTGAAGCTAGAGACCTGTTCAAGAAGAAGACCCTTGGAGTTTGAGATGAGAAGCGGAGCACTGCTGAGTGGGCTTTGGCGGTGGGCAAAGATCATCAATTTTGTCATGTTGTAGTTGAGTACTAGGCAGTGCTCATTAAACCAAGATTCAATTTCAGTAAAAAAGCCTTGTAGGGCTGATTGTAGGGAGTTAGGCTGGGGGTGCTTCCAGGGCAGTACTGCATCATCAGCATAGAGCAACAGCTTCCCTTTGCATGAGTGAGGGATGGAGTTTAGGAAGAGGGTGAAGAGCTATGGGCTGAGAATAGACCCTTGGGGTACACCCGATTGGACTGGACTTTCAGAGGAAAGGGTGGCCTTAATTTTAACCTGTTGGGTCCGGCAAGAGAGACAGACCTTGAACCAGGAGGTGGCCTCAGGGGAGAAATGTTGGGAGGGAAGGTCATGTATAAGGAGTGCATGACTGACAGTATTGAAGGCTTTGGTCAAGTCGACGTAGATTGCTCCTGCTATGGACCCCAGTCCAGGGCCTCGTGAATGTATGAGGTAAATTCCAGGAAGGCAGTGGTGGTGCTGTGCCCCCTCTAGAACCTGTGTTGTTCATGGCAGAACAGCGAGTATTTGGTTAAGTAGTTGGTGAGCTGGAGAGTCAAGATGGGTCAGTAATTGCTGGTGGATGTGGGGTCTCCACTTTACAGTATGGGGTTAATTATGCCTCTTTTCCATGGCACAGGGAACTGGCTGAGGAGTAGTAACCAGTTAAGAATTTTGGTAAGATGTGGCAGGGTTTCATCCAGGGTTAGCCTAAGCATTTTGAGGTCAATAGAGTCACTGCTATAGCACGCATTCATCAAGGCTTTGGTGAGGTAGCGTTTAGCCTCACTGCAAGAGATGATTCTCAGCCGGAAAGGAGGAGGGGCCACGGTGGCAGAGGTGTATATGGGGCTGTTAGGAATTGGGTCAAAGAAGTTATGTTTGAGGATGTGACTGAGGTCTGAGAAGGTGGTATTAAGGGCATTGGATATGGCAATGGGGTCCTGGGTGGGGGCTCCATCCACTAGAATCTGCGAGGGTGCCGGGGAAACGGTTTTCCCGCACAGCTCTTTTATATTGTTCCAGAATTTTTTCCCTGAGCCCCAAGTGGTGGTGAGTGCGTGTTTGTAGTTGGTGGCCTTGGCTTGTCAGAAGGCCCAAGTACATTTGTTTCTGGCCTCTCTGTAGAGTTGCCTGTTCTGGGGTAGCTGTGAGTCCAGGGCTGTATGCCAGAGGTTGTCTCTATGGTGCATCAGATTAAGCAGGGATTGTGAGATCCAGGGAATATCCCTGTTTTTTAAAATACATTTTGAGAAAGGGGAAAAGATGTCACAGGCAGCATTAAAGATAGTGATAAAGGAGCGGAGGGCAGTATCAACAGAGTGAGCATCATGGATAGGTGACCAGTCACAGGAGATAAGGTACATTTTGAGGTGGGAGAGGGCACCTTTTTTGAGGTGCCTTTGGATTGTAACTTTATGGAGGCTAGGTGGGAGTTTATTTGACCACCAGCAGGTGACAGGGGAGTGGTCACTTAGCGTGTCAGGGAGCACTTTAACCTGGGAGAGGTTATTGGGGTGGTTGGTGAGGATGAGGTCGATAAGAGTGGAGGTCCCTGTTCTGGGATCAAGTCTGTGGGGGAAAGGACCACCTGAGTGAGGTCATAGGCTAGGACAGCGTCTTTGTTGGGGGTAGATATGGTGGATAACCAATTCACATTAAAGTCACCCATTATAATTAGTTCGCTATTGGGAGGGAGATGGGTGATGCTGGAGAGTATTGAATCAAAGGCTGGCTTTTGGCTAGTGGGGGGGATGTATCACTAGATGATGTGTGCATGGGGCAGGGTGTGTGTGGGTGGTAGTGGTGGATGACTGGGAGATGGAGCATGGTACTGGGGGTATCACTAGATGATGTGGGCATGGGGCAGGTGTCACTGAATGACAAGCAGATGAGACAGGCTGAGGACCATATCACTGGATGACTAGGTATGATGCAGGGTGTGTCAGGGACTATCGCTGGATGACTTGGACATGGTGCAGTATGTAGGAAGTAGAGCATAACTCGATGACCAAAATATTAGGTTATGGTGCAGGGTGTTGGAGGACAGTATCGCTGCATGAACTGGAGATGGGGCAGGGTGTGGGAGGAGTATCATTAGTTTACCATGCATGGAGTGTGGTTTGGTGGAGTACCACTAGATGCAAGGTGATGGGGCAGGACATAAGTGATACCAGTGGGATGTTATGCGAGGGTTGGTACCACTTACTGATATGGAGCAGTGGTAGGGTGTGGGGAGAAGATGGCACTATATGACAGTGAGATGGGGCATGGTGTGTGTGCAGGGTTTTAAATAAGCTGAAAAAACTGATTAGCAGTTTGATGCGTGAAAGTGCTAATCAGCTGTGAAAAAAGCATAGCACTTGGTACAGATTGATTAGCAAAATGTAAAAATGTTTTATAGTTTTATTAATGTTGTGTACTGTGTCATGGATTCACTCAAAAAATGGTTACCAGTCTACTGCTAAGCATTTCTGAAAATGGTTAGCATTACCATGTGTTGCATTACATCTGATGCAAACACGTAATTATGTTCCTCACTTGAAGTGTAAAGGGGGGGTGGAGGCCATAACTGACTCCTTGTTTTTGTATTAAAGGGGTCAATTTTTTAACAGCAAAAAACAAGGAAAGGGGTTACTTCTAAAATGTGCAAATGAGCATGGGTACAACTTTTTTCAGAGAGTGCCACCACCGGGTGGATGTTAATCCAATTCTGTCTGTTTTCCTCTGCTCCAAAATGTTTTCTGAATTTTATTCTCTGTGACCAGATTATTGAACAAGAATGGGCTGGTGTGGATCAGAGAAAATATCTTCCAAAACCAGGCCTTTTACTTTGTCCCTTTTAGAGGAAAAATACTGAAAATGGGAAGCCCTGCCACTATCAGACATGGCGGTGTATAATTCAGTCAAGCACACCTCCATCCCTATTGAGGGTTCTCTGGCCTTGTCAGATTCACATGACAAATGAGTGTATGCCGCTGGTAGAAAGGCTTTTGCTTCAAATAGTACAAACCTTCGTACCTCATAAGCTTCCTTTATTGTTGCCAGAGCCTTAAACTTGTGGGTCTCTACCCTGGGCAGTTTCGTCCCTCCAGATTCAGAAGGGGTGAGCATTTTGCAATTGACTGCCATGGCCTCCACTTTTCTCTGTGATTCTACAGTGGAAAACTTGTGCATGTTGGCCCGCTCCACCAACCATATTGTGTCGGCCACACAGGGTGTTTGGCTTAGGCACTGGTCTGCTGATCAAGCATCCAAGTCTAGACTATTTAACCTACCTTTTGAAGGAGGTATATTGTTTGATACCAGCCTGGATGCCATTTTGAAGGAGCTCTGGAACAAAAAGGGCCATCTTCCAGAGTCAAAACAACAGCGCAAGACCACCTCAGTTCAGAGGGATCAAGGTAACGGCCAACACAGCCAGTTTTGGGGAGGTTTTCATCCCTTTCGGAACTTCAGTAACCAGAGAAACAGAGGGACTTACTCAGGTAACAAGGGTTACGGTAACAGAGGGGCCCTGGCCAAATGATGAGGAGGTCCAAACCAAAAGGCCGGTACCTCACAATGAGGCTACTGTATGCCCATCCCTGCTTCCCTTCCCTTGGTGGACGACTACAGGATTTTTATTCAAGATGGGTCCAAACAATATCAGATGCATGGGTTCTGGAAATCCTAGCACAAGGATATTTGATAGAGTTCTCAAAACTTCCCTCAAGGGGCAATTTTTACCACCCTCAGTTTCTAAGGATGCTGCAAAGAGACAGGTGGTGTCAGAGACTCGAGTCACCTTATTCAAATTGGAACAATAAATCCTGTTTCACCACACATGCAGGATCAGGGATTTTGCTCAATTCACTTTGTAGTATCCAAAATGATGGGGGTCTTCAGAACCATTTTGGATCAGAAGCATCTGAACAAATTTGTGTAGTACCACATGACATTCAGGATGGAGTCCCTGAGGTCAATAATTCGGTGGTTCAGCCAGGGGACTTCCTAGAATTGATGGATTTGATGGATGCTTACCTTCACATTCCTATCCATCAGTCACAACAGAAGTATATCAGGTTTTTGATACTGAACTGGCATTTCCAGTACAGAGCACTTCCCTTTGACCTTGTGGCAGCTCCCGGGGTTTGCTTGAAGGTACTGATAGTCCTAGTGGCTCAACTTCAGAAGGAAGGGCATCATGTCTATCCTTATCTGGATGATCTACTCATCTGTGCACCAACGTTGTCCTTGGCAAGGAAGACAGTGCTCAGGTCACTGGAGATACTAGATTCCCATGGCTGGGTGGTGATCCAGGAGAAAAGCTCTCTCAAACAATTTCAGATCTTGGAGCACCTGGGTTCAGTCTTCAACATGAAACAAGGGAGGGTTTTTCTGTCATCATCTCAGATAGAGACTCTCTTGAAGGAAGTTCAGTGGCTCAGGGTTCAGACATTGGCCTCAGCCCTTAGCTTGCTATGTGTCCTAGATCTCATGGCGATAGCAATAGATCTAGTCCCTTGGACTCGCTTTCATATGCGAGCCCTGCAGATAGGGTTGCTGACAGCCTGTGATCTGACATCGGAAGATTATCAAGTCAGAATCTCCCTTCCTCCTCAGCTACATCACTCCCTGAGTTGGTGGATGAGTGTAGAAAATCTGAGCAAAGAGGTTCCATTGGAACTTCCCCCAGAGCTAATTTTAACAACAGATGCAAGTCTGCACAGTTGGGGAGCAGTCCTGGATCAGCTTCCCACTTAGGGGACTTGGTAAGTCCAGGAGCAGCATCTCTACATAAATATCCTGGAAATTAGAGTGGTACGCCTAGTGCTTCTTCGTTTTCAAAATTGATTGCAGTCGAAAGCAGTGAAAATAAGGTCAGACAACATCATCACAGTGACGTACATAAACAATCAAGGAGGCACAAAGAGCAGGGAGATGCTAAAAGAAGCCTCAGATCTTCTCAGTGGGCAGAGGAGAATATTCTCTCTCTGTCAGCAGTCCATTTAGCAGGAGAACTGAACATTCAAGCAGACTGGCCAAGTTGCAAAAATGTTCACCCGGGGTAGTGGAGGTTGAACACGGAGGTATTCAACCTCCTGTGCAAGAAATTCATCCGGCCTCAGATCGACCTGTTGCCTCCAGTTACAGTGATCAGACTCCACATTTTTGCAGCTGTTATCGGTGTCAGCAGGCAGTGGCAGTGGACACTGTGTCCCAGAAGTGGGCCTTTAACAGAGCATATGCATTCCCTCCACTGCCTCTTCTTCCCAGGGTCATACAAAAGATAAGACACTCAGGAGGAAATTTTCTTCTAATAGCTCCGGAGTGGACAGGAAGACTGTGGTTCTTGGTGACCCTAGCTCAGCAAGTACCCTTTTGCCTTCCATCTCAGGGTCTCATTCTGCACCCAAACCCAGGAGTGATGCAGCTCGCTGCCTGGCCCCTGAAACGAAGACACTCCTGAAACTAGGTTTTTGTCCAGGTGGTAAGTAGGGGATACCCTAATGGCTGCAAGGAAGTAGTCTGCTTCTGCAGCCTATGCCCATGTATGGTCCATCTTTTCGGCATGGGCCAGAGAAAAGGAACTCCACCCTTCCAAGGCTTTAATTCCTCAGATCTTGGATTTCTTGCAGGAAGGTATGGAGAAGGGTTTGGCTTTGAGCATTTTGAGAGGCCAGGTCTCTGCTGTTAGAACATCCTTGGGCATTACCCTGGGGACTAATAGAGAGGTCATTTGTTTTCTACATGTGGTTCACAAGAGTCAACCTGTCTTCCGATCCCCAGTTCCTGCATGGGATCTAAACATGGTTTTGAATGCTCTTTGTAAGGAGCCTTTTGAACCACTGTCATCCAGTCCACTAGATGTGATGTCTTACACAGTGTGTTTTATGGTGGCTACATGCTCTGCCAGGAGGATTAGTGAGCTCCAGGCCTTGTCGCACAAAGAGCCATACCTTGTTATGCATAAGGACAAGGTGATACTCAGAACAGTCCCTGCTTTCATTCCAAAAGTGCCCACGGCCTTCCATGTGAACCAGGAAATATGTCTTCCATCCTTCTGTCTGCAACAATCTCATCCAAAGGAGAAGGAGTTGCACAAGTTAGATTTGCGATGGGCCTTTAAAACATACCTGAAATGGAGGGAGCTGTTCCGGAAATTGGATAACCTGTTTGTTCTCTTTGGGGCAGCCAAACAGGGTCATAAAGTCTCAAAGGCCACTCTAGCTTGGTGGGTAAGGACCTTCATTGCTAAGGCCTATGTCACAGGAAAGAAGAGGCCTCCGGCCCTCATCAAAGCTCACTCCACCAGGGCTATGGTGACTTCCTGGGCGGAGAGGGCCAAGCTTTGGTTTTATAGCTATGCAAGGCAGCCACATGGTCCTCCATCCACTTTCACGAAACACTACAAATTGGATGTTCAGAATTCTGGTGATGCAGCTTTTGGTCACAGAGTTTTACAGGCAGCAGTTCGTAAGTGATCTGTTACAGTATAGTCTTCTCTGACATAAGGAATAATCTTCACCCCCCTCTCGTTTGGTCTAGGTACTGCTTTTTAGAACCCAGTTGTAATAACTTCAGAATGACAATGAGGAGTGCTACAGAAAGAAGAAATTAACTCCATACATGCCATAAGTTCCTTTTCTGTTAGCTCCAACATTGTCAATGGGACCCAACCAAGAGCCTGCTCCTGTGGGAGAATATTATCCGATATGCCAGTGGGGGGATGTCCATTAATTCATTTAAACCCCTTGGTCCTGGGCATCCTTCTATTTTATGCTGCTGCACTGTTTTTATTATATAAAACAAAATAGTGTTTTTAATCAGACTGCGACCACGTATCTTAATAGGTTAGTTGTATGCCTTTTTTGATGTCTCCTTGTTACATATAGTTCTTACAGCATGTAGATTAACAGTATTAATTGTGCTTTTTTATAAATCTCTAAGTTGCAGAGAGTTTTGATGGATTTTACATCACCTCATCAGAAAGAACCACAGTCTGAACAAACCAAGAGGTAGTCATGAGAGGCATGCTGTTTCGTTTTTTCCATCAGAAAGGTAAAACCGTTTTTCTATTTATCCTTTAGAAGGTAGAGTATAGTCAGGTTTTTCAGTGGTTATGTGTTGTATTATATCATTTATAAAGACATTGTGGTAGTTAAAGTTATTAAGGCACTCCGTGGTCAGTAGTGACTGGGGAGTTGCTGCTGATTGGAATCCTCATGTGGCCAGCATTCTAAAGCTTAGGCTGTGCCATTCCCTTGGTATGGGTGCACTATACCCAGTTGTAATGACTTCCCATTGACAATGTTGGAGCTAACAGAAAAGGAAACTATGGTAAGCATGAAGTTAATTGCTTCTTTTTCTGCTGGCAGTACCCCTTCCTATACATACCCCCAGCATCCTGTTTGTCTTACTGTAAGCCTTGTTACACTGGCATGATTGTTTAAGGGAGTTACTAATTATCACTCCTAGGTCTCTTTCCTCAGAAGTAGTACCCAGTTTTACCTGTCTCATCCAGTACTTTGTCCTGGGGTTCTTGTTCCTTATGTGCATCACCTCACCATTTTTGGCATTGAATTGCAGCTGCAAAACCTCAAACCACCTTTCTAACCTTTGTAGGTCTCTCTGCATCTCCCTAATCACCTCCTTGCTGTCTCCCCTAACACAGAGCTTAGTGTTATCTGGGAAGAGACACATCTTGTACTGAATTCCTTCTCCTATGTCACTGATGAACATATTGAAAAGAATTGGAGCCAGGACTAATCCCTGTGGCTCCCCACTGGTGACCTCCCTCTCTTCAGATTTGACTCCATTTATCACAATCCTCTGCTGTCTCCCTTCCATCCAATTTCCCACCCATCTGTGTCCTTTTCTGCACCCAGCTCCTCCAGCTTCTTCAGCGGTCTTCTGTGAAGCACCGAGTTGAAAAACTTGCTGAAATCGAAGTTGGGGAAAATTCACAGCATGGCCCTTATCCACGACCCTTGTTACCCAGTCAAATAGTAATATTGGGTTGGCCTGACAAGACTTCCCTGCCATGAACCCATGATTTTTACTATCCTGGAGTCTGCTTCTTTCCAGGTACTCCACCAAGTTCTCTTTGACTAGTATCTCCATCAGTTTACCTACAACAGAGGTAAGACTGACAGGTATTTACTTATCCAATTGCTCGTTGCTCCCCCCATATGGAGCTGAACTATGCCCACTGGCTTCCAGTCTTTTGGAACTACTGCTATCCATATTGAGATATTGTATAGCCTACCAGTGGTTCAGCTAGTTCTGATATGAGTCCCTTGAGCACCCTCCACTGCATTCCATCTGGCCCCAAGGCCTTGTCCATCTTGTGGGTTGCTAGCCCTTTCTGGATCCTTTTCCTGGTAAATACTTGCTGCCTCATCTCCAGGGTCCCCCTTACAACTGCCTTAATGTCACTCTCTGGCAGAGGCCCAATGTCTTTCACTGTGAATACAGACTAGAAGTAGTCATTAAGAATGGCTGCTTTTTACTTGTCCTTCTGTATTACCCTACTGCCCACTGTTAGCCTAACAATTCCCCCTCCTGTCTTTTTTCCTCACATATCTGAATAACTGTTTTCCCCACCCTTGAGTCTCTCTACAGTACACAACTCTGTATCTGCTTTTGCTTCCCTGACCACCAGCTTGACTCCCCTAGTTCTCAGTTGGTACTCTTCCCATTCTTCCTCCCCCTGTTTTCCCCTGTAACTGGTGAAGGTGAAGGCCTTCTTTTTGGCTTTCACTGCCTCTCTGACTTTTTCAGAGAACCATACTGGTCTCTTGTGTCTATTTCTATAGGTTACCGTTCTCGTGTATGACATTGTTGCCTCATGAATGGCCCCCTTAATTTCTCCCCATCTTTCGTCTGCAGTCCTAATGCTGTCTACTACAACTAAGTTGTCTCAGACTAATGCCCTCATCCAGTTGAAGTCTGCTCTTCTGAAATCCAGAATTTCAGCCTTTGATGAGGACTTACTGATTCCAATGGCCAGATTGAACCATATGGTATTATAGTTGCTGGACTCAAGTGGCTCCCCAACCTGCACTTCTCCTACCAATTCTGAGCTGGTGAGCACCACTTCGAGAATGATAGCCTGCCAAGTGGATTTTTTAACTAGCTGCACCAGCAAGCACTCCTGCAGTGTATCTAGCAGGATCTGACTTATGGTGCTCCTAGCTGTTGGAACATCCCAACCAGTATCTGGTAGGTTGAGATTCCACGCCACCAATACCTCCCCTTTGCCTCAACCCTCTCTGCTTCTTCCCCTACAGTAGCAGCCACAGACACTGCCAGCTATTTCCCGAAATTTCTGTGATATTTCCAGATATATCTAATGCTTTCTCCATTTCTACAGTAGGAGCAGCAGAGAGAAACTCCTTAGAAATTTCGCGAAATAGCTGGAAATAGCTGGCAATGTCTGTGGCTACTACTGTAGTTCCCTATCTCTCTTTTACCCTGTCCTGGTGGTCTATAGACCACCTCATCTCTAGTCTCTTACCTGAGGCCACCGTGAGCTGAACCCACAGCAATTCTGTTTCCCCATTTCTTCCCTTGATGGATCCATCCTCCATTGCCTCAATGCCTTCCCTGACATAGAAGATTATTCTTTCTCCTTTACCTTTCCCTCTATCCTGCCTAAACATGGTGTAGCTTGGGACTGTTAGGTCCCAGTCATTATTCTCTCTGGCTCAAGTTTCTGTAATGGTTATGAGGTCCATCTCTGTGTCTGCCACCATTGCCTGCAGCTCCTTGATTTTATTTCCCAGACTCCTGACATTAAAGTAGACCCCTTTTCATCTTGCTCCCGATCTCCTCTAGCTTTTTACTTCTCCTTCCAGCTATTTTTCCCTAGCCTCCTTAATTTCTTATTTTTTTTGGTTGACTGTAGGCTTTGCAAGCTCTGTCTCCTTGGTTTTCTTCCATGACCTAATTTGAACTCCTGCCTGTTTCCCTCCCCACTGTTACTAGCCCCCAGTTCAGGGGGAACACTAGCTAGGTTTCCCATCCTGTCTCTTTTTTCAGTTGTTCCCCTAGATTCAGTTTCCCTTGCAGTAAGTTTAACTGCCCACCATTGTAGATGTCTGTACCAACACACTGGCTCCCTCTCTTATTAGGTGGTGGCCATTACCTTTAAAGAGCCTCTTGTTCCAGAAGCCCTCCCAGTCCCCCATAAAGTGGTACCCCTCCTTCTCCTGACATCATCCCTTCAACCATGCATTAAAGTCCTTGATCTCTTCCTTCCTCATGCTATCATACCCCCCTCCACGTGGACAGTTGTAGTTAGTTAGTTGGAGTGGACAGCATTAGGGCATATTATTGGACCCCACTGGAAATGAGCTTTGACTCAGTTGGGTTATCCACATTCATGGAAATTGTATGAATGAAATAAACTACTACTGCTACTACTTCTACTACAACATCATTCCCATCCCCACTAAACCACACAGAGAGGGCCTCGGACAAGGCCAGGGGAGATGATTGCACCTTTAATCTGTCCCCCAGCCTTTGAAAGTTCTGCTTCACTATCTCCACATGCTGGTTCACCAGATCATTGGTACACAAGTGTACCAGCAACCCCATCTCCAGCTCCTTCTTCTCCACTATACTCCCTATCCTAGCTATATCTCAGACAGCTAATGTACCAGGAAGGCACCTGACCATCTCCCTTCCCTTTCCCCTCCCCCTTGCCCACACATCACTTTCTCTACCCCCCCAATCCTTGAGTCCCCATGACTAAGACACTGCTTGCTGACTTCCTGCCACTCACCCCCCTAGCATTTGCACAAGTCATCCTGTCCCTCCCCCAACCATTCAGAGCTTCCTGACAGAGTCAGGTACCTACACCTCCTCCAGGGAGGCAAAGAGATTTGCTTTCAGAATGATGTGGGTCTGGTTGACCACCTTATAGCTGCCTCTGCCTTCCTTCCTCCTCTTCTTCCCCACCACTATCCAGCCCCCCAGAGCCAGTGGGTTTCTAGAAGAGTGTGGGTCTGGGGTGTGGGCACCAGCTGAGCCAGTGCCACAGCTATGTTATCTCTTGCTGCTACTAGCTGAGCATGGAGCTTCACAAAGATCCTGCAAATGGGGCAGTGTTCCCCCTCCAGAGTATAACCCTGGGGAAGAGCGCCCACAGTCCCTGCACCTGACTACCACACCACTTTACCTGTGCTTCATACTGTTGTTATAATACCTCCTGCATCCCTGATAATAACCGTCCTTCCACTATTTGCCTTGTACCTTAAACAAGAGCCAAACTTGCCTTCCCTATATATGGCATTTTTGCTCATGTTTCTGTCCTACACGGTCACTTGGCTGTCCCTCCTTGGCTGCTTCCTTGTAGCCTAACCCTAGATAGGTAGTTAGGTAAGGATGCTAGTCTACTTAGCTGGTAAAATATGACAAGCTTACAAGGTACTCAGTGTGTTACCTCTTATGTGAGGTAATCCACACAATTGCTAAGTTGGTATACCCTAATTAGAGAGTTACTGGGATTCCGTATACTGACAGGCCTGCTAGTTACAAAACTTGTTGCTTACCTGATACCTGCAATGGAAAAGTCCCCTGCAGTCCAGTAGTCTTCCCGCAGAAGTCCTGCAGATCCTCACAAGTCACATTTCCCACTCTTACTCTTTGTCACTCATACAATGGAATGTCACACAATGGGGTGCTTATAGATGTCCCCTTTAAGCCTGCTTCATCCCCTTCCCCACACACACACTTATTTCGCAGGTTGTAAATTGTCCGGCCTCAACCCAGGAAAAGACTGCAAATATTCTGCCAGTTACAGTACTTCCCCTTTCTGACTACTATGAATTACAGTACTTCAAAATAAAAAAAACTATCCCAAAAACATTTACTTCTACCTACTCCCATACACAGACCCTCTAAATATGAAACAAATGAAATCACCTTTGCTGTGTAGGCTAGTTGGTATCTTCTTTCCTCTCAGCTCTCCCTTCTAATTTGCATATTCCTAAAACAAGAAACTGAGCATTTAGGGACTACCTCCCTCCAACAGTAGCAGCATCCCACATGTCCCCACTCAAACCCCCTCAGTCCCAGCTGAAAAGAGTGCTGTCATGGTGTTTTATATAATTGTGGTACAAGTTTGAAACACAAACTGCATGTGCTTTGTATAAAGCCATGATTTTTGCACATTAGTACCTTGGCCACCCTTGAACAAATCCTACTGAACTATGGAAAGTTGGTATTCCATTCCAGTGGCTACAAGTCTTGCAACTATTTAGTAGTTTTAAAATTAGAAAAAGAGTGGCAATACAACAATACATGCTTGTAATTTCTGTAATGTTCTTTTTATTTGAATAATCTAGAACACACATTACACAAGTTTCAAAACAGGAAATTTCATTTTGGGTGATCCAGACCAAGTCCTCTTGGTTTTTTTTTTTGAGAAAAGGTAAATTGCAGCAGAGACATGCACATGGTCTAACCTTTACCATAAGCTGAAGAAAAATGGTGGGGATCAAAGTTCTAATTACAGAATGAATAGCTCTGGTTATTTGGTTCACATTTTTTAATGTAAACAACATAGAATGTAGCTGGGGTACAATAACACCAAAACACATATCTTACAAACATAGAAACATAGAATTTGACAGCAGATAAGGACCGCTTGGCCCACCTAGTCTGCCCATTTCCCTACCTAATGGATAAGCTGCAGATCCTAGTTACCCAACAACCTACTTCCTTCTACCACCCACTAGAATTGTCTTATGTCTGTCCCATGCATTCTTGAATTCCCCCACTGTTTTTGACTCCAAGACCTCTTCAGGAAGGCCGTCCCATGCATCCACAACCCACTCCATGAAAAAATACTTCCTCACATTACCTCTGAGCCATCCCCCCATCTTCAAATTGTGACCCCTTGTTCTTGCATATTTCTTTTTCTGAAAGATGCTACCCTCTTGGACTTTGCTGATTCCCTTGAGGTACTTGAAAGTTTCTATCATGTCCCCCCCTCTCCCTCCTTTCCTCAAGGGTTTACATATTAATCTCCTTTACTCTCTCTTTGTATGTCTTCTGGTGCAGACCCTGCACCATTTTGGTTGCCCTCCTCTGGGCAGCCTCCATCCTATCTATGTCCTTGTGGAGATGGGGTCTCCAGAACTGCACTCAATACACCAGATGAGGTCTCACCAACTGTCTGTACAGAGGGATAACAACTTCTTGTTTCCTACTGGTGATGTCTCTCCCTATGCATCCCAGTATCCCCCAGCCCTCCTTACCGCCTTCTCACATTGCTTGCCCACCTTTAGGTCATCTGATATAACTACACCCAGGTCCCTTTCCTTTTTTGTTGTTGTTAGTATCTCATCCCCTATTGTGTACTCTTCCCCTGGGTTTTTGTTTCCCAGGTGCATTACTTTGCACTTCTTTGCATTAAATCTAAGCTGCCATACATTTGACCATTCCTCCAACCTTGCCAAGTCCCTTCTCATCCTTTCCACCCCACCTTGTGTATCAACCATGTTGCAGATCTTTGTGTCATCTGCAATGAGACATACTTTTTCTTCCAGTCTCTCTGCAATGTCACTTATAAAGACATTAAAGAGGACCAGTCCCAGTACTGAACCCTGCGGTACCACACTAGTAACCCCCCTTTCTTCAGAGTGGAGTCCGTTTACTATTACCCTCTGCATCCTGTTGTCCAGCCAATATTTTACCCTGGCTACTACCTTGGGACCCACTCCAAGGCTGACTAACTTGTATATTAATCTTTTGTGTGGGACTTTGTCAAATGCATTGCTAAAGTCTAGGTAGGCTATGTCCACAGCCCCTCCCTGGTCTACTACTTTAGTCACCCAGTCAAAGAAATCTATTAGATTCATCTGACATGACCTTCCCGCTGTGAATCCATGCTGCCCTGGGTCCTGTGCCCCAGTGGCCTCTAGGTACTCAACAGTTCTTTCCTTCAGAAGGGATTCCATCATTTTCCCTACCACTGATGTCAAATTAAATGGTCTGTAGTTTTCTGCCTCTGTCATGCTCCCACCTTTGTGAAGTGGAATCACATCTGCCCTCCTCCAGTCCTCAGGCACCACCTCATCCTCCTATGATTTGTTAAAGAAGGTAGTCAGTGGTGTCACTAATTCTACCCTTTTAGAATTCTGGGGTGAATCCCATCAGGTCCCATTGCTTTGTCCACCTTCAGTTTTAAGAGTTCTTTCAGAACCCCTTGTTCTGTGTATGGACTGGTATCGACCCCCTATCCAGAGTGTTTCTATTGTTTTGTTTAGGTACCCCCCCATCTCTTCTTTTGTGAATACTGAGCAGAAGTATGCATTCAGTAGCCCTGCTTTTTCACTGTCAACCTCTGCCTGCATTCCCTTCCCTATATTAAGCCTCAGTATCCCTCCTTCTGTCTTTCTTTGCTCCCTAATGTACCTATAAAAGGTTTTATCCCCCTTTTTAACAGAGTTGGCTATCTTTTCCTCAGTTTGGGCCTTTGCTATTCTGACTGCCTTCCCTGCCTCTTTCTGTTTTAACTGATATAGTTCTCTGTCCTTCTCCTTCTGTGTTTCCTTATATTTCCTGAATATTATCCTTTTCTCTTTAACCTTCCCTGTCACCTCTTTTGAGAACCATAGTGGCTTTTTTTTCCTTTGTTTTGTTCTGTTGATTTGCTTTACACAAAGGCTTGTTGCCTCTGTGATGGCAGTTTTGAATTTTTCCCATTATTCCTCCACCCCTCCTTCTTGCCTGTTTGCCAGTGCTTTTCTGAGGCACTCTCCCATTTTGCCAAAGTCACCCCTCCTAAAGTCCAACACTCTTGCTTTTGTATGGCTTGACTCTACAGCTGTGTTTATTAAACCACACTGTTTGGTGGTCGCTTGTTCCCAGGTGGCTGCCCACTTCTAAATCTGAGATCCTCTCTCCATCCCCATTTGAGAGTACCAGGTCTAAGACTGCTCCCAACTGAGTGGGTTCTAACACTAGCATGCCTGAGGCATGCCCCTATACGGCATCGAGAATGACACTGCTCTTGGATGTGGCTGCAGTAAAGGTACTCCAGTTAACATCTGGCATATTCAGGTCCCCCATCAACAATATCTCTCCTTTTTCTGCCATTCTAAGGATTCCTTCTATCATTTCCTTGTCCATTGCTTCCCTCTGAGATGGGGATCTGTGAACAACCCCTTTGCCAATTGTGGTGCCATTTCCTGTCTCCAGGGTGACCCACAGTGCCTCCTCACCTCCCTGTTTACCCTTTAGTTATGTTGCTTTGATTCCTTCCCTTATGTAGAGAGCTACTCCTCCTCCTCTTTTACCCTCCCTGTCCCTCCTTTAGACTGTATACCCTGGTATGTTGACATCTCAGTCATGGTTCTCTGTGTACCATGTTTCTGTGACTGCCATGATATACAGGTATCCCTCTTCCATCAAGGCCACTAGTTGGAGCTTGTTATGCAGACTATGGGCATTGGTACTCATTGCCCTCCATTTTTGATGGCCTTGCCCCTTTTAAGCCCATCCCTGCCCTTACTGCCTTTGACTTTTTTCTTAATTTACCCATCATGCTCCCTATTGAGTTTTCTACCTTTGTGTCTACTATGCTAACTACCCTGTTTTTTGGGGGGGCTGGGATTTCCCTTCTTCCCTTCAGTGCCCCCCCCCTTGGCTAGTTAAAATGTTTGCCAATGAAGTGTTTAAACCAATCACCTAGGATTCTGTTTCCCCTCCTGGACAGATGCAGACCATCACACCAGTATAGGCCTGTATCCCTCCAGGTGGACTCCCAGTCCCCAATAAAGCCAAATCCTTGAGCTTTGCACCAGTTTTTCAACCAGTCATTGAATCCCATGGCGCGGAGTACCCTAGCCTCACCCATGCCATAGACAGGTAGCACTTCCAAGAAAGTTACTATGCATGCTACTTGTCTAAGGCCCCTCCCCAACTCTACAAACTCCTGCTGCACTGCTCTGATCCCATTCCCAGCCAGGTCATTTGTCCCTAGGTGGACAATGACATCCAGCTCCCTCTCCTGTGCAGCTGCTCCCACAATCCTGAGGAGTTGTTTCCTGTCCTTCCAAGCCATGGCACCGGGCAGGCATCTTACCTCCCTCTCCCCTCCCTCCACCAGTTCTACCCCTAACAATTGAGTCCCTCACCAGGAGTTGCTTCCTTCCCCTGTGGGGTCCCATGCCACCCACCTGTGGGTCACCTTTGTGGAGGTTCCCAGCATCCTCCTTGGTCTCCACTGTGGGTGCCTCCATAGAGGAATCACACTCTGCCAGAATGGTGAATGAATTGTGGAGAGGTATAACTGGAGGGATACACCTCTGTTCCACCACCCTCACCTTCCCTGAGCCCACCATGGTCCAACCGCTGCTCTTTCTTGGCAATATCTGAGGTAGAGGTGGTGGCCTGGTTGGTCCCTGGGTGGAGGAGGAGGTTTCCTGAATCCTCGCCAGGTCAGCATGGAGACGAGCAACCTCCTCCCTCAAACTAGGGAGGTGCCTGCAAATAGAGCAGCAATGCAGACTCCAGAACATCTCCCGGAAGACTGCCGCTCCACAGCCAGTGCATTGCACCACTCCCCACATGTCTGTCTCCCTTCCTGTTTAAGATGCTATTTTTTTCTTTTTTGTTTTAATGTGCGCAAGCATGTGAGTGTCTTTACCCCCTATTCAGTGTGCTGTGCCTTTAAGGATATGAACAGGTGTATGTCCTTTGCACTTTTGGGGAAGTGATGTCAGAACCCTGATATAAAGGGAATGATGTGCTTGGGCGGTGGAGTGAGGGGCAGGGTGGGTGGGACTAAGCCCATGCCCTCCAGAAACAATCAACTACAACTCTGACCCACCACCCCAGTGAGTGTCTTCCTTCCTTTACAACACCTATTTCACAGACTTTAAGTAACAGGTCTAGTCACAAATGACTGCAAATATTCTCCCAGCTAGATTTCCTCCCTGGCAAATAAAAGTTACACTAAGAAAAGTCAACCCCAAAAACAGAGAACCAAAACACTGACTCCTACTTAGTTACGCAGGCCAGAAAATTAATAATTCAATTCAGTGTACTCTATTAAATCACCTCCTTGCTTTAAGGAAGCTGGTGGCTGCTCTCTCTCTCTCTCTCTCTGTGTCAGCTACATCAGTAGTTACACAGAGCATGACACTTGTATTTATAAAATAGGTCAAGATGGCGCCACTAATATTGCTCCTTGATTGAATGAACCACTAGTTACACAGAGCATGATACTTGTATTTATAAAATAGGTCACGATGACACCACTAATACTGCTCTCTGATTGAATGAACCAGGCCACCTGCCATGCCTATACTTACACACAAATACATAATGCTGCATGTTCGAAGCCAAAACCTTTAAAGGGGAGCAGTCAGCACCAAGGGCCCAACACATCAGAATAATTTGGCTTAGTGCTAGGCTGACATCTTCTGTTACTATACATCCCAAAATCTCCTGTAGTTGACATCAGAGCAGGACTGCAGTAGTGGGAGATTCAATAGCCTACAGTGCATGTTAGAGTTTATATATGTTTTGATCTTCTGTTTGCTGATCCTGCTGTCCTTTCTGGGCTAAATACAGTCACAGCTAGAGGACTGTACTTAGCCTCTGGAGAAATGCAGGCCTGGACAACATCTGTTCAGCAATTATAAAGGCTCTAGCATGCACTGCAGGCTATTGAATCTTCCACTGCTGTCTACTGCTCCGATACCATCTGCAGACAATTCTGGGATTTGTAGTAAGAAAACATGCCAGCCTAGAAGAAAGCAAAATTAAGCTGATACAATCTACCATACTAAAGTAAACAGTAAGTAAACCAAAATGCTTTTTCACACAAAGTGCAAATTGGGACCAGCCCCACACTTGGGTATGTGGGCCATTTGTGTTGACTGTTCCCCTTTAATGCCAAGCTATTTATAAGTGCAATAACATGGTCCAGAGAGCTGCATTCATTGGGAAATAAAGATACTCTGGTGTATGTTGAAGGGCACTCTGCCTACAGCCTTATGCTTCCGCACATACAGGGGGTGGGTTATTATCTCCCAGTGTACATACACACTATTGGGTGCAGTCTACTATGTGAACACTGCTAAAATATTGTAGCACTCTTCAGCCACTTTCTAATTTAAAAACTCACTTTGATTAAGCTAATAACACAGATGCCAGCCCTCCCTCTTTTTAGCTTAAAAAGAGTCAGAACTGGCCCATGGGATGTGAGCTCAGGAGTGAACATCTCCTGCTCTGTTTAGGATCCCAGGATTTGTTTATTGCCTCATAACTGCTGCAACTTTACGTTATATATACCCTGGCATGGCTTGGGTGGTATGCTCTGCCCCCTTTCTCATGCTGAGCTGGCTGACAGATGCCAGTCTCAAACCAGTATTTACTTATTTGAAATATACATTATACAGATGAAGAGACGGCCCCATGAGGAACAATATCTTGTTTTCATGGCAGTCCCCTTGGTCAACAGGGTGCAAAACATGTACTGTATAGTTTATACTGTGGTGCTGTACAGACATGTGTTAATAATCAAAGGATATACTGGTCGTCTTTATTAATCTGACCAAAGCTTTTGACCTGGCTGATCACCTGCTCCTCCACAGGACTATCTTGCGACATTATGGATCAAACATGGACTACTTAGAGAGGGGCCTGCAGAAAGTTTGTCTTGACTCTTTTCTGAACTTCAGTCTGTGAAGTAAGAGGTACCTCAGGGTTCAGTCCTAGGCCCCTATATTTCCCAATGTTCATTAACAGCCTACCCACCTAGAGAGCAGATGATAAGATCTTGAAAGTAGCAGCCTGTGTTACGGTGAAAACTAGCACCTATAACTTTTTATTCTATTTAAGCATTAATGTATGGAATGGTGTGCATAGCTGTGAGATAACTGCACACGTCAGGTGTATTGTGAGGCATGAGGCATCAATGAGTGCCTTCAACCACTTGAGAAGTGCCATTATTACACAACAATACTCTCCATGGAGTGTTTGATTGTGATTATAAAATGGGTTCAAATTTAACAAAAAAACAAATGACAGGTTTGGGGAAAAATAGTTTTTAACTATAAGTTTAAAATGTATCCCTGCAACGCAGTCAAAATAGTGCCTCCAAAATTCCATTAAGCAGAATTCTCCTGCAGTGCATGAATGTCATGTGTGACATCATGCTCACTCTGAAGTCTTTTGCACAAAATTGTTCTCTGCCACCATGGGACAATTTTACCAAGGGAATGGCTTAAGAGGCTTTATTCTGTGGCCTGCTGTCTATACACCACCCTACTGTATGCACCTCAGTGGTATGACTCACCTGCATCAAAATTGGCTGATGCTGCCCCACCACTTCTCTTTTCTGGATTTACCATTCTGCTTTTGGTACATAGTTGTGTCTTCAGAGAGCAGTATCACTGTCTGGTGTATGAAATTCAGTCCACACACAGGATGTTGTAGGAAAATAAAAGGTAGTTTATTCATCTGGTAAAGGTGATTGGGTCACTGTATATCCATGGCACTCCCAAGACCTTACCTTAAGGTTATGTACACCTGATAGGCTGCCTGATGCACATGTGACCTAAGATCGGATTTCAATCTACCAGCAAGCCCTCTCTGCATCCCTATTGTCCTCAGTTTCAGTACTTCCAGAGCAGTGAAATAAGTAGTTAATTGCACACACAGACAGTATAACATTCCTCCTGAGACAATTTTAAGGTTTTAAAACTACTGTAATGAGTATAATATTCATTCTTCTCTCATTCTATTCATCATTCCAATCTTTCTACCGTTCTGTGATGTCAAATTTATACATCATATTCACTCTATGCTTGTATCATTTCTGGCATACTTCTTTGAAGAAGACCTTCAAAAGTGCTCCCCCCCGAGTGGGCTGGAGTACCACGGATATACAGTAACACAATCACCTTTACTAGGTGAGTAAACTACCATTGTGTTGCCTGTATATCCATGGCACTCCCAAGACCTTACCTTACAGTGTGTAAAAAGCAGTACCCTTTCCCTTAGGGCAAGGGGAGCTGTTGGCCATAGTGTTAGTTAAAGTAGCAGTCAATAATACTTTCTGTCCAAATGCGTTTCTTTTAGGAATAACTGTGTCCAATCTATAGTGTTTGGTAAAATGTATGTATGGTCGACCATGTTGCGGCCAAACATATTTCCTGGACTGTTACTGAGTTTTGTTCTGCCCATGATGTGGCCACTGTTCTTGTGGAGTGGGCTCTTAATCCTATTGGTGGTACCTTGTTGCTTGTCTTGTATGACTCTGTGACTGTCTTATTTATCCATGATGCTATGGTTGCCTTTGCTGCCGTGGAGCCTTTCTTGTGGCCCATTGAGATCATGAAAAGTCTCTTTGTTTTTCTTAGTGGTGCTGTTCTTTCTATGTATACCTTGAGTGCCCTTTTCACATCCAGTAAGTGTAGGGCATTTTCACGGTTGTTTGTATGTTCTTCGTGGAATGTTGGTAGTTCTATGGCCTGACTTGTGTGGAACTGAGAATCTACCTTTGGTGTAAAGGATAGCACTGCATAAAGTGATACTCCATCTCGTGTGAATATTGTGAAAGGTTCCTGGCATGATAATGCTGTCAATTCTCTGATTCTGCAGGCAGAGCATATTGCCACTAGAAATGTTGTTTTTAGTCCCTGACAGTAATTCTCAATGTTGGCTATTGGTTCAAATGGAGTCTTTGGGAGTACATTGAGAACTAATGTCAGATCCCAAGGTGGTACCTCAGTCTTGTTGCAGGGCCTTATATAAGTCACCACTTTCAGGAAACATATGACGTCCAGGTGTGAGCCTGGGTTCACCCATTCAACGGTACCCACAGCTGCCTCGATGGCTGACAGTTGCACCCTGAGTGATGATAGGGCTAAGCCCTTGTCAGGACCTTGCTGTAGGTACAATAGGATATTGGATATCGATATCAATTGTGGAGATATTGTTCTGTTATTTCACCAAATTGAAAAAATGTTCCATTGCCTGGAGTAGGTTGTCATTGTGGTGTTTCATCGTGATTGTAGCATAGTATCTATAACTGATGTGTGGTATCCAGCATTCTTTAGTCTCTTCCTTTCAGAAGCCAATCTGTAAGTCATAGATTGTCTTTGCATGGATGTGTTACTGGTCCCTGGATCAGTATGCTTGGATGTGTCAGCAATTGTAGGCTGTCCATCTCCAATTCTGTTACTGTGGTGAACCATGCCCTCCTCAGCCAGTATGGTGCAATTAGTATTATTATCCTCCGTGATTGTCATATCTTCACTAATACCTGTGATGTTAGAGGAAGTGGGAGGAAAACATATGAGTAATAGTGTGTCCATGGGATTGATAGGGCTTCCAATTCCATGGACTGGTGTTCCTTGAATCGTGAAAAGAATTTGCTCGGCTGTTTGTTCCTGTTGGTAGCCATTAAGTCTATAGTTATCTTCCCCATTTGTGCTGTACCCACTGGAAGACTTACAGATGGAGCTGACATTCCCTGGAGTGTATCTGCTCTCTGCTAAGCCAGTCTGCTGTAGTGTTCAGCTTACCTGCTAACTGTATGGTCGTTATGTAATGTAAATTCTTCTGTGACCATGTCATGATTGCATTCGTCTCTTTCTGAAACCCCTTGCTTTTGGTGCCTCCCTTTTTGGAAATGTAAGCTCTACTGCTCTGTTGTCTTAGTGTATTAGCACTGTCTTCCCTGTGTTTTGAACAACCTTAGTGCACTGTGTACTGCTCTCATCTCCAACACATTGATTGGTAGTTTCTTCTCTGAGTGATCATCTGCCTTGTACTGACTTGTGGCCCATTGATGCTTCCCATCCCCACAGACTGGAGTCTGTGACTATAGTTACTTCATGAGATAGTTCCAGGAGGTTGCCGTTTGTTAGATGCTCCTTGTTCGTCCACTAAAGGAGAGATTTCTTGACCTTCTCTGTCATCCTTATCTTTTGTTGCAAGTTTTGCTCTGATGGAGAATTGTACTGTAGCAGTAATGTTTGTAATGAGCACATGTGCCATCTCGCCCAAGGTATCAGATCTATGCAAGATGACATGCCGCCTAGCACTTGGAAGACTAAGGCTATAGTCAGTTCTGGGTATGTATCAGGGTTCGTGCCCATGTGTTGAGGTTGGATATCCTGGTCTGTGTGGGCCTGGTGAGCCCTTCTTCAGTGTTTATGTCCACCTCCAGATGTTCTATGTGCTGTGTAGGTATTAGACAGCTCTTGGCCTTATCACCCAGCCGTGAACTGTGAGAGCTTGTAATGTATGGCTGGTTGCCCTCTCTGACTCCCTTCTTGATCTTGTCCTTATTAGCCAGTTGTCAATGTATGGTATAATGTGTATTCCCTGTTCATGGAGTTTTGCTGCTAGTACCACTGATAACTTTGTAAATATTCATGCTGTGGATGCTAGCCCGAAGGGTAGTGCCTTGTACTGATAGTGTTGTCCCAGTATCTGAAGCCTTAGATATTTTTTGTGTGCTGATCACATTGGTATACTGTATGTACAGTACAAGTCACATTAAACTGTTCCTTCAATGAGTTGCTTTAGCATTTCTGAATGAGTTGCATAAGTGTCACTGGGTCCAGCACAAAGCATTGCACAAACTGTTTCTTAAGAGTTAAAATGCAGCTTTGCTTTGCACTGTGACTGGACTGCAGATGCATTCCAACTGAGTTGCAAAAACATTTTACAAACATTATTGTTCAGCTGGTTAAGCAATGAAATTTAATGCAGTACGAGTTGCTTGTGCGTTGCCATCTATAAAAAACAATGTTGAATCAACTCATTGATGGAACAGTTTAATGTGACTTGTACTGTAGATATGCATCCTTGAGATCTATTGAGGTGAGGTAGTCACCTGTTCTGACAGATCGTAGTGTGGACCACATTGTCTCCATTTTGAATTTTTTTGTTGTGATGAACCTGTTGACCAATTTGAGCTCTAGCACTGATCGGAGGTCTACGGTTTTTTTTTTGGCACCAAAAAGAATATCGAGTAGATGTTCTTTCCGGTTTCTTCCTGTGGTACTGGTTGCATTGCCTTTGAGGTTAGTAGTGCTCCTAAGATGCCTTGGACTTGGTGTGCTGACCATTTTCTTTTTGCTAGTGGTGAGATTACCCATCTCTCTCTCTCTGGATGATCTCTCTCAGAACTCGATAGAGTATCCCTGTGTGATCACCTCATTTACCCACCTGTTTGAGGTTGTCCTTGCCCAGACAATGCTGAGTTGTTGAAGGCGACCCCCTATGGCTACACACTGTGTCGTCTGTGGTATTGTTTGCTGATGATGGTATTTCCAGACCCTTAGGTAGTCATTGGATGGATCTTCTATTGTTCCTCCCTATTTGGCCTGAGAATCTTTCCCTTGAAGTTCCTCCTCCTTCCCTGAACATGGAGGTCCCTCTACTCTGGTAGTTGAATCTGCTTTGTTTGTTGTTCTTTCTGTCATGAAAGCTATTGTTGGATCTCCTGTCAATTCTAGGTCAGTGTCCATAGGAATGGCCTCAGTGTGAAGCTAGGTAGCCAGAGTCCTTATTGCCTTCACTATCTTTCCCTTGGCATCTGCATCTCAGGAACTCATGTTGGCATTCACCATAATGCGTCCTTCCTGAAATGAGATTTCATGTAATCTTGCTTTGGACTCATTGTTCACGTCCCATAGCTTTAGCCAGAGGGCACGTCTGGCCCTGTTAGTGACAGTCAAGCAATGACTAATTGGATTACCCTAACTGGTACCATCTGCACTCCCTTTGCAGGTAAACTTGACTCACCCACTGTCTATGTATGCCCTAGCTCTTATCTCTCCTGGGTCATCTGTAACCACCCCCGGGCTCATATGTTTTATACTGACTGTCATTCCTCTATGTATCCTGATATTTCACTGTATGTAAAAGTTGTATTAGTCACTTCACTGTATATAAAAGTTGTATTAGTCACTGTATCTGTAAAACTCAAGTCTGTAACTCTCCCGGGTCGCACCTGAAAATAGGCACTTGGATGTCTAGTGTGACTTACCCGGTAAACAAAAGCAAATAAAATAAAATAAATGAAATCCTGGTGTAAATTTTCAATGAGTCGATTGACATATCACCCAAGTATTTTGCTGCCTGTAGTGAGTGTTCTAGTAGTTCTGCTTCATGGGACTTCGGAGTTAGTGTATTGCTGATTTCTTCTAGCCATCTAATTTGGGCCTGAGAGGTGTAGAATGCTGTTGTAGCGACTCTCACTGCCTGCCCTGACATCCGGTACATCCTTTTAAGTAACTCTTCCATTTTTTATCTGTAGGGTCCTTTAGTGTGGCAGTACCCTCTGCCAGCAAGACTGTCCTCTTGTTTAGTTCTGCTGTTTTTGAATCTAATTTTGGTGCTGTGCACCATATTATAATTTTATCTTCTTGTAATGGATACCTTCTGTCTAGTGTTTGTTTTTCTGGTAGCCTCGCTGGGTCTGTGGACTCCCATACCTTGACTATTATGTCATTTAAGGCTGGGCATACTGGGAGGAAGTTCTCCTGTTTTGGCAGTTGTTGTAACATAGGGTCTAGTTTGCTCTTGGGGGGTGGTTGTGTTAATATGAACCCCAGTGTTGTATGGATCCATGTGACCAGGTCCATTATATTGTCTGTAGGGAATAATTTTGAAGTTACAAATGACACCTCTGAGTTAGCAGGGGGTTCCTCATGTTGGGATTTGTGATCGGAATCATGCTCGCTGTCATGGGGCACATCTGAGTCTATTTCCTTGTCAGGGTCTAGATCACCCTGAGAGTCATTTGAGTCCTCATTTTTATGCTGTTATGGTGACTGGATTTGAGACTGGGTTGTATAGACCCTTCTATCTTGCCTCGTGGCCACCACTCTGGGTTGTCCGCCAGCAGGTGGTCTGGGGTTGTTCATGGCTGTCATGTGCTCCAGCACCCGAAGCATGAAGCTTTGTTGGCTCTTCATCGTGGCCGCAGTGGCTTTTTGGAGGTCAACTGTCACTGGATTGACTTGCCATTCCTGTTTTGGATGGCTGTGTCCCGCCCTTGCATAATCCTGGGTGTCCATGTCTTGTTCAGGGTTGTACAATTCACATGCTGGGCATAGTAACCCCTTCTGCTGTGGCAATAGTGGGGTTTTGCATGATTGGCAATCCCTTGATTTAGACATCTGAAAGACATCAAGGGTATATCTATGTGTATGGGTTTTTCCCTTCTGTAGTACTTTAAACATTGCCTCATTGTGGTATATGTACCTCTATCCATATATAAATATACATAATCTATCTTCCTTTAGTGTTTATTTTTGTCAGTGACCTTTAAGGTTTTATATTACCCTCTGGTACTGCTTGGCACCTGTTATTATATTTATTAATATTAGTGTCCCCTGTGGTGTCTGTTTCTTTAAGACAGGGGATTTTGTTGTTATTCCCTCTTGTATCTGTATAGCGCTGTGTGGGCAGAGCTTATAGCGAGGAAGGGTGGACTTCAGAAGCATTGAACCAGTTTTGCAATATGATATACCCCTTTTTGACCTCCGTAAGATGGCAGCAAGGAGTGTATTGCATATGCGTGAGCGTAATTCAGCATCATGCATGAGCAGTGCCACTACTCTGCCCTCCACCAAGATGGCGGACAGCCATGAAATGCGCATGCATAAACGTAGAGATGTCATCGTACATGCGCGGTGCTGCTGATCTGGGCCAGGAGTGAGAAAAAGAAACCATGGGCTGAGCTGTAGATTCGTGGGGTCCCTGGGCCATCTTGGAATGGCGGAACACTGTAGCACTACATGGGGACAGGGCGTGTATCTGGGAGCAAACTACAAATGGGTCTGCTCTCTCAGGAGTTCAGGGAGAAGCTGTAAAAATGAATATTCGAGTCTGAACCAGCATTAAAGGAAGGTCTCTAAGGAGGGGTAAATAGAAGCTTTACTTGCTCTTTCAAATTGTTCCTATGCCAGGAATTGAAACAGAAGTTGTCTTGGCACCTTGCCTGTTCACTCCGCTATGTAAGGTGAGTGTACTGCAATCAGAGCTGTCATGGAGAATTACATGGTATAGCTCTGTGTATGTGTGCCATACGCTATGTAGACGCTGAAGCAGGGTCTACATGCATGATAACTCCTGATATCCTCACTCGGGAAGGAGGATATCAGGCTCTTAGAGTGGAGGCACCAATTTTGAAAAGAACACTGGTCTCTGACTGAAAGCAGCAGGCAAACATATCATATTAATCAATCAATCAATCAATCAAAATCTTTATTTATTCAGGCGAGCATCATTGAGCATAGCTCATTTACAAGATGGACCTGATTGGTCATAACAATAGAAAGGTACAAATTTTTACACAAATACAAGATACAGATTGAATACAAAAAACAAAGACATTGTAAATGAACAGATACAAGAATATTCACATATATACAAAGCAATGAGCCAAAGAAACTAGGTTATAATAAAAAAAGGAACAAAATAAGACAGTAATGAAAGATTAAAGCGAGGATGATGGGATTTTGGGAATAAGGTCAGGTATGAGTTAAGTGGGTGAAAGCTACAAAACAAATTAGGTGGAAGTGCAAAAAAGGAGTGTGGGAGAAAGGGGTTGTGATAGGACTAGGCCTTGTGGAAACAGTTGCATGGCTCTGGAAAGAGACTAGTGTATAGCTTTGAAAGATGCTATTGGAATGAGGGTATTCAACTTCAGGATCTTTTGAAGAGAGTTCCAAATAAGTGCTAGAGAGTAGCTGATTGCAGCCCTCCCATGCCGGGTACAGGTAATAGGTATCTTCAGCATGATGAGTTTATTATTCCTTAGGCATATGGTCTGGATATGACCTGGTAAAACAATCTGAAATGTAGGATGGTAATTTGTTTGTTAGAGTTTTGTAGATCCATAGAGCAGCATTTTGTTTCTTCTATGATGTAGGGATGTCCAGCCGACTGCAGTATAGAGAGAGCAGTGGTGGGTGCTGAAAGGAAGGTCTGTAATGAATCTAAGAGCTCTATGGTACAAGGTATCCAGTTTGTTTAAGTGGAAAGGGAGCAGTGACTATATAGGAAATCAGCATAATCAATGAGGGATAGGAATGATGCCAGGATTAATCTTTGTTTAGAATCTCTGGTTAGGTAATGTTTTATTCTGTAAAATAGGCCAAGTCTCTGTCTGAGCTTCTTCAGGAGTTCTTCAATGTGGCTGTGTAGTCAAGTCTATTGTCAGTCCAAACCCCAAGATATTTAAATTTATCCACATAGTCCAGACTTTCACCAAGGATGGTAGATAATTGGGAAGGTGATTGGTGAGAGAGTGGAAGAGAAGCTCTTGGAGGAGAAGAACATGGCTTTTGTTTTCTTGGCATTCAGTAGGAGTTTTTCTAGTAATTTGTGCTGCAGCAGAGAGAACTCAGATTGTAAAAGTTCACAGGCTTTTGATGGTGTAGGATTACTGACATATAGGACAGTATCATCTGCAAAAGATGAATATTAGATTTGGTGAGATTGGAGTCAATATTATTGATATAAATGGCAAAGAGGATAGGCCCAAGATGGAACCTTGTGGTACACCTCTTAGGAGTGGTTTTGAGGTAGATAGGTCACTTCATTTTTACATGCTGTAGTCTACCGGAGAGTAGCATCTAAATCATTGAAGAGAGACTGAGTCGAGGCCTATGGAATGTAGAGAGGAGATTAGTAGATCATGGTCCACAGTATCAAAGGCTTTGCTTAAATCCAGAAATACAGCACAGATATTATTCTTTTTGTCTAATTCAGTCTGCCAATCATTAGAAACTTTTGCTAAGGCAGAGATGGTGCTGTGCATGGATCTAAACCCAGATTGAGCTGGGTTAAGGAGATTATTGGTGTCAAGGTAGGCACTTAATTGGCTGTTCACTAATTTTTCAAGCATTTTGGACAATACTGGTAAGATGGATATGGGCCTATAGTTATTGAGGTCCATGGGCTCACCTGCCTTGAGTAGGGGAAACACTTGAGCTGTTTTCCATATTGTAGGAATAGATCCAGTGGCTAGGGACAAATTGAAAAGGTGAGTTAGGGGGGCTGCTAAGGCGTGCAGTGCAACTTTTAGAAAGTAGGGGTCCAGAGAGTCTGCACCTGCGCTTTTAGTTGTGTCCAAATGGAGTAGTAGGTCTTCTACTTGTTTTAATAGTATTGGCTTGAAGGAAAATGTGGAAGCAGCTTTTGTCCCTCAGTAGACTGGAAGTTTAATTGTGACCGCATTAGATTTGCTGGAGAGAATTAGATGCTAGCGGCTGTAGTGAAATGATTGTTGAAGGCATTCAAGATTTCTTGCTTGTCAGTGATATCCACATTGTTTAGGTGCACTTTGGGTGGTAAGACAGGGGTAGAATCTTGTCCTAAGATCCCCTTTATGGTCCCCCAGAATCTGGCAGGGTTATGGTAGGAGGCATCCAGTTCAGCTGTATAGAAGGCAGCCTTGGCAGTTCTCACTTTTTTTGTGCAGGAGTTTCTGGCTTTTCTGAATTGAAGCCTCTAGCTGGTATCTCTTTTCTGTCTTCTAGCAACCGACATTGTGACTGTGTAGAATCCCTAAGTCTTCTACCCTATCATTCTTATTATACTGCAAATTATCTGTCTATGCTGAAAATATTAGGCAGATAAGAAAATGCTATATTCAGTGCTGGTTAAAATACTGTCTGTGCCAAAAGTAAATATTTTAATTATCTTATTCTTATGATCTCTGATACTGGAGCTTGGCGAGGTGCTGCAGCCTGATCGGATGCACATAAAAAACAGAGGACAATAGGGATGCAGAGGGGGCTTGGTGGTAGATCGAAATCTGATCTTGGGTCACATGTGCATCAGGCAGCGTATCAGGCCTACATAACCCTAAGGTAAGGTCTTGGGAGTGCCATGGATATACAGGCAACACAATATATAATTATTGATTATTTACAGATGTTGGTTCTAGGATGAGGTTTACAAATGAAAATGTTCTGCACTGATTTATGTTGCCACAGGGTCCTAGTCCTGGGTCTCATCTGACAAGTTTTGTGGGTGTGTCTGAGTGTCTCTGAATGGTGCCTATTCACTAATGCAGGTGGGGGTACACGTGAAAGGCACATATCCCCCCCCGCACAGCTCTGCACCCTTGGCAGATCTGTGTGTTGGCCATATTCAGGAATACCAGCCAATGTGTGGCTCCCATCCGTGGCCCCACCCTCCAGCATGCAGGTTCACAGGAGGTGGTTGGGTGCATAGCTGCAGACCCAGGCAGGTAGCCAATCAGCTGCCCAACTCAGGTCCCCCAGTAGATCTCCTGCACCCATGGAGCACCATGTTGGCAGCCAGCACATATCGCACCAACAGCATGGGGTGGGGGTGTTCCCCAGAAGTCTGCCCCCAACCCACCCAGTGTGCCCTGATGGCTAGTGCAGCCTCAGTGGTGGGTTTGGTGACCCCCACTATCCCCGATGCGACATGCAGTGGCATCCCAGGAGGGCACCTAACAGTTATGGCTTCCTTCAGAAGGCATAGCCATTGCACTTTGCATGAGCTCAGTGTCAGATCCAAGATTTTACAATGGGGGTGCTGGGGTGGTGTGCATACTTTATATGCCTTTTTTTGGTTTTTGTATCCTTCATATTGTCTGATTTTTCTTTTTTATTACATTTTGACAGAAAATACAAATGCAATCTATAGTTTTGAATGTACACATTCTTACTGTCACTATATTTGACCTCTTTCAACAAAGTGAAGTGCAGCAGCAGCAAGCAAATTACAATGGGGGATGCATTCATCCTCTTCACTCCCCACTGATTTGCCACTGGACAAGCTATGAGGTATGAGGCTTGGGCCGAGTAAAATCACATTTTGAATGAAAAATAACAATGAACTAATGAAAATGGCAAAATGTGAAGCCTACAAAAATGAGTAGCACTTTTCCTGCTTTAGCAAATTTATTTTAAAACACAATACTAAAAATCAAGAACATTATATTGCATATTTCAACATCAATTCATCAGAGAAATTAAAATTTGAAACAATGTTAAAAGTGTCCGTATCTGCCAAGTCTCATTACCATAGCATACATTCAGAATGCATGCATAGCTACTGTGCTGTCTATGCCCAATAACTACACAGCGAATACCACCAGCAAGTGAACACGGTTAGTGTTAGCCAAAGCTTGTTTTAAATTTTAAATGAAGGGGAGAGATAATATCACTGACACCAGGTTTTCATTCTTATTCTCAGCTTTATCTGAAAATGTATTTGGTAACATCACATTTTGGGAATAAATAATTTTATTTATATACATATAAAGCAGCAATGCAATGAAATTGGACAAACATTTGACCCTACCATTTTTATTCACTATATAAGATTCCAGACGTCGTCCAGTTTTATTTGGTGGTAGCATTTTCTTGCTTCACCAAAATCTGAGTATTTTCTAAGAGTTTTAATTTAGTATTTTTTTTTTCAAGACAAAAAGAATACTGCCATATTTTGCATTGAAATAGCATTATAGACCTGGGCAAGTTTAGGATCCAAAAAATTAAAAGGACTCGATGTGCACAGCATAGGAGGTAACTAGACAAGTACATTTGACAGGTATGCTATTATTTTGCTTAACTGTAGCTGAAATTAGCTTTTTTGGAAAAACATGTTTCCTTGCACTGCTGCCTTAAATGGTTTTACCAGGTAAACAAACAAACATTAAAGGAAAATCTTATTTACAGATGTGACCGTTGGGGGAGGGGGCTGGAAAGGTGGGGACAAAGGAAAACATGAAATAGTATAGAGGGGAAAATAAATTAATGAAACCCATTTTAACAGATTTACAGGACTAGCACCCATGCAACTCAATACACAGTATCATATAATGACAGGTCCTCTAGTGGATTTACTAGGGGTAGAACCAGTTCAAGCATGAGTCAAAACAAGATCAGGTGTAGATCAGGTACAGTCACAATGCGATGTAATAATCCTGAGTGTCCATTTGGCAGAGGAGACACTGGCTTATAAAACAGGAGCCAGGGGCAAGCTATTCCATAACTGGGCAGCCTGTAATGGAGACTAAGCATTCCAGAATGTCTTTTGGACCTGAGGATGAGCAGTCTATTTCTGACATGAAAGCATAGGTTGTTGCCCAAGTTGTAAACAGGGATAAGCAGCTGAGTTGGGTAACAGGGAAGTTTGTTGAATCAGTATTTAATCTCATACAACCCAAGAAGATGAGAGCACTTGCAAGGTACCAAGGGCCAGCATTGCTGGTGATATAAGGTACGGTGATCTGTATGAATAGGGCAGAGAACAATAAAGCAGCAGAAAGAGTTGAACAACATATCTAGCTAGAAAGGTGATGCTAGGGGACAGTGGCATAAATAATACCCCTGTACTCAATAAGGAATACAATCCTACTTTTCACTAGGCATTTCCTGAGAGAGTCCATTGGGAAGAACAAGAAAAAGAAGAAGAAGAAATATTCGCATTTATAGAACTTTTTTTTTTTTTTAACATGTTGTGTCCCAAAGCATTTTACAAGCAGTGAGAGACTGGTAATGAAGTGACTGTAAATGTGTACTGCCAGTCATTTTCTATTTTTTCATTTTTTTATTTTAGTCTTTGGTAACCGGGTAAGGTCCACTAGGCACAAGTGCCTGTTTTCAGGGGTGACCTGGGAGCACTGGGCGGTTAAGTCACTTGCTCAGAGTCACACAGTATGCAAGTGGAGGTTGTGAGAATCTAACTCAGGTCTGGTCTGCTGGATGTATCAACCTCGTTCACACCTCGTTCCTCTAACCTCTAGGCTATACTGTCAGCCCACATCTTGCATATTGACCCTCACACATCCTTGGACAATTTCATGCACCAGTTTTATGGGAAGGGTAATATTGGCTAGGACACTAAGGAAAATCCCCTATTCTTGCAAAAAGTTTCTTATTCTTTGACTTCCACCTGGACACCCACCAGAGATAGGGGCAAGGGACCACAGTTTAATGTCTCATTGAGAGTATATACACGCACCAACATTAGAGCAACCCCCTGTACTACACTCGAGTGTCAGATTTTATGGTATGAGCCCAATCCTAGTGTAGGACTAGAACCCATGATCATCTGGCCCAGAAGCTGATGCACTACCAACTGAGCCATGCTAACATCTTCACCCTACAGAGAGTTCTAAGCTTTTGAAGGATTTTGACAGTAGGGACTCTATAAAATGAGAAATCCAGGAACTGGTCAAAATGAAAACAAGATATTTAGACTGTTATACAGCATTAAGTCCACAGTAGTAATACACAGGTTTGATATAAGCTAGAATGCAGCAGAAATTGCTCCATGGTCTTATTGGACACTGGAGACACATAGACCGGGATATTCAAAGGGGTTACACCTGGCGCAACAGAGTTGTGCTGGCGCAACCCCGCATTGCACCCCAGCGGGATATTGAAAAGGCTGCCTGGTGCAGTGCAAATCCTGATGCACTGGGGTGCAATGCAGTTGTATCTTGGCGCAGATGCAGGGGCATGCCCTGTATAGCTGACACATCGAGATTCAGCCGATGTGCAGCGACGCCCAGTGATCCTAGTGCGCTGACGTAAGGGGCTCAAAGTTGAGCCCGTGAAACAGGGGAACATCTCCCAGCCACCCACAGGTGGGCTGCTGTATTGCAGGGTGCAACACAGCAGCGCCAGCCATGAGTGGCCACCCATCCACCCAGAACACCGTCCTCAAGCACACACATCACCCTGGTGGTCTAGTAGTCCCCACCCTCCCAAGCCCCGATTCCTGATAAATGGTAATGTAGACCTTTCCCTGGTGGTCAAGTGGCCCCCCCTCCTTCCTGAGTCCCTGATTCCCCAATATAATAAAAGAAGACCATCTCTGATGGTCTAGTGGTCCCTTCCCCCTGTCCATCACTGCGATAATGGTACAGCACTGTCAGAAATATCCCTGGTGATCCAGTGGCACCCCCCACCTCTCCCACCCACACAGAACCCCTTGCCCACCCCGCACTCCCCCCTGCCATCTGTGGGCAGCAACAACCCACCCGCATACCACCCAGCTGCCCGCTGAATGACAGGTACAGTATGGGTTGTAAGCCCGTTGGTCCCCAGTGTGGACCAATGGGCTTGCAGGGCATACTGTATTAGACAGTCTCAAATAAGTGAATGACTTCATTCACATATTTGGGTCTGTCCAGTACAGTATGCCCTGCAAGCCCAATAGTCCACACTGGGAATCAATGGGCTTACATATACTAACTTGTCACTTGGCAGGTGGCGGTGGTATGCAGGGTTGTTGCCACCCATTGATGACGGGGAACGGGTGGATAAGGGTTCCAGTGTGGGTGGAGGGTGGGGGTGCCACTGGATTGCCAGGGACAATTCTGAGGGTGCTGTATCACATCGCAGTGATGGGTGAGGAGACCACTAGACCACCAGGGACAGTCTTCTTTACTGTATCAGGAATCGGGACTCAGAAGGGAGGGGGGACCACTTGATCACCAAGGAAAGGTCTTCATTAACATTGATTGGGGAATCAGGGGATCAGGAGGGTGGGGGGAACACTAGACTTCCAGGGGCTGTCATGTTGTGCTTCTACTGCGAGTGTGGCTATGGGGCAGGAATGCCCCGGGATCCCCACTGCATACGTCATGCTGTGCAGGGCACCAGGTGCAAGTCACTAGGCTGCCCTGTGCAAGGCATGCAAATGGGGCCATAATGTTATGAAAATGGCCCGATCTGCTCCTTGCATATATTAGGGCCTCATTTGCATACCCCCGCTGAATTCAGGAGGCAGTATAGCACAGTGGTTTAAGGTTCTGAGCTGCAAACTTGGAGACCTGGGTTTGAATCCCACAGCCCCCACTTGCATACTGTGTGACTCTGAGCAAGTCACTTAACTTCCTTGTGCTCCCAGGTCACACCAGTAAACAAGCTTTCTACTTAGTGTGTCTCTCCTGGAAAAAAAAATATCTCTGGTGCTGCGCCTAGCACAACTGCACTTGTGCTGACGCATCCCTGTGCTCCCTATCTGTGGCTTGCCCCGGCGCAGTGCTACTGCACCATGCACAGTGCATGCCATATTCAATGGTGCTGCGCCATGGTGCATCACTGTTGAATATCACTTGGTCCTGGCCCTGGCGCATCCCATTTGTGCTGTGCCCAGGCTTGCGCCACTGCCCGGTGCAATCTGAATATCTGGGCCATAGTCTCTAATAGGGTGAACATAAAATGAAATATGACACCATATACAATAAATTGATTTGAACACAAGACGTGAACAGCAAGGATCAACATCAGTGGTTAAAAAGAAATGCAAAATGAAATATATTAATAAGCATTAATTACTTTCAATGAAAATAAGTGTAATATTTATTTATTGAAATGTTTCACCAGGAAAGGCACACTGAACAACAAGTTGCTCATCTCATGGTGTAACTTGGGGGAGAGGGTAGTGGAAATACATACATGCATACTTAATGAAGTTTCCTAGATTAGCATCATAATAAAAAGCAACATTTATTTAAATAGCTTTTTTGTAAATCATTGTTTTTGTAGAACTGGCAATAAAGTCATCACGGTGCCATTAAAACCTGTGTGTAACAAATACTTTGATAGGGTCATAAATCTTAGTTTAATTTTGTATGTAGTTTATCAAAAATGACTTTATTACAGTAGTCCACAGTTACTAAGTAATTGTTAAGTGTCTCCGACTCAAGACAAACTATCATTGTATAAAAATAAATTCCATCATCCTAATATGATATTTGTGTCCCTACATAATACTATTTTGCACAAAAAAAAATGCAATTGCTTTTCTATTTTGGAAGTAACTTTTTTTCAAGCTGCCATTTATGAGGTTTTCTCAAAAAGCTAACCTGAACGAAAACATTGTTCTGCTACAGTACTGTACTTGCATGTACCTACTGTGCTGTACATCTAAAAGCATGTCCAAAGGGTGTATTTTTCCTGTGAGTTTTATTCTGTAAACAGAGCTCTAGCTAGCTGTTCTGTATATTGGCTATTTAGAAGCTTACTATACAGGTAAATGAGATGCCTGAGATGTCTCTTGGCTAATCAAGAGTGTCACCTCGAGACATCTTTGTGTTCAAGAACTGCAAAGCGAAGCAGAGCAGTTCTGGAACACAAAGATGTCTCTAGATGATACTCTTGACTAGCCAAGGGACATCTCGGGCATCCCATTTAATCTTTTTTTTTAACAATCTCACTTGTTCATCATGCATCCATTTACTCACAAAGTTCTTTAATCCACACCATGGTTTCGAGTGGCTGCTATTTACATTTTCTTCCATTACGGCTGTGGTGTTTGCAAACTGTCACTCACTGGATGACTGTTTTTAAACAAGAAAATCAATAAAACTGACTCCGATAGAATCACAAATAGGACCAGACTCACTGGGCCAGATTTTCAAAGGGCCCCAAAGGTCAAGGCAGGATGTGTCAGACAACCACCTTGCATCAGATCCAGGTGCACCAAATACTGTGTGCCGTATTTTGTAAGAAAAGCGTTCTGTGTGGCAAAGTCCTCCAAACTGATGCAAGAGGTCCACTGCCTCAAGCAAATGACACAAGGGATGAGAATGATACAATCTGTGTAAACAAAATGGTGTCAGTTGAGTCAAAAAAATTACTCAAGGAACAAGAATGACACAAATTGAATCAAAAAAATGGTGCAAGTTGATTAAAAAACAATGACCTAAAGGATGAGAATGACGCAAGCTGAGTCAAAAAATACAGCAGATGAAATGTCCAAGGCTAAGCCCCCAAAACATTCTAAACTAGTCCTGCAGGGGAATATTGTCCCTTAATTGTATCATAGTCAGGTCTGCCACCCCCCCCCCCCCCAAGTTATGGGCCTCTTTATATGCTCTAGTGTTCCTTAGACCAGCTCTGGCTGCTCTAACAGTGACATGCATCTTGGGCACAAGGACAGGACTTGCATTCTTTGAAGATACCAAATAAGGGGATGATGCATCATTTCAGAGATGCAGGCACCCCTTCCGACATGGCATAGACATTTTTTGGCGCAAGCCATTCTGGCGTATGCAGACCTGTTTAAGACAAAAGCACCATTTGAAAATCAGAATTGACACAAGTTTTGATGCATTCTGCTCCTTGCATCAGTTGTTTTTGAAGAAAGCACCCTTCATCATTCTCTTGCCTTTGAAAATCTGACCCACTGTGCTGGGTTTTAGGCAATCAACAGGAATACCAGAAGCATGACTGCCCCCTTCCCACCCTATGTGCACCCATCATACTTAACTACTGTACTTGCATTGAATTTGAGAAGTGTCAAAGCAGAAATCATTTCTTATAGAGTTAAGTAGTATATGACTTAGAAAAAATTAAAAAAGAACAGTTTACATTACATACAGTTTAGTGTCCTGTCCAGATGTGACTGATACAGCAGTTGCCACTTGCCGGTAGTCGGAAGTTCAGATTCGATATGATCACCCATGTGAGCGGTGAGTACTATATCAAACTTTTCCTTAGGAAGTTTTAAATTTGTCTCCTGTTGATGAAACAGGGAAATAAACGCATTTAAACCTACACTGTGCACTTTTATTTTTAACTGATCTTCACACTTTCATTTTGAAGTGATCTGTGTAGAGATCAGTTGTAAAGTAGATGGCTGTAATTGGGGGGAAAAAAAGGCTGGAATGCTGCAGCAGTATACAGCATCTGAAAATGTCTCATATGAGAGGTCTTCACGTTCTGCAGCCTCTATTATTTGTTCCAATAGAGGAAAAAAACAAGCAAAATGCTTTATAAATTTATAGAAGCATAAAAAACTATTGTTAAAAATTCCACTTCTGTAAAAACTCTATTAGTCCACAAACATGTACGTAAAATCACAACCTGTCTTAGTTCTATTTTAGCTACTACATGTTACACATAAAACACAAGTGGTGTGAGTCTGCTTTTCTGCCCTGCTTGACTCTCCTGTTTGGTTATTTTTAGTTACTTTACCTCCCTGACTGTACTTTACTGCTGCTGTTGCTTCAATGTCTTTCTACAAGGCAGTTATTGTGCTTCACTAGTGTTAAGTCAGACTGACAGAAACAGATGCTGGTTGCAAGGTTGAAGACATTCGGCAACATAAGACATTTCTAAAACTGACGTATTTTGATTTTATGTGGGTTTTACTTTGTGTAAACCTAAACACTACCAACATCATATAAAAATTTAGACATACTGTAGGAAGAATGTATTAAAAAAAGCATCATTCTATGCAGATTTTGAAGGTCATCACTACCACATCTTAAAGAACACTGTCACTGTTTTTATAGGTCTAACACATATGTAAAGCACAAAAACAAAATTCCAAAACTCACATTCCTGCGTATGTACATACCAATAGAATTTCACTTCAAGAGTGTTGTCTTGCAGGTAATTTTGGTAAGAGGACCACAAACCAAAGTTAAGTGGTTCTGACTCCCTTGAAGCCTAAGAGGCAACACTTTTGAAAAGTGTAAATATGCCTTATCATCAATAATAATACTGTATAATTGTTCCCATTTATAAAATAACAATACATTTAATAAGATAATTAAAAAATATATTTTGAATAATTAGAAAAATATACTTTCTATATTGGAAAAGTAGAAGAATCTGTTTTTTTTTTCAAAGCTTTTCATAATGAACTTCAAAAGCAGAAAGGTCAGCACTCCACACATTGTTACTTGATAGTGAAAAAAAGCTTTATTCCAAAATAGGCAGCTTTAAAACGCAGGCTCGAGTTCATTCAGCAACTTGCATATTCCAAAAAGATGCAGACAATAAAGCAGCAGTACATAATCAGAAATTTCAGTTACTCGCAGTCCATCATCTAGCTGAGCTCGACTAGATATTGGACAGAGAGTAATTGAGATTTATGAATATATACTGATGCTTGATTGTCCAGAACAATGGAAAGCAAGAGCACCAGGAATTGTGTGGTGCTATGTATTCAAGACAACCAATATACACAAATAAGCACCCACACAGCTTAAGAAAAAAGGCAGAACACTTCAAAAATGTTCCAGCGTTTAATATCCAACGTGCAGCAAATGCTATATGGAGGACAGGCAGACAAATTAGCGTTTCACCTAGTCTCTGCTAGGCTTCATCAGAATAAATTAGTGCCACAATTTTAAACCATTTAAATATCATTTCATGTGCAACCATATGACAAAAGTGGGCCAATCACTATCATGTATAGAATCAAGATCATTTAACCCATTCTTGACCAGTCATTCAACTTTAAAAGATAAATGTGCAAAACATACAAATAATGTTTAAAATACATTTAAATTCCATATCGCCCACAAAAAATGTGATTAAAATGTTTCAGTAAGTTCAAAACATCTGCCCCGATAGCCATTTTTTGTCCAATCTCTATTGTAATATGTAATTTATATTTTAAACTTTCAAATATATAATTTATTTATTTGTTTGCAAATGGTCAATCGATTATTAGTCCAAATTGCAATAATCACAATCAAATACATATGTCATAATTCAAAATTAAATATAAAATGTTTGTTTTAACATATTTTATTAGGCAAAAATAGATGTCATGTTATTTTTTATTTTAAACAACAAACTTATCAAAGTGGCTAAGGGTTTAGAGAATTGACTTACAGGCACTATTCTTACACAGCATTTGATGGCTACAATATGTGCCTATTTGATATCTGGTGGAAAATGACTTAGAAAATAAACTAGTAGGCAATGTTTTTTAGAAAATTCACGACATTAAATAACTATAGTATTTGCCTATATTAATACTTTATAAAGGCATGACTATAATATGTACATGGTAAAGGGGACCAACATAGACTATATGGAACACAACAATCAGTGCCTAAAAAGACTCTGCTTTGCGTTAACTTTTATATTTTTGCAAGAATGCTGAGAGATCTATGTTTTCGTTAAGCCCTTTACCAGTACAAGCTCCCAGTGAAAAAATCCAAAAACTTTCTCTTTGGCCTATTTTTTTGTTAATGTCTCCTCCCCGAGGGCCCAATTTTACTAGTTCTAGACCAAAAAACTTGAAATTATGTTTGCACGGCTGATTAGTTAGCAGATGCTTGACAATGGCATAATTTAAATCACCCTTGTCAACTGCTCTTACATGTTCACCAATCCTAACCTTAAATTTTCGTATTGTTCTTCCTACATAATAGGCTCCACATTCACACAGTAGTAAGTAAACCACACCAGTGCTGTTACAGGTAATCAAATCATTAGTTGTTATCACCTTTCCTGTGATTGGGTGTAGTATGCTTTTTACTGTTATGTATGTAGCCACAATACATACAGTTACCACATTTGTATGTGCCCATTGGTTTGGAAGCCACAAGAGTTTGTTTCATCTCATTATTCTTTTCAGTGCAATTAAACACTATATGATCCTTAATACTCTTGCACTTACGAAAAATAACTTTTGGCCCCTTATCCACTATCTCCTTTAATCTTGGTTCCAACTGTAAGATGGGCCAATTGTTGTTAACAATACTTCTAATTCTGTCAGCCCGACTAGAAAAGTTAGTGACAAAAGGACATTCAAATTCCCTCCTTTTATTGTATTATATTGTGGCTACATACATAACAGTAAAAGCACACTACACCCAATCACAGGAAAGGTGATAACAACTAATGATTTGATTACCTGTAACAGCACTGGTGTGGTTTACTTACTACTGTGTGAATGTGGAGCCTATTATGTAGGAAGAACAATACGAAAATTTAAGGTTAGGATTGGTGAACATGTAAGAGCAGTTGACAAGGGTGATTTAAATTATGCCATTGTCAAGCATCTCTAACTAATCAGCCCGTATAAACATAATTTCAAGTTTTTGGTCTAGAACTAGTAAAATTGGGCCCTGGGGAGAGACATTAACAAAAAATAGGCCAAAGAGAAAGTTTTGGATTTTTTCACTGGGAGCTTGTACTGGTAAAGGGCTTAACGAAACATAGATCTCTCAGCATTCTTGCAAAATATAAAAGTTAACGCAGAGCAGAGTCTTTTAGGCACTGATTGTTGTGTTCCATATAGTCTATGTTGGTCCCTTACTATGTAATATATTATAGTCATGCCTTTATAAAGTATTAATATAGGCAAATACTATAGTTATTTAATGTCGGAATTTTCTAAAAACATTGCCTACTAGTTTATTTTCTAAGTCATTTTTCCACCAGATATCAAATAGGCACATATTGTAGCCATCAAATGCTGTGTAAGAATAGTGCCTGTAAGTCAATTCTCTAAACCCTTAGCCACTTTGATAAGTTTGTTGTTTAAAATAAAAAATAACATGACATCTATTTTTGCCTAATAAAATATGTTAAAACAAACATTTTATATTTAATTTTGAATTATGACATATGTATTTGATTGTGATTATTGCAATTTGGACTAATAATTGATTGACCATTTGCAAACAAATAAATAAAATATATATTTGAAAGTTTAAAATATAAATTACATATTACAATAGAGATTGGACAAAAAATGGCTATCGGGGCAGATGTTTTGAACTTACTGAAACATTTTAATCACATTTTTGTGGGCTTATATGGAATTTAAAATGTATTTTTAAACATTATTTGTATGTTTTTGCACATTTATCTTTAAAGTTGAATGACTGGTCAAGAATGGGTTAAATGATCTTGATTCTATACATGATAGTGATTGGCCCACTTTTGTCATATGGTTGCACATGAAATGATATTTAAATGGTTTAAAATTGTGGCACTAATTTATTCTGATGAAGCCTAGCAGAGACTAGGTGAAACGTTAATTTGTCTGCCTGTCCTCCATATAGCATTTGCTGCACGTTGGATATTAAACGCTGGAACATTTTTGAAGCGTTCTGCCTTTTTTCTTAAGCTGTGTGGGTGCTTATTTGTGTATATTGCTTGATTGTCCGCATCTTTTTGGAATATGCAAGTTGATGATGAACTCAAAATAGGCTGTTGGTTAACTAGAATAGGCAGCTCATCCTGTAGGTAGGGAAATGGGCTGACTAGGTGGGCCAAGCGGTCCTTATCTGCCATCAAAGTCTATGTTTCTATGAGCCTGTTTTTTAAAGCCGCCTGTTTTGGAATAAAGCTTTTTTGCAATATCAAGTAACAATGTGTGGAGTGCTGACCTTTCCACTTTTGTGACTGTAGTTTGAAGTGACGTCTATTTGTTGCACTGGTAAAGTGCACCTACCTTATGCCATACTTGTTTTTGACTTATTGACTGGTCTTTCAGGATATTGTATCCTGAGCCACAATCTTTCTAAGTTTTCTTTTTATAATGGACATTTGTGTTTTTAAGAGGTCCTCATGTATGAGTAAGTATTGGTTTTGACTGGTTGAATCAATGCCAGCGATTTATAATGTGCTTTATATTCGTAACTATGAATGATTTTTGGTGAACTGTTTGCTATAGCTATAAGATTGCTTAGCTGTTCTCCTCTTGGACCCTGCTAAAACATAATGCTTCATCAGTGCATGCTATCCCAACAAGCAAACATTTTAATAATGCATGTTTTCAAAATGGAATTAGATTTAACATTACTTAATTTAAATAGATTTCTATTTTGGTATAAAACATTGCTACATTATAATATCATGATGCAGTATATTGCATCACCAGTACAGCTAATAAGAATTCTAAACAACTGAAGATAGCTTGTACTGTGGACTCCACTAAATGCAGACATGGTTTCAGTGAACAATTATGTACAGTATAGAGGACAATACGGTCATCCTACACCAAATCTTTACTTTTCATTTAGTTTTATACTACTTGTATCCAACAGGACCTTAATTTTTTAAAGATTTTGTTGAATTTAAAAGCACATGGGACATTGTCAATATAACTGAATTATGTAATTCATTGTAATTACAACATGTAGTACAGTTACAACTAGGCAGCAGTGTCTATTGGATATACTGCAGGATGCCATATTATTTAAATGCAATATCTATGGTAATTAAAATAGGCAAACTTTGCATGTAAAATTGATCTCTTTAGGGTTACTATCAGCAGGGGGCCACCCAGACTAATATACTAGAGCTAGAATCAGGAGTTGAGGTATATTTTGATAACTTTTCTCTTAACCCTCTTTCTGAGGGGGTTACAGTCACAGGTTTGGTCATAGTGCAGAGTAGGGATCACAGGTAGGGGGCTCAAAGGTACCCATACACCAGCGCCTAATGTTCTCCAAGGTGGTGGAGTCCCTCACAGGCAATCAACACCCCCACTGCCTGTTTCTATCAAACTAGGGAGGGAATATACTTCAGCCTTCATGACAACAGAAGGAACCTTTTGGCCTTGATTCTGACTGCCACAACCCACTTGGCAAGAGCACCAGTGTTGAAATCCCCAGGATGTGGAGTTGAGCTGAGCAAGGGAATTGGGCCCTCAGTATTGTCAGGCAAGTGTTATGTATGTCCATGTAAAAGTTCATTAGGTATGGGCAGGGCCACAATATCTACAGGAGAGTGCCACCTGGATTGCCACAGTGCCTGCAGTGGTTGTGTCTGGTCAGGCCTATGAAATGAAGGACAAGAGGGGTTCTGTACTAGTGATGCAGTGTCTTATTTTTAAGGAATCTACTGTTCTCTCTGCAATATCTTGTAGGCCACCTCCTAACAGGCTGACTACACATCTTCTGAGACTGGGGACCCTAGCTCCTTTTCCCATGTAGCTCTAGCTTTTTCCATCTGGGGAGGTTGTGCTTTCCTGATAGCTTTGTATATCATATCTGCTTGGCTTTTAGATATCTTTAGCCACATGTTCACCATGTCATTAGGTAAAACTTAAAGTTCTATCCAGTCACTGCACCTGGAGTGGTGACTGAAGTACCCTACTGATCTTCAGAAACCTCCAAAAGTCCTTGGGTGATATGGTGTACTGTACCTTTCTGGTATTTTTGAAAAAGACTGTAGTTTAATGGACCCCTGCGGGTGGAGGTCCAGGACCTTGTGTATTCCTTTGTCCCGCTGTCCCTCACAGAATATGGGATTATCTGCTATGGTAATTTTACCATTACCCCCAAACTGGTAGCAAATTAACTGGGCACAATTTCCATTTCCAGAACATTCCAGTTCATGTAAGAGGCTGAAATTGTGGGATGGGTTTTGACATTGGCAGCGAGTGTATTACATAAATAGATACAAGGAGAAAAACCTCTTGCTACACTATTCTCCATCCATACCAACATTGTGGAGCCTTCTGTAATCTCTCTGAAATAGAAGGGTTTGAGTTTCGATATATGCCACATGGTTGCCCTTCATCCCTGGAGTCCACAACCTCCCATTGACTAGTGACTTCTGAGTTTGCCATGCTGTACATGGGTTGTCATCCATCCCACAGAAGGGAGCCAATTAATTTGTCTATCTTTTGAAACCACTAATTGGGTACGACAGTTGGGAAATAACTCAGATAGGACAGCAATTTAGCAGCGGTACCAATACATAGGGCCTCAGTTTTGCCCACAAGAGAGAGGTTTAATGTTTTCCATCTGTTATATTCCTCATGCAGGGTCTTCAGCAGGAGATCCAGGTTCAGCTGGGTCATTTGCTTCAGCTCTGATACCACCTTAATCTCTAAGTATGCTTGATGGGGCCCACTCTAGGCTTGACTTCATGATAGGAGTGGGAATGTGGCACTTGTTTAGTGCAAGTACCAGGGTTTTACTTTTAGTAACCTTTAGCCCCTTTGATTTCTTAAGATATTGTATGGAGAGTTACAAAGCCCGGGATGGATTTCTCTGGGTCCGATAGGGTAATGAAAAGTTTGTCAGTTGGTTAATCAGAGATATTGGGTGGCATTTGGAGCAATGAGTGCTGTTCTTGTCCTTTCTGGGAAAGACAATTACCTCCCTGAGAGTCTAGGGTAATATGCATGTAGTGAGGACATGGCAGGACATGGTCTGCATGGGAGAGGTGACTATGTGTGGCATCAATTTGTATATTCCTACTGGAATACCATCATCCCCTGGAGGTTTAGAGGGAGACATTGACGTGATCACTGCAGTTATCTCTGAGATTGTAAGGGGCTATAGTGCTGCTGTTTGAGTAGGGGTTCTGTTTAGGAGAAGCAAGGACAGTAAAAATAGCTGAACTTCTGCCTTGTCAGGGAACTAGGGGGCACAGCACAGATAAGCACAGAACCCATGCATTCTGTGGTTCATATCTACCCCTTTGGTGAGGAGCACCCCTTGGCTAGATCGTAGGTTGGCTTTGTGTTTGCTGGCTTGTTCCTTTGTGAGGCTGTATGCTTGGAGTCTGCCTGCCTTCTCCTCTCCCTAAATTTGCTGGTGCTTAAGTATTGTGGATCCTAACATTCTCTCTGATGCCCTCAGTGACCACATCATGGCTTATTGTGTGCACAAAATTCACCACCCAAAAGCTCCCCCCAAATTCATTAGGATACAGTCTTTCCAATATAGGATAAAGTCTTTCTTGATTTGTCAGGCCTTCATGCTGACATGTTAACCACTCACTATTTATTTATTTATTTTTATTTATTTGAAAAGGTTTCACCAGGAAAGACAACATGAGCTGTAAACAGCTCATTTCCAGAAGCGTCCTGGGGGGCAATGTTATATAGTGAGGGGGACCATGGAAAAGCATAAGAAAATAAAATACATACAGTACAAATCAAATACAATACATACAGTGCAAGTCAAACACATAATGAGAAGTGCTAATTCAATGCATTTAAGTCCTATGCAACAGACAGTACTGTACAGTATAAAGAAATTGTCAGACAACAATGTAAGAGACAGAGGCATAGGCTGAGGCATACCGGGGTAAACAGAACAATATGCACAATGACATAGTTAGTAGCAGTCCAGGAACAGGTAATCCATGAGGTGTAGGCCAAGTTGTTCAACTTCAGGATGCTGAGAATCATGCAAGGGGTCAGGACTTGGCAGAGTTGGGGAAGGGGGGAAGTAGGAGGCAGAGAGGAGGTGTACGCCAGGAACTATTCCCCTTCAGGATGCCGAGAACCCTGCAAAGGGACAGGACTTTGGAGAGAAGGAGGAGAGAAAAGGGGAGGGAGGGCAGGAAGGAAAGAGTAGGGGCAAGCCAAGAATTATTCCCCCTCAGGATGCTGATAACTGTGCAAGAGGACATGACCTGTCACAAAGGAGAAGGAGAGAGGGGGAGAGGTTGAGGCAAGCTAGGAACTGTTCCCCTTCAGGATGCCAAGAACCCTGCAGGGGACAGGACCTGGCAGAAAAGGGAAGAAAGAGGGATGGAGGGGGAAAGGATTAGCTGGGGCAGAAGAGAAAAGAGAGTGGGATGGGGAGGGGAGGGGAGGGAAGGGAATAGTGGTCACAGGGAGAAGTGGGGTCAGGAGGAAGGGAAGTGGAGTGCTATAGGCTCCTGCTAGAGGAGCCTGGAGATGGGGCAGTGGGCAAAAAAAGGGGAGAGAGAGGGTGGCAGGGGGAGGGAATGGGGAGTTGATTGGGAGGGAAAGGTTTAAGGTGCAGTTCCAGAAATGAGTAGTGTGCCTACAGGGAATGAGTGAGAGGGAGTGGACAGGGGGATAGGATAGGGAGTTGATTGGGAGGGAAAGGTTTTAGTTACAGTTACAGAAATGAGCAGAGTGCTTACAGAGAAGGAGTGAGAGTGAGGGGCAGTGTGCAGAGCACATTTCTAGTGGGAGGGAGTTCCAGATATCTGAAAACCAATGTAAGAAAGAAGACCAGCCCAACAAAGTGTGCTGGGGTGGGAGGGTGAGGATTCTGTGGGTGGAGATGCAGAGGGTATAGCAGGATGGGGGAGGGGTTGATAAGAGGAAGGACAAATAAGGCAGCAGAGAACCGAGCCAGAACTTCCCAACTAAATTAGTGATGTGTGACATGTGCCTTGCATGGAGAGAGGGAAAGGAGAGTGAGGAATAAAGGTCACAGTGATGTGTTCATGGGGGGGCAGCCGAGAATGTAGCGGCAGAAGGAATTGAAGAGAGTGTCCAGTCTGGATAAGGTGGTTTTAAGGGCTGAGCTGTAGACTATGTCCCCAAAATCAAGGACAGGGAGAATCATCTTTTGGACAATTTCTCTCCCAGCTTGCTGGGGGAGGCAACTGCAGTGTCTGTACAGAGCACCAGGTCTATCTTTTGTGGATGGTATCAGTATGTACTCCAAAGTCAAGATTTTTGTCTAGCCAAGGGACTTACATGAGGCTACATCATCGAGCTTTGAGCCAGATAGGGTGTCTGTTTTTTTGACGTTCATGGAGAGTTGGTTTGCATTAAATCAGTGTTGGACATTGTTGAAATCCAACTGAAGGTTGGTGGTTACCTCAGAGGGGGAGTTTCCAGAGTAGAATAACATAGTATCATCTGCATGCATGTGTATACATGAAGATGTGCAGGTGCTAGGGAGGTAATTCAGGAATATAGAAAATAATATAGGTCCAAGTACAGAGCCTTGGGGGACACCAGTGTTGATGGGAAGAGGCGGAAAGAGGGAGCTGCCTACTCTGACAGACTAAGACCAGCCTACAAGTTAGGATCAGAACCAGCTGGTGGCTGAATCAGAGAGGCCATCTGCAGATAGCTTGCTGAGGAGAAGGGAGTGGGAGATAGTGTTGAAGGCTTTGGCCAAGTCGACAGAAATGGCAGAGGTGATGCACCCTGATACATGCCTGAGAGAATGGAGTCAGTGAGCTGAAGGAGGGAGGTGGTGGTGGAGTGGTATTTGTGAAATCCAGACTGGAAGGGGGTGAAAAAGGAGGATGAGTCAAGGAAGGAGGAAAGTTGTTTCAGAACCAGATGCTCCTGAAGTTTGGCCAGAGTGGGGAGCAGATAGATAGGGCAGAAGCTGCAAGGGTTGGAGACTTCCAAGCATTAGGTACTTTAGAGTGAGAGAAGGAAAGGTTCAGAAGATTAGTCAAAGGAGAAGCAATAGAGTATGCAGAAAGATGGAGTAACCTGGGGTCAAGGCAATCAGGGCTTTTTCCCTTGGATGGGTTCGGAGCAAGTAATACGCTTAGAGTGTCGTCCGGGAGAACAAGTTTGAAAGAGAAGCGTGGTGTTGACTTGGGGGGGATGGGGGGAATTGTGGAGTCCCTGGAAGCAATGCAGGGAAGAGATGTAAGAAGGGAGCGGACACTGAGGGAGGGTCATCAACTATGTTGATTTTTAGGACAGGAGATGGGGAGTGGGCATGCAGGGGAGAATAGGGCATGGATAACCTTCCAGAATTTGGATGGATTATTGATGTTTTTCTTGAGGGTGGTTTGGAAGTACTCCACCTTAGCGAGGCAGATGGCCTTGGTGCATGTGTTGCAGAGTGTGCGATAGCACTGTTGGTCAAGGAGGGAGCCAGACATTTTATACGCAGTCCATGTTTGGTCTCTTGCACATTGGCATGTTATGACTTCAACAGTGACCCAGGGGAGGTGATTACTGCATACCCTTGTCTTTCTGAACAGTGCATGATGCTCCCAGACATTCAGGAACTGAGAGCTGAAAAAGGTCAAGGCTGAGTTAATGGAGGAGGCAGTGGTAATTGGAGTCCAGTCAATATTGAACATATCATTATGTAGTGAGGATAAATCTAAGGACTGGTAGGAACAGAAGTTGAGAAAGATTGAAGGGGACTTAGCATGGTGAATTGTTCACACACAACAGGCATATGATGATTCCTGAGTTCATCGGGGACAATACCAGAGGTAATGATATGATTGGGTGGGAGGACAGCACCCAGTGGATTAGGGTATGCTTCCCTGAATTGTGGTTAGGACATGTAGGGTCAGAAATAAGTTGAGTTAGGTTTAGTGAAGAGACATAGTTGCAGATTTTTGACTGTGGGCTACACAGCCAGTTGATGTTGAAGTCTCCTAGGATGAATAATTTGCCAGGGGTGGCAAGGGAGGAGATGGTGGAAAGCGGATCTGTAAGGGAGGAAAGGGAGAAAGTGGGGAGGTTTGGGCAGCAGTAGACTCCTCCTACAAAGATGGGAAGGGAGAAGGGGAGGGATAATTTTACTAGTAATATTTCATAGGCTGAGGGAGATGACATGGAGAGGCAGACAGAGTATTTGATAGATGTGGATATATGCATGGCTACACCACCTCCCCTGGACTTACGATCCTGGTGGATGAGGGAGTACCTAGGGATGGAGACTGAGGAGTCAGTGATTCTGGAGCTTAGCCAAGACTCTGTTAGAGTGGGAACTGAGGGTTTAAGTTGGGTCTTGAGCGGCTGCAAAAGGTAAAGTTTAGGGAGTAGGCTTCTAATATTCAAATGTAGAAGTCTGACTCCTTTTGGCAATACGGGTGGGGGGGGGCCAGGGTTAGGCTCGATATCACCAGATGTGAGAAGCAGTAGTGAGATAAGTAGTTTTGTGAGGACAGTCTGCCATCTTTTAGACAGAGTGAGAGGACAGCTGTGGGCAGAGGCGATTATGATATTTGTGTTTCCATTTTGGAAAAGAAGGGCATGAAGGGAGGGAAACTGGGATCCAACTCTAATGAAGATGCCAGCTGTAGCACACCTGGGGTAGTGTAGTAGCAGGGGCTGACAGGAGGAGGGAAGGGAAGGCTAGGGGAGATGGAGGGGGCAAAGAGGAGGGATGGGGAGAGGATGGAAGAGAAAATGGGAAAGGGATGTCAGGGAGGAAAAGAAGTGGAGGCATAAAAGGGGGAGTGGGAGCCTGGTGAATGATGGGTGGTAGAGAATATGAAGAGAAGGTTTAAGGGAGAGAAGAGTATTTGTAGGGAGGGCAGAGGAGGGGTGTATTGGGAGATGGATGCGTGGAAGTGATAGCAGAAGGAGGGAAGGGGTAAGTATAAGATCTGCTCTTAATATGTAAGGTAAATCCAGGCCTATACAGGGATATCCAAAACACTGAGAGTAGGGAGGAGGGGGCAATGAGAATAGAGTAGGGGAATACTAAATTGTGGTTGAGTAACCTATGTGGGAGTGATACAGTATATGCAGCCTGGAGTCACAGCGAGGGTGACAGGCAAATGGAGGAGGGGACAGAGTGAGCAATAGTGTTGACCAAAACAGACGAGAGATAAGACTAAAGGAGGGGACCAGTGAGAGTAGACTGCAGAAAGGAGCCAATGAGAGAGGGTGGGGAGAAGCTTAACTGTATTTAATAAAGGCCGGGGTCAGAGAGGGTAGGCAGGGAAGAATAAAATTCACTTTTGAATAGAGATTGCAGAAAAAAGCTTAGCGTTAAACAAGGTAGAAACTGTGCAGGGAGGCAGTCAATGATCACACTGGAGCTAACTGAAACCACCAATGGTGTGCCTCAAAGATAAAACAGAGACCAATACAGAGGAGGAATTCCAAGGCTGGAGCTTCCAGCGTACCTTGTCCAGGGTCAGGATGTTGCCAGTGGGTGGAGTGGCGCAGCTGGCCTGGAGTGCCGAGCCGCTGCCATTTCTAGCCAAGGGTCACCCAGTCAAGGGCTCTGTTGAAAGAAGGAAGGAGGAAAGGGATTAGCAGAGGTAGCAATAGCCATGGAGCTGACCGATCAGGTTTAATCGGGGGGAGGGTCAAGGCTAACAATAAAGAAGAATGCAGGATGGATGGGGGAGAGAGAGAGAGAGAGAGAGATAGTAGGGGTGACTGGCTTCAGGCATCAGTGAGGGAGATGGGACAGCAGCAATTTAGAGTGAGAAGAACACTGGGGAGGGAGGAAAATTAAGCTGGGGAGTCTCAGAAAAAAAGCCAGAAATACAGACAGTGAAACAGTGAAAATAACTTTGTATATTATCAGTAATAGGCTACATGCAGCAAGTTAATTTTTACAGGCAGAATAAATCAGAACCCAAAATACAGTGCATAGCAGTATTCACAATAGGCAGCTAAAACTAAAAAAAAAATACACTTTTGAATAGAGATTGCAGAAAAAAAGCTTAGTATAAAACAAGATAGAAACTGTGCTGGGAGGCAGCCAATGATCGCACTGGAGCTAACTGAAACCACCATTGGTGCACCTCAAAGATAGAACAGGGACCATTGGAGAGGAGGAATTCTGAGACCAGAGTTTCCAGCATACCTTGTCCAGGGTCAGGATGTTGCCGGTGGGCAGGTGAAGTGGCACAGCTGGCTGTGGAGCACCGAGCCACTGCCACTTCTAGCTGAGAGTCACCCAGTCAAGGGCTCTTATCCAGGGTCAGGATGTTGCCGGCAGGAGAGTGGAGCGGCACGGCTGACTGTGGACACCAAGCTGTGCTGCTTTGAGTGGAGGATCACTCAGTCAAGAGCTCTTCTCCAGGATCAGGATGTTGCCAGTGGGCAGGTGGAGTGATGGGGCTGGCCATGGAACACCAAACCGCTACCACTTCTAGCCGAGGGTCACCCGGTCAAGGGCTCTTCTCCAGGGTCAGGATGTTGCTGATGGGCAGGTGGAGTGATGCAGCTGGCCATGGAGTGCCAAGCCACTGCTGCTTCTAGCTGAGGTTCACCCACTAAAGGGCTCTTGTCCAGGGTCAGGATGTTGCCAGCAGGTGGGTGGAGTGGCATGGCTGGCCATGGAGCACCAACCACTGCCACTTCTAGTCGAGGGTCACCCAATCAAGGGATCTTATCCAGGGTCAGGATGTTGCCAGCGGGTGAGTGGAGTGGCACGGTGGGTGAGTGCTGAACCACTGCTGCTTCTAGCCAAGGGTCTTCCGGTCAAGGGTTCTTGTCCAGGGTCAGGATGATGCCTGCAGGTGGGTGAAGTGGTGTGGCTGGCCATGGAGCACCGAGCTACTGCCACTTCTAACTGAGGGTCACCCTGTCAAGGGCTCTTGTCCAGGATCAGGATGTTGCCAACTGGCAGGTGGAGTGGCGCAGCAGGCCATGGAGTACCGAGCCACTGCCGCTTCTAGCCAAGGGTCACCCAGTCCAGGACTTTTGTCCAGGGTCAGGATGTTGCTGGTGGGTAGGTGGAGCGGCGCAACTGGTTGTGGAGCACTGAGCCACTGCCACTTCTAGCCAAGGATCACCTGGTCAAGGGCTCTTGTCCAGGGTCAGGATGTTGCCTGTGGGTGGGTGAAGTAGCACAGCTGGACATGGAGTACCGAGCCACTGCCGCTTCTAGCCGAGGGGCATCCAGTCAAGGGCTCTGTTATATTTCTACAGCTAGTAATGTGAATAATTCCCTCAAATTGTTCACTTCAAAATGAAAGTCTGTCTGCGATCATCATGCTCCACTTAGAAGAACCAGGATCTGAGGTTCACACCTCTCATGGATCTCAGCTGAGTTACTGGCTTGTCGCCATGCACGTGACCTTGCCTGCAGGCCCTATAAATCCTCTGGTTCCACTTCTGACCTTGCTAATTACTGGTTCCTTTGCAATGCTTGTACAAAAGCTACTAGGTTTGTGAAGTCCAAATACTTCACATCCACGCTCAGGAACAACATTAATCCCCCCTCTAAGTTCATAAGGTTATTCATTCACTTTTCTCTCCTCCGATTCAGTCCCATCCACTTGCTAAAGACGGGTAATGCTACTGTCTCTGACCTTGCAGCAGTTGCCTCTTCTTTCAATTCCTTCTTCACTTCTTGCATCCATTCAATCATCTCCTCCTCATCATAATTTTTCTCCTCTTCTCTTTCTTCTCTCTCACTCTATCAAACTCTCCCTCTGTCCCCCTCCTCCCTTTTTTCTTTTGTTCCCATTACTCCTGCTGTTGCTCTTTTGGGTTTTAATCCTCACAAGGGTGGGAGTCCTGATGCTCTTGACCTTCAACAACTTTTTCTCTCTGCCAATGCAATTGTCCTTCCTATTTCCTGTCTCCTTAATCTCTTTTTCTCCTTATCCTCTGTCCCATACTCTTGGAAGTTGGCTACTATCATTCCCTTCCCAAAGGGGGTCATCGCTCTTCCCCTAGTAACTTCTGACCTGTCTCTCTGCTTCCCACTTTAGCTAAGATCCAAGAACACCTTGTTCTTTCCCAACACTCCCATTTTCTCAACTAAACTTCCTTCATGCCTTTCCAGTCTGGATTTAGGAAGTCTCATTCCACTATTACCTCTCTCCTCCAGCTCACTGATGCTATCCTCTCTGGTATGGATCAGGGCCTTGTCACCTAAGCTATTTCCATTGACTTAGCCAAAGCTTTCGACACTATAGCCCATCCCATTCTCTTTGAGTGGGAGGCTGTGCACTGAATTCTGTTTTTACTGATGTATGCCATAAGCTGTAACACCCTAATAATAAAGCTATTTAAAAGTCTGTGAATGAGTGAGGGTTGAGCAGCTAATTTTGTGTATGTTTGTTTGATGCTTGGGAGATGTGTGGCTCTCTCCTTGGCTGGCTCCTCTCTAATTACCTGCCCATTGGTTGAGGATTGTACCTGAATTAAAGGAGGCCAGTTTGGGCAGTGCACATTATATAAACGAGGTCAGTTCAGGTAGTTTCATTTTAGAATGGGGACTCAGCTGATGGATGGTCTGCCTTGACATTTGGCAGCTTCATAGCAGGGCCCTGATGTGGATACCAGGGAAGCAACACTCCTATCAGAGACAAAACAAATTAGTGGCCAAGTCAGGCAGAAAAAAAAGTCAGTATTTGTAAGAGCTGCCATGGTGGTAGGGTGTGCCCCAAATTCCCTGGATATAGGAGGAGATAAGGGGAGGGAGGAAAAGTAACAGAGCAGAAAACTATGCCAAAAGTTGAACATTTTGGAAGCACAATGGGAGAGACACTTGTTTTCCAGAGAGTGGAAGGAGAGACTAGTGTATAGGAAGCAATGCTGGGTGTGGGGAGGACAGTAGAGGGAAAAGTGGCAGAAGGAGTGAAAAAGGATGTCCTGTCTGTCAAGAGTGGACTAAGAGATGGAGCTGTAAATCACATCTGTGTAGTCAAACACCAGCAAGATCATCTTGAGAACAGTCTTGTGGCAGACCAAGAATGGAAGGCACAATTTGTTCCAAAACAGGGTGTCAAATCTGGGGGGGGCAACTTTTTATGAATGGAGTAGTAAAAATTCACATTTGGATTTAGTCACACACCAAGGTACTTGAAGTGGGGGACTTCTTCAAGAAGATGCCATCCAGAATCACGAAGATAAGAGTTTTGTAGAGCCTCACAGTTTGATGCATACTGGTAAATGCCATGGAGATTTTTTTACACTGAGTGACAGCTGATTTGAGTGAATCACTGCTTAAAAGCAGAGTCCCCAAAAGCAAAGAGCACTGTGTTATCTTTATACAGGTCATTCTGGAAACTGGAAAAAAAAGAGTCTCTATGGGGGCTTATGTGAAAATGTAAATGGGGAAGAGGCCATTATACTGCTTAAAAAGGTATAATCACACATATCCCCATAATGCATGTTATCCCCGGTATGTGTGATTTTACATTTCTTTGAAACTTGGCTTTATTGACAATGCCCTTTCCTGGTAACCCTGTTGCAGTGCTATTTTCCTGAAGTTCTTTGTCTTGTTGATTACAGTACCTATTTGGACAAACTGGAATCAACCAGACAGGTACTGCAAGATCAGCTCCAATGGATAGTGAGGTCAGAGTGTCCTGTCCTTTGGCGATTGTCAGGCTGAAGAGGATGGGAAACCATGTCAAAAGTCTCTGCAAGCTCCACAAAGACAGTGGCAGCAAACAGACCTTGTTTCATCCCCTTCAGGACATAGTATGTGAGCTCAACAAGGGGTTGAGATTGTGGAATGGGGGTCTCGAAAGTTAGACTGAAAAGGGCAGATGAAGAAGACTAAAGGAACACAAACTGGGAGAGAACAACTTTTTTTGCAGCTTTGCTAGGGCAGGGCAGAGAGATAGAGCAGTAGTTTCCTGAGGAAGAGGTGTCATCCCCATTGTGGAGGGGGAGGAACCTTGAGTGCTTACAAGCCCCTCCAGGGAAAATATCAAGGCCAAAAGAAATGAATTTACAGTAGATGGGAGGACGCTGGGAAAGCAATGGCAGAAAGGTGAAACAGAAACATAGACTTTCACAGCAGATAAGGACCACTTGGCCCACCCAGTCTGCCCATTTCCCTACCTACTGAATAAGCTGCAGATTCTAGTTAACCAACAGCCTACTTCCTGCAACTCCCCACTATAATTGCCTTATGTCTGTCCCATGCATGTTTGAATTCCTCCACTGTTTTAGACCTAACAACCTCCACAGGAAGGCGATTCCATGTATCCACCACTCTCTCAGTGAAAAACAAATTTACTCACATTACCCCTGAGCTGTCCCCCCTCTATCTTTAAATTGTGCCCCCTTGTTCTTACATATCTCTTTTTCTGAAAGATGCTACCCTCCTGGACTTTGTTGATTCCCTTGAGGTACTTGAAAGTTCTATCATGTCCTCCTGTCCCTCCTTTCATCAAGAGTATACATATTAAGCTCTCTCAGTCTCTCTTCATATGGTCTTGCTGCAGACCCTGCACCATTTTAGTTGCCCTCCTGGACTGCTTTCCATCCTGTCTATGTCCTTGCATAGATGAGGTTTCCAAGACTGCACACAGTACTCCAGATGGGGTCTCACCATCTGTCTGTATAGAGGGATAACCACTTCCCTTTTTCTACTTGTGATGCCCCTTCCTATGCATCCCAGTATTCCCCTGGCTCTCCTTACTGACTTTTCACATTGCTTACCCACCTTTAGGTCATCTGATATGACTACCCCAGGTCCCTTTCCATTTTTGTTGTAGTTAGTACACTCCTTGCTATTGTGTACTCTTCTCCTGTGTTTTTGTTTTCCAGGTGCATTACTTTGCACTTCTTTGCATTGAATCTAAGTTGCCATATGTCTGACCTTTCCTCCAACCTTGCCAAGTCCCTTCTCATCTTTTCTACCCCCTCTTGTGTATCAACTCTGTTACAGGTCTTTGTGTCATCTGCAAAGAGGCATATCTTTCCCTCCAGACCCTCTGCAATGTCACCTATAAAGATGTTAAAGAGGACTGGACCCAGTACTGAGCCCTGAGGTACTCCACTAGTAACCCCCCTTTCTTCGGAATGTGTTCCATTCACTATTACCTTCTGTGTCCTGTTGTTCAGCCAGTTTGCTACCCAGGCTACCACCCTAGGACCCACTCCCAGGCTGGCTAACTTGATTATTAATCTTTTGTGCAGGACTGTGTCAAATGCCTTGCTAAAGTCTAGGCAGGCATATAGAAGAAATAGGGTGGCTGTAGTTTGTGAGTATGAGGACTCTGACTTCTGTAGTCTGTTGTTTCACAACTGAAACCACCACAGAGTGGAGCAGGAGACCCAGAGCTACATATGTGAAGAAGTGTAGGGTTGAGCCCCTCTGGGCTGCTACCCTTAGTGGCATTGATGGAGAGTTGAGCAGACAGTGTAACAGCTTTGGGATACAGGAGAAAGAGAAACAAGAGGGAGGTGTCCCACAACTTTCATGGCTCCTTTAGAAAACAAGATCTGTTGCACACCCCATCAGTCACATACATCTGGCCACAACATCACATTTTTCCTCAAAACTGTGAGTAACTTCTCCCAGTTGCTAATATGAGGGGTTCGCTTTGGCACATGCATTGTTATGAATCTCTGTCTTTACAAACTTTATTCCAGGAATGGGTAGCACACAGGTAGCAGTCAATAAGTCCTGACTTTTCTGTGTGTGCGTGTGTTTCTCCTTAACTTAGAAGAAACCTTGGTCTTTCATTTATTACCCTTTTTCTTATTCTTAGTGGATAATTGTGGGCCTTTATTTCTCTTGGTCTTTTTTTAAGAGTTGTTTGTAATTCAGGTCCTCAAAACATTCAGGAAATGCTTCTCTCTGATAGCCGATATCTTGAAGATAAATGCTACTGTACTCTCAAATGAAAGCCATCTTGGGGATAATCTATGCTTATTTTATTAGCTTTCTTGTCTGCATTTCATACTCTGAATAATCAGATCAGATAGGAGCATGTATGCCAAAAGAATACACACAGCCAGTTACTTAACAGTATTCATGTATTGTACAGTATGTCTCCTGTTATGCCTTTTTAAAGAAACTTTTGTTTGACATAGGCAGGCATTGGCCAATGTCCATGGCTGAAAGCAAGTTTCAGAGTGGCAGTTTTAAAGGGAATGATGTGGATGTGAAAGTACGTTCTGTCTGGGCTGTGTCTACTTCAGACCACTTGCATCTGAGCTGTTTACCCCCATTTTTAAAACTTGCAGTCATGATTCATTGCAATTTATATAACAAATTGATGTGAGAAACTGATGCCACTGCCAAGTGAAAGACTTGGAGCTGCATGAGGGAAGTGCTGTTTTTATCTTTGGGGAGATGCCTGTGATATGTGCTGAACTGTGATTCTGTGGGGATTGTGTGTGGGAAAGGGAGGAGAGAGAAGAAGTCACTAGAGTGAGGGTGAAGGATGAACTCACCAGGCACCGCATCACATATGCTACAAACCAGTAAACAGGGTGGCTGTAGTTTGTGAGTATGAGGGCTCTGAGTTCTGTAGTCTGTTCTTTCACAACTGAAACCACCACAGAGTGGAGCGGGAGACCCAGAGCTACATGATGGAAGTGCTGCTTTTTGTTTTCAGGAGTTTTGCCTGTGATATGTGCTGAAGTGTGATTCTGTAGTGACTGTGGGCCCGATTCTTAAAAGTTAGCACAAGCCACACCAAAGGCAGCTTGTACCAATTGCCAGTGCGCCAGGGACCATGCACACAATTCTCTACTGGGTAGGGTCCCAGCAGCAAATTTTTGTTGCTTGCGGTAAACATGGCTCTGTGCTAAACAGATGGTGCATTAGGAAGGCTTGCCACAAGCCGTGGGTTGGCCATGTGGCAATTGCACCATGGACAGGTGCCAGGTGGCTAGCGCCCCCTCCAAGCCCTGATCCCCCATTATAAAAATTAGTAATCTTAATAATTGATTTCCATTCTCTGGTAGTTTAGCCCCCCCAGCCCTGATCAGTATAATAATTTAAAAAAAAGTATCCCTGGTAGTCCAGCACCCCCCCAAGCCCCGATCTCCCATTACAATTTGCAGTAATACTGTATAATATAATTATTATATTCCCTGGTGGTCTTGTGGACCATCCCAACCCCAAACTGCCATTAACAGAAATGTCTAATTTTCTGGTGGTCTAGTGGACCTCCCACTCCACAATGTCCTACCACCCCGCTCCCCTTCAACTCATAATTAAGCCACCAACTGGCATGGCCCACCACTCACCACCATGGTCAGCCACCAACTGAACTCTGAATGGGCATGTACTGTATACGGTATGCACTCAGTGAATGACAGCAGATGTCAATCACTGAGTGCATACTATATACAGTATGTGCTCACTCAGAGCTCAGTCGGCAGCTGGCCATGGTGGTGAGTGGTGGGCTGTGCCAGTCTCTGGCTCAGTTATTGGTTGGGGTGAGCAGGGTGGTAAAGCACTGTGAGGGGGTCCACTAGACCACCAGGAAATTTGACATTTCTGTTAACAGTGGTTCAGGGCTGGGGAAGTCCACTAGACCACCAGGGAATATAATTATCATATTGTACACTATTACTCCAAATTATAATTGAAGATCAGAGCTTGGGGGGAGCTAGACTACCAGGGATACAAGGTTTATTTATTGTTATACTGATCGGGGCTAGGGGACGGGGGACCACTAGACTACCAGGGAATGGAAATCTGTTATTAAGATTACTATTTGTTATAACAGGAGATCAGGGCTTGGGGGGCAGCACATTGGCACACCCTCCCATAGGATTTCAGCCTTTGGTTGGTCTAACGGTACTTTGACCATTGCACTCTGGGAGGGTTTTGACAATACCAACTGAGGGGATATGGCAGTCTGCATCTGCCACAAGCCCCCTAGCACCATACCACAGCCCATTATGTGACACAAGGCTAGTGCAAGCCCACTCTGGTGTATGCAGCCTGCATTTGATGCAGGCTGCTTTTGAGAATACCTCAAGGTGCATTTTGTGATGCAAGGTGCCACTTCTGTAATTTATATTAGACTCAGGCACCTTGCATCAATCTAAGTCTTTTGAGAATTGAGCCCCTTGTGTTGATGAGGGAGGTGGAAGGAGGCCACTAGAGGGAAGGACTTACCAGATATCATACCACACATCCTACAAGCCAGCCAGAAGGGTGGCTGTAGTTTGTGGGTATAATGATGCTGAGTTCTGTAGTCCATTCTCTCACAGTTGATGCCATCACCAAGTGTGGTGGGAGGCTTGAAGCTGCAAGAGAGAAGTGCTGTTTTTCATTCTTGGGGGGATTTGCCTGTGATATGTGTTGAACTGTATTTCTGTGAGGACTGTGTGTGGGAAAGGGAGGTGGGAGGAAGCCACTAGAGGGAGGGTGAGGGAGGTATTCACCAGATGCCATGTCATGCATACTACAAGCCAGCCAATAGGGCAGCTGTAGTTTATGGGTATTAGCACACTGAGGTCTGTAGTCCATTTTCTCACAACTGAGGCCACTGTTGATTGGAGCAGGTGACTTGGAGCTGCAGGAGAGAAGTACTGTTTTTCACTTTCAGGGAGTTTTGCCTGTGATATGTGCTGAACTGTGATTCTGTGGGGATTGTGCATGGGAAAGCAAGGAGGTTAGTGGAGGGAGAGTGAAGGAGAGACTCACCAGATGCCATACCTGACATGCTACAAGTCAGCTAATAGGGAGGCTGTAGTATCTATTTCTTTCCCAGATGGCCAAGCAACCCTTCATGTGAGTGACTCTAAGTGTGAATGCTGTGTTGATAAGACACAAGTAAAGGTATGAATATCAATAAATGCTAATGTAGCAGTGTTGTAAGTCACATGTAGCAAGTTATACAGCATGTGAGAAGCAGGATGCCAAGGGAGACAGTCTTTCTGTGTCGCTGAAAATAACAGTTAGCTCCTTTGTATGCAATATAAGTTATATTGGAATAAAGTGTTATGAAAAGAATCTAAAGAACCCTTGGTTCATATTAGTACAAAACAAGACATGGTGCTAGGAGTGGCTTGGGGACTTTTTCTGAAAATATGAAGTAAAACTACCAAGAAGGTGAAATCTTGTGGAAAAGGAACAGTATCTACCTCACAGGGATAAAGAAATAAGTGAATGCAGATTTTGCTTACTGCTCTTATTGATACTGGAGTCTGTTGAAATGGAGACACTAAGACCACCACCAGAGATCGGGGCAGGATTCAAAAAGAAGGCAAAAAATCCCACAGCTGCGGGAAAAAAGCCTGCAGCACTGTGGAAATGCAGTTGCATGATATTCTGAAAGAAATCTTGTGCAGGTGCGGAATTCCTCAAAAATCCCCCGCAGTTGCAGAAATTCAGCAGCTGCGGAAATTGAGCAAGTGCTGAAAATCCACAACTGCAGATCCACAGCTGCAGAAATGGCTTAGGAGGCACAACAACAGTGAACCTAATTAGCTGGAGCAGCAGACTAACATTTTTGCCATAGCATGAAGCTGAAAGCACCCACAGAGAGAGACCAGCAACCAGTCCCTCAACTGAGATCACTGCAGCACCACAGGTATCAGCAATACCATGGCACCACAGTGGCTATCTGTCATTGCTGGTCATCCCTCCCTGGAATGTTGCCTGCAGGAGTAACACTCACTGCAGGCTGTTCAGGCTCTACTGCCTGTGGGGCTTCTTCATGAGCTGCACTGGGTCTGGTGGTTGTTGTTTGTTGCCATTCAATGACAATGTGTGCAAATGTTGCTGTAACTTCAGCCACTGATATACCCACTGGGATGCTATTACCTGTGCCTGACCTCCACTTTAATTGTATTTCAATTGTTAGGGCATTACCACAGTTTGCTGAGGGAGTGTTATGCCTCACTCCAATGTGTGTAACATTTTTTCCACAACTGCAGAAAAAACCTGGCTGAGAATAGCCTTTGAGGAGCTGTGCCATACTTATCAATTAACATTTTTCCTCAGGAACTTCCACAGCTGCACTTTTTTCTACAGTCTGTAGTGTATTTTTTCTGCGGCTGCAGAGGTTTTTGTGAATAGAACTCAGAGCAATTTCCCCTTTTTTCTTTAGCTATGGAGGTTGTGGGGACTTAGGGAAGGTTTTGCACCTTCAGAAAGCTTTGTAAATCCTGCCCCATGTTTATGGGCAATGTAGAAGAAACATGGAAATGTTTCAAGCAACATTTTAATTTATATCTAAAAGCAACTGGAGCAGACAATAAAGAGAGTTCACAGAAAGTATTATTATTACTGACTGTGGCAGGCTTAGAAGCACTAGACATATACAATACTTTTCAATTGTCTGCAGCTGTTAGTGAGGATTATGATACTGTAATGGCACAGTTTGAAGCTTACTGTGTGCCCATAAAGAAGGAAACCTATGAAAGATATATAGTTAGATCCCAACGGCAGACAGAGTAAGAAACTATAGTAGAATTTGTTATCAACTTGAAACTAAAAACTCAGTCTTGTAATGTTGGTGCTCTTTGCAATTCTTTGATATGAGACAACATTGTTATGGGCTGTTATGATGAAAAGGTGAAAGAACAATTACTGAGAGACTGTGAGCTTCGAATGGAAAAAGCTGTTCAGATTTGCCAGGCCACCAAGCAAACTCGGATGCAGCTAAAATGATTAACAGTACTAAGGTAAAAAGAAACAAAACTGATGTAGCAGCAGTACATACAGCACAGAAACAAGTCCTACAAGTTTATTAAAGCAAGACTTAAAATGTGAAAAGAAGGACTGCAATCATGCAAAGAAAGTTTGCAAGCAAAATATGCAGTAAATGTGGAAATGAGCATGCCTACAGAAGCTTACCCACTTTTGGTCAGCCATGCAGATCCTGTGAAAAATGTTATCATTTCGCTAGATGTAGACAGAAAAAAAAGCTGTACATACTGTTACCGAAATGTAAGATTCAGGCAGTGAAAATGACTTGCTTATAGGGGCAATAGAAAAGCAAGGCTTCTCAGAGAGAAAGGAATGGACTATTCAAATAATGGCCTGAAGTTCAGTATATGATCAATACTGGTGCAGAAATAAATGTACTGCCAGCTTGATTGGCATCAGCTACCAAAAAGACCACAGCTCAAAAAACAGACTACTGTTGTAAAGGCATACAATGGACTAAGTGGGAGAGCGTCAATTTGCTCCCGACAACTCACGCTGCGACAACTCGCTCCCGACAATAGGCTCCCGACAACTCACCCCCGCTGTCAATTAGCTCCCGATGTAAACTCGCTCCCAAGTAAAGGATATTGATAACTTAGTCAAAAATCCCCCTGAGGCTAAATTAATTGCTTCCTAGGACCAAAAATGGGAGCGCGTCAATTAAATTAAATTAAATTAAATTGTTCATCCATGGGAGGCAGCTGGGAGCGAAACTGCAAGGAGCGTATAGTGCAGGAATGAATTGATGCGGGGGCGAGTTGTCGGGAGCAAGTTGACACGGAGCGAGTTGACCAGAGCGAGTTGACATTGACCCGGACTAAGTATACCCACAGTAGGATACTGTACACTGCACCTGTGGCATAAAAACAAGGTCAGTAAATACAATTTTTGATATTGCCACAAAAGACAAAAAGCCAGTTTGGGGGCTCAAAATCAGTCAGAAGTTGATTCTGATAGAAACATTCACAATAGAAAAGGAAATGCCTCCCACAGATACAGTAGTATTTTTAAAGAACTGGGCAAGTTACTGATTACACATCAGATTATAATTTCTAAGAAAGCAGTGCCAGTGATACATGCTTCCCGAAGAGTAGCTGTTGCGCTGAGTGAAAGACTGAAAAAAATGGTAGGGTTTAAAAGAAATGGATGTAATAGAAAAGGTGGAAGAACCAACACCCTGGGTTCACTCTTTGGTGGTCATAGAGAAAAAAAAGATGGATCACTGCATTTGTGTTTGGGTCAAAAAAAGTTAAATTTTTGCATTAAAATTATTTTTCAATATTGGATGCGTCCTCGGTACTCTGGCAAATACCACTTACACCTGAAAGTGCCCACTTGTGTACTTTTAACACTCCCTGTGGAAGACACTGCTTTAAAAAGATTACTATTTGGTATTTGTTCTGCACCAGAAATCTTTCATAGAACAATGCAGCAGCTGCTGGAGGGCATTGAAGGAGTTAAAGTTTACATTGATGACATTCTGATCTGGGGCAGAACAGCTGAGGAACATGATTGCAGGTTGAAAAAGGTGTTGCAGATTGCCAGAGAAACAGGACTTAATAAAGAAAAGTGCCAGATAAGGAAAACAGAAATCCTGTGCTTAAGTGAGATCTTTGAGCTAAGGATGTAAAACCTGATCCAGCCATAGAATAAAAAAGATTTAATGTGTTTTCTGGGGATGGTAAACTACCTTGGAAAGTTCATCAACAATGTAGCAGATAAGACATGTAACCTGAGAAAACTACTGGTGAAGTCAAGTGAATGGTGCTGGACTGAGTCATGTGACCAAGAATTCAAAGAAAAAGACTTCTGACAACAGCACCAACTTTGCAATATTTTGTTATCACTTGTCTGGCAAAATTTTCCACAGATGCCTTGAAGGATGGCATGGGAGCTGTTCTTTTACAGTGGAGAAATCAAAACTGGAGACCTATTGCCTATGTAACTAGAGCATTCACTAAAACAGAATACAAATATGCTCAAATAGAAAAAGAGATGTTGGGTATCACCTTTGAATGTTATGCATTTCATAATTATATTTATGGTACTTCCATTGTGATTGAAACAGATCATACATTGCTAATTACTATTTCAAACAGAGACTTATGGTAGGCACCACCACATATACAAACACTTTTAATCAAACTACAGAAGTGTGATTACCAGCTAGAATACACACCAGGAAATAATCTGATTGTGTCTGAAGCTTTGTTAAGAACTTGGAATGAAACTCACAGAATCAATTATCAAAACTTGAAAACACAGAAGTGAATGTTCACATAAATGGAATACAAAATTCAGGAGCTGCCTCAGCACAGATGTGGAAAAGATTGCAGTCTGAAACTGCAACTGATGAAATTTTGCAAGCAGTAATGAAAGCCATAGTGGATGGAAAGGACAGTGTATTCTACACAGGTATGTGTCACTTCTGACTGATTCATCTATGGTTGATGGAGTATTACTGAAAGGTGACAGAATTGTAGTTCTTAGTACACTAAGAAAGGAAATGCTGCATAAGATTCATGAAGGTTATACGGATACTGAAACATGTAAATGCAGAGCCAGAGATGTCGTTTATTGGCCTGGGATCACTAAAGATGTGGAAAATACAGTTTTGGTTTGTCACATATGTCAGAAATACAGGCCTGCACTGCCAAAAGAACCTTTGATTTCAGACTCAGAAAATGCCACTGTTTGGGATAAAATAGGAGTAGATTTATTAACTCTAGAAGGCAGAGAGTACATGGCTGTGATTGATGCATTTTTTTGTTACCCAGAAGTTGTTAAACTTCAGGCACCCACATCCAGCCAAGTGATACAAAAGCTTAAAGTAATTTTTTGCAAGATTTAGCATACTGCAGATTGTAAGGACTGATAATGGACCTAAGTTTGCAAGTGCAGAATTTAAAGCTTTTGTAAAATCTTATGGTTTCAGTCTTATCACCTCAAGTCCTTCATATCCATATGGAAATGGGTTATCAGAATGTGGTGTGAAAATCATTAAGACTTTTCTGAAAAAAGCAAGAGATGCAAACACTGACCAATCAATTGTTTTACTGAATTATAGAGCAACACCATTAGAACCTGGCACATCACCTGCTGAATTACTCACAAGACATCAGGTTCATTTCTGATTGCCTAAGTTAAAACTCAAATGTTACACTGAAAAAATGTATACTGAGAAAAAAACTGCAATTTAAGAAACACTCTGCTACATATGTCAAAACCACAAAATATCACAGACCGCTGCAAACTGGAGAAACAGTTTGAGCGAGACGTGATGGTTGCTGGAGAGAATTGGCAATAGTTCAGAGACTTGTGGCTACATGATCCTATTTGGTACTTACTGAAAGTAGACACTTGATAAGACAAAACAGGAGACCTTTGATGCCAGTACCTGCAAAATCAGTGTACTTTCCTGTACCTGTTCAACTATGCCATGACGACAAGAAATTTGTCGACTGACGGCACAGCGACAGCACAACACTGCTAACTGGTGTTGTGCCATTGCTCAGGGGCCAAGTGGTTTCTGTTGGGGCCTTGCCCACCACACACCCCCATACTTTAGATTTCTAACTCCAGACGGAGTTATTTTGGGGATGGAGTTAAACACCTCACCAGCAACAGTGTCGGGGATGTGGAGACCATCATAGCGAACTGCCGAAAATGTTGCTGTGATGGTCTTCGAGGTATTCCCAATGCTGCGCGGTTGGTATGCCTCCTGTACCACTGGTGACTTTACCTACTGAACCAAAACATTTGTCTGAGAGACCCATGAACTTATCAGAAAAGCAATATACTGAAAGTAAAATGCCTATGAGTGATGATCTTGAACAGGAAAGAAATTCTAGTTCTCCAGATAGGACTTTACCTGTCTTTCCTGAAATATCAAAAGACAACACTGAACTGAAAATGTCTCATTAAAATTGTTAGTGCAAAGACTAATGAACAGATGAGTAGATTGAGATGTGGAAGGGTAATAAAAAAAGCCAAGAGACTTATTGAATCATGTTAAAATATAAAGTGACAGCAAATGTCATCTTAAGAAAAAAAGATAAAGCTGTGGCTTGAATTTCATATAGAGGGCATGAACAAAAGTAATATGTAACCTTGTCTATCTTAGAAAAGTAGTTTTATTTTTTTATTAGAAAAGGGGGGTGTATTGATAAGATACAAATAAAGGTATGAATATTAATAAATGCAAATGTGGCAGTGTTGTAAATCACATAGAGAGAGTTACAGGGCATGTTTAAAGCAGGATGCCAAGGGAGACAGTCTCTGTGTACCTGCAAACAACAGTTAGTGCCTCAGTATGCAATACAAGTTACAAGACCCATGCCATGAAGCAGGAATGTGATGTCTAACTCAGTGGCATCTGGGGCAATCAGCAAGACATCCACAGGGAAGACTGCAGGCTGCAGGCCACGCTGGTCAGCAGAGAGTAGATAAGTGTAAGGGAGGGCAGAAACAAACGCTGTTAGATATTGGCAGGGGTTTGCAAATGATCCATATCTAGTATCCACATGTAATATATAACAAGTTAGGAGAGTGCTAGAGAGGACAGCCAGCTACTGTCTGGGACTACTCCAAAAGGGTAATAGGCAAGGAAGAATTGAGTGCTGCTTTTTCCTATCTGAAGTCAACTTATATTTGTATTGAGGTTCAAGGAAGAGGAGGGAGTAGGAGAATCGAGGGTTCACTGCATAGGATAATGGAGATTTGGGGGCTTCTGTAGACATCCCCAACTGTATTGTATTGTATTGTACTGTATTTATTATGATAAAATAATAGATACCTGCAGTGAAGCCGACAGGATGAAGTGCAGTGTTACAGATTTACTGCATGACAAAAGGGAATAACTCCTACTGAAATTGCATTGTTTACTGCAGTAACTCTACTGCAGAATTCTACAGTGCCATGTTTCATCCTCATGGACTTTATTGTTCTATTCAGGACTGAGATATTGCCGACTCTCCCGTACTGAATTGCCCTTTGACTGTGGTGAGAGAACAGTTGGGCAGTGGCTTGTTTTCTATTTACGGTGAGAGTGTGGTTAGAAGAGTGCACAGCCCTGTTTCTGGTGGAGAGCGTAACGGGGAAGAAACAAATGCCTGAAGGGATTCTTCCCACTTTCATAGTGGGGATACTGTTTTTCTCTATTGTTTCAACTGGGACTGAGGGACTCCTGTATTGAACTGCTTCCTGACTGTGGTGAGAGCTCAATAGGGCAGTAGTTTGATCTTTGTCTGTGGTGGGAGCGCAGTCAGGAAAATAACTTTGGGCTATCAATTGGTGGAATGTGAAGGTGTTTCCAGTGACTGGAAGAACCCTGAATACAGTTATAAAGTGCAAAGTCTGCTGCCATTTTCCTACCCATTTGGAGCAGACACTGGTGTGGTGAGAGCATATCCAGCCTTCAGAAAGGATATTTGAAAGCGGCAGTATCTACTCCTTTGGACTGCAGATGAAAGCCTGGATTTTGGACCTTGTGGTGTTTGGAAAATCGTGAGCAGGGGACTGATTTTCTGATCAGTGCCCCCTTTTCTTTCTTATTTGTAATTTTATAAATTTTTGGTAGTCCAGAAATAGGGCAGTATAGTGGTTTGGTTGTGGGTTCTGTCCCCCATTGGCCCTGCCTTCCATTGGTCTGATCTGTATTTACTTCTGGTAGTTTTTCCTTTTTTCCCAGAATATCCACCGAGACTGAACATTTTCTGGAAACATTTATTTTGCTTCATTGGCCTTGACATTGGGTTTATTTTACGTTGGATTACTTGGATTGTTACGGCTCTCCTACTGTTTGATGCATTCTTTCCCTGATTTTTTTTCTTTTTTTAAATGTTTTATAGTTTTCTGGTAGTGAGAGTACCAGTGTGTTTTGTGTGTTGTGTTTTGTTATTATTTTTCCTTCGGTTGTGGGAGGGCTGGGGGGAATTTATGTTATTGTTATTTTGTTTTGAATACCCTGTGAGAGGGGGTTGTTTTATTATTTTTCCCTTCCCTTGGTTATTTTTTTTTTTTAGGGTTTGAATGGCTATCTTATAGTGGGAAGGGGTAGTTTATTTGATTTATTTGGGTGTTTTAGTTCTGTTTACAGTTACGTTTTGTGATTTGGGAAATTTGAGTTTTGTGCTTTCTATTATTTTAATAGTGCTAATTGAAATGTGCCTGCTTGCCCCTCATGTCCTGTGCTATTTGGCCTCCGCTGTCTGTGCCCTCCACCCCTTCTGTTCTCCCCCCCACCTGCTCTTACCTATCAACATTGTTGGGCATTGGGGATTGCTCGTGGGGGGAGTCAGGGATGGGTGGGGGGTTGCGGACAGCAGAGTGAATGGGGCTTTCCCATAGGGGTGGCTAGGCCCAGAAGATGCCCTGGCACAAAATGGGACCAGGAATGTGGTGATTCCATTCTGGTTCCCATACCCAAGGGTACCTCCAATTTGGGAGGGCAAGTAGTTGGGACAGCTCGCCAACCTCGTCCAACTCGGGCGCTGTTATGCAATGCCACATCTGTCTGCAACAAGACTAGTTTTATTTCAGACTTTGTTGCTAGGGCAGATCTGGTTTGCATTACCGAGACCTGGTTGGATGGGAATGTGGCCCCTTTTTTAGAGGCCGCTGTTCCCACCGGGTACTCAGTTGTACATCGCCCGAAATTGGACCGCGGGGGCGGTCTGTTTCAAGACCGAATTGGGCCTAACTGGTGTACCAGTTGAGGAGGCCAGGTCATTTGAGTGTACTGTGGTAGCTGGTGTCGGGTGTAGGATCACCCTCATCTACCATCCACTAGGTGATGAGAAGCTATTCCTGCAGGAAATAGCAGATTTCACCGCCGACATGGCATTGGAGTCGCCCAGACTGATGGTTCTGGGTGACTTCAATATCTGGGTCGACGACGAAGCTTCGCTTTTTGGTCAACATTTCCTCCAGGTGATGACATCTCTGGGCTTTACACAGGTTGTTTCCTCAGCTACACACAAAGGAGGTCACTCTCTTGACCTGGACTTCCTCCTGGAGATCGAGGCCTCTGATTTAGTGGTGGAACCAGTCAGTTGGTCTGATCATTACTCAGTTGGGTTCAATTTTGATGCCCCCCTGGGTAGGTCGGTCACTGTGGAGTTGGTCAGGTACTGCCCTTTGTGGGATGTGGTCCCTGAAGACCTGATGGTGGTTATTGACCTCTCATTGTTGGATGAGTCTTGCACTGATTCTGAGCAGTTGGTAGTGGCCTATAATGGGGCCATATCTTCAGCCCTCGATCAGATTGCTCCTGTCCATGTTCATCCCCTTCCACATCACCCTGAAGCCCTGTGCTTTGATGGGGCTCTGAGAGAGTTGCGGAAATTGGGGCGTAAGTTAGAGCGTCATTGGAGGAAGACTGCCACTGATGCCAACCACTGCATTTTGCTAGAGCATTATAAACTCTACCAAACAGAAATTTCCCATAAGAAGGCAGAATTCCTGTCCAGGGAAATTTCTGCCTCACGCAACCGACCGGCTCAACTCTTCAGAACTGTTGACAGGCTGTGCAACCCAGCCTGTCGGCAGCTCCGTCGAGTTTTTACACAAACTGATTGTGACGAGATCACTCGCTTCTTTGCAAATAAGGTCGACTACATCAGGAGGGAGTGTCACCAACTTCACTCTAAGGGGATTGCTGTTGATCAGTGCTCTGTCGCAGAGCCTGGAGTACCTTTGACCTGCTGGATTTCGTAGACATGATGAGGATTGTCCAGGAGATGCGTCCCACATGCTGTAGTTTAGACCCAGGCCCTACTTCCCTGATTGTGGGTTGTAGTGAGATCATTGGCCCAGTCTTAGCTCAGATTGTCCGGTGGTCTTTAGATATGGGTGAGTTCCCTAGCTCCCTGAAGGAGGGGGTGGTGATCCCCCTTCTGCAAAAAGCTTCTTTAGACCCGGAGAACCTAGCAAACTACAGGCCTATCTCTAACCTCCCTTTTGTGGGGAAGGTTATTGAGAAAGTTGTGGCTTCTCAATTGGATAACCATCTAACCATCCATAATTTATATGAACCTCTCCAATCTGGTTTTCATAGGAGGCATAGTACTGAGACTGCTCTGGTTCGGGTGCTTAATGATCTCCTGATGGCAAGAGATCGAAGACACCATTCTATCTCGGTTCTCCTGGATCTATCATCAGCTTTTGATACTGTGGATCATGGGGTTCTGCTCGAATGCCTGAGGTTCATCTGTGGGCTGTCGGGTAGTCCTCAGATGGTTTTCATCTTTCCTCGCTGGGAGAATGCAGAGGGTGGTCTCGGGTTTGTTTTCATCCGGGGATTTCTCTCTGCCTTGTGGGGTACCTCAGGGTTCAGTGCTGTCCTCCATGTTATTCTCAGTATATATGCTACCCCTCGGAGACATTGTGAGATGGTATAAGCTGAGGTTTCACTGCTATGCTGATGATACCCAGCTGTACCTGTCTTTTGTACCTGACCAGGTTGGTGCTATCTCGGCACTGAACAACTGCCTCGCAGAAATCCAAGATTGGATGAATTCAAGCAGTCTAAAGTTGAACCCAGGAAAGACTGAGGTTTTGGTTGTGGGCCCGGGTCATAGGGTAGAGGGATTGAGGACTGGGCTCCCGTCTGGTTTAGTTCTGGGGGAGGCACAGATTCTCACCTCTGAACGGGTACGTAACCTGGGAGTGGAGTTTGACGATGGTCTGACTCTTCGACATCAGGTGTTGGCAGTCATCAAGCTTGCCTTTTCCATCTTAGGAACATTGCCAGGATTAGGCACCTTGTTCCACCCAGTGACCTGCCTGTCTTGGTCCATGCCTTTGTGACATCACGCATTGATTACTGCAACTCCCTTTATCTAGGGCTTCCTGGGGTTGATATCTGCTGCCTGCAGCTAGTGCAGAATGTGGCAGCACGTTTGTTGACTGGAGCATCTAGAAGATCTCATATTACCCCTGTGCTGCACACTGTGCACTGGCTGCCAATACAGTGGCAGATCACCTTTAAAGTAGATCTATTGACTTACAAAGCCCTACATGGACAGGGTCCCAATTACTTGAAAGAGCTCCTGGTTCCTTACACTCCTTTGCGACAGCTCCGCTTGGCTGATGAGGGGTTGCTGGAGATTCCGAGGATTAATTTGAAGTCATCTGACGTGCGTGCCTTTGGATTTGTGGCACCTACCCTCTGGAATTCTCTGCCCCTGCCAGCTCTGGGAGTGCAGGACAGTGGGGAGTTTTAAGCAGGCACTAAAGACTTTTTTATGGGGAAAGGCATTTCCAGTTTTACTGTGATTTTATATTATATGTAGTTGTATATGTTTTTATCTGTACTAATACTGTACAGCGCTTTGGAATCTTGAAAGGCGCTTATTTAAATAAATGTTATTATTATTATTATTATTAGTGGGTTCACTGTAGTGTATATTACATAAGCAATAATCCCTATCGAGAGGTTTTAGGACTTGGAACCTCAACAGCGAAGCTTGAGAGGTTCCCAAAGTCCCTAAAACCTCGAGATGGGATTATTGCCTTGCAATACATACTTCCGTATTTGTTATTATTTGTAATATATGGATCCAAGTACAAAAATAAACCTCGGCTTGAGAACGGGCACCTGACCACTTCAGTGCACACTCTCTCAACAATGGGTGTCTGACTAAAGTGAACAGTCACTTGTGCCATAATCAGTTTTAAAAAATCCTAGGCTTGACAATGGGTGCCCGACCACTTCAGTGCACACTCGGTCAACAACGGGCACCCGAACACAGTGAACACTCACTCAAGCTATTTACCTGTTTTCTGCAGAGGTGAGTGAAAGCAGGATCAATCAGATAATGATGTTAAATGAATAACGAAACAACAAAAACAAATGCCTATCATGGGATGCGAGGGAAATTCCTCTCGCTAAGCAAGAGATGGACGCGATGTTTTGAAAAGCGTTTGGCCCACCCACAGAGGAAAAGTGGCCATTTAGAATGCACAGTTTCAGAAACATTACATTGCGTGTCTAGGAAGGGCACTTGTCAGTATGGCAACCAGGTTAGTGTGGGATGGAGTCCTGTGCTTGTCCTTGCTCTGTTTTTCTGATAATAGTATTGCTCAGAGCTAAAACGATAGTATTATCAGCACAAAACCATATATTATCACCACAGAAATCATGTATTATCATTGGAGAAACCATGTATTATCACATTTGTGGTAGTGTATTACAGCAACATTTTTGTATGAGCTAATATGGTATTATTATGGCATATCCATACTGTGTATTATATTATATTATATTATATTATATTATATTATATTATATTATATTATATTATATATTATATATTATATATTATATATTATATATTATATGGAGATGCCTATCTGGAGAGTGAGTGGGCTAAGGGTCAGGAGGATGAGGGGGAATAGGAACATGTACAGGCATCAGGATAACTGGAAGTTGGTAGTGTGCTGTTATGGTTGTGGGGAGGCAGTATTCCTAGGGATAATGTGGGTAACAGGGGGCTGTCCAATGTGCAGGAGCCTGGAGTGGGAACATTCAAAGGGGTGCATCTAAGGAACAGATTTCCCCCACTGTCTAGAAGTGAGGAGGGGGGGAACAAGAGGTGTGGATAGAGGTCAGGTTAACAGAGCAGGGCCAGGGGAAGTAGGACAGGTGAAGGGGGTAGAACAGTACAAAGTAGTCATGGTGGGAAAGGAAGTGAGAACATGAAGAGTGGGAGAAGTAGGGTGGGTGGGAGGAGGGAGAGGGTAAAGGATAGGAGGTGAGAGGAAGGTGAGAGTGTGTGTGGGTATCCAGAAAGGAAAGGACACGGGGGGATGGGAAGACAGATGGAGGGGTGAGTAGAGGCTGTGGGGTTATCAGGCAAGCAGAGCTTGAGGAGGATAAGGTTGGAGTAGTAACCAGTATGGACAGGAGCAGTTAGGTGAGGGAGAAACTTGTATAGCAGTCAAAGAGGGAAAGGTGGGAGGCAGGAATGGAGGGGACAGAAGGGTGGCAATCCTAGGGGACACTATAATGAAGGGTATTCACAAGGGAAAGAAGGGGGGCCCAATTTCAAGTAGGAAAGTGGTTTGCATGCCAAGGATGACAACAGAGGGGGTGTGCCCAAAAATTGAGGATGAGGGGAGCTGGTGGGAACGAATTGTAATTATACACCCAGGTACCAACAACTTAGCCAGGGAGGAGGTGGCAGTAGTACAGGAAAGATTTAGGGCAGAAGGAAAGAACTACAGAGAGGTAGCCAGATCACTGGCATTCTCAGAGGTGTTGCCCAGTACTGAGAGCCAGCACAGTCAGGAAGAAATGGATAAAGGAGTTGAATGACTGGCTGATGGAGTGGTGCAAGGAGAAAGGGTGCAACTGTATTGGGGCCTGGGAGGGAGACCTGATCAGATAAAGCACTTTTTGCACTGGACAAACTGCACCTCAATAGTTGGGGGTTGAGGGTCTTCAGGGACAAGCTGGGAGAGTACATAAACCAAAACGTAATTTAAACTACTGGGGGGCCAGGCTGGCATGCAGATCCTGAGACTCCAGGAGGAGGAAGTCAGCAGACCTCCACCATACCAGTAGGGGAATCAGAAAAAGGCAGCTCCAGAGTTAGTGTGCCTAGTCTGAATAAATTATGGAACAGAAAGGATGGCACCATTCGCCTTGTATATGCAAAAACTTCCAGTTTTAATAACAAATTCAAAGTTCTGTATGACAAAGCATGGGGCACTCACACCAAGAAGCAAGCAATCTGACTGGTTTCACTTGTTAGAGCCTCCTCAGGGATTGGTGCAGTAATGCATACTAGTGCCTCTTAAATAGTTGAAATCCTTAAAGTGACAGTGTAACAAATTTTTAAACATCATAAATGTGCAAAATAGTGTTTTTTAAGGTAAAACAGAAAAGGAAGGGAATGAATGGATAGAAAAGGGAAAGGATAGAAATGGGTAGGGGAAGAAATAAGGGAATGGGAAGGGGAGAAAGAAAGAAAATAGAAAGTGGGGAATAGTGAGGAAGAGAAAGTAGGAGAAAAAGGGGAGAAAAGAAGGGGAGAGGGAAGAAGGGATTAGGATTTGAGGGAGAACAGAAAATGTGAAACACTAGTGAGCATAAAATACTCATGTCAGGATGAACTGACTTCTAGTATATCTTAATGTAAACATAGGTATTTCATACCATTATATTATTTACTGATAACAGCCAAAAAAATCAAACTGACATGGAACTACAATTTACAGTGCAAAAATTACTGTTAGACCACATAAGAGGGATTACCCATATGTTTAAATACACTCCAATTAAACAGTAACATGTCCTAATATTAAATTCATTGTGAAAATAATACTTTTCTAATGCTTTCTAACTCACCATGCGTTAATTCCATAATAAATAATATAGTACCATACAAGTTCATACTATCCTGGCTACAATGAATAGAAGTGTAAAATACACATGTAAATACAAATGTATATATTGTGCATATACATATGTCTCAGAGATACACTAACCCTGGTTCTAGTTCGAGCAACTTACATCCAAGATGGAATTATTTTTTGGTTCTCTTTAGAAATGGTGACAAATCAAAGGCATCATTCAGGCTTGGCGATTTCAGGGCACCCAACTCATAAATCCAAAAGGCCTCCCTCTGTAATAATTTGGTCTCCATGTCCCCACCCCTTGGGCCCAACTGTATTCTTTCAATTCCACAAAATGTAAATTTGTGCTCAGATCTAGATCCAGTAATGTGTTTGTAGAGGGCATTTTTATCTACACAACACCTTATGAAACTGAGAAATAGAACTATACGTGGTCACAAAATTCATAGTTTCATTATCATGCCTAACCTTATTTTTCTATTGTAATAAATCTGTTCTGGGCATGTCCATGACTGAACTTTTAGCCTGACTGACTATACTTGTGGCATAACCCTTGCAATGAAATCTCCAAGCCATATCATGTGCCCCCTACTGAAAATCAGAATCTTCACTACAATTTTGCTTGAGGTGCATAAATTGAGATTTGGGGATTCTGCTGATGGTGTGGCGGGCATGGCAACTCGATGCATGCAGGATTGTGTTCCTATCAGTCAATTTTCGAAACAAATCCATTTTGATGGTACCATCCTGTTGTTCCTATATTACTACACCTAGGAAGGAAAACTTTTCATCATGCACCTCTACATTGAAGAGCAAATATGGATTAGTTTCATGCATATATCCAATGAATTCATCGAGCTGTCTTATACTGTAGTTCCCCACCACACTATCAGCACATCATCTATGTAACATTTCCACAGGTCACTAAATTCATAGTAGTTATTCATATCTCGGTCATAGATAAACTCCCTCTCCCACTGTCCCAAGTAAAGGTTGGCATAGTTAGGGGAAAAGGTGGCCCCCATGGCTGTGCCTTTACCTTGGAGATAACTTTCCCTTGAAAAATAAAGGCATTTGATTTTAATACCTGTTCTGATAATTTTATCAAAAAATCTTTGTGTCCCTCACCCAGATCTGTTGCTCAATCCAGTCATAGATGTTCTGCCCTAAGGCCCCCATCATGGGGGATGTTAGTATACAAGGATTCAATATCCATCGAAACCAACAGCCATTCCTGTTCCAGCTAGAGATCCCACAGGAGGCACAAAAGCTCCATACTGTCCTGAATGTAGGATGGTAGTTCCTTAACAATATCCCTTATATGGGCATCTAAGTATTGAGACAAAGGCTTCATTAAGGAGACAATGCCTAAGACTATCAGCCTCTCTGGGGGATTCTCCAGCCTCTTGTGTACCTTAGAGAGAACGTAAATGGTTGGTCGAACTGGGTGGGGCACTTTTATAAACTCAAGGGTATTCCCACATATGATACCTTCCTAATATGCACAATTCACGATGGAATCTATATGGTCCATGAATATATTAGTAGGATCTCCCATCAGGGGTTTATAGAAATCCCTATTAATTAGTTGCCTCTGGACTTCCTCCAGATAGACAATGGTGTCCATAATCACCACAGCCCCGCCCTTGTCCATGGGCTTGATAGTAATGTTAGGATTCCCCTCAAGTTCCTTCAAAGCCTCTCTTTCTCTGTTGGAAATGTTACAGAAATTGTCATTAACATCATTACTGAACAGTCTCCCAATGTCCTGAATACACAATTTCTCAAAGGTTGCAACCACGCTGTTGGGAGAGGGGTTAAAGGTTGATGGGGACTTGAATTTCAAAAGTCCTGAGTGTTTATTTGTCCCATTTGGCCTTATTTCCTCTGGGGTCCCACTTGATGTACTTAGCCCAGTATTCAAATCTACACAGTCCCCAGCCATCACAGCTGGTTCTATAATGGCAGGGTAACACATTTCGGGCTTGTTAAAATAGACTTTAAGATTTAACTTTCTTGATAACTTTTTAACATCAAGAAAAAGTTCAAACTTACTTGGTTTCTGCGAGGGAATGAAATTAAAGCCTTTATTTAAGATGGACAATTGCAGTTCCATGAGGGTGTGGGCAAATAAATTTATTATGTTGATTTCTGGTTCTTCTTCCCTTTCTGCACATTCATTTGTTGTTTTTTCATTTGTTGTTGTGGCCCCGTTACTATTCCTGCTGCAGCCACCCCTCCTGGTCCTCTTCCTTTCGTGAACTGAACCGATCTTCTTAGCTGGAAACCGATCTTCTTAGCTGGCTGCTGGCGTCCTGCATCTCCTCCCCCGATTGGTTGTCACCCGACTCAATCTCTGATTCCAAAGTAGAATGAAAACTAGTATTGGATTTCTTCAAAATGGGTTTTTGACCTCTCAAATGTCTGTCTTTATTTTTATTCTTATTTCTGGGTTTATTTGCTCCTTGCCATGTAAAACCCCGATTATGAAGATAATCATGACAATCACGCTCAAACTTTCTCACTTTGACTGCTTTAATTCTATCGTCCTGTTTTTTCATGGCCAATCTCAACTTAACTTTGTACCCCTTAAAGCTATCATCGCTCTGGTAAGTGAAAAATTCTGTCTCAAGTTCCTGTAGTATGGGTTCTACTCCTTGTTGCTGCCAAATATAATCCCTTATAATACAACACATGAAAAGCATAGACGCAGCTTGCATTTGTTTTTCCCGGTCCATACTACATACTTCATCATCCAATCCATAACCTGGCCATTTTAAAACTCACAAACCCCTTAGCACTCTATTAACTTTCTCATAGGCTTGTAAGCTTGTAAGGTTCCAATAAATTCTTCTGGCTCTCAGAGCACACTTCTTAAGTTCTTGATAGACATTATGTATGCTCAGTGCTGCTGGAACTGCGCTTCCATCAGTTGCACTATCCAAGGTATCATTAACGGCCTTTTCTGATGTTACTAGACATGCAGACGGATCAGATTCACCCAATGAACTAAAAATTGCACTGTAAAACAATTTGGTGGAGTCCCCAGTGCATAATTCTTCCACCCTGGAGGACATTCGCAGTTATTTGAGAAAAATAAAAAGCCGATCTTGACAACATGGTCACAAGGCAATAATTTCTATGCTCTCACAGTCCCAGAACTTCTTAGGTAACCAAGGCATTACCCTAAGCACAGCCTGATATGAAACAGTGCAGGATCAGAAAAAGGCAGCTCCAGAGTTAGTGTGCCTAGTGCAAATAAATTATGGAACAGCAAAGGAAGGACAGCACCACTGGCCTTGTATGTGCAAAACCTTCCAATTTTAATAACAAATTCAAAGTTCTGTATGACAAAACATGGGGCACTCACACCAAGAAGCAAGCAATCCAACCAGTTTTGCTCATTAGAGCCTCCTCAGGGATTGGTGCAGTAGTACATACTAGTGCCTCTTAAATAGTTGAAATCCTTAAAGTGATAGCATACTTTTTTTAAACACCAGTGGGAGAGTAGAGGGTGCCAGTGGAGGGTAAGTGAAGGAGTTAGTAGCTGTGGTGGGAGGTCACAGGTAACAAGGAGAAAAGAAGAAGGCAGATGGAACAGAAGTGAAAGAGACTCAGACTCTGCATGGAAGGTGGTGTTCCTGAAAACACAATGTCCTGGAAACAAGATGGACAACCTGCAGGCATTGTTCACAGAGAGGGGAGTGGACATTGTGGTGGTCACAGAAACATGGGCCACACCTAACCATGACTGGGATCTCTTGATCCCTAGGTATAAATTATACAGATGGGAGATAAAAGTAGGAAGGCGGGGGGTGGTGGTTTACATCAGGGAGGGTATAGCTTGTACGTGGGAGAAGCTGGACGAGGGGAGAGCAGAAGCAATGTGGATTTGGCTACTAATAGAGAGAGAAAAGTGAGGTTGGAAGTGGTTGATAGACCACCGAAATCAGTACAAAAGGTTTGCAAGTTCAACCCCTGTATTTACAATACAATTTAGTAAAATTACTGGGGTGGCTCCTGGTGTGTGACCAAACAGAAACATATGGTTAAGGTACCAGGGCACTACTCCCCCCCCCCATTTTACTCCATCAAAGCCTGCACATTTTTCAAATTAACACCAGTGTTCTTACTTTTCATACTTTTCAGAGACAGCTCTTGGTTTTCATCATCCAGCTGAACCATGATTAAGCCTAACCACTTTGGCAAAGTGACCACCTCCTGGTGCACCAGGAGTAAGGTGATTCTAGATGCACTGCAAAGGAGGTTTCTGACTGAAGGCATCACACAACCCACAAGGGAGGGGTCAATCTTTGACCTGGCGCCAGAGAACAAGGACCACATCCAGGATATAAAGGTCCAGGACCCCCGGGATGGGAGTAACCATCATACAGTGTAGTTCTTGTTGGACATGGGCAGGGAAGAGGCCTCCACTGAGACTAAAACCCTGGATTTTAGAAAGGCAGACTTTGCAAAGGTGGGAGAGCTGCTGAGGAGTCTCCTGGCAAGCGTTTGAGTGGATATTTGGGTGGACCAAAGGTTCATCAAGGAAGAAATAATTGTTGTCACAAGGGAGTGCATTAGGCTCAAAGGGAAGAACATGAGGGCCATAACACCCAGCTGGTTTAGCACTGAGGTTGCCCAGGCAGCAAGTCATTTAGCCTACAAGAAATTCAGGAAGCCGCAGAGGAAGGAAGACAGGGAGGACTAACTGAAGATGGCTAGCATATCAGGTAAGGTAGTCTGGTGGGCTAAAACTCAGAAGGAACTGCAGCTAGTTGAGGGATTAAAAAGGGTGAAAAAAGCCTTTTTATGCTAAATTAGTGAAAAAGGGACAAGAAAGATGGGATTGCTAGACTCAGAAAAGGGGATGGGTGTGTGGAGGAGAATGGGGGCAAAGCAGAAATACTAAACAAGTACTTCTGTTCCATCTTCACCAGGGAGAGACATAGACCAGTGTCATTAGTGGGAAGGAGAGGAGAAGGGGGATGGGAATACAAATGTTTTGATAGAGCTAGATAGGGTGAGGGCAGGGTTGTTAGCACTGAGGTTAGATAAATCCCCAGGTCCAGATGGCATACACCCATACACCCAAGAGTGCAGAGGCAGCTGGCAGAGGAGCTGGCAGATCCCTTGGCTGGCATGTTCAATAGTTCACTGGAGTCAGACATGGTACCACATGACTGGAGAACAGCACATTTAGTGCCCTGCCATAAGAGCAGTCCCAAGGATGATCCAGGGAATTACAGACCAGTCAGTCTGACCTCAGTCGTATGCATGCTCATGGAGAGCATACTTAAGGAAAAGTTAGTACAGTATAGGAATGAGAATGGTCTCCAGGATGAGAGGCAACACAGGTTTATGGGAGGGAGGTCATGTCAAAAAAACCTGACTCACTTCTTTGACTGGGGCACTAAAACAGTGGACAGGAGCCAATCAGTAGACATCCTTTACCCAGACTTAAGCAAGGCCTTTGACTCTGTACCCCACAAGAAGTTGATCAGGAAGTTGGCAGATCTTGTAGATGGTAAGAAGCTGACCAGATGGGTGGAAAACTGGCTGAGGGTCAGGACCCAGAGTGTGGTGGTGGGGGGTGAGCTATCCAGCACTAGAGAGATCTCTGGTGAGGTCCCTCAGGGCTCAGTCAGGGCTTGATGTTTGGATCAATGCTGTTCAATGTCTTCATCAACAATATTGGGGATGGCATTAAGGGGAAAATTTGCCTATTCATGGATGACACCAAGATCTGTGAGATTGTGGACACAGCAGAAGGGATACAAGATCTAAATGATGATCTGGAAAAGCTAGAGTGGTGGTCTGGGAATTGGCAGCTTGGCTTCAATGCAAAGAAATCCAGAGTTATGCAATTGGAGCCAATAATCCGAGGACTGAGTACAGCCTGGGAGGGATCCAGGTATCTACATCAGATGAGGAGAAGGACTTTGGGGTGATGGATCACTAGTGACCTGAAACACTCCATGTATTGTAAGAAAGCAGCAGCAAAGCCAAATAATATGTTGGGCTCATTGCCAGAGGGATCAGCAGCAGGCACAAGGAGGTAATACTGCCCTTGTACAGGTCATTAGTGAGGCCGAATCTGGAGTACAGTGTGCAGTATTGGTGCTCATACCTTAAAAAGGACATAAACCTGCTGGAGACTGTCCAAAGGAGGACAGCAAAGATGATAATGGACTAGCAGGGTAGGACGGATGAGGAGAGGTTGGAGGGCCTGAACGTGTACTGCCTGGAGGAGAGAAAGGAGAGAGGGGATATGATTGAGACCTGCAAGTATTTGAAAGGAATAAATAGAGTAGATGAGAAGGGTCTCTTCAAGCTTAGTGGGAACCAAAACATGAGGGGACACAGTCTCAAGTAAGAGGGGGTCAGGTTTACGAGAGAGGCTAGTAGGTTGGAATGTGCTTTCAGAGGAGGTGGCTTTACTGAAAATGGTAGGCAGTTGAAGGAGAGGCTGGGATAGAGTTAAAGGGAAAATAAGGATCAAGCAAGGCGAGAATGGAGAGAAAGGGCAGTGTCAGAAGCTTAGGCTGAGGATCCTGCATTGCAAGCAAACTAGATAGACCTAATGGCCTTATTCTACTGGCCTTGCCGTATGTTCATATGTTAGTTTCTTTTTAACACAAGTATACTGATTCACAGACAAAAACTGCATCTGAGCTACACACAGGTAAAGACTATCAAATAGATGGTCTACCTATGTGAACATAAGTCTGCTCTGAAAATCTCACAGAGGAATCCGAGCTGGATCCGCTCTGAAAAATCCCCCCTCTGTCTTTAATTTTCAACATTTCTTGTTAGAAATTCATACTCCAGTCTCTGCTTTCCATATCAAAGATGGGTCCTAATAAGTTTGCTTTTTTCCTGTTGACTCCTAGGGGTCCTTTATGGTCCCAAACTGAGAAGCTTTAATGATACCATGATGGTGAGCAGAAAATTCTCCGCTGAACTACTGTAACTGAGCTGATGCAGCAGTCGGATGTTTGGCCAGATTTGAAAAGCTGATATTCAGATTGATTCTATTCCATGCCTGCTGCTACAGAGAATACCAGTGGTTAAGCTAAATGTGTTGACTGGACTTTTGACACATTACAGATTTCCAATATCTGAACCCTGAAGCTGACTAGTGATATGATATGATTTGACCTCCTAATGGTGGTAGGTACAGCAGAAAATGTGTTAAACCCCTGACAATGAACAGTTGGACATGTTGAAAGGTTGTTTTAATTAATTTATTTATTTATTGAAAAGTTTCACCTGGAAGGCACACGGAATGACAAGTCCTCTTATCTCCCTGTGCGACCTGGGGGAAGGGGTACAATAGGAGTGAAACATTAAACATTCAAGTTACAAGATCAACATTAACATACAGTTCTAAGGCAGGTGTTACAAGCAGTGGAACAATGTGCTTAATATGTAGAAAAGTGAACAATAATAAGTGCTGGGTTAACGAGTACACAAGTGCTTACATGAAAGAAGAGTGGGAAGAAGATGGAGGGGTGAGGTGGGGGAAAGAGTCGTGTTCAATCAAGTTACAAGATCAACATTAACATACAGTTGTAGGGCAGGTGTTACAAACAGTGTTAAAACAGAGTTGTGCATAATATGTAGAAAAAGTGAACAATAAGAAGTGCCAGGTTAGTAAGTAAACAAGTGCTTACGTGAAAGAAAACATAGAAACATAGAAACATAGAAGTTGACGGCAGATAAGGACCGCAAGGCCCATCCAGTCTGCCCATTTCTTTTTCTACCTTATAAATGTGCTATCGGCCTTTGCTCTGTCAGTGACCTATCTATTCATAGTCATTTGTATTGCTCCCTTATGCCTATCCCATGCCTGTTTGAAGCCCTGCACTGTATTCATAGCCACCACTTCTTGTGGTAAGCCATTCCATGCATCTACCACCTTTCTGTGAAAAGAATTTCCTCACATTCCCCTTAATCGGCCTCCTCTAATCTCATGCTGTGCCCTCTTGTCCTGCTATTTTTCTTATATTTAAACATGTTAGACTCTTTCACCTTGTTTATGCCCTTAAGGTGTTTAAATGTCTCGATCATATCACCTCTCTCCTCCTTTGCTCAAGGGTATACATATTGAGCTCTGCTAATCTGTCCTCATATGTCTTCTGATGCAGTCCCTGCACCATTTTGCTGCCCTTCTCTGGACTGCCTCAATTTGTTAATGTCCTTGTGAAGGTGTGGCCTCCAATACTGCACAATGTACTCCAGATGGGGCTAACCAATGTCTTGTACAGAGGATTCTTACCTCCCTTATGACTTGTGATACTCCCTACTAATACACCCTAACACCCCCCTAGCCTTACCTACTGCTTTAGAGGTCTGCTTGATGATTTTAGGTCATCAGTGATGATGATGCCCAAGTCTCTTCTTCCTTTGTGACTGCAGCAACTCCCTCCCAGCCTATAAGTGGCTTCAGGGTTTCTCTTCCCTATGTGCATGATTTTGCACTTCTTTGCATTAAATCCCAGTTGCCACTCTTCTGACCATTCTGCTAGTTTATCCAGATCTCTTCTCATTCTGCCCACCCCATCTGGATCATCTACTCTGTTGCAGATCTTGGTGTCATCTGCAAACAGACAAGCCTTACCTCTAGTCCATCTACGAGGTCACTAATGAAGATGTTGAATAGACTGGCCCCAGGACTGATCCCTGAGGTACCCCACTTGTGACTTGCATCTCTTCTGACTGTATACCATTTACCACCACTCTCTGTTTTCTGCCAGTCAACCAGTTTGCCACCCAGTTGACCAACTTCTGACCCACCCCGAGCCTACCTAGCTTATTTATCAATCTTAAAGGGGGAAGGGAGAGGGAGGGGTGAGGTGGTGGGATGTAGGGGAAGAGACTAGATGAGGAATACAAGCCCCTGGGGGGGTAGGAGAGGGACCCATGGAGAGCATTTGGCATCCCTTACATTCTGTGAAAAATCAAGGGAGGCCAATAAGGAGGAGCAATTTGGGGGAAGGGGAGGAGAGCTAGAAATTTGGGGGCTAGGGTTGCACAGGGTAAAATGAAGGTGACGGTAGATGGGTAGGGGTTATCCAGGGCTTAGAAGAGGGAATTAAGGAGGGACATGGCAGGAGCAGCTAGGCGCAAGGTAATTTTTGAGGGCAGAGCTGATGGAGTAGGCGGAGGATGAGTGTCAGATTTGAGGTGGGAGCAAATTCCAGATTTTTGGGAGTCAGTGAGAGTAAGTGGATTGGCTGATTAGGGTGGATCTGCAGGGGACTACCAGGGTGAAGGAGTTGGTTGATCTAAGGGAATGGGAGAATGGGGAGGTTGTTATAAAGGAGGAGGTTAGGAAGGAAGGATGGGAGCTCACCCAGCCAATGCTTGGAGGTGAATTTAGTACAGTGGGAGAGTCACCTATTTGTAAGAGAGGGGAAGGAAAGAGCACGATAAAGATCGCTGTGGCAGGTGCGAGGGGAGTATCCAGGGCAAAGCGGCAGAAGGAATTGAAGAGGGTGCCCAGTCTGGCCAGGGGGGACTTAGGGGCAGCACCATAGACTACATCACAGTAGTCAAAAATTGGCAGTATCATGTTCTGAACAAGTTCACGCCTAGCTGTAGGAGAGATGCAACTACAATTCCTGAACAGGGCACCAAGCTTGGGGCGTAGTTTTTCTGGATGGCATCAATATGTCCAGAGAAGTTTAGATGTTGGTTCAACCAGACACCTAAGTACCTGAAGGAGGATTTGTCCTCAAATAGAGTCCCATCAAGGGTGTGGAAACTGGGTAAGGAGGGAAACCTAAAGAGTCTCTGCCTTGTGCCAAAGGTCATGGAGACAGTCTTCTTGGTATTGAGGAAATGTTGATGGTTAGCAAACCAGGGCTGAACCTTGTTGAAGTCTTGCTGTAAGCTGGTTGAAACCTCAGCAGAACAGGAGCCAGATGCATACAGGACTGAATAATCGGCATACATATGTATAGCGGTGGAGGGGGACCAAACAGAGGGAAGGTCATTTAAGAAGAAGGAGAATAAGAGGGGCCCTAATACAGAGCCTTGGGGGATGCCAGTGCTAATCAGGAGGGGAGGTTAAGTCTCATCCAAGATCTTAACTGATTGGGTTCTGCCAATAAGGTAGGCCTTGAACCAGTTTGTGGCGGAGGGAGATAGGTCAGCTGCTGGGAGTGAGTCGAGGAGAAGGGAGTGAGAGACAGTGTTGAAAGCCTTGGCCAAGTCGACAAAAATGGCAGAGGTAATTTGGCCATTGTCCATCCTGGTTAGGATGGAGTCTGTGAGCCGTAGGAAAGAGATGGTGGTTAAGCATTTTTTCCTGAAACCAGACTGGAAAGGGGTGAAAAAGGAGGTGTCAGATAGAAAAGAAGTGAGTTGGGAGAGGACAATGTGTTCTTGAGCTTGGCAAGAGTAGGGAGGAGAGAAATGGGATGATAGCTGCCAGGGGATGAGGGGTCACCCCCTTTGGATAGAGGGAGGACTACTGCATGTTTCCATGAAGAGGGAACCGAGGCAGTAGAGAATGAGAGATTTAGGATTAATGAGAAGGGGGTAGGCAATGGCCGGAGCAGAGAGGGAGAGGAGTTTTGGGTCGAGGCCATCAGGGGAGATACCTTTAGAGGGGTTGATGGTGAGGAAGGCACTTAGGGCATCATTTGAGGTTACAGTAGTGAAAGAGAAGGGGAGGTGGGGGTGGTGGAAGGGGCACAACAGTAGAGAGTGGGAAGGAAGATGGGTAGGAGGGGAGGGATTTCAGTAGCTCAGTGGCGTAGGAGGTATAGTAGAAGCTAAATTCCATTGCTACGGCTGGTGGGTCAGACACTAGTGAGCTATTTACTTTAAGTACTGGGTGGGTGGGAGAGATGATGGGGTAAATAGGGCATTGACCACCTTCCAGAACTTAGAAGGGGAATTTATGTTGGTGATGAAGGCAGATTTGAAATATTTGGACTTGGCTAACCTTGTAGCCCCGGTGCAGGCATTTCAGAGCATGCGGTAGTTTGCGAGGTCACTAGGATGCTGGATAGCATTATGATGCTTCCAGACCCAATCTCTAGACCTGAGACAGGCCAGAAGTTCAGGGGTTATCCAAGGTAAGTGGTTACCTCTGAGTCTGGTCTGTTTTAATAAGCAGTCTCTCTGCCACTGGCTCACCATGAAACCCTGAGCAAGTCATTCAAAGAGTGGATCCAGTACCAGCAAAAGAGCAAATTGCAGTTATCTGCAGAACTCAGATGTCTGAATTGTACACCCTCATTTTCTTTATTATTAAAGATCCCTATGTGAAAGCTGAAGAACAGTCCCATATAAACTGATTACAGCTGACTCTGAGTCTGCAGCAATGTCATAATGTCCTGTTTATGACATCACAGAGTATTGCAGTGAAAATTGCTGTGATGTCACTGGCAGGGCATTGTACCTTCAGTTCCACAAGAAGCCATAATTGTAGATGAAATGTGAAGGGGCTATTTTTTTATTTGTTTGTTTCTTTGTTAGTGTGTACATACCCTCAGTAAGGATTAAGAGACTGACTTGAAATTCAAGTTTTTTTTTTAATACAATACAACTGAGGCCAGCTCCGTGGCACCAAGTAAAGGGGTTCACTCGGCACACTGGCAACCTGGATTCATGCCCTGAGCCCAGGTACCAGGAGCAGAGACCAGCAGGAAGGGGGATTACAAGCGTCCATTGGACGCTTCCCTCCCGGGGGTGTAGGACTCACCTGGGCACCTGCAGGTGGATTGGTGATGTGCTTGTGGGATGTGAGCCTTGATACGCCCCCGGCACGTCCCCTCCCCAGGTTGCCTGTGCTCATGCAAGGTCAAGAACTGTGTTGCATGAGGCAGAAAACTTGAAAAATGGCTCCCCGTCTTGCCGGATGACAAGTGTCGGCTGTCTGCCACCACGAAGCCCAGGAGTCAGCCAATACCAACCTTGCAGCCCTGGGATGTGCCATCTACCATAAGGCACTCCCCCCAAAAGGAGAGGGACCCATCCAGCATAGGGATACACCGGGCTACCCAGGTAAGGGCTGCTATATGGGTTGGTGGATGGCAGCAAGGGGCCTGGAAGGTGTTAGGTAAGCCTAGGTGCTCCAAAGGAGTGGGAGGATGGGGTAGCATCGGGGAGGAGCATAAAATAGATAACACAATACAACTGAGTTCTGCTGATGCTACATGTAATTTATTTTGCTGATGGCTATGCCCCCCTCTTTAACCTCAATGTGACTCATTGTGAGTAACCGAGCTGATTAGCAGCTATGGGGAAAATAACTAGTAGAAAAGATTGTATATACTGTACCCAAAGGATTTAGCCTAAAGAAGAGAATATTGAGGGGGACATGACTACGGTCGTTCTGAACAGTAGAACGGATAGATGGAGAGGAACACGCATTTAGCTGTAGGAGCTCCACAGTGCAAGTAGAAGTAGTAGCCATGCACTCAGACTGAGGGGGAAGGATAAGAAGAAACATCAGAAGGAAATATTACTTTATAGAGAGAGTGATCAGCATGTGGACTAGCCTGCCCATTTGTGCCATGGAAGATAGAATTACAGTAGACAGTTTTTCAAAGCAGGAGTAGATGGATTCCTTAGGGAGAACAGCATTTGCTCTGTCCCAGAGTTACACAGCATGGGAAGAGGTAACATTTTGGCAGTTAAGTCTGTGACAGTATTATTCAAATTGGGATGTCGTTTCTGTAATATGGTGGGGGTGGACAGTATATAGGTCAAAGGATGTCATGGGTGGGGGACAATATATTTCATAGGGGGGTTGAAGAATGATATGGGGTGGTGTAAATGGATGATATGGCTGGGGGATATCAAATGCCATGAAACACCAGGGAAGCACTCCCATGATATATACAGGGCCATTGTGTCTCAAGCATTACTGTAAAATAACCAACATTCTGTCTTAAGTGGTACTTTCTCTGTTTTCTAAATGTTGAGGCCAAAATCCTTTTCACAGCCTAGCAGGAAATCATATGGCTTATCTTGTCCAGCTGTAGGCAAAGGTGTTGGGGAAGTAAAAATCCCAAGGTAAAACAGCAGCTTAGGTTTTAGAAATAGTCGTATGAGCCCTTCTTAGATGTACAGAAGTTGATTGACTTACTCTTTGAGCTATTCTTTCTATAGTTTCCAGAAGATACATATGGTGCTAAAGCTTTCTTTGCCTCCACCTGCTCTCTACCCAACAGGGAGGATAGGCTGTTCAAGACAGTGAGTACGACATTAAACTCCACTTACGCAGTGATACTATGGGCAACAGAGGGGATGACAATGGAATTTGTTCCTTACCAGAGCAGGATGCAAGACCTCAGAAGTTGAGGTGATGTTCTGAGCTTGTATCTGTACTCTTACTGGAAACAAAGGAAGAACATTGGTCAACTGACTCATCTTAATCTCGATTCCCCACTCTACCAACCATTCACTCCTTGACTACTCCTGTCCTACCATCCTCACCATATTATTGCTGCTGCCACTTTATCTGATGCTTTCAATGACTGCATCTACAGTGTCAGGAAAATTCAGCTCGATCTCCTAAATTTATCGAATCAAGGTCATTCAGTTCTGTTAATCTGGACTCCCTTCTCCTTGATCTTTTCACTACAGACTGGTCCACCTTCTCACTGTCACTGATTGATGTGGCCCTCTCTCTGTTTTGCTCATAATTCTGGAGTGTATGGGACAAACACACTCACTCAGAAAGTCTCATGAAAAAAGGACCCACCTCTCTTGGATCAAGGTTAACCTCATTCATCTTTGCAGGATATGTGGTGCTGCCTGGTATCATCTCAAATTGTCATGCTTCCCTGCTGATCTCTTCAGCTATAAGAGAATTAGAATTCCTGAACCAAGGATGTAAGGGCAGTTAAAGCTAACTACTTTGCCTCTAACCTCAATAAAGATGTTAAGTACCCTGTTAAATTCTGGAAGGTGATCCACTTCCTCTTTGATCCTCCCAACCACTCTTCCTCTACTGTCCTACTATATGATGGTTCCCCTGTCTTTTAACCCTCTCAGTTTGCCTTCTATCTTAACAAACTTCACAACCTGTGACCTCCTTCCCACTCCACTGTCTTCTGCCTCTCTCCTCCTGCCTCAGTCACCCTTCTCCCAACCTCTTCCTGGCCTCTGCATCTTCTTCTTCTTTTTCATCTGCCCTTGGTAGACCCTGCTGGCTCTTTATTCCTTCAACCTCTGCTAGGGTCTCAGCCCAGATGAGTTGAACTCTAGCTGCAAAGGTCTCAGCCCAGACGAGTTGAACTGTAGCTTCAAAGGTCTGAGCCCAGATGGGCTGGACTCTAAACTTCTTTATCTGTATACCCCTCCTATTGCATTCTCACTCACCTACCTTCTAAAACTGTCTTCTGGCCTTAGCTCTGTTCCTCATTCCTGGAAGTAAGCTAAGGTTTTCCCCACAACTCAAATGGAGTTGACCCCAACTTTTCTGGCAACAATAATCCTATTTCACTGTTCCCTGCTCCTGCCAAGTTACAAGAGAAGCTGGTCTACTCTTAACTATCTCACTTACTCTACTCTTCTAACTTCCCGTCCAGTCTAGCTTCCATAAAAATCACTTCACCATTACCTCACTGTTATGTGTTACTGACTCTAACCATAAGAGGAAGGACCAGAAGCCTTTGATACTGCAGCCCACTCCCTGGCAGGGGTGTAGAAACAGTGGGCTAAACTAAAAGAAGACATAGTGAAGGCAAAAAACCCCTTCATCAAGTAGGTAAACAAAAGTAAAAAGAATAGAAGATCACCATGTTTCTCAAAAGAGGTGGCAGAAAAGGTAAAAGCTAAAAGAGTGTCATTTAAAAGGTAAAAGGAGACCCAGATAGAGAGGAGAGTAGGGATATGTATCAGGGAAAACAGAAGGAGGCGGGAAAGCAGTAAGGAGAGCAAAGGCATAAACTGAAGAAAGAATAGCTCAGGCAGTATCAAAGGGGGACAAGATATATTTTTTAGCTATGTTAGTGAAAAAATGAAGACAAAGGGAGGGACTGTATGATTAAAGGGCGAGGGACTGTATGGGGGGATCAAGAAAAGGCAGACAACTTGAACAAATACTTCTGCTCAATGTTCTCAGCAGAAGGGGAATGGGAGGGTCCATTAAAATGCACCAGGAGCTTTGATGGAAGGGAAATGAACACTAGTCCTTTATTCTGTGGAGAGAATAAGGAAGGCACTCACTAACCAGAAGGTGGTCAAAGCTATGTGGACAGACAGAGTGCATCCAAGGATGCTGAAGGAGCTCAGGGAGGTACTAGCTGCACCTCTGAGAGAAGTATTTAACAGATCACTGGAGTCTGGAGTGGTCCTGGAGAACTGGAGAAGGGCAGATATAGTCCCACTTCACAAAAGAGGTAGCAAGGGAGAGGTGGGCAATTATAGGCCTGTCATCCTGACCTCGGTGGTGGGTAAATTAATAGAAACACTACTAAAGGAAAGAATTTTGGAATATCTCAAATCCAATAGCTTACAAGATCCGAGGCAGCATGGATTCACTGGGGGAAGATCACACCAAACAAATCTGATAGATTTATTTGACTGGGTGACCAAGGAGTTAGATCAAGAGGAACAGAGGCCTACCCGGATTTCAGTAAGGCTTTTAACACTGTTCCACATACAGTAGGAGACTGGTAAGCAAGGTGAGTGCCTTGGAGGTGGGCAATAAGGTGGTAACCTAGGTAAGAAACTGGTTAGAAGATACGAGACAGAGGGTAGTGGTAAATGGAGTCTGCTTTGCAGAAAGGAGGGTGACCAGTGGGGTACCTCAGGGATCAGTACAGGGACCAGTCCTCTAATGTTTTTAGAAGCAACATAGCAGAGGAGCTGGAAGGGAAGGTCTTCCCCTTTGTGAATGACACCAAGATCTGCAAAAGAGTGGACACTTTGGGAGGGGGGTGTAAAGGATGGGCAGGGATCTGAAAAAAAACTGAAGGAGTGGTCAAGGGTATTGCGCTGGGTTTTAGTGAAAAAAAGTGCAAATTAATGTACTTGACCCATAGAAACATGGAAACGGAGTATGAAATAGGGGGAGGGATACTGACATTGACCAAGCAAGACAGAGACCTGGGGTAATCATATCTGATTACCTAAAGGTAACCAGGCAATGTAACAATGCAGTCAGGAGGGCTAGTGAGATGCTAGGCTGCATAGGTAGGGGCATCACCAGCAGGAAGAGGTAGGTGGTGTTGCCCCTATATAGATCACTGGTAAGATCCCACCTTGAGTACTGAATCCAGTTCTGGAGAATGCATCTCAGGAAAGTCATAGACAGAGTGAAGGTGGCCCAGAAGAGGGCTACCAAAATAGTGCAGAGTCTGCATCAAAAGCCCTACAAAGAGAGGCTAAAGGAGCTCAATAAATACACCCTGGGAGAGAGGAGAGGGGGATAGCATAAAAACCCTTAAATACCTCATGGGGGCTAATAAGGTACAGGTGGAGGGTGTTTTTTAGAGAAAAAAGTGCTCTAGAACAAGGGTACACTCTATGAAGCTGGAGGGAGGTAGATTCAGGAGAGATGAGGAAGTATTTCTTCACAGAAGGGGTGATGGATTCCTGGAACTGTCTTCCAGCAGAGGTAGTGAGGGTGAAAACTGGTGGGGTTCAAAAATGTCTGGGATAGGCACAAGAGAATCATTGGGGTAAGGAGGTAGGAAGAAAGCACCATAGATCAAGCAGGGTCCGCAGCAAAAATGTAGGTAACAAGCATTTGTCAATGCCGAATGTTTGCTTGCTGGCATTGGCATTGATTGTGCAGGCATTAGAGAGATGCATAATAGGAATGGCAGGATTGAACTAACGCCAGCCCCCACCATACAGAGACTGAAAGGCATTGGGGGTGTGCCTTTGGGTCATCATCCATAACGCTTATGCCATTCCACCTCACCCCACCCTGCAGACACCGACAGGTGTCGCGGTGTGCTTTGGGGTCTTCGGCCCTAATGCTCAACCCATTTCATATGGAAATAAGCTGAGATGGGTGCAGTATAAGAGAATGGGGTGCACTTTAGTGCCGAAGATCCCAAGGCACACCTTAATGCCTGTCAGTGGCTGTAGGGTGAGGGTAGAATGCCATGAGCATTACGGACGACGAACCCAAGTCTCACCCCTGACGTCAGTCAGTCTCTACAGGGTGGACATTATGGTTGGAAACCTTAACACCCTAGGCATTTGTTGATATGTTCACTCCAAATTTTCAAAATGGGCTTTTTGGGACCCCACCTCATGAACAGTGGCATTATCATTTCATTACTCAATCCTGAAATGTGATTTCTCACAGCAACTACGCCATTTGGTGCCACAGGTGAGGAAACACATTTTGGGCAGGATGTGAAAAATGACAGCTGCACTGTTCATGAGGAGGTGTGGAAAACTGGCAATGTTGAAAATCTGGAGTGAATATATGAAAAATTCACGAAGTTACGTGCGTGCTTAGAAAATGCACAACGCATGCCCGTAACATGGTCATTTTTTGGAATTGTTTCACCAAATTTTCAACATAGGCATTTTAGAACCTCTGCTCATGAACAGTGTCACTGTGATTTTCTTAATCTGTCTCAAATACTGATTTCCCACAGCAACTGCGTTATTCTGCACCGGACATGCAAAAACACATTTTGGCCAGGATGTGAAAATGACTGCTGTACTGTTCATAAGGAGGGTGAAAAATGGCAATGTTGAAAATCTGGAGTGAAAATATTACAAATTTATGGGTTACAAGGTGTGCATGGAAACTGCACAATGCACGCTCATAACACAGTCTTTTTTTGGAATTATTTCACCAAATTTGCAACATAAGCTTTTTGAGAGCCTACCTCATGAACAGTGACACTGTCATTTTGTTAATCAGTTCTGAAAGGTGATTCCATGCAGTGACCACAAAATCAGCTTTTGGTACGGAATAACACCATGACAGTGACTGAATTCATGAGGAAGGGTCCCAAGAATCCCATGTTGAAAACATGGTGCCAAAAGTTCAAAAAATAGCTGAGATATCCACATAAGTTGAAAAAACCCCATTTATGCCATTATACAGCTTACCAACATTTCTTCAGTTCGCGGTCGGCTTTGAAGAGTGCAGACGTGTTCCCGGTCCACCAAAGATCATTGCGCCGGGCTCCAGAGGTAAGTATGAGTTGAGGGGGGTGTGGGGAGGTGCGGTGCGCAGAGGGTGGCTGTAAGTTGGAGGAGGGGTCACTGGACTCAATGAGGGACCATTTCCTTTTTTTATAGTTTTTTTTTTTTTTTAAAGATGACTTGGGACTTTTGGCATGCTGGGGTGGGCTCCCAGTGTTCCACCTAGAAGTTTGTGTCTTTGGGGGTAGTGGAGCCGATGGGGATTGGGCACTCGTCAGCCATACAGTGTGCTTGGTGGGAGTGTATTAGCCGAGGGGGATTGGGCACCCCCTCAGCACACAACAAATGGGGGGAGGGGCGCATCATGCCGACGGGGATTGGGCACTCCATTGGCAAAAACTGGAGAAGGAGTACGCTGACAGGGACTGGATGCCCCTTTGGTTTCCCAGAGGGACTGTGAAAGGTGGAGGCTGTCCATTGGCTTCCTGGGGACTGTGAGAAGCTGGCAGAGAAGCCGTCACCATGTTAATTGAAATGAGACACCACCAGACATTGCAGCTGTAATTGGCTGCCGGAGTCAGAAGCCACCCCACAAACACAGCTGATCATGATTGGGCTCTCCCTGATTGCAGTGATCAATCTCTTTGTGCATAGTGGCATGCTCATTAACTGTCGCTACTTGAAGCTAGGTGTTTCCTGAGCATGCGCATGCAAGCAAACACAAAAAGTGCACAAAATAGCCAGATACAGATACTAGTACCCAGTTTTATACTTCAGTTATGCTGTGCATAGGAGCTCACAGTGAGGACAATAGGCACTGAATCAGAGAGTACCTATAAAACTAATAATACTGAGAAATGCTATGTGTCATTTTTATGTTTGCTTGCATGCATGCGCAAGAAACATTATGTGGCAGCTTAGGAGAGAAGTAGGTTGTGGAGGCGAGGCAGTGCGGCAGCCAACGGAGGCATTACATTTGGGGGCTTGGCACTGGTGGACCAATGGAGGCACAGTGTGCTGATGACACTGGCTTCCAAAAGTGCCACCAACTTGTAACATTTTCACCGCAGCAGTCAGGGGCCACCTTGTCATTGCAGCATCAGCCATTCCGCTGCAGTGAGAGAGTGACCCATCATTGCAGGGTGGAACGTTGCTAAGTGTAATATTGTTTGTGAACGTGGCAGCAAGCTGCCACCATGTTAACAAACAATATTAGATAGCCTCCAGTGCTGAGGGGGTGCCCAATCCCCCTCGGCATCATGTTCCACCCCCGAAACAGTTTTTGTTTGCCGACAAGGGGCCCAATACCTGTTGGCTTCATTCCCCCTCTTTTCCAGTGTAATTTGCCAACAGGGGAGCCCACTCCCTGTTGGCATAATGTCCCCCCCAAAAAACATTGGTTTTGTGCCGAGGGGGTGCCCAATCCTCCTCAGCTCTTGCCCCCTGTATGTGCCAATGGGGGTGCCCAATCCCCCGTCGGCTGCAGCCCTCCAAAACAAAAACACACAGGTGGCATGCTGGGAGCCCACCCCAGTGTGCCAAATGTCCCTAGTAAAAAAAAAGGCCCACAATCTTTTTTTTTTTTTTTGTTCCTGTAAATCAGAAAACGGTCCCTCGTTGAGTCCGTGGCCCTGCCCTCCAACCCGCACCCACCCTCTGCACACCCTGCCTCCCCACACCCCTCACCCAATACTTACCTCAAGAGCAAAGCTCAATGATCTTCGGTGGACCGGGAACACATCTGCACTCTTTAAAGCCGACCGCAAACTAAAGAAATGCTAGTAAGCTGTATAATGGCATAAATAGGGTTTTTTGAACTTTGGTGCATATCTCAGGCATTTTGGGGAATTTTGGCACCAAATTTTCAACATGGGGTTATTGGGACCCCTCATGGCATCATTTGGACCCGAAAGGTGATTTTGCAGTCACTGCACAGAATCACCTTTCAGGACTGATTAACAAAATGGCAGTGACAGTGTTTATAAGGTGGCCTCTCAAAAAGTCTGTGTTGCAAATTTGGTGGAAAAAATCCAAGAAATGACTGTTTTACGAGCATGCATTGCGCAGTTGCTATGCATGCTCGTAACTTCACAAATCTGCAATATTTTCACTCCAGATTTTCAACATTGCCATTTTTCTGCACCTCCTTATGAACAGTACAGCTGTCATTTTTCACATCCTGGCCAAAATGTGTTTTCACACTTCCAGCGTAGAATAGCTCAGTCGCTGTGGGAAATCAGTGTTTGGGACACATTAAGAAACTCACAGTGACACTGTTCATTAGCAGACGTCCTAAAATGCCTATGTTGAAAATTTGGTGACAAAAGTCCATAAAATGACTGTGTTACAAGCGTGCATTGCGCAGTTTCCATGCACACTCATAACTTTGCACATTTATAATATTTTCACTCCAGATTTTCAACATTGCCATTTTTCTGCACCTCCTTATGAACAGTACAGCTGTCATTTTTCACATCCTGGCCGAAATGTGTTTTTCCACTTCTGGCGCTGAATAGCGTGGTTGCTGTGGGAAATCAGTGTTCAGGACACATTAAGAAAATCACAGTGACACTTTTCATGAGCAGAGGTCCTAAAATGCCTATGTTGAAAATTTGGTGATGAAAGTCCATAAAATGACTGTGTTACATGCATGTGTTGTGCAGTTTCCACGTATGCTCGGAAGTGCAAGCATTTTTAATATTCCCACTACAGATTTTCAACATTGCCATCTCTTCACACCTCCCTATGGATGGTACAGCTGTCATTCTTCACATCCTGCCCTACCTGTGTTTTCATACATGTGACGCAGAATGGCACTGTCACTGTTGGAACTCAGTGTTCGGGACACATTGACAAAATCACACTGCCACTCTACATGAGAAGAGGTCCCAAATGCTTTCATGGGGTGCAGTCACAAAAAGGCCATGTTGAAAATTTGTAGTGCAAATACCAACTAACTCCCAAGGCATTAGGGTTTCTAACCATAACGTCCTACCCTGTACAGACTGACAGGCATCGGGGTGTGCCTTTGGAATGCCGACTGTACTACTCATGTCATCCCACCCCCAGCCATTGACAGGCATCGAGGTGTACCTTGGACTCTTTGGCCTCAGACTTCACCCCATTCTCCTATGCTGCACCCATTTCAGCATATGTCCTTATGGAATGGGGTGACTGTAAAGCCAAACACCCTAAGGCACACCTCAACACATGTCAGTGTCTGCAGAATAGGGTGAGGTGACATAGCATGACCGTCATGGGTGACGACCCAAACACTTACCCCAATGCCTGTCTGTCTCTACAGGATAGAGGTGGGGTTGGTGTGAAGTTCAATACTTCACTGCCATTCCTATTCTGCATCTGTCCAAGTCCTGTATTTCCAATGCTAATACCAGCAAGCAAACATTCGGCATTGACAAATGCTTGTTTTTCTACTGGTGGTTAAATGGCTAAACACAGATACATAGAAATTGTCGGCAGATAAGGACCGCTACATGTATGCCCATCTAGTCTGCCCATAAGCCCTAAACTTGTATGTAGTCACCAGATCTGGTGCTGAGGGCCAGAAAATGAGGAATGTTAAATGCTTTTATTGTTAAATGATTTTATTAAAATATTTTGATGACTGCCTTACACAACATCAATACTGTAAGATAGGGAAGTCAAGTTACTACATATGCAGGATCACCGTGTACACTTAATATAAGTTTTAAGTTCAAGTTTCAAGTTTATTTGCAGGAAAACACCATTGAACACACTCATTTACAAGGCGGTCCTTCCTAATGTAATAATAATAAGGTGATATGAGCCCTTTTGTGATTTATTTTGACATCTGAAATCTCAAGATGTAGCCAATATGTGATTGTGTCAGATATAATATTACCAGGGGTTAACTCTTCTGCCTATGTTTCTGAGAAACAATTACTTAAAAGCATTGCATACTACAACAAATCGACATTTTTCACAATTCCAGTAGGGCAGTACCTATACTGATCAATGCCTCATAGGACTTTTCCTAGTTTGTAGAAGATCATTTTCAGTTTCCCACTGCAGAGGCTTAGTAAAAGAAACCCAGACTCCTCTTAACTTTTCCACTAGATGACTGCATATAGAGCTATCTTTTGAGTATAACTTCTCTGTCAAGTCACTGGGTGGGAATTAAAAAAAAAAAACATTCCTGAAGCCATAATGATCTGTACTGATTGGTCCAGCTGATCAACTGTCCACACTTTGTGCATGTGAGACACACATGAGTGGAGTGCTGGACCACTTAGTAATTAAATGAGAATTTCAAATCTCTGGCTCTGCCAGTTCAGAGCTGAGCCCCACTGCCACAGTCCTGACCCCCTGCCAGGATGAAGTGAATGCCACAGTTTCCTGCATGACAAAAGGGACTAATTGCCATTGAAATTACATTGCTTTATTCAGTAGGTCTGCTGCAGCATACTGCAGAGTGCTTTAAAAGTGGGTTTCATCCTGGGGGACGCCACTGTATACAGTATGTGGATGATCCTATACTGCTAGTGCCACAGTCTATACACTGGTAACATTGCTACAGTATGACTTCAATAATGTATAATGCTGGCTTCAAGCCCACCAGCTTTTGGTCAGTACAAAGAAGAGGGTGTTCGTGACCTTTGGCACAAGCCACAAGATTGTTGGGCTCAGCTCCACCTTAGGCTTTTAGCATGAATGGCACTACCCTTGAAACTGTTGCCCACTTGAAGTATCTCAGTGTGTGGCTGGATGAAATACTTGACTTTTCTACCCATATTGGTGCTATTCATGAAAAGCTCCATCCAGAATATGGTGCCCTCTGTCATAACAAGGACTGATTACCACTCATGGTTCACCAGGAAATTGTCACCAAGGTGATTCTCCTGGTGTGTGATTATGCAGATGTGGTCTGTGGTGTCACCCTTGCCTCTTCTGTCACCAGACTGGACACTCACTTCAATGTCTTCTACCACTTTGCAACTGATGCCCCTTTCTGTACTCAGCACTGCTACCTATACATTGACATCACTTTCATGCTTCTTGCCTCCTGTTGCCTCATTCACTGTGCATCATTCCTCACTTAATACTGGTTCTCCTTGCTCCTTCCTTACCTTGCCATACTCATCTCCTCATTCATTCCACCTCCTACTTTCTTGCCCCCCCCCCCGACAGTCTTGCACCTTCTCCATTCCCTCCTCATGATCTACTGCTGGGAATTTGCTTTCTGTTCCCTCCTAACCTCCATGAGGAACAACCTCTCCCCACCACTTCTTTTTTTTTTTTGTTTTTTTTGGTTTTAGTTGTTTAACCAGGAATAGTACACTAAGCTGAAAGCTTTTTTACAGGAGTGACCTGGGAGCACAAGGAAGTTAACTGACTTGCTCAGGGTCACACAGTATGCAAGTGGAAACTGTGGGATTCAAACCCAGGTCTGGTCTGCTGGATGTCACCAGATTTGCAGCTCAAAGCCTTAGATCACTGCGCTATACTGCCTCCCTATCATCTGTTCTCTTCTTATCACACACTCAAGCATCAACTCAAACTCCTTTTTGCACCTTCCTGCTCCTTATCAGGCCCTGGCTAGACTGTACTGAATCCTCAACCATCCATTGTGAGATTGTTCTTCTCTGTGTACATTTGTTTACTTAGTCTCAACCTGGAAGCCTGCTTTGGGTCAAATTATCCTAGGTAGGCTGTGGTACCCATTCCTGTCTGTGCCTCACTTTCTGTTTATATTTTGTCAGTACAATTTACAATGTTGGTTACTTTCCCACTGCATATATTGTAAATATTGTTTTAGTTGTAAATGTTGCCAGTATTATTTTTCTCATATACAGTGCAACCTCGTTTATCCAAACACAGCGGAAGACAGTGATATTGTTCGGATAAATGGGTGGTTCGGTTAAACGAGTTTGCATTGAAGTTAATGAGGACAAAAGTAAAAATGCGCCTAAGTATAGTGTTAAAAGTAATATGATTTATTTAGTTAAAATTTGTTTTATTGAGACAAAAACAAATGAAATAAAATGTTAAACGTATAAATCTAAATAAAATAATCAGGGATTGTTTTTTGTTTTTTGGCTTCATTTAGTTTACAAAGCGCTTTTTCCTTCATTTGTCTGAGCAGGAGTGTGTGTGAATAACACTCCTGCTGACTTTTGAGCCATAAGATGCATTTCTCGAAGGCATCCAGCTCGTCCTCATCATTTGCTGGCTCAGTTTTTGTTTATTTCTCTGTTGTGATCGCCGTGATGTCATGATTGGTGAATTCCCCATACCCCAGTGAGCAGCCAACAAAGAGGTACTGTAATGAACTGAACTAAAAGGGTGTGAAACCTCTTAAGTAGCTAGTAATTAGGCAGCTGCATTTAATTTACAAATGAATGGATTTTACTTGTTAGCGCTTCGTTAATGCTTTGCTGAACTGCAAATTACAGGCAGCTGAAAGGAGCTACAAATACGGGGGACGCAACTCCAGTTCGGTTAATCCGGAGGTTCGGAAAATTGGGGGTCGGTTAAGTGAGGTTATACTGTATTGTCTTTAATGGCTACCACTGTAAGTAGTTTTCCTGGACCCCTTCCCTGTGTTGCACCTGTAAACAACCCTTGACTGAATCTGCTTTTCAAGTTTCAAGTTTATTGTTCAGGTTTTGGTCTTTACAAGAAAATTTCAAAACATTTAAAACACAGGGTTCATAAGTAGCACTAACTTGTACAGTTATATTAAAAATGTTAAAATATATGTAATATCTCATTACGAGACAGCAAAGAATCAGCAATAGGTTCTGTTTATATATCACATTATCTCTATACCACTCTCAAGTCCAGTACCAATTAGAATATAATACTGAATAATTTGAATATGCAGAGAGGTCAGCAAAGTTACAATTAGGGTATAGGTACATGTAATTTTAGATCATTATTTTAAAGGTATATATGACAATGATGTAAAGATAAGAGAGAAACAACAGTCTGCCATGATGTGAGACTAATCAGCTACACATAAAATTCACAGGAAAAAGGGAAATCTCAGTTGTATACAACATCTAAAGATTGAAGCATGTATCCATAAATGCCACAAATAATCTATCTAAGTATACCAATGTAATATTTAGAAAAAAGAAGTAGGAAATTAGAGGATAGAGGAGGCAACAATCTTTAGAAATCCTGAAACAGGAGTAAACAGGCCGTGAATGGGTTCGGGTCTGAATACCTACACCCCCATCCAAGTATCATGCCCGTAATCTCAAAGTTCCAAAATCAAAAAACTATTGAATATTGGAAAAAAAGCCAATTTGTGGTGAGTGTGCCTTTCCTGGTTACCAATATTCAGTCAATTAGTGGTTTGGTAACTACGCCTTTTTTAGACCACTGCAGAAGCAGGATAGGCCCATGCTTTGATGTCCAAATGTCCTCTAGAGGTTCTCCACTTGAGCTAAATATGAAGCCTTTCAACAATTTTATTTCAGCAAAATCCATTGGCTGGTAAAAGATCCAAAGATTACAGCATGCAAATGGGTCTATGGTGTAAAAAAAGATTTAAGCAATGACATCCTCTGTGCATCTGTGCACAAAAACATCACACAGTCTCAGAGGTTATTCTAGAAGAGAAAGATGTCCGGTTAAGCTTAGTTTATTAGAACAACCTTTGAGCAAATTACATTTTTTGAAAGGTGTCCAAGTCAGGCATGCAGGCAATACATAAATGTTTATTAAAAATGAAAATGTATTTACAACTGCAACATAATTTATCCTGTAAGTAAGATAATGAATAAAAGAACCCACAAGTGACAGTGCTGATTTACTGTTTCAATAGTAATTGATGGTTTGGGCCCATTCATAACTCTAAGAATGTTCAAAATGTACAAGTCTGGCTGTGGCTTCTCCATTGAGTTTGCATTTGCATTTTCTAACGATAGTAATACCGTAGTGCCACTATACAGTAATTAGAGTTGAGAAGATATTTCCACACCAACAGCCCAACTTTCAAAGGCAATTAGAAGGATGCAAGGGATTTGCAAGGGAGAGTTTGCCACAAGTGCCAACTTGCATCAAACCAGGAGGAATTTGCAATTTTAGAACTGCGGCTGCTGCAACTCTTGACACAAGTCCCTTGCGTCCTCTCCCCCCTGCTGAAACTTTGCATCTGAGGGTGACCCATGTTACAGGGCTTGCACCACAACTTTGGCACAAGCTGCCGTAAAATGAGGGCACTGTCACAACTTGCGTCCATGGTTATAAAATTGGGCACAAGTTGTGGAAAACCCTTGGCTGCAGGTATGGCAAACTTTGCAGGGATGCAGGGCCTGGTTGCAAGGCCTGCGTCCCAGTTTGAAAATCAGGCCCAAAATCTCAAGCTTCGGTCAACTGTAATTCAGTCATTTTTTAGCTTCGGGACATGAAATTTATAAGGATTATGAATCAGTCCAGGATCCAAGCACTTATCAGATAGGGTGAAATTAGGTTCAGTAGTTTTTGAACTACAGAGTCTCAAAAAGACATTAAAGGAAAACTAACATGAATTATAAAATGTATCAATATTGTTACCAATGGATATCTGCTTTACATAAGCTATTGGCTGAACATGTAACACTTTTAGGGTCAGAATTGTAACCCATTTAGTTGCCCCTCCCCTTATAGCTGCAGGCATCCATCTTCTAAATCACAAGCACAGGAAATGACATCACATCAGGGGAAAACAGAGGTAAAATACAGTGCTGTCAGTAATTTACAACGAATAGTTTTTGATCCCCACAACTCTCAGCGACATTTGTGGTAAATTGTGCTGATGACATTTTCAGGCATCAGCATCCCAGTCATCTTACAAAGTAAAGCCACTGTGTCATGGAGCTACAAGTATATTGCCCTGTTGTAAAAAAAGTTGTGTACTGCTAGTGCCAACAGTTTCCGAGCTCCTTTGGGGTTCTGTTGATTTCTACAATGTTGTGTGACATTTCAGTTGAGTGAAATTGTGTGGTTTGCAAAGAGTCCTGCTAGTACCATTCTAAACAATGTTTGCACTAGTGCTGTTCTACATTTCTTTGTATTGAAGCAGTTCTGTATAATTTTTGTTTCTCTAGCATCATTTTGTGTAATAAGAAGCAGTGTGGTCCATTGGTTTGAACACCAGATTTGCACCTGGGAGGTCACTGATTCAAAAAAGTTGTCCTACATGCTGGGCCTTTGGAGATCTTAGGGCTCAGCTCCGGGCAGCATGGGCAGAGATTGCACGCCTCAAATTTCATATTCAAGAGGAAATGCATTATAAGAACCACCCGTCATTTTCCCAGCATCCAACAGAAAAACCTCGACCGCAGAGGGTAGTTGGTCCAGGAGGTTGGCAGGTGGTTAGGAGGGGCAAATCAGGTGCCCCATCACTCACTGCTCTCCAACATATTACCTCCAAAAACCATATAAACACTACAAACAGGTATCTGCCTCTATCTCTGAAATCAAACAAAGAAGCAGAAGACACTGCAGAGCAGGACACTGCAGCACGGGAGCTAGCACAACAAAACTCACCCAAATCTTGAACCAAAACAAAAAAAGCAAAAAGGAAATCCCAAAAACTTCTGATCATAGGAGACTCCATGATTCAGGGAGTTGATACCCATCTCCAGCCAGGGTAATGGTCAGATGTCTCCCAGGTACATCAGCATGGAGAGACACTGACCGCATTGCTAAAATTGTTCACAAAGCAGGAGAAAACATTGATGTCCTAGTACACATAGGGACTAATGATCTCACCAGCCGGTCAGTTGTGGAGACCAAGGAACACTTGACCAGGCTGGGTGACAAACTATCATCTATTTTGTCTGGCATCACCTTCTCTGAGATCCTGCCAGTCTGGGAGAGGGGAGCAGATGGAAAGAAGGTCAGAGAAGGGGAGATAGGGGAGCTAAACATGTGGCTCAAGGGCTGGTGCCAGGAAAAAGGACACCGATTTGTAGGGAACTGGCAACAGTTCTGGGAGCGAAAGTTCTTTAAATTTGATGGACTGCATCTGACTAAGGAGGGAGTCAGTGCATTGGGGCAGAAGTTTGACATCTTTGCAGAATATTTAAACTAGCAAATGGGGAGAGAGGTGCAGCACCCCATACGTCGAATGGAAAGAACACCCCCCCCTCAGCTAGTGGTCAAACAGGGATTCAGCATGTTTGCAGTTCATTTGCATCACCAGATAAGAAAAAGGTTTGTCTCCATATGACAAACAGGGGTAATGCCAAACCTCACCCAACAACTAACACACCAAAATCTGGCCAATGGAAAATCATGTACACAAATGCTCACAGCCTGGGAAATAAGATCCCAGACCTGCGAGCAATAATGTCAGAGGCTAAACTGGACATAGTAGCAATTAGTGAGATGTAGTTACCAGTAACCACACTTGGGAGACTTCAGTACCTGGCTATGTATTGTTCAGAAGAGACCGAGGTGCAAAAGGGGGGGAGGGAGGCCTGTATGTCAATGAAAATATCAAAGCTACAGAAATTCAGAATACACATAAGGAGCCAGAAGAACTGTGGGTCACCCTGGAAACAGGAAATGGGACAGCCATAAGAACTGGGTTGTCTACAGGCCCCCAGACCAGGGGGAGGACATAGACACATTACTGTTAGAAGATATACAAAACATGACAGCTAAAGGGGAGGTTCTGATAATGGGAGACTTCAACATGCCGGATACAGATTGGTCAATACCAGCAGGAACATCTGCCAGAACTAGCCACATAGTGGATTCCCTGCAGGGAGGGCCTCAAACAACTGGTACAGCAACCACGAGAGACAGGGCTATCCTAGATCTAGTACTGACTAACAAGGAAGGGATCACAGATCTCCAGGTAGAGGTCACCTGGGGGCCAGTGACCATCACATGGTATGGTTCAATTTGGCTACTACATCTAAATCATCCCATTCCAAGGCAAAAATATGGGACTTCAGAGGAGCTGACTTTGATAAGATGGCCAACAGAGTTAAGCTAGTCCTGGCAAAAGAAACACAGGTGAAGGGTACAGGCAAAGTGGGCAAGCATTAAGGATGCAATACTTGGAAGCAACATCCCATTGTGTTAGACAGAAAAGGAAGTGCAAAAGAAGAAGGAAACCACTTTGGTTCTCAAATACAGTAGCAGAAAAGGTCAGAGCCAAAAGGCTGGCTTTCAGGAAATATAAGGGAACACAGCGGGATGAAGATAGGGAGGCATACCAAACTGCCCTAAGGGAAGCAGGAAAGGCAGTAAGGCAGGCAAAGTCCCAAACTGAGGAAAAACTAGCATGAGCAGTAAAAGAAGGCGACAAGACTTTCTATAGATACATTAGTGAAAGGAGAAAGTCCAGAGGGGGTATTGCTAAGCTTAATGGAGAAAAGGGAGCATGTGAGAGGAGGACCCTGTAAAGGCATCTATCCTAAATAGATACTTTTGCTCAGTATTTACTGAAGAGAAGGTGGTAGGCAGGGCCCACAGCTCAAGCACCATGGACACAGGGGAGGGAGGTGAGCACTACTCCCTTCACAAAAGAAAGGGTCCTACAAGAGCTTGCTAAGCTCAGGGTGGATAAGGCAATGGGACCTGATGGCATACATCCCAGGGTACTTAAGGATCTAAAGGTGGAACTAGCAGAGCCATTAGCAGAACTGTTTAGTGAGTCTCTGAGCACAGGAGAGGTCCCAGAAGACTGGAGAAGGGCTCATGTGATCCCACTCCACAAGAGTGGTAGCAGGGAGGAGGCAGGGAACTACAGACCAGTCAGTCTTACCTCAGTAGTGGGCAAGATTATGGAGGCACTCCTTAAGGAAAGGATAGTGCAACACCTGGAATCCATAGGGGCACAGGATCCAAGACAGCATGGGTTACAAAAGGAAGGTCCTGTCAAACTAATCTCATAGATTTCTTTGACTGGGTAACCAGAGTGGTGGACCAAGGGAGAGCAGTTGATGTTGCCTACCTTGACTTCAGCAAAGCTTTTGACACTGTTCCACATAGAAGATTGATAAATAAGCTGGGTAGGCTCGGGGTGGGTCAGAAGTTGGTCAACTGGGTGGCAATCTGGTTGATGGACAGAAAACAGAGAGTGGTGGTGGTAAATGGTATACAGTCAGAAGAGATGCAAGTCACAAGTGGAGTACCTCAGGGATCAGTCCTGGGGCCAGTCCTCTTCAACATCTTCATTAGTGACCTTGCAGATGGACTAGAGAGTAAGGCTTGTCTGTTTGCAGATGACACCAAGATCTGCAACACAGTAGATGATCCAGATGGGGTGGGCAGAATGAGAAGAGATCTGGATAAACTAGCAAAATGGTCAGAGGAGTGGCAACTGGGATTTAATGCAAAGAAGTGCAAAATCATGCACATAGGGAAGAGAAACCCTGAAGCCCCCTATAGGCTGGAAGGGGAGTTGCTAGCAGTCACAAAGGAAGAAAGAGACTTGGGCATCATCATCACTGATGACCTGAAATCATCCAAGCAGACCTCTAAAGCAGTAGGTAAGGCTAGGGGTGTTAGGGTGTATTAGTAGGGTATCTCAAGTCGTAAGAGGGAGGTAATGATCCTCTTTACAAGACACTGGTTAGACCCCATCTGGAGTACTGCATGCAGTATTGGAGGCCACACCTCACAAGGACATTAACCAAATTGAGGCAGTCCAGAGAAGGGCAACCAAAATGGTGCAGGGACTGCATCAGAAGACATATGAGGACAGATTAACAGAGCTCAATATGTATACCCTTGAGCAAAGGAGGGAGAGAGCTGATATGATAGAGGCATTCAAACACCTTAAGGGCATTAATAAGGTGAAAGAGTCTAACATGTTTAAATATAAGAAAAATAGCAGGACAAGAGGACACAGCATGAGATTAGAGGGGGGCCAATTAAGGGGGAATGTGAGGAAATTCTTTTCACAGAAAGGGTGGTGGATGCATGGAATGGCTTACCACAAGAAGTGGTGGCTATGAATACAGTGCAGGGCTTCAAACAGGCATGGGATAGGCATAAGGGAGCAATACAGAAGACTATGAATAGATAGGCCACTGACAGAGCAAAGGCCGATGGCACATTTATAAGGCAGAAAAACAAATGGGCAGACTGGATGGGCCTTGCGGTCCTTATCTGCCATCAACTTCTATGTATGCTTCTATGTAAACCTCAGTATAGCCAAATACTAACAGTGTGACCTTCAGCAAGTGACTAGACTTCCCTGTGCTCCCTTCCACTCTGCTGTACAAATGAGTAGAAATAGGATCCCACTGGAAACAAAATGTTAAATCAGTTATTGTTTTGTGCTGGTGTGTGATAGGGAAGATAACTGGTGTAAGTGATATTAGGACTACTCAACAGAGGACCCTTTAAAGGGTTCAAAAATTAAAAGTATTTATTTGAACATTCTAGAAATAGGCTTTCTTTTATCAAAATATAAAAACAGGTTTATTGTCTTTATAACTGTAACTTTTTCACTCTGTCGTGCCTTTCCAACATGAAACATACAGCAGCTCCTACTCGGCCCGCTCCTATTCTCCATCTTACTAAATGACCTGCCCACCACCTGTCCATACACATTCATACACATGTGTGTGGATGACATGGTCCTGTATGCTTCTGGCCCATCAACCATTGATGTAGCGACCAGGTTGCAGCAGGACTTCAATGAAGTACAGCTCTGGTTTTGTGCAAACCAGCTATTCCTCAATGCCAAGAAGACTGTCTTCATGACCTTCAGCATGAGGCAGAGACTCTCTCGGCTCACAACCATCCCCTCCTTCCTCACCCTGGATGGGACTACTCTGGAGACTTGCCCCTCCTTTAGCTATCTCAGGGTCTGGCTGGACCAGCATCTCGACTTTTCTGTACATGTCAATGCCATCCACAAAAAACTCTACCCCAAACTGGGTGCTGTCAACTTACAGGGCACTTGTACAGAAAATGATTCTCCCCATCTTTGACTATGGGGATATAGTTTAAAGTGCCACTTCCAAGTCCAACCTAGCCAGACTGGACCCCCTTTTCCACTCTTTCTGCAGATTCACCCATGACAGCCCGCCCTCCTCACACCACTGTGACCTCTATCAGTCTCTCAAGCTTCCCTCGCTCCATGACCACTGACAGGCACACTGCACCAAGCTCATGGCAAAGTACTGGTCCCAGTCCTTGCCTCCATACCTCGATGCTGTGCTAGCAGCACATACTCCTCATGTTTATTCCCTGAAGAATGCTGACACCTGCCTCCTGTCACTACCGCATATGTCCTCATTGATTGGTAAAGTAGCTTTCAGACACTGCATGCCCAAATTATGGAACACCCTCCCTGCAAGCACTTGGCTAATGCCCCCATCTCAGCACCTCAGCTACCTCATAAATGATCACTTCTCCACACTCTGTGCTTGTGGCTAGATGTGCCAGAAATAGAACATTTGCTTCAACCTCGCACCAGCTTACTGTTAATTTGACTCTGATCTTGTTCCTTGCTTGTCTTTCACAACTCCCATATCTCAAGTGCAGCTATGAATTAACGTATTTAGCTTAGCTGTGTTTTTGTACATACCTCTGTATTTTGTGTTGCAATATTGTACTTATATGTATTGTACAGTTTCTTCTCTATGTTTCCCCTCCCCCAGAATGCATCTGGAATCGAGCAGTACCCTTCTCTGTGTGCTCTCCCAGTAAAACGTTTAAATAAATAAGAAATAAGAACACCAACCCCCCAACATTTTTCATCACTGTATTGCTTTCTCAAGGGATGGAGCACTGTGAGCAAAAACAGTAATTGAATACATCCTAAATTAACATAAATTATTTGTTAATGGCCATTGGACAGCTGTAGTTAACATGCACTTGACCAAGTGATAACTTTCAGCACTTACTTATAGGTGAAAACAACTAGTCTGCTTCACTTGGCTAAGAGGAAGTAAAATATACTCAAGTTATGGCAGTGCCATTTCAAGTGTAATGTGCATGATTTTTATATAATTTTTTTTCTAGTATGGTATCAAATATGAAATATTAAAAGAGCCAATAAACTCAGAAAAGATACAATAAGAGGCTAAGTCACCAGAAAAAAGGGGGGGGGGAGCTGGAATGACAGGAAGAGAAAAGTGCAAAATACGATGTTCTGAGAGAAGAACACAAAAGGCACTCACATTTGATAACTCCCAATTTCTAAATAGTATTTCAATGCATCAAACAGTTAGTTTGATCAAGAAATACACCAGACAATCCTGTCAGGTTAGTCCTGAGACCAAAAGGATATTTTCATAAAACTGAGGTTTGTTTTAGAGTAACAAAAAGGAGCCTCTCTGATGAAACAAAGATAGAGAAACAGGAAGAAACCCAGAAGAAATCTAGGGAGGAAAAAACAAAAAAAAAGAAAGGCACAGTTAATACCTGTGCATAAAATATGAAAACTATTTGGCATTAGAAACAAAACTATCATTAACATAAAGTTTACATACAGAGACTATGGTCTATAAAAGGGGCGTGTAATATATTTCTTCATTTAAACCTAGTCCCCCCCTTTGTAACAAAACAATCCATGGTGTCTCCTTTTAAAGGAGAAGCCTGATTCTTTTTCCCCCCTCTGGGCAATGGATGTATGAACTTGAACTCCCATGAACAGTGATGATTTGAGGTTACAACTGTGCATAGTCTTAACATGTGCACCTAGTGCATTATTGGTTTTTCCAGATAGGATGGCTCTCACGTATTCCTGTATGCATTCTTTCTGCATACATATTGTTCTCACTAGGTAGACTAATCTGCAGGGACATCAGGATAGGTAGACCACAAAACAGATCCTACATGTGAAGAGTTGCTTGATTTCTATGTGTCTATCAGTGAGGGTATACTTGAAGATGATACATAGAAAGCCAGCTTTGCTGGCATTGCAACTTCCGCATAAATGGAAACCTTTGTGTTGTGCTGGCAACCACTTTAGTGTTTCTTTGGTAGCCTGATTAAAGTAGATATGTGTCAAACTGTCCTCTAAATTCTTGGCCCTTCTATATGATATCAAGGGGGGGCCTCCTCTACTGCTTCTTTAAGTGTTGCATCCGATTTCAAGAGGCACCAGTGTTTTTTGATGATGCCTGCAATTCTGGGGACAACATATATTCCATGACAAATGGCATTTTGCCAATTTCCTTCTTTTGTTTGTTCCCTTAGGTGGCAACAGTGTGTTCCTATCCAGGTTATTGGTTCTGGCTGATTCCAAGAGTGCTATGTCATAGCCTCTCTCCTGGAAGTATCTGGTCATGTACTCTGCTTCTAGCTCAAAATCTTATTCCTAAGAGCAATTTTGTCAAACCCCAAGGAACTGTTCATATGGTATCACTCTGATGGCGGAATGGAACACTCTCAGCTCTCAACAATTGATTGCCTGCTGTTTCTTTCTGGAAACATTTAGAAAAGATGTTATTCTCATTCACTTCACAATTTGGAATTGAATGTCCAAGAATTCAGATTGTTTCTTGTCAAATTGATGGGTGAAATGAAGGTTAAAATCATTCCAATTAAATCAAGTAATGAAGTCTGCTGCTGCTGACTTGGATCTGCCCCCCCCCCCACACACACACACACACACACAGGACATCATCAATAAAGCATTACCAATTTATCACTTTAGAGAAAAAAGAGTTTTGGGAAGGGTTACAATCAATATATTTTCCCAGTAAACATGTATATTTCTACCAGTAGCCTAAATTCAAGCAGGCATAGGATGGAGCGGTGCCACATGTTTGTAACTAAAAATGTTTGTGAAAAACAAAAAAGTTATGAATTAACATAAAATCAAGTGACTCCAACAAAAAAAATCAATGGGTACAGCAGCAGTATCATCTTCCCCCTCAAGAAAAGATTGAACTGTTTCTATGTCCTGTGCATATGGGATGGAGGTGGTCAAAGATGAGGCATCAGCTGTAATCTATGAATGTTCATTACGCTATTTCAAATTGTTGACCCTATTCAACACATACATACTGTCTCCAGGAAAAAAAGGTACAACTGTGACTAACTCTTTGAGATAGCTGTCCACAAATGTGGACAGATTTTCTATTAGAGAACCCCCTCCTCAAAACAATGGATCTCCCAAAGGGATTGTTGACATTTTTGTGTACTTTGGGGAGGGCATACAAAGTGGGAATTATAGGATTATTTCATGTTAGCTGTTCTGCCTTCAGCTGATTAGTTTGCCTAGAACACAATGCATCATCCAATAACTGAGTGCCCTGGTTTAAAAAACAGGGGAAGGGGGCTGCTGTTTAGTTTTATACAACTGACTGTGTCACTGAGCAGTCTCAAAATTTCTTTTTCATCATCAGTTTTGCACATTATAACAATTTCCCTCTTTATCTGACAGCTTAATTTCCACATCAGTGACAGTTTTGAGTTGTTCTAATGATTCCCATTCTCCTATAGATAAATTTGAATATTGTTGGCTCCAGTTTTCTTTGAAATGTCTGTTGACATCATTATTAACAAGTCCCTGAAACAAGCTTATCAAGGGATTACCTTTACGTCCCCGACGAAAATAGGATCTTGCTCTGAAATGTCCATTGTCTGTCTGAATCATTGGTTCAGTGTCCAGTGGGGTTGCCAGGTTAGTCACTGCTTGTGGCTTTGTTACTTCTGCAAATCCCTCCTCTGAAAAAGATGGTTCTGTTATTTCCTGAGAAGAAAGGCCCATGTGTGTGTCATTCGCCAGTGTAACATTTTTATTTTCCAAAGTTTCCAGGTAGTTTTTGTTCATCACTTGGAAATCTATATATTGTTCATCCAGCAAATCGCCAGCATTTGGATGCAATTCTGAGTTGTTTCCTCTTGATTCAAATTCTGACTTAACATTGTCATATCAGTTACATGAATAAATTGTTTTAAATGTATTCTTCAAAATAACTTAATTTATATTGCAGTTGGAGCAATTCTGATCATTTTAGTGCACATGAAAGCAAAGTATAAGTGCCACGCAATAAATAATACAGTGCAAATTACAGAATGCATAGGGAGCCTCACTGAGGCATTGCCTGACTGCCCTGCTGCTTTGCTTAGTAAAATTTCATCAGTGGGCCTAGTGTCATGTTGGAAGTTACTGCTTTTAAGGACAATATTGATGATATCATCACCCATACCATACTGTAGTTTAAAGCTCGCTTTTTGGAATGTCTGTTGATCATGTCCTATACAACTTCTAAAGTGCTAGTAGTGTGCTGGGAAACTCCAATGTTCAATGACTAAAACAATTTACAAAGGTGTAGTTACCATTACTACAGTACATTTAAAGTTGTCACTTTTTATCAACAATAGTAATGTTTATAAAAGATAACTATCTCTGAAATAATAACTACAAAATCATCTAAAGCTTGATTAGTATTAAGCAAGAAACATCAATAGTTGTTAGTGCAGCATATCTTACTTTGCATATACAGGAATACTTTTATTTTTCCAAATGGACACTCTTAACCTACTTCTTTCAGTGAGTGATCTCTCTGAAATTAATTTCAGTACCCTCAGATCTAAATTAGTTGACCTTGTAGGATCCAACTCAGGGTAGGTAAATGATTGAGCCATCTGAGGCCATTCCATTGGTAGGTCAGATTTCATGGAGCAAAGTTAGGTGGTACCTGCTGGAAAGAATAGGGAGTAGATGTGGTGGTAGTGGGTGGAGGGACACCAGAGATTTGTTGTCCCGGGCAGGGTGAGGGGTTTCACTTGAAACCAGGGACTGCTCGGTGCAGTGTTGGGGTGAGGAAGGAGAGTACCAGTGAACACCACAGACTGTGTGGTATGGGGGGGTGAAGGTGGGCATCCCACAGCACTATGGGGACTGTTATACAAGGGTGGGATAAGGGTGGAAAGCTGTGACCCAGTACATCTTGCCTTTAAATGTACTATCAATTGTCAATCCAGGGACTGTTTGCAGTATTAATAATACTGGCCAAAGGCCTGTGCTGTCAACACTAAATTGTATGCAGGTGTTTTCATATACTTTTTTTTCTTTGTTAAAGGACATTTGTAGCAAAATAAAAACAATGTTAATGCATCAGTTAGGGATTAAACACAAGGGGCAGGATTTTCAAAATGATCTGCCAAAGATTAATCTACTCCATGTTCAAAGTAGAATGCTGCTAGCCTTAGGGTGCCAAGTCACTGCAGTACCAAATGCCTTTGTCGCTGACCTCTCTTTTTGCAGGGGACTGCGCCGCCCCGCTCTCCCCACACACTTCCCCAAACTAAATATTCTAATTCCAGGGTGGGGTGAACCTTGGGGAGGGGGCAACAAACTTGAATTTTAGTGCTGTAGTGACTCAGCACGCTAATGCCGGCACCCTGATGCCCTGAAGTGAAGTAGAAATAGGTCCAAACATGCTATGCCATCTATACCTAACAGTGTCCAAGGTTTGCATCCAAAATGGACATAATTGTGTCCAAAATGGATGCAGTTGTAAGTTGCATCCAATTTGGATGCAGCCCCATCCATTTTCTGTTGCAAATTTAGATTTTTGCCATAAGCTGAAGCAACTTTTGAAAACAGTAGCAGGCTGCCTCACGAAAATGGATGGATGCAGATGCTGCATGCATTTGCACATACATCCAGCCCTTTTGAATCCCTGCAGTATCAAATGTGGGGAGCTACAATGTTAGGGTAAAAACCTCACTCTTAGGGTTATGTGTAATCTAGGGCTATACATGGTTATACGTCATCAGGGACCATGGTCATTCATGGTTTGTCCATGACTGTAACCATGGTATCCATGGACAACAATTGATGGTAAATGGCCCCGTTACAGATCATGGTCAATATGGTTTGAAAATTGTTCAAGTTGACCATGACTATTCATGGTTGTTAATTCACAAGTTTCCTGCATTATAAAACACATTTTTGCTCTGCTCAGGTAATTTAGTTTGTTCCAGTAAACTTAACATTCTGTGATGAATACATAAGTATGTGTTTATTTATTTATTTATTTATTTTTAGTTTTTGTTGACCGGGTAAGTGCACTAGACAAATCCTGCCTATTTTCAGGCATGATCTGGGGGAGGGGGATACAGATGAATCCCAACTGAATGTGAACCAGATTAAGCTGTTGGTGGTGTTTTTAGTGAATGTGTTGATAATATGTATTCATGCCATATTAAATACATATCAGCACATACTTTTGAAATAACTTTCATCTACTCACCCATTACTGCTGTTGTTCCTTTCTAATGAAGTCCCTCCTCATTCATAACTGATAGAATGGCCAAATTCCTATTTATTATCACCATAAAATTAAACTCTATGTGGTTATTTCTCATATTACTTTTTTATACACAATTTATTTCTTTATGTAAACCTTATTTGTCTTTATAGATTGTGAAGATATTGTGACTATTTATATTAGTATAATGTGTCAAATGCTGCATTTATGCAAATAAAATATACACATTTTAACATGGTCTATTGATAGACCGCAGATTTTAGGAATACAGCTACAACTTGAATATAAGTTGAGAAGCAGTATTTTACTTTGAAAAAACAAAACAAATATATGCTAGGTAACTATCATTTACAGGTGCAAAAAGTGATAGCATGATTTAGTTTGACAACAACACAAAGGGGTTGCTTCTGGACAGCTGTGCTAAAAAAAGTTAATCACAACCAAATTGAACTGGTAGTAGCACACATAAACCAAGAGATACAAACAATGGTGTGTGAAATCTCAAATAATTGATCATCACAAGACAAAATCAAAATGATGGCACTCTTACAGATAGAGCAGATTACTAGCCGGTAGTGTAACCAACCCTGTAACAGATGTACTGTATCACCAATAAATGTTTTATTTTATTTTATTATTTTCTTTGTAACATATTTTTTAGGTCATGTGGAAAATGGGATTACAGTTTATTTATTTATATATTTATTTATTTCAAAAGTTTCACCATTAATGACATACTGAGCTGGTAAGAGCTTGTTTCCAGATGTGTCCGGGGGATAAAAGAAGGTCATGAATAACAATTAGAAAAGCATTTACATAGCAGACAAAAAACATAACTAAGCATCATATAACAAGCAACAAGAGTTCATTTCAAATCTGATGTCCCTGGGCCAACAAGTCATTGTGGGTAGTAGAAGTATATTTATTTAAAATACTTTTGTTTTGCTTTAACATCAAAGGGCTGAGTCCCTTTTCATACCAGACATGTTTTGAATGTATACCATGGCCTAGGTAAGGCCAGATATTTCCAGCTGGCAAACTGTGATAATGACAAAAGAAAAAAGCTCTAAATAACAAATCCAATTTGGATCAATCTGGGAAAAAGGTAGTCTACTTTTGATGATCAAAAGCAGAGAAGATATGATGTCAGAGAGTCCAGTCTCAAGTTGTAAGGATAGTGGGCCAGCCAGCCAAAGGTATTTCTGTAGTATGTTTGCAGTGAGAGGCCAGTTATGTTTGAGATTTTGAGCTAGCAACATCAGAGCTGAGTCTGTCATAACTCACCCATTCCCAGTTAGGGGTATGATTCTTCTACTCAGAATCTAGATAGCTTTCAGTTAGGATTTTCCTGTATGATTGCGATCTTTTCTAAATTTGCTTATTTTTATCACTGTATGAATACTCTGTTCCCATAGTCTTTAGTGTGTATTATCCTATAACATATGTAAATATAATGGAATGTTAAATGTTATTTTTATATACTTCATGCTTTCCATGACTGAGTCATTTTGAGTATAGATAACCAGGGTTAAATTGGCAAGTCTGTGATCCATTTCTGAAAAGACAGGCTGCAAAGCTACCATACTTACTGTAAGGCAAAGAGTTCTCGGCTGTAACAAAAAAGGAGGGTCATTTGCCCTTTGGGAAAGAGCACTGTACTGTGTGAGCAGTGACTCTAGTGGGATCTGTACCTAGCAATACTCCAAGTGAGAGTCACGTTGAGTGGTGGCAGCATATCAAGGTAACCCTTTCAGGCATCTGAAGAGTTGTGAAAACTGGCAGCAGTGCATACTGAGTTCTGGGAGAAAACCAGTCTTGACAAACTGGTTGGCAGTGGTTGAGATCTAAAATGGATTGTCAATAAAAAGGTTATCTGTCCAGTCACAGAACAGGATATACAAAAGGGGATAGTGTATATACTACCATTTTTATATTGTTGTAAGTAAGAGTAGATAGCTAGAAGATATCATGTCTCTGCCATATGAAAAATTGAAGTTGGCACACCTTGAGGAGCTGTGCAAAAGCAGATGGCTTGTCTTTGAGGAAGGCCAGTCATGGGGCAGACCTCATAGACCTCTTTGAAAAAAGTGACCACGGCAGCAGTGCAAAAATGATCACAGCTAGCCAAAGTCATGAGATGGAGGCTAGGGAGATTGCAAATGACCCATAGCCTATATAACTGGGCCAGCTGTGGAAACAGACTGAATACAAATGATGCAGCTGGAGCTCATCCTGGTTAAGTGAAGGCAGAGGCTGAGCAGCAGAAGTCAGAGGAGAGAGAGACTGAAAGGAAGAGACATATATCCCAAAAGAAAAGAATGTGCAATAGAAAGGGAAAAGTAACACAGTGGCTTACACCTAAAACAAGGAAATTAATTTCTAGAAAAAAAGGATTCTATAAAATTATGAGGTGAAACCCTACTACAGCAAATGTAAATAGATGTAAGGAGACAACAAAGACATGTAAGAAGGAAATAAGGAAAGCTAAAAGGGGGCTAGAGGTAAAATTGGCCAATAATACATCTAATCATAAACTACTATATGGATATATAAATTCACTAACTAAAAAGCCACAAACAGTCGGGCCACTCAAACATAATGGAAAAGAAATAACCAATAATAAAGAGGTGGCAGAGGTGTTCAATTATTTTGCTAGGTTATATCAGGAAATATCATTACAAGGTAGATCAAGCAAGTATAGAGGAAAAGGAAAATAATAGGGAGGCAGTATAGCACAGTGGTTTAAGGGTCTGAGCTGCAATCTGGTGACATCCAGCAGACCAGACCTGGGTTTGAATCCCACAGCTTCCACTTGCATACTGCGTGACCCTGAACAAGTCACTTCCCTGTGCTCCCAGGTCACACCTGTAAAAAAGCTTTCAGCTTAGTGTGCTACTCCTGGTTAAACAACTAAATAAAAAAAAAAGGAGATAGGTTTAATGAGATATATAGTTAGGAAGTACTGAATAAATTACTCAAGCTAGATATAGCAAAATCACCAGGGCCAGATGATATGGGACTGAAATTACCTAAGGAAACTGAGCTAGAAATATCAGCACCATTGGCATATATTTTTAATAGGTCACTAATGTTTGCAGACATGCCTAGGGACTGGAGATGTGCAGTGGTAATTACGATATATAAAAAGGGATTAAGAAGCAACCCACTGAACTGCAGGCCAATTAGTTTGACAAGCTGCTAGGAAAAGTAATGGAGGGATGTATCAAAGATAGAATGAATACACAGATGGTGAAGTTACATATAGAGGACAAATACCAGCATGGATTCACAGCAGGGCACTCATGTGTGACTAATCTGGTTAGTTTTTATGAGAATATAAGTGATGGTTTGGATAACGGAATACCCATGGATGTCGTATATCTAGATTTTAAGAAGGCATTCGATGCAGTACCCCATGATAAACTAATAAGTTAGTGGACTATGAAATTTACTATAACCTTATCAAGTGGATAGAAAATTGGTTATCTGATAGAGAGCAGAGTGTGAAGATACTGGCAATGGTGCAGCGCTGTCCACGTCTTCCTCTTCTTCCGCTGTGCCGGAGTTTGCTACAGTATTGCAGATAGATTCTTCTGTCAGATCTTGCTCTGTCTGCCTGCTGGCATCAATGTTGAAGAACAGCTCAAACTCCTGAGCAGTGAAGTTAGCAGGTCTGTTTACATCTGCCAGAGGGTCGTCATCTTCAACTGCACTTGTGGTTACATCGGTAAACTCACTGACATCCAAAGCATATCCAGCCTTTCTGAAGTAGTTGATGATCATGCTTGCTTTCACAGTGGTCCATGCAATGTGCATCATAAAGATTGCATCTAACAGATTTACCCTCCAGGCAGTCTCTGATGCCAAAGCCATGGAACCACTGTCAATTATCCCAACAATCCATTCTGAAAACAGGGATGTGTAGTGGCCCTTCAGGTTTTTTATGACCCCCATATTGAATGGCTGGATTAAACTGGTTGTGTCTGGTGGTAAAAGTTGAATTTTTATATTTCTGACTTTACTTTCAAGGTACAATGGGTGTGCACTGCAGTTGTCAACAAAAAGAAGCACCTTGCGCCTTCGCCTTTTAAGCTGGCTGTTCCAGATATGCAGGAAGTCCATGAAAATAGCAGCTGTCATCAAAGCATTAGTTGAGCTAATATAATTCACAGGCAGTGTTGATAAATCTTTTGGATGGCAGCGAGGTTGCTTACTTTTTGCTGATCACAATCAAGGGAAGTTTTTCTGTGCCCAGCATGTTACTGCAGCACAGAAGGGACACATGGTCCTTCGCTCCCCCCCCCCCAAGGAGCTCCACATCCTTCTGAATATGCCCCCAGTTGGGATATCCAATGTAAAAAAAACATCAGTTTCATCTGCATCAAAGATGTCAATGGGGGCATATTCAGTGAGCAGGGTAGGGAGCACATTTTTAATCCAATCAGTAGCAGACGGCTCACTGGCGTCCATGCGCTCCCCATGCTCCCGCTTACACACAATGTTGTGCCAACCTTTCCAATGACATAGCTACCCATCTGTTGCCTCAACATCATCATGATGAAGATGGGTGGCTATCTCGTTTGCTTTTTTCCTAAGAACCGGTCCGAAAAATGTGAGCTCCCTTGCTGACCGCATTAGCAAACCAGAGGTTAAGGGCATCCTCCTCCTAAGTGTCATTACCTTCTCTCTTTTGTTTTCTGTTGGGTTACTGTTAAGCTGCACTTTGGACTGCAGTTCCACTTTTTTTAGACTGATGTGGCTGACCTAACTCTTGAAAATCACAAACTGTTTTATCACTTTGGCCAAAGAAGCACCTGGCTGCTGCAGTGTATCAGTGACTTTAATTTTTTTTAGTCTGCCAGAGGCAGATCAACTCTCTTAGTTGCCATCAGAGCAGATCAGGAGACATAGCAGAAGATGAGAACCTCTGACCTCCAGCACAGCTCATGGTCAGTTTAAGCAGAAACAGTAGTTTTTAAAGGCTGGCAACAATATGTTGATGTGTTAATGAGCTGCTAATTGATTAACTGCGGAGAACAGCTGAGCATTATCATCCTTATTAAATGACACCAGCATCCCCATTATAAGAAGCAGAACTAATTGAATTGCTTGGCCACTTAATCAGTGCCAGGGCATCATCCCGTTGAAATGAACATCCCCACTAAGCGCATCTCGATTAAATGTCTTGTACTGTATACTCTAGCGTGGTTTCGCACTGTGCTTAGATTACAGGGACCATACCGCACGGTTTTTACCCGCACTATTTTTACTTTTGGTAAATTGATCTGGTTCCCTTAATAGGAGCTATTGCTGGGGAACAAGATCCTGAAAGGGAAAATAAATAGAGCGGTGCTCCATAAAACAGGCTAGGCTAGTTAATCGCTGCCAATATGGGATGTAATGCATCTCTGAAATGACCAACTGGCAAAAAGCTTGCAGATTCATGTTGCTGTGCAGTGCAATTTCTCATAGACATGGAAAACAGCCAATCTTAAAAGAGCTGCAACTGAAAACAGCAGTCAGAGTGGTTTAGAGGCTCATGCAGAAGTCTGGAATCCACTGGAGGGTGCCAAAGCCCTTGAGGAACAAATCCTGAAGGAAGTTGCAGGAGGACTCCTTCAGCTGGTGATTATGTTATGCTGTAGCCAGACGATGATGGCAGGGACATCACAAACCTGGAAGTGGAGGGCTCAGAATGAGAAAAAAAAACAAAAAGGATTTACTACAGAAAAAATCGGAGGAGCCCCCCAAAAAGAAACATGGCCAATAGAAACTCCAGATACAGACAGAGGCAAGTAAGGGAAAACAGCTAGGTAACAGGGAAGAACGGGGGAGGGGGTGCTGAACAAGCTGCAGAGAGATACACAGCAAGGGAGGAGAGACCAAAAGAACAGAAGCAAGGAGACAGGGACGGGGAAGAGATATGGAATGGCAGAAAAGGCAAAGGCAGGACATTAAGAAAAGCCACAGAGTGGCAACAGAGGAGACGGAGGAGCATGGGGAGAAGAGAGAAGGAGGCAAGCAGAAGGGGAAGCACAGCAGCATGGACCATGCAGCTGCTTGGAGCTCGAAATGTTCTGAGCATAGACTGAGGGGGAGGCTGGCTTTTATTGGAGTAGTGGGAGTAGTTTATTCCCCCACATTGAATCATGGGCAAAGCCCTCCCATTTTGCTGGTAGGCTGGACTGATCCTTCCTTGAAGTCAAAAAGACGAAGTCACACAGGGGTGGAATATCCCTTTCCATGTCCTCGTCACTGATCCCTCCTGCTTCTTCAACTACAGGGCCAGTCGAACCTGCACCTTCTGATTCACTGGGCTTTCCAGCTCAGCTGATGGCTTTCTTTGCTGGTTGTTGGTGGGTACCAGTTCCTTAGGCATATCCTGCAGTACTGCAGCAGTTGATGTGGTTGACTCTGGCTCTCTCGTTTCAGGTCGTGCAGGCACCATAAAGTCCTTTGGTGCCAACAGCTTTGATTTTTCTGGCAGTGTCACTCCCTGTCCATGGCCCATCCACAGGCCACTGGCATCCAAAGCTGCGCCACTTTGTTGGGTAAAGGAGATCATCAACCACTTGACTCCATGCTTTCAGCAGCTGGTGGCAAACTCTGCTGAGTGCTCAGCTCTTCCCAGCCTTCAAAGTCTGATTCAGTGGTGGTGACTGATCCAATGGGCCTGGGGCAAGACAGAATTTGTCACTCCTGGCCCCTCGAACTGGCGCAGGGCACACTTGGTCACTGCTGACTTCTATACTACCTCCCACATCAACCAGAGCATGGCAAGTGGTATCCTTGGATGCATAAGAAGGGATATTATGAGCAGAAAGCAGGAAGTTATCATGCCCCTCTACAGATCCCAGGTGAGGCCACACCTCAAGTACTGTGTCCAGTTCTGGAGGTTTCACCTACAAAAGGACATCGACCATCTGGAGACGGTGCAGAGATGGGCCACAAAGATGGTGCAGGGGTTGCATCATGAGCCATATGAGACAAGACTCAAAGAGTTGAATTTATTCTCTCTGAAACACAGAAGAAACAAGGGGGACATGATAGAAACATTTAAGAACATCAAGGGAAATTTCACAGCTCAGAAGGAAAACCTCTTCCAGGAAAACAGGGCAGCGCATACAAGACAGCACAACTTGCATCTGGTGAGAGGCAAGTTTAAAAGCAACTCTAGAAAGTACTTTTTCACTGAGAGAGTGATAGACCCATGAAGCAGCCTGTTGCCAGAAGTGGTGGCATCAAAGACAGTAAGGGAATTCAAACTCGCTTGGGACAGGCAATTTGGGCAACTTAGGAAAAAAATATAATTGGGGTGGTAGCCACCTTGGACAGACTAGATGGACCACATGGTCCCCATCTGCCAACACTTTTCTTATGTTCTTATGAGGGGACCGTTACGTCAGATGCCACAGGAGCTTGAGTCATTTTTTTGGTGACCACAGGTACCATGCAGAATCACACTGAACTACTGGCTTCTCCAGCTGCCACCACAGTCTGCCTGCCAACAAAGTCCAAGCTCTCCAGGGCTCATCATTCTCCACCCAGCAGGATTTCCATGGCTTAATCATATGGGCAGAACTTCAGTGTATTTGCAAAGTCCTCACATGTTGACCCATATGCTCCAACTCCGGACCAACTGGCATCACAACTTTCCTGTCAGGGCATGAAATTCCTTTACTGGTCTGTGCCCTATTATACAGTCCCAAATGGCCAGGGATCATATCTGCCACACACAACCCTTGCCCAGCACTCTTCCAAAGTAAAAATAAAATGTCCAGCATGCCAAACACATCCCAGACGAGTCCCCATGTTGTGCCCCAGTAATCTCTCAGTTTGGGGCTACTTGCTCCCTCTCGACCTCCTGGTGGAACTCCTCTGGCTTCAGTGGCAACTGTCCCCAAAACAGTGGAAGACACATCCCAGAGAGTCACAGGACTCTGACATTGTGCTATTCTCTTCAGGATAGCGGGGCTTCTCAAAAGGGCCTTCACTGCCTCCATGTTTCCCAGCAGACCCTCTTTCTCAGCTCCTTCTCTTTTCCTGTTGTCTCCCTGCACAGCTGACACTACCTGGTAGGTATCCTCCTCTGTCACTGTGCTCCTCCAACACTCCCACCTCTCTCTGTGTTCATCAAGCTGCTGGCATGGGCCAGAGAGGGCAATCAGCCCTGCCCGGCCCTTTCACTCTCCTCCCCATCTCTCTCTCCCCTCCTCTCCCCCAGGGATGACTCCCCTTCCTGCCAAAACCTCATGGTTAAATACCCCGCACACCCATAGTGACCTCCTGACTTGCAGCAGCTCCTGCCATGTGGCACAGGGGTTAACCATCTTTTCACCAGGTGAAAATAACTCCCAAAGCCCTATAGTGCAGAAGATATTGTACACTCCCTGAAAGGGGATTACATTCATGACCTAAAAATTACAACTTCAATTAATTTGGGCTGATCACTGCTGTACTGTGACCACATTGAAACATTATTGGCAGTGAAAATTAATAGTTCTACAGTATTTAAAATTGCCTAGCTCCAGCAATATTTTCCTGTAGCTCTAAAAGTCCACACCTGTTTTGTTCATGTTGAAAACACCAACCATTAAGCAGGGACTTTGTCAGTAAATTTTTAACAATGTATTTACCTACAATTTCTTGACCTAGGCAGTTGACCAAGTATTTAGAGTGCAGAGCTCGTAACTTGGAGACCAAGATTTGATTCCCACAGCTGCCACTTACACCTGAGCAAGTCAATTAACCTCCCTGTGCTTAACCTCTCTGTGATCTCTCTAATGGCTGTCATTGTGCTGTTCATATTTCTCTATGCACTCAAAATAACTGCAAGATGATTTCCCCTCCCTCTCCTGAGTTGTAAAGTGGTGTATTTTGAATGAAATGCACTTATCTAAAATAAAATTTATTTCCTTTCCTATCATAGCCCAGTTGAAATGCAGTTGCCCATATTTTATGACAGCCTTCTTTTATCCAGTTATATATTTAAATGGGCTGAGGCACTGAAAGGTTGTGACATGCTCAAAGTCGCACACTGAGTATGTGACTTTTGTAAGATCTGAGCCTGGGTCTCCCAAATCACAGTTCTGTCCTTTAACCACTAGGTTGCTCCTCCGCCATATAACCATAACTACATACTATAAGGAAAAGTGGTAATGTTGCAAATGGCTTTCCAACAAAGGCAAGACATTAAGGATGCTGATGTCACAGTGTAGACTACAAACTAGAACAAGGCAATCTTGCTGTATATACAGGGAGATATGCATCATTTGAAACACTTAGTAGGTGCTACAGTACCTTCACTGTGCCTGTGGCAATTAGACTAGGCTGGTGTGAGTAGCAAAAATTCAAGAACAAAGTGTTCAGTTCAAATACCTAAGCTGACATATTTTATTCCGTACTTACAATCACAAAACATGCACATTTTACAGCTTGAAAAATCCGCCCTTGCTTTTAAAAATAACCTGTTATATTTATGTAGGCCCTAACTGAGGTTCAGATTAATCAACCACCTGATTAAGAGGCAACTGACAAAGCTTGCTATGCTACTGCCAATTAGATCATACAGAAATTTCAGACTGATCACAGCTGCCTGTCATCAGAAATTACTTGCAGTTTCTATATTTGGCAGTATTCATATTGTAAGCCCCCCAAATGGGTTTACCTTTGGAGTCCTTCAGCTCCGGTGCTCTACCGTGGTGCTGTGTTCTGTGGCTCCTGGTGGGAGCTGCATCTTGTGACCCCTTGTAGTGCAGCTTGCAGCTGCAGCCATTTTCCCCAGTGTCTCTGTTTGGGGCCAGGCCAAGTGCTGGGATCTGTGCCATGCCTCCGGGCATGGAGGGAGTGATCTTGGGTCCAGTATGACAAGTTGGCTGGCTCACGACCACTCCATGGTGTAAATAAATAATAAATAATGTAAATAAAGATGGTGGTTCCATGCACATTGAGCATGTGCGGCCGCTGGCTTAGAAATTTTAAAGGAGCACCTGCTCCTTTTCTCTGGTGTGGTTTCTGTGCCAGCTGGTGCTGATTGGGGGGCATTTTGTAAATAGTTTGCTTGGGACTACAGGTCCCAGGAATCTTAGGGCACAATGTTTTGGCACCTTAGGGCTGGTCCGTGATTGGACCTCAGGGGATTTTTGGTTCCTAGTTAGAGAGGACATAAAAGGGAGAGCCAGAAGAGATTTGGAGAGGGTGCAGAGTGAGAAGGAGGAGGAGTTTGGGCACGTACCAGCTTGGCCATGCAGCCGGGTTGTTTGTTTTTGTGTTGGGCCACACAGTTTTATTCGGGGAGAAGGATATGGTGGTGGCCGCTTCTTCCTGTGCCCTGTGTTTGGGGTCAGCCTGCGGTTTTGGTCCCTTGACAAGGACAAAAATGAAAAGTTTGCTGCCGGCAAGGGAGCACATCTGGAGGAGGCCAAAACATGAGGTGAGAGGGTTTAGTGGTGGGCCAGGGGTCCTGGACATCCCTTGGTCCTAGTCTGCCCCTCTGGCTGTGAGTGGGCTGTTATTCATGGGCTCTGTGTCCAAAAGGAGCCAGTGCTGAGGGTAGCTGTAAATCTGGGCAGCTGCTCCTCAGAGGTTTGTACTCAGTGGACATGGAGGGAGGAGCAGATGAAGAGGGTGGCCTTTGCCGGGTCGGCCTTCCCCTAGAGGTCCATGCTCCTCACTAGGAGTTGGGAAAGGAATAGGAGAAAGGAAAGCTTTGTTGCTGCCAGTGTGTTCAAAGGCTTGATTCAACTACAAGTTTTGCTGCCTGCATTTTGGACTGTAGCTGCCAAGGCTATGGGTAGCCACCTGAACTAACTTGCTCACGTTTGTGACCTTTGTGGTCCAGAGCACCACTAGCTTTGATGTGACCTTTTCGGTCCAGAGCCATCTATTTGTGTTTTACTGCTCCATCAAGTGACTGTTACTGTTTTTATCAGCTGTTCATTAAATGGGATCCCCTGTTTTCTGCAGTTCTGGTGTTTGCCTCATTTGTTGGAGGAACTGTCTTGCTGCTAAAAGTAGTTTGCCTTCACAGCCAGTTCCAGTGTGGTCCAGGATTTGATCCCAGAGAACCAACGCACCAGTGAGGATGTCATTGAGAGGCCTGCCTGGTGAAGAAAGCCTCCAAATGCCTGTGAGTGAAGTTGGCAAGGCCAGGCAGGTGAAGGCCATAGTCATCCCTTCAGTGTTCCAGTTTGTCACTCAGAAGGTTCGTGGGCATCCTGATGGAGTTAATCCATCACCTGCACCTCCCTTGGGAAATCCAGGTACTGTTTTCCTATTTTATTTCTAGACTTTGTTTTCTTGGTTGTACAGTGCCCCCTTCCCACCTTTGCACCATCAGGATACCCCTAGACACCGGGGGGTGGCTTACAATATATATATATTTTTTTGTTAAATATTTTTATTCTAAATCATCAAGACATTTACAAGAGCAGTGAAAACAACTGTAAGGGCACTACAACTGCCCTGAACTTTTTTGGATGCATTACATGTTACATATACTGGTGTGTATTATAATTAAAACATCAAATTTATTACATTTACAGACTGAGGTTAAAGTTATTACTTGGTTCTCTTCCTGCCCATCTACTGCACTTGCCTTCGGTTTGTCATGAGCCTCATTCTATTGTGGCTGTCATTATCATCATGACCCCAGTTCTACTGAGTCTCACTGGGTGGTCCTTCTACCCTGATTATTTCCTTGAGTCTGGGAGTTATTCGCTCAGTTTACAGGAAGCTGCCCACTTCAATTGCCCTCTCAAGCTTATTCCAAATTCTGTCAAACTGCTGGCCACAGTCTGCTACTTTGCTCTGTGCTAGCTCAATTTTTAAGCAACTCAGCTAGTTATTTGCCTACTGCTGCATGATTGGTGGGTTTTCTGATATCCAACACTGTGCAAGTGTGTTTTGTGCATTGACAAGCCCTAGAGACATAATGGTAGATCCTGCCCAAGGGCACCCCATATGGGATCAGCTCCCAGGAGGAATTCAAGTGGGGGACTTAGGAGGTGCCACCCCAGAACCTCAGTCATGTTTCTGTGCATGTCGTGCCCAAAGGCTAAAATCCTTGGACACATAAGGGTCATGTGCAGATAGGTGCCTGCCTCAGTCTGGCACTTGGGGCAGACAGAAGGTTTGGAGGAATCTAGGGCATGTCTCTTCACTGGAGTAATATATGTCCAGTGCAGGAAGTTCAGCTGAGTTTGCTTCAATCTGTTACTCCTTGAGCAGCTATTAAGATGGTGAGTCACCCCCGACCACACCCCCAGGGTAATTTCTACTCCAAGATCTGCCTCCTAGGCTGATTGTATGCATTGAGTGGGGTCAGCACCCCCTCCTTAATCAATATGTTGTAAAATTCAGATAGGGGCCCCATCTTGGGTTGTGAACTGAATATTTCCTCTAGGAATGGGTACTGCCCTGCATGACCTTGGGGGTTTGCGTTTAGGGCTGCCAACCTATGGCATGCTTGGAGATATATAAAAAGGTCTCCAGCAGGTAAATGCCATGCCCTCTGCAGTTCACTAAAAGAGAGGAGTCGCCCCTTCATAGAGCTGCCAGATTGGCCCCAGGCCCCTTCTCTGCAATCTAAGCAGTCCCCTGTGTAAGAACACATTATACTGGGGTGTCTATTTCAGCATAGTCCAAATTGAAGCATACAAAGAGGGTGCCATAGGTAAGTTGATGTGGTCATGTACTGCTCTCCAGGCCCTCAGTAGGGTTTTGGTAAAAGGGTTAGTGCAGGCTTTTGTAGCAGGCTGTTGCTGGAGGACAGAGATTAAGATATCCCTGTGAATGTCACCACTAGCTCCCTCTCTTTCCATACCCATACATGCTGGGTGAGTTGGAGCCATGCCTGTGGGTAAAAATGCCAGCTGGGCTTCCCAGTAATAGAGTCTGAAATTTGGTAGTTCAGTCCCTCCCATATTTATAGGCTGTCGGGGGACTTTCCTGCTTATTCTTGCATTTTTCCTGTGTAAAGTGACTGTTCAGCTCCCTGAAAAACTTATCTGGAACAAAGCATGGTAGTGACTGAAATAGGTACAAACATTGTGGCATGATAATCATTTTTATAGTGGCCACTCTACAGTATACCATAAGGGGCGAGTCAATCCATCTGTCACATTGCAGTACAAGTTTGGCAAGAAACGCTTCACAGTTCAAAGAATAACGTTTAGAAACGTTAGAAGATATATGTACCCCTAGATATTTAATTTTTGACACAACCTGTACTCCATGATCATTTTCAACCAGAGCCCTTCTGTTTTGACCCCCAGCTGAAAGTAATTCACTTTTCGACCAGTTGATCATATGATCTGATAGTGAGGCATACTCCCTGAGCAATGAGTGCACATATGGTAGGCTTTCCTTGAGGTTTTTTAAGACATAACAGCAGATTATTTGCAAACATGCCCAGTTTGTGCTCACCCTTCGACCCGTAACCCACTATTTTCGGGTGATTACGTATGGCAGCAGCCAGAGGTTCCAGTGCTATTACCTATACGAGGGGTGAGAGAGAACACCCGTCTGGTGCCTCTTTGTAGATTAAACGCTGGGGATAAGGATCTGTTTGTCAAAATTTGGGAGGTGAGCAATGTGTAAAGAGTTTTAATTAAGAATAACATATAATTTCCTGATGTTATTTTTTTATTTTTTTTTTGTTGACCGGGTAAGTGCACGGTGGCATTTGTCTAGTGCACTTACCCGGTCGACAAAAAAAAATTAAAAAATAACATCAGGAAAACACTTAGCATTATCCACTGCTGGGCAAAGACACAGGCATCCCATGGGGCAGCGGTCCTTGCCTTAGACTCTGAAAAAGCGTTCAATTGTGTGGAGTGGGAGTACATGTTCACACCCTCTGGGCCTATGGAGTCAGAAATTATATGTTATTCTTAATTAAAACTCTGAAACCCACTGGCACCAGGCGCTGTCTGTCGGGGATCCTGCACCCCCCCAATCAGCTCTGACTTGGAGTTGATAATCCTAAAGACGGGGGTGTGGGGGGTGCATCCCCCCCATGTGGGGTGTTTGGGAGGTGAAGCCCCCCCTAAGAAAACACAGGCAGCCTGTGGGAACCGGCAGTCGACTGCAGAATGCAGTTGACCTGCTGGTGTCACTAACGGGGCGTTCGACAAAAATTTTGTCAAGCACCAGTCATGGATCCACGCAACCTGGCCTAAGATGCCCCATGGCTATAATGCTTGAGAATAACTCTGCAGATAAAATACAAGGCTATGAAGATAATGCATCGGGAATGGCACATTCAGACACTCAGTCTGACCTAAGATGCTCCACAGTCACATCGAGGACTGCTGAAGTAGAAGAACCTTGGTCTGCAGAAAAAGCTCTGCAGGCAGCAGGGTGGGAAAAGGATGGTACAAGTGGACAATGGGTCTCAGGGGCTTCCCTTATACATATTCCAGGGGCCCTATATGTCATTCAAGTGGCTGGTCCTAGTAATGCAACCCAGGGCAGTGACCCCCAGAGTATGGAACTCCCAGAAGAACTGGGGCTGACACAAAATCCAATTTTGCAATTGCCAGGTGTTTCAGCTGATTCACTCAATACTGTCCTGAGGTCACAATCTCCATGGGCATCCCTGACTTTAAACCAGGCTAATAGACATTCTTAGTCAGTGGCAGCCTCAAGGAATATAGTTAGACCCAAGGTGGCTTTCCCTCGGGCCCCTATGCAACCTGCAAAGTGCCATAATGCTGTACGCTTAAGATATCGGGGGCATGGTGGAGGCCCCTGATAGACTCTATGTTGCTAGAGTGCTTATAAAGGACTCACTCAAATTTTTGCCAACAAGATCCATGCCCTGATTCATGTCTCAGGAGAAATGACCTTTGGCAATAGTTTTAAAACACAACAAGGCTTGGAACGCTTCTGGATCAAATATCATAAACTGCAAAATACCCCGCTATGGACCCCCTTTTCTGTCTTGCCCCTTTCCCGGCCCACCCAAAAAATGATAACAGTTCTTTTCCACAGTGAAGGGGTCAATATGAATGATTTGACCCACTGGATCAAAGCACGATGCACGGTTCTCTCTGACCCTGAGGCAAGTTTTAACTCTGAACAATTGTAGACTGGGGGCTGGCGGGTGAGAGTTATGCTAAAAATGACTGATATGGGGCTGATGCACCTTCCTAACAGTTTTTTGGGGGGCAGGGATTGAGGTGTCCTTTTCTACACTGGACAGCCCAAGGCATGCTACAAGTGTAGCTCGGTGGCACATCTGAGTAGTGCCTGTGATCAAGTTAAATGCACTATCTGTGGTACAGTTGGACATTTAGGGTTACATTGTGTGGAACAGGAGAGATGCAACTTGTGTGATATGCTTGACCACAATTTTCGCTCCTGCCAGTGGGCTGTACATAATCTTCCTGATCTAGCGGGTGGGGCTGAACAATGCCTCTACATCACTTTGGCCCCAAAGAAAGGATTTTTGCCTGTAATGATCCCAGGACGAATGAGAGCATGGTACATACTGATGCAACCCCAGTAGATGGCTTGACCACATCAGAAATGCCCAGGGATGTGTGTCCTCTAGCACTGGCTTTGTTATAACCTCATGACGAGTCCCCCCCCCCACACTGAATAAGGTGTTGGAGGCTGGGGATGAAGATATTGAGACTGTATCTTTGACTTTGCAAGAATCCAGCAGCGAACAGGAACTTCTAATCTTGGCACCTACTGTGCAGGACCCACGCATTTTGATCACACCGGACACTGAGGTGATGAGGGCGCCCCCCCCCCCACAACTAGGATTACCCTCAGTAGAAGAATGCTTGACTTGTCCAGAGTCACGCAAGCACACCCTGGAACTGTTACAGTTCAAAATAGATATGAGCTTTTGCAGACGGAAGGGGAGATCTCAGGCAGTGACTCGGACTCATCCTCTATTCAATCTTCAATTCCTGATCAAACTACTGACACGGAGACACCGATGGAATGGTCAGGCTCTCAAAAACAAAAGGCCAAGACCAAACATAAGGAGTCAGTCATTTGTGAAGGGAGATCGAAATGAATAAGGGACATTTCTTCTTATCCTTTTTATTATGCTGAACCCTGAACACTTTGCTTACCACACTGTGAATGTTAACAGCATTAAGAATCTGGACAAACAAGATGTGGTGTTCTCTTATTTCATTATGTGTGCTCTGGGGATTGTTTTTATTCAGGAGGTCAGGTACCATACGTTGCATGAACTCTCACAGACTACTAGGGCCTGGTACCCAGGACCTTCCTTTTGGTCCATGGGTCAGGAAACATGTTCAGTGGTTGGCATTCTTTTTAATTTTCCCAATATAGAGCTGGTAAAACTTTATGATTTAGTACCTGGAAGAGTGCTGATTCTAGATGTAAAGATTCACTATACTTTATATAAATTAATAAACATCTATGCCCCACAAACCAAGGCGCTTAGGGTGGACCTTTTTAAAATGATTCAACCTTTTTTATATACTTCTCAGTTTGTCATTTTTGGGGGGGGACATATATTGTGGTCTCTCCCTAAAAGACAAGACTATTATGTCCAAGACCTGAATTTCCAAAAAAGTTTCCAGCACACACAAACCACAAAGCTGGGATGCATGAAATAATGTTCAAGTCATGGATCAAAGATTCAGTCCATATTTAATGAATTAAAAACTTCCAAGCACACGACAGGCATAACATAGCATCTAACATGTTTTGGATGATCATATCCTTCATCAGAGACTTACGCATCACCTCTATAAACCCTTAATATATGTTTTATTTCACCATGTGATCACACTTCAATAAACTTAATTGATGTAGTGGTAAAAACTTGTGTTTTTGAAATAGAAGTAATTAACCAGTCTCAGGATCCCATTCTAATTTATCTGAAGTCCTAATGAGACTCTAGCCATTTAAAACACATACCCATGGAAAAAAACTCCAACATACCAAAATCTCATTATAGCAACAATAATATAAATAACAGTCTGTTCATCTTAAAACATGAATAACCATATCAAGAAAAAAGAATAGTATAAAAAGGGACGGGGAGAGGGAAAAGAAAATAAACAAATTAGAAATAAAATGAAGCAAAAGAAACAAAAAGGAGGGGGAAGGAAGGAAACGGGACAGAAAGAAAAAAGAAAAAAGTCGAGAGCAAGAAGAAATATCTTGAAATATAGTAAAATTCAAGTACTGTAAATATAGCGACAGGAGTATCAATAGGAAATAAGCATAATAATGAATCATAAGCTAATCACAATTCAAATACAGATATCAGCATCTTTTAAGATAGGGACACAAATCTAACTGTGCATTTAATCCTGAATGTTTATTTGCTCTCAGAGTCAGTATCCAGAAATTTTCTCTAATCAGAACCAAGTTGTCAAAATCACCGCCTCTTGGGTGTCAACACACTTTATCTATGGCCATAAACTGAAAATTGTGTATTTCTTCAATTGGAGCTGTCATAACATGTACCGCAGTAGCGTATGTATTGTCCTTTCTCTGAATGGCTCTAATGTGTTCACCAACTCTTAAACTCCGAGTTGTTTTACCAACATAAAAGGCATTGCAGTTACAAACTGCTAGATATATGACTCCTTCACTACTGCAAGTGATACATTGTCTAATTAAATATTTTTTTCCCTGTGTTACAACTCCCAAATTCCTTTCCCTGTATAATATGCGGACAGTACATGCAGTTCTTACATCTCACACATCCCTGTGGTTGCCTTAACCATGTATTGTTTTTATTTTCTCTAAAGTGGCTATGTACCAAAAGGTCTCGCAATGATGGTGCTTTTTTATAACACATACGGGGTGGCTGTTAAGCTATTCTCTTTAAACCAGACTCTACTCTTAAAATATGCCAATGTCTCTGTAGTATTATTTCTAATTCTTTTGACTGTGTCGTGTAGTTTGTTACAAAATTAAACCTCTCATTTAATTCTCTACCTTGTGCCTTCTCATTTAACAATGAATCTCTATCTATATGGTGTACTTTATTATATGCTTTTTCAATGTTATTTCTAGCATAGCCCCTTTCTACAAGCCTGTCTCTTAAAAAGTCTGCACCAGCTTCAAAGCTCTCCTCTGTCGAGCAGTTACGTCTAGTTCTCATAAACTGACCTACAGGGATATTAGATGCTATATGGGGTGGATGGCAGCTATTAGCCAGTAAAACTGTATGTCCATCCATCTCTTTTCTATAAATTTCAGAGGCTATAGAACCATTGGAATTTTTTATTAATCTAAGATCTAAAAACTCAGTATCACTGTGGCTCACCATAAAGGTAAATCTCAAATTAGGATTCGATGTATGTAGGAAGTCAATGAAGTTTCCTAAATTTGTAACATTCCCCCCTCCATAGCAACAATATGTCTTCAATACTGAGACGTGGCTCAAGCCCTCTACCTCTGATTCAATCTGTTCGCTATGAAACTATTGCCTTATCAGAAATGACAGGTCATCGTCAAAGCGGGGTGGGGGTGTTGCGCTGTTTTACAAAACGCATCTAAATGTGTCATTGAAAACTAAACATCAATCCTCCATCTGTGAATCCCTTCATGCAATTCTCTGTCTGGGTGCTAAAAATCTACATATAGCTGTTGCTTATAACCCACCCAAGGGAGGTTTGTCTGCCTTCACTAATATGCTGGAGGATACGGTAAAATTGGCAGGTCACAATGAACTACTTATCCTAGGGGACATGAATTTAAACTGGCTTGGTCATACTCACGAGTCACTTCTATCTATAACCCAGAGCTTTAACCTACATCAAGTGATCACCGAGCCCACAAGGATCTCCCATAAGGGCATGTCAAGCACACTACTGGACTGGGTGTTAACAAATCGAGTCGACAGAATTGTGCCTGCCGGATAGCATATCTGATCACTCCCCTACTTTCTGTGTGTGGCAACACTCTTGCTCCCAGACTCAGCCCCCACGCTACATCACCTTCAGGAACTACGCTAATCAGAACCAGGCGAAGTTCCTGTATGAAGTCTCATCTATTGACTGATCCTATCTCTCTCAGGCCCTGGATGCCTAAATGGCTCTTGTCTACTTTCTGGAACAATTCCATGCAGTTCAGGACAGACATACTCCCTTTGTGACCCGATGGGTTCGTGTGGCACCCATTAAGTGGTTACACAAAGATCTACTGGCTGCATTGCATACCAGGGATAAAAGCTGGAAACGTTTCCAAAAAGCTGGCCATATTGCTGACTACCATACCTACAGGACTCAGAGAAACGAGTGCAAAAGTGGATTAGACTAGCAAAAAGCTCATACTGTAAAGGGCTTCTGCTGGAATCATCAAGCGACTCCAGGAAATTCTGGGTGCACATCAAATCATTCCTAGGTACTACGAATACTCACTTGACCAGCGATATGATCATCAATGGAGTCCATTGCAACAACCCTAGGACCATTGCAGAAGCTTTCAATAAACAACTCTCTGATCTATCCAGCTTTACATTTGGATTCCTCAAAGGTCAGTCTATATCTCCGCCCGCTCCGCCCACCCCTACTGCCCATCCCCCTCCATTCTATTTCAAGGCTATTTCTAAATCTGATGTCCTAGGCCTGCTGAATACCATTTCTGACAACACTAGTGTAGGCTCTGACGGTCTAGAACCCCAACTTCTAAAGCTGGCTGCACCATTTATTGCGCAGCTGTTATCACGGATTTTTACTCTGTCTCTCTCTCTCTCTCTCGCTTTGCAATGGAGTTGTTCCGGATGTATGGAAAATGGTCGGAATCACCCCAGTCTTTAAAAAAGGGGATAAAAGAGATATGGCTAATTATCGGCCGATAGCTATACTATCAGTACTAAGTAAAATAATGGAAAAGCTAGTATCGATTCAAGTTACTGAATGCATGACTAAATATAACCTTCTCTCGCCAATTCAGTATGGCTTTCAGAGAGGTCATAGCACCTCCACGGCCTTGCTCCATCTTACAAATGACACCTTAACTGCCATGGACAACAGCTACCTCACGGGTGCAATTTTTATTGACCTGAAAAAGGCATTCGACCTCGTTGACCATCCCCTTCTACTAGATAGTCTCCTAGCTCTTGGTTTCTCACCTAACTTGGTTGCCTGGTTTAATAGCTATCTATCAAATAGAACACAGCGCGTTAGATTCCATTCCGCTGTGTCCAGCCCGAAGACAATCAATCTAGGTGTTCCTCAAGGATCGATATTAGGACCCCTCCTCTTCTCCATATTTATCAATAGCATCTCGTCGAACAGTCCCGACTAGAGATGGGCGAAGTGGCCCCAATTCGCTCCATGAAGTGGAATGCAAAGTGAAAGCGAATTTGCGGAGTGCTCTGCAACGTGAAGCGGAGTACTTCGCATTATTAATCAGTAACACGAAGTCCATTGAAAACAATGACTTTGCATTACTTCGCCTTCCCAAACCACTACTCCACTAAATTTTAAGGTGAAGTGCATTGAAAACAATGTACTTCGCCTTACTTCGCCTTGTTTTAAGCTCCAAAGGCGAATTTTGCAGTGATTCATGGGATTTCAGGTCACATGGGCTCTAGATTGTTCTGCACAGCCTCAGTTTGGGGTAGTGGGTGTAGGAAGCTGTAGGAGACAATCTGCTCTGAGAGCTCTCTGTGATTCAAACCTTCTAAAAGCTGTTAAAAAGCCTTTTTGAGTTATTTTTTTGCTGAAACTTTGGTTAAATCGAGTTATAGGAAACCCTCCTGTGCTCGTATCATCGGCGTTTATTGTTTGTGTGTGTATTTTGAATGTTAATGTACAACATTCAGTCTGTGTACTGAGAGACAGTGGAAGTGTGCTTTGGGGAAGGGCGTATCTGTAGTGTAGGTAGATTAACTCGGAGAAAAAGACAGTGCTTTCTGTTTTGGTGATATTTCTTGTATAACTGTGTTAATGTACACACAGTAATATTTTCAATAATTCTTGCCATTTTTTTGCTGATTGTTGTGGTGCAGCAGTGCATAATTTTAGTTTGTTTAAAATATATGGTTATATTACTGAAGTTTTCAATTTGCTACGCATTACTTAGTGTGGGTGTGAGTACGTGTGTGACGCGTGTCATCAAATCAGACTCCTTTTATTGTGCCACATAATTTCAGCAATGTGAACCTGCTATCCACTGCTGCTGTATAATTTTTTGTACTTCTTTGTGGTATCTTTACTGGTACTCGTACTAGTATCTCTTACTGCAGCAGTGCAGTACACTGCCCCCCCCCCCCGCAGCCTGCCCCAACAGGCAAAGATATTCTTTTCCCGATTTGAATTTCTGATGGTGAGCACTGGTTAGGTGTTTTTTTTTTTTTCATCTTTATCCCTCCTTACTGCCTCCGGTGCCCCCTCCTTCCGTCCGCTCATGTCCCCTCGGTACCTACCTCCAGGGATCTGCCCCTAGAGTGCCCAACCTCCTCTCCTTGCACATTGGGGTCTGTTCTATCGGTGGTCCAGGCGGACTTAGGGCGGACTTCATCTAGGGCTGCCGGAGGGTATTTCCGGTTTTCTCCCCTGACGTCCCCGCTCCCCCAGGATGCCTTGCGCTAGGGACGTACGTCCCCGAGTGGTAGCGTGCTTACGCATGCAGACCCTCATGTGCCGAGACATCCCCCCTTCCCGGCTCCGACAGGCGGAGCCACCTCCACCCCTTCCCTCCGCCGGTGCTTCCACCGGCTATGGAAGGAGTGCAGAGCGCGATGCACTCTTGGTAGCCCACCCCTGAGGGATGAGAGCATCCATTGAGATGCTCGATCCTCCCTCCCCCTGCCGACCCCGGCCACCCGAGTCCATTCCCGAACCCGGGTCGCCGGCGTAGCGCGAGGTGTGGCGTCTAGCGCCTCAACCCTCAGCACCACCGGGCCGGCCTGGTTAGGTGTTTTGCCTTTGCATCTGCATCTCTTCAGTGCACAGCGCAATCTTAATCTGTCTGTACATTTGCATCTCTTTAGGGCCCAATCTCCATCTCTAACTTAAGTCACAGTTGTTTCTTTGGCTTCCCTTCAGAGTACTGAACAGGTGTGGTGCATAATTCAGCATGAACATTGTACTCTTTAATTTGCATTTTTAAATCAGGACCATCATCAGGAGTCACTCGTGATACAAATCCCATTCTTCATTATCACGGTCACAAATGCAGTCACAAATTACGATTTACGATCAAGTCACGAATCACAACAGTAATTTTTTTTACTAGTTACTTGGATGTATTGTAAGCCTGTTTTGTAGTATCTCTCCATGCTTCACCACCCCACCATTGTATTCATTAATGAGTGTTTTTAAGTCAGGGAGTTTTGTGCCACACCTCATCGGGGCCCAGGGAAGTACAGCCATAGGCATTTGCATTTCTTTATCATCACGGTCATAAATGCAGTCACAAATCACAATTTACGATTACGTCATGAATCACAACATTAATATTTTGACTAGTTACTTGGATGTATTGTAAGCCTGTTTTGTAGTATCTCTCCAGGCTTCACCACCCCACCATTGTACTCATTAAGTGTTTTTAAGTCAGGGAGTTAGACAGTGTCTGCAGTACATACACAGACTGGAAAGAAAACTGCACCAATGCAGTTTAGCACAGTATACTTCCACTGCTCAGAATACATACGGAAGACAACAAAAAAAGGGCATAATTACATACAAGGGCCGGGGATGGTGGAGGAATACATTTTATAACACAGCAAGGAAGGTGTGGGGGGGCACATGGTGTGAGGGAAAAAAAAAACTAATGTGGAATCTCATGGTGATCCAGCAGCAGTTCCAGCATGGACATAATTTGCAACTGATGTCCCTCTATGTAAGAAAAATAAAATTTACAGAAAGAACAAATTAAGTAAAAGAGAGTACAGACAGAAAAGACAAAAAAATGTAGCTTTTAAAAAAGCCGTTAGGTCTAAATCAAGGTTTAAATCTCCTCCTTGTTCTGATCTCAAAGTATCAGCAGTCACAAAACACACTCCTCTCTCTCTCTTCGTCTGCACAGGAGAAAGTAAAAGTGTCTGCTTGTATGATTCACTTTCTTCCTGCCTAGCTAAAGAGCATGTGACTTACAGTACTGTAAGCCATGTGATGTGTGTGGGGGGGCTGCCAAATCTGAAACACTAAGTGGATCACTTAGAATCATAATGAGGAACGCAAAGTCCATTAAAAACAAAGACTTCACCTTACTTCACATTGCCATTCCGCCTTAATGCGAAGTGGTAATCACAAGGCGGAGTGAGCACTTTGCATTGTCCACTCCGCAACGCGAAGTGCCCACTTCGCGTTCATTTCACCAGCGGAATTTAAATTCACTGCATCTCTAGTCCCAACTGCTCGGCTATCCTTTATGCAGATGACTTGGTACTGTATTGTAATGACAAGAATACACACCATATAAACCAGACCCTTACCACTGCTTTTAGGTCTATTCAATCCTGGCTTTACTTTCATAAACTAATCCTTAATGTTGATAATATGCATACTATGTTGTTTGGTTCAACAGTCAATTTAAACAACAATCGTGATCTATTTCAAGTATCTGGTCATCATAGCACGCTTCTCAAACCTGTACGCTCTTTCAAATATCTTGGAGTACTCCTTGATGAAAACCTCAACTTTGAAAGGCACTAAACATCTTCCTGTAAATCAGTCAATGCAAAAATTGGTGGTGATGCTTACAAAACCAGCTACGTCTTTATGAAACCAGCTAGATTAGCCATAGCCCATGGGATCTTGCTCCCGTCCTTATCCTACGGGGTAGTCACTTATTTGAGTTCATCCACCACTCTCCTTAGAAAGTGGGATACCACTTATAACAGCATCTGTAGGTATGCCTCGACCTCACCCTGGTCTAAACACCACTGCTAACTCTATGCAGACTTAAATTGGCTACCCCCTGCATTGGCTCGAACCTTTGCCCTTAGCTCCCTGACTGGCAATGTTATAAGAACAGAGATCCCTCTATTGCTGGCCTCCCTACTAACTTCTCTGTCCCCCTCCCATGGCCTCAGATCATCTGACAAATCGCTGCTGAAAACACTGAGATGTAAATCTAACCAAGGAACCCTCGCTTTCTTTCACTTGACGACTAAACTCTGTAACTCCCTGCCTCTTAATGTTCACCTAGCCCCCAGCCATGCCCAGTTTAAAACAAACTATCAAAACTTCCTCTTCAATCAGGTCTCCTGTGCCTGCTTCAAACCCCCCTGAATCTTTGCTTTCAGGCTTCACCTCACTCTCCAATGCTGATAACTGCTCCAAGCTCTTATGTCTCTATCGGTTATGCTTTAGCTGTTCTTAACCCAATTGTGCTTACCATGCATGTTTGTAATCAGTAATTGTTGTTTAATGTTAATGTTAGTTGACTACTGACCCGTCCTGCTCCAAATCATGTAATTTGTCTAATCTTGTTCCTACTCATGCTTTGTTCAGTTATTGTGTTGCTCTGTATCTTGTTCTTCCTGTTATCAAATGTCATTCCCTGCCTACCTATTGTAATCTCCCAGGTCGTGCCTGAAAATAGTCGTGTCTTGGCTTTGGCACTTACCCAGTAAACAAAAACTAAATAAAAGAAATAAATATAGCGCTTCCATAATTTAATTTTTTCAAAGAAGTTATTGTTTACTACCTCTAAAAAAAATACTTCTTCCCATTTGCCGACATATAAATTTGCTATGGATGGTGCACAAGTCGCCCCCATCCCTGTTCCCTTTATCTGTTGAAATAGTTCATCGTTAAATGTAAATGCATTAAATTTAAGTACACATTCTAACAATTTAATAACCAGTTCTGTTGGTGTATAGGTTTCTCAGGATTTATTTAAATAAAATGCCGCAGCATCCAATGCTCCTTCATGTGGTATGTTGCTGTAGAGAGATTCAATGTCCATTGTAACTAAAAGGATCCCTTCATCAAGTTTTATATTTTTCACCACATTCAACACTTCATTAGTATCTTGTAAAAAAGATGGCAATGTTCGGACCAAAGGTTTTAGAAAAGAGTCACAATATTGAGATAGAGGCTTTGTTAATGAGCCAATACCACTGATGATCGGTCTCCCAGGGGGGTTTACAAGTGTTTTATGGACCTTCAGGAGAACATAAAAAGTGGCTCTGGTGGGATTCGAAAGTTTCAGGAATTTCTTTGTTTGTTTATTAATTATTTTCCAGTCAAATGCTGTGTCCACAATTTCAACACTGTATTTAAAATCACTTAGCTTGTCTTCTTTTACCTTCTCATAGAACACTTTATTGTTTAACTGTCTATAAATTTCTTGCAAATAGTCCGCTTTATCCAAAAGGAATATAGCCCCCCCAACCCCAATCAGCTTGTTTAATAATTAAGTCAGAGTCTTGTTGAAGTGTAATAACTGCTTCTAGTTCATTTTTACTGAGATTATTAAAAAAGAGTGAATGTTTGGTCTTGAAGAAATCTTCTATATCTGTTTCAACCAATTCTTTAAAAACATTTACTGCTCCACACATAGGGGACAAAAAGTGGAGGGCTTTTTAAATGCTGTTACAAATGGCATCTCTTTTTCTTGCTCAGTGTTTCTTTTACTAAAGAATACTTTCAAGTTCAACTTGCGGCAACTTAGATTTAAATCAATTAAAGTCTGTACTCTATCCAGCATTTTTGTAGGCGAAAAATGTAATCCTTTCTTAACTAATTTGCATTCATTTTTTGTGAGTACATCTTGATAAATTGATAATTTGTGAAAAGTTCTCATTACTGGAGCTTACCTCCTCTAACAACCTCTCATATGATAGTTCCTCCTGCGTCGTGTTCTCTCTCTCTGTTGTACTTCATGTACAGGCCATGATTTCCTTCTCCTTCCTCTCCTCGTTCTATGTCGAAATCCATTTCTCTTGGCTGTAGCCTTGGACTTCTGTGCGGTAATTGTGGGCTGTGTTGGGGCATGTTGTAATTGTTGTAACTCATCTGGGGCTGTGGATCCACATGGTGTGTTCCCTTTTGAAAATAATGCTCCCGGTTTAATCCTTCTCCTTCAGATTCACTATTGTCTGTACTATATTCAAATGAGACATTCTTATTCATTTTTGAATGCTTTTCAATTCCTTTTGTTTCCACTTAAAATATGTCCCCCTTTCAAAATCTCCTTTATCTCATAGAAATTTAGTGTGTTTAATTCTCTATAACTCAGAATCCAACTTAACAATAGAGTCCATTAGTCTTTGTTAAATTGTTAAATTTACAATTTATTTAACCTGTCAAATTATTAAATTACTAAATGAGTATTTTGCCTCAGTTTTCATGAAGGAAAATGGGGGGGCTGCATCATACATGGGAGGAGACAGTGAAAATGAGGAGAGGGGACTCTTACTGATCGGCGGGTCTGGGGAGAGGGGGGCCATCACTGGCAGGAGGGGGGAAAGCAAAGCAGGGGGACAAGGTAGCAGAGGTGGAAATCATGGGAGAGAGAGAGAGAGTGAGGGAAGCCCTCAGATCCCTTAAGACAGAGAAAACATCAGGGCCAGATAAATTACATCCCAGAGTGCTGAAGAAACTGGCGGATGTCCTGGCAAACCCCCCTGGCAGAGCTTTTCAGCATCTTTCTGAGGACAGGGTGGGTGCCCCAGGACTGGAAGGTGGTGCATTTAGTGCCTATCCACAATGGGGGATCAAGGGAGGTGGCAGGGAACTACAGGTCCATCAGCCTGACATTGGTGGTGGGCAAGGTGATGGAGGGCATTGTCAAGGAGAGGCTAGGGGGGGACCTGGAAAAGTTGGGGTGCCTGGATGATAGGCAGCATGGATTCATCCCGGGGAAATCGTGTCAGAAAAATCTTGTGGAGTTCTGTGACTGGGTGACAACAGCCTTGGACCTGGGTAGACCAGTGGACATCCTCTTTCTTGACTTCAGCAAGGTGTTTGACTCTGTTCCTCATGGGGGCCTGTTGGATAAGCTGGGAGAAATGGGGGTTGGGAACCAGATGATCATATGGATAGGAAATTTACTCCAGGGTTGGCGTGATAGTTTCATCCCCAAGGAGGGTCATTAGTGGGGTCCCTCAGGGATCAGTCATTGGACCCCTCCCATTCAACACCTACATCTCTGATGTAAGGAAGGGTATCAGGAGTGAGATGAGTCTCTTTGTGGAAGACTCAAAACTGGGGGCGGTGGTGGATGTGGAGGAGGGGAGGGTGGCCCTACAGGGGGACCTGGAGGCTCTGAAAAGGTGGTCTAGAAAGTGGAAACTGAGGTTCAATGCAGGGAAATGCAAGGTACTGCACCTGGGAGCCAGAAATCTGGGACCCAGTGTACACCCGGGGGGGGGAATGCTACAAGTCTCAATGGCTGAGAGGGAACTGGGGGTGGAGGTGGATATCAAGATGAACAACTCTGAGACTTGTAGGAGGGCAGAGGCCAAGGCCAACAGGATGCTGGGAATACATCGCTAGGGGGATCACCTGCAGAAGGAGGGAAGTGAAACTCCCTCTGTATAGCTGCTTGGTGAGGCCACACCTCGAGTACTGCGTGCAGTTTTAGAGGCCACACTTAAAGAGAGACATCGAACTCCTGGAGAGGGTCCAGAGGAGGGCAACCAAAATGATCTGGGGCTTGGGGGACAGGACAATATGGGGAGAGGCTCAGAGAGCTAAATATGTACACATTGGAAGAGAGAAGGGACCGGGGGGACATGATAGAGGTATTCAGGTACGTGAAGGGGGTAACTTGGGGAGGAGCAGTCAGGGTGCTCCGAAGGAAGGAGGGGGCAACTAGAGGGCATGGATGGAAGCTGGAGGGGGGGAGATTCAGGGGAGAAAGGAGGAGGTGCTACTTCACTGAGAGGGTGGTGGAGCCATGGAATGTGCTGTCTAGGGGGCTGGTGGAGGCAGAGATGGTGGAGGGGTTCAAGAGGGGGTGGGACAGGTACAGGGGAAGGATTCCGGAAGCAAAGTCCTGTGCAGCAAGAATATCTGGGACTGGGAAGGGAGAAGCCAGAGAGGGCAAGGGGGGCAGCAAGGTCATCTCCCAGGGTGGGGGCTGACCAAACAATCAGACATGAAAGACCATTAGGCCTATTCTGCTGCCATTTTAGTATGTTGGTATGTTAGTAAATTCTGAGTGCTCTCTAAACTTTAATACTTCAATCTCCTGTTTTTTGATTTCTTCTCGAAGATCATTTTCTTTTTCTTTACTGAATTTAACAATTAATGTTAACAATTTAGCACTCACTTCCAGAAGGATGTTTTCCCACTCTTTCATAAAAGTAGCATTATCAGTGCCACATGCAGGCCTTTTTGAAAGTCGTAGACTCCTGGGTATCTTTTTTATTGGTGAGTAGGCTTCCAGATTAGTGTTATTCCAGTATAGCTATCTAAGCTGGTGTGCCTGGATATTGTGGCAGTCACAGAAACATGGTACACAGAGAACCATGACTGGGATGTCAACATACCAGGGTACATAATCTACAGGAGGGACAGGGAGGGAAGAAGAGGAGGAGGAGGAGCTCTCTATGTAAGGGAAGGGATCAAAGCAACAGAACTAAAGGGTAAACAGGGAGGAGAGGAGGCACTGTGGGTCACCCTGGAGACTGAAAATGGCTCCACAATCCACACTGGGGTTGTATACAGACCCCCGTCTCAGGGGGAGGAAATAGACAAAGAAATGATAGAAGGCATCCTTGGGATGGCAGAAAAAGGGGAGGTATTGCTGATGGGGACCTGAATATGCCAAATGTTAACTGGAACACCTTTGCTGCAGCCACATCCAAGAGCAGGGCCATTCTTGATGCCCTACAGGGGCATGCCTCAGACAGCTAGTTTTGAAACCCACTCGGAGGGAGCAATCTTAGACATGGTACTCTCAAATGGGACAGAGAGAGATCTCTGATCTTGAAGTGGTAGCCATCTGGGAACAAGTGACCACCAAACAGTGTGGTTCACTATAAACTTAGCTGTAGAGTCAAGCCACACAAAAGTGAAGGTACTGGACTTCAGGAGGGCTGATTTTGTCAAAATGGGAGAGTGCCTCAGAAAAGCACTAGCAAACAGGCAAGAAGGTGGGGTGGAGCAACAATGGGAAAACATTAAAACTGCCATCACAGAGGCAATGAGCCTTTGTGCGAAGCAAATAAACAAATCAAAATGAAAGAAAAACCTCTATGGTTCTCAAAAGAAGTAGCAGGTAAGGTAAGGGAGAAAGAGATAGCATTCAGGAAGTATAAAGAAACACAGAAAGAGCAGGACAGAGAACTGTACCAGTTAAAGCAGAAGGAAGCAGGGAAGGCAGTCAAAATAGCCAAGGCCCAAACCGAGGAAAAGATAGCCAACTCAGTTAAGAAGGGGGATAAAACCTTTTTATAGGTACATTAGGGAGCAAAGAAAAACTAAGGCAGGGATACTGAGGCTGAATAAAGAGGAAGGTGGTTGGGCAGAGAGCAACAGTGAAAAAGCAGGAATACTGAACGAATACTTCTGTTTAGTATTCACAATGGAAAAGCAGGGGGAGATACCTAATCCAGTCAATAGAAGCACTCTGGATAGGGGGGTTGATATTAGTCTTTTCACAGAAGAAAGGGTTCTGAAAGAACTCTTAAAACTGAAGGTGGATAAAGCAATGGGGCCTGATGGGATTCACCCCAGAATTCTAAAAGAACTAAGGGAAGAACTAGTAACACCACTGTCTACCCTTTTTAATAAATCATGTGAGGATGGTGTGGTACCTGAGGACTGGAGGAGGGTGGATGTGACTCCCTTTCTCAAAAGTGGGAGTAACACAAAGGCAGGAAACTACAGACCTATCAGTTTGACCTCAGTGGTAGGGAAAATGATGGAATCACTGCTAAAGGAAAGAATTGTTGAGTACCTAGAGGCCAGTGGGGCACAGGACCCAAGGCAGCATGGATTCACAGCAGGAAGGTCATGTCAGACAAATCTAATTGATTTCTTTGACAGGGTGACCAAAGTAGTAGATCAGGGAGGGGCTGTGGACATGGCCTACCTAGACTTTAGCAAGGCGTTGGACACAGTCCCGCACAAAAGATTAATAAACAAAGTAGCCAGCCAGGGAGTGGGTCCCAGGGTGGTAGCCTGTGTAAAACACTGGCTGGACAACAGGACACAGCAGGTACTAGTAAATGGAGTCCACAGTGAAGAAAGGAGGTTTACTGGTGGGGTACCACAGGATTCAGTACTGGAGCCAGTCCTTTTTAATGTCTTTATAAGTGACATTACAGAGGGACTAGAAGGGAAAGTATGTCTCTTTTTGCAGATGACACAAAGATCTGCAACAGGGTTGATACGCAAGGTGGGGTGGAAAGGATGAAAAGAGACTTGGCAAGGTTGGAGGAATGGTCAAATGTATGGCAGCTTAGATGCAATGCAAATAAGTGCAAAGTAATGCACCTGGGAAACAAAAACCCAAGGGAAGAGTACACAATGGGGGGTGAGATACTGACAACAACAAAAATGGAAAGGGACCTAGGGGTAGTCATATCAGATGACCTAAAGGTGGGCCAGCAATGTGAGAAGGCAGTAAGGAGGGCTGGGGGGATACTGGAATGCATAGGGAGAGGCATCACCAGTAGAAAACAGGAAGTTGTTGGTCATCTGTACAGACAGTGTGTAAGACCACATCTGGAGTACTGTGTACAGTTCTGAAGACCCCATCTCTGCAAAGACATAGACAGGGTGGAGGCTGTCCAGAGGAGGGCAACCAAAATGGTGCAGGGTCTGCACCAGATGACATATGAAGAAAGACTAAAGGAGCTTAAGATGTATAGCCTCAAGGAAAGGAGGGAAGGGGGGACATGATAGAAACTTTCAAATACCTCAAGGGAATCAACAAAGTCCAAGAGGGTAGCATCTTTCAGAAAAATAGATGTGCAAGAACAAGGGGGCACAATTTGAAGATAGAGGGGGGATGGCTCAGAGGTAATGTGAGGAAGTATTTCTTCACAGAAAGGGTTGTAGATGCATGGAACAGCCTTCCTGAGGAAGTCATAGAGTCAAAAACAGTGGCGGAATTCAAGAATGCTTGGGACAGACATAAGGCAGTTCTAGTGGGGTGTAGGAGGAAGTAGGCTGTTGGTTAACTAGGATCTGCAGCTTATCCATTAGGTAGGAAAATGGGCCGACTAGGTGAGCCATGCAGTCCTTATCTGCCATCAAATTATATGTTTCTATGTAGATTTTTCCAATTGTTTAAAAAATTCAAGCAAAGTTTGGGCTTGAGGGGCTACATTTTCAATATTAACATCCTCATTTAAAAAAGGATTAGCTTTAGCTGCAGTTTGCAACAAAATGTCCATATAAGCTAAAGAATTCTCCTGTTGTTCATTTTCATTACTAATGCATGCAATGGCAGGGTTTAAATTAACTGCATTATTATGTGACACGGTGAATTTAATAGAGTTTGCCAAGTGCAGTTGCGTGGAAAATAATTTACAAAAAATGCATGTACCCACAGGGTTTTTCCGGGGAAAGGTATCAAGCCTAAAAAATTATTTCCAAAAAATTATTAATTAAAAAGACAGGCTTCCTTACCCTCAACCCGTGCTTATCACTCACAAATGATAGCTGTAGCCAAATGAGTGCACACTGGGATGTGGTGCCTAGAAACTACAGACCTGAATTTCCAAAAAAAGTTTCCAGCACACACAAACCACAAAGCTGGGATGCATGAAATAATGTTCAAGTCATGGATCAAAGATTCAGTCCATATTTAATGAATTAAAAACTTCGAAGCAGATGACAGGCATAACATAATCCAAGACCTATAAAATTTTTCTGATTCTCTTTTTTTAACTTCTATGCTGAAAACAGCCCAACTGGTGGACTCTTATAGACTCTACACCGACCTACACACACCCACTTTTCACAAAGGCAATCTAGCTTCAAAGATTGACTTTCTTTTTGTATCTCATCATCTACCCATAATGGATGCAATGGTGGCAGTGGCGGAATTCTCAGACCATAATATGCTATCAGTTATTATAGGGGAAGTGACTTCCATTCAGAAAGGTCCTGGGACCTGGAAAATGAACACCACCCTGTTTTTAGATGATGCATGACTAAGTATAAAGAATATTTAGCCACTAGAACTCATTTACAGAGGCTAATAACACTGTCTACTACTACCAGACATGATTATACTTCCCAAATTCAAAATGTAAAAAATCAGTTGTGACTGTTTCATCTGGAGAAGGCCGATTCCCTTAAACATTAACAACAATTTGGTACTTCTGGATCTATGGACTCTGTTTGTCCCTACGAAACATTCCAGCTTCAAGTAGGGAAGAAAGAAATTATAGCTTTGTACAATCACCAAAATAAGATACTCAGCACTAATGATGGTATCATGGAGGTTATCATTGAATATTCGGGTAGGAAATATGGTCAGATTGCTTTTGATACTGCACAAGCTGAACTTATGCTTTCTCATATTGATTTTCATGTGACCTCGCAATCAGAGGGATTACTAATGGTGAAAGCCATACAAACCTCTGAGGTAATGGATGCTATCCACACCTTAAAAAATAATATGGCCCCTGGTCCAGATGGCCTACCCTCAGAATTATCTCAATTTTGGGCTATAGAATTAGGGGAGGAATTGATGCAGGTTTTCAATTGCTTGTTGAAGAGTCCAGACATACCTCTGAAGCTAAATATGGGATCCCTGATCTATTTATATGAAAAAGAGGACAAAAAAGAATTAACAAATTGGAGGCCGATATGCCTGTTAAATATAGATTTTAAAATATTATCTAAAATTTTGGCTGAATGATTGATGACTGTGGCAAGAGAGATAATTTCAGTGGCTCAGACCTCTTCTATTCCTGGCCGTTGTATCCAGGATGATTTGGTTTTATTAAGGGAAGTGTTTGATAAAGGGAATTTTAATCTTCTTGATGGGTATGTCCTATTGCTGGACCAAAAATAAGCTTTTCACATGGCCAGTCATGACTTTTTATGGCTGGTCTTAGAAAAATTTCAGATCCTGCTAGTATTCATAAGTTGCTACATAAAACCGTTACAGTTTTTCCTGTAGTGAATGGTTGGCGTGGTCCACTGGTCAGTATTAAGTGTGAGGTTAGGCAGGGATGTCCCCTGAGCCCCATCCTGTATGTTTTTTTCTTGGACCCTTTACTACGCATGATTAATGACTCCCAACTCCTGACCCCAGTTATTACCACTGAAGTATTGTGTGCCCATACAGTTATTGCCTATGCAGATGATATGTGTCTCTTGTTATGGGATGAAGCTTCTATAGTGGAAGCATTACGTTTGTGTTCTGACTTTGGGAAAGTGGTGGGGGCCTATCAAGATCTTAGGGATTAGTTTGGAACAGAGCATCCGGATGTTTTAAATTGGGTAGATAAGTTGGATATTGCCCAGCATAAAGTCTCCAGCTGAAACAGATGGAAAATGGGAAAGAAGAAAAGAGTTTATTTGATTAAGACTTACCTGATAACTCTTTTCCTGTTTATTAGTTATATTTTTCCGCCTCCAAAAAGTTGAGAAACACAATTGTTGAGTATTTTTTTTTCAGGCTGTGTGGGGGAGCCGACTTAACCCCATAAAATGGAATAAATTATGTCTGCCTATCTGCCAAAGAGGTTTGAATATGATACATCCATTATTGTTTTTTAATAGTATTTTTTCATGAGCAATCTACGACCAATCTTAATTCATATGGATAAAGGATGGAAACCATGGGTTTTTGATACCATTAAGTTTTGGTTTCAGTTATGGGATGGTGAAAGTTTAAGAGTTGTGAAACAGCAGCAAAATGCCCAGATCTATTGGAGGGAGACATTCACCAGATTGAGACAGTGGAAGGTTACTACCCACGGGATAATTAAAATACAAAGGAAAGGGCTGTATAATGAATTATTGAGTACGGTGTGTCAGGTCCCTCAGGTTTTTGAACACTGCCCAGAAGGAAGTAGAGTAGCTCTTTTTAAGTTATTAAGAAACCCTAGGATTCCTCCCCATGTGTGGGATCTTCACTGGCTCAGCTGTCATGGGAAAATCAATGTTAAAGGAAATCATAAACACAAACACGCATGTGACAGATTATGTAGTAGACCTGATTGTATTGTGCAGATTGAAACTGTGGAACATCTCTTTTTCCATTGTACATTTATTAAAGATTTCTGGGTCTTTCTAGCCAGGGCATGGCAGGCACCAACCTTTGCTTTGATGTCTTTAGAGAACCTCATGTATGGAGATGTTTTGGGGCCATGCCAGGTATGGGAGGGCAAAACTGTTGCATTAATTTTTACCATTTGTAAATGACAAATTTGGAATGCCCGCTGTCTGTTTTCATTACAACAGAAACAGATTACTTATCCAGAATTATTGGGAAAATCTACTAAAGACTTGATGGTAATTTGTACAAGGGAAAGAAAGCTGTTACAGGAAGGTCTCTGGCTGACAAAATGGTATGACTTACCTTGGATAATGGATTCGGATGCCCCCATTACATGAAGGATAGTCACAGGTTACTGGGAATAAGTATGGTACTGTGAGTACTGACATTCTGTTCATGTTGTATTTAAAAATGTTTCAGAATGTAATTTTCATTTGATTTCGAACTTTGTTTTTTTTCCCGTAGATTGTGCTTTTCTTTTGAATTTTGTATGTTATCTTCAACAGATTTATCAGCTTCTGCACAATGAGTTATGTAGTTTTGTAGGTGATTCTGTTCACAGTTTCTTTTATTTTTTATTTTCCCTTTGTAGTACTGTATTAGTTGTTGTTTTGTTTTTTTCTGAACTGTACATATCTTGGTGTTGAATTTAATTTTTGTATTTAATAAAAATTTCCCCTATTCTTTTCGAGAAGTGCCATGTGATCTTTAACATCCACCTGAACTACCACCGGAACAGGCAGATGGGACCTCGGTTTAACGTCTCATCCAAAAGACGGCACCTTACAAGTGCAGCAACCCCTCATGCTGCACTACAGTGTCAGTATTGGGATTTAACTCAAGTGCCTGGTGTGGGGATAGAACCCAAAGCCTTCTGATCTCCTGGCCTCAGAGGCGAGTGTGCAACCTGATGAGCCACTGACACTGCCATTATGCTGCTGTTATGTTTACTGTCTCCACTGAACAAATCCACTTTGATCAGGGTGAATAACTGCTGGCAATATAACCTCCAGTCTGGCCACTATGGTTCTGGACAAAACTTAATAGTCTAAGGTAAGCAAAGAAATGGGATGGTAAGATGAACATAGTGCAGGGTCCATGCCTGGTTTAGGGAGGACCGTGATAGTGGCTGAACACATGGAGGGAGGGAGTTGTCCTTTTTCTACACTTTCCATGCACATGCTATGGAGAGGGTCTAAAAGCTCAGGCAGGAAACTTTTATAGAAATCTATCAGCAGACCATCTGGGCCAGGGGCCTTCCCACTTTTCAGTTGCTTAATTGAGTTAGAGATTTCTTCCCTTGTGAGCAGGGCCTCTATCTCGTTAGCTACATTTACAACCATAGTGGTGATTGAGGCTTTCGGGAAGGAAATGCTGCAGCTGCTGTGCAGTAAGGTTAGCATCCAAAGCATAGAGATCTCTATATAGAATTCAGTAAAGGCCAGACCAATGGATATGTTATTGGTGACAGATACTTGCTGTGTATTTTGAATGCTTACAATGCTAGCCTCCCCCTCTTTGCGCCTCAACTGCCAAGACAGGAGCTTCCCCCCCAATCCTCATCAAAGTAGGGTCCCACCCTCCCCAACAGAAGATTTCTCTCTAGAACAGAAAAGTGCAAGGAGTTGTGCCTCCATTTTACCCGCTGTAGCCTATGCAGGAGCTCCAAGTTAGGCCACGTTGTGTGGACTTTCTCGAGTTCCAGTATCTTCCTCTCAAGCTCCTGTACCTCCCTCTCCTCCTCCTTTTTCTTAAATGCAGGATATGATATGGATTGGCCCCTAATGAAGGACTTCATCACCTCCCACCGGGTAGCATGTGTTGTATCCCCCTTTTTATTATTGGTCAGATATTCTAGGATACAGGCACGCATATGGCTAATGTGCTGCCTATCTTTCAGGAGGACAGGGTCTAGCCTCCATGGCCTGGAGGTGGCTGCTGACATGTCTCCTTTGAGTGTGGACATCAGGGGGCATGATCTGACACCAAAATTGTCTTGTACTTTGCCTGCTCCATATGCAATACTAAGACTGAGGAGACCATCTGTCAATCCAACCTGGCATATGAGTGGTGATCATGGGAGAAGAAGCTGTACTCCCTTCCAGTTGGATTCTGATGTCTCCACAAGTCCACCAGAGTACATGTTCGCCCCGTCTCCTGTAAAGCATGAGCCATTCTTTGAGAGTGGTACAGGGGCAGTATTGCACCTGTCAGGCACAGTGTCCTCGACACAGTTGAAATCTCCCCCCAAAATCCAGGGGCCCCAAGAGGGAGCCATATCTAGCAGTAGCTTATGGTAAAATTTGGGGTCTTGTATGTTAGGTCCGTCTATTGACCCTACAGCTATTTGCCTGCCATTACCTAATTGAACCTGTGCCGGTGCATATCTAACCCCAGGGTCTGAGTAGGAGGACAGGATGCTCCCCGAGAACCCCCTTGGGAGCCAAATAGCCACTCCCCTAGCCCTGGGTAAGTGAGTTGCCAATACCCAGGTGCCCCCGGATTGCTGACATTTTTCAGCCTCTGAGGCTAACAAATGAGTCTTCTGCAAGAGGGCTATCTTGGTTCTCATGTTCCTTAATTTAGTTTGTACCATTTTTCTTTTAACCACATTTTTGAGTCCATTTACATTCCAAGTGATAATATTTAAATCAGTTGCCATTCTTTGCATAAACCAAACATTCCAAATCTAACACAATCTCACATTTCATTTGTTTGAACCCACCATTAATTTGTATTTATTTATTTAATTTTAGGATTAATACCTTTGAGTCAAGGACTCGTTTACAAAGGTTCCAAGTCAGACAGATACAAGACGTGACATAACATTTCATTGGTTACATAGGAAATATGACAACATTAATTTGGAGACACTTGCAAAGCAGCAAACATTAGCATTTCATTGATTACATAGGAAGTATGACAACATTAAATTGGTGACACTTGCAAGCAGCAAACATAAACATTTCATTGGTTACATAGGAAGTATGACAGCATTAAATTGGTGATACTTGCAAAACAGCAGCAAAGGAATTAACAAAATAGGAAGCCATGGTAACAGTGAGGAAATGCACAATACTGAATGCACTTCTAGAATGCGGTGCAACACTTTGCTAAGTGCAGGGTACACCCCAATGGCAGAAGCCTCCAGGCGGCTGAGTATCAGGGGAGGGGAAGGCTTTGTCAGGGGTGGGGGGGGTGCAAGAAAAAAAGGGGGGAGTAGGCGAGAGGGGGAGAGGTGGTTAATAATGGTTTGAGGGAGATGGCAAGTGCTTTTGGTTAAGGTCAGGCTAGACTTAAATTGAGCATCCACAGACATTGGCTAGGGCTAGGTAGGAACAGAGACCAGATCTGAAGTGACTGAGCTTACTGCACTTGATTAGAATGGTAGGTAGATCATTGATCCACTTAGATCCCTGGTAGGAGAGGGATCTCTGGGCTAAAGCAGTGCACTTAAATGGCACCAGTAACTCTCCATTCCCTGCACCACTAGGGTTAATAGTAGGTTGAGAAGTTTTGAATAGACCAGAGGTAGAGTCGGGGGTAAGCCCTAGCAAAGATTTCTTAACCAGCAGGCAAGTATGGTATTGTGCCCTAAGGTGGAGAAGGAGCCATCCTGTTTCTTTGTAGAGGGTACTTGTGTGGGATAAACAGTTGGCCCTCAGGACCAAACGGCAGGCTGTGTTGAGTAGTGATTTAATGTTTTTCAGTACAGTATCAATGCCCGCTCCATAGATCAGAAGGCCGTAATCTATGGTTGATAAGACGAGCAACACGTGGCAAGTTTTAAGGCATCGGGGATCATGGAGTGACGGTGACGATAGAAGACACCCAGTTTTGTGTTAACAGCTTTGGTGACATGGTTGGCATGAGTTGAGAAAGTGAGGGTGTCATCTAGGTGTATACCTAGATATTTAAAGGTGCAGACTTGTTCAAATGTGTCTCCTTTGTGGCTCAGCACCTGCAGTGATCCGAACTTCTTCCTGTTCTGTGGCACAGTGAAAAGCATGATCTTTGTCTTCTGGTAGTTGAGCATTAGCTTATTCATGGTAAACCATGATTCTAGACTGAGGAAGTTGGTTTGCAACTCAGAAATGATTGTGGACTGTTTCCTGCCGGATATACAGAAATGACGGCATCATCAGCTGATAGAAGTGGTGACCACCATTCCTTTCCATCCATAAATAAACTTGTAACCTTAAAAACTTTAAATAGAACCCAACATGAGTTCCCCTTTTTCCCCATCCCCCCTCTCTGTTGCCTCCCAACTTGTCCCTTCCCTCTCCTCCTTCCCCTTTCCTCCCCCACAAGTAACGTGAGAACCGGAAACTGTTGAAAAGTTAGACTTTCCTAAGTTCAAATCCCCCCCCATTCCCCTCTGTTATTGATGGCATATTAGAAATGCACTGTTTGGGCTAAATAATACCATAATACTCCACCAGTATATTGTGTTAGGCAGTGGTTATCTTTGAGCCATAACGGTAAGGTGGGGTAACCGCTTTTCCCTTATCGAAAGCAGTGCAGCATAAGTACACTTTCTCCCTCTTTAACAAATCCTTTACCTCCCATCTCACCCGCCCCCCATCATGTCCTTAGCAGGCCCAGGTTTGTAGCTGCCCCCCGCAGCATAGCACCATCCAGCTTATCAAACAAACATTCTATCCAACATTTCATATAGCATATGCTAGTTTCTGTAATATAGTGCAATGTCCTTTAATCCATTCATGCTGGAAGGATGCAGTGGGCTTGCAGCTGTTGTACCTCCCCCATTGATACCTGTGCCCCTAGACACAGTCAGGGGAAGGGTGAGTATATTCAGCAAGAGAAGACATGGCAGGGTCAAAAGTACCGTATTTGCTGTGTGATCTGAATAAAGTCTGCACAGGGAGACTCGCAAATTTACCGGCCAGCTCCAGCCAGTGATACTGTGCAAGGTCTGCACACCCAGGGTTCCATCATCATTGCTCCTGCATTATTTCACCAGATCACAAATATCCAGCTACCCAGGTGGGGTGCTATGATCTGACCATCCATTTTATGTATATTTTAATCTGTTTCTCGAGAATGACCAGAGTGTGCACATCAGGTGTTCTGCTGTGATTCCCAGAGACGGTCCACCATGGACCGAAGACAACAGTGCTGGTTAACAACTTCGCATAGTCATGCAGCCCAGATGGCGCTCATGCAGAATATGACCCCATCCCACCAGTGCCTCTGCAATCAAGCTGATCCTTCCAGCCATTGCCTCTTGTTACAGTCAGCCACCTCGACATGTGTCAAATCTCACTCTAATACAGCCAGCAAGCCCCACAAGTTGGTAAGGACATCCCTACGTACTTTATTGTTAATACCATTTGAAGCTTTGGGTTAGGATTGTTCATCATTTAGTAGGTTCATAGGTATGGGGTTACAAATCCAATTAGCTACACGAGCCATAAACGGACTTGTCACTGATTAGTGGACAAATTCCCAATTTTTTTCCCAGCCATATGTTGATCTAACAGTCATTTAAATATTTATATACTGCTAGCATTCACAATATCTAAGGGTAGTGAGTCCACATTTGCACTATCCTCTGGTTGAATCAGTGCCCTCTTTTGGTGGTTCTATATATTTCACCTTGTAATTGGTAAGTGTGGACCCTGGTTGCCCTATTCGGCATAGCCCTTGCGTTCAGACCTGCACATTCCCAGAGTAGTTTATTCTTGAAAGCATTATAGACATAACAGAGGTCACCTCTGATACCCCAATATTTCATAGAATACAAACCCAGATCCTGTAATCTGTGTTGATATTCTTTGTTTTTAGTTATACCTATTCTTTTTGTACTGTAATTCTCCTTTGGACACTCTATTACTTTCAAGCTCCCAGCACTCTGAGGAACACTGAGGGGAGCACCATACTCCAAGATGGGCCTGACAAGGGCTTTGTACAGGGGCACTAGGACCTTTTCACTTCTATTGTTTATATTTCTTAGGATGTTAACTATTATTTTATTTGTCTGTTTAGCTACCTCTGCATTGTGTCTATCAAAGGATAGCATGTTTGTTATTATCACACCAAGATCGTTTTAATTTTCAGTGCTGTCTATGGTGTTTTTATTGATTTGGTATTGTGCATTACTGTTGTTATACCCAAAGTGCATAACTTTGCACTTGGTTTCATTAAACCTCTATCTATGAAACTTTGCCCAATTTTCCAAATTACAAAGCTTCTCCTGGAGTACTTTAATTGATTCCACATCATTTACAACTGCACCCACCTTGGTATAATCTGCTTATTTGCAGATCCATGCCCCATTTGATACCTGCATGGTCGAGACAAAGATATTAAATAAAATTGGCTCCAGTATTGACCCCTGTGGTATGCCACTAGGGACCATACCCTAGTCTGACAGAAAGCCCCTTACCTGGACCCTTTGTACTCTTTCATAAATCCAGGAGCCCCTCCATGTTCTAAGGTAACCATTAACCTTTAGATTCTGTAATGTTTCTAACAAGATGTTGTGGGATACTGACTCAAAAGCTTTGGCATAATCAAGATAAATCACATCCACTGGTAAACCCTGGTCAAGTGCTTGACTAACTGTTTGAAAAAAATGGAGCAGGTTACTGGCACAGGATCTCCCAACCTCGAAACCATGTTGAGTAACATCAACCAATGCAGTAGTTGCCGTAGATCATCAGCCAAGAAATCCTTAACAACGGTCTCCAAAATTTTACCAATCATTGATGTGATACTAATAGGTTTATAGTTGTCGATTTGGACTTTATCTCCAGTTTTATGGATTGGGGTAATGTCGGCCCTTCTCCAGACTTTTAGAACTCTACCCTCCTTTAATGACATTAAATAAGATTTCCAAGGGTCCAGCAATTTCATCTGCTATATTACTTAAAAACATAGGGTGAAAACCATCAGGCCCTGTGAATTTAAATTTGTTTAGCTTCAGAAGCCTCTCTTTAATTTGGGTAGCACTAATATCATAATGCCATCCTTGTCTATCCTCCTTGTCTACCCATGGACCATTTAAGTCTCAGGGACTTGGTACGTACTTACTGTGCTGCTTAGAAGGGGTGAGACATAGGAGGTAGCTCCGTGAGGGAAGTGCAGGGTGGGCTTGACTTCTACAGAGGAAGCAAGCGGTCCCTTTGTAAATTTCATCTGACAGCTGAGGTGTCAAGTATTCTTGCTGTGGCTTGCAGTCAGCAACCTCCTTTCTTCTCTGCTTCCTCTTCTCACACAAATCTTTCAGCTTCAATCAGATTTTTAAAAAATCCAGGGGGGCTTGCCTGGCCTGGTGATTGGGAGCCTGGAGGGTTATAGATGAGCGAACTCCCAGCCAGCCAGGTGGAGCTTTGCTTTTACCCCATTGAATTTTTGCCAGTGCATTTGCAGGTCCCTGCTGTAGTCTTGGACAATGAAGACTTTACCACCTTCCTGGAGAGCAATCGGTTATGGGATTTAGCAGCCCTGAGTATTTTCTCTTTGTCAGTGTACCTCAAATATTTAATCAAGAAATGCTATGGTTTTTCAACCAGTTTAGACCTCAGCACATTCCTATGGACACTCTCCACCTCGAAGTTAGTAGCCTAGGCACCCAGCTTTAGTTGTTGTACTACCCAGTGGTGAACCTCTTTGTCCAGGTCTCGTTTCTCAAGACTCTCTGGTTAACCTATAATCTGCAGATTAGAGTGGCGGGATTGGTTCTCCAGATCGTCAGCCCGCTGCTGGATTTATTCAATTAATGTCTTATAATTAGTTTTATCTCTTCTTAAGGTTGCCAGCAAATCTTCTGTGTCACTCAGACATTTTCCACATTGTCCAGCCTTGTGGTATGTGCCGCTGAGGTTTCTGACAACCCTGTCACCACCGCTTGTAAATGGTTGATTTGAGCTATGATATTGTTAAAGCCTGCATTCATTTCAGTTTGTATTTTGTACAAGGTTGCTGGTACGCCGGCCATAGATTGTTCAAATTCTGATGTGCCGTCGGCAGGCACGATTGATGGTTGCGGGCCCTGTGATGCCTCATGGCTGGCTGGCATACTTGTTTATCCTTTTTCCATTGGAAATTGCAGTTTTGCCTGCCAAGTATTCACCTTTACTGATGCCACTTGATTTTTGTTCACCATAGATGAACTCGGTTGCTTGTAATCTGCTGATTAACTAATTTTCTGCCTTTTTTACTTTTTGCCCATTCTGTGTACTGCTACAGAGTGTCTACTATCTTGGCTGGTGTTGGAAAATCCTGCCTGTTGAATTCCAGGTTGATAGTGCACTTCCAATTAGTGCAGCTACAGAGCCAGATATACTATACTAAAACAACAATAATTCATAGGTTGGAATCTTTTATGTCATGGAGCCAATGAAGGGCAGCATAGTCTGAAAACAAATTGGCAACCCACAGAATAATAGCAGAGGGTGACACCCCCCCAGGGCTTACAATATTAACTTAGATTTTTTTTAACATACCCTCACTCTAAACTGTCATATGCTAAATGAAGTTCATACCTTATATGTCCTTACACCTTCTACAAGGATAGTGATAGTTTTCCCAGCATAAAGAGTAAGGTAGGATGTCAGTGAACCAGAGTGGCTTTTCATGAAGACCCTAAAAGTTCTGTAGACACAGTCTCATACTTCTTGTACTTCTTGCCCTCAGAGCATTACCAGGAGCACGGACATCAGCAGTCACAAAAGCACAACCCTCCTGGGAGAAGAAATCAGCAGGAACATATCGGGCACGATTTTCAAAGCATGGCGAAGGGCTTGTGACAAGCCCTTTGCCATGGCACTTAGGGTCTGATGGTGCACTAAACCCCTTCTACAATCTCAGGCACAGTTGCAAAAGTTCCCACGATTTATGGCAGCATGCACCACATCATGCACAAGCTCCGTAAAGAGGGTTCTCGGGATTGCCGCAAGCTAGGCCACAAAAAGTTAGTTTAGCTTGCAGCAATTGCTGCATGGGATAATATCGCAAGCTCCATGCGCCATTTATATGGTGCACCCAGGGCTTGCAGCATTCACAAGTGCTGGAAAATCCTGCCTATTGAATTCCAGGTTGATAGTGCACTTCCAATTAGTGCAGCTACAGAGCCAGATATACTGTACTAAAACAACAATAATTCATAGGTTGGAATCTTTTATGTCATGGAGCCAATGAAGGGCAGCATAGTCTGAAAACAAATTGGCAACCCACAGAATAATAGCAGAGGGTGACAATTGTGCAATGGAGGACTGCTAAGTACTCTTTCTCTAAAGTGGCATACGTACACTACTCTAACAGAAAAGGAGTTTCCTACTTAAGTACAGGGTGAGAGCTGTCCCTTTTGAATATCTAAGACAAAATTGTCCTGACACCAGTGTTAAAGGGGCCAGTCTATAAATCAAATGGTGTACTGATGTTGGGGCTTTTCAACACAGACTGACTACAGAGAAAGATCTTTAGAGAGTCAAAAGTGTTAGCACATGCCTCTGACCTCCAGGCATAAACCACATCAAGCCTCCTAGATAGCTAATCTCACTATTCCTTAGTAAGCATGTTGCTGGGTTGGCAATTCCATAGGTCCTACCTTCTTCAGTGACTGAAACACTGCAGGCACTTTCACCAACTGTGATTCCCTATCTGTAATGTTATCATATCATCAACATATGCCTAGCTGTGGTGAGGACATGGCACATCATATATCAGTTGCTGGAAGGTTATCAGGGCTGTCATGGTAGTGAACTGGTAAAAACTGGAGAATGTGGCAGAAGTGGTCTTTTCTTAGGATTCAGGGGTTAATGGTAACCATTGGTCAGATGTTATAGCAACAGATGGGCTCTGTCTCCAGGTTGAAATTCATGTAACCTAACTCCATCCCCCATTTGTTGTATGGTACTAACTGAAAATACTGGGCTTGAAGCAAATTTTCTGGGCCAGTGTGTCCAGCCACTCCTATATCTTTAACACATGCTGGTCTACATAAATAACATTAGGTAACTGCTACATCCACATCACTTCAACAAGATCCAGGATTCTATGTGGTTGTCACCACTATAATCAATTCAATGGGTTCTACCTCTTTCGAGGCTTGAAACACCTCCCAGATGGCAAAGGCAGGAATTGCAGGAATTTGTCTCACATTATAGTATCGACAGCCATGAACACATGCGGCATGCTCTTATCATGTTATTTAAAAATCTTTACTAGACCACGCATGTGTGGAAGGTAAAACAAGGTTCAGGCAGACTTTACATTTGACAGGGCAAAGATTTCCTTCATACAGTGGGTCATAAAATTTCTCTCCTGCTTTGTCAGAATCTTCCTAGGAAGCCCTGCTCCAGAAAACACTGGTGTAACAGTAACCATCTGAAATGTAACAGTCTGGGATGTAACATAGAACTTCATAGAATACATAAGACAGCAGTACCAGAATTTGTTGATGCCCTGTTGCATATTTTTCTAAAGGAGCAACCATGTCTACCCTCTTTGTGGTCAGATGGGTTGTCCACTTGTAGATGGGATAACAGAGAGGTCTTTAGATTGTCCTTTGGAGCCACCAATGGCCACTGTGTGACCTCTTTATAGACACTGAGACAAAAGAATCAAGCCAAGATTTTATCAAGGTTTTCATCTCTTCCAAAATGTCCTTAGATGGGAAAACATAGTAATTTAAGATCAGAAGGCACTCTCAATCTATCTTGTTGCCCCCTCCCCAATGTATAAGCAGGGATGGGTTAGTATGATATGCAAATATGTATTCATTTATTGGTATTCCCTACCTACACTGCCTACTAGGGGGTTGACAATCCCAAGGTACACCTCATGCCTTATTTGCCAAGACGCAGGAGAGGTTGAACCACAATGGTTTTTCCTGTTGTTGCCTGCAGGGTGGGGTGGGGTTTTTAGGTTTGAGAACCCTAACACCACATGTCCCTACTTTTGTGACTTTAACCCTAACTGGTGCATTAATGAAGTTTTTTGCAATGGGTAAGAAAAATCATTGAAAATCCACTATCGTGATTGGATGAAACATGTTACATGACCATGCATTATTCCACCATGACCGCATGCATACCAGTACGACCACATGCCTGAACTACTTTCCAGTCCTCAGAACCTTATCACTACCATGGAAATCACTACACACTTGGCTCAGACAGGCTGCCACACACACACAAAGTTGGCAGACACTGGCTGCCAGTCACAATCAACTGTAACTGTCTCTACCAGCATCACACTGCATAAAAGCTGCCCCAAACTACTTACAAAATACTCGTGTTCATCAAAAAAAAAATGATCTGGTTGAACCTGACATTTTAAACACTCACTTACCAGGTTTCTTTTGGCATTTTAAGTGCCAGTACTTTCACTTTTGGGTCATAGTGTAGCGTGACCGAGCCAAGCAGGCTTCACTGTGGTAAAATAAAACAGTTCAGAGTTGAATTTCACAATGTTCTTGTCATAAATGAAGGCATCCTTGCATTTTGATGAACATTTACTTACAGTGGTGTGAGAATGCCAGCGGACTTTTTAGTTCATAGTGTAGCGTGACCGAGCTGAGTGGGCTCCTGGAGCGGGCTTCACTGTGGTAAAATAAAAGCACTGTAGAGTTGAATGGCACAAGGGGACTACTATTTTACCCTCCTCTACTATTTGACCCTCCTGCCCCAAGTTACAGTATGAGCCAGAACAGTATTAAAATGTTGAACTTCTTTTTTTCTACACTACTAAACCAAAGCATTCATGCAAGGATCAATCAGATCATTGATTTATAGCACACATGGACTACTTCTTGACACCCTCCCCCCCAAAAAAACCTGTTGACCATTTGGTAAACAGGCACTATTTTTTTAAACACACAGAATATTTGTGGCCATTTTATAAGATAGGTAACCTATTACACGGTGTGCAGTTGTGCTGTGATATACGCACGCCTTGGGTGGTTGAACACACACCGAGGTGTGCGTATATCAGAGTATGATCATACACCTTGTAGTGGGTTATCTATTACATATGTGTGTATATATATATATATATATATATATGTATATATACAGTATATATATTCTTTGCCAAAAACCTGTGTTAATGCACCAGTTTGGGTTCAGCTTAATGCAACAACAGTAGAGAAATGTGTTAGGATTTCCAGCACTAACTCCCCACAACAACCCAAAAAAAATGGCAAAAGGACAAGACCATGCAAGCAACCATGAGCAGTCATCATCAGGTAAGACAAACAAAATATAATTATTTCCAGATGACACAAATGCAGTAGCACTAATGTGCTACAGTACCTTCCTGGATTTGTATCTGCAGCATGCACCCAGCAAGACATACACAATCAGTTGTTGCTGAAGGCAGAGATCCACAATCCTCAAATCACAACACTGTTTCAGTGTGCAGAAACACATGCCTCTGCAGCCAGACATACAAATTACAATAGTTCTTTTGTCTGAAGAAATGTAGGCTCCTATGGAGCCAGTACTCTGTAGCCTCAGGTACTTATTTACACTTTAAGACATACAAACATTTGATGGGCCTGCACTTTTGCAGCTGCAAGTGTAAGACAGATATATACCAACTGCTGGCTACAAAAGATCAGGCACCACAAAATCCATGATACCAAAATTTCAGCAGTACTTCTGTCTGCAGAAGCACAGGCCCCTGTCATGCCTACACATCTTCTGCCACAGGTGTAAGACATATACACCACCTTCTGGCTCCAGAAGGACAGACCCCTGTGGGGCCTGCAGTTTTGCACCTCGAAGTAGTGTTGTAACGTGGATATCATAGTTTCAGCAGTGGATCTAGAAACTCTTCAAGGCAGTAGCAGTTTTTCAGTTATGCAGCTGCTTGCAGAATAGAGTTGCCACCTTTAAATGAGGCAAAAACCAGATCCTAAGCTCCGCCCCTAGGCCCACCCCTTTTCATGACTCATCATGTATTGCTCAGCCTCCAAAGCCATTTATTATATCAGTAAAAATAACACTTAAAGCAGCAATTCAATAAACATGTTAAGATACTGTACTGTACCTATTAAAGTTACTTTCCTAGGTTCTTCCTAGTTATTTATTTACTTATATATTTATTTATTTATTGACATTGGTTTACCAGATAAACATAGAGATAAAAGAAATATCATTTACAGCTGCAATCTGGGGGGCGACAAGGGAAACACCGTAAATAGCATACAATAGTATGCATGGTATATCATAATTCATAATAAAGAAATTGTTTCATATAATGTGTACTTCATATCTTATTTGGTTCCATTTCCTTTTCATATCCACAGTACTATTTCAAAGCCAAAGAAGTGACCATACTTTTTTCTTGAGGAAAAAAAAAATAATTTAAAACATTTAAAAATGCCTAAATTCTGTTAGAGATGAAAATGTTTACCAGCAAATGAAACTGGAGGACAACTGGCTCTGTTACTGTTACAAAATGTGAAGGCAGCTTTGCTGCTATGCCACTTTAAGGTGTAGTGGAAAAGATTAGGTTAAGTAAGGGCTAATGGTGCTAATGGCCATACTTTATACCGCCCAGATTGACTGCTTTCACAAACAAAGGGCTATACTGATAACAAAACTTGTTGGTAACCTGGACATGCAGCTGAAACAATGAATGATACAAAATCTGTTTCAAAAGTATGTCAGCACTCAAAATGGCACAAAGACCTGACCAGCACTGAGCATAACCATATTACTGTACCTGATAGGGACCCTGAAAACCTGATCACCAGGTTAAAAACCTGACAGGTGTCAACCCTAATATAAAAAACAAGCACTAGTAGATCATTCTAGCTAGCAAGGTACCTTGTACAGCATGCATGAGTACCTCTCATTGCACAGCTGCAGATCCCATGGGGCCATTTGTTTGTGGGGGCCTGTGCTTCTGCAGCCACATGTACTCATATATGAAGTATGACATACATACAGGTGTGGCTGAATAAGCACACACCCTTGTGGGCCTGTGCGTATGCAACCCCAGATACAAATCCATGAATGTAGCACATCAGTGCTACTACATTTGTGTCTTCTGGAAGTAGCTGTATGTTGTTTGTCTTACCTGATGATGGCTGTCTACGGTTCCTTGTATAGTCTTGTCCTTTTGCTGCTTGATGGCTGGGAGTGGGGAGTTAGGGTTGGAACCCTAAGGCCACATTTCCCTTCTTTTGTTGCATTAAGTTGACCCCTAACTAGTGCATTAACTCAGTTTTTTTTCTGTAAAGCATCTCCTTTCTTTTTGAGATAGTAGAATCATATCCTCATTCATGCAGGTCCTGTTAGGACCTGCCTAAACAGATGCAGATGTACAGGGCCCTCTGGGCCCTGAGCCAAGGGAAGACTTTCTCCACCTATGCAAGTGCAGAGCCCTGTACTTCTCATCGGCAACAGATGTCAAGAATACATGGGGCTGTCTGGTGGGTTGCAGAAGTACAGGGCCCTCTAGGCCCTGTACTTCCATGCGGCCAAAGATACAGAGACACAAGGCAAAGAGTCCATCTCACAGCCAATGCACAGGGCCCCTTGCCACCCATGGGTGCAGAGGTTCAGGGCCCAATGCAAGAGAAGAGTTGTCTTCACTATTGTAAATTATGGCATCATTCTTAGCCAATCAGAATTGTTTATTTCTAAACATTCCAGGTACTCCTATAACCATATGAGGGTGTCTCATACACATAGATCTAAAATTCTGAAGTTATAAGTTCATAGAAACATAGAATGTGATGGCAAATAAGGACCAAATTGCCCACCTAGTCTGCCATTTTCCCTACTCTGTGATGACAGCCCAGATCCTATTTGATCTGCATCACACCTTCTCTGTCCACCTCCAGGGTACCCTTATGTCTATCCCATGCACTCTTGAGGCCCCGTATTGTTTTAGTTCAGTTGGCACCATCCATTTCCAACAAAGGGGATTCGCTAACATTCTGTAAAATAAAACAGTCTGATTTTAAGTAAAGATTTTGTTTTTTTAAATAAAGGTGTTTAGCATGACTTACAATATGTTTATATGTACAGTTCCTGTGTTTCTTATTGTTCTGTTCCTGTGTCTCTTACGGTTGTAAGAGTTTCTTCTCAAGTCCTTTGTGTGCCAAACCTGCTCAGCTTCACTTTACTGTTCTCTCACCCAAAGAACTTGAGAATGCACTCTTATAACCATAAGAGACACAGGAACTGTATATATAAAAATATTTATGCAATGGAGTGGACTCAGATCAGTATAGATAAATCATTTATCTCACTGCTAAACAGTGAGCAGTGAGATGAATGCATATAAGTAACTAGTGAGCATCTGTTCTAAAAAGAATTCAGTGACTGCTAACATGTACCATCGATCTGACATCAGACTGCTGTTGTACCATCAATCTGACGTCAGTTTAATGGTACAACAGCAAGACGTCACCAGCAGCACGCGCCATAGTCTAAAAAAAAATGCTTCAGCCATCAGCATTTAAACCTGAGCAATTGCAACTTTCAAAATGCATGAAATGACATCTCTCAATAGCGGCTATACCCATAGTAATTGTGCTAGATTTATAGTCGAGCAAGAAAACAAGTGAACCATTAAAAAAACAGCATCCGATTTAAAAATGCTTGGGATCGAGCTGCCTAACATCCAACACTTTCCCTACTCGATACTAATTGTAAGTACCTGTTTGCATTTATTTTTAAAAATGTGTGGGGGAAGAGACGTGCACTATATACTATGAAAAACAGTAGATGGCCATTCATGCACAACAAGCTCCAGATTCCATCTCGGGCCCCTGATGAGATCGGAGATAACTTGAGCTGCACTCTCATGGTCATCGATTTCATCAGGAGCCCTCAATGGAATCCTAAGCTTGTTGTGCATGCCCAGCCATCTACTATTCTATTTGTCTCAACAACTGCCTTTATCTCAATAGTTGCTGCATCATTGCCTCCGGCCGGCATTATTAAATGTAAGTAATAATACTCAACAGGATGGGCTTTATTGGGATATAAGAGACCACCCAGGGTCATAATGAGGCATTGGAGGGCCTTATAGCCCTTGGAAGGTCCATTATATCCCATAATGCCCACCCTGGAGGGTATTATTACACTTAGATAATGGGCTGTATGTGACTTTTTTTAAAATATACCAGGGTAAAAATATATATCTAATAAAAAAAAGTTACTTTTGTAGTAAAGTAGTGCCTGTAGTATTGGAGTCACCACTGGAGGGTGCAGCTTTTTTAAAAAACTAGGTTCTTTATATGAGCTTGTCCTCCATGCCCACCTTCCACACACACACACACACACACACACACACACACACACACACGTAGAGAATAGTTTATGTTACCTTCTTAATCAGTGTCTGTTAGAACAGAGGAAAGGATAGCATGCTGAGAGGTAACTTTTCATGGGCTTTCAAAAGTGCCGTGATTGGAGAGCACGTGTCTCAAAGCGCACCGTCAGTTGACACAGGGCATGAATGGAAGTAGAGTTTTGTAAATGAAAGTACATTAGTTTTAAAAAAGAATGTTTTTGTGTATTGTTGGTTTTTTTGCAGGGAAATTGTGGCCGAACTGAGGAACAGCACTAGCTGCGTGAGCATATCACTCTCTGAGGAATCGCCGGTAGTTGCTTGGTGTCGTTTTTCTGTTCTGTTTCTTTTTTTTTATGAATGAAGGAGGAAATAGGCTGTATTTCGGTGATGGGTTGCTGTTTTTAGCAGGAAGATGTCCGTTTGTTGTTTCTTTGCTGGTTTGTGTCGTGTTATAATGTCTTCTGAGGTCAATCTTGCTAAATGAGTGGGGGACACATGGCGGTTGGTTAGTTTTACATCGGTTTCAAAATTCAGGGTTGCCCCAGGATTTCCTAGGTAATGGGGCATCCCGAAGTGACACTCGTTATTTGAAGTGGGACATTGTTAAGAAATAACAGCCCAGGTGGCAGGCTGTTTCAGCCAATCAGGATGCAAGTTTCAGTTTACCCATTATCTAATATAGAATAATGCAGTCGCCCTCGGGGTTTATGGGGCATCACACACACACATCAGGGGTGCATAAAATCCACAGAGAATCACACTTCTCCATGTTTTACTCTTTATATTTACTGGTTTTGTGTGTTTTTTTGGTTTAAATTGTCTTTTTGCCACTTTGCAAGGGTAACTGTTATCGCCGACAACAAGCTTGTCTCGTGCTGAGTAACCGATTGTGTAGCGCTTGTGAACATTCAGTGCGAGGGCAGCTTGTTTGGCGTTTTTTTTTTTGTGGTGATGCTGTGGTACTTATCTGCCAGTGGCTTATGGAGCTCCATAAACCACATATGTGGTTTATGGAGCTGTTGGGCACTCACTTGCAGTGGTTTATAACCACTAACCAGTAAATATCAAAGCATAACTGACCCCCAGTTACTGCATAAAAAATACATCTCTAACAAATGCACATAGCCTGCCACATCGTAAATATTTCTTTCTTAAACAATTTTCATTTCCTTTCAGCTTGTTTCTGTTGCAAACTGCACAATAATGTGCATTGTTTCTTTACTACACTCTTCTCCCCCACCCACACGGCAGCCCTCTCCCACCCACATGGTTGCCCACTAAAACCACCAGTCCCATATCTAGATTCCAGCTCCTTGACACAGAAATAAAAAAAAAAAAGAGTTTGTTTTTTTCTTTTCTTCAGCTCCTCAGCTGCACACCACAGTTCTCACTGGATGTGTGTTCATTTATCCTTTTGGCAAACAATCACTGCTGCTTTTAAAAACACGATGTCCACTTTTCTGAAATTGCCATAATGAAAAAAATTAAACCTAAAAAAATGCAGTGTATGAACCATAATCCATTTTACCCTCTTGCTACAAGCCACCACCATTTTTCCCTATAATTATTTATAGAAGAAACCTGACCACCAATGACCGGACACTTTGGGAGTGTCAAAGGCATCAGAATGTTAGTCTCCATAACAACCTCCTCGTACCTCTTCTTAAAGCAGAACTACACAAGAAAAAGCACAAAAATTCTATTGAAGATTTCTACAAAAACAATAAAAATAAATTATTTTTAACAAATCTGACTCTACTGTTCAAACTGGTCCCTATTGCATAAATGAAATATGCAATGGGGGACAGTTTAATTCATGATGTATCTATATTTGTGCAGTTTGCCAGCAGACATCTCACTTGTGGGTTATGCCACTCGAGAGGTTACCCAAGTTCAAACTGCACTCATATAGATAAATCATGTATCAGATTCTCCCCCATTGCATATCCCTTTTATATCGTACCTGGGTCTATGAGGGCAATGCTTCACTTTTCCCTCCCTGGTTGGAGGTGGTGTTGCATAACAGTGCCATCGCCCCAGCTTCACCTCATCCAGCTGTCTCTCTGAGCTCACCTCTGAACTCAGCTCACCAGCACAGGATCACAAAGCACTACACACTGGGATAAAGGCTGGCACTACACACATTTCCTAATAATCATTTTTTTTTGTTTTGACCCCAAGTTTTCTTATGATCTCCCCTTACAAACTTGAGTGTGGCATTTATAGTATATTGGCCGAAACATCATTTTTCTCCATAAGTGCAAAAACAAATCTGGACTAGGATTCAGAAAATGACACCAGTCACATTTATGAGGTGGTGTGAGAAAATGGCTATGTTGAAAGCTTGGAGTCAAACTACCGAAAATTAGCCAAGTTATGAGTGAACGTTGAAATATGTCAATGTTCACTCATAACTTGGTCATTTTATCAATTTTTTGCACCAAATTTTCAACACAGCTTTCTGTTGACCCCACCTCATGAACCTGGTAGGTGAACATTTTCTAATCCCTCCAAAATGTCATTTCACACCACAGGTGTGAAAACACATTTTGGCCAGGATTTGAAAAATGGCAGCTGTCATGTTCATGAAGTGGTACAAAAAACTGGCTATGTTGAAAATTTGGGGTCAAAATACTGAAAATCACCAAACTTATGAGCAAGCGTAGAAAAATGTAAATGTACACTCATAACTTTGTTGCTTTTTTAATATTAGTCTTCTTATGACCCCACCTTCTTAAGTCAGGAGGTGAAAATTTTCAAATCCTGCCTGAAAGGTGATTTTGCACAGTGATTGCAAAATCGCCTTTTGGGCCAAATTTGGAAAAGTTCACCACCCTTGTTGATGAGGTGGGTCCTAAAAAGGCCATGTTGAAAATCTGATGTAAAATATTAAAAGTTATGAATACAATTTCAAACCACGTTGAAATACATTGAACAGAACTTGCATTATTTTCTCATATCACAGTCACTGGTTCCAGCAGCAAGATATGTTTTCAGTCAGAGAGTGGATCTACATCATTTGACATCTTCAGGTGAGTGAGGGGGTGTGGGGATGGGGTGGGGGTGTAAGCAGTGGAGGGTCAGATTAGCAATGGGCCATTTTCATTTTTTTCAGGTTACTTTAAAAAAAGAAAAGACATTGAGGGACTGTTTCCTTCATTTCAGGGGGACCCAAGCTGAAACCTGTGATTGGGCACCCCAGTGTCAGGATGGTCTTCAGTTGCACCAGGAGCGGGTACCTCAGTGCTGCCAACCATGCATTGAGGAAGGTGGGTGGGTGAGTGACATGGGGTGCAAGAAAAGTGGTACAAGGGGTGGGCATCCTGGTCCACTTATTATTTGTGTATGATGGATAGATGGATAGATAGATAGATAGATAGATAGATAGATAGATAGACAGACAGACAGACAAGTAATCAGACACACAAACAGATAGATATATAGATACAAAATCACACATATCCCCATAATGCAAAGCACCATGGGCTGTATATGCAAGTCACCACAGTATATTATGCTGGTTCAACTTTAAGCAGAAATGCATGGTACCAAAAGGTCTCTCACACACTCTGCAAAGGGTGCCAACAGAAGACACACATACATGTGTTTCATCCTACCAGAACTCATCAGCATGCCTCATCTGTGTGACACCTCAGTGGAATGAACCAGCTACCCTAAGATGGTCTATCTATATAGATGTTTATTTAAACACACCTTTGTGCAAATCAAGGCACAGTACATAAAATATGTAAATAGTGAAGAGAATGAATCTTAATACATAACTACAAATAATAACACCTGAAGACAGTACATAACTTTAAAATAAATAGAGAAAGAGAGAGATCCAGCAATCATCAGCTCACTGGCAGTAGCACTCCAGCTGCAGCTACAAAATCCAAGAAAGTACTGCTGCTGATCTCATGCTGTTGAGCTCATGAAAGAACCATAGTTCTTTTGTATGAGCCCTCAATAAGCCTTCCACTAAGGTTTTGAAGGATGTCCCCAAATCATATTTCAGGGTCTTTTTCTTTTTCAAAAAACAAAGTCAAGAATCCAGCTAAACATGTTCTACATGTTTCTTTTTTGTTGTTTTTTTTTTCTTTAACCAGGGCTTCATTTTTCATTTGTTTTTATTTTTATTCTTTTTTTAAAATATTAAAGAAAAGATGGCATCCATAGGAAAGAAGAATTTTTTTTTCTCACAAAAGAAGAATGTTGGCTCACTAAAGAAGAATCTTCTTTCGTGATCTGCAAGATCTTCTTTTGCATTGGACATATTAATGAAAGGCTTTATTGAGCATGCTCAGAACTAGAATTACAAATCTTTATAACTCAGGATTGGATTACAATTTTTTCACCAAACCAAACAAAGGCCTCTTTCTAGGGCAAGCCCTCTTTACCCTGCAAATTGCAGAATAAAATTCCAAACAGTCTGGTTTGTAGGTGAGAGCAAAATAATGGCTAAAACCCCTGATTTTTTGATTATCTGGATCTCAGAATCCAGGGACAGGATTCACAAAGAAAGCTGAAATACCCGCAACTGCGGGAAAAAGGCTTGCTGCAGTGCAGAAATGCAGTTGCACTGTATTCTCAAAGAAAACCAGCGCAGCTGTAGAGTTCCATAAAAAGTGCCACAGGTGCAGCAATTTAGCTGCTGCAGGACTTGTGCAAGTGCTGTGAATCCGCAGCTGCAGAGGCTGTGAAGACACAGCAATAGGGAACCACAGTAGCTGAAGCAGCAGACTGTAACAGGGCTGCTATAATATGAAGCTGACAGCACACACACAGACCAGCAACCAGTCCCCAACTGGGACCACAGCAGCACTACAGGTACCAGCGATACCTTGGCACCACAGTGGCTGACTGTCCTTGCTGGTCGTCCCTCCCTGGGGTGTTTCTGTGGCCTGCCGGGGTGGCATTCGCTGCTGGCTGGTCAAGCCCTACTGCTTGTGGGGCTCTGCCATGAGCTGCACTGGGTCTAGTGGTTGTTGCCTGTTGCCATCATGGCAATGTGTGCTTTCAGTGCTGTAACATCAGCCACTGCTATACTGTCTGAGATGCTATTACCTGTGGTACACCTCCACCTTAATTGATTCCTTGGGGCCTTGGGAATTGCTCATGGGGGGTGCTGGAGGGGCAGGGGGCATGAACAGTGGTGGATGGATGAGGAGGGTGCTCTCATCTGAGTGGTTAAGTCCAGAAGATGCCCTGGGGTGAAATGGAGTGCTGAACGTGGATCTCCCTGTTTGGTTTCCATACCCAAGGGCACCACCTCTGTAAATGGTGGGCAGGTGGTTGGGGCATCCCAGGAGTCCTATCCAACCCAGGCAGTGTTGTGCAATGCCAGGTCCATTGTGAACAAGACTGCCATTATAGCAGACTTGATGGGCATAGCGGACCTGACTTGCATCACCAAAACCTGGCTGGATAGTAATGCTAGCCCAGTACTTGAGGCAGCAGTTCCAGCTGGGTATTCGGTGATACACCGACCAAGAATGGATCGCAGGGGTGGGGGGGGTTGCGGTCTGTTTTAAGACCGAATTAGATCTCACTAGTGTTTCAGTGGAGGAGATCAGATCTTTTGAATGTGTCATAGTGGCAGGTGGGGGCTATAGGATAGCACTCGTTTATTGTCCACCCGATGACAAGAAGCTATTCCTTAAGGAAGTGGCGGACTTCATCATCGACCTGGTATTTGAGTCGCCCAGGTTGACGGTACTGGGTGACTTTAATGCCTGGAACAACGACGAACTCTTGCAATTTGGTCAGCACTTCCTCCAATTGATGTGTTCATTGGGCCTCTCACAGGTGGTTACCTCTGCCACTCATAAACATGGCCATTCGCTGGATCTGGTCTTCCTGCTGGGGATGGAGGCCTCTGATGTGGGGGTGGAACCTGTCAGATGGTCTGACCACCACACTGTGAGATTCAATTTTTGCACCCCCCTGCGTAGGCCTACCCCTGTGGAGATGGTCAAGTACCGCCCTTTACGGGATGTTACTCCTGAAGGCCTAATTACAGTTCTTGACCTATCAGAACTTCCCGGGATGAGCTCTAATCCTGAAGTGCTGGTACTAGCCTATAATAAGGCTGTTACCACTGCTTTGGATTTAATTGCTCCCACCCTCTCTCCCTTCGCCCTTGATCCTCCTGGTTTGATCAGGATCTGAGGGAGATGCGGGTGACTAGGACGCAGGTTGGAGAGGTGCTGGTGAAAATCTGGCTTAGATGCCAACCATCTTAGACTCCTAGAGCATTATAAACTCTATCAGTCAGCAATTACTCATAAGAAGGCAGCATTCCTGTCTGGAGAAATTGCTGCTGCACAGAATCGACCAGCCCAGCTCTTTCGAACTGTAGACAGGCTGTGCAACCCAGCCTGTCTGCAGGTTCGTCGAGCATTTTCACAAATGCAGTGTGAGTTGCTTGCTCGATTCTTTGCAGATAAGGTGGCCGACGTCAGGGCGAGACTCACACTGCACTCTCCATGGGAATTGCAGTGGTCCAGCCTACGGATACAAGCACACCGTTTGCCTGGAGTTCCTTTGAAAAAGCCGGAAATCGAAGATGTTATGAGGATTGTCCAGGGTATGCATACCACAAGCTGTAGTTTAGACCCAGACCCCACTGGCCTGATCATGGGCTGTGGTGAGGTTATCATCCCAGTTCTAGCTAGGATAGTCTGGTGCTCCTTAGATGCTGGTGAATATCCCCGCTCCCTGAAGGAAGTGGTGGTGACACCAGTGTTGAAAAAGGCTTCTCTGGACTCAGATTCCCTAGCCAACTACAGACCTATCTCGAACCTCCCCTTTGTGGGGAAGGTAATCGAGAAAGTGGTGGCAGCCCAGCTGGACAAGCATTTATCCATCCATAACATCTACGACCCTCTTCAATCAGGTTTTCAAAAGAGGCATAGCACTGAGACTGCACTGGTTCGGGTGCTCTGTGATCTCCTGATGGCGAGAGATCAGAAAAAATGGTCCATTTTGGTCCTTCTGGATTTGTCAGCAGCATTTGACACCGTAGACCATGGGGTGTTGCTTGAACGCCTGAGATGCATCTGTGGGTTGTCAGGTTTGGTACACAGATGGTTTACCTCCTTCCTCACAGGTAGAACCCAGAGAGTAGTATTGGGGATATTTTCCTCTGATCCTACTGCTCTGACCTGTGGGGTGCCTCAGGGCTCTGTGTTGTCCCCCATGTTGTTTGCGGTGTACATGCTTCCCCTCTGAGACATTGTAAGATGATATGGGCTGGAGTTTCATTGTTATGCCGATGATACCCAGCTCTATCTGTCTTTTGCACCTGACCAGAATAGAGCACTCTCAGTGTTCAACAACTGTCTCAGCGAGCTCCAGGGTTGGATGAGGTCCAGCTGGTTGAAGTTGAATTCTGGGAAGACGGAGGTGATGGTTGTGGATCCTGGCCACCGGACTGAGGGGCTGGGGGCAAATCAAACCTCAGATTTATTCCTGGGGGATGTGGAGCTCCCTGCCTCTGAATGAGTGTGAGACCTGGGGTGATCCTTGATGATCAGCTGACATTGCGTGCGCAAGTGTCGACGGTTGTTAAGGTATCCTTTTACCATCTTAGGAACATCACTAGGATCAAGCACCTTGTTTCATCTGGTGACCTGCCTACACTGATCCACGCCTTGTGACCTCTCGTTTGGTCTACTGCAACTCCCTTTACTTTGGGCTTCCTGGGGTTGATATCCACCGCTTGCAGCTAGTGCAGAACTCAGCAGCCCGGTTGTTAATGGGGACTTCACATTCTTCTCATATTACACTGGTGCTGTGGGATCTGCACTGGCTGCCGTTTCAGTGGCAGATCACCTTTAAAGTCGGATTACTGACATATAAAGACCTACACGGCTTGGGCCCTGACTACCTGAAAGATCTTCTGGTGCCTTACCTTCCAACACGACCACTCCGCTCAGCCAATGAGGGGTTGCTAGAGATTCCAAGGGTAGTCTTAAAATCTTCTGGTGCCCGAGCTTTTAGTTTTGTGGACCCTCTGGAATTCTCTACCCCATTGTATTAGAGAGTGCATGACAGTTGAGGGTTTTAAAAAAGGCTTAAAATCCTTTTTATGGAAAAAGGCATTTGTTGGTGATATAGATATTAACTAATGCTGTGTATTTTAACCTGGATTTTAATTTGTTTTATGATGTTTTTATGACTGCCATTTCATTGTAATGTGCCTTGATTTTCGAAAGGCACAAAATAAATAAAGTTTATTATTATTTATTATTATTATTCCAATTGCTGGGATACTACTGCAGTGTGCTGAGAGAGAGTTACACCTCATTCCACTGTGTGTAACATTCTTTCCTCAGCTGCGGAAAAACAACGGGCTGTGAATAGCCTTTCAGGGGCTGTGCCTTACTTATCTCGCACCTTTTTGTACTGAGGGACTTCCGCAGCTGCACTTTTTTCCACAGTCCATAGTAGTTTTCCAGCAGCTGCGGAGGGTTTTGTGAATAGCACTTGGAGCAAACTCCCCTTTTTTTCCATAGCTGAGGAAGTTTTGGGGACTTAGGGAAGGTTTTGCACCTTCTGAAAGCTTTGAGAATCCTGCCCCAGATATCCAGCTGTCCTGAAACTTGTACAAGAAAGGGACCTTACCCCTTAGACTAAGCATGCAAAATGTCATGCAATTCTGTTAAATGGGAACAAAATTATTAAGGTGCACAGTAGTGCCACTATAGTTAGGGTTCAACGGTCACTTCTATGTTAAACCCAAAATTTAGCACTTTAATAACTTTGCAATTGTTTGACCAATTCACATAACATTTTGCAAGCACCACCAGAGTCCAAAGATCTCTTGATGTGCTAAGTTTCATTCTGGTCAGATGTGTGGATGCAGAGATGTGAAATGTCAAAAATTTGAAAATTACCACTTTTATGCAAATTATCTGTCATGTCATTTCTCCAAAACTGCTTGGGAGGTTCATCTGAAACTTTCAGGATATATGGGGCTTGCATCACAGATGTGCCTTTTGAAGGTTTGGTGAAAAAATATTAATCCATTCAAAAGTTATTAAAATTCAAAGTTTCCCAGTATTTCCCATGGGGAAAATTAGATGTACTGTGTGAAAGCACTATTTTGCGTTTGTGAAAGCAGGTTCTGCTTTCGCAAATGCTCCAAGTAGTGTTGTGCTTCTGCCATCTTGTTTTCAGTTAGCAACATGGAAAAAACTAAATAACTTAAAAATACTGCCCCTTGGTAAACACCAACAGTTGCATTTACTTAACCAGGGCCTGAGGAACACGATTCAGTGGTTAGTTTTCAAAAATAATGCCAAGAAATATGTTTATTTTCATTGGCCCATTTTAATGTCACGAATTTGTGACACCACTGCTGCAGTTTGCAAAACTACTTTTGCCAAAGAGTCTCAAATTATGGCACTATTTCGCAAAACACCCATGGTAATGCCACAAACTGTAGCACTGCTTCACAAAACTACAGGGGTTATGCCATAAATTTATGACACTACTTTTTATAAACTCTATGTTTCTTTGTCATTGCATTACCAATACATGGTTTGGACCTATGGGCTTAAACATGCAGGGTAGAAAGGGCTTGCCCCACAGATGTGTCTTTTGCTGGTTTGCTGAGAAGCTTTTCATCTGCTCCATAGTTAGAGCAATTTAAAATTTACTAATTTCCCATAGGATAACATTGTAATGGTCATGGTACCTTTTGGCAGCTATATCTCAAAAATGTTTCGAGATATGGACTCACTATGACGAGCAGCTTAGTACACCTTTAGGTGTACTAAGCTGTTTTGCATGTTTCCAGGCCTTGTTTACAGCTGCGGGGAAAATTTTTACAAATGGTGCTAAGGTGACTGTGATACTGTGCCATGCATTCATAACGTGACATCTGTACTGCTTTGCCTACATGGCTTGGGCCCTGCGCACTCATAACCAACTAAGGCAATGGTTATACTTTCTCAAAAAATAAGGAAATTCTATCTAATATGCATGGATTGGAGAGCAGAGCCCTCCATACGGAACTGAGGGACAATTACAATATGGATAGATGGGGCCCTGTGCTCCCACATGTCATTATGGACTGATGGGAGCACAGGTCCAAGAGGGCGCTGTGAACCCACAACCAAATAAGGAAAAGATTACACTTTCTCAAAAAGTAAGGAAATTCATAGCAAAAAACTCTGTTAATGCATCAGTTAAGGTTCATATTAAAGTGACAAAAGTATGGCGAGTTGGTGTTAGGATTCCCCACTCCAACACCCCACCTCACCCTCCACTCACCCTACCACCCCATTTATCCCCCACCCTCCACACACAACCAGTGTCAGGGTGTGCCTTGGGGTTGTCAGCCATAATGCTCACTCCATTCTCCTATACTGTATGATCTCAGCTTCCTTACACCTGGAATGGGGTAAGCATCAATGCCAATGACCCCAAATCACACCCAACACCTGTTGGTGTGTGGAGAGTGGGGGTGGTAGGGTTGGGTGAAGGGGTGAGGTGAGGTGTTAGGGTTGGGAACCCTAACACCAAATTTCCATACTTTTATCACTTTAATATGAACCCTAAGTGATGAATTAACAAAGTTTTTTTGCAATAAATTTATATAATATATATATATATATATATATATATATATATATTATATATATTGTTTGTTAGGTACAGTATTAATGCATAATTTCAGTGTAATTAGCTAATTAGCATCATAATATGCTAATTGGCTACCATCACACAAAGGGAACTACATGATGGCTTTTTCTGTTGGGACGAGGGCAAACCTGTAATATATATTTATATGTCTACATATACAGTATATAGCTATATATCATATATATATATATCTATATATATATATATTAGGAGCAAAAAACTCTGTTTAATGCATTAGTTAGGGTAGTTCCACACCGACAAAAGCAAGGAAATTCGGTGTTAGGGTTGAAAGCCCCCTTAGGAACCCCCCACACCCCCAACCGGCATCGGGGTGCGATTGGGTTGTCGGCCCTGACTTCACTCCATCAGATGTGTGAAGAAGCAGAGGGATAGGAGAATGGGGTGAGAGTTAGGACCGACAACCCCAATGTGCACCCCAATGCCGGTTGGGGGTGTGGGGGGATCCTAGGGGGGCCTTCAACCCTAACACCAAATTTCCTCACTTTTGTTGTTGTGGAACAACCCTAACCAATGCATTAAATGGAGTTTTTTTGCCTCTAATTTCCCTTCATTTTGAGAATGATAACAAGAAATAGTGAATGTAATGCGGCGGCGGGAGCGTAATGTCTTGTCACATAGTAACATGGTGCCCACAAACGCAAATCGTAATGCGCATGGTGATGCAAAGCGAAACAGAAAGAGAAACAGTATTGTAGACAGAAATGCTAAAAATAATAGAAACGCAAGCGCAAATGAAAACGCAAAGGGTAACGCACATGGTGGCATTGCGTGAATGGTAAGTGAAATGGATACGGAACTGCAAGTGGAAACGGTAATGGTAACAGTAATGTAAGCACACAGGCTGGTTTTCCCCAAAAGCTGCATAGAGAAAGACAGTGAGTACAAAGAATGTATGCATAATAATGGGTCTCGGAGCAGAAAATGAGGAGTTGGAATATTGAATTGCTTATATCTCAAGAACTGTACGATGCAGAAAAAAAATTTAAAAGTCTTATGATTTATGACTTTCCTGGCTAGTTTTGTACTTAGCTCCCATAAGCATTTTTCCAATGAAAAGTCCGTATCTCGCACCATTTCCGAGATACAGGCCCTGAAAGGCGCGGTAAATGCCGTAATGTTATCCCATGGGAAAAAAAGAGAAGTTCAGAGTGCCATAACTTTGGCTCCCTGTAATATTCTTTCACCAAACCACTGAAAGGCACATTTTTGGGATGTTGGCTTTCTTCCCTCCAAATTTCAGCCCAAAAGACCAAACCGTTATTTTACAGCAGGGCGCCAAAGGATTCCTGTAATGCGGCGGACGCCGAAATGTTATCCTATGGGAAAAAGCGTCAACTTTGCAGTACCATAACTTTGCTGCCCTGTAATATTTTTTCACCAAAATACTGAAAGACACATCTGTGAGTTGTTAGCTGCATTCCCTCCAAATTTCAGCCCAAAAGACCAAACCATTCTTTTCCAGCAGAGTGACAAAGAATTGCTATCATTTTCACACAGCCTAGAAAAGTACTTTTGAACTTTGCAAAAGCTTTCGCAAATTCATTCGACACTGTCGCACGTTCGACAGTACTTTGCAAAAGTACTTTTTCCAGAAGTGTGAAAAACATATTTCTGGGGTGTTTTACCCCAAAATAAAGACATGCCTAGCATCCTTAGGGTCTGACTAGGTCAATAGTTCTTAGACTTTGTCACAGTGAGCCTCCCCAAATCCATGGAAAAGATTTTGAGCCCCCCCTTAAAACTGAATTAATCTTGGGCCTCCCCACTGAAAAACAGCATACTGTACTTTGTGCAGTACACCATGAATAAATTGCAACCCCTCTGAGTACTTGGCTCACATTCAGTTCTTTGTCTTATACTGACATGAATCCTTTGAAAAAGAGCTCCTGTGCTCAAAGGTGGTATCTGATAACAAATAAACAAATATTGTTATTCAGTTTATTGTAACACCCCCCCCCCCACAGGCCAGCCTACTTGCTCCTCCATTTTCATTCTTGAACCATTGTTACCCCTTGTTGCAGTACCTTCATGGTTCAGACTACTTTCTCTGTTTCCTCTCTACATGAAATAACCTTCCTACATACTTTGCCTCTCCCCCTCCTTCTCTGCTCCTAATCAACTTCTCAGGGATTACTTTGCTCCTTCCTGCTATTGCTCTTAGCACTTCAATGCTCAACCCTTGTATTTGGGCTGTTCTACCATCAGTCTACAAATTGATCAATTGCCACCACTCATTATTAGTTTATTGTTCACATTTGTTTGCACTATTGTTCATTGTATATTTCTTGATTGTTTTGCAGTTACCTTTTGAAATGTATTCACTCCCTATCCTTCCCCGGGTACACCTGAAATGAGCCTTGGCTCATTCACCTTCCTTTCTCACCTATTAGTAAATAAATATATTAAATTCACCTACTATTATCCTCTTTCAGTTTGCTTCATCTCTTCACACAAAATATATAAAACTCAAAATGTAAATACAGTGCTTTTTCAGATTTGCTTGAGCCTCCACTGAAACAGGTTGGGGACTCCCCAGGGAGGCTGGCCTCACCATTTGAGAACCCCTGGACTAGGTGAATACAAAAATAATTAGGTTGCTAGAGGGTCCCAAATTTAAATGCCAAGCATTTTTCTGATAGCTAACTGAAAACAAAATGGCGGATTTGCGACAGTAAAAGGGCCATTTGCGAAAGTAAAAACTGCATTTGCGACGCTGTCGAACTTTTTGTTAACTTTTCCCACTGACTTATAATGGGAATTTGTTTTTTGAATAACTTTGGAACCGTTTAATATTTTTTCATGAAATCTTCAAAAGGCACATCGGGGACCCTGGCTGCACATTCCCTGAAGATTTTGTACCAGTTGCGCAAACCGTGCGACCTGTGCAGATGACCAAAGAATTGCAAAAAAGCTTAAATGTGCGTGCAGATCATGCTTAATAACTCCACAGCCATATATCCGAACAGTACGAAGGTTGGCAGATCCCAAGAAGTATGGTTCTTGATCACGTATTCCAAATTTCAGGCAAATCTGTTGAATGGTTGCAAAGTTATTAAGGTGCAAAATTTTAGGTTAGGTTTAGGCTCCTCAACCCTAACTATGGTAGCACTACCGTGCTACCATAATTTTTATACATATATATGGATTCTTTTCCAAAATACTGCATTAATGTACCAGTTAGGGTTCAACTTAATGCCACAAAAGTATAAAACCCTAACTCCCCAACCCCCAAGCAGCAAAAGGAAAAATCCTCATGGCTTTGGGTCTACGGAGTATTGGCAAATCAGTTGTGGGGTCTTCCTTGGGGTTGTTAACCCTAATGCCCATACCTACCCTGAGCAAACAAGGACAGACATGATTTTTTCTTCATGCAGAGCTCTGCAAGAAGTAGGCTACAACAGATTCTGTTTCCAACATCTGGCAAGACATAGTTCTCTATCTTTGAAGATTGTATCACTGTGAGGCACTGGCTTGGAGCTATACTTTCTGCTTCAGAAAGGAGGCTACAGCCTGGCTAGGAGGGGTGAGCATTAGCATTGACAACCCCAAGGAAGACCCCACCATTGATTCACCAAGACTCCAGAGACCCAAAACCCTAATGTTTTTCCCTTTTGTTGCTTGAGCATTGGGGGTTGGGAGTTAGGGTTGGAAACCCTAACACCATATTTACCAGCTTTTGTGGCATTAATTTGAACCCTAATTGGTGCATTGATGCAGTTTTTTTGTAAATAATTTCCTTTCATTTTGAGATAGTGGAATCATATTCTCATTCATGCAGATCCCTTCAGGACCTGCATCAGACTCCATCAATCCACAGAAGTGGAGGGCCCTGTGGGCCCTGCACTTCCATGCAGCAATAGATGCCAAGAATACAAGGGGCTGTCTGGAGGGCTATGAAAGTGCAGGTCCCTCTGGTCCCTGCATTTCCATGTGGCTGCAGACACAGACATACTGGGCAAAGTGTCCATCTCTGAGCCAAAGCACAGGGCCCTCTGGCACCCTGCTGATGTGCAAGGTCCTATGCCAAGAGAACAGTTCTCTTCACTATATGGTCCTTGGACCATGGGAGCAACCCTCCACTTTTCCTTCCCACGCTAGGGTGTGTTGTCGTAAGACAGTGCCATCCCCTCAGCCTCAACCCGTCCAGCTGGATCACTGAGCTTACCCCCAAACTCAGCTTATTGACACGGGATCACAAAGCACTACCCACTGGGGTAAACACTGGCACTACACACATTTTTTAATAATTTATTTTTTATTATTTTGACCCCAAAGTTTCAAGATAGTTGTTTTAAGACTCCCTGTTGTAAACATTACATGTGGCATCTATAGAATACTGACTGAAACCTCATTTACTATCAAAACACATCTCATCCATAATTTGAAAACTAGCACCTATTATGTTTATGAGGTGGTATGAAAAAATGGCTATGTTGAAAGTTTGAAGTCAAAATATTGAAAATTAGCGAAGTTACTAGTTAATGTCAAAGTGTTTCAACATTCACTCATAACTTGGTAATTTTACCATAATTTTACACCAGATTTTCAACGTAGCCTTCTTATGACTCAACTTGATGAACCCAGTGAGGGAAATTTTTCAAATATGGCCCAAAACATGATTTTGCACAGCAACTGTGAAATCAGCTTTTGGCATGTATTTGAAAAATTTCATCTGCCTTGATCATGAGGTGGGGTCCCAAAAAGGCCAGGTAAAACTTTTGGTGGAAAAATATTGAGAATTAGTGAGTGAATGTTCTCTCACAATGTGGTCATTTTACCATATTTTTCCAGCAAATTTGCAACATAGCTTTCTTATGACCCTACCTCATGAACCCAGTAGGTAAAAATTTTCAAATCCTTTCTGAAAGATAATTTTGCAAAGTGATCATGAATGAACTCACCTTTTGGGACAAACACGAAACATGTCACCTGCCTTGTTCATGCGGTGAGGTCCCAAAAAGGCCATGTTGCAAATTTGGTTTAAACATATTAAAAAATGCAAAAGTTATAAGTAAAGGTTCAAAACCCATTGAAACACATTAAACCGGTCTTACCTTATTTTCTCATAGTGCAGTCACCAGTTCCAGCAGCAAGATTTCTGCTGGAAAGTGACTCTACATCATGGGATATGTTCAGGTAAGCGAGGGTGTGTGGGGGGTTTGGGGTGGTGGATTCTGAGTGAGGGATGGTGGTGGGGATTGGGGCAGATTGCCAATGGACTTTTTTTACAGATTTTGCTAAAAAGATCAATGAGGAATGGCTTCCTTGATTTGCAGAGGGACATAATTAACACTGAGGACTGGGTACCACCTAGATATGGAGGAAACGATAGTAGGCAAGGAAAATGGTCCCCCATTTAGGTTTAAATAACTGACTGTTACTCAAGTTAGGAAGGGATTAATAAACATTAAGCTATACAACGCATCGGGTCTAGATGGTCTTGAAGGAAAGTTTTGAAAACTAGCTGAGGAATATATTGCACCTATATTAATATATATATTTAATTGGAGCTTGTGCTCTGGAACTTTCCCCACAGTGTGGAAGCAAAGTAAAATAGTTCCCATTTTTAAATGGGGAGAGGGGCCAAATGACCCAGGAAACTACTGTCCGATTGCCTTATTACCAATATTATCTAAATGTTTAGAAAAGCATGTTCATCTACAAATCATGGGTTATTTGGAAAAATATAATATTCTAACTCCTTTACAATCAGGTTTTAGAACTGGATACTATACAACATCTGCACTGATTGAATTTAATGATTTGGTGTCTACCTCTATGGATGCTGGCTTTGAGATTGCTGTACTGTTTGTAGACCTATCAAAGGTATTCGACCTGGTGGACTGCTCCTTGCTGCTGAGGCAAATAAAGGCTATGGGTATTATAGACGGACCTTAGGAGAGGGTTAAATCTTACCTGGAAGGAAGGACACAGAGGGTATCACTGTCCTAGATACTGTCCCAGATTAAAGAAATAAGGTGTGGGATACCCCAGGGATCTATACTGGGTCCAATGTTGTTTTTGATGTTTATAAATGACCTTACTAAGAAGGTGAAATATTCAACCCTTAGACTTGATGCCAATGATACAGCATTGATAGCCATGGGGGAAAGTAAAACAAAGTTAGAACAAAGACTTCAAATTGATTCTAATGCTATAGAGGAGTGGTTCACCACGTCAAGGTTACAAATGAATATAAGGAAAACTAAAGTCCTTTACTTTGGAGCTAAAAACAATTCATATTAAATATAACTACTTTGGGTGGCATAAAATTGGAGCAAGTAACAGAATACTGCTTCTTGGGTATAACATTCGATGCTGAACTAAAATTCACCTAGAAACATAGAAACATAGAAACATAGACTTTGACGGCAGATAAGAACCGCTAGGCCCATCTAGTCTGCCCATTTCCCTACCTACAGGATAGGCCGCAGATCCTAGTTAACCAACAGCCTATATCTTCCTGCCCCTCACAAGAATTGCCTTATGTCTGTCCCATGCATTCTTGAATTCTCCCACAGTTTTAGACCCCACAACTTCCTCAGGAAGGCTGTTCCATGCATCCACTACCCTCTCTGTGAAATAATACTCTCACTGCCCTGAACTGCCCTCCTTCTATCTTTTAAATTGTGTCCCCTTGTTCTTGCAAGTCTCTTTTTCTGAAAGATGCTACCTCTTGACTTTGTTGATTCCCTTGAGGTACTTGAAAGTTTCTATCATGTCCCCTCCCTTCTTTCCTCAAGGGTATACATATTAAGCTCCTTTAGTCTCTCCTCATACGGCTTCTCTTGCAGACCCTGCACCATTTTAGTTGCCCTCCTCTGGACTGCCTCTATCCTGTCTATGTCCTCGTGGAGATGGGGTTTCCAGAACTGGACACAGTACTCCAGATGGGGTCTCACCAACTGTCTGTACAGAGGGATAACAACTTCCTGTTTTCTGCTGCTGATGCCTCTCCCTATACATCCCAGTATACCCCCAGCCCTCCCTACTGCCTTCTCACATTGCTTGCTAACCTTAAGGTCATCTGATATGATTACCCCCCAGGTCCCTTTCCTGTTTTGTTGTTGTTACTACCTCCCCACCCATTGTGTATTCTTCCCTGGGTTCTTGTTTCAGGTGCATTATTTGCACTTTTTGTATTGAATCCTAGCTGCCATACGTCTGACCATTCCTCCAACCTTGCCAAGTCCCTTTTCATCCTTTCCACGCCTCCTTGTGTATCAACCCTGTTGCAGATCTTTGTGTCATCTGCAAAAAGGCATACTTTTCCTTCCAGTCCCTCTGCAATGTCACTGATGAAGACATTAAAAAGGAGTGGACCCAATACTGAACCCTGTGGTACCCCACTAATAACCGCCCTTTCTTCAGAGTGGACTCCATTTACAATTACCTTCTGTGTCCTGTTGTGCAGCCAATGTTTTACCCAGGCTACCACCCTGGGACCCACTCCCAGGCTGGTTAATTTGACTAATAATCTTTGTGTGGGACTGTGTCAAATGCCTTGTTAAAGTCTAGGTAGGCCATGTCCACATCCTCCTGGTCTACTACTTGGTCACCCAGTCAAAGAAATCTATTAGATTCTGCCTGACATGACCTTCCCGTCAGAACCCATGCTGCCTTGGATCCTGTGCTCCACTGACCTCTAGGTACTCAACTATTCTTTCCTTCAGAAGTGACTCCATCACTTTCCTACCACAGAGGTCAGACTGACAGGTCTGTAGTTTCCTGCCTCTGTCTTGGTCCCACTTTTGAGAAGGGGAATCACATCCGCCTTCCTCCAGTCCTCTCGGTACCCACCATCCTCCCATGATTTATTAAAAGAGTAGCCAGTGGTTTCACTAGTTCCTTCCTTAATTCTTTTAGAATTCTGGGGTGAATTCCATCAGGACCCATTGCTTTGTCCACCTTCAGTTTTAGGAGTTCTGCAGAACCCTTCTTCTGTGAAAGGACTGGGATTGACCCCTATCAAGAGTGCTTCTGTTAATTGGATTAGGCACTTCCTCTCTCTCTTTGTGAATACTGAGCAGAAATATTCGTTCAGTATTCCTGCTTTTTCACTGTCCCCCTCTGCCCACCCACTGTTCATTCTATTCAGCCTCACTATCCCTCCCTTTGTCTTTCTACGCCCGCTGATGTACCTATAAAAGGTTTTATCCCCCTTCTTAACTGAGTTGGCTATCTTTTCCTCAGTTTGGGCCTTTGCTATTCTGACTTCCCTCCCTGCTTCTTTCTGCCTTAACTGGTACAGCTCTCTGTCCTGCTCCTTCTGTGTTTCCTTATACTTCCGGAATGCTATCTTTTTCTTCCTGACTTTCACAGCCACCTCTCTAGAGAACCATAGTGGCTTTTTCTTTCATTTTGATTTGTTTATTTGCTTCACACAAAGGCTTGTTGCCTCTGTGATGGCAGTTTTGATAATTCCCCATTGTTGCTTCACCTCTTTCTAGCCTGTTTGCTAGTGCTTTTCTGAGGCACTCTCCCATCTTGCCAAAGTCAGCCCTCCTAAAGTCCAGTACCCTCACTTTTGTATGGCTTGACTCTGTAGCTGAGTTTAACATGAACCACACTGTTTGATGGTCACTTGTCCCCAGATGGCAACCCATTTCTAGATCTGAGATCCTCTCACTGTCCCCATTTGAGAGTACGAGGTCTAAGATTGCTCCCTCATGAGTGGGTTCTAAAACTAGCTGTCTAATGTCTGCCACCTGTAGGGCATCAAGAATGGCCCTGCTCTTGGATGTGGCTGCAGCAAATGTGCTCCAGTTAACATCTGGCATATTCAGGTCTCCCATCAACAGTATCTCCCCTTCTCTGCATTCTAAGAATGCCTTCCATCATTTCCTTGTCCATTCCTTCCCCTGACATGGGGGTCTGTACACAACCCCAAGGATTGTGGTGCCCTTTCCAGTCTCCAAGGTGACCCACAGTGCCTCCTCTCTCCCTGTTTACTCTTTTGTTCAGTTGCTTTTATCCTTCCTTTACATAGAGAGCTACTCCTCCCCTTCTCCCCTGCCTGTCTCTCCTGTAGGTTATGTACCCTGGTATGTTAACATCCCAGTCATGGTTCTCTGTGTACCATGTTTCTGTGACTGCTACGATATCCAGGCATCCCTCTTCCATTAAGGCCACCAGCTCAGGGAGCTTGTTGCCCAGACTTCGGGTAAAGATGACGGGCATTGGTACTCAGCATGTTTCAAACCTGATTAGAGCAACAAGTAAACAACTGAAAGCCCTAAGATGAACCTCAAGATGCCTGGATATTAAGACCTGCAGGACTCTAGTAGAATAGCAGGTTATGCCAGCGTTAGAGAACAGGAACATTATATATAGGGTGACAAACAAAAGAATGTTGGTAAAATTAGATAAACTTCACTATAGGTCAGTGAGGTTTATATTAGGAAGTAGTTTCCCATATGCACCAGTGTAAATTGTTGAATAATTTAAAGTGGTATATCCTCGAGGCAAGAAATAGCATGGCCTGACTGAGACTGCTCCATAAATATTTTGTAAAACACCCAACATTCTATATTTCCACTACTGTAATGTCTTGTCTCTATACTACAAGAGCACTAATCAGACCAGTACATGAAAATAAAGTAGCAATTCCCAGACAAAGGACCCCGATTGGAGCAAAAACTTTAAAATATCAAGCTTCTGCCAGATGGAACAGATTATCCCATTCAATGCGTATTTTAACATGGAGAATTTAACACAAATTTGAAATCCATTTTTATTACAGAATGTCATTGTTGATAAGCTGCATGAATTGTGATGTCAAATTTAAATATGTGCATTAATGTTAGTTGCAGTGATGTTATGTATGATGATCATGTATTGTTTTTGTATGAGCATAACATCCAAAACTGGACTATCTTGAAAACAGGGTAATCTTACCCTTATGACATGAAACATGTTCCTGTATAAAAATAAATGATTTTACCACTACTACTACTACTACTACTACCCCAGTGTCAGGATACTGTTCAGCAGCACTGGGGGTGGGCACTCCAGTGCTGCCACCCATACACTACGGAAGGTGAGTGAGTGACCTGGAGGGGAAGGGGGTTAACATAAGCAGTACAAGGGTTGGACACCTGGTCCACTTATTTAATATATACAAAGAAGTAAACATTGGGAAGGGGGAATATGATGTGGAGAGGAGAGGGTGGGAAAGCGGTACAGAGGGTGGGCACCCAGGTCCACTTTTACAGTAAAATGAATATTAGGAAAGACAGATGCAGGGCTGTGTGAGCTGGGAGGAGAAAGAAAGAAAGAAAGAAAGAAAGAAAGAAAGAAAGAAAGAAAGAAAGAAAGAAAGAAAGAAAGAAAGAAAGAAAGAAAGGAAGGAAGAAAGAGAGAGAGAATGCCAGGTCATTGTTGGCTCAATAGGCAGCAGCGCTCATACAGAGAATGTAGGTGGATGTCTCCTCTCCCTGAGCTGGGCACTTTGGATTTTGGGGTACTCAAAAGGTATTTCTGAAATTTTTTTAAACAAACACCAAAATCTAATTAAACAGCTCCCATTCACCTAGGTTCAGGTGTTTTTCTTTTTTGAAGATGCATAATTTTTATGTATTTTCAATGTTTTTTAGTATAAAAAAACAAGATGGCAGCCATCACAATCAATATTTTTTCTCACAATCAATATATCATAAACGATAAATCCTCACGATCAATGTTTTTTGTTGTTAGTGTTGGAGGATTATTCAAAAACCCTACTGAACATGCTCAGACAAAAAAACTTAAAACACTTATAGCTCTGGAACTGTTTAACATTTTTAGATTAAACCTTCCAAAAGCACTACCTTGGCATAGGTCACTTCTACCCTGAAAGTTTCATGAAAATATTCCATACCATCTAGGCTGTACATGAAAGTAAAAAAAAAAATGTGTTAAGTATAGGAAAAAAATGGTAGTTCATTAAAAATCAGTGTGCGTATATCAGAAACCACACAAGTGCCATCATGAAACTTTTCACATCTTGAGACCCTTCCAGCGAGACCACGCATGCAAAATTTTAGGCTATTTCATCAAATGCCACTAAAGCTATTAAGGTGCAAAAATTGGGGTTTAACAGTAAACACTTTATTCAGCCCTAAGTCTACTGGCATTACTGCACCAGTATTTTATATATCTATCTCTATATTGCAAGCAAAGGAGACCAGCACATGCTGTAGGTAAGGAGTGCTATAAAGCACAGTCCATAAGTGCTTATCCAATAAGACACACCAGTCTTGCCTTAATGTATCAAGTATGTGTAATAACTTTATTCAAGTGAAGACATAAAAAAAATTCATGTCTCAAGCAATATACAAACAGCAGCTGAGAGTACAAGGTGGTCTGGTTGCCTCACCACTCCCCACAGACATCCACAGTAATGGCACCTGATGCATTTTGCATGTGATGCACTTTCTCAATGGCTAACGTAAACTCAAAGCATTCTTTCTTAACTACCCAGCCATCTTAAAGTGTCAGTGTTATAAAAACTTAGATGAAATGAGTTTGTGCATACCTTAGATAAAAAATAAATTTAAAAAGTGCATGTTTGTTACATACAGCAAAACTGCATCATTCTCATATACATGTTCGTAGGCACCTGATCAAAGTTGTGCATCAGTAGATCAGAAAAGGTACTTCATTAAGTAAATGGACATAATAGACTGCATCCAGTTTTGTATGGCATTTTACCTCAGGAGTGCCACCTCAGATGTTAATGTTAAATCAAAGCAGTCTTAGTCAAATGCCCATTCTTAAAGTGACAGTGCTGCAGCTCCATGCATGTAATGAGTTTATACATACTCAGTTAAAATTCCATTAGTGCACTTGAGAAATGTCATAAGACTAAACAGTCCCATACATATATCCAAGGCACCTAATCAGGAATGTGCATAAATAGATCAAACCTGGCACTTCATATATATATATGCAATGGGGTGGACATAAATGGAGTACGATAAATCCATTTATCTGAGCTATGTATATAAATGTAAAATCTTACCTTTATACACATAGTAGACATATCATGGCCCATTTGCAGTATGTACCTAGTAGTCACGTCATGGGTCCCCCTCCACTCACCTGCGGGCACTATTTCTCAGCTTTTACTTTCATTCTTAACATGACATATGAAAGGCTACCTCACTTCTCTAGTCTAATATCAGTCATGGGAAAACTGATGGCGTTCCTGCTGAAGGAAAGAATCATAGCTTTTTTGCAGCAAACTGGTCAGCTCGACATAAATCAACATGGTTTCATGGCAGGGAGGTCCTGCCAGACAAACCTGGCTGATTTTTTCAGTTGGGTCACCAAAACAGTGGATCAGGGTGGGGCAGTGGATGTGGTTTACTTGGACTTCAGCAAAGCTTTTGACTCTGTTCCACACAGGAGACTAGTCAAAAAATTGGAGAACATGGGAATTGAGCCCGAGGTTACAAACTGAGCCAGAAACTGGTTACATGGGAGAACTCAGAAAGAATTAGTAAATGGCATTCTGTCTGTAGAGGGGAGGGTGACTAGTAGGGTCCCACAGGGCTCTGTTCTGGGGCTGATCCTCTTCAACATATTCATCAGCAACATTGCAGATGGACCAGAGGGAAAGGTGTGCCTGTTTGCAGATGACAACAAAATCAGCAACAGGGTAAACACAACAGAGGGACAGCAAAGAATGGAAACTGATCTCTGAAAACTGAAGGAGCGGTCCAAGACCTGGCAATTGAAATTCAATGCCAAAAATGCAAGGTCATGCACCTGGGAAAGCGCAACCCAGGGAAACTGTACTCAATGGGAGGGGAGTAGCTGGTGGCTACCAGGCAGGAGTGAGACCTAGGGGTGATCATATCAGATGATATTAAGGTCAGTAGACAATGTGAAAAGGCAGCACTAAAGGCTAGTGGTATCCTGGGATGTATAGGGAGGGGCATCACAAGCAGAAGGCATGGAGTAATCATGCCCCTGTATAGGTCCCTGGTCAGGCCTCACCTGGAGTACTGTGTCCAGTTCTGGAGGCCACACCTCAGGAAGGATACAGATAAGCTGGAGACAGTACAGAGAAGAACAACAAAGATGGTGCAGGGCTTGCATCAGAAACCGTACAAGGCAAGACTGGATGACCTCAAATTATACTCCCTAGAACAACACAGGAATTGTGGGGGCATGATAGAAACATTTGTAACCCCCTACAAGTAGGGATTCTTATAATGTTGTCCTGGGCTTGCTCACTGTCAGGATGATGTTCTGTGTCCAACCATTTAAAAGTGCCTGCATGAGAGTACTATAATGAGCCTCCATGCCTGTCTCTTTAAGAAAACCATTATACTGTGTTAAGAAATTAGTCTGGACTGGGTCTGAGTGATTTATGCCTCGCGACCAGCCCAACAAGTTGTATTTGTTCTCCATTCTGCAGTCGCTACTCGCGCAGAGGAAGCTCTGTTGGGAAAAGTAATTATTTACTGTTTAACTGTAGTAGCAATAATAATATAGGGGTTTGTCTAACCTGCTTTCATTTGCAGCATGAACATTTGGATTGGAGCCACCATTTTGGTTCTGGAACTGCCAGTGTTGGACCAATCAAAACCTCAGGGGACCTAAAATGGAGACTGTCCCCAGAGGCCTTGTGGGAGTGAAATCTGTAGGAATTTTAGTTTTTAAGTTTTTGCACCTAAATGGGCCTGGAGGGGGAGCCCTTGCTCTGACAGACAGTTCCCTCAGCCAACCAAACCTTTTGGATCACTGGGAAAGCCCAGAACTGCCGGCATCAGTGAATCAGTTGTGAGCTGGAGTTTGGGGAGCGAACAGCTCGAATCATCGAGTAGCTGTTCCTGCGTAGGAGCGCAGGAGAATTGGCGGGAAGGTCCTGCTGGCTTGCCTGCTACCTTTTCCAGTGTGAAGAACTGCTGTGAGTGTGAAAGTCAAACTTTATCTGATTTCCCAATTGAGACCTGAAACCTGAAGAGAAAAGTGTGTTATTGCTGCCTACAAGTGGACCAAAGACTTGCTCCTGAAGCAATCGGTCTGCCAGGCACTGAAGTGAGCCCCAGATCGAGAGGTTTGCACAGAAACACTGCGATTTGCAAATGGACTCTATCCAAGCTGTGGCAAGTTACTTTAGAGTGTTATAGATGCACTGAATGTGTCATGTGAGTCGTGATTTGGTTCCCCACACCAAGTTCTGCTACGCCAGTTGGAGGCTGTCCAGCACTTTTCATGGACTGCATCCGAATTGCTCGTTCTACCTAGGCCCTGCCACCTCAGCCTAGGTTGCCACTCCTGAATCAGAGACCTTTCTGGCAAAAGACCTGCTCGGGGATTCGGCCTCTTGCTCAAAACCACCAAACAGGTAGTCCACCACAGTGAGGCATGTGGACACTGCTTCCCCCAGCAATCCAGTACAATATCCCGAGGATTTCATTTCATCAGTCCTGCATCCTGGTTTGGGTAGCATGACTACAAAACAGGGTAGCTCATTGCAACAAAGCTGCAATCATTTGTGTGTCCATCTGATTCTCTTGTTCTGGGTTTATTTGTAATAGACTGAGCCATCTGGCTCTGGATTACAATAGCTTGTGTTGAGTGCATAGTAACTGTGTTTTTCCTTCCTAAGAGCCCCAACAACAGCTGCAACTCCAGCCTACCCCCGGCAATGCTTCAGGCTAGCCTGGTTTTCAACTGGGTACCGAGGGTTGCGGGACTTAAGAGGGACTTACAGTGCATGCTTTACCAACCTGAATATAATCAGATTTCCCAATCACTGCTAGATTTACGCCCTAACCTTGTTCATATCCCCCTGAATAAATCATATTGTGTTTTTTTCATGTTTAACCTGGCTAGTGTGTACCTTCTTGGTGGGGATATTGCACTGCCTTTGAATTGTTGCACCAATGGTCTTGTTTTCCAGGGGGTCTCCAGGGCAATTGCAGCTGATCCAGCCCTGGTGGTAAGTGCAAGGAGTGTGAGCATAATATTACTGTCATATGGTATATGTGATTGCTGTACTGCTGAACTGTTTAGGCCACTAGAAGATTAGAAGGGTTGCTGGGTGGTTATAGCATCCTGGAGGACTATACCAATAGCAGTTATGCTACCCAAAACTATTTCTCCTGGTGGAGGCACCCGTTCACTGAGCTCCGGCCCCTTAACCTGCACATAGTCACACAGGCAGGGGTAGTAGCCCATAGGATAGCACCACCTAGGAGTTACACATTCAAATACCTTAAAGGCAACAACAGGGTACATGTACAGAACCTCTTTCAGGTAAAGGACTACAGCTGGACTAGAGGGCACAACCTTTGACTTAAGGGAGGAAAGTTCAGAAGCAATATGAGAAAATTCTTCTTCACAGAGTGCATTGTGGACCCATGGAATAGCCTGCCAGAGGGGGTGGTGGGAGCCAAGACAGTGGGGGAATTCAATCGGGCATGGGGCAGACACTGTGGGATACACAAGCAGGCAGCTAAGTAAGGGGGGTAGGAAGCCAAGGGCAGACTTGATGGATCGTATGGTCCCTATCTGCCGACAATGTCTATGTTTCTATGTTTCTCCTTTACCTCCCATCATGAAAAACAGTCTCCTTCTCTCCTTTCCACTCATACCTTGATACAAGAGTACTCACTCCACTGTACTTTTCTTACTTTTCTAGCCTCCCAAACTGCAAACTTATAGTTGCACTTGCCCTATATGGATATATATATACAGTGGTCTTTATACAGAAGTTCCGCAGTACTGCTGTGTACTGGCTGATACCACTGTGCATTGCAGTGAGGAAGCGGTAAGGCAGTACTGCATTGTCAAATGTTTAATAATGGTAATCGTTAAGATGCACTTCCTCACTTAGCCACAGGATGGCTACCATGAGATGTAACTGCAAGACTGTGTGCCTGATGAGCAATTGATATTCTACTCCACAAATTAATGTGCAGATGGCGTCAGGTTGTAGTGCAAATTACATTAGTTTACCCTTATAACTATGGTACAAAATATTGTCAAAGAAAGATTACTGTGGTTTCTTGCAGAAGCTGTTTCAGTAAATAAAAAAAAACTGAAAAATCAGTGTGTCCTGTCTTTCTATGTAAAAATTATGTTTGTTTTTATTATTAAAAAATACATACTGTATATAGTTTGGTACAAATTATTAATTTCGTCACCTGCACCCACTATTTAATGTTTTCTTTCCCTCTGTGTTGTGCATTGCTTTAGCTTATATTAGCAACATGTACAGAAAAAATAACATCCGTGAACAGAAAAAACGTCAGTGACTAACAACCTGCAAGGAGAAAGGTAATAAAAAATGTTTTTGTCGTTTTAAACAGTCTGTGACAACCTTATTGGTAAACTGTCAAGTATTAGCCCACTTCCAAAGCAACCCCAGTGCCCCATGCTACATATACACACACTGGACCAAAACCAAACAAAACACAGTGCTGAAATAAGCAAATAATAAGTAGGTGGGTAAAAAGAAATCAGAATGCACAGTAATGTACAATAAATGGCTAACAACCTGAATGCCACAAGCAAGTGTCAGCACTGTAATCATTTCATGGCTGAATCAGAACTAAAACGTCACTCTACTGGACAATTACTTGGTGCCGCAGTGTTTGTTGTTGTTTGTTGTTGGTGTGGTGCCAGTCTATCTGCCTCTCTCCCATGGAAACCGCCAACATTTTGCACTGCAGTGTTGCTGCCCTACATTGTTACTGAAAGAAAACCCACAAAACACAATTGGAAAAGAGCAAGAGAGGGAGTGAGACAGGTGTCGCTGCATCAGGGATAACCGCTATTGTCTCCCAAGCCACTGACATTGACCACTACCCATTTTAGGGTTTCGAGGGGCATGTCAATTGGTGGGCTGTTTGGTGCACATGGAGGATGGGACAACTGGAGAGCAGTGAAATGCAGCTCGTGTTCAGATGTGTGCTGCTTCCCGTTATGTCTGTGTCTGATCCCCACCTCCACACTTATGCTTGGTTCCACTTTAGGATGCTAGAAGATGTAGGTGCAGGTAGTAGGGCAGGGGTGTGCGCAACGGAACCTGGGGGGGGGGAGACAGAGCCAAAGAAGAAACGAGGCAGGTGCCGGTGCACCACAGATAATCATGGTACCCTACTAAGCCACTGACATTGATCACTACCTATTGTAGGTATTGGAATGGCACCTTAGTTGGTGTTCCTCTTGGTGCACTTTGAATCTGGGACTACCAGAGAGCTGTGTAGTTCTGCTCCTGATCAGTTGTGTGCCATCTCTGCTTATGATGTCACTGATACACAGCTCCGCATTTGTGCCAGGTTCCCTTATGTTGCTCAATCTGCAAGATTACAACCCAGCTTTATTTCTGATGATTGTGGCTGAGCATGGAAAATTTAGTTGAAACTAAAAAATAGTTCAGGGTAGAGGCATGAAAATTCTTCTGACATGCATTAATCAAGAAATTATTTCAGGAATTTAGGAATATGTGCAATAGGGGTGATTCTTGCACTCTCAAAATTTGTGATTGATTTGACAGTGCAGCACCAGACGCTTTATTTAGTATGGAACCTGCTGTCTTGGATGCATATACTGTAAATGAGGTTTATCAGCTTACTGAAGTGTATCCCAGTTCAGTACATGGAACTACTCTATTTTTTTTTTTATTGATAACTATATTTTAAACATCATGGTTTCTAGCCTGGCCGCTTTCCCTGTTGGAGGTCCCGGAGGTCTCAGAGGTCAAGTGTACTTTTTTTTAATGAGTTAATATAGGCATAAAAGGGCTGGGAGAATTTTCCACCCCAAAAATGATTTTACCCCAAATAATTTCGTTTAAAGGATTCATTCCTAAGCATTTTCAAAAATCTCCCCTAAGAATTTAGCTCTTTTTTTTGTTTAGATGAACAATAAATGCAAAAAGCAAAGTGAGTTGTGGTTGTGACTGGTGTAAGAATATGTTCTCATTGCCCTCCCCACTGCCTCCCGTTGCTCATTAACCCTGTATTAAAATTATGAGTTAGGTGTCCTTTTAATTTATCTTATTGACTGACTTACAGTACTACTGTGTCAAGATATGCAAGGCACTGCTTAAAAGAAGTCCTTGCATTGCCTAGACACAGTAGTACTGTACTGTAAGTAAGTAAAAGAAATAAAGTAAAGGGACACCAAACTCTAAATTTTAATAAAGGAGCCACTGGAGGCAACAGTGAGGGCAATAAAAATATTTGTCAGCCAGTCACTTTGCTTTTTGCATACTTTCTACTGTGACATTTTTGGATCAACACCCGACTTGTAGAAAACCTATTCCCTTGTGGCTTGCAGTCCATCTTCCCACTGGATCACCCAACTGACCTGTAAAAACAAAAATTCCCTGATAGTCCAGTGGTCCCTTCCCCATCATCTGATCACTGTCCAGTCCTATTGAAAAAAAACTTTCCCTGTGTTTTTGCTTGTGCTCTGAAAAAGTCATGGGGCTAGCCTGAACAACTCCAGAGACCCCCCGTCAATCTCAGATACCTGGCTGCTTCATAGTGACCTTTATACCTAGTGTGCCTACATTTTGATGGGTTGAGCTGAAATTTGTGTGTCTTTCTTCCTGAGAAAATGGGTTGATATCTTTATGTACACAATGTGGGTAGCACTTTTACTGTTTAAATAAAATATATAATTTTCCATATAACCCAAGTGAAAAATAAATTAGCTATTCTCACACTGGGTAAGAAACTATTTCTTTTGTCTTGCATATATCATCAAATTCTGTCATGGATACTGCTTTTAGAGGATTACATTTTTTTTTTAAATAAACAACAGCTGGTTAGAATGACAGTGACTAGGAGACAGTTACAGTTACAGGCTGCTTGTGAAAACAGACACACATTGCATAAACCAGTAAACCAAAAAAATAGATAAATAAAAATGAATGATTTTGCTAGTGCCTGTATTCCTAGAGAACACCGAGGAATGTGTGTGTGTGTGTGGGGGTCAGGTTTTTTTTGTTTTTGTTTTTTACGAGGAGAAACACACTAAGCCGAAAGCTTGTTTACAGGTGCAACCTGGGAGCACAAGGAAGTTAAGTGACTTGCTCAGGGTCACACAGTAAGTTCACAGTACATTTAAACATAATTTCAACTCCGACTTGCATGCCGTTCATATTCACTGTACCTCTGCACTGAACAGCAGCACTTTGTGACTCCCGGCTCCCTGAAGCCCAATATCCCAAAAAGAAGGCCAGTAGACAGTGTTTTTGCTTGTGTTTACTTTTTATTTTATTGTGAAAAAATACAATTATTAAAAAAGCACTTAGTGCTCCCAGCAGCCCAATATTACCCCGCTAGACAAAAAAAAAAGAAAAATCCCTGTTTAAAATAAGACACAGAGGGTGGGATATTCAGAAATGTGCCAGAGGCAGGCGTAACAGCCGCGCAGCACATGTACATTGTGCCAGTGTGCATCCAATGTGATATTCAAAGGCTTAGCACAATGGCAAGTGACAGCGCAAGATGGCTGAATATTGCAGGGATGTGCCATCACGCAACAAGGGCTGTGCCAGGGAGCAAGTCAGCAGGCGCCATCGTGCAACCTGGGCTGCGCAATGGAGCAAGGTAGGAAGCACAAGAGCACAACACAGGCTGGCCAAGGGACAGAGGTGCATGGGCCATGGCACAGGGCACATGGCACAGTGTGGAGTAGGCCACAAGAGCAGGACACACTGCCACTAGGGTGCAGGGGATGTCAGGAGGGAGGCAAGGCAGGCACATGGCCACAGGCCCTGACCATGCGAACCACAGCAGTGCATGGAGGTGGCGTGACACCAATGACCACTGTCAGGCAGCCACGGGCAACATCCACAGGACGGCATGGGACATGCCACTGGGACCATAGCTGACAACACACATGCCGACAGCACACAACACACAGGCCACACAGCCCAGCAGGGAACACATGTACACCCCAGGGCACACACACCGGGCCACTGGGCACAGACCACCAGACACAAGCCCCAGTCGACCCCAGACATACCACACAGCCACCATGCACGCCACTGCAGCATGGCTCCATATGCCAGCTGCAAAGCAGACATGGACATCGATGGCTACCAAAATAGAAGTGTATTAAAAGTAACAAATAACAGAAACTATATACAAGGGAACAGAGATAGGGGGCAGGAAAGGGGGGAGGCCACAATCAAGAAGGTAGGCTGGTGAAAGGGGGAAGGGGGATGGGGACATGGCTAGGCAGGGCACAATGGAGGAAGAGGAGGGGGTCAGGGAAAGGGAGGGTGATGCAGGCCAATGGGCCCCATGTGACATTCACGCCCTACTGGCACCTTGGCTGTCATCACCTCTGTGGCCAGAACAGGGCCTGCCTTATGATGTAGGCCACCGCAAGGGTGGCCGTGGTGACCTTTCAGGATCCTCTCGAGCAGCCTGGTGTGGACATCCATGTGATGGACACCTAGGACAAAGTAGGGGACAAGGATGAGTGCATGCCCATATGACTGTAGCCCATCCACCGTGCGCAGTGGACAGCAGTGACATGTGCCCTTAGTAGGTACACAGCCATCCGTAGCATGTGTGCCCACATGAGCCGCCATCCCGACCATCCACAGCCTTGCACAGCACTGCACACCACCACCAGCCATGTGCAGCATGCCACAACCATAGCTGCCAGGCAAATGGCCATTGCAGGGGGAAGGCAGTGGCCTGGCTGGGACCTGGATGCACCCACAGCCCATCTGCAGTGCCAAACACACATGCATAAGGTGCGGCATGGTGCAATGGACCATGCCAACAATGCACGGCTGTGATGGCTATGTGCAGAGAGGGCTGTGACCCAGCCCAGCCCCACACAACAATGTACACTGACAGACTGCCTACCTGCATGCTGCAGCATGACTGGCACCTGTCCACCAGCACCTCCCATATGGCCAGCAGCCCTCTCCTGTGCGCCACCATTGGCCTGCTGCCATATGGCAGTGGCTCCCACCATCCACACTCTACACTGATCTTCAGGGCCTAGTAGTGAGACAGTGAGAGACAGACATCAGAACCGGGCAGCAACCCACACACCCCACCCCCCTCCAGCACAGTATACCCCTTGTCCCTGTGCAGTGGCGTTGTCATGGCACAGCACACCTATGGTACATTGCCATGGCCGGCGTCATTCCCAGCCACAGCCCCCTAGCCCCGGCAGCATGGTGTGACACCTGATGGCACCCCACAGAACACCAACAAGGCACAGTCATGGAAATGTGCACTCACCCGGCCGTGGCAGGGCGCCCCTCCGGACGCATGGCTGCAGAGTCCTTAACCAGTCTGGATCCCTCTGCCGCAGGTCCCCATACCTGTGGTGGCACTGCTCCCCACTACACCATTACCCAGTGGCCTCCTCCAAACCCTTGGCCACCCCCTGCCACACCTCAGTGTGTGGCCTGTCCAGGGGCACCTGCCCATACAGGGTGCCAACATGGAGCTCCACTAGTGCCAGCAGGTTGACCAGCTCAACCTGGCTCCAATTGGGTGCCCTTGCTGTGCTTCTGTGAGGCATCCTGCAATCTGCACTGTTGAGACAAAATGGCACCCAGGAGTGCACGAGACGAACATGTGTTGGGTGCGTGACTCACCTGGCAATGCACTGCCATCCCCAGCCATGCATCTCTTGCCACTGCACAATACAGCTGGATTAGTGCTGGCATGTGCCACAGGCACCTGGGGGGTCAAGGGACACACATAGGGGTCAAAGGTCAGCACGCACACCGTGCATGACAGCGAGACAGGGCACGGAAGGCATGGTACGCTGTAGGGTCCAGTGTGCCCCATGAACCATGTGCCAATGGTGCACAGGTGCCATAGGGTGTACAGCGCACATGTACCACATGCCCAATAGTGGCAGAGTGCCATGCCACATATAGCGCACTGTGCGCAGGATGTGCTACCGACATACGTAGCGTCAGTGCGTGCATGCACTGTGCCAGGTGGACTGCGCCACATCATACAGTTGTGCCATGGCTTGAGCATGCGCAACTCCAATGCACCATGCACAATTCTACGATATTCAGCTCACACATGCAGATGAGCTGACCAGCATATCCACGACGCATCGGAGGCATTTGCATCTCATTACAGTTGTGCATTCCCTCATTTGCATGTGATGCGCTATAAAGGCGCTATGGGACTACACAGGCACCAGACCGGTATTGCATCCTTCACAGGTAAGACGCCAGGCAGTGGGCATGTCGGGACAGAGGATTTGTGGGCACCTCATGTGTGGCAGTCAGTACTAACCACATGTCCTCACCCACAGGAATGAGCATGTCAGTGCACAAGGAGGCTGAGGAGCAGGGGCCTGCATGGAGGCGCAGGCCCAATTTCACAAGGGCAGAGTGTGATGCCCTGTTTGATGCATACCTGGACCAGGGGCCCCTTCTGAGTGGCTCCACAGGCACCCCGCAGGCCAGGGCGGAGGCATGGGAGGGAGTGGCCAGGGCTGTGGACCTGCAGGGCAGGCATCAGAGGTCAACACAGGAGTGCAAGAAAAAGATGGGCACAGACCAGATGCGGATAAAGGAAAAGGTGGCTGCCATCCATGCCGCATGTGCCACCATGGGCGGTGGACAGCCTGAGGTGCCACAACTGACACCGCAGGAGGAGCTGGTGGTGGTGACCATGCAGCACAGTGCCATGGAGTGTGTTCCCAGCAGTGGATTCCAGATGGGGGGAAGCCCATCGCCGCATGGTAGGTACAGTGGCACATGGGGATGGGGTGAGGGGTGCAAGGGGGCAGGGGTGTGTGGTGGCGGCACTAACATATATGTGTTTCCTTACAGATCCTGAGCACCTGTGTGCAGTTGCAGGGGTGCCCACCTTAAGGGCTGACGTAGACCTGGAGGAGCGCCCATCCACCTCCACTGGAGTCCGGGGTCCGGACCGCTGTCAGGCCTTCCCCACTGTCTGACCAGATGCCTGTGGCATGGGCGTGGATGAGGCCCAGGCAGTGTTTCAGTGGGATACCAGCCACGGCGTCCAGTATGCTGAGACACTGATCAGGGTGGGGTCTGGGTCTGATGACTACATGACCACTATCCTGGACAGTGGTGATGCTGACTGGGGGGGAGGCACCCCTCCCACGCACCGGACAAAGCAGCGTTGATGGTGCCCAGGTGGCGCTTGTCGACCCTCCAGCCACACCACCTGGTGAGGCAGTGGATGACGTACCTGCGGCGCAGATCATTACTGTGTGGCGGTGGTGGTGCAGTGCCCCGGTGCTATCATGCACACAGTAGCTAGAGGGGCAGCAGCAGCAGCAGGATGGTGCTGAGGGACAGTACAGGCCCAAGGGGCCCCACTGTGCAGCCCCCACCTGTGTGGAATCTGTGCCGTGGGGCCAAACAACTCTCGCAGGTCAGCACAACACCCAAGCCCCCCAGGGCGCTGACCCTCTGACCGAGCACACCAGTCTGCTCCGGGCATCTGTGGAGCAACAGATGCTGGTCATGGCAGGGGTGCGTGCACTCTGCACTGAGCTGTGCCAGTCCGCAGGGCGGCATGACTAGAACTTTGAGCAGTTCCTGGCTGAGGCCACACACATGTGGGAGGACATGACCGAAGGCCTGGATTGGCTCACCGCTGCAGTCATGGCCGGCCTAGCACCACTAGCCACCCTGGTGCAGGGCCATCTGCAGCAGTCACCATAGAGTGCATTCTCCACCCCTCAGTCCCGACGTCGTGCGACCCCAGCATTGTCATCACCGGGATCCACTGTGGGCATTCCAGGCACGCCTGGAGCGGGCCTGTTTGGGGGCCTGCAGATGCCTGCGAGGGACCAGTCGCATTCCCACAGCGTCACACATGGGGGACTGTCTGTGACAATCCCTGTGGCCGTAGCACAGCCTAAGTCTGCTGGGTGGCCTCAGTGGGGCCATCCATGTGTCTGTGGCGGCCATGCAACTGCACGGCGGTCATGATCTGCCTCTCTCCCTGTCTGCTGCCTGCCACAGCCCTGTATGCATAGTGGTGTGGTGTGTGCATGTACGTACCAGGGCCATGTGGTCTATGGACCATGCAACATGCCCGCCCTGTGCACACCCACCCAGCCGCTGGCCACCGTGGCATGTGCATGATGATGCCATCACATCACCAGCTGCCACTGTGCACTGGTGTTCAGCGTCTGACACATGCCCATTGGCGGCTTCAGGGTGTGCGTGTGTGGGTGCCCGCGTGACTGTGCTTGTGTGTGTGGAGGTGTGTGGGGCCAGGTGGGTGGGGTCCGCAGTGCCGTACAGGGTGCTTCCATGGTGTCCTGTCCCTTTCCATCAATGCTGCCCTCCTGCCATGTCTGTTGTGGGGCCCAGCCATGCATGCCTGTTAACTGTGCCCTGTTCTCCGGGACATGTGTGTGGTCATATTCACCTACCTGTGTGCACCATAGTGCTCCTTTGCGATGGTGTCCTGATGCTGCTGGGGCATCCTGTGAAGCCAGGGTTCCCATCATCTGGGGGGGCTGCCCACCACCGTGTGGCCCAGTGTCCGTGTCATCCCCACTGCTGTTCCCCTCTTTGACCTCGACATCTATCCCATGGTTAGTGGCCATGTTGTGTAGCACACAGCAGGCCAGGAATAGGCCACAGGCCTTCAAGGGGCTGTACTGTAGGGCACCGCCAGACCTTTTCAGGCAATGGAACCGTGCCTCCAGCAGTCCAGACACATGCTTGATGATGTTCTGTGTGCTGGCATGTGCCTTATTAAATCTCTCCTGTGCTGGGGTCGATGGGCACAGGTACAGGGTGAGCAGCCAGGGCCAGAGTGGGTAACCTCTGTCACCTGTGTGGGGGCATGATGGGTTAGCACTGTGGTCTGTGTGGCTGCCCTCCCCCGCCCACACAGACAGACCCCCTATGCCCCCAGCATAACATCCCCCCCACACCCTGCCCTGCTGTGCAGGGCTGCCCATTCCAGCTGCATATTCACCTACTAGGTGGCCAGTGGGGATGCCTCCACTCTCAGACCTGTGGCACAGTGCAGACTGGTGCCAGATGAAGGCATCGTGTGCTCCTCCAGGGTGTGTGGCACAGACATTGATTATGCACTCCTTGGCATCGCACACCACCTGGCAATTGGCACTGGGGTAGCATTTCCTGTTGATGTAGGCCACCCACTCTGACCCCAGTGGTGTGCGGATGCCTACGTGGGTGCAGTCAATGGTCCCTAGCACACCAGGCATACGTGCAACCCTGTGGAACTCCTGCATGTTTGCTGTATGCTCCACCTGTGTGCTGGGGAAGTGGATGTATTCCACAGCATGTGGCAGCAGTGTGTTGAGGAATTGTGTCAGAAGCCGCAACGCAGCCGACTGGGTTATGCCTGTGGTGTCCTCTGTTGGTCTCTGGAATGTGCCCATAGCAAGCAGGCACATTACGGTTGTGACCTCCACAGATAGGGTATGGCTCCGTCTTGTGGGTGCCTGCATCTCAGCACTGCACAGCTCACAGAGCTGCCTCAGAATCACCCAGGTCAGGCAGTACCAGCCCACAATCTCTGTGTCACTGTACTGTTCGAAGGTGGTCTGGGCACGGTACCACCTATTCCAGGCATACCACCACCAGGCCCTTCCACAGCCATGCTGCTCAGCCTCCCACCTCCTCACTCCCCTCATTACCTCCTCCATCTGGAATATTGCACTGGCCATGGCCTAGCCTGTCCTGCCCCCCACTCTGTGGCTGATGCCCTTGGCTACCCCAGTTGTGTGCTGCTGCCTGGGCCCCTGCACTGGGCGCACTCCTGTGCTGGGGACGCACACACACACATTCTGGTCAGCTCACGCTCACAGGCATAGTCAGGGTTGCACTCCCTGTCCCACAGCCCATTGCACTTCCTGCCTCTGTGCCTGTTCTACACCCCTGCTGATGTCCTGCCTGGCCACTGGACCTCTCTCTGTCTCTGTCTCTCTCTTTCTCCATCTCTTACCCCTGCTCCCATGGGTGCAAGCCTCCATCCCCTGATTGCTCCATCCTTTTGTGGGCTCAACTTTGCCCTGCACATGTCCCTGTTGCTTTGCACTTGTGCCATCGGCTTGCTGTTGTACTCACTGTGCAGCTTATTCATGGCTATGCCTCCTGCACTTGCACATGCATTCATTAGGGTTGCACATTGGTGCACTGCGATATGTGCTGCGCATTGTCACCCGCTGAATATCTCTCATTGGCACATGTCCGCTATTGCACTGGCGCATCTCACTTGCGCCTTGCGCAACCGCTTTGAATATCCCACCCACACTGTAAATACCTGGAGCATATTTTTCATGTATTTCATAACCAATGCAAAATAATTAAAAAAGATAACATGGCCAAAAAACCCTTACAAAAAAGTTTGTATTCACAATGGATGCTGTTTAGTAGTAACTTGCTGACTTGCTTGTTTATACAGTATTTCTAACGGCAACACGAAGGCCATATTTTTACCTTATCTCCCACAAAAATGTTTTTTTCCCCCAAAGAAACATTCTGGTAGAAGAAAGGTAAATAAACATCTATTATTTTTCCGTAAATAAAGTATATGATAGGTCTTGTGTAATGCATAGACAACTGTACTACTGCTTGTTTAAAACTAAATGAATCCCACTTTGTGTGCATCATGTCTTGCTCTTTAGGTGGTGGCATAACAGATAGCATCACTATTTATTCAGCACAATTGACATTTCAAGCAAAATAAAATATGTTTTTTACATGCCACAGTCCAGTCTGTGCTTGAAAACACAAATGTTCCCTGACCTTTTTACCACACTGTCAGATGACAGATTTTGTCTCAGGACTCGCATTATGCTCCCTCCCCTCAATGTGTCATCCACTTGCAGTTGCGGGAGGTGTCTCTCCTCATTGAATGTTGACTGGTGCCCCCCATGCTGGCAGGAAGTAAAGATCTCTCTCTCTTTCAATCTCCAGCACCACTCTGCAAAAACAGGAAGATATGCACCTCTCTCTCTCTCTCTCTGTAAACTGTGTCTCTGTGTGCTGAAGGAGAGGAGGCAGGTGGGTGGTTCAAAATAAAAAAGGAATGTCCAATACGGATGGAATGAAATCACTAAAATATGAGAATCCGATAGTAAGTAATGGAAAAGAAATGATAGTAAAAAAAGGAAATGCACAAAAACACAAACTTCAAAATGACACAATAACACATAAAACAATGAAAAAAACCAGACTTTTCAGACATAAGGATTTTTATTAGATATTATTATAATGACCAGTGACAGCACAGCATTACATTTAAACATTGTTTAAGCTCTTTTTTTCATATCTACTTTAAAGTGTTTTGTGATACACTGAGCCCCTGCAAATCAATTGCTTCCTGCCATTTAAACCATGTTATTGTTAGGGAAATGCTCACAATCTCTACAGGCAACATCCAGACTTATACAATTACAAAACCTCTGATGTTATTGTAATTTTATTTTCCTGCTGAACAGTTGCACTTGGTTTTCAGCTAATACCCCCTTCCCCTTGCCCAGTCTAGGATTCCCAGAGCCTGCAAATTGCTTGTTGATTCATCAGTATAGCCATACCGGCTAATTTAATGCACCATAGTCAAGCAAACAGAGAGGGACTCAAAAAATTTACATCATTGGCATATTCCAGCATGTAGAAAGGGCCTACTGGGATAATACAGAGGAAAACGGCTGGGGATCGGGTAATAACCATGCTGTATTCAACTTAAAGGAAAACTCCATGTTAAAATCAGAAAAAGATATGTAGTGTTCTTTTTTCTGTGTTATAACCTCTTCCCAGTATTTTTTATTTCCTCTGACTGTGAGAATTTTTTTTTCTAACTTTCCCTGGCTGTTTTATTGCCCTTGGAGGTTACCATTCTGGTTTCTTTTATGGCCTCTTGTTCCAGACAGTCTTCCCAGAGTGCCCTATGGTGTGATGTCTAATTGCCCCTGCAGGAAGCCAGCAACTTGTTACAGTGTCTGTAACAGCTCATCCACAGAGAGAATACTTCTTCCAGAGAAATCACACTGCTAGATTTTGGGTGAGTGTAATCTTTATTATTTTTTATATTCTGATATTGGTACCTTGTCCTTCTATGTTTGCTGTGTGTGTGTGTGTGTACGCATGTGCGTGTGTTTTAATCATGTCACTGTTTACAGTGGTTGTGTCTGAACTCATCTGGCTATTCCTCTCTGTCCCTTTCAGTTTTTGCACCAGTACTAAGCAGCAATAATTGAACATCATCTTATAGATTGTAACGTTGCAGGACAAGGTACCAATGTCAAAAAAATAATGATTACACTCATCCAAAATCTAGCAGTGTGTCTTCTCTGGAAGAAGTATTATCTCTATGGCTGAGCTGTGACAGACTCTGTAACAAGACACTGGCCTCCTGCAGGGACAATTAGACATCACACCAAAGGGCACTCTGGGAAGACTTTCTGGGACAAGAGACCATAAAAGAAAACAGAATGGCAACCTCCAAGGGTAATAAAACAGCTAGGGAAAGTTAGAAATAACTCTCACAGCAAGAGTTAAAAAACACTGGGATGAGGTTATAACACAGAAAAAAAGAACACTACATATCTTTTTTTGATTTTAACATGGAGTTTTCCTTTAAGTGATTGCTAGGGCAACGTGGTAAACCTCGAGAGTGCAGATCAAGAAGTTTACTGTAGCCCTAGCAACCACAAGAGGTGATTACAAGCATGGTTATCACCTAATCCCCAGCCATTAACTTTTATAGTGTATGGTGGGGAAAAAATCAACATTATTTACCTCTATGCCATGTCCTGTTGTGGTAACACTTACCTTAGTAAAGAATCGGAGCTTCAGTATAGGTTCAAATGGCCAAATTTATTGTTAGCGGTATAGCACTGCACTTATATAAAATCCCACTAAGTTAAGAAATAACACAATTAAGCAAGTAAAATAAATCCTTTTTAGGAAGAAAATGTCCATTTCTACTATCCGATTCAAGGTTTGAGATTTAAAAAGAAAAGACCAAAGCTATTTGGTTGGTCACTTGTGATCACGCGGGTAGGAGATGCAATGAATTATGGGATGCGACGCTGTATCCTTTTCTGGGACCTAAATAACTGAAGAGTCAAGGTGGTCTGCTTTGCCGGTGGACCTAACCAAATGTATGTCAGACTCTGTTTTCTTTATTGTTTGTTTATTCTTTTGATTGGTGATGAACTGTCTGCGGTTGGAAAAGTCACCTGCGTCAGTATTACTTGCTGTCATTAGGATCGTTAGTCTCGGTAAACATAAACTGGCACAAATGGAATCCTACTTTGAATTGTTTACTGAGACAGGCAGTCGTGTTCTGGGGCTGAGAATGCTGGTGCATTGATGCATTCTTTTTTGTTATGCCACTGCTGTGACATTCTGAAGAGTGGTTAACAACATCCAAACGTCATGACAGTGGCATAACAAGCCTGTGAAAGTGCTGATTATGGGGGTTAATTAATACTAACCATACATTATAGTCTGTTCTTGGTGTTTAGATGCCAAGAGACATAATCACAAATGGCTTTATGCGACAATAAATACCGAGCAATGAAACTCATAGCTTTTTATAACTGCTTTATATTCCCTTTGATTTGTCTGATTACGTATTTAAGCAATAAGACACAACAAGGTGTGTGTTATCGTGCATTATACAATGGGGTATGAAAATCCTGTAACCTCATTGGTCAAAACACATCACATGACTGTGATAGATCCTCCAGTATACCCTCTGTAAAAGTTTTATATCACTATAAAAACAAAAACAACACATTTAACATTGTATAATAGCAATATACCATGACAGGGAGTGGGTATATGGGTGGATTTACCACTTCTGGTGTGGTTAAGTCACTCGACTGCACCTTGTGACCGAACCACACCAGGCATGGTAAATCCACCAATATACCCACTCCCTGTCATGCTATATTGCTTAAATAACGTCACTCCTGGGGTGGGTTGAAGCACGAGGTGAAGCCAAGTGCTTTCACCACCCTGGGAGTGATGTTATTACACAATAACACACACCTTGGAGTGCCTTATAACAATCATACAATGGCTCGATGTTGTACAAATTAAAAAAAAATAATTAAAAAGGTTTTAGTAGATTTTTAGTGTAGCAATATATCTTTGCTTCTGAAGAGAAATCCAAAGAAGAATCCAACAAATCAATACAGTGATGTTATTGTGTAATAACATCACTGTCTCAGGCACACACTGACCAATCAGAGCCCTTGAAATTTTCTTGCCATTGCATGATGCATCTTTTATTTGATCTTGTTCTCACTTTGCACTTGAAGCATATACTACTAACTTTATTAATCTTTTGGATCTCACCTGTATGCATTAGAAAACATTATGATGATTTAAGGGATTACAAAAGTTTAAATATCCTTCAACCGGCTAGTAACGTTAATTTTGAGCCACATACAGACTAAATAGCCTATTAACTTTTTATTGATTGATCACTGCTGATAGATGGTCACTGCTAATTGATTTCAGTTTTACACTGTTTTAATTAAGAAGATGTAATTTACATTGTTTAGTTTGCAAATACTAATACCCCAGGATGTATGAACTTGCTTAGATAGGTATAAAAGTCTTCATATTACCTGAGAAATTTCATGTAGCCATATATCCCAATGTGTATATATCATGGGGTTTTTGATCCTGGTTATTTGGAAAATTTTAATAAGGCCTAATATATCAGGCCTGTATAATATATTTGCAGATCTCAGATTTTATTATTAAAGCAGATTAAAAAGCAAAGGCTTGGCCTGCTGAGGGGAAAAAAAGAATTCAAATTTTTGTACCTAATGTTTAAAACAGGCCTGGAGCAAAAAAAGGTCAAATCTCATTTTTGCATTCAGGATTAAATAAGGGCAAATAGCTTTATCTTGAGTTGTAGAAGCAGTCGAGTAGGCTCTGCCCCTGCCCCCATTGAGCTTGCGTCTTTGGTTGAAGGAAAATCCACATGGTTGACTTCATGGTCCACAGGTACAGTATACTGCATGTGGCTGTGCCAGGTGGAGATCTGATCCAATCCTACAGGGATCCCTCAGTACTTTTGTTCTGGGGAAAAATAGAGGAATAGTCAAGGCACTGACCACCCCACCACAACAGTATGCCACACGATTTTATATATAGTTATATACACACACACATGTGGGTATATCAGAAAAAAAAATTAAATTACCACAAAGTGTAGCACAACAGTGTCCCTTAAACATGTGCACACAGTAGATCGGGGGTCTCTTTGACATTAGTAGATGCAGAAACCGAACGAGAACAGTGACAGCCAACCAGTGGGATGACAAACCTTAGCAGTAATTGTTATACATAAAACCCCTCAGTTATATATATTGTGCAGGTGGTATAATTACTTAAACATCACAGCAGAGAGGGTACAGTAGTGAGTCACGATGATTTTGCAAGATAATAGCACAGAATCGGACAAAAGTAATATAATAGCATAAAGAATATAGCTCCAAGAAGCAGTATAAAATACTAAGATCAATAAGGTACAAAATATCACAGTGCAGTACCTGGAAGTACAGAAAATCAAACAGTTGATATGACTCCAGACCTGGTTTTACCTCGCATGACTTTTTCAAGTGACGTGCCTTATAAAAGATATAAGAGGCAAAACCGGATGTGGAGACTGTAGAAGTGTTTGTTTTCTGTACCACCAGATACTACACTGTGATATTTTGGACACAATATATACTTGTATTTTCTACAGTTTCCTCAGTACTGGATTCTTTCTGATACCTATACTCACCCACCTTCTGGCTTTGATGCCACCCTCCTTCATCCAATGGCACCCCTAATATTTAAACAATGTTCTCATGGTGGGTTAACTTGCACAGCCCTCTCTGCACCTGGCAGGTCACAGTCTCATTCCCAGCCACCCATCATCAATTTCTGATGCCTGCAAAAAAAACATACCAAGGACAAACCCACTCCCTTACCTACCTTTAGCACCCAAGGAACTCTCCTCCCCACACCCAGGTTAAAAATACCCTGATCCTTACCCACCCTCTAGCACCAATTCCACCTTCTCCACCAACCCAGATTACACATACCACCACCCTGAGCCACCTCTGGCACCCATACCACCATCCTCCCCCCCGACACCCACAATGGTACTTTTGTTTAGTTGGATCCCACAGTGGGCAACCAGCACAACCCTCTTTCCACCTCAGCTGTCACCACTGTCTGCTCCAGTCACATATGGCTGTTTGTCAATGAAAAAATGCTTTGAGTCAGTGGCAGAGTAACAGTCAGCGCACTGTATCAGTATGGCAAGGCTAGTGAACTTATCTCTGAAACTGCACTTTGCATTTACAATAACTGTTGATGACTGTGCCAATGGAACTCCACCAATGTTTGCTGTTAGGCAGAAACAACCCATGTAATACTGGTCTGATTTTTGCAAGTGCTGTGGCTGCTGCCTTGTCACTATGTGTGTCTCTGTAGGATGGCAGATGATGCACTGACTGCTGTACATGCCCTTTTCCTAAAGGAACATTTTCACAGCAAACAGATACATTCGGTTGGGAATTTGGCAGACTAGGTTGGTCAGATGGACCCTATCTGCTGATAAATTCACTGCATCTACAGTATGTTTCTGTAATAGCTCACTTCATCCAACATGCCAGTTCTGAGTTACTGCCCTGGAAATGTGTACAGCAGATATGTCCAGTTGCAGGTCTCAGTCCTGTGAAGGGACAAACAACAAAGTCTGTCTGATTGGGATCATGTAAAAAGTACACATGACCACGGCTCTCAGAAAATGTTCATAAGTGGTTAAACAATGGACATCTGGGCTTTCGACACATCATGTAAATAATGCTTCACAGCACTACATGTACATTGCTGCTTAGGTTCAACAGAAATAGCACTGTGTGAAAATACACAGATGCAGACATACACTATACATGTGTTGGGGACAGAAGGGAGGGCAAGAGAATTGCTCTTGCTCACAGTGGACATTTGGCATCGGTGGGATTTCACTCTTGAGATCCTTGGCCTTCACCACTGGAAACTACTCTGTCTTTCTAATTGGACTGTAGCTAATCTAGTTATAGTAATTTCTTGTATTAATTTATTTGTAAAATGTGCAAGTGTTATAAAACATCATGTACACACCTTTTCAGTTTCATTGTTTTCTGATGCTAAAAATAGAGTCACAATGCTGAAAGGGAGTCACAGAATAGGTTTGCATGCAGAGTGCAATATAGACTGAATTTATACTTTTATTAATCAGGTGATCTTGACAACAGAAATGACTGCATATTTGATCTTCTGCAGTCATTTCAGTTGTCAAGATCACCCGACTAAAAAATATATAAATTCAGTCTATATCGCAATCTGCCTGCAAACCTATTCTGTGACTCTGTTTCAGCATCAGAAAACAGTGGAACCGAACAGGTGTATGCATGATGTTTTATACAACCTCCACATTTTACAGATTAATACAAGAACTTACTATACCGAGATTAGCTACAGTTCAATTAGAAAGGCACAATAGTTTCCAGTAGAGAAGATTAGTGGTCCAATATTTTTTTTATTTATTTATTGAACATTTTGGAATTACAAAACTTTGAATCAGAGACTCCTTTGCAAAGGCTCCACGTGTTTTCAAGAAAAAACACACTATGAAAATGAGTATTTGGGAAAACAGCAACAGTGCACTGCCTCCTTGCTGACAACTGTGTGTGGGGGTTCAAGGCATACCATATGTGTAGATGCAGTTTTCCATTGTATACTGTATCTTCAGATGTGAGAAAAATAGACCCACACCTAATTTTCAATGCTAGGAAATACAGTAGCAAAGAATGGTTTAAAAATAGTCTAGAACAAAAATAAAAGTAGCAAATCAACTTGCATTGGAACTTCCAGCTTATGGTGACATAGATAACAGTGTTCATGAGTAGAGAAAAAAAGCTTTATGGATTTTGTTTTATTTTTTTATTATTTATTTCATCTGTGTCATTTCAGTCCAAAGAAGAAAGAGGATGCACAGTTAATGAATGGTGATATAGCTAGCATTTTAATACACAGCCCTAGTATATTTCACTTACTGGTCAAGTGACTGTTTGCCAATTTGTATGTACTGTATGTATATAATATATATATATATATATATATATATATATATATATATATTTTTGTTACAGATGAGTGAACTTTGGGCATCAGCTGAGGGAGGACTTTCATGGTATATTATACTGAATTTGCTGTCTGTCTTAGCAAGTCCCCCCAGCATACTTTTACACTCAAAGGTCACCCATCTGTGAAATATAGGAATGCAATTATGTGACCGTAAAATACTCTACAGCTCAATATTAATAGAAATGCTTGCTTTATCACCAGTTCTTCATTTACTTAAATGTGCTTCACCTCTTTCTTTAAACAGCTAGTGAACTTGATTTTAGTTGTGATACTGTAAGATCATACATTGTTACTGTTGCAACATGATGCATTGTACCAAAGAGTCCACTGTGCTACATTGTATTTACTGTATGGAAAATGTTTCAGTGTTTCAAAGATCAAAAGTGAACATTTGCAGCAACACATCACCAGGCTCCTGCTGGCTATATTTGTGCTTAACTTGTAGCAACCGTACGCTTACTGTCTGGATTCAGTCACTGATTTAGTTGAATGTATTAAAAAATACACTAGAGTGCCAATGACAAAATTTTCACAACCAGTTTTGCTGCTATTTGTCTTCAGTCCTTGAAATTCCTACAACCACCCAACCTCCACACTCCTGTACTCCCAGCTGTGGGGGAGGAAGGGTGCTCTTCTGGTCTCATTCAAATGTCCTTGCAGTGCAAGGCTCTTAAGCATAGAATACTGACATGCTTACAATGCCATTAAGTTAACCAGAGATACAAAGACACACACACACACACACACACACACACACACACACACTTCTGTGCTATTTTAAAAGTGCAATGTGCATGCTGGCTGGTACAGATTACCTTTTAACAGAAAGCAAGAGTGATATTGGGCCACAGAGGCATTTAAAGTAAAACTTGATCCGTAAGTCTTTAATCTTCAGTCTGTAGCAAGCATTTCCTCTCAGGGTGCATGGTGGCTATTAGGATCTTACAACAATATGTAAATGCTACAAATTGAATTGGGTAATATAAAAATGTTAATAATATAATTTTTTAACATCTGAAGTGTATAAAGTAGTTTTCAAAATAAACATTTTTTAATGAACAACTCTCACTTATAATAAAACAACTTGAAAACAAGAGATTCATACTAAAACCCATTCACTAATATGCTAAATTAAAGAGTTTAAAACACTGAGATGAACAACAGATGTGCTACAGATGCATGTGACAGAACTTGAAGAGACTGTCACAAACCTCTCAGCAGGTCAGGCCCTCTGCTCCCACAGTGCCAACCTCTGAGCGCAGTATTGTGAGCAGGTAACAGAATAGGGTAACCCTCCTGTCTGCTTGTGGGTCTGAATCACCTTTAGTCTCAAGTTCTGGGGATATTCAACTGTGAACCTTTGCTATCATACCTAAATGTACAGGCTCAGATAATCTGCTCTTCAGGGGAAGTCTCAAGTTCTGGGGATATTCAACTGTGAACCTTTGCTAGCATACCTAAATGTACAGGCTCAGATAATCTGCTCTTCAAGGGATGCCAGATATCTTTCACCTAAGGGTACCTAACCAGGTATCCAAAATGAACCCTTAAAACTCTATAAAAGACCTTAGGTACATTCTTACCTTTCCCCAGTTTGGTAACACCATTAAGCTTATGAACAGTTTTGTCAGTCTTAACCTTACATACATCACTTGCAAAAGAAAGAACTTGGAAGACCCAGGCAGTATTTGGAATAAAAGGTTTACTTAAATGGATAAAAATATGTAAAATGTAAACACAGAACACTATATCACAAAGCAACAATCACTTAAAAGAAAACAAGGAAAAGTACAAATTCTTGCCAACATACAGTCAGACTTTTTCTATCTAATGTATATCTCTACTAGTGCCTTAGTTAGATCTGAGATCTTGTTTCTTAGGAGTCCAAAAAGGAATGTGTCTAGTTCAACACAGTATACAATTTAAAAACTCTGTGTTTCCATCCCTTCTATGAGGTCATCTAGCTCCTCCTTTTAGAATATAAAAAAAAATACACAAACAGGATGTCCTATCAGGAGGTATATTAAAGTGACATCAGCAAAAACTAATTTCCCAAAATATGACTCTCTTTAATCAAGCTTTTCCTTTGATCTTGTGTGGTTTCCTGCTTTCCCAAGGATCAAAGGATTTTATAACTTTTTAGCACCATAGTGATACAACATGTTTTCTTCCTCTAAGATGACATAAAAGTTTATGAGCCCTATATCCTGGTAGCTGGGTCAGCTCTAATTAAATCAGGGAAATAGCAGACCCTTAATTATGTCTCTCTAGTCTTTTTAATTACCTCCTGGGTTCAGGTTACTATATCCTGTAGCTGAAATCTTGGGGGGGTGGCACCCATTCCACAGGATGTCTCATGAGAGACACTCACATACCACATTCTATATACAAATATCATAGAACAATCATAACCAGCTGGCCAAGAGTCACAATCCTCCCCACCTAGACTAAATTTGGGGGCTCCATCCCCTGCATGGGATGAGCTTCCCAAATCAGTTCACTCCTCATAAAGACTCGAAAGGTTATCACTGTTCTGATTGGTCACTCCAGCCCTATGTAAGATTGTCATGTCATACCCTTGCAAGGCAAGATTCCATCTTAACAGTCTACCATTAGTTTTTCCTATTTGTGTCAGCCAAACCAGGGGGTTGTGGTCAGTTTGTACCACAAAATACTGCCCATATAAGTATGGCTCTAACTTCCTTAAGGCCCACACTATAGCAATGCACTCTTTTTCCACAGTAGAGTATGCCTGCTCCCTGGGAAGTAACTTTTTACTAAGGTACACTACAGGGTGATCTTTTCCTTGGTTGGATGTCTGACTCAGTACTGCCCCAATACCCACATCTGAGGCGTCAGCCTGAACTATAAAGGGTCTGCTATAGTCAGGACTTGTCAATACAGGAGCACTGCACAGTGCCTCCTTCAGTCTGGTAAAGGCTTTTTCACAGGCTGGTTCCCAAGTCATCTTCTTAGGCATCCTGTTCTTTACCAGGTCAGATAGGGGAGCAGCCAGGGCACTGTAATTGGGTACAAATTTCCTATAGTACCTTGCTGTCCCTAGAAAATTTCTGACCTGCTTCTGCTTTTCTGGTCTGGGCCATGCCTTGATCACCTCTATGTTTACTTGGTTAGGATGGAGCTGTCCCCAGCCTACAACATGCCCAAGGTATGCCACTTCTCTCATGGCCACCTGGTACTTCTCAGATTTGACAGTGAGCCCAGCCCTCTGTATCCTGCCCAGCACTTCCCTAAAGTGGGACAGGTGTTCCTCCCAGCTGGCACTAAAGATGGCAATGTCATCCAGGTACACCATGGCGTACTCCTCAGCACTATTTAACACCTGGTTCACCAACCTTTGGAAAGTGGCTGGGGTGTTCTTCATTCCGAAAGGCATTACTTTAAATTCAAATAAGCCTATCGGAGTGATGAAGGCTGACCTGTCCCTAGCTCTGTCAGTTAACTCGACCTGCCAATACCCCTTTGTCAGGTCAATAGTCGTAAGGTAGGTCATCCCTCTCAACTTGTCCAGGAGTTCATCCATCCGGGGCATCGGGTGGGCATCTGACTTCGTGACTGCATTCAATCCATGATAGTCCACACAGAAATGAGTAGAGCCATCTGGCTTGGGCACAAGGACTATGGGTGAGGCCCAGGGGCTGTGGGATCTCTGGATTCCCCCTAAATCCAGCATCTCCTCCACTTCCCTCCTAATATCCTTTTGGACAGCCTCTGATACCTGATATGCTGTCCACCGTATGAGCGTCCGTGTCCCTGTCTCCACATCGTGCGTCGCTAATGGGGTTAGTCCAGGCTTGGTGCTAAACAGTGGGGCAAAGTCTGCTAAAACACCTCGGTAACTCCTCAGTAATGCATCAATGACCACCGCTAATGACTACCGCAACTGACGAGGTATAATGAGGTACTGGGAAACTTTTCTATGCTGACCACTGTATATCTATCTGTCTATATATATATATATAGAGAGAGAGAGAGAGAGAGAGAGAGAGAGAGAGAGAGAGAGAATGAAAATAAATTGTGGCAAAGTGTGTTAGGCAAGGAAATAATATCATTGAGGGGTCAAATGAGCTATAAAGTCATGAGCCCGAAGGGCTAGTGGCCTTTATGAGCTTGTTCAACCCAGCAATGGTATTATTTCATGATTAAGCTGGACTTTGTTGTCTTTTATTTTGTATAATGCATTAGGTTTTGCTGTGCCCTATTTTATCATAGTATTGAGGGGTAGGGTGGCTGTTATATGTGTGATTAAGGGGCGTGTTAGTTGTGTTATTACAAGACTTGTTACTTGTGTTATTAAAGGGCTTGTTACATGTGTTTTTTAGGGGCTTGTTACATGTGTTATTCAGGGTCTTGTTACATGTGTTATTGGGGTGATTTTTACACATACAGATAAATATAATGTGTTATTAAGATGTTAAATTTATAGAGCATAATTAACTAATTGGCGTTATAATACACTTGTTTGTTACCATCGTATATGAGAAAATATATGATGTTTTTTTTCTGAGGGGACAAGGGCCCAACCATACAAATGTATAAAAATAGGTAGAACATTTCCTGTGTTTTGTTTGGCTACGAGGTAAATTTGACATGTACTTGTCAGGACATATTCTGGCAATTGATATTACTTATGACAACTAAAGCAAAGTGCATGCAAGGATCAATGCTTTCAGAATTTTTTTGTGTGTGGTAGTCATGTTAGTACTGCAAAAACAGTGCTTAGCCTAACAGTAAAAAATACCATTCTCCCATTTCACAAACACTACCAACCACTAAAACCAGTAACTACAGCCCAAATTTCATTCCCCAGACACTTACAGATACAATCTAAATTTCTTACTCTGTTAAGAAAAGTTTAATGGAGGCCACTGATCCACGGGTCCTCACTCATTGCAGCTCCTCACCTCCCGCTGTGCACAACACATGGCCCATTATGCACTGCAGTGCTGGTCATTTCTACAGTATTTGGTCTTCAGATCTCACCCATCTTTAGATTTAGCCACAAAAGTATGGCATTTTCTTTGTGAAAAGAAACCCTGTCCCAGTGCAAACAAGACAGTTGGAACCTGACCCCAATAGTAAAAACCTACTGCAAAACCAAATTCGCTAACTCAGTGGTCAGCTCATTCAGTGGTCAACACTGCTGTAATGTCATCCTTACCCCCAAACATACAGTCATAAAACACTAGCAGGAACTGACACAGAAACACGCATCATGAATAGATATGCCACAAATATGAACAAAAGTAAATAAAGTCTGGAGTGTGCTGCGGAGAAGGGGGGCTTGCTGCTGCACTGTAACTTAACTGTAAGAGTGACACCACTGCCCTCTAGTGGCCTAAATACCATCTCTATTAAAATGTAATGACTGCTAGCACTATTTGACTGCTTTTTCACTTTTAAAGTTTATTTTTTTCTGAAGAAAAATTGTTGTAAAGTAAAATGCATCCAGACTATTATTTGAAAATTTATACCCATTTTGTAAGCAGAATAAGACACTGCAAGGTGTGGTTTATGGCTGACCAGAGTACTTCCCTTGTGCTAAAGGCACTTGGTGCAAGTGCCTCATGCTTCATTACACAGCTGGGATGTGCTCTTATCAGCCCATAAACTACGCCTCATCATGTTTTGTTCCATAAAGATAGATAGATAGATAGATAGATAGATAGATAGATAGATAGATAGGTAGATAGTCTGCTTCTGATCTCTGTTAGCATACTGGTTAAATAAATATTGGCTAGATAGGTAGATATGATTGATAGATAGATAGATAGATAGATAGATAGATAGATAGATAGATAGATAGATAGATAGATAGATAGATAGATAAACAAATAGATATCAAACAATTACTGAATGATATGATGACAACAGTTTTAGCCAGTTCTCTATTGTGTTTTCTAATGCCAGCCACTATGCTACAATACAACAGTATTTCAATCAGGCTATATGAACTTTAATTGCCTTCCAGTAAGATGGCACATACTTTTTTAATTTTTTTTATTTGCTATGGTCACACAGAGCAGCAGTGCAGTCTAACATGTCCTGCTGCTTTAATGTTTCTCCCAAAATGAAAAGAGAACAGGAGTATAGGGTTTCCATATTTCAGTTTAACTGACTTTGTTGTCTGCATTCAGACCTTCTGAGGTATGTAATACAATCAGTGCACCTTGAAAATGCAAGCTTTTTTATTTACAGGGCAAAATAACTATGAATTATTACTCCCTATAATTTACTGAATCCCCATCTAATGTTGTTTTGCTGGTTATTTTGGAGAATCCAGTTAAAACCTATTTTCAGTTCACAGAAATGGTTGACATTATCAGGGAATTCCTCCCACTTTCCTTTTATCTTGTCCCCAGACCTTCAGCTCATATACCAGGGTGCTTTGAAGCTATTTCTCAAAGTACTGTTCATGCAACTTTAAAGAGCACCAGTTTCTCTGCGTAAATTAAGTCCCCAACTAGTGCCACCTCAGCTGGACTTAAAGAGTCCATACTTAGAATTTTTTCTGCTTGCAGTGTTTAAAGGGCAAGAGGTCATGATTCCTGGCTCAGAAGAGCCAGCCGCCAGAACCCTTCCCCTTCCTGGTCCTGATTTTCTGAAGCTCCACTCCCCCAAGGTTTTGTGATGTAGTTGTTTGTAGAGTGTAAAGGCATGCTCCATTGATATCAGTAAGGCTAGGTTTTTAATTACATTTCTATATGTTTTACAGGTGCACTGGGGTCAAATCAAAGCCTTGCAGTGCTACTCTGACACATTCCAGTGGATGCAAGAGCTGGTGCAACATGCATTTGTATACTTATCCACCCTTTTGAAACTCCTGCCCAGGACCTCTAATTTAACACTAGTAGGTTTGCCAGAAGACAATGAGGAAACATACTGCATTTTCCCCATGGCTGGATCCAGGAAGCCCTCCACATGGAAGACAGCCAAGATCCTGAATGCCTTAAAGGTGGCATGTAATCTATAGTAGTGACACCTGTTCTAGATTGTACATGCAGTATGTTATGCAAAGTAATTGAATGATGATAAATTAATCTTGCACGTATACATCATTTTTGTGTGGAACATTTACAGTTGGCATGTTGACGGTGATGTAAACAACCTGGATATACCATGTTCTGCGATGTCTGAGTATGTAAGCTGAACTGGTGAGCCGACAGCTGTTGCAGCAGTCAAAGAGTGTTTGAGTCAATAAAGTTGAAGCTGAACTGCAAAGTACTGGACATGTCAGTAACCACTTAAAGGTAAGAAAGCACTATGAGTGCTCTGTAACCTAATATTACTACTGTGTGTTGTATGATGTGAGCAGAACAGGAAGCATATGTATGTAAAAGTTGCAAGCACGCAGTTCTGTTTGTATGTGCAAATTGGTATAATTATGGTGACATTGTAAGTGGAGTTTTGCCACTCAGTCTACCACTGAATTATGTTTAAGCAAGGCCCTCTGTTCTCTGCAGCACTGTAAACTAACTTCTGTGGCAGAGACTGTGATATATTGTGGGTCAGTACAGAAGAGACTCATACACTGTATGTCAGCTCAGTGGCCATCTTTTATTCTACTCAGAGATAGTGGTCTTACATCACTGGACATACACAAGGAAAGGCTTACTGTGCATGACAGGAACTTACATATATAATGTTTCTGTGTCAGGCAAGCCTCCCTTTCCCCAGGGGAAATAATCATAACAAAGCTATCTCCTCCACCCCAGACCAAAAGGCTGCAATGCTCTCTCTCTTTCTCTCTCTCCTCTCCCTCCATCTTATTGATAGTAGTGCTCTCTCTCTCTCCCCTCTACCTCCCCACCTTGGACCTAATGGCAGCAAGATTCTTTCTTCTCTCCCTTACATGATTGCCCTCATATTAACTGCTATGCCTGATCCAAGTTTTTAAAACACAGTGTAGTCCGCCTCTGCCATCACAGCCCAACCACCTGCACCAGGAACAAAAGGGATACTATTTACAATGCTTCACATGCAATTTCATCACAGAATGATGGCACCCTTGGGCTAGTCATCAGACTAGAGAAGTGTAAGAGATAGGCTCATCAATTACAATGAACCAAAATTTGATTCAATCACTTAAGTAAGTCCCATCCTTAAAATAATTGTTTACTTCGACTACTGTTTTGAAAGGTCAAGCTATATATGCTTTTTAAAAAAATACTTTGAAGCTGCATTGGTGCTCTTTGGGTAAATCAACTTGTCCCTCAATGACATTTTGAGTTGAGATGCAGCGAGCTTGAAACTTGTCTTGCCCACACAGCCCTCATCCTCCCTTCCATTGTTTACCAATACTGTATTGTTCTGAAGCAATATATAAACTTTAAATGTAAAAAAATGTATCACCTGCAACATCACTGTGATTTCTTTTCAATATTTCTGTTTGTTCCTCTCTTCCATCATTCAGTGGCAGATTTAGGATTTTACAATGGGGATGCGAGGGTGGTCTGCATACGTGAAAAGCAATTTTTGCAATGTTTTAATCCTTTATATAATGTATGGGCAGTGTCTCTTAACCCCTGTTTTCAATCACTTTATAACCTGATAATCTCATTGTTATGACATCAGTATGCTGCAAACCTTGCTTAACTATGTCATAATGATGGGATTACAGGATAGAATGCCACCAATTGTCAAAATTCTTAAAAATGAAAGATGATGAGCTGCTTGGACATTCATTCAAAATGCACATTCTATTCAGACAGTTACAGACTGGCTGGGGTACAGATTACAATGGCTAATTTCAGCACTTCAGTTACTCAGCATTCAAACCAGGAGGCTTCATAGTCCAGCAGGAGAACAAACGCACATTGAAAAATAAAATTTTTTTCTCACAGTGGCTAGTTTTTCCATACACTATAAAACACAATGCCTGAGTAACGGTGGTCAACCATGGATGTAATCTCCTTTCATGGTTGCCATGACAACTGTAAACCTCTCGAGCTGCACTCTCAAGGTTTACTTGGTTGTGCTGGCAACTGCTTGAGGTGATTACATTGAGGTTAACCACTGTTATTCAGGCATTATCCTCTATATTGTCTGCTATTATCCTTTTCATTACATTTTTGACAAAAAACACAAATGTAACCTATAGTTTTGAACATGAACTTTTGTACAATCAGTAAATCAGACTTTTGTAACAAAGTGAAGTGCAGCAGTAGCAAGCAAGTTACAATGGGGGGGGGGGTGCAGCTGCACCATTCGCTACTCCCTAAATCCACTACTGCTCTCATTTACTAAGAACAGTAAGGAATAAAAAGGCCATTAGGCCCATCGAGCTCCTAAGCTACATATAGTAGGAAAGATCTTTATTTGAAATCAAAAAGCTGTCCAACCTGTTTTTAAAAGTATTTTTGTTAGGACTACTAATAACTTTTAAAGGCAAGCCATTCCATGGTCTGACAACTCTTTGAGAAATAAAAGGCCCTCTTTCTTGTATTAAATTTACTTCTCACCAGTTGAAGTGTATGCCCTCTAGTGTTGACAGATATTTGCTTAAAGTCCAATCCACTTTCTAGTGTTAAATTAACATCATGAATAATGTCCCATGTGAATAAAAGGTATCCCCAAGACATCGTTGTTCCAAAGACATTAGATTAAATTTTGATAGCCTTTTCTCATATGTGAGTGACTTGTCAGAAACAACTGATTTGGTGACTTTTCTTTTGGATTCCCTCTATTCTGTTTATATCCTTTTGCTTAAAGGGATACCATAATTGGGAAACATAATCAAAATATGGTCTAACATATGCCCACTAAAGGGGTAGAAGAATATCTGGGTCTCTAGATGTTATATTATGTCTAATTGCCCACCAATTTCTGTTTGCTTTATTAATTGTATTTGTGATGTGAATATTGAAGTCTAAATGTGAATTAATAGTAATGCCAAGATCCCTTTCGTTATCTTTGTTAGTTAATACTTTATTATACAGACAATATTGATTCTGGGGATTATTTTTTCCGAAATGTAAAACTGTACATTTAGACATATTAAACATCAAGTTCAATTTTTTTGACCATGCCTCTAAGATGTTTAAATCCCTTTGGATGGTCACACAGTCTTCTAAATAACTGCAAGTATTAGAAATTTTGCAGTCATCTGCATATTTAATAATATTGCTTTGAACGTTGTGTGACAAATCAGATCTAAAAATTTGAAAAATCACAGGTGCTAGAACCAATCCCTGAGGGACCCCACTCTTGACAGATTTCCAAACAGACTTATATCCATCCACAACTACTCTCTGTCTTCTATCCTTTAACTGATTGGCAATCCAATGACTTAACAGAGGGTTGATTTTGTAAATCTGCAATTTTTGGATTAGTGCCCAATGTGGTACTGAATGAAAGGCTTTTTTAAAGTCCAAAAGGACTACATCACAAGGAATTTGTTTATCAAGATTGTCGCTAATTAAATCATAAAACCACACTAAATTCATTGATACAGAACATCCTTTAATGAAACCGTACTGGCTGAAATCAATGGAAATTACTGATGATGCAAATTCATCTTTAATAATTCTTTCAAGCATTTTACAGAAAATAGATATAAGGCTAATAGGACAGTAGTTATCAAGATAGCTTTTTACACCTTTTATAAATAGAGGACTCACATCAGCCTCCTTCCATTCAGATGGAACAAGATCAGAGTTTATACTTTTTTCATACAAGATTTTTAGGGGCAGCCACAGATGATCTTTCATTATGTGAATTATATCCTCTGATATACCATATGGGCCAGGAAAGGACAATTTCTTAATGTTATTAAGTTTATTCTTAATGGTATCTAAGGCAATGTCCATATGGCCATGCAAAATAACAAGGTCTGTACTAATGCCAGATGGTGAATCACTAAATGATTTACAGAAATGTAAATTAAGTGCATCTGCCATTTCCTTTGGGTGAGTAATATCTGTCTCATGTATAGTTAATGGTCCAACTTTACATTCTTGGTTTTTTATTGAATTAATATAACTAAACAACATTTTACTGTTACCTTTTTGTGCTTGTAATGCAATGTATTTTTATGCATCCAGTTTTGCTTTTTTAATTTCTTTTTTGCATTTTTTTGAATGTTTTTAAATGCTGACAGTGTTTTTGCACATTTCTTAGCAATATATTTCTTAAATGATTTGTTTTTCTCTTTAATAGTTTTCAATACATTACTGGATAGCCATTTTGGGTGAAATTGAAGTTTTCTTTTCTTTGTTTTTGGAATAAATTTAGTGTCTGCATCTAAAATTGACTATGGTCTGATTATTTACAGCTCTGCTACTGACACAACCCTCAGGTGCTTATCCTTGGCCCTAAACAAAGCCTGCCAACTCATCAAAGGATCCCACCATCTCACCCACACGTGTGACCTCTATGCCCAAACAGGGTGGCTCCAGTTATCAAACCATATCAAGTACCAAACTTGTCTAATGGCTAAGAAAATTATGCTACATCTTGCCCCGAGTCCAAACTTTTCTCCATGCAGCATGCAACCCCCGCCTCACCAGGGCTTCAGAAAATCAAATGCTGCACATTCCTCAGTGCCGCACCACACTGGCCAAAGATCCTTTGGGCACCAAGCTCCTAGCTGGATTAATGGACTCAACAAAGACATCTCCTCTCTCCAAAATCTAGGCCCGTTCAAAGCCAACCTTCACTTCCACCTAGCTGCCTCTAGCTCATGCAACTGTCCCTCCTAATCTTATCTCCCCCTAGCACTTCTACTCCTGCCCCTCTCTCCCTCATCCTACAGCCTACCCTCCCGTTTTTGCCCCTACCTCCCCCAAGCACTTTTTTGAGGCCTGACAAATGCCCACTGCTGTGCCACTCTTTTTGTGTCCATTCCAAGCCTCAGCTACCTCTGTCTACCCTGCCCCCTCTGGTACCCACTTTCCCTAAATGTGATGTATTTCAGCTGCTAGAAAATGTCTGTACACCATTTCTGCATTGTTACTCAACTCTATGTAATGTTTGTATTGTACCTCAATTGTTGTGGAACCTTTGTAAAAAAGCCTTGGCTCAAAGGTACTTGTAATCCTAGACTCTAAATAAATAAATAAAAAACATAAATAAAATAAAATGATAGATTTACATGAGTGCCACATGTCTTCAATATCCTTGATATATAAGCAATCACTCCAATTGATGCTGGCCAAATAGTTGTTTAAAGTATTTACATTCACTTTGTGAAATGCAAATACTTCCGTTACTTTTTCTGAGTCAGAAAACGTAATCTGAAGATTGAAGATAACAGAGTAATGGTCACTATTATCTAACGGCGATGAGACTATACAGTTGGTAATACTTAAAGGTTCACTGCCTGGAACAATGTCAAGGACATTAGACCCACGAGTCAGCCATGTAACAAATTGTATTAGATTAAGCTCTTCACATGTGTCTAAATAATCTTTAGCTTTAGCTTCTCATGTTTCTTACCTTGGTTTCTTCTTTTTAATGTATTCAGTCTATCCAGTATTCTCGCATTCTTTTTCTGCCCCAACAATTTTGCTTACTTAGCTGTCCCTTTGTTTTCCTTTTTTTATAGTTCATAGTTTTATCCCTCAGGCACCAAAGCTGATTCAGTAGAAAACAAGAGAAGCACACATCTGCCCCCACCCCCAAGGTGCTACAGCCAAACAGTATAAGCACAAAAGAGAAAAAGAAATCTGGGCACTCACCAAGAACTGCAGACATAAGTTTATTAAGTAATCTTAAAACAGAATGACTCAAACAGTAGGGCTAACAGCCCTGTGTAGCGACCTGACAAGTGGGTCCTCCTCAGGGGGGTGGAGTCAGCTAATGCTGCCATCTCTTAAATATCTCATCAATTACGTAGTTTAAATGATTACATTCATGGAAGGCATCAGAAAAAATGTGTAAATGTGTGAATAACAAATCCAGTGACTAATAACATGTTATCAAAACTAAAAAAATATATATAGAAACATAGAAGTTGAAGGCAGATAAGGACTGCAAGGCCCATCCAGTCTGCCCATTTCTTTTTCTACCTTATGAATGTGCCATTGGCATTTGCTCTGTCAATGGCCTATCTATTCATACTCATCTGTATTGCTCCCTTATGCCTATCCCATGCCTGTTTGAAGCCCTGCACTGTATTCATATTCACCACTTCCTGAGGTAGGCCGTTCCATGCATCCACCACCCTTTCTGTGAAAAAGAACGTCCTTAAATTGCCCCTTAATCGGCCTCCGTCTAATCTCATGCTGTGTCCTCTTGTCCTGCTATTTTTCTTATATTGAAACATGTTAGACTCTTTCATCTTGTTAATGCGCTTAAGGTGTTTAAATGTTTTGATCATATCACCTCGCTCCCTCCTTTGCTCAAGGGTATACATATTGAGCTCTATTAATCTGTCCTCATATGTTTTCTGATGCAGTCCCTGCATCATTTTGGTTGCCCTTCTCTGGACTGCCTTAATTTGGTTAATGTCCTTGTGAAGGTGTGGCCTCCAGTACTGCACTCAGTACTCCAGATGGGGCCTAACCAGTGTCTTGTAAAGAGGGATTATTACCTCCCTCTTATGACTTGTGATACCCCTACTAATACACCCCAACATCCCCTAGCCTTACCTGCTGCTTTAGTGGTCTACTTGGATGATTTCAGGTAATTTGTGATGATGATGCCCAAGTCTCTTTCTTCCCTTGTGATTGCCAGCAACTCCACTCCCAACCTATGAGTGGCCTCAGGGTTTCTCTTCTGTATGTGCATAATCTTGCACTTCTTTGCGTTAAACCCCAGTTGCCACTCCTCAGACCATTTTGCCAGTTTATCCAGATCTCTTCTCATTCTGCCCACCCCATCTGGATCATCCACTCTGTTGCAGATCTTGGTGTCATCTGCAAACAGACAAACCTTACCCTCCAGTCCATCTGCAATGTCACTTATTTTCCAATTGTTTAACCAGGTGAGACACACTAAGCTGAAAGCTTGTTTACAAGCGCAACCTGGGAGCACAGGGTAGTTAAGTGACTTGCCCAGGGTCACACAGTATGCGAGTGGGGGCGGTGGGATTCAAACCCAGGTCTCCAGATTTGCAGCTCAGAGCCTTAAACCACTGCGCTATACTGCCTCCCACTTATGAAGATATTGAAGAGGACTGGCCCCAGGACTGATCCCTGAGGTACCCCACTTGTGACTTGCATCTTTTCTGACTATATACTGTATACTGTTTACCACCACTCTCTGTTTTCTGTCCGTCAACCAGTTTGCCACCCAGTTAACCAACTTCTGACCTACCCCGAGCCTACCCAGCTTATTAATCAATCTTCTATGTGGAACAGTATTGAAAGCTTTGCTGAAGTCAAGGTAGGTGACATCAACTGTTCCCCTTTGGTCCACCACTCTGGTTACCCAGTCAAAGAAATCTATGTGATTAGTTTGGCAGGACCTTCCTGTTGTAAACCCATGCTGTCTTGGATCCTGTGCTCCTACGGATTTTAGGTGTTGCACTATCCTTAAGGAGTGTCTCCATAATCTTGCCCACTACTGAGGTAAGACTGACTGGTCTGTAGTTCTCTGCCTCCTCCCTGCTACCACTCTTGTGGAGCGGGATCACATGAGCCCTTCTCCAGTCTTCTGGGACCTCTCCTGTGCTCAGAGACTCACTAAACAGTTCTGATAATGGCTCTGCTAGTTCCACCCTTAGCTCCTTTAGTACCCCGGGATGTATGCCATCAGGTCCCATTGCCTTGTCACCCATTATGTATAATCATACATAAAGAAACTAAAACCCTATCTCACAATATGCAAATAAATTGTGTGATGGGCTTAAAAGATTTTTTTGTGTACAAGCTCTCCAAGTTAATTACAGCTGAGCCTACTCATATGATGTTCATAGCAATACACACATCATACTTCAATCATACAGAGATAGGAAATAGTCATTAAAGCTAAATCAGTTAAAAACACCACAAACTGAGGAGATACTCAGTGAGGCCACAGTCCAAATAACGGAGTAAAAAGGCACAAATATTCCACTGAATGTTTTTCATAGTGCTTAACTAATTTAAATGTTGACCTCCCACTGATGTATTCCACAAAAAGGCACCAGGACAGCAGGAAGAAAAACAAATGCAGTCAGGTCTCCAAAGTCATATAATTTCATGAGGGACAGGTAACAAATGCGGAGGGCTATATTGTACAAAAATACACATTTACTTCATGTATCTTAATCACCAAATGCTGCTACCACAGCATATTCTCAGTTTGAGGCACTGAGATGATTCAGAGACGGAGTGTTAAACAGCAGGATGGTACATGGAAACGGAAATGGAGGCAAGTTGGGGGGGAGGAAAGGAAGGGCAAAACAGGGGAGGTAAAACATTAATAATTTAGCAAAAAAATAACATATGAGTACACTGCAAAGGAGTAAAAGCAATTTATATCTGTTATGCAATCATTATAAAAGTGAGAGTAAATTTAGAATGAAATCAGAGCACAAACTATTTCATGCTATGATTACTGACTGGGGCCGAAATCCAAGTTGTCACTGAGTCCAATGGGTGACAATGCATCCAATAAAAATATCCATCTTGTTTCCATCTGAGACAAAATCCTCACTCTATCCTCTCCTCTTAACAGATGAGGAACAGAATCAATGGCTCTGAATTTCAAGCCCCTAGGATTGCAGTTATGTGCCTCCGAATAGTGTGCTCCCAGCGCATTGTCCATTTTACAGTTGAAAATACAGTAGCTGTCATGTGTTCCTGTATAGGATTTTTCAGTGGTCATTTTGTACAACCCACATACAACATTCTACATTCACACCAAGCTGCATATACCGTATATAGCATCTGGCAGTCAATGTAATCATGCAGCAAAAATTCTTTACCCGTTTTTGGACACTTAAACACATACCCAGTCTATGAACAACAACAACTGTTGCATTTCCCACATCTGAAAAAAATCTCCTCCTAGCAGATATTTTCTTTCTTTCTTTCTTCTTCTTCAGGATTAAAATAAAGGCTTGAAGTCAACATATCCTGTAAATTCATACCTCTGCAAAGGGAAATCATAGGAGGTCTCCCAAAACCTGTTTACAGCTTCATCTGAATAAAAGACAGACCACTGTGTGTTATTGATTGTTTTAAACATCAACTGATCGACTGTGATAATCAGTTACAAATACCATTCTTTGTCCCTCACCAGTTGCATCTGTAGTTTTAGACTTCGGTGTAAGAAGTGACTGTCTAGCAATCATTTATTTCTTCTCCAATGCCTTACTGTAGTTACAATTTGTGCGCTATATCCTCTGTCCCGAAACTGATTTGACATTTCTTGGGCAGTCTTTTCAAAAACTACATTCTCTGTACAGTTTCTTTTTAATCGTAAACACTGCCCAGAAGAAATGCTTCTTACTAGAGCCCAGGGATGACAACTGTCTGTGTGAAGGATCATGTTCCCAGAGACATGTTTTCTATATGGGATACTGCTAACTCCCCCCCCCCCAATTAAAGCTACATCCAAAAACTCAATCTGTTGTACATCTGTCCTAAACGTACAGTACAATAGATGTTAAGCTCATTGTCATTGATCCAGGTCATGAATTCAGGAATGTTCTCACAACCCCCACCCCAGACAGCTGATTCATCAGGTTGGCAACCACTCAGCTCCATCCACAGCAACCTCTTGTGCTTAGCGCCATAAGGATTGCAAATTACCCTCTGCCCCAGCAAGCACTTTGCTTCTTATGGTTTTAAAACAGATAAAACCAAACCCACCCATCTCAGCCCCACCACCTTCCTAAACAGCCATAAGGATGCCACTGAGTTGCATTGTAGTTTTAAATTTGTCATTATCCATATCCAGTCAAACACTGTACAATGATCAACTGCCTGTTCCTCCCCCAAAGTATTGTAAGGTCTCCTCTTAGACATTACTCTGCCCCCTCATAAAACAAGAAAAATCTGCTTTCATATCTTAGCTACAAAACTCACTCCACCCAGAACCTCATTAAATCATCCTGTTTTTACAGCTGTGTGGGTGGAGCTCTGCAGATGTTATGCCATCATGGATCTCTAGAAGAGCACTGTGGAAGCACATGACCAGACCACTGTCTGGTGTGCTTCCACAGTGCACTGGCAATTGTCCACTGGTGTGGTTTATGCAGCCCTTCTCCCTCTGTGGGCTGCATAAACACACCCCCTTCCAGGTGTACTACTTTTTATTCCGCAACTGTGGAAGTGAAGCCTTCTCCCTTTCTCTTTTGGAAGCTCTCCCCACCTCCCTCTCTTTTCTCTGCTTCTGCTACTGGTACAGGTTTTGTCAGCAGAGTAGGGCAGTGTATTTTTAACAATGCTAATTATACATATGCACTGACATCGACTTTCAGCATTAGATCACTTTCTCCTAAAAAGCAAAAAACAGTGTGCAGTTTATACACGCCATCTGATGGCTTTTCAGCTTTTACTGTGCAAGCATTGTGGAGTGCGCTTCAGGCCATTCGCCACCATGACAGGATCTTGCACTTGACTCATCTGTCCCTGTTTCATGGGTTAACCTGGTTGCCTGTGCCTGCATACCAAAATGCTTACTCTGTTCCTCTCTCCCCACCTGCTATCCACCTCGCTTGCTCCCTCCCTGTGAAACAAAATCTCTCAATCCTTAGAGGCTTACAGCCACTGGCATTTATTTCTAAGAAACCTCTTTGGATTTCATACAGAAGAGGCCTTAACTTGTGTGACAAACTGATTTCTAGTTACCAACCTAAGGACATAGCTAGCAGCATACATAGTAGGGCACAAGCATGGTCAAAACCATGTGGTTTTTATACAACCTGCCAGCTCATGGAAAGGGTCACCAGCTTCAACAACCCAAAATCTGGGAAGCAGGAAAAAGTAATAGGAAACATTAACTGCAACAGTGAAGCTGTAGTGTACACGCTCCAGTGTAACTGCAAAAAGTTCTATGTGGGAAGGACGAAACACAAGCTAAGGACAACATTAAATAAGCATATCCTGGCCACAAAAAATGCAAATTGTGAATATGCTATGGCTAAGTATATTAAACTGGCACAGGATAAACAAAGCCACAAAGTACGGGCATGGGGTCTGGAATGTATTCCTAAACATATTAGAGGTTGTGACATAGAATCCACTTTAAATGAGAAGGAACAAAGGTAGATTAATAAATTAGGAGCAATGATAGCTCCAGGTCTTAATGAGAAGATTGAACTGAAACATTAAAAAAAAAAGAAAATGAGGTGTCTTTGAATAACAAATTGTTATCCTCCCCCCCAAACTTGTGATCCCTCCCGCCCAATAGTACAATCTGTGGTTTCATCTGATTGATGAACATGTGCTTAACTGTGCAAGAAAAATAGCTTATTACCCCTTCCACTCCATACACAACAACACCCCCCCATCCTGAAACAAGAAAGGTGTCCTCACCTACTGTGGAATATAAAATGAAAGGTATTGAAATGTGAAATTATGTTGAGCTACCTTGATTTTGCTAGTAACCGCATTTAAATCTACCTTTTATTTTCTTGCCATAGGTTGCAATGAATTATGTGCTGAATTAGAACCTGTGAATAACACTTGAATTTGAAACACTACCATCCAGTGTTGGAAACCTTGAAAAACATAGAAACGTAGAAGTTGACTGCAGATAAGGACCGCAAGGCCCATCCAGTCTGCCCATTTCTTTTTCTACCTTATAAATGTGCCATCGGCCTTTGCTCTGTCAGTGGCCTATCTATTCATACTCATTTGTATTGCTCCCTTATGCCTATCACATGCCTGTTTGAAGCCCTGCACTGTATTCATAGCCACCACTTCTTGAGGTAGGCCATTCCATGCATCCACCACCCTTTCTGTGAAAAGGAATTTCCTCACATTCCCCTTAATAGGCTCCTCTAATCTCATGCTGTGTCCTCTTGTCCTGCTATTTTTCTTATATTTAAACATGTTAGACTCTTTCACCTTGTTAATGCCTTAAGGTGTTTGAATGCCTCGATCATATCACCTCTCCCTCCTTTGCTCAAGGGTATACATATTGAGCTCTGTTAATCTGTCCTCATATGTCTTCTGATGCAGTCCCTGCACCATTTTGGTTGCCCTTCTCTGGACTGCCTCAATTTGGTTAATGTCCTTGTGAAGGTGTGGCCTCCAATACTGCACGCAGTACTCAGATGGACCTAACCAGTGTCTTGTAAGAGGGATTATTACCTCCCTCTTGAGCTTGTGATACCGTACTAATACACCCTAACACCCCCCTAGCCTTACCTACTGCTTTAGAGGTCTGCTTGGATGATTTCAGGTCATCAGTGATGATGATGCCCAAGTCTCTTTCTTCCTTTGTGACTGCTAGCAACTCCCCTCCCAGCCTATAGGTGGCTTCAGGGTTTCTCTTCCCTATGTGCATGATCTTGCACTTCTTTGCATTAAATCCCAGTTGCCACTCTTCTGACCATTTTGCTAGTTTATCCAGATCTCTTCTCATTCTGCCCACCCCATCTGGATCATCTACTCTGTTGCAGATCTTGGTGTCATCTGCAAACAGACAAGCCTTACCCTCTAGTCCATCTGCAAGGTCACTAATGAAGATGTTGAAGAGGACTGGCCCCAGGACTGATCCCTGAGGTACCCCACTTGTGACTTGCATCTCTTCTGACTGTATACCATTTACCACCACTCTCTGTTTTCTGTCCGTCAACCAGTTTTCCACCCAGTTGACCAACTTCTGACCCATCCCGAGCCTATCCAGCTTATTTATCAATCTTCTATGTGGAACAGTGTCAAAAGCTTTGCTGAAGTCAAGGTAGGCGACATCAACTGCTCCCCCCTTGGTCCACCACTCTGGTTACCCAGTCAAAGAAATCTATGAGATTAGTTTGACAGGACCTTCCTGTTGTAAACCCATGCTGTCTTGGATCCTGTGCCCCTATGGATTCCAGGTGTTGCACTATCCTTTCCTTAAGGAGTGCCTCCATAATCTTGCCCACTACTGAGGTAAGACTGACTGGTCTGTAGTTCCCTGCCTCCTCCCTGCTACTACTCTTGTGGGGCGGGATCACATGAGCCCTTCTCCAGTCTTCTGGGACCTCTCCTGTGCTCAGAGACTCACTAAACAGTTCTGCTAATGGCTCTGCTAGTTCCACCCTTAGCTCCTTAAGTACCCTGGGATGTATGCCATCAGGTCCCTGTTGCCTTATCCACCTGAGCTTAGCAAGCTCTTGTAGGACCCTTCTTTTGTGAAGGAGTAGTGCTCACCTCCTCCCCTGTGTCCATGGTGCTGAGTTGTGGGCCCTGCCCTACCTTCTCTTCAGTAAATACTGAGCAAAAGTATCTATTTAGGATAGATGCTTTACAGGGTCCTCCTCCTCACATGCTCCTTTTTCTCCATTAAGCTTAGCAATACCCCTCTGGACTTTCTCCTTTCACTAATGTATCTATAGAAAGTCTTGTCACCTTCTTTACTGTTCGTGCTAGTGTTTCTCAGTTTGGGACTTGCTTGCCTTACTGCCTTCCTGCTTCCCTTAGGGCAGTTTGGTAAGCCTCCTATCTTCATCCCGCTGTGTTCCCTTATATTTCCTGAAGGCCAGCCTTTTGGCTCTGACCTTTCTGCTACTGTATTTGAGAACCAAAGTGGTTTCCTTCTTCTTTTGCACTTCCTTTTCTGTCTAACACAATGGGATGTTGCTTCAAGTATTGTATCCTTAATGCTTGCCCACTTTGCCTGTACCCCCTCACCTGTGTTTCTTTTTGCCAGGGCTAGCTTAACTCTGTTGGCCATCTTATCAAAGTCAGCTCCTCTAAAGTCCCATATTTTTGCCTTGGAATGGGATGATTTAGATGTAGTAGCCAAATTGAACCATACCATTTGATGGTCACTGGCCCCCAGGTGATCTTCTACCTGGAGATCTGTGATCCTTTCCCTGTTAGTCAGTACTAGATCTAAGATAGCCCTGTCTCTTGTGGGTTGTTGTACCAGTTGTTTGAGGCCTCTCCTGCAGGAATCCACTATGTGTCTAGTTCTGGCAGATGTTCCTGCTGGTATTGACCAATCTGTATCCGCATGTTGAAGTCTCCATTATCAGAACCTCCCTTTAGCTGTCATGTTTTGTATATCTTCTAACAGTAATGTGTCTATGTCCTCCCTCTGGTCTGGGGCCTGTAGACAACCCCTGTTCTTATGGCTGGCCCATTTCCTGTTTCAGGGTGGCCCAAGTTCTTCTGGCTCCTTATGTGTATTCTGAATTTCTGTAGTTTTGATATTTTCATTGACATACAGGGCCACTCCCTCTTTTGCACCTCAGTCTCTTCTGAACAATACATAACCAGGTACTGAAGTCTCCCTAGGTGTGGTTACTGGTAAACCACGTCTCATTAATTGCTACTATGTCCAGTTTAGCCTCCGACATTATTGCCTGCATGTCTGGGATCTTATTTCCCAGGCTGTGAGCATTTGTGTACATGATTTTCCATTGGCCAGATTTCGGTGTGTTAGTTGTTGGGTGAGATTTGGCATTACCCCTGTGCATGGTATGGGAAGACAAACCTTTTTTCTTACCTGGTGATGCAAATGAACTGCAAACATGCTGAATCACTGTTTGACCACTAGCTGAGGGGGGAGGGGTGTTCTTCCCATTCGACGTATGGGGTGCTGCACCCCTCTCCCCATTTGCTAGTTTAAATATTCTGCAAAGATGTCAAACCTCCTTAGTCAGATGCAGTCCATCAAATTTAAAGAACTTTCGCTCCCAGAACTGTTGCCAGTTCTCTACTAATCTGTGTCCTTTTTCCTGGCACCAGCCCTTGAGCCATGTGTTTAGCTCCCCTATCTCCCCTTCTCTGACCTTCCGTCCATCTGCCCCCTCTTCCAGACTGGCAGGATCTCAGAGAAGGAGATGCCAGATAAAATGGATGATAGTTTGTCACCCTGCCTGGTCAGGTGTTCCTTGGTCTCCACAACTGACCGGCTGGCGAGATCATTAGTCCCTATGTGTACTAGGACATCAATGTTTTCTCCTGCTTTGTGAACAATTTTAGCAATGCGGTCAGTGTCTCTCCATGCTGATGTACCTGGGAGACAACTGACCATTACCCCTGGCTGGAGATGGGTATCAACTCCTTGAATCATGGAGTCTCCCATGATCAGAAGTTTTTTGGATTTTTCCTTTTTGCTTTTTTTGTTTTGGTTCCTGATTTGGGTGAGTTTTGTTGTGCTAGCTCCTGTGCCGCAGTGTCCTGCTCTTCAGTGTCTTCTGCCTCTTTGTTTGATTTCAGAGATAGAGGCAGATACCTGTTTGTAGTGTTTATATGTTTTTTGGAGGTAATATGTTGGAGAGCAGAGAGTGATGGGGCACCCAATTTGCCCCTCCTAACCACCTGCCAACCTCCTGGACCAACTACCCTCTGTAGTCGAGGTTTTTCTGTTGGATGCTGGGGAAATAGCAAGTGGTTCTTATAATGTATTTCCTCTTGAATATGAAATTTGAGGCATGCAATCTCTGCCCATGCTGCCCGGAGCTGAGCCCTAAGATCTCCAATGGCCCAGCATGTAGGACAGTGTCCTAAATCCTGTAAGACTGTCCTTCTGAAAATTGTTCCACAGTACCTGCAATTAATGATATCCATTCCAGATAAGTTGCTGGGTTTATTACCTAGTCAGAGTAATTAGAAGGAAGAAAATGCAAGTAATGGTTTGATTGTGTTTTATTTTTGTTTAACTTGTTATAACAAGTTAAATTACTAGTGCCACTGTAAATGAGCTCACCTTGTGGATGCTCCACTGATCCGCCCCTTCCTGCTCTGCCACAGGAAATGTCACAACTGTGGTACCCTATAAAAGGAGTGTAGTGTGGGGTGGTTGGGGATGGGTGGGTGGCTGGGCCCTTCCCCTTCTGAAAAAGAAGAACCACGGACGAAAGAACAAGGAGGTAAGAGCAGAAACAATCAGTCAACAACAAATGCAGTAACCCTGAAAGCTTATCCTAATGTTAGATAAAACTGTAAAACCTGTAAAGCACCACCTGTACTAATTTCAGAGAAGATATACGCTGTAAGAAACACTTTGCTACAGTGAAAAATAAAGCAATGAAATGTTAACAACAAACAGTAGCAATCCCTGTGAGTAAAAAATAAAAACAACACCACACAGTAAATCTGCTTAGCCAAAAGAAGTCTTAATCCTTTTCCCTTGCTCTGGTAAGGTTCTCTACTCTGCCTTTCAAGCAGTCTTAGAAGGAAAGAGCTCAGGTGAAGCTAGGTGCCTTGGCCAGCAAACCAAGTCTTCTACCTCCAAGATATCAACTAACCTGACCTTTTAACCCTTCTTTCTGTTGGAAATTACTGACAGTTTGCCAGCTCCACCCCCCACATACACACCTAATCCTTTGGAAGATCTGTGGGAGGAAAGCAATTAGCTCCTTCAGTGTGAGAAGGAGACTGAAACACCTCTGAGACAACAAACCTTTTCAACCAAAAAAAACAAGAATAAAATAAAACACAAGGGCTAATTAAGTAGAAGTAATTTTTATGTTACTGCCTGGATTTGTAGCACTACAATAGGTGATTGTCACTGGAGCCTGGTTTAGAAGTCAGGTGTTTAACTTGGTTATTATTTAAAACACTGTTGTATGCACTGCCTCCTTATTCTCTGAGGAAGTCCACTGTGATTGGGTGAAACATAAGACAGCAGCTTTGGCTACACTCTGTTTTGCTGTGCTGCATTTTCTCAACAAGAAAGCATTAAAATGCCTGGAATGGATAACTGACTCTGGCATTTTTTTCTTGATTCATGTGCCTTAACAGGGGTGAGTGCTCTCTTTTATTTAAACTGACCTGTCATACCTTGAGAGAAGCATCATCTTCCCTGCTGCCCACCTCTAATGCCTAAAATACTGATTTCTTGGGTGGATCACAGGTTTAAATTAAAAACCTGTGTCAGATATCTTCTCACGGACATACCTCCTTGGCATAATGGTGAATCCACAGCCAAATTCAGCAAGCAGCACTCCACACATGTCGGACAATGGAGGCAGACTCTTTTCAGCCAAATTCAGTGACAACACGGAAGAAAACCCGATACTACAGACCATGCTGGTGAGATTAGAGAGCAACACCACAGGGAGGAATGCAGATACAACCTCACCCTCCACTGAGTCACAATCTATCAAGAATGCTTTCTACATTTTGGAGAAGCTTGCAACAAGGAATCAACACCTGTACTGGCAGAGACAGGCAATGTTAGCATACTGGGTCATAAAACAAGCACCGCAAGGATTATGAATCCTTAAACAGACAGCATCTGGCAATGAGCTCCCAGTCCTGGTGGAGAAATGGGACAGTGTATTACATGAGGCCTCCCAGCAACTCATCAAATTAAATATTGAGGATGGAGACTAATTGATTAAAGAAGTCATCGAGGGAATAGTGGCACAAGAAAAGATTGTAGCCACTTACAAACAGCACCCAGACTTTGCCCTCTGTCAGAGGAAATTCTCTGATTACTTAAAACAATATGATTTAAAAATGAAAGCCCAAAAAGTATGTAAATTAATCAGGGATACAAATGACTATTTAAGGGGCACTGTCATCTACTGGAAGAAAACTAACACCATACTGACCATCAACAATATAGCTGCTACTACAGCCACTCCAACCACTGAGGAAAATATACAGAGTGCCAGTAGTGGGGACAATACAATGAGCACTATGACACCAAGATCCATCCCGAGAAGGACAGACCACGTCTCGATGGAATATAGCACAGGCGAAAGCAACTCTGAAGTGGATAGCAAACCAGACTGGAAACTTTTTTAGGGGTGGCCCCTCCAGGGCATCCCCAGCCCAGAAGGAGCACCAGGAGAACAAGGTTTCAACTGCAAGAGGGGAACATAGTATCAGAAAGACCAGGAGGAGCAAGAGGAAAAAGAAACAGAGGATGTGGATAGGGACAACGTCCAGTGACTCGCTACTGACTGTCATTAATATCTCTGACTGGACACTAATCTCCATAGAAGAACAGGTACTGGCAAAATGACTTTTCTTTGTTCCAACTCACTCTATGTCTGAATTTGATGCTTATATTGACATTCAAAAATTCATTAGAAAACTGAATTTAAAAATGTTTTTTTGATAATCAAAGGGAAAATGTTGAAGTCAATGTTAATACAAACACCAGTCAAATAGAAGAACATGACACAAGCAGCCATATCACTGAATAATTTAGACCAGCTTCAACTTTCTTCCCTTCCCCACACCCTAGGATAGCGAGCTACATGGAATGCTGTGTAAGGGACCTAGAGACCACATTCAGTCAGGGACCCCGATAACCCTTTTCTAACATAACCAACCCAGAGAGGGATGCTATTTCCAAACTAGCCAACAATGAGCACATTACCATTAAGCCAGCAGATAAGGGGGTCAGTATTGTGGTTCAGAACACCACACAATACAATATAGAAGTCATGAGACAATTGTCAGGTACAACTTTCTATGAAAGCCATACCCATGACCCAACCCCCAAAATGCAAAAAGGCAAAGTATTTTTATTGGATCTCTTCAATAATGGTCTCATCACAACGAATGAACTGTATTATCTTTCAATTCAATTCCCCACTAAACCTGCCTTCTACATAGTCCCCAAAATACATAAACATCCCACACTCCCACCAGGCCGCCCTATTGTTTCAGGCATAGGGTGGCTCACGGAACCCATTTCTAGATTTGCAGACAGTTTTCTTAGCTCCCTTGTCCCTCAGACTAGGAGCTACATTAAGGACACCACTAGTATTCTTAACATCTAAAATGACATCCAAGTTGAACAAGATTGGTGGCTACTAACACTAGATGTTAAAGCACTGTACACAAACATCCCCCAGTGGGGGGAAGGTGGTATAGGCCATTGAGTACAGTCTTTTGAAATATACTGATCTGCCACAGACAAAAGTCAATATAGTTACAGGTATGGTGGACACTGTGTTGAAAAATAATGTATTTATGTTTCAAGAAAAGATCTTTAAACAGATCAAGGGGACTGCGATGGGGGCCACAGTAGCCTCTAGCCTAGCAACTTTGTACTTGGCTAATTGGGAAGAACAGTTTATTTTTGATGCTGACATAAATCCATTTTTTGAAAAGGATGACTTGTTTAAATGCTTTATTGATGTTATTGTATTGATTTGGAAAGGCACTAGGCCTGAACTGAATAGTATTGTGGAATATCTAGAGCAAACTAACAGTAATCTCAAATTCAAGGTTATAGCTAGCCAGAGACAGATCCATTTCCTCGACCTGACCATTATAAAACGTTCTGATGGGACACTGTTAACAGATCTCTGTATGAAGCCCACAGAGAGAAACAGCCGCTTTTAGCCACCATTTGCCACCCTAATCATATAGTGAGGAACCTCCCAAAGGGCCAATATGTGCGACTGTACAGGAATTGTGGCAATGAGGACCTTTACAAGGCATGAGCAGAAGAACTAATACAAAAATTGAGAAATAGAGGGTACAGTGAGAAAGATATTGAGAGGGCTAGGTCACAAGTGGACTCTACACCCAGGGACACACTACTATCCTCTAAAAAACATTCTGCACAACATACATTTCACACTGAACAAACTGCCACATTTGTCAAAACATATGGCAGGGGCACCAAGGAATTGGTAGAGATTGTAAAACAAAATCTCCCAATCCTTAGAGGCTTACAACCACTGGCATTTATTTTTGAGAAACTTCTTTGGATTTTATACAGAAGAGGCCTTAACTTACGTGACAAACTGATTTCTAGTTACCAACCTAAGGACATAGCTAGCAGCACACATAGTAGGGCATGAGCAGGGTCAAAACCATATGGTTTTTATACAACCTGCCAGCTCATGGAAAGGGTCACTAGCTTCAACAACCCAAAAACTGGGAAGCAGGAAAAAGTTAAGGAAACATTAACTGCAGCAGTGAAGCTGTAGTGTACATGCTCCAGTGTAACTGCAAAAAATATATTCCTAAACACATTAGAGGTGGTGACATAGAATTCACTTTAAATGAGAAGGAACAAAGGTGGATTTATAAATTAGGAGCAATGATAGCTCCAGGTCTTAATGAGAAGATTGAACTGAAACATTAAAAAAAAAAGAAAAAGCGATGTCTTTGAATAACAAAGTGTTATCCTCCCCCCCATACTTGTGACCCCCCCTTTAATAGTACAATCTGCGGTTTCATCTGATTGTTGTACCTGTGTTAAACTGTGCAAGAAAAATAGCTTAGTATCCCTTCCACTCCAAACAGAAAAACACCCCATCCTGAAACAAGAAAGGTGTCCTCACCTACTGTGGAATATAAAATGAAAGGTATTGAAATGTGAAATTATGTTGTGCTACCTTGATTTTGCTAGAAACCGCATTTAAATCTACCTTTTATTTTCTTGACGTAGGTTGCAATGAATTATATGCTGAATTAGAACCTGTGAATAACACTTGAATTTGAAAGAATACCATCCAGTGTTGGAAGCCTTGAAAAACACAAGGGCTAGTTAAGTAGATGTAATTTTTATGTTTGCTTGCATGCATGTGCAAGAAACATAGTGCCATCATCCGAGTTTTCGGAGGTGTGGTAGCCCTCTTCCAATTCAGGCAGTGTGTTCTCAGGCGCGGCCGCAGTTCTCCAATGCCTGCTGGAGCTGTCTATGACAGCTCCAAAATGCAGTGGCATACAGTTAAACGGGGGAGCTATGCTTCAGTGTGCAGCGATAAGATATTGCCTGCTCATGTGTGCTCCCCTACACACACATACACACACACACACACACACACGCATACTGCCTGCTCGCCCCCCCCACGCACACACTGTGCAGCCAACAGGGGTGCCCAATCCCCCGTCGGGCTGTGCTGTGCCCCCACCCAAAACAGAGTTTCTTATGCCACACTGGGTGTCCACCCCAGCGTGGCTACACATGTATAGCCGACAGGGTGCCCCAATCCCCGTCGGCGGCTCCTGAATTCCCCAGGTACAGGTGCCACGCTGGGAGCCCACCCCAGCATGGCAACACATGCTATCGCCGACAGGGTGCCCAATCCCTGATGGCTTCATGCCCCACCAACCATCCTTGTGCCACACTGGGAGCCCACCCCAGCGTGGCAAACATCCTGCGCCATCCTCATTTAAAAAACTGAAATGCAAAAACAGTCCCTCGCTGTGTCTGCCCCACCCACGCCCACCCACTGGCGCCTTTCCTGCCTCCCACACCCCTCACCCCATACCTCTCCGGACTCCGGCGCAACAATCTTCAGTGGACCGGGAACACGTTTGCACTCTTCAAAGCCGACCGCGAACTGAGGAAATGCCGGTAAACTGTATAATGGGATAGATTGGGTTTTTTCAACTTTGCAGCATATCTCAAGCATTTTTTGGAATTTTTGCACCAAATTTTCAACATGGGGTTTTTGGGACCCCTTCTCATGAATGCTTTCACTGTCATGGCGTTAATCAGCCCTGAAGGGTGATTTCGCAGTCACTGCGTGAAATCACCTTTTGGGACTGAGTAATGAAATGATACTGCCACTGTTCATAAGGTGGGCTCTCAAAAAGCCTATTTTGAAAATTTGGTGGAAAAATTCCTAAAAATGACTGTTTTACGAGCGTGCATTGCGCAGTTCCTACGCACCCTTGTAAGTTCGCAAATTTTCAATATTTTCACTCCAGATTTTCAACATTGCCATTTTACCACACCTCCTTATGAGCAGTATAGCTGTCATTTTTCACATCTTGCCCCAAATGTGTTTCCGCCCATGTAGCGCACAATGGCGCAGTTGGTGTGCAAAATCAATGTATGAGACACATTAAGAAAATCACAGTGACACTGTTCATGAGCAGAGGTCTTAAAATGGCTATGTTGAAAATTTGGTGGAAAAATTCCTAAAAATGACTGTTTTACGAGCATCGTTGCGCAGTTCCTATGCACACTCGTATGTTTGCGAATTTTCAATATTTTCACTCCAGCTTTTCCACATTGCCATTTTATTACACTTCCTTATGAACAGTACAGCTGCCATTTTTCACATCACCCAAAATGTGTTTCCGCACATGTAGCGCACAATGGTGCAGTCGGTGTGTGAAAGCAATGTTTGGGACAGATTAAGAAAATCACAGTTACACTGTTCATGAGCAGAGGTCTTAAAATGGCTATGTTGAAAATTTGGTGACAAAAGTCCATAAAATGACTGTGTTATGAGTGAGCATTGTGCAGTTTCCACACACCCTCGTAAGTTCATGACTTTTGTAATATTTTCAGTCCAGATTTTCACCAGTGGCATTTTTACACACTTTCTTATGAACAGTACAGCTGTCATTTTTCACAACATGGCTGAAATGTGTTTTCACACTTTCAGCGCAGAGATGCGTGTTCGCTGTGGGAAATCATTGTTCGGGACAGATAAAGAAAATCAGAGTGACACTGTTCATGATCGGAGGTCCCAAAATGCCTGTGTTGACAATCTGCTGTAAAAAATCCCCAAACTAATTACATTACGGGTGTGCGTTGCACAGTTTCTATGCACGCTCGTGACTTCACCAGTTTTTTTTATATTTTTACTGCAGATTTGCAACATTGCCATTTTTTACACCTCCCCATGAACAGTACAGCTGTCATTTTTCACATCCTGTTCGAATGTGTTTTTGCACCTGTGGTGCTAAATGCCATAGTCGCTGTGCATAAGCAGCTTTCCGCTAACAAACTGATATTGCCACTGTTCATGAGGTGGGGGTCACAAAAAAGCCATGTTGAAAATTTGGAGTGAAAATACCAACAAATGCCTGAGGTGTTAGGGTTTCCAACCATAATGCCCCACCCTGTAGAGAATGACAGGCATCAGGGGTGTGACTTGGGATTCTTGCCTGTAATGCTCCTACCATTCCACACCCTGCAGCCAGTGAGAGGCATCGAGGTATGTCTTGGACTCTTCGGCCCCAAAGTTCACCCCATTCTCCTATACCACACCCATCTCACCGTATTTCCTGATGGAATGGGGTGCGATAAGGGCCAAAGACCCTGGCACACTGTGACACTTGTCAGTGTCTGCAGGGTAGGGTGGTGAAATGGCGGCCATTGTGCCTGACGACCCAAAGGCACACCCCAATGCCTGTCACTCTCTGCAGGGTGGTGGTGGGGTTGGCTTCAGTTCAATACTTCACTGCCATTTCTATTATGCAGCTCTGTAACTTCTACACTACCGATGCCAATGCCAGCAAGCAAACATTCGACATTGACAAATGCTTGTTATGTTACTGCCTTGATCTGTAGCACTACAATAGGTGATTGACACTGGAGCCTGATTAGTTTAGAAGTCAGGTGTTTAACTTGGTTATTGTTTAAAACACTGAGGCAGTGCGCCTCCTTATTCTCTGAGGAAGCCTACTGTGATTGGATGAAACGTAAGACAGCAGCTTTGGCTGCACTCTGTTTTGTTGTGCTGCATTTTACTCAACAAGGAAGCATTAAAATGCCTGGAATGAATCACTGACTCTGGCATTTTTTTTTCTTGATTCATGTGCCAAGTAACAGGGGTGAGTGCTCTCTTTTATTTAAACTGATCTTTCCAATATTGCATAAACTGCATGCAGTGCTGCTGAATGTGGGGGGCAACATCAGGGTAAAAATGAGCTTTGCTTCCCTTATAATTATACGCTCCTTTAATCTGAGATGTTTTCACAATTATCTCCCTATTGAGGATGGAGGAAAACTGAACCAGTATAGTTGCTGGTGTGTCAGATGCTGGACTCACAGAACATTCAGTTAATCTCAGAGATATATGGAAGGCTTTAACTAGATTAGGGATACGTAAATCAGTATAGTGAAGCTCTGTTATCAAAAAGTCCTTAAAAGGTTCCAAGTTTTATGTGTCTCTGTCTCTAGCTTTGGCATATCCACGAACTCTGGATTAGACAATCTTTTTTTACAAAAGTTTCCAGTTTTCTTAACACTGCAATTGAATCTCTCTTTAGTGAAGCATTAAGTGCTATAACTGTCTTAACAGATTAAATGTTTTCCATAATTTTAATCATATTTGAGTCTACATTTTTTAATCTTTTCCAGTGTTAATCCAATTTTGCATCCATTTTTGTATCATCTTGATGTGTACATAAAACGAGTTGTCTACTTTGTCAAATGATTGTACTTTTTTCTCCATATATATTTTATGCCCCATTTTTTTCCCTGTCTTTCACCTGTCCCCCATAACTTGGCCATGTGCACGCACATGTGGAAGGCGTGCACATGCCATGGCTCGTGGCACCCTGCTATGACTTATCGCCCCCTCCTGCCTACGCTAGCCATCGGACCTCCACCCAATGACAGCAGCTCTACAGGGAACAGCAACCACCACGAGAGAGGAGAGCTGCCTTTTAGCTGCTCAATCCTGCTCTCCCTCTCCCTCATGCCAGCTCTCAATGATCCAAGTCTGTTCCCGAACCCGGGTCGCCAGAGTGACGCAAGGTAAGTCATCCAGTGCCTCAGCCCTCTGTGCCACTGGGCTAGCAAATGATTGTACTTTTTTAGACTCTGGAGAGGGAGACTTATTTAACTTCAATTTTGGAGCATTTTCTGTTTTCCCATTTGTTCTTGGAACTATTTCAGCAGACTGAAACCACAGCATCGGCAGAGGCTATAGCACTTATAACACCTGTATAACTTGTACCGCCTCCTGCCTTGGTGGTATCAACTGACACATTCTGTTCCATTGATGTTGTATTAAGGGTTTTAGTCAGAACTGGGGTTACAAAACCTGAAAAAATGACTGCTTCTATATTAGGGCCAGAATCAGAGCATACATTGTTAAGACTGTGGCCAGTACTCCCACCACAGTCATCAGTGCACCCCCAGCATTGCTCAATCAACATACATAGGCCCTGTTCACTCCTTTTTCCATGGAGTCTGCTAATCAGTAGAAGAAACACTTAAATTATTTATTTTCTTTTTCTCCTCACATAAGTGCTGTCATTCTTTTTTTGATAGTTTCTGATCTTGATCACTGATTTCCATCTCAGCATACAATTTTAAATAGATTTTCTTTAGCAGGAACCAGGAAAACTGCAGTTGGACTCACAAGCTGTAAGGAGTGTCTTCTAAACCACTGTTGCTCCACAGCCATCTTGGAGGGATTTTACATTCTTTCACTGAACTTAAAACTTAATATGGATTGCCTATTACCCACAGCCATAAATTCCTTCAAATTAAAAAAGCTTCAGAACCTGTATTGGGATCTAAACGTTGGGTTATGTTATCACTCAAGTGGAACTCCTTTCTGAAAATAGCATCAGGCAAATGTATTGCAGGGAGGGTGTACAAATCAACATTAACTGATAATAAAGGTATCACGATACCTGGTAATATTAAATGGAAATTAATTTTATTTTTATTTATTTAGTTTTTGTTGACTGGAAAAGAAGGGCTAGACAAATCTTCCTGTTGCCAGCCTTGTCCAGGAGGAGGGTGGGATACAGATAGTAGCCAACTGAAATTGAACCAGATTAACAGAATCAAATAAAGTCCCACACTCTCCATCAAATAAAAATGCTCCTTGCTTGTAATCTAATAAAGTGCAAATTATATTAGGTGCCAGTGCTCAAGCACACCTTGACTAGTTTCGGACTCCTCCTCCTTTATCAAAAGGCATGCTCATAAGGTCAAACACACTACTTATATAATCCCATAAGGATGACATCATAACAAAGTACAGTCAGGAAGTGCAATGTGATTTAAAAACACAGGAGGCAAAACACATGAATCAATATACAAGAATTAAAAATAGGTAGTATGTATATACAATTAGCTATATAAATATTTCAGCTTAGCCCAGTAATAAGAAATATCTAACAATGCTACTATAGTCTTATTTTAAATGTAATAAATATATATACATATGTATAAGCATGTATAAATGAGTATATAAGATTAAAAGTGCTCAGGAGCTCTAAAATGCTACTATAACATCTCATGAGTTCACAGAGACATGGCAAAAGGGAAAACTCCAAGGTAGATTTAATCGTCCCCTATATGGGTAAGCTCCAAAAAAGAGAATAGAAAAATAATATGAATCAACCAGTATAGACAATTATATTGGGCTGGCAGTATAGCCTAGAGGTTAAAGTAATGAGCTGTGAATGAGTTTGGTACATCCAGCATACCTGGGTTTGATTTCCACAACCTCTATTTGCATACTGTGTGACTCTGAGCAAGTCACTTAACCTCCCCAGTGCTCCTAGGTTGCTCCTAAAAACAGGCACTTGTGTCTAGTGGGCCTTACCCGGTAACCAAAGACTGAAATGAAAATAAACGAAATATTGCATTAATATTGTGCAACCTTCTTTTCTGTGACTTTGAACCAGATTAAGCTGTTGGTAGTATTTTTAGTGAATTGAGGAAATTTGGCCAGGACACCAGAGAAATTCCCCTACTGCCCAGTAGGGGGAGGTGCTGCAGGTCATCATGGTGGACAAGCAGTTGGAGGAGGAGGACACTCTTGGTGTTCCTGCAGGGGAAATGATCTCCACCCCTGCAGGTCCAGCAATGGAGATCTGAAATGCAGAATCTGAAGATTCGATGTACGTGGAGAGTGAGATGAAAAGTGAAGAAGAAGAGGGAGAGGAGGAGGAGGATGAAGAGTCCAACACAAATACAGAGGGGAGAAGGTGTGGTATCCCAAGAAGATATCGCTATAGCAGAAGCACAACTCGAGAAAGAGTTGGATGAAAGAAGGACACTCTTATTTAAACTATTGGCGGAAGATGAAGAAAGGTATGCCAAGAGGAAATTTCAAAAAACTCACCAGAGAGGTGAAACTTTGAGGAGCAGCATGAAGGCAAAGCAGGATGACTTGGTAAACATTGGGGAAGATCCAAGACAAACAGCAGAAGATCAGGGGTGGAACGATAATTCCTGAGAGGTGCTTCCTGGAGGGAGTGGTATGGAAAAGGATGGGGCCCATTTGTTCACTGCCCAGGAATTGATCCAGAAGGCTTTTGGCACCAGGGGAATACCAGAGATGGAGCAAGACTGGATGATGGAGCAAGAACTAGAAGAGGCAGGATGGTGACACGACAAGTCAGGAAAATGGAACCCTGATACCGACACCATGATTTTGGATTCAGGCGCAGCAGGAGAACAAACTAAGGAGAATGAACAGGTAACATGGGGAGGTGATGGGGGTTGAGACAATGCACAAGAACAGAGCATAAATGCTGAACAAAGCAGAAATCCTGGACTAGAAAAATATAAGCAGGACAAGAGAAGGGGGGAGGCTCAAGCAGAAGAGCAGCAACCCCAAGGTAATATGGCCCAGAAATCCCCAGTAGGAGCAGAATTAGGGGGAACGGAAGAAAATGAGCAAATAAATGTAGAATCTGGTGCTAGGAGATATGAGGACATTGCAAACAAAGCCCCACAGGGGCTACTTGGGACTGAAGGGGATACAGAGGGAGAAAATGGGGGGAGGACCCCAAGAGAGAGATAATGCCATACTAGGACCAATTCAGGCCCTGAAGCAGGACCAAATGAAGGGGAAGAAAGGGGAACTGGGGAGGAAAGAAACAATTCTCCCCCAAGAGCTAGACAAAGGTTCATGGACTTGCTCAATAATAGCGAACCTGCACCGCAACGGAATGCGGTAGGAATCTGGTACAGAGGGGGCCTAGAGGCAAAACCTGACCAGTACCATGTAGGAAAAACCCTGATAAAAGATTCAATGAGGTTTATGGCCTTGGAAATTTATGCTCTCATACATGTATCAGGGAAGATGTTTTTGTTTCAAGTCTTCAAGTCACCACATTCACTAGATAGATTTTGGATGAAATATAATCAATTAAAATGTTCACCCTTATGGACTCCCTTCATGTGTATACCTTTATCCCAGCCACCAATTAAGTATATAACAGTGATGTTCCAAAATGAAGGGGTACAAATAAGTAGCATACTATGCTGGTTACAGCACAGATGTGAGGTATTAGCTGCACCTGAAGCTGTAATGGATGAGGAACATTTGTGAACGGGAGCATGGAAATTCAAAATCAAGCTCAGGTAGATGGCAGAAGGAGTAATTCAACGTTCAAAATTTTTTTGGGGGGGGAGGGACAGGGGAGTTGTATTCTATGCAGGACAGCCTAAAGCATGTCATAAGTGCGGAGACTGAACACATCTGGCCAGCATGTGCGACAAACTCAGGTGTGGAATATGTGGCTGGGGCATATCAGCCAGCTGTACAAAAATATAGTAAGGTGCAATTTGTGTGGAGAACAGGGCCATGACTTTTGCAGATGCTCATGGGTGGCTCACAATAAACAATACCATATAAATCAAGAAGAGCTTATCACAAAAGTGCAACAAAAAAGAGAAAGAACCCCACACACACACACACACTCAGAGGCACAGAAGACAGCAGAGCAAACATCTGAGAGTACCTTGGCACAGGCTGAAGAAGAGGAACAGGCCCCAGTGGAGGCAGCAGCCCAAACAAAACAAAATAATATGCATGTAAAACCCTCTAGTATCCCCGGGGAAAATCCAGACCAAGGAAGGCCTGGAACAAGTGAAAATGTTCAAAACGGCATAGAATGTAACAGTACAAACACCTTCCCCTTCTCCGGAGTGGAAAACCCCCCTAACAAGGAGAAGGAGTTTGAAGAAAGAAACACAATCCCTTGCAGATTTGAAAAATGAGAACCCTTTTGAGGTATTAGCCCGTTCCAGTGGAGGATGTTCGGATCAGGGGACCTAGACCCAGATCCACCCTCCTCCCAGCCAACACCACAAGAAAAGGACCTGGCGGGGGGAAGGGGGAAAAAAGGGAAAAGGAAGAAAAAAAATAGTCAGGAGGATTAGAACTTATAGGCATAAATGACTTTTTTTTTATCCTATCTTTAAATACTCAGTTTGATAAATGCTGATAAAAGGAAAGCCGTTTTTTCTAGGTTGCATGACTTGAATGTAGAAGTTCTTTTTTAACAAGAAACATGGTTCAGAACTTTCACTGACATAATACAAGCTCAGAGGCAATGGGTATGGGGACCATCGTATTGGTCATTTGGGGAGGACAGGGTGGATGGGGTGGGGATCCTTTTCCTAGGCAAGGAGTTTAAATCCCAGAAAATTATAGATCTGATAAATGGTAGAACAATCATTGTAGATGGAATATGATTAAATCAGCCAAGTCATTTTGTGGTAGTCTGTGGGACACAAACATAGGCGGAAAGGGTACAAATGTTGGAAGATATACAACTGTACTTAGCAACAGCAACATATGTATACATGGGGGGAGCTTTTAATTGTTCATGGGAGACATTAACATGCAGAACACAGGGGAAGAAAGTATATTGTGATTCAGCAGCCTTAAAAAAAAGTATTGAGACAGCTGAGTTACAAGACTGTAGCAAGGAGGCACATCCAAAAATAAGTCAAACATATGTGAGGGACTCTACCATCAAAAATAGATTAGATTTTTGTATCAAAAAGAGTAAAAATACTCCAAACAAAAGCATTACCGGTAGAATGCTCAGCATATGTGGCAGTTAAGACATCCTTAACTACAGACACAGGAGTTTATATCTCCAAATATAGGTGGAGAATGAACACTGAGAGCTTGACCCTACCTAAGGTCCGCTTAGAAACGATAGAATTTTTAATAGCTAGGGCATCAACACTATCCCTATACGAAGATAGGTGTAGTGGTGGTTAGATTAAAAAAAAAAAGATTCAAAAGTGGATGCAGGATTTTGGGAAAAGAACAGCAAATGTAAAGAGACACATACATGGATTTGATGACACAACTTTATAAACTTATGTCAGTTTCAGGACAAAACAAAAATGATCTAACCGAGCAAATAACTGAGATAAAACAGGAAATGTTAAAAGTTCAGTATAATTGAGCAAACTCATTAAATACAGAGCTACTATAAGTTATGGGACAAAACAAAAAAACCTTTAGAGAACCATGCATAGCTTACAAAGAAAGGAGAAATAAAGCACAGTTCTCGGCATTAATAGATTCTAAAGGGGAAAAGAGGGAAAGTACAGCAGGAATAATAGAAGTGGTGGAAGTCCATTAAAAAAAATTTTTTCTGAAGCAGAGGACACCCCATTAAGGAATATAGAGGAGTATTTTAGGGAGGTAAACCTCCCACAGATAGGAAAGAATTGAAACATAGATATAGAGAAAGACATACAGGATGAAGAGATTCTTGAGGTTCTTAAATATTTAAAACACGGAATACCCAGCCTGGGAGTGGGTCCCAGGGTGGTAGCCTGGGTAAAACATTGGCTGGACAACAGGACACAGAAGGTAATTGTAAATGGAGTCCACTCTGAAGAAAGGGCGGTTACTAGTGGGGTACCACAGGGTTCAGTATTGGGTCCAGTCCTTTTTAATGTCTTCATCAGTGACATTGCAGAGGGACTGGAAGGAAAGTATGCCTTTGCAGATGACACAAAGATCTGCAACAGGGTTTGATACACAAGGAGGCGTGGAAAGGATGAAAAGGGACTTGGCAAGGTTGGAGGAATGGTCAGACGTATGGCAGCTAGGATTCAATGCAAAAAGTGCAAAATAATGCACCTGGGAAACAAGAACCCAGGGAAGAATACACAATGGGTGGGAGGTAGTAACAACAACAAAACAGGAAAGGGACCTGGGGTAATCATATCAGATGACCTTAAGGTTAGCAAGCAATGTGAGAAGGCAGTAGGGAGGGCTGGGGTATACTGGGATGTATAGGGAGAGGCATCAGCAGCAGAAAACAGGAAGTTGTTATCCCTCTGTACAGACAGTTGGTGAGACCCCATCTGGAATACTGTGTCCAGTTCTGGAGACCCCATCTCCGCAAGGACATAGACAGGATAGAGGCAGTCCAGAGGAGGGCAACTAAAATGGTGCAGGGTCTGCAAGAGAAGCTGTATGAGGAGAGACTAAAGGAGTTAATATGTATACCCTTGAGGAAAGAAGGGAGAGGGGAACATGATAGAAACTTTCAAGTACCTCAAGGAATCAACAAAGTCCAAGAGGGTAGCATCTTTCAGAAAAAGAGACTTGCAAGAACAAGGGGACACAATTTAAAGATAGAAGGAGGGCGGTTCAGGGGCAATGTGAGGAAGTATTATTTCACAGAGAGGGTAGTGGATGCATGGAACAGCCTTCCTGAGGAAGTTGTGGGGTCTAAAACTAGGAGAATTCAAGAATGCATGGGACAGACATAAGGCAATTCTTGTGGGGGGCAGGAAGATATAGGCTGTTGGTTAACTAGGATCTGCGGCCTATCCTGTAGGTAGGGAAATGGGCAGACTAGATGGGCCTAGTGGTCCTTATCTGCCATCAAAGTCTATGTTTCTATGTTTCTATATCGTCTGGAGAGGATGGCTTCCCAAATGAGTGGTACCGAATGTTTACAGAGGTTTTAGCTGTGATGTTAGGTAAAGTCTATAGGTATCTACTGTCTCAGCAGAGTTTACCTGGGGAATTCACCCTGGGACTCATCACCTACTTACATAAAGCAGGGATAAGGAACAAATAGATAATTGGAGACCCATTTGCCTGCTAAATGCAGATTTTAAGATATTATCTTTCATTTTACAAAAAAGATTGAAACAGATAGCTAAAGAAGTGATTCATCCAGTGCAGATATTTGCCCTTCCTGGCAGACACATACAAGAAAATCTAAGCATTATTAAAGACATTTATGGATACTGTATACAACAAAAGGAGAAAGGATATTTACTTTGATTAGACCAGTACAAAGCCTTCGATAAAATTAATCATCAGTTTTTGTTCAAGGCACTGGAAAAATACAGGTTGGACCTAAAATTTCAGGAGTGGATAAAGTTATTATTTAGGAATGCAGTAATTGCACAAGTAATGACAGGAGGTCAAGGAAAGAGATTTAAAATACAGAAAGGGGTGCAGTAAAGACTCCCCCTAAGTCTGGTTATGTATTTGTTTGTATTAGACCATATTATGTAGAAAATTAATGAACACCAAAGTATAAAAGGGGTTAAAAAACAAATTGCAGGATAGTGAAGTTAAATTAATCATCTACACAGATGACATAGGTGCATTTCTGCAAAAAAATGGGTGGAAATACTAGTACAAGAATTCCAGAAATTCATCAGAGTATCAGGGTCCAAATTGAATTTATGGAAGAGTAGAGGTATATTCATAGGAGAGGAAGAGAGAGAGAGAGAGAAAGAGAGTATAGGAGGGATAGAAATATCACAGACAAATATAGAGATACTAAGGGTAATCTTTGGTCCAGGGGAGATAGCCAAAGAAAATTCTGAAAAAGCTATAAGAAATGGGGAAACAAAAGTGGAAAGGTGGAAAACCTGGAAAATGTTTAAACTTAAGAGGGTTCACTTAATCAAACAAGTTTTGTTACCCTGTTTTTTATATGTAAGTATGTTTTTTCCCCTACCAGAAGGTTTGGAAACTAGAGTTTATAAGTTTGTTTTTTTTTTAGTTATTGTGGGGGAGTCACCTGAACCCCATCAAGAGGGAGATAACTTACTTACCGAAAAATAAGGGAAGGGTGGAGATGATCAAACCAGCAGTTTTGTTTTCAATGTTTGTTCTGGAGTGCAAATATTAGACCAATGCTTTTAGCAAAAAGGATGAAGGCCACAATTTGGTTAAGGCAATCATTCCAGGGGGTACTTGAAAAGTGAGGGAATGTTATGCCCTAAATCAATACAGCAGTTAAGATGGAGAAGGCATTTATAATATATTTCAAAAAAACTAAGAGGAGGATAACAAAACAAAGGTATCACAAATGACAAGGCCACAACTGTGTCAACAGGTTATGGAAAATATTGGGCCACTCAAACTGACTTTTAAACATTGTATTGAAGGAAAAAATGAACTGGTGTATAAGCAACTGATGAATAATAGGGTTCCACAGAAAATGTGGGATAATCAATGGTTAACTGTGCCACAAACCCCCACAGCAGGTCAGCCCTCTACTCCCAAAGTGCCAACCTCTGAGTACAGTCTTGTGAACAGTTAACAGAAACAGGGTAACCCTCCTGTCTGTTTTGTGGGTTCAAATCAACCTTTGGTCTCAGTTCTGGAGGGATTCAAACTGTGAACCTTTTGCTAGCATACCCAATGCACAAGCTCAGATAATCCTGTGTTCGAGGGGCCATATATCTTTGCCTATGGGCACCTAACCAAGTGTACAAAATGAACCCTTAAAAACTCTAATAAAGATCTCAGATTACTCTTACCTTTTTCCAGTTTGGTATCACCATTCAAGCTTATGCACAGTGTCTGCTTTAACCATATATACTTCACTCGTTAATTAAAGAAATTCAAAGACAGACCAAGTAGGCTCTAAAAATAGAGTTTTACTAAAATAGAAAAAAAATATGTAAAACATAAAATACAGAACCATATATCACAAGAATCATGCAATCATTTAAAAGAACAAGGTTTTAACGTGCAATTCCTGCTACAGTACTTAGATTTGTCTCTCTCTCTCTAAATACCTGCTTAAAGTGCTCAAAGATGTTTTTTTGTCAGAGTGTAGATAAAAGTGTCTCTGAAGAAAACCAAAATACTGTTTAAAAAAAATTGTCTTTTCCAACCCCTTTGTATAAGGTCACCTAGCTCCTCCTCTGTTTATTAAAAATCATACACCCAGGAAGTTTTATCATTTTAGAAGGAAAGTTAATTAAGGTTACATCAGCAGAAACACCTTTCCCCATGTGACTTCCCCAATCAAGTCTGTAAGTTTCATTTCATCTATGAGTAGTATCCCCTCTTACACAGACATCAAAACATTTATGATTTCGCACCAGTGTGCTAAACCTGGTTTTCCTCCTCGAAACGTCATAAAAGGGATACTGATTTCCCTCTTAGCAGTTAAAGCTATATTTAATTTAGATAAATAGGAGATTCTTCATTAAGGCCTGTTCTAGTCTGTAATTAGCTTCTGGCCTTCCAGGTAACACCTTGTATCTAAAACCTGTGTGTGTGTGTGTGTGTGTGTGTGTGTCTCACATGCTGTCTCAGCATCTCTCATGACAGACAGTTCATAACACATTTTCATATTACAAAAACAAATCATAGTGTACTCAGAACTGGCTGCCCACGTGTCACAATCCTCCCCACCTAGACTGAATTTGGGGGGGGGGCTCTATCCCCGGCATGGGATGAGCTTTCCAAATCAGTTCACTCCTCATACACGCGAGACAGACCATCTGAGTTCTGGTTTCTGGCTCCAGCTGTATGTATGATGGTTATATCATACCCTTGCAAAACAAGACTCCATCTTAGCAATCTACCATTGTTCTTTCCCATCTGCATCAGCCAAACCGGGGGTTGTAGTCAGTCTGCACCACAAAATGCTGCCCATATAAGTATGGTTCCAACTTCTATAGGGCCCACACTATGGCAAGACATTCTTTTTCCACAGTGGAGTATGCCTGCTCCCTGGGAAGTAACTTTTTTACTCAGGTACGCTGTTGGGTGATCCCTCCCTTGGCTGGATGTCTGACCCAGTACTGCCCCAATACCCATGTCTGAGGCATCAGTCTGAACTATAAAGGATTTGCAATAGTCAAGACTTGTCAAAACAGGAGCACTGCACAGTGCCTCCTTCACTTTGGAAAAGGCTTCCTCCAGGTTGGGCCCTAGGTAATTTTCTTTGGCATCTTTTTCTTTGTCAGATCAGACTGGGGAGCAGCCAGAGCACTGTAATTGGGTACACATTTCATGTAGTACCCTGCTGTCCCTAGAAGACTCCTGACCTGCTTCTGTGTTTCTGGTCTGGACCATGCCTGGATTACCTCTATTTTTATTTTGGTTAGGATGGAGCTGTCCCCGGCCTACGACATGCCCGCGGGGTATGTCACTTTTCCCATGGCCACCTGGCACTTCCCAGCTTTGACAGTGAGCCTGGCCCTCTGTATCCTGCCCAGCACTTCCCTAAGGTGAGAGAGGTGTTCCTCCCAGCTGGTACTAAAGATGGCAATGTCATCCAGGTACACCATGGCATACTCCTCAGCACCATTTAACACCTGGTTCACCAACCTTTGGAAAGTGGCAGGGGCGTTCTTCATTCCAAAAGGCATTCCTTTAAACTCAAATAAGCCTATCGGCGTGATGAAGGCTGACCTCTCCCTAGCTTTGTCTGTCAGCTCTACTTGCCAATACCCCTTGGTCAGGTCAATGGTCGTAAGGTAGGTTGCCCCTCCCAACTTGTCCAGGAGTTTGTCTGTCCGGGGCATTGGGTGGGTGTCTGACTTCGTGACTGCATTCAGTCCATGATAGTCCACACGGAAATGAGTAGAGCCATCTGGCTTAGGCACAAGGACTATGGGTGAGGCCCAGGGGCTGTGGGATCTCTGAATTACCCCTAAATCCAGCATCTCCTCCACTTCCCTCTTAATGTCCTTTTGGACAGCCTCTGACACCCAATATGCTGTCCGCTGTATGGGCGTCTGTGTCCCTGTCTCCACATCGTGTGTCGCTAAGGGGGTTAGTCCAGGCTTGGCGCTAAACAATGGGGTAGAGTCTGCTCTAAAACCTCCCTCACTTTCTGGATCTGGTCCAGGGCCAGCTGGGGAGACAATTTTACTGCCTCCACTGAGGACTCCCACTTACTTTCTTCCAGCAAGTCCAGAAGGGGGTCTCCTTCATCCGTCCCCTCCCCATGACTACACACTGCAAACACCATGTCAGCCCTATTTGCATATGGCTTCATCAGGTTGACATGGTACATCCTTTCTGTCTGTCTTCAGTCAGGTAACTCCACAATGTAGTTCACATCATTTACCTTCCTAACCACTTTGTACAGTCCTGACCACTCAGCCTGCAGCTTGTCTTTCTGGACCAGAATAAGGACCATGACTTCCTGACCCACCATGTAGCAGTGAGCTCTAGCTCTGCGGTCATACCACACTTTTTGTTTCTGTTGGGCAGCTTCCAGGTTGCTCCGGGCTATCCCCATAAGCTCCTTCAGCCTTTCCCTAAACCTAAGGATGTAATTCACAATGGGAGTTCCCTTGGTGGAGTGCTTGCCCTCCCAGTCCTCCCGGATCAAGTCTAGGGGCCCACTTACCCGGCGTCCATATAAGAGTTCGAAGGGGGAAAATCCTGTCAACTCTTGGGGCACCTCCCTGTATGTAACAACAGGTGGGAAAGGTATTTCTCCCAGTCCCTCCTATGCTGTTCAGCAAACACCCGGAGCAATGACTTTAGGGCACCACTGAATCTTTCCACAAGCCCATTGGCTTGTGGGTGATATGGTGTCGTGCATCTCCGCACCACCCCACACTTCTTCCATAAACATTTCATCAGGTCCGACATGAAGGAACCCCCTCGATTGGTGATAACCACCTGCGGAAACCCAACACGGGAGAAAATCCCAAGTAAGGCATCTGCCACTTTGTCTGTCCTCAGTCAGGATAGGGCGACTGCCTCTGGGTACCGGGTGGCATAATCCACCACAGTCAGGATGAATCTCTTCCCTGAGGAGCTGGGGGTATTTAAAGGCCCCACAATATCCATTCCCACCCTCTGGAATGGCTTCTCCACTATGGTCAAGGAAATCAGGGCAGCTTGGTTTTTCTTGCCCGTCTTCCCTATTTCTTGGCACTGGTGTCAAGACCTGCAGTACTCCTTCACCTGCTTGGTGAAGTTAGACCAGTAGAAATTCTGGGCCAACCGCTGCGTCATGCGCATGATTCTCATATGATCAGACAAGGGAATATCATGTGCAATCTTGAGCAACTGCTCACGATACCCCTGGGGAATGACAAGCTGCCTGCCTAGCACCCCTCCCTCTGTCTGTACTGCCTCAGTATACATAAGTCCATTTTCCCAATAAATCTTATGTCTGCCGTCACCTCCCTGTGAGCCGTCTGAGTTTTCCCAAGCCCTCAGCTTCACTAAACTAGGGTCACTTCTCTGAGCAGCTGTGAACTCCTCACACTTTCCCAAGGCATGGGACAGGTCCCCTTCAGTCGCTAAATGAGGATCCCTAGCACTAGCGTCAGGGCACTCAGGATCACTGTCAATCCCAACCCTCTGACAATGGGTCACCCCACCCTCTTCAGAGTAACCCTCTGTAGCTGTGTGGTTACTTGCTACTGGGGAAATTTCTACCCCCTTTTCATTAGTCTCCCCATCTGGAGACACAGGCTGGGGAACCAGCCTCTCAGTCATTTCCACAATGGCTTCTGTGGGGTTCAGGGAACTACAATTTTCCCTTGCCGCTTGGCTATGGGTAACTGCACATACCGTCCCCTGTTTGAGACTGTTGCCCAGGATCACATCCACTGCTAACGTCTTGGCTACTGCCACCTGTTGCACAATCCCCCCTGTTTCACCCCAGTCTAGGAGAACACTAGCGAGGGGCAATGTTTTCGCCTCACCAGTAAAGTCCTGTACAGTGACATATTTATTGGGTATAAGCTGATCAGACTCTACTAGATCCCCCTTTACCAAGGTCAAGGATGCCCCTGTGTCCCTTAACCCTTGCGTCTGTACACCATTCACCATGACTGGGTGCATGTGTTCCTTCATGTTCACTGGCATGCTCCCAGGGACACACAAACAACCCTCTTTTCTAGTACCATTCTGTGTATTATTGCTCATTCTTTTGGAACACCATCTGGCAATATGCTCAGTTTCTTTACATAACCAACATTCACTTTTCTTTTCAGAGAAATCTTTTCTCTGAAGCCTGAGGTTAACTGGTTTCAGGGGAGGCAGTGAGGGTTTTAGCTGCCCTGAAGGTGTGCTTTTCCCTTTCTGCACTGCCACGCCCACCCCATTCGCTCTCAGAGCAGGTCTGCTCTTGGCATAGCGGTCCAAGAGTTCAGCAGCCTCTTGCACTGTTTTGGGATCTCAGTCCTCCAGCCAGGTTTTTAGCTCTGCTGGGCATGCCCCCAAAAAATTGTTCTAACAAAATCACATTTTCAATTTTATTAACAGAGTTTGCCTCAATTCCTTCCCACCAATGTTTTAAAACCTGACGTTGTTTCGTGGCTAGCTTCTCATAGCTCATATCAGGGCTTCTCCTGAGCTTATGGAATTTAGCTCTGTATGATTCAGCAGTTAATTCAATTTCTTTAACAGTGCAGCTTTAAGTTTGCTGTAATCATGACTGTCCTCATTGTTCATTTGACCCAATGCTTCTCGAGCCTTCCCGGTAAGTAGCAGGGATAGCTGGAATCTCCAGGACTCTCTAGGAATTTTAGCCTGAATACAAACTTTTTCAAAAGAATTTAAAAAGGATCCCTATCCTCCCCCTCTTTAAATTTGGCTATCAATTTGGAATTCAATTTGTAACCCAGTCCTGTAGTCCCAGTTAAACCCAAGTCACTTACCTGCTCTGGTGCCGTTGGTTGGGGTCATATCTTCTCCAGTTCATGTTGCCTCTGTTGCTCCTGCTCCTCATGTTCTGCATCTCAGCGTTCTTGCTCTCTCTTCTCATCTGCAGCTCACTGGCATTCAAACTTCTCATGGTCTGCCTCTCATTGTTCACAGTCCACCTCTAGCTTTTCATGGTCCGTCTCTTGTTGTTCACGTTCCGCCTCTCACTTCTCTCGCTCCCTCTCCCTCTGGAACTCCAGCTTCATCCTGCACAACTCAATTTGCAGCCTGAGTACTTCTGGATCCAGGATACTGGTGACCTTCCCCTGCTGCTGTGGCCCTTCACTGGCACTGGCCCTGTTGTCCTCCTCATCGAAGCTGGACCCTGCACTGGCCACTAGCCCTGCCACACTTGAGGTTTAGTCCTTTTCAGTCACAGCATGTGACTCAGTGCTCTGGGTATCTGCTACCATCAGGGCATCCACTAGGTTCTGTTTGCTGGCTTTCGCCTCGAACAGGACTCCTCTGTCCCCACACAACTGCTTTAAGTAGTCTACAGTGTGCCTGCTGTAGTTGGAAGCCATCTTCCCCAACTACTGCTACTCTAACTTGCACTTTTGGAAAAAAAAATAAAACAGGTAGGAGCTTGACTGTACGCCAAGTGATATAGATCTGTCTCCTTTTTTAAAAAATAAACCACTGCCTTTTTCTTTCTTTTTTTTTTTATCATAGAATAATTGTTATTTATTTTCTCATGATCCATATAAGCCAGGTACAGTACATATATTTTGTGTACAGAACACAGTACAGCAATATAGACAATCTAGGCTATGCATTTGATTTAGCAACCTTAAGGGATCTACAGATAACATACTATCCCTGATTATCCTTCAGTATGTTAAAACAGACGGTATCAGATATTAATGTAGCCTATATATAAGGCCCAATATAGTCTAACACATCTTATAAATAAATGGCCAGAGATTCCAGCCACCTCCATGATTAAATAAACCATTTTATTTCTGTCATTGGCAAGGCAGCCTGCCAGGAGGAGCGGAAAGACAGAGATAAAACAAGAAGAAAAATGACAGTAAGAAAAAAATACAATTCAGCACGTCTTGTTATATCAGCTCAGCAATCAAGCTAAACATGGCAAGTGGGGGTGACCTTCTGAGGGTCCTTTGTACTCCAGGGCCTCCTTCAGGAGGGTGGGTTCGCTGGATGAGTGGGTGGAACCTTGCATAGAGGGGAGTTGAGGTATGCTCCCCATTTCTGGAGATATACCATAGTTTGTCCTCTGTTCGCATATGTGAGCCTTTCATACATAGCAAGTCTAGCTAAAGCAGAATGCCACAGGGAAAGATATGGAGGAGAGGTTTGTCTCCAGGACCGAAGTAGAAGCCTTTTGGCCTCCAAAAGAGCTGCAAGAAGCCAGAGTTTGTGGAGTTTCGACAGACGGTCCAGAGGAGCAGTGTCTCCCAAGAGGAGCAATGGATTTGAAATGTCTATGGGTGATCCCAGTACCCAAGAACATTCCCTAGTGATGTGTGACCAGAAGGGAGTTAGGGCCGAACAATCCCACAACAGGTGTAGGATGTTAGCCGGGTCATGTCTGCATCTCCAACATCTTGCGTGGGGAAGAATGCCCTGGGAGTGGAGGACTACTGGTGTACAATACCAGCGAAGGAGAATTTTGAGTTGTATTAGTTGGCTCCTAACATCCAAGTAAGTAGAATGAGCTGAGTGTAGGCATCTGGACCAGGTTTCTGAAATGATGGGGGTCTTAAGATGCAGGCTCCAAGCAGCCCTACATGACTCAGTGTGGTCCAGTTGTGCCTCCTGCCAGGTGCTGTAAAAGCACCTTGCGATGCCTTGTGATGAGGTCTTCATGTGTAAGGAGGCCAACCAATGCCACTTGGGGTCATATTCCTGCTCCTTACTGAGAGTCTGAATCATGCTATGTAATTGCAGGTATCTCCAGAAGTCATGATTTTGGAGAGAGTAGCGAGCTTTAAGCTGGTCAAAGGACATCAGTGTAGTAGAGTTGGCCATATACAAGTCTTGGACAATGCAGATCCCTTTGTTCTCCCATGTGGCCCAATGTATAGGTTTATTTTCTACCAGAAAAAGCTGGTTATGCCAGAGTGCCATATACTGGAGTGGAATATAGCTCGCTGCCTTAATGGTGTTGGAGGCTGCCATGAGCTTGAACCAGGCCCTCCTGGTCTCAGGCATAACCGGTGTGAGCTTGCTGTGGTCTACTGGGGCTTTTGTGAGTAGCATGCTTGGGGGAGTGTTTTGCATTAATTGGGTCTCCAGTTGAACCCACTGCACTGGCACAGAAGAGGGGGGAACAAACCACTTTATAGCATGTGCTGCTGTATATGCCCAGTGGTATCCCTGTAGCCACAGGAGTCCCAAAGCTCTTTAGTCCAGTGGGCCCTCAGTTTATTGTGACTCAATCTAGGGGCCTTGCCTTCCCAAAGTAGAAGGGACATCAGGTTGTCTAGGGGCTGGAAAACTTTGCTTGAGAGGGTAATAGGAAGATTGTTGAGAAGATATGCTACCCTAGGTAGTAGTAACATATGGATAGCAGTCACTTTACCTGGGAGAGAGAGGTTAAGGAGTCGCCATCAGCTTACCTCTGATGTTAATAACGTGATCAGGAGGTCAAAGTTCTCTTGCTGTAGGTGCTTCCAGTTAAAAGGGATTTTAATACCCAAGTATGAAAAAATATGTGGGGCCCATATTAGGTCTAGACCTCACATGCACTAATTTGTGCAAGCCACATTAAGAGGAGTAACGCTGGGTTATTTTTGATTAATTTGTAGGCCAGACAACTGAGCAAATTCTATCAGGGTCTGTAAGACAATAGGGAGTGATTCCTTTGGCTGTGCTAAAGTGAAGAGTAAATCGTCTGCATAGGAGGCAGTTAAATAAGTACATTGGCCCACCTGTATGCCCTTGATATCCTCAGTAGCCTGCAGTTTCCATGTGAGCGAGTCTAGAGCCAACAAAAAAGTAGAGGAGATAGGGGACAACCCTGCCTTGTGCTCCTTTGTAGGGGAAAGGGAAGAGATATATCCTTATTTGTTAGGATTGTTGCAAGGGGGGCATTATATAATACCTGGACCCATTGTCTGAAGTAGGGACCGAACCCGTAAAGCCAAAGTATTTCATGGAGGTAGGGCCATTCTACAGAATCAAATGCTTTAGAGAAATCCACCACCATTGCAGCCATTGGGATTTTTGATTGCATTGCAAGCCATTTAATGTCTAGGACCATTCTAATATTGTCCACTGCAGCTCTCCCTTTGGTGAACCTAACTTGGGATGGGTGAATGAGAAGAGGTATGGCCTCCATCAAAACGGGTAGCAAGCATCTTAGCTGCTATTTTACAGTTGACCGAAATAAGAGATATTGGCCAAAAATTGGCACAATTCTGAGGGTCATCTGACTTTTTCAGGAGTAGGGTGATTAGAGCTACTCGCATAGTGGGGGGGAGGATACCAGACTCATGAGCCTCTTGCAGCACAGAAAGAAGAGGAGTGCTGATCTGTGCACTCATAGCCTGATATGACTCTGTGGTCATGCCATCTGGCCCAGGTGACTTACCCTTGGCCAGCTGACTAAGGGTGGTCAGGAGTTCTGCTTCTAAGAAGGGCTTGTCTAAAACCTGTTTCACCTTTTTGGGAAGCTGAGGGGAGTTGGTGCTGTCACAAAAGTCCATCAGTTTCTGGTGCAGTTGGTCAGGGTCAAGAGTGGCATGTGACTGATATAGTTGCTGATAGAAGTGTTGCATACATTCATTAATTTGCTTAGGGCCCATAACCAGAAGACCATTTGCATTCTTAAGAGCGTAGATTCGAGATGCAGCTTGCTGTTTTCTTAATTGAAAGGTCAGGAGCTTCCCCCCTTTGTCTCCACTCTCCCAGTATCTGTGATTGGACCTGAGTAATGTCCATTCTGCCTTATGCTGATATATGCTGTTTATACAATATTTTAACCCAACTATCTCCCGCAATAGTGTCGCATCTGGTATTTGAGTATTAGAAGCCCTGTATCTGGCTTCTAATATGGAGAGCTCAGATTGTAGGTTACTTAGCTCTAACCTCCTCTGTTTATTTTGGTGTGCTGTGTAGGCAATAATCTTCCCTCGCAGTAAGGCCTTGAATGCCTCCAAGACTATAGCTGCAGACATGTCTGTAGAATGATTTAGAGAGAAATAGTCCCAGGCAGTCTCTCGCACCATCTCTTGAAATTGCAGGTCCCTCAGAAGTAAGGGGTTCAATATCCCAAGGTGTCTCCACTACTATATCTCTGCCCTCCTTGGATGCATACAGGTAGGATAAATTTTGGAACCCATATTTGAACCCTTGCACAGCTAGTTCTTTCTTTATGGGTATGAAACTTTTTCTGCGGGCAGCCACATCTGCTGAAAAATCCCTGAAGAAGGATATTCTTTCCCCATGCCACATTACATCTCCCATGTCTCTTGCAGCCTTCAGGACCTTTTCTTTCGTGGAATAGCACAATATATAGGTGATTAAGAGCCTGGGGGAGGTATTACGAGGCCGGGGGCCTCCAGGAATGTGATGTGCCCTCTCTACCTCTACAGGGCCATGCCATCTGTCCCCTAACATTTTGGGGATTTCTTCGTTAAGGTACTTCTCTGTATTCTGACCCTCAGCACCCTCGGGAATACCAAAGATCCTAATATTATTGTACTGCCCGAGGTTCTCTTGGTCCTCTGCTCATTTCCACAGAATAGCCAACTTGTCGTCTTGTTCCCTCAGCCGTTGCAAAATTTTAACCTGCCCAGCCTCCAGGTCTTCTGTGCGCTGATCTGTGACATTCAGTTTGTCACTGAGCACTATCACTTCAGCAACTGTCCCCGATAAAGTAGATGAAATGGTGTCCACCCTTGTGAGGAGGGTCTCGAGCATGGTGGTGATACGTTGTAGTGAGGCACCAATGTCCACTGGGGGGGTAGGATCATCCGTGGGAGCTGCACCTGGACTTTGTAGAGCTAGTTTAGAGGAGGCCATTCTGGGACTGTATCAGCAGCACTCTTCAATAGTAAAGTGTGTCTTGGATAGTAAGGCAGCACCGCCTATTTACCGGTGTTCGCAGTAGACCGCTTGCCATCAGGGAGCCCGTAACGGGGAGGACCGCCATGCAGAGTCGGTGGATTCAGGGCCCGCTCAGATCCGAAGTGAGCTGCGCAGGGACTGGTGCGACAAAGTACTGTACCAGATTACTAAACGCAGTAAAAAAAAAAAAATGCAGATTCGGTTTACAGCAGCATCTGGGTGCTTGAGAGATTAGGACACTGGATGACCACAATGACTGACCGATTGCGTTAGCTGGGGACTGAGCTTTTAGTTCAAGCGGCCATCTTCTTCCGCCTTTTTCTTTCTTTGCAAGTGAGCTGACGGTCTCAAGCTGACCCACTGAACAATAAAAGCTTGCAATACTAAAATATCCCACCGCTACCAACCAATCTGTCACAAACCCCCTCAGCAGGTCAGCCCTCTACTTCCAAAATGCCAACATCCAAGTGCAGTCTTGTGAACAGTTAACAGAAACAGGGGAACCCTCCTGTCTATTTTGTGGGTTCAAATCAACTTTTGGTCTCAGTTCTGGAGGGATTCAAACTGTGAACCTCTTGCTAGCGTACCCAATGCACAGGATCAGATAATTCTGTCTTTGGGGGGCCAGATATCTTTGCTACAGGCACCTAATGAGGTGTACAAAATGAACCCTTAAAAACTCTAATAAAGACATCAGATTACTCTTACCTTTTTCCAGTTTGGTATCACCATTCAAGCTTATGCACAGTGTCTGCTTTAACCATATATACCTCACTTGTTAAAGAAAGAAATTCAAAGACAGACCAAGTAGGCTCTAAAAATAGAGTTTTACTAAAATAGAAAAAAAATATGTAAAACATAAAATACAGAACCATATATCACAAGAACCATACAATCTTTTAAAAGAACAAGGTTTTAACAGTGCAATTCCTACTACAGTACTTAGATTTGTCTCTCTCTCTAAATACCTGCTTAAAGTGCTCAAAGATGTTTCCTTTCAGAGTGTATATAAAAGCGTCTCTGAAGGAAAACAGAATACTGTTTTAAAAAAACTGTCTTTTCTAACCCCTTTGTGTGAGGTCACCTAGCTCCTCCTCAGTTTATTAAAAATCATACACCCAGGAAGTTTTATCATTTCAAAAGGAAAGTTAATTAAGGTTACATCAGCAAAAACTCCTTTCCCCATGTGACTTCCCCAATCAAGTCTGTAAATTTCCTTTCATCTATGAGCAGTATCCCCTCTCACACAGACATCAACGCATTTATGATTTCGCACCAGTGTGCTAAACCTGGTTTTCCTCCTCGAAACGTCATAAAAGGGATACTGAGTTCCCTCTTAGCAGTTAAAGCTATATTTAACTTAGATAAACAGGAGATTCTTGATTAAGGCCTGTTCTAGTCTGTAATTAGCTTCTGGCCTTCCAGGTAACACTTTGTATCTAAAACCTGGGTGTGTGTGTCTCACATGCTGTCTCAGCATCTCTCATGAGAGACAGTCCATAACACATTTTTATATTACAAAAAAAATCATAGTGTACTCAGAATTGGCTGTCCATGTGTCACAAACTGTACATGGAAAAGTGGGGGTAAGGGGCGATCATAAACACAAAGCTATAGAAGAATGGACATAGAAACATAGACACATAGAAGTTGACAGCAGATAAGGACCACAAGGCCCATCCAGTCTGCCCATTTTTCTACCTTATGAATGTGCCATAGGCCCGTACTCTGTCAATGGCCTATCTATTCATACTCATCTGTATTGCTCCTTTATGCCTATCCCATGCCTGTTTGAAGCCCTGCACTGTATTTATATCCACCACTTCCTGAGGTAAGCAGTTCCATGCATTCACTGCCCTTTCTGTGAAATAGAGCTTCCTCACATTGCCCCTTAATTGGTCTCCCTCTAATCTCATGCTGTGTCCTCTTGTCCAGCTATTTTTCTTAGATTGAAACATGTTAGACTCTTTCACCTTGTTAATACCCTTAAGATGTTTGAATGTTTCGATCATATCACCTCTCTCCCTCCTTTGCTCTGGGGTATACATATTGAACTCCATTAATCTGTCCTCATATGTTTTCTGATGCAGTCCCTGCACCATTTTGGTTGCCTTTCTCTGGACTGCCTCCATTTTGTTACTGTCCTTGTGCAGGCATGGTCTCTAGTACTGCACACAGTACTCCAGAGGGGGCATAACCAGTGTCTTGTTAAGAGGGATTATTACCTCCCTCTTATGACTTGTGATACCCCTACTAATACAACCCAACATCACTCTAGTCTTACCTACTGCTTTAGTGGTCTGCTTGGATGATTTCAGGTCATCTGTGATGATGATGCCCAAGTCTCTTTCTTCCCATGTGATTGCCAGCAACTCCCCTCCCAACCTATAGGTGGCTTCAGGGTTTCTCTTCCCTACGTGCATGAACTTGCACTTCTTTGCGTTAAACCCCAGTTGCCACTCTTCTGACCATTTTGCCAGTTATCCAGATCTCTTTTCATTGTGCCCACCCCATCTGGATCATCTACTCTGTTGCAGATCTTGGTGTCATCTGCAAACAGACAAACTTTACCCTCCAGTCTATCTGCAATGTCATTGATAAAGATATGGAAAAGGACTGGCCCCAGGACTGATCTCTGAGGTACCCCACTTGTGACTTGCATATCTTCTGACTGTATACCGTTTACCACCACTTTCTGTTTTATGCCTGCCAACCAGTTTGCCACCCAGTTGACCAACTTCTGACCCACCCTGAGTCTACCCTGCTTATTAATCAATCTTTTATGTGGAACAGTATTGAAAGCTTTGCTGAAGTCAAGGTAGGTGACATCAACTGTTCCCCCTTGGTCCACCACTCTGGTTACCCAGTCAAAGAAATCTATGAGATTAGTTTGACAGGACCTTCCTATTGTAAACCCATGCTGTCTTGGATCCTGTGCTCCTATGGATTCCAGGTGTTGCACTATCCTTTCCTTAAGGAGTGCCTCCATAATCTTGCCCACTACTGAGGTAAGACTACTGGTCTATAGCTCCCTGCCTCCTCCTTGCTACCACTCTTGTGGAGTGGGATCACATGAGCCCTTCTCCAGTCTTCTGGGACATTTTCTGTGCTCAGAGACTCACTAAACAGTAGGGCGGTACGAATACTGAATATTATTTCCCGAATACCATGAATAATAAGCAATTCGTTATTCAGAATCCAAATAACGAATAGCTCACTATTCATGTGGTATTCAGGGAATAATATAACACCTTTTAACCCCACCCTCAGATAGCACCCAAAACCCCCTCCTCCCCAAGCCCCTAAGCTCACCAACCAGTTTTACAATAAAAAAAAGTCAGCAATTTCTTTTGGGATGATCGGCACAACTCCACCCACCTCCACGGCCACCCGCCCACCAGGTTTCATATACATTCATCCCCCCCAGTAGCCAGCAGCAACCCCCTGCCTCCCCCCAAACCCTGCCTGCATATCAGAAAAGTAAAAAAATTTAAGCACAAGGCAGCTGGCACAGTCCGTCTTCCCCCACGGTTGGCTGCCTTCTTATCAATGAAACTGCGCTTGCCTGCTCTTATATAGAGAATGAGCTGATCACATGCAGGCAGGGTTTGGTGGAAGCGGGGGTCTGCTGCTGGCTGGGGGAGATGAGATCTATATGAAACCTGGCCGGCGACCCAAATGGAGAAGGACGAGCTGTGCCGCTGCCTGTGCTTACATTTTCCTACTCTTCTTAAGTGCAAGCAGGGTTTGGGGAGGCAGGGGCTGCTACTGGCTACCGGGGGAGAGATGAATGTATGAAACCTGGTGGGTGGTCGTCTGTGGAGGTGGGTGGAGTTGTGCAGTTGCCCAAAAGAAATTGCTGACTTTTTTATTGTAAAACTGGTTAGTGAGCTTAGGGGCTTGGGGGAAGGGGTTTTGGGTGCTATCTGAGGGTGGGGGTGGGAGCATTATAACATTGCCAAATCACAGATATTCGGCTGAATATTCGGCAGTTCGAGTACCGAATAGCGAATATTCAGCCGAATATTCGAAAAAAGGAATTTGCACAGCTCTACTAAACAGTTCTAATAATGGCTCTGCTAGTTCCACCCTTAACTCCTTTAGTACTTTGGGATGTATGCCATCAAGTCCCATTGCCTTGTCCACCCTGAGCTTATTTATTTATTTATTTGCTTTTGTTTACCGGGTAAGTCACACTAGACATCCATGTGTCTATTTTCAGGTGCGACCCGGGAGAGTTACAAACTTGAATTTTACAGGTACAGTGACTAATACAACTTTTACATACAGTGAAGTGACTGATATAGTTTTTACATACAGAGGAGTATCAGAATACATAGAGGAATGACAGTCAGTAAAAAAGCAACACATGAGCCCGGGGGTGGTTACAAGTGGCCCGGGGGAGTTAAGAGCTAGGCCATACATAGATAATGGTGAGTCAGGTTTACATTCAATGGGGGTGCAGACGATACCATTTTTGATAACCCAATTTGTCATTGCCTGACCAGGTTGTCAGGAGAGTAAGTGCAATGGTCCCAGAGGGCGCAGAGGCCCTCCGTGCCAGCATAGTGTGGGACGAGGCTACGAGGTGCAAGGGCAAGTGGAGGAACCCTTCAGGAAGTTCCAAAGGGAAGTTTTAAATCCAGAGTGGGAGGAGGTGGACCGTGTAAGGGCTGGGAATGATTTTAGTGAGCTCTGGTAGGACCCTTTCTTTTGTGAAGGGGCTAGTGTACACCTCCCTCCCCCCTGTGTCCATGGTGCTGAGCTGTGGGCCCTGCCCTACCATCTCCTCAGTAAATACTGAGCAGAAGTATCTATTTAGGATAGATGCTTTTCCTTGTCCTCCTCCACACACTCCCCCTTATCTTCTTTGATCTTAGCAATATCCACTCTGGACTTTCTCCTTTCACTAATGTATCTATAGAAAGTCTTGTCCCCTTCTCTTACTGTTCATGCTAGTATTTCCTCGGTCTGGGCCTTTGCCTGCCTTACTGTCTTCCCTGCTTCCCTTGGGGGAGTTTGGTATGCCTCCCTATCTTCGTCCTGCTGCATTCCCTTGCATTTTCTGAAGGCCAGACTTTTGTCTCTGACCTTTTCTGCTACTGTTTTTGAGAACCAAAGTGGCTTTCTCCATCTTTTGCTCTTGCTTTTCTCTCTAACACAATGGGATGTTGCTTCAAGTATTGCATCCTTAATGCTTGCCCACTTTGCCTGTACCCCCTCACCTGTATTTCTTCTTGCCAGTGCTAGCTTAACTCTGTCGGCCATCTTATCAAAGTCAGCTCCTCTGAAGTCCAATATTTTTGCTTTGGAATGGGATGATTTAGTTCTAGTGGCCAAATTGAACCATACCATGTGATGGTCACTGGCCCCCAGGGTGACTTTCTACCTGGAGATCTGTGATCCTTTCCCCGTTAGTCAATACTAGTTCTAGGATAGCTCTGTCTCTTGTTGGTTGTTGTACCAGTTGTTTAAGGCTCTCCCCCTGCAGGAATCCACTATGTGTCGAGTTCTGGTGGATGTTCCAGCTGGTATTGACCAATCTGTATCTGGCATGTTGAAGTCCCCCATTATCAGAACCTTCTCTTTAGCTGTCATGTTTTGTATATTTTCTAACAGTTATGTGCCTATGTCCTCCCACTGGTCTGGAGGCCTGTAGACAACTCCAGTTTGTATGGTTGTCCCATTTCCTGTTTCCAGGGTGACCCAAAGTTCTTCTGGCTCCTTATGTATATTCTGAATTTCTGTAGCTTTGATATTTTCTTTGACATAAAGGGCCACTCCATTCCCCCCCACACCCTTTTTGCACCTCAGTCTCTTCTGAATAGGACATATTTGTACCCTGAATGCATAAACCAGGTGGAAACTCAAGAACATTTTTATTGGATTGTTCATATACAATAGAGTTATGGAACTATGTAGTGATCGGGTGGAAGATGCCAAGGATGACACAGAAAATGTTGGTCTTGGGAAATTTCCCGAAATTACTAAGTAAATATGAGGTAGGGACATTAACTTTTTTTTTTTTTAGTATTGAAATACTATTTATGGCACAGCAGGTGCCATTTCCTTTTCCAACAGAAAATAATGTTATATCCAGTGTATGCTACCATTTGTGAAAAAGCCTTTCAAGAAGTGTATAAAAATGATTTATGAATGCACCCTAGGGCACGGGTGATGATATGGTGGAAGGGTTTTTCATATGTGATAAAATATGCATAAGCAGGGGTAGAAATGGGGGTAGTGGGGTTCGAGGTTTCCAAAAATGGAGGAAAAAAATCTAAAAGGGAATCAGGTTGAAGAGGAAGAAAAGGGTTAAAGTGGGAAAGGAATTGTTGAAATAGCTGGGGCAGGGAAGTTGAAGATGCCATGGTTGATTACTTTTACATATGAAGAATTGGCTGTGGGGTACTGCTGAGCAAATATGACTATGGAACTGTTACTCTTTCTTCTTCACTCTTTCTCTTCTGTTTTTGCCATTCTTAAACATTATTTAGGACAGAGTCGACCCCAATTTTTTATTTTCAACTGCAACCCATATTGTATGATGCTGTCAGGAATATATGTGAACAGGCATTATTGAAAGTGTATAGAAATAAGGTAAAATGTCATCCTAGGGCATGTGTGATGGTCTGGTGGAGGAGGCCTACTTTTTTGGAAAAATATGATTGAAGAAGGAGGTAGGGATATTTTTTTCTTTTTAGAACTGCTCATTATGTTTATACCTACCATCTAGGATTTTCACCTGAGATAAAATTTGGTGTCTTGATTCTTGTTGAAAAGTTTTGTTTTCAGCATTATTGTATATGATTTTGTTATGTATTTGCCAATAAAAACATCCCTACTCTCCTGTAGGGGAACCTCTGGCTGTTTTGCTGGTGGTCAGTCCTGGTGATGGAGGCAGAGAGGATGGACATAGAGGGGGCTGAGGAGCAGGTCTCACCCCCAGCCTTGGCACCTATGGAGACCAAAGCTTTTTTGATGCACAAGAACTCATTGAAGGAAAACTAGTTTTGGAGACTTCAGAAGAAAATGGATACTTAATACCAGCAGCAGATTCATCACAACCAGATGTTTCGATGAATTCTACAGTACAGACAGCTGCATATGAAGCTTTGCAAACCTAACTGATGGAAGAACAACTCAAGTTTGAAAAGCACCGGTCAGAACTGCACCTAGCGATGGGGAAAATTCAATCGCTTACAGTAGCTCCCCAAGAGACTCAGAACAGTACCAGAATGCCTATCGGCACCACCCCTGGATACCCGCACAGCAAGTCCAGAGGACAAGAGGTACAGGAACAAACTAATACAGGTACTCATATTATTTATCAAACTATGCTGCATTTGCAAGACAATGCCATGGTATTTATGTTCTCTGCAGTGGGTAAAACTGGGAGAGCGGCTCGCCCCTCCATGTCCCTAAAACAGCTGCAGTACATGGTAAAAGAGCAAAGCTGTTGGCTGGTGAATAGGAATGCTATTCTTTCAGCCTGGAATAAAATCAGACAAGGTTTGAAAGGCTTACCTGTTGTCCATGGTAACCTGGGTGCGGCTCCACAGTCTGCACAGCAGGACACTGAAACTGAGGTTGTTGGTCGTCTGGCTAGGGAAAAACCCAGTGCAGAGCAGCAGGACACAAATGAAGGTGGTGGCAGGACAGGAGAAGTGTCAGGAATGACAATTTCAGGTACTCAGTTACCTGAGCTAAGACTCGCCCCTGAAAATGTTGAAAATCATGAGACTGTTACAGTAAAAAGTAAAATGGAGAGCACAGAACAGGCTGAAGTAGTACTGGAACATGAAATAAAAAAGAAACTATTTTGGTGAAAATGCTGGCTGAAGATCAGAGTAATGATAATATGATGGGGGTGCAAGCTGACAGTGTACAGACACACAGGCTGGCTGGTGATAATGGGAGTAGCCCAGGACAAACTAAGCTAAACCCCAGTAGTCGGATAAAACACCTTTCAATGAAAGAAGCCATACAAAAAGCTTTTGGAGTTAAAGGAACTGAGAAGCAAGAAGAGGCTTGGTCCCCTGAGAAAGTTTTAAAAGAAGCAGGGTGGATACAGACAGAGACCGGGGAGTGGGCCCCGGATCCTGAGTGGAACTCAGGGGTTGTTTCTCAGCTTTCATCACAGTGGCACCCTACTGGGATACAGAAATACCTGACAATACAATCTCAATTGCAAAACAGTAAACACCTGATACTGAGGCAAAAAACAGGTTCCAGTATTAACTAGAACCAATACGGTTACACTAGTCACAACAAAAGATGCCCCCCCCCCAGGGAATAATACTGGGGCTAGTCCACCAAAGGGCAAAAGTCCTGGACAAAATACCTTGGAAAGTATGAAGGAAGGGATGCCTTCTGACATCTCCACCAATTGCCCCTTCTTGTCAGAACTTTGTAAAAACAAATCAGAGCTGCTGCCACGGTACCATGCAGTGCGATTGAAATATTAAGGTGGACTGGAAATTAAACCGGACATACATTATGTGGGGAGACAATTAATTAATCACTACATTTTTCACCAGCAGATGTTTTCACTTTCATACACTTCTCAGGCAAAGATACCTTTGACATTAGCTTTAGAAGTCCACAACTTTTGGAAATGTTTTGGTCCAGATACAACCAGGTGATGTTTTCTCCCCTATGGACTCCGTTCATTGTGATCCCTGTAACAAAACCATCGATAAAACTGGAAACAATCATGTTCCGAAATGAAAGTATTCCTGTTGATGACGTATATCATTGGTTACAGCAAAGGTGTGACATATTGAGCCCCCCGAAGCCATCCTTGATCCTGGGCAGTTCTGGACTGGGGGATGGAAATTTAAGGTTAAATTGAGACAATTGGAAGAAGGCATCAGTAACCTACCAAACTGTTTTTACTGTGCCAGGATAGGAATGTCTGCTTTTATGGTGGACAGACAAAAGCTTGCTATCGGTGTGGGGCACAGATGTACTTATCAAGTATGTGCAATATGTTGCATTGCAGTCTGTGTAATGAGATTGGGCATACAAGTTTTCAGTGTGCCAGCTGTACCCGATGCAGCCTATGTCAAGAATACAGGAATGTATACAAAGATTTTCCATGGGCAGCTTCTAACAAGCATAATAACATGAATCCAGATGACTTAATAGATGAAGCTGGAGTGGATTTAAACACCCCGGCAAAAACTAATCAAGACCTACCCTCAGGAACCACCACTGATCCTGAACAACAGAAGTCTTTTAGGGATCAGGAAGAAAAAGCGGGCCTCCCTCCACATCAGGGAGAAGCTCCTGCCAACACAGCATTTGCTAGCACCTGTCTGCTACTCAGATCCACAGGACATGGACTTCCAAATTCCTCAGACAGAAATGTCCCCTCTACAGCAATGGACAACGCTACAGCCCAGGCGATGAGTGACTAGAGCGACTATCCAGTCTGAAACCCTTGAAGAGATGGAATCAGAAACCCCCTTTGATGTTGTCATCAACATCTTGGGGAGACTCAGTGATGGAGGAAGAAGTCTCAGATACCCAGTCAGTAACATCAGACACTATATCACCTGGGGACAAGCAATATGCTGGGAAGAAGAAGAAAAGAAGAAAAGAAGAAAAGAAGAAAAAAGCATTAACCTTGAGTCATGCACTGCACTGTTGTAGCATCTGTCAATTGTCACAGCTTAATAAATCAGATAAAACAACAGGCAGTATATCAATCAGCCAGGGATAATGCTATTGATATATTGTTAGTACAGGAAACCTGGATGAGTTCCCTTGCACACTTGGGGAACTTCCAATCAGAATGGATATTTGGACCATCTTATTGGTACGTTGAGACTGACAAAGCTGATGGAATTGGCATTCTCTTTACTGGATCTAGATTTTCGTTTTTAAAACTGGTTGATCTAAGTCCAGGTAGAGTGTTGATCGTTGATGGATACTGGGATGAGGAACCTTGCAGGCTAATTAATATTTATGCTCCTCAGTCTAAGTCAGATGGAGTTCAAATGATTGAACCAATACAACCTTTTTTAGCAACAGCTAAACTGCTAAAAGACAAAGAACCTCAGCACACAAGCACTCAGGCAATGGTTACCCCAAAGGACACTGGCCGGGAAGCCAAGTTTTAAAGAAATACAAAATCACACATACCTCCATAATGCAAAGCACCATGGGCTGCATATGCAAATCACCGCAGAATATTATGCTGGTTCAACTTTAAGCAGAAATGCATGGTACCAAAAGGTCTCTCATACAGTCTGCAAAGGGTGCCAATAGAAGACACATTCACGTGTTTCATCCTACCAGAACTCATCAGTGTGCCTCGTCTGTGTGACACCCCAGTGGAATGAACCATGCTTATTTTTGGAAGTGATTTTAACTGTATGATAAAAATACCAGAAGGGTAGGAATCATTAAAAAAAGTGTACTGTGATTCACATGCCCTTTTAAAATGTGTTTCGACTGCAGAACTTATAAACTTTATGAAGTTCATATCAAAAGGTCCCCACCTACCTATCAAAGACCTAAGTATACTACTCAAATTCACTATGTTTTCTTTTCTCCTTCTTGGACTGTTTATTCTACACATATCTTACCTGTTGAGTTTTCTGATCATTTGATTGTTAAAATTAATATTGGAAGGAATGTTGATATGCCACCTAAATATTCTAGGTGGAGGTTAAATATCAGTCAACTGTCTGATAGTCATGTGGTAAAAAAGGTAAAAAGTTTATTATATGCACATGCTTCAGTTACATAGAAACTTAGACTTTGATGGTAGATAAGGACCACTTGGCCCACCTAGTCTGCCCATTTCCCTACCTATTGAATAAGCTGTAGATCCTAGTTAACCAACAGCCTACTTCCTCCTGCCCCCCACTATAATTGCCTTATGTCTGTCCCATGCATTCTTGAATTCCCCCACTGTTTTTAACCCCATGATCTCCTCAGGGAGGCTGTTCCATGAGTCCACCACCCTCTCTATGAAAAAATACTTCCTCAAATTGCCCCTGAGCCATCCCCGCTCTATCTTCAAATTGTGCCCCCTTGTTCTTGCACATCTCTTTTTCTGAAAGATGCTACCCTCTTGGACTTTGTTGATTCCCTTGAGGTACTTGAAAGTTTCTATCATGTCTTCCCTCTTCCTCCTTTCCTCAAAGATATACATATTAAGTTTCTTTAGTCTCTCTTAATATGGTTTCTAGTGCAGATCCTGTACCGTTTTAGTTGTCCTCCTCTGTACTGCCTCCATTCTGTCTATATCCTTGCAGAAATGGGGTCTCCAGAACTGCACACAGTACTCCAGATGGAGTCTCACCAACTGTCTGTACTGATGATGCCTCTTCCTATGCATCCTAGTATCCCCCCAGCCCTCCTTACTGCCTTCTCACATTGCCTGACTACTTTTAAGTCATCTGATATGACTACCCCAGGTCCGTTTCCAATTTTGTTGTTGTTAGTACCACTCCCCCCAATGTGTACTCTTCCCCTGGATTTTTGTTTCCCAGGTGCATTACTTTGCACTTCTTTGCATTGAATCTAAGCTGCTATACATTCGACCATTCCTCCACCCTTGCCAAGTCCCTTCTCATCATTCCACCCCCCCTTGTGTATCAACCCTGTTGCAGAGCTTTGTGTCATCTGCAAAGAGGTATCCTTTTCCTTCCAGTCTCTCTGCAATGTCACTTATAAAGACATTAAAGAGGACCACCCCAGTAATGAACCCTGCGGTACCCCGCTAGTAACCCCTTTCTTCGGAGCGGACTCTGTTTACTATAACCCTCTGAGTCCTGTTGCCCAACCAATTTTTTACCCAGGCTACCACCCTGGAACCCACTCCCAGGCTGTCTAACTTGTTTATTAATCTTTTTTGTGGGACTGTGTCAAATGTCTTGCTAAGGTCTAGGTAGGCCACGTCCACAGCCCCTCCTTCATCTTCTAATTTGGTCACCCAGTCAAAGAAATCTATTAGATTCTTCTGACATGACCTTCCCACTGTGAAGCCATGCTGCCTTGGGTCCTGTACCCTGCTGGCCTCTAGGTACTCAACAATTCTTACTTTCAGAAGTGATTCCATCATTTTCCCTAACACCAAGGTCAAACTAGCAGGCTTGTAGTTTCCTGCCTCTGCCATGCTCCCACTTTTATGAAGGGGAGGCACATCCTTCCTCCTCCAGTCCTCAGGTACCATGCCCTTCCCCCATGATTTGTTAAAAAAGGTAGTCAGTGGTGTCCCTAGTTCTCTCCTTAGTCCTTTTAGAATTCTGGGGTGTGTGGTCACCTGCCAAGTAACCCTAGCGTCACTACCCAATAAAGGGGGCAGGTGGAAGTTGAATAATCAAATCTTGAAGGAGCCAAAGATGGTTCAATATATAATATCCCAAATAGAGCAGTTTATTGCCTCCAATTCTAACTCCGTGGAGAAGCCTGATATGATATGGGGTGCTTGTAAAGCCTATTTAAGGGGGTTCATAAACGGCCTAACATCGAAAAGGAAAAGAGAGAGGGCATCTCGGATCTCTGACCTTCTCTCTCAGATTAGGGCATGGAGATGGTCCTTGCTCCATCTTCTTCTGAGACATTTAAACAAGATTTAATGAAATTGAGAGAAGCCTACCTAGCAATGTTATCGGAGCAAGCCGAATTTGCTATTTTGAAAACAAAAGCGGTACATACTGACCAGGTTAAAAAGGCCGGCAAAATGTTGGTGCTGCATATTAAGCAACAGGAATCCACTAGATTTATTCCCGTAGTCCATTCCTCCAAAGACAATTTCCTTAAGGTCTTGCCCTCGGAGATAGCAGAGGAGTTCACAAATTATTTCCAGGGCTTATATGGCCATATGGTTAATTCCCCATCTAAGGAGAGACTTCTTGAATATCTAAGTGATTTACAACTGTCAGCTCTCTCACAATCCCAGCAGAAAATTTTGGAGTCTCCTATCTCTGAGTGTGAGATTGAAAGGGTAATTAAATCTCTCCCATCCGACAAATCTCTGGGCCCTGACGGGTTTACCTCCAACTTTTACAAAGGTTTCTCTAAGCAATTGATCCCCATTTTGCTGCCACTCTTTCAGGCTATTCTCTCCGGTCAAGCATCCGATCCCTCCCTTTTTGAGGTGCTGATTGTCTTGTTGCCTAAGCCGGACAGACCGTCTGATCTGGTCTCAAGTTACAGGCCGATCTCCCTTCTTAACCATGATATTAAAATCCTGGCAAGACTATTAGCCGACCGTTTGGAGGCAGTACTTCCCTTTTTAATTGGGGCAGATCAGGTTGGTTTTATGAAAAGCAGATCCTCTGTTGATCATCTGAGGGCCCTGTCTCACGTCTTCTCGGCATCCAAGGATGCTCCGCATCCAATGGTCCTGATCTCGGTGGATGCTGAGATGGCGTTCGACAGAGTCCATTGGGATTACCTGTTTGCTACGATGGAAGTTTTCGGTTTTCCTACGAAATTCCGGAATTGGGTTAGCTCTCTATATAAGTTCCCTTCTGCTAGAATTTCATGTAACGGGGTTATCTCCACCCCCTTTAAATTACATGTAGGGACCAGACAAGGGTGTCTCTTATCCCCCTTCTCTTTAATATCTACCTAGAGCCTCTTATCAGGAGATTATCTGGTGCCCAGGGCATCTCGGGTATCTCTCTCGGGAAGCAGGTGGTTAAAGTGGCAGCCTATGCAGATGATCTTCTGCTGCAGGTAACCCATCCACTCACATCTATTCTCATTATTCTGAAGTTAATAAATGACTTCAGCAAGGTCTCGAATTATAAACTCAATGTAGGTAAGACTGTGGTTTTTCCTCTTAACCACAGGGTATATAAACAGGACATTATTGAGTTTGGGCTCACTTGGAAGTCCAATTATATTAAATATCTGGGGCTCCTTCTCACTCAGAACACGGCACGGCTCAGACAACTTAATATTGATGCACTGGTACATAAAATAGATCTAGACCTCCGTCAGTGGACTTTACTCCCCCTTCCTCTTTGGGGCAGAATTAACCTAATCAAAATTAACATATTTCCTCGTTTATTCTACCCCCTTAACAGGCTAAACATATGGCTCCCCCTGGCCTGGGTTAAAAAAGTGCATCGCATGATCTCTACCTTTATATGGGGCGACAAGAAGGCTAGGATGGCTTTCCATAAGTTGGAGGCTCCGTAGGCTAAAGGAGGGTTAAGACTCCCCCATATTGGGCTCTATTACTGGGCCAGTCAGGCCAATAAGTATCTCAGATGGCTGACCGTGGATCAAGTCCGTGTTCCGCCTTATACTAACAGTTGGCCGTTGAGTCTGCTGCCATTAGAAAACATGGCCTTTCTCCGGCTGCGTTGCTATACACCAAGGTTAGTTCCTTACCAGAATCTCTACGTAGCTCCCCTATTGTCATTTCAATCAGGGTTCATACTCAATTGTGCGCTTTTCTGAGGTATAAAAATCTCAAGGATTTATCTCAACCTGTTATAGGCAACCCTAATTTTTTGCTGGACAGCAAGCTTCTCTCACCTAGTTGGATCCTTCAGATAAGAAACTGCCGTCTAGATGACTTTATGTTATCCGATAATCAATGATGCTCTTCTGCTGGCATTATGCACAAGTTTATGTTACCTCACACAGTAATTTTTAAGATTTTTCAATTTCGCCACTTACTGGTTAAAGTAATGGGTCCGGTCCCCCCTCCTGCTCCCAATATCAGTTTTCAGGCTACCCTTACGGAGTTGGCGGGTTCGACTCAAGCTGTATCTAAAATATATACTGCTCTGTTTATCTGGGCTTACCCTGATAATTATGCTCCCATCTCCTTTTGGGCCTCTCTCTTTCAGGGCAGAGATATGGATTGGTCTCTTCTGTGGCAAAGTTGCCATAAGTTCCTTAAGCAGTACAGACTTAGACTAACACAATTCAAAATTTTACATAACATTTATTATTCTCCGCAGGGGCTTGCCAAACTGGGTCTGATGTCTTCCCCCCTTTGCACAAGATGCCAGTCTCAAGAAGGTGACCTCCTTCATGTTTTCTGGAGCTGTCCTAAAATCGCCCCACTTTGGACCATGATTAATCAGCATGCTGATCCTCTTTTAGGGATCTCAGAATTGTCCACCCCCGAAATATGTCTTCTCGGGGATTTCTCCTCTATTTCGGTGGTGAACGTGAGGTACCACATAGCTCTGATGTCGATGTCTGTTAAAAAGGTGGTGTTGAGGCACTGGAAGGACACGGAGGTACCATCTTATGTTGAATGGCTTCAGGAATTGTTGGCGTACCTCAGAACAGAAAGGACTATTGCCAGTTTATACAACAAACTGGAAAAGTTTGACAAGATCTGGGGCCCACTGCAGACTCTTTATGCACTACAGGCCTAAGTACTACCAGGTTATATTCTCTGGTGTTGTGCTAAAAGTACCGATGCGCTGGGTTGTTTGGGGTGGGAGTTGGTTTGGGTGGGTAGGGAGGTGGGGGAGAGCGAATCATTTTGTATTGTGTGTCTGCTTTTTGGGGCTTATGATGTACTCCACCATGATTCGTTCTCTGTAATGGAAACTTTAATAAAATTTGAATTTAAAAAAAAAAAAGAATTCTGGGGTGAATCCAGTTCCCAGTTTGAGAATTGTATGAAGAAATAGGGGACTGGTGGGGGGGACACAAAGAAAGACATACAGTTACTTTTTCAAATCCAAGATAAAAAGAAAGCTCAGTCCCAGTTTTTTAAGTATTTGACATTACGGTCACATTTACAACACCTGATGTCCTTGGTTCCACAACAGGCAGAGGATAGTGCAGTTGAGTAAGAACTTACCATAACAGTAGATCTTCGAGACAGGCTCTTGCAGTAGGTAATTACTTATAAGACTAGTGCCTCCTGGCATCAGGACCACATGAAAACTTTTGCTAGCAGTGTCTGACGGGGACCGCCCACCCGACATCACATGACTGACGTCAGTATGATACTATATAGTGGGCAGTCCCCAAGTCCGCCCTCCAGTTCTCCTGCCAGATTCCTCTAAGAGCTGTGACAGGAGAATGGGAAAGAGTCCTGAAAAGGTTAAAGGAAAAGGCGCTAAAGACTAAGAAAGGGGGAAGGAGGGAGGGAAAAAGGTTACCTACTTCAAGAGCGTCTCTTGAAGATCTACTGTTACGGTAAGTTCTTACGTAACTGTATCATCTTACTTTGAGAGGGCTCTTGCACTAGGTAATTACTTGTAGGACTGAGTCCCAAGCAGTTAATCCAAGGGACAGAAAAAAACTTATGGGAGACAGGAACAGATGGGCAAGAAATTGCCCCAAACCTAGGACAGGAGTCCCTGAAGGACCGCTAGTCCGAAACCAGCCCTGCGCTTAGAGGCAATGTCCAAACTGTAGTGTCTGGTGAAAGTGTGGACGGAACTCCAAGTAGCAGCTGCACACATTTCTGCGACAGACATATTCCTGAAAGAGGCTGTCGAGGTGGCCATACCCCTGGTAAAGTGTCCTTTAACCTGCCCTGGAAGGACCTTACCATACTTCTGGTAACAAAAACAAATGCAGTTAGCCAACCATTTGGAAAGGCATTGTTTATAAACTGTCGCACCCTCTCTCTTAGGTGCAAAGGAAACAAAAAGCTGGTACTATTTTCGAACATCCTTTTTCCTATTTGTATAATATAAAATTCTGTGAACGTCTAACAAAGGCAGAATTGCCTCCCCTGATTAGAATGCTCAGGGTAATATACCAGCAGCTGAAGAAACTGATTCAAGGGGGCCTCTGAAACAACTTTCGGCAGAAATTTAGGATTAGTACGCAGAGCCACCCGGTCTCTGTGGAAAATTAAATTAGGCTCCTTACACATCAGGGCCTGAAGCTCAGACATTCTTTGAGCCGAAGTAACAGCAATTAAAAATAGCGCTTTCCAGGACAAACAGAGCATTTCACATGTGCTTGCCGGTTCAAACGGAGGCAAGGTCAATTTTTCTAAAGTAAAATTAAGGTCCCACAGGGGAGTGGGGTTACACACTGGGGGTTTCAAATGCAGGATTCCTTTGAGGAAGGTTTTAGACACCTCCAACTGAGTCAGAGTCTTGCTGTCCAATAAAATATGGTAGGCAGAAATAGCCACTAGATGCACCTTCAGAGAGGAATAGCTCAAGCCCAAGTCCGAAAGGTGGAGAAGATATTCCATGACCTGGGGAACAGGACATGAAAAAGGGTCCCAACCCTTCAACGTGGCCCAAATAGAGAAATGTTTCTATTTCATGGCATACATAGTTCTGGTAGAAGGCTTTCTGGACTCTACCAAAACTTGAACTACCCTAGGGGAAACTCTGAATCTGGAAGCTATTATGTCTTGAGAAGCCATGCATGGAGATAAAGGGATTTCAGCCCTGGATGGACCAGCGTGCCCCCTTCCTGAGTTAGGAGATCATGACAGATAGAGGAACTGGAGGTTCAACTGCCAGCTGCTGAAGTAGCAGGAACCAGATTTGTCAAGGCCAAAATGAGCTATCAGAATCATTCGGGCTCCTTCTTTCTGAAGCTTGATCAACACTCTCTGCAGAACTGGAAAGGGAGGGAAAATGTACAGAAACCTCCCTGTCCAACAAAGCAACAGTGCATCTTGCCAGAAAGCACATGCACAGGATCAACCGAGCGAAACTTGGGAAGTTTTGCATTTGATGGAGCTGCGAACAGATTCACATCTGGACAACCCCAAAGGTCAAAGATGTGATCCACTATCTCTTGCTTTAGCTCCCATTCATGCGCTCTTGCACTGGTGCGACTGAGACTGTCTGAGAGAACGTTCTGCATGCCTGGCACAGGATCTGCCAGGAGGTGAACCCTATTCAGGACAGCCCAGTTCCAGTCCCGCATTGCTTCCCAGCAAAGAGGATATGAGCAAGTGCCCCCTGCTTGTTGATGTACCACACTACACACATGTTGTTCGACTGGACCAACAACGTGTCCTGCTGAAGTATGTGCTGAAAAGACTGAAGAGCATACAGAACTGCTCTCATCTCAAGCAAATTTATGTGCAAGTGTAGTTCAGCAGGTGGCCACAGGCCCTGGGTCCTGTGGATTCCTAGATGGGCTCTCCATCCATCCATGGTCAGGATCTGCGAGTAATGAGGGGCCTAGAAAGGAGCTCTTTGTGCAAGGTTGCTGGAGTTCTGACACCACTGCATGTCTTTTTGCACTGAGTAGGAGACTAGGACTGGACTGTTTAAGTCATTCACCCTCTAATCCCATTGAGACCTGAGAGTCAACTGTGATATACGCATGTGGAGCCTAGCCAAGGGAACCATGGGGATAGCCGCTGCCATGAGGCCGAGAAGACGAAAGACCAAAATGTATCTGTTGGAGGCTACCAGCCAGACCTGCCTCTGCAGAGTCTCTACTCTGTCCAGGGGAGGAAGGCCATTCCTTGTACTATATCCAGAATCACCCCCAATAAATTGTAGGCGTTGGAAAGGAACAAGCTGAAGTTTGGGGTAGTTGACCATAATACCCAAGTGCTCAAAAAGGTGCAGGGTAGCTAATAGGGAGGCCTCCAACCCCTCCCTCGACAGGGCTGCCAGTAGCCAATCATCCAGGTAGAGGAAGACGTAGTGTCCTTGACTCCTCAGGGCCCCTGCCTCCACTGCTAGGCATTTAGTAAAAACCAGTGGAGCAGAGGACAGGCCAGTGGGGAGGGCTTTGAATTGGTAATGCTTGGAAATAAGACCTGAGATGAGGATGGAAGATAGGGATGTGCAGGTATGCATCCTGCATGTCTAGAGCACAAAGCCACTGTCCTTGGGACAGCAGAGGCAGCAGACTTTGCAGCGTCAGCATTCAAAACCTCTTGTATTCTATGAAGGGGTTTAGGGTACTGAGGTCTATGATTAGGTGCAGATCCCCCATCTTTTTTGGAACAGAAAGAAGTGGGAGTAAAACCTCTTGCCTATCTGATTTGCTGGCACAGGCTCTATGGCTTCCTTTTGAAGAAGAACCATGATCTCCTCCCTTAACTGAGGAGTATGCATCCTTGGGTAGTGGGAAAACTACAGAGGTTTGCTTGGGGGATTTTTGTGGAACTCTATAGTGTGACCAAGCTTTATTAGCTGAAGTACCCAGGCATCAGTTGTAATGGACTCCCAGTCTCCCAGATGCCTTGCAAACCTTCCACCCACCTGTTCCTCCAGAAGACAAGGAGGAGGGAGGGAGGGAGGGTGAGCAGTGAGTCAGGAGTGGGAGGGGGGTTAGGAGGACCACCCCTGAAGTCCTCTGGGTTTTGGCTGGAGGGGAGGTGGCTATGTTGGCAGTCCTGCATTTGAACTGATGCCTGGGAATCTGCTGTGCTTTTATCTGATGCCTATTTTGCTGATGAAAGGGACATCTAGGCTGAGGTTTTGGGTGGTACATAGTGTGTACTGACCGAAGAGCAGTGCCTTTGTCCCGAAGGCTTGTAATAATGTCCTGGGCATCTCCACCAAACAGGGCAGAGCCTCTGAAAGAGGCATCCTGAATAGCTGCCTGGACATCAGGGGCTAAGCCAGAAACTCTTAGCCAAGAGACTCTGCGGAGGCTAACTGCTGTGGCCATGCCTCAAGCACAGGAATCCACTGCATCATAGGTGGCTCTTGGAGAATTACATCCAGCCACCTTAGCAAACCTAAGGATATTAGCCAAGATGGACTTAGTCTCTGAGTTTGGGAAGGCCTCGACTATGGGCTAGAGCTTGCAGAACAAAGATTTCTGGTACACTAGCATGTGCACTGCATAGCTGAGAGCACGAATAGCTAATGCAGAGGATGAGTAACATTTCCTCCCAAACTGGTCCAACTGTCTGGATTTCTTGTCGGGAGGAAAGATGCTTCAGTGCTTCAGCTTGGCATATCTCTTATGGGTCACAGTGATGACCACCAAGTCAGCCTTAGACTGTACACAGAGGTGATCTTTACCTTCTGGCATTCAGTATACCTGGTCATCCTTTTTAGCCATAGCCTGGATAAAGGAGGGCCTTTGCCAGATAAGGTAGGACAAATCCTTGTGCAGTTCCAGTCATGGGGGAGTGAGAACTGGACTCGTTTCTGGGAAGTCTAGATGTTCAGATAACTTCTGACACTTTGGGTCTTAAACATCAGACTTCCAACCTTGTGCCTCTGTGATCTGTCTTAAAAGGTCCACGAAAGAGGGATTCTCAGGAGAGGACTTGGGAGACTCCCTTGGGACCGGCTCCTTGAAGGGGGGGAGTCTCAAATCCCGAACCCTGAGAGGATGACTCAGAATCCAAACTGGAGTCACCAGAATCTGCAGGTTCCTTGTCCGGAAGTGCAAAAACTGGTTCCAAATGGAGAACCTCTGATGTCAGAGTCTGTGAATGGCCTGACTTCAGGCCTGACATCGAGGCATGAGGGTTTACTGGTGAGGGCACCCTAGGGGTCTGTTCTGAATGCCCTTTGCCTGAGGGTTGAGGATGTCTACTGTCCAGCTCTGAGACCAACTGGGATTTTGTCTTGGACTACCAGGACTGCAAAATCTCCCTGAAATCCACCTGTGGCTGAGCTGGTAGAGGAGGAGGAGGAGGAGGAGAGGGAGGAGGTGGTGGGTGATAGGCATGATAGCCCGATCCAGCGGCATGTAGAGCTTGCGATGAGTTGCATGAGGCAGAGTAATGGTGGGCATATCCCGCACATGAAAAAGAGGCAATTGGCTCTCAGGGTACCCCGGAGAGAAATAACCCATGGAACAATGATCTGGCATTGGGCCTGACAGAGGGTAGCCAGATGGTGGAAACCCTGACGGGGGACCTAACAGAGAGTAGCCTGATGGTAGCCCCGATGGTGTGTAGCCTGATGGCAGCCCCAATGGTGGGTAGCCTGATGATGGCCCTGAGACAAAGGAAAGCCTGATGGTGGCCCTGACAGAGAGTAGCCAGATGGCTTCCCCAATGGGGGGGGGAACGCTGCATGAATCACAATTGTTCTTATGCGATTCCGTCGATGAGGACGACCTACACATTTTTTACAGAAGAAAAAATAATAAAGAGAAACACGGATACTTAATCCAAAGCAAAGGCGATCAAACTGCTGCAATGTGCTCCAGAAAGGTCCCGTGTGCACAGGTCGATGGCAGAAAAGAACTGGAGGGCAGACGTGGGGTCCACCCACTATATAGTGTCATGCTGACATTGGTCATGTGATATTGGGTGGGCGGTCCCCCATCAGACATGTCTGGCAAATGTTTCCATGTGGTCCTGATGCCAGGGGGCGCTCATCCTACAAGTAATTACCTACTGCAAGAGCCCTCTCAAAGTAAGATCTAAGGTTACAAATCCAGGAGGTCAAGAAAGAAATGCAGGACCTACAATGTAATAGGGCCAACACTTTATGGGCTGAATTAACATATGGTTTAAAACACCTTTTTCAGATCCCTGTGAGGCATGTAAGCAAAGGAAAAATAAAACTACAATTCAAGCCTCAGTTAATGAGAAAGGAGAACTGATTACTTCACCAAAAGGCATAACAGAAATAATAACAAATTACCTATATTCTTCTACTACTAACCCAGCTATGGACTCAAACATTTTACAGTATCTTTCTCCTCTAAGGAAGGCTAAATTATGTTCAGACCAGGTTAAGATACTGGTCACACCCACTGAAGTTGGAGAAGTGACAGAAGTGGTTTAATCTCTTAAAAACTCCTCCACTCCAGGGGAGGACGGCCTTCCGGCAGAATTTTATAAATAATTTTCTCAGAAATCTCTGTTTTCTTGCAGAAGATTTTCTCTAGCTTCTTGAATACTAAAGTACCAGATTATTTTACTAAAGGTATAATTATTTTTTTACATAAAAAAGGCAATAAGTCCAAAATACAAAACTGGGGACCTATCAGTCTCCTAAATACAGATTTCAAGATTCTATCTCAATTGTTACAAATCAGATTATGGAAAATAGCCACAACATTAATACACCCCACTCAGTTTTGTGGCCTCCCAGAGTGACGAATACAATATCCACTCATTATTTTATATAAAATTTGGGAATTTTACCACAGAAATGATTCTACAGATTTCTTCCTGTCTCTGAATCAACAAAAAGCTTTTGACAGGGCTGATCATAGGTTTTTGTTCTCAGTTTTGCATACATATGGCATACCACCAATGTTCATTCAGTGGCTGAAATTGTTATAGAATAATGTCACTTTACGGCCATTAATTATGGGGAAGGAAGGACCAGATATTAAATTTCAGAGAGGGGCGAGACAGGGTTGTCCCTTAAGCCCATTACTGTATATGTTTTCCTTAAACCCTCTAACTGAGAAGATACATCTTAAAAGGAAAAAAATAGTAAGACTAACTGGAAATAATCTAGGGGATGAAGTTAAGTTAGTCGCATATGCGGATGACACATGTTTACTTCTAAAGGACACTGAGAGAATTTGGGAAGCAAAAAAAATGAATTATTGCAATTTTCCAAAGTATCAATTTCAAAATTAAATGTGGAAAAATGTAACATAGTAAACATAGGTAATCCAAACCTAGGGTATCAGGAAATTGCAAACTTTCCTGTAACTACAAATTATTGGGAATTTGGTTCGGGACTACGGATCTGGTTACCATAAATTGGGACTTGCCATTGAAAATATGTGAAACAAAGGTTATGATATGGAAGAAATGGACAATTTTACTGTTGTTACTGTTTGTTGCTAACATTTTATTACTTTATTTTTCTCTGATTCAAACTGCTGTTGCTGGGTATACCTTCTGCTGCATTATTACAAGGTATGCCTACAGGTGTGTGCTAACAGATTACTGCTGTAATCTTCTGATTCAAATTGTCTTTTGCAAGGTATATCTTCTGTTACTGCTTTATTTTTCTCTGTAGCAAAGTGTTTCTTACAGGGTATATCTTCTATGAAATTATTACAGGTGGTGCTTAAATTTTTGTGACTTTTTATCATTAGGCTAAGAAAAATTACTGTTTGCTCCTATTTTATTTTTTTTGCTGTAAAGCTTTTTTTGTCTTAGAGGTGTTGCAGTCTCCTTCTCACATTGAAGGAGCTAATTGCTTTCCTCCCACAGCTCTTCCAGGGGATTAGGTGTGTATCTGGCGGTGGAGCTGGCAAACTGCCAGCAACTTCCAACAGAAAGAAGGGTTAAAAGGTCAGGTTAGTTGATATCTTGGAGATGGAAGGCAAGTTTTGCTGGCCAAGGCACCTAGCTTCACCTGAGCTCTTTCCTTCTAGCTTGCATGAAAGGAGAGAACTAAGAACCTTACCAGAGTAAGGGAAAGGATTAAGACTTTTGGCTAGGCAGATTTACTGTGTGTTGTTGTTTTTATTTTGTACTCACGGGGATTGTTACTGTTTGTTGCTAACATTTTATTACTTTATTTTTCTCTGATTCAAATTGCTGTTGCTGGGTATACCTTCTGCTGCATTATTACAAGGTGTGCCTACAGGTGTGTGCTAACAGATTACTCTGTAATCTTCTGATTCAAATTGTCTTTTGCAAGGTATATCTTCTTTACTGCTTTATTTTTCTCTGTAGCAAAGTGTTTCTTACAGGGTATATCTTCTGTGAAATTATTGCAGGTGGTGCTTAAATTTTTGTGACTTTTTATCATTAGGCTAAACAAAATTACTGTTTGCCCCTATTTTATTTCTTTATTTATTTTTTGCTGAAAAGGTTTATTTTGTCTCAGAGGTGTTGCAGTCTCCTTCTCACATTGAAGACAGGGAGAGTGAGAAAGCAGCCACAGCTTCATTGAATCAAGGAGGTTATTTTCTAGACTACACTGAACTGAATTATTACTTTTTGGACCTGTTTAAGTAACTAATATTGATTCTGTTTTTGGGGTGAATTTTTCTTAGCTTTAACTTTAATTTGCCTGGGAGGAACTATAGCTGGGAGATATTTGCAGTCAGTTGTGACTAGACCTGTTACTTAGCCTTTGTGAAATAGGTGTCTGAAAGGAAGGAAGGCACTCCCCGGGGTGGACGGTAAGAGTTGTAGGTGATTGTTTCTGGACAGCATAGGTTTACTCCCACCCACCCTTCCACTCACCCCACCCACCCCAAGCGCATAACTTCCTTTATAGCAGAGGCTCTGACATCACTTCCTCAAAACTGCTAACAACATACACCTGTTCATATCCTTAAAGGCACAGCACACTGAATAGGGGGTAGAGACACTCACAAGCTTGCACACACTAAAACAAGAACAAAAAACCAAAAAGCATCTGTAACTGGAAGGGACATAGACATGTGGGGGAGTGGTGCAATGCACTGGCTGTGGAGCAGCAGTCTTCTGGGAGACATTCTTGAAACTGTGTTGCTGCCCTATTTGCAGGCACCTCTCTGGTCTAAGGGAGGAGGTTGTTTGTCTCCATGCTGACCTGGCAAGGATTCGGGAAACCTGCTCACCCACCCAGGGACCACCCAGACCATCACCACTACCTCAGAGGTTGCCAAGAAAGAGGAGTGGTTGGACCACAGTGGGCTCAGGGAGGGTGAGGATGGTGGAACAGAGGTGCATCCCTCCAGTTGTGCCTCTCCACAATTCATTCACCACTCTGGTGAAGCATGGTTCCTCTATGGAGGCACCTGCAGTGGAAACCAAGGAGGATGCTGGGAACATCCACAATGGAGACCCACAGGAGGGTGGCCCAGGACCCCACAGGGGAAGGAAACAACTCCTGGTGGGGGACTCAATTGTTAGGGGGTAGAACTGGGGGAGGGAGGAAGGGAGGGAGGAGAAAGGGAGGTAAGGTGCCTGCCCAGCACCAAGGCTTGGAGGGACAGGAAATGAATCCTCAGGATAGTGGGAGCAGTGGCAAGGGGTAGGGAACTGGATGTCATTATCCACCTAGGGATGAATGAACTGGCTGAGAATGGGATCAGAGCAGTGCAACAGGAGTTTGTGGAGTTGGGAAGGGGCCTTAGACAAGTAGCACACACAGTAACTTTCTCAGAAGTGCTACCTGTCACTGGCATGGATGATGCTAGGGCACTCTCACCATGGGATTCAAAGACTGGTTGAAAAACTCATTCAGAGCTCAGGGATTTGGCTCCATTGGGGACTGGGGCTCCACCTGGAGAGATGCAGGCCTATACAGGTGCGATGGTCTGCATCTATCCTGGAGGGTAACCAGGATCCTAGGTGATAGGTTTAAATGCTTCAGTGGCAAGCATTTAAACTAGCCATGGGGGGAGGTACTGAAGAGGAGAAGGGAAATCCTAGCCCCCCCCAAAAATTCAGGGTAATTAGTGAGGTAAACTCCAAAATAGAGCGGTCGATAGGGAGAAGGGCAGGGGTAAATGGAGAAAAAGACAAAGGCAGTAGGGACAGGGATGGGGCAAAAAGAAATAATGCCATAATAAATGGAGGGTAATGAGTACCAATGCCCATAGTCTAGGTAAAAAGCTCCCTGAAATGGTGACCTTGATGGAAGAGGGATGCCTGGATATTGTGGCAGTCACAGAAACATGGTACACAGAGAATCATGGCTGGGATGTCAACATACCAGGGTACACAATCTACAGGAGGGACAGGGAGGGAAGAAGAGGAGAAGGAGTAGCTCTCTATGTAAGGGAAGGGATCAAATCAACAGAACTAAAGGGTAAACAGGGAGGAGAGGAGGCACTGAGGGTCACCCTGGAGACTGGAAATGGCTCCACAATCTGCACAGGGGTTGTATACAGACCCCCATCTCAGGGGGAGGAAATGGACAAGGAAATGATAGAAGGCATCCTTGGGATGGCAGAGAAAGGGGAGATATTGCTGATGGGGGACCTGAATATGCCAGATGTTGACTGGAGCACCTTTGCTGCAGCCACATCCAAGAGCAGGGCCATTCTTGATGCCCTACAGGGAGCATGCCTCAGGCAGCTAGTTTTGGAACCCACTCGGGAGAGAGCAATCTTGGACCTGGTGCTCTCAAATGGGGATGGATGCAGGATCTCTGATCTTGAAGTGGATAGCCATCTGGGAACAAGCGACCACCAAACAGTGTTGTTCACGATAAACTTAGCTGTAGAGTCAAGCCACACAAAAGTGAAGGTACTGGACTTTAGGAGGGCTGATTTTGTCAAAATGGAGAGTGCCTCAGAAAAGCACTTAGCAAACAGGCAAGAAGGTGGGTGGAGCAACAATGGGGAAACATCAAAACCACCATCACAGAGGCAACAAGTCTTTGTGTGAAGCAAATAAACAAATCAAAATGAAAGAAAAAACCACTATGGTTCTCAAAAGAAGTGGCAGGGAAGGTAAGGGAAAAAAAGATAGCATTCTGGAAATATTAGGAAACATAGAAGGAGCAGGACAGAGAACTGTACCAGTTAAAGCAGAAGGAAGCAGGTAAGGCAGTCAGAATAGCAAAGGCCCAAACCCAGAAAAAGATAGCCAACTCAGTTAAGAAGGGGGATAAAACCTTTTATAGGTACATTAGGGAGCAAAGAAAGACTAAGGCAGAGATACCGAGGCTGAACAAAGAGGAAGGTGGTTGGGCAGAGAGCGACAATGAAAAAAGCAGGGATACTGAATGAATACTTCTGCTCAGTATTCACAATGGAAAAGCAGGGGGAAATACCTAATCCATTCAATAGAAGCACTCTGGATAGGGGGTTGATATTAGTCCTTTCACAGAAGAAAGGGTTCTGAAAGAACTCTTAAAACTGAAGGTGGATAAAGCTGTGGGGCCTGATGGGATTCACTCCAGAATTTTAAAAGAACTAAGGGAAGAACTAGTAACACCACTGACTACCCTTTTTAATAAATCATGGGAGGATGGGGTGGTACCTGAGGACTGGAGGAGGGTGGATGTGATTCCCCTTCACAAAAGTGGGAGCAAGACAGAGGCAGGAAACTACAGATCTGTCAGTTTGACCTCAGTGGTAGGGAAAATGATGAAATCACTTCTGAAGGAAAGAACTGTTGAGTACCTAGAGGCCAATGGGGCACAGGACCCAAGGCAGCATGGATTCAAAGCAGGAAGGTCATGTCAGACAAATCTGATTGATTTCTTTGACTGGGTGACCAAAGCAGTAGACCAGGGAGGGGCTGTGGACATGGCCTACCTAGACTTTAGCAAGGCATTTGACACAGTCCCACACAAAAGATTAATAAACAAATTAGCCAGCCTGGGAGTGGGTCCTAGGGTGGTAGCCTGGGTAAAACACTGGTTGGACAACAAGACACAGCGGGTAATAGTAAATGGAGTCCACAGTGAAGAAAGGAGGGTTACTAGTGGGGTACCGCAGGGTTCAGTACTGGAGCTGGTCCTTTTTAATGTCATTATAAGTGACATTGCAGAGGGACTGGAAGGGAAAGTATGTCTCTTTGCAGATGACACAAAGATCTGCAACAGGGTTGATACACAAGGTGGGGTGCAATGGATAAAAAGGGACTTGGCAAGGTTGGAGAAATGGTCAAATGTTTGGCAGCTTAGATTCAATGCAAAGAAGTGGAAAGTAAGGCACCTGGGAAACAAAAACCCAGGGGAAGAATACACAGTGGGGAGTGAGATACTGACAACAACAAAAATGGAAAGGGACCTAGGGGTAGTCATATCAGATGACCTAAAGGTGGGCCAGCAATGTGAGAAGGCAGTAGAGAAGTTAGGGGATACTGGGATGCATAGGGAGAGGCATCACCAGTAGAAAACAGGAAGTTGTTGGCCCTCTGTACAGACAGTTGGTAAGACCACATCTGGAGTACTGTGTACAGTTCTGGAGACCCCATCTCCTGAAGACATAGACAGGGTGGAGGCTGTCCAGAGGAGGGCAACCAAAATGATGCAAGGTCTGCATCAGAAGACATATGAAGAAAGACTAAAAGAACTAAAGATGTATAGCCTCAAGGAAAGGAGGGAGAGGGGGGACATGATAGAAACTTTCAAATACCTCAAGGGAATCAACAAAGTCCAAGAGGGTAGCATCTTTCAGAAAAAGAGATGTGCAAAAAGCAAGGGGCACAATATGAAGATAGAGGGGGGACGGCTCAGAGGTAATGTGAGGAAGTATTTCTTCACAGAGAGGGTTGTGGATACATGGAACAGCCTTCCTGAGGAGGTCGTAGAGTCAAAAACAGTGGGGGAATTCAAGAATGCATGGGACAGACATAAGGCAATTTTAGTGCTGGGTAGGAGAAAGTAGGTTGTTGGTTAACTAGGATCTGCAGCTTATCCGTTAGGTAGGGAAATGGGCAGACTAGGTGGGCCAAGCGGTCCTTATCTGCCATCAAATTTTATGTTTCTATGTTTCTAAAGAGGGTGTTCTTTGTAAAACAATTCCTTCTTGATAGTATTTTGTATGTTGGGGCAATTTTTCCATTGCCTCTAGCCATGGAAACAAGGATGTACAGAATATTTTTTCAGATGTTGTGGGGTAGTCACCTCAACCCCATAAAAAGGGTGTTTACATACTTGCCCCCAAAAAAAGGGGGTGGGCAAGATTGAACCGGTTGTGTTTTCACACTCCTTATTCTTCACCTCTTCATGGAAAATGGTCCTGGGTGAACACAATTCCTTCCCAGGTATGTGGATATCCAATAATCTCAGAGTTGTTTTCACCAAATGGGGTAATGAACCGGTGAGGTTTTTGAAGTATTTACTCGTACCTCACATGTACATATCAGCAGTGCAAAAATTACACAAATGGCATATTACTAAGGACAGACTAAGGGAATCAACCCATAGGTCAATTTATAAACATGTTTTGGAAACAGAGTACCTTGTAGAGCCAGAGTTTAAAGGTTGTATACCCTCTAAAACAAAGGAAGTGTTGAAGGTGTTAAATGAACCCAGGGTGCCAGTCAGGATGTGGGAAATTCTCTGGTTATACTGTTATGGCAGGCTAAACATAAGGGGAAATAATAAACATAAGGCGATAGAAGAGAGGTCATGCCCTTATACTGATCGTTTAGTTCCAGAGGAAACAATGGAACTTTTTGCATTAACCTGTCAGTATTCAAAATATTTAGGGGATTTTTCAGCCAGACAATGAAAGCTATAATGGTTACAAAATTTAACATACAGTATGAGGTTTTCATTTTTAGTGATTATTCTAGTTTCTCGAAAAAGTATGAGAGGGACTGTAACTGTCTTTTGACTGTCTTAAAAGTTTATCTATGGCAGGCTCACGTACAATAGGTGCAAAGGCAACAATATATGCCATATTATGTACTTCAGAATCTACATGAAAATGCATCAATAAAAGTGTATGAAAAAGATTTGGCAGTTCATCCACTACAGAAAGTTCAAATGTGGTGGAAAGGGTTTTCTTTTATTATAAAATATAAATAGTTGAAAGGAAATATGCAAAGTGATGAACAGAAGATTGATGATTTTGTTGTAACAGATGATTCTTGATGATTTTTCATGATGTATGTATATAGTGTTTTTTGAACTCCTTTAATACAAAAATTCCCCTACTCTTTTTGAGAAGTGCTATGGGATTTTTAATGTCCACCTGAATAACCACCAGAACAGGCAGATGGGACCTCGGTTTAACATCTCATCGGAAAGATGGCACCTCAGGAGTGCAGCATCCCCCTCATGATACACTACAGTGTCAGCATTGGGATTTCACCTAAAGTACCTGCTGTGGGTCATGAACCTACAACCTTCTGATCTTCTGGCCTCAGAGTCAAGTATGCAACCTGCTGAGCCACTAACACTGATAAATAAAGCCTATAATATTCATGTCACAGAGGAACTGTGGTGTTTATTTGGGGATAATGCCTATAGAACATGTAAAGATGTGCAAGTAAGGCTGGTGCAGTACATCTAAGTTGGCGAGGAGCTGGAGGCCCTTTTGATCATCCTGGGGCTGTGGAAACTGTGATGTTGGATCTATCCTGTGTGTCTGGAGTTAACTGCTGATTGTTTGTTGGCGTGGAAGCGGGTGGTCTGTTCTGTTCCGGGTTGGTCCACAGCCGGCTCTCTCAGTGGGCAGGAGTCAGGGTTCTGCCGGCGGGGAGCCGTTTGGCTTAGCCTGGGGCTTCGAGGTGGTCCGTTTCTTATTGAGGACTGAAGCTACAGCGGGAGAGTATTCTTGGTGGTGGTTCTCCTGGGTCAGATCTTTTGGACCCCTGCTAGCGTTCTTGGTGATTGACGAACTTGATCTCTGCATATTTGAGAGTCTCTTGAAGACCCATAAGAAGATTCACCCGGATAAAGTTTTGGATACTGGTTACGGTCAGACTGTGATTTATTTTAGAAACAGTGAAAATGTATTTTATTTCGTTAATATTACTTAGGTTCTATCTTCTATGTGAGAGGTAGTTTGATTCGAGCCTTCTACTTCAAATTTTCCAAGTAGTGAGAGTGCCTGGTTAATCTGCTTTTTACTATTTTAGTTTAAACCTGCCTTTGTGAGAGGTTGTGCAGGGATATTTTGTTTTACTGTTTCTGGGAATAACTTAAATACCTGACTATTATCCTTTCCACCTAGCCATGAGCTTTTTTTCTGCTTTTTTAAGAGTCTGTGCAGATTAGATACTGTGTGATTTTTATTGGCTAAGTATGAACCTCTTATTAGTTTATTTTATTATTTGCCTCTATCCCTGGTTGTGGGAGAACTGGGGGGGATGTGTTTTGTATTTTTATGTTTGAATTATTTGAGTTCCTTTTAAAAAAATTTGGTTTGTGTTTAGGATTTATGTTTTATTAGATTTATTTTGGGGTTTATTTAGCTTAAGTTTTCATTTTATTTTATTGTTTTGGTTTAGTTGTATTATTGCGGCATGTGTCGGCCCATAATCCCCACGGCGGTGCACTATTCATCCTCCTTGCTTCACGCCCTCCACCCTTTTTATCCCCCCCTCTCCATTTTGATACATACCAGCATTGTAGAGCATTGGGAATTGCTCAAAGGAGAGGGGGGAGGGCGGGGGGTTGTGAACCAGGGAGTATGGACGAGGGGAGCCTTTGTATCCAGGTAGTGAGACCTAGAAGGCGCCCTGGGGCGAAATGGAATCCAGACCATGGTTTTCCCTGTCTGGTGTCCATACCCAAGGGCACTACAGAATTTGGTAGGCAGATGGGCTTGACAGCCTCCGAGGTTCGTTCAACCTGGGCAGTGTTATACAATGCTAGGTCCGTCAGAAACAAGACTGGCATTATTGCTGATCTTGTTGGTTCGGTGGACTTGGCTTGCATCACCGAGACCTGGCTGAATGAAAACCTAGGCCCCACATTGGAAGCTATGACTCCGGCCGGGTACTCGGTGATACACCGCCCGAGATTGGACCGCAGGGGTGGGGGGGTTGCGGTCTGTTTTAAGACGGAATTGGACCTCACGAGTGTAGCTGTTGGGGAGACTGAGTCCTTTGAGTGTACGGTGGTAGCGGGTGTTGGTATTCGAATCGCACTCATCTACTGTCCACCAGGAAGTGGCAGACTTCATCATTGACATGTCACTGGAGTCGCCCAGATTAATGGTTCTAGGCGACTTTAACGCCTGGGTCGACGATGAACTCTCACAATTTAGTAATCACTTCCTCCAGTTAATGATATCTTTGGGCTTTACACAGGTGGTTTCCACTGCTAACCATAAATCTGGACATTTCCTGGACTTAGTCTTTCTCCTAGGGATTGATATTACTGATTTGGGGGTGGAACCAGTCATATGGTCAGACCACTGCACCATGGGTTTCAATTTTATTACCCCCTTGAGAAGGCCTACCCCTGTGGAGATGGTGAGATACCGCCCTTTACGGGATATTTCTCCCCAAGGCCTTGCAGCAGTTCTTGACCTCTCGCTCGCTACAGGAAAGCAGTAGCCCAGAGACCTTGGTGACGGCCTATAATAGGCTGGGTTACTCGCTCTGGATACTATTGCTTCTGTTCGTGTACGCCCCCTCTCCCTTCATCCCAAGGCACCCTGGTTCGACGGGACATTGAGGGAGATGCGGAGACAGAGGTGAAGATTAGAACGCTGTTGGCGCAGATCTGCCAGAGATACCGACCACCTTAAATTGATGGACCACTATTCTGTCTATCAATCTGCAATCTCCCATAAGAAGGCAGAATTCCTGTCCAGGGAGATTGCTGCTGCTAGGAACTGACCTGCTCAGCTGTTTCGAACTGTGGACAGGCTGTGCAACCCAGCTTGTCTACAAGTTTGGAGAGCTTTTTCGCAATTAGAGTGCGAGAAGCTCGCTCGCTTCTTCGCTAATAAGGTGGCCGATATCAGGGTGAATCTACGTCCTGCGGCTTCTAAGGGGGATGCAGTTGAACAGCGTGAGTTCACAGTGCCTCAATTTTCATGGTGTTCCTTCAGCAGACCTGATTTCGTGGATGTCATGAGGATTAGCCATGGTCTGCACCCTATGAGCTGCAGTTTGGATCCTGGACCGACTTCCCTAATATTGGGTTGTTGTGACATCATCGGTCCAATCCTTGTGCAAATAGTTTGGTGCACCCTGGACTCGGCTGAGTTTCCTAGCTTCCTGAAAGAAGCAGTGGTAACACCGCTCTTGAAGAAAGCTACCTTGGACCCAGATTGTTTTGCAAACTACAGACCCATCTCTAACCTACCCTTCATTGGGAAGGTGATTGAGAAAGTAGTGGCGGTCCAATTGGAGAACCATTTAACCATCCATGACATATACGAACCCTTCCAATCTGGTTTTCATAAAAGACATAGCACCGAGACTGTGCTGGTTCAGGTGCTTAATGATCTCTTGAGGGCAAGAGACCAGAAGAGACGTTCTATTCTAGTTCTTCTTGATCTCTCTTTATCTTTTGACACCATGGATCACGTGGTGCTGTTAGCATGCCTGAGGCAGATCTGTGGAATATCGGGAACTGTCCTTGGATGGTTCACCTCATTCCTCACTGGGAGATCACAAAGAGTTGTGTCGGGGAATTTTTCCTCTGGCCCAGTTCCTTTGTTGTGTGGGGTGCCTTAGGGTTCTGAACTATCTCCCATGTTATTTGAGGTGTATATGCTGCCCCTCGGAGACATTATAAGATGGTATAAGCTGAGGTTTCATTGCTATGCTGATGATTACCAGCTATACCTGTCTTTTGCCCCTGACCAGGATGGAGCTCTCTCGGTGTTTAACAACTGCCTGAAAGAAATCCAGGATTGGATGGATTCTAGTTGGCTGAAGTTGAACTCAGAAAAGACTGAGGTTTTGGTTGTGGATCCGGGTTGTCAGACAGAGAGGTCGCCTGTTGGTGCACCCTCAGGAATTTTTCTTAGGGGGGTATCACTCCCAACCTCTGAATGGGTGCGTAACCTAGGGGTTATCTTAGATGACAGGCTGACACTACAGTCACAAGTGTCAGCGGTCATCAAGACTTCCTTCTACCACCTTAGGAACATCGCTAGAGTGAAACACCTTGTTCCGTCTGACCCGTTACCAACGTTGGTCCACGCCTTTGTGTCCTCATGCTTGGACTACTGCAATGCCCTGTATTTTGGACTTTCTGGGGTTGAAATCCGCTGCCTCCAGCTATTGCAGAATGCAGCAGCACGGGTTTTGACTGGGACAAGCAGGTCTTGCCACATCTCCCCGGTGCTGCACAATCTGCACTGGCTTCTTGTTAGGTGGCGGATCACCTTCAAAGTCTGTTTATTGACTTTTAAAGCCCTACATGATCAGGGTCCAGCCTATCTGAAAGATCTTCTGGTTTCTTTCTGCCCGGGCCGAGTACTCCGCTCGGCCGATGAGGGGTTGCTAGAGATTCCTTTTATGCTGCTCCCACTCTTTGGAATTCTCTATCCCGTCGGTTGTGGTTGTGCACCTCCATGGAGGAGTTTAAGAGGGATTTAAAAACTCACTTGTATCAGTCTGCCTTTTTAGATCATCGATTGTGATGTATCTTTCTGAGATTGAAGTTTTTATCTGTGTTTTATTTGTGTTTTATAATGTTTGTACAGCACCTTGAAATTGGAAAGGCGCTTTAGAAATAAAATGTATTATTATTATTATTATTATTATAATCCTTCCTCCTGAACCTCTTGAGAATACAGGTAAACTACGTAATGGGGAATTTTGAAGATGCAAAGCAAACATAAGCGTGTTTCTCTGTACCTCAAGTGTGGTATTCTCTAGTACTGTCTGGAATTTTTATTTTTAAGTATGTGATATTTGCTCACTGGTAACAAAATGTTGAATTCCAATGAAATCAATGGCAAACAGAAGAGCTCAGGCCACACACAGAGCAAAATATACCCTAGTTGCTAGGGTGTCTGATACCAAAGTAGCATTTAATGAAAGTTCAAAATGGAGCCGCAACACCAACTACCTCATTGAATGTTTTCACGCTCATCTGAGCTCTTTCTCAAGGTGTGTCAGGCACTGGATAGTTCATTCCTCAAGTACTCATCAGGTTAAAGTGACAGTGCGTTTTACTCATTGTATTATCTGAAAACAAAGGTTGCTAAACATTTAAATCATACATTTCACCTAAGATACAAAACATTTACACATACAAAATCCATATCTGTAACCCTAATATACATAAATAAATAACTAACAGAAGAATATCAAAAATTCATATAATGTACCAGATTGGTATTAGGGTGGGGGAGGAAAAGTGTGTGGGTGGGGTGGAGAAGGGGTTAATCAGGTAAAGTAATAAATATATGCACTAATTCCTAATACAAGAAAGCGTCAATACTATTCAATGTCCTTTTTCTATAAAAATTAATTTTGCCTAATAAAGCTAACATTTTTTCAGAAATGGTGTAAGTTGAAATTTCTAATTTAACCCAAACTTATCTTTACACATTGCACCCAGAGTGCACTGCCAAAAAGTTTATTTCAGCAACAGGGCATTGTCTAGGTCTCCACCCCTTTTTAGTAGACCCAGTTTATCAATGCCCTGAAACTTAAAAGTATTCTCTGCACCCATTCTGATTACGTTGTGCAACAGCATTTTACTCATCAGCCCAGATATTCAAACTGCACCAGGCTGTGGCGCAAGCTTGGGCGCAGCGCAACTTGGCTGCACAGGGGTTTGAACTGGGTGATATTCAACGGAGCTGTGCCATGGCACAGTATTGTTGAATATCACACCCTGGCCACCCGCAGTGTGCATGGCGCAGTGGCACTGCACCAGTGCAAGTAGCCAGAGTGGAGCATGGGGATGCGCTAGCGCAAGTTCCATTGTGCTATGCAAAGCAACCGCAATATTCAAAACTTGACATGCAAATGGGGCCATAACGTATGCAAGGTGCAAATGGGGCCATTTGCATGTTATTACGGCCCCATTTGCATGCAGGTGTGCTGATCCCTGACGACTTGTGCCTGGCACCCTGCTAGGCAGCAGCCGTCGGGGACCGACGCCCCCTGCAGCCGGCACCCGATCGCGGGCTGCAGTACAAAAATGGAAAAGCATAACTCCCTTGTGGTCCAGTGGACTGCTGTCTGGCTGATCACGGGCATTTGTATAAAAAAAGAGTAAATCTGTCCAATATCCCTGGTGGTCCAGTGGACTGCTGTCTGCTCAATCGTGGGCATTTGTATAAAAAAAGAGTAAATCTGTCCAATATCCCTGGTGGTCCAGTGGACCGCTGTCTGCCTGATCATGGGCATTTGTATAAAAAAAGAGTAAATCTGGCCAATATCCCTGGTGGTCCAGTGGACCGCTGTTTGCCCGATCGTGGGCATTTATATAAAAAAACGCTTTTTGTGTAGTGTGCATATACAGCATTGAACCATACTCAAGAACTGGGATTAATAACTGTCTAACCAACCTCTTTCTTTTTTTTTTTTATGTAGTATGCTTTTTGACATACCTGGCCGTCGGTGTCCACACTGGTCACAGACCCCCATACCTCCAGATATGCCTGCACTCTCCCAGTCACCCCTGGCTTTCCCCCCAGAGGGTAGGGTCATGACATCGACCCCTTATCAGTGCCACGATACTAGTATCTGGTCAGGGAGTTGGCTTTGGAGGCTAATTGAGGCCTGGGGCAGAGCTTCATGAAGACGGCCAGGCACAGGATTTTTTTCTCCCATGTAAGCAGTGGCGGGGACGTGCAATGATGACTAGCATCTGCCCCTTTCCTGAATTCAAGTAGGTGTTGGTGCTTGTGATGAACCCAGCCTCTGCTAGGTGCCGCTGCTGCACCAAACACACACGCCCCCCCTCCCCCCAGAGAAGGAGAGCAGTCTGGGGATGCTCAATCCTTCCCCCCCCAGCCGGCCCTCCGACAACCCGGGTCCATTTCCGAACCTGGGTCGTCAGTATCGCAAGTGAAAATCCTACCGCTGCACTGGCAGGCCAGCGCTAACCAACCTCTTTCTGATTTCAGGGGACAAACAACCAGACACCCTTCTTAGGGCACCCAGTCTTTGGTTTACATTCCTAACCTGTGTGAAAATATGTTCCACAAAAGTCAAGCCAGAGTCCTCCTGAGTTCCCAAATACTTGTAACTGGCCACACTTGAAATAGCAGTACCATCTTGCAGTTTAATCCATGGTCCGGGTCCGCCCCCTCTTGCACGTCTCCCCCCAAATGCCATGCATTGAGTTTTTTTTAATTGAGGAGCAGACCTGGGCCACAGAACAACTGCTCCATGTGTACCACATCTGCCTGCAACTGAAGTTCCATGGCTTCCTGACTTTCAGCTGACGACACTAACACAGTGTCATCAGCATACATTATGACTTCTGTTTGTTTTATAACTTGCACAGGACTATTATCATAGATGTTGAACATCAGGAGGCCCAGTATCAAGCCCTGGGGAACCCCACTTGTTATTTCTCCCAGGTTCGACACCGAGTCCCCCAGTTCAACACCCAGCTTATGTTCAGCCAGATAGGATTTAATTCACCATACTGGTCTCTCCTGAAACCCCAAATCTCTAAACCTTCCTAACAGACCCCTATGCTGAACCAAATCAAAAGCTTTGCTAAGGTCCATGAACACTGCCCCCATACTCCTTCCCTGATTTAGTGATGTTGTTACTAGATTACTGAAGTCCAAGAGGGCGGTGTTCATGGACCTTGCTGCCCTAAAACCATGTTGGTTATTAGTCAACAGTCCATTTATTTCCAAATACTGACTAAATTGATAGTGCACCCTTCTTTCTAACACCTTCATTAGAATAGGAAGAAGGACTATTGGCCTATAATTAGAAGGGGCCGGGCTGTCTTCCCCCTTAAAAATAGGGATTACCTTTCTTTGTTTCTATATACCTGGAACAGTAGCACTACATAAACTCCAATTAAAAAGGTAGGTAATTATGAGAGTAAGAACATTGGCCCCAACCTCAAAAACCGTGCATCCAATCTGCCCAAACGCCCCGCCTTAGCAATAACTAATTTTTGTAACTCATGTTCTACTTCCTTTATTTCTAATTGCCTAAAGTCAAAACTAGGTTTCAGCTCAGTACCATGAGTCTTCCCTATTTCTTGTAGTATTTCTAGTATAGAAATATCAGCTGTTTTTTCTATGAATTTTGGCACATTTAGATCAGGAAGGTCCAAGAAGTAAGACTTGAACAAGCCAAACCCACCTCCAATTGATCTGTTATAAGTACCCCCCCACACACACACACTTCACCAATCACATTAGGTACTTTGGCTGGGTTCTTCAGTTCTGAGATATATTTCCAAAAATTCTTAGGGTCTTGCGCTTTATTCAATTTCTTTAAATGGTACTGTAATTTTCCTGATCTAACCTCTTTCTTACATTTTGTTCTCCATATTTTAAATTTCTCCCAGTCTTCAGAGGTTTTAGTTTTGCCTGCCTTGTTCCATACTCTGTCCCTTATCCTTAAAAGTTTTTTTAATCTATCAGTTATCCAGGGCATCTCTCCCTTCTTTTCTTGCTTCAATATTTTAGGGGTATGCTGTTGTATAATCATTTCCAATGAATGATTAAACTTGTGAACAGCTAAATCAATGTCTGGTATTAAGAACACCCTCTCCCAATTAAACTTTTTTAAATTATTTACATATTTTGCCTCATTGAACTTTGTGAGATCCCTTATCCAATATGATCTAGCCTGATTTTTTAGGGGGGCCCATATGTTTATGTTACAGTTTATGGGACTGCGATCTCCCAAGTTCAGAGGCAAAACTTCACAACTGTTGATCCCTACATCTTGAGAAATAAATTATAATTCCAAAATATAGCCTTTTTTCCCAATATTAGTGCATCTAGTGGGCTGTTAAATAATTTGTTCTAAACCCAGTACTGCAAAGCTATTCCTTAGTTTTTGCCTATGGATCTGAAACCAATTTGCATTAGAATGGGCTTCCATCCCTTCTTTAAATGCTGATGTAGTGTAGCAGTTTCTTTTGAGTCTAGTATATTGACAAAAGGGGATATTCTCTAGTAAAAGTCTAGGGTGGCAACTTGTATAGTGCAGTACAGTATTCATCTCCATTTCTTTTCAAAACAGTTCAGTGTGCAAACCCATATCTGTACTTCCATCCTTTGTAATTCTTAAATCGAGAAAATCAATTGTCTGCTGGTGGGTTGTAACAGATCATTTTAAGTTATTGTTAGTAGATTCCAGATACTTCACAAACCGATTTAGATCTTGTCTTGTGCCCTTCCAAATTAATAGCAGGTTGTCAGTATAATGCCTGTATAAATCATTGTATTTAACTTGATGAGTACTTAAGGAATTAATAATCCAGTGCCTGACATGCCTTGAGAAAGAGCTTAGTTGAGCTAAAAAATGTTCGGAGAGGTAGTTGGTGTTGTGGCTCCAGTTTTAACTTCCATTAAATGCTACTTTGGAATCAGACACCCTAGCATCTGGGGTATTTTTTGCTCTGTGTGTGGCCTAAGCTCTTCTGTTCGCCATTGATTTGACTTATGTGCATTTTTGAGCTTGGCCATCTAGTCAAGTAGCCACCTTCCTCCCTATCTGTGAATGCCAATGAAGCCTAAACTTTTTATACTTAGTGATACTGTACCAGTCAGAAAGGAAACAGCAATACTAAGTAATGCTTGCATCCCTGGGACTTAAGAGACTCATCCTAACTCAAAGGAAAAAAAATGTACCTCTTTATGGCTGCACAGCTGAGAGCTATGCTGACATGTTGCAATTACATAGTAGAGAAAGTAGGCTCTGGAAGCACATGACCAGGTACCTAGACTGTCTCCTTCCACAGAGTGGTTCAAATGGAGTTGAAGCATATCTCTCCATCCTCCTCCGGATCCTCTCCATTTACCAAGGTGCTGTTCATTTCTCACTTCCCCTCCCCCAATGCACTATTTTCTTGCTCCAGTGCTCACTTCCAGTACCAATCACCACAAGCCAGCAGCCAGCGAGCAACTGAGATACAGCCCAAGCTAGGGGAAAGGTAACTTTTCTGAAATGTGTTATGTACCAAAATGGCTACCAATTAAATTGATACAAATGCCAAACTGTTTACTCAATCCTGGAAGTTTAAATACTGTAATAAAATGTTTAACCACGTCCCTCTGAGTTTGTTTTTATTTGTTACCAGAGCAGTACTATAATAATTGATTGCAAAACCCTGACTGAAGAGGATTTCCTCTCTTGCATACACCTGTACACAGACCCCAAAGCCCACACCTGTGAGCTGTACACACAGACTCCAGTTCTGAAAAGCAAACAGCCCTCAATGCTTCCATGCACTTCCCCTTCCTGACCCAAAATGGACAGCTGGAAGTGCATCTAATTTGCCAGTAGGATAACATCACTACCCTTCTGCACCTCACTAAAGAGTTTTCTAATAGGATCTCTATGAATTGAACTTGGCTACTGCTCATACAATAAAGTAAGAAGTGCAGCTACCATTCTCAGTGTGGGGATCAGGCTGCAGGAGCTCTTCAAACCACAGGGAGCAGAGGATGGCTGCTACTGCTCACATAGTTGGCACCAGAATGCAGAGGTCACTCATACAGTACGGACTGGGGCAGAGCATGGTTACTGGGAGACTGGAGAATATTTATTGCTCATGACTTCTGGGAGTGCTGTCAGGGGCTGGCTGCAGATCATGCAGTGGGAACTGGAGCATGGTTGCAGCTCACACAGTAATGACTGGAGTGCAGTTACTATTCACATAGCAGGTGGGCTGCAGGCTGTTAACACACAGTGATGACTGATGCACAACTGCAGTTTACAGAGTATGGACCACAACGGGACTGCTGACTAACAGAGGAGGGACGCAGTGTGGACCTGACCATGGCTGCACGTTACAGAGAATACATGGTGGGGACTGAACTGCAGCTTCTGCTGATAAAAAGGGAACAAGAGCACAGCTATTGCTCACATTGAAGGGACAAAAGTGGGGACTGTAATGCCACTATTGCACATAATGTGGTTATACTGGTTGTACCTGCTGATTCTAGCATCCTTCCATCTGTCATTCTGCGCTTTGGCAGGTTCCAGTGGCTCATTGCCAGCCCTGTGAAATTGTAATGGCAATGGAGTGGCAGATTGCTCGGGGTGAGGGCTCACTGCCTTCCCTCAGGTACTGAGCACTTTCACTTACAACCTGTGAGTATCACATGCTTGGCTACTTGTCTAGTTTTTTTATGGGGGCTTTGCTAATATTGTTAATTACAAACATCACTGCAGCAGTGCAGGAAATGTTGCAGAATAACTAACCCGTGTGGTTTGTCTTGTACAGAAGCATAGAAACATAGACTTTGATGGCAGATAAGGACCGCTTGGCCCACCTAGTCTGCCCATTTCCCTACCTACAGGATAAGCTGCAGATCCTAGTTAACCAACAACCTATTTCTTCCTACCCCCCACAGGAATTGTCTTATGTCTGTCCCATGCATCCTTGAATTCTCCCACAGTTTTAGAGCACACAACCTCCTCAGGAAGGCTGTTCCATGTGTCCACCACCTTCTCTGTGAAAAAATACTTCCTCACATTTCCCCTGAGCCTTCCCCCTTCTATCTTCAAATTGTGTCCCCTTGTTCTTGCACATCTCTTTTTCTGAAAGATGCTACCATCTTGGACTTTGTTGATTCCACTGAGGTACTTAAAAGTTTATACCATGTCCCCCTCCCCCTCCTTTCCTCAAGGGCATACATATACAGTGTCAGTGGCTCAGTAGGTAGCACACTCACCTCTGAAGCCGGGAGATCAGAGGGCTGTGGGTTCAGTTCCCAAATCTGGCACTTGTGTTAATATCCCAGTACTGACACTGTAGTGCAGCATGAGAGGGGTGCTGCACTTCTGAGGTGCCATCTTTCAGATGATACATTAAACCGAGGTCCCATCTGCCTGGCTTGGTGGTAGTTCAGGTGGATGTTAAAGATCCCGTGGCACTTATTAAAAAGAGTAGGGGAATTTCCCCTGTGTCCTGGCCAAATTTCCTTCATTCACTACAAATACCACCAACAGCTTAACCTGGTTCAAGGTCAGTTGCCATTCATTTGTATTCCCCCTCCCCCGGGTTGTGCCTGAAAATAGGCAGGATTTGTCTAGTGTACTTATCCAGTCAACAAAAACTAAATAAAATAAAAAAAATAAATGTTAAGCTCCTTTAGTCTCTCCTCATATGGCTTCTCTTGCAGAACCTGCACCATTTTAGCTGCCCTCCTCTGTACCACCTCCATTATGTCTGTGTCCTTGCAGAGATGGGATCTCCAGAACTGGATGCAGTACTCCAGATGAGGTCTCATCAACTGTCTGTACAGAGGGATAACAACTTCCTGTTTTCTGCTAGTGATGTCTCTCCCTATACATCCCAGTATCCCCCCAGACCGCCCTACTGCCTTCTCATATTGCTTGTCAACCTTAAGGTCATCTGATATGATTACTCCCAGGCCCCTTTCTCTTTTTGTTGTTGTTACTACTCCCCCCCCCATTGTGTAATCTTCCCCTGGGTTTTTTTTTTTCAAGTAAGCAAAGTCAGAGCTTGGTTGGACTGTGGGGACATGTGTGCATAATCCATCATGGGAATGCTTGATGAGCGGTTAGCAGCAGATTTTATTGAAATGGAAAAGTGCTTGAAACAGAGGGAATTTTAAGGACAGCTTTGACTTATGGGCAGTATTATTACAACTACATAGCTGAGAGCTATGCTGATGTACTGCAATTCTGCACTAGAGAAAGGGGGTTCTAGAAGCACGTGACCATAACCCTAGACTGTCTCCTTTCATGCAGTGCTTTAATGGAGTTGAACCACATCTCTGCATCCTATCCATTCACCATGGTGCTGTTCCATTGACTCTCCCCACTCCCTTGTCACACTATTTTCTTGCTCCCATGCTAACTTCCAGTTCCAGTTATTGCAAGCCAGCAGCCAGCAAGCAACTGAAATACAGACAGAGCATTACATTTTTTGAAGGGCTTTGGTAATAAGAACAAAACGAAAAAACACACACTTTATGTTGGGTTAATGCATAGCAGCTGTGTTGACTCTGACCAGATTTTGTTTTATATTGTCACACATTTTTGGTTCAACACTGTAGGATGATCCTCTGCTGTTTACTGTTACTGGTGGGCTCAGATTCTGGATTCATGCCCAGTATGGATTTGTGTAGGCCAATGAAAGCACTACTGGGATGAGGAACAAGCATTCTGGCCAATTAGCTGTGTTAGGAAAATGTAGCGGATCATTAAGCTGCCTTTGACTTGAAAAAGGTGTTATTATAAGAAATAGGGTGACTCAAGTGCCTCTCGGTGCTGGATGGGCAGGGCTTGAGTGGCTGAGATTGTCATGGGTGAATTTTAGTTCTTATAAAGTTACACACAGGCAGAGTAGTGGGCAGAAAGAAGTGGGGGCAGTCTCTGTCTGACTTACTGGGGCAGATTCTGTGTAATTTCTGTGGTCAGACACAAATTCTGCAGCTGATCTTGATTTCTGTGGCAATTGCTGCATGCCACAGTAGAAAACAGGGGATATAGTGTTTAAGCCAGTACTATGCAAGTGTGCTAATCTGTGTTATTTAGCTTTGTGGTGGACAACTGCAGCAATATATTGTTACAGAAACTGCTAAAATATAGACATACTGTCATTCAATGAAATACACCCCTGAGGATGTGTGAATTGTAGCATACACAGAAGCTAATGAAGTAGTCCCCATAGAGTCATACCAAAATAACAGATATGACAAGTGAAAAGGTTGCATAATGCCCACAAAGCACTCACATTTTTGGTGTCATGTTAATAGGGATGGGAAAGGTAAAAATATGATTTAGCAGTTTTGCAGTGCATACATGTTTGTAATCAGTTCTGATATGCATTATCACAGTTACATTTCTCTTTGCCATGTACCAAAAAATGAAAATTGCATTTTATATTCTGAGTACAAAATGCCTGCAGTTCTGCTCCCCCTTCACAGCTGCATACACTGTATATCTGCCAGCAGTGAGAGTAGACTAGACTGGTGAAACAAATGAGGTGTCAGGATAACATATAGCATGAGTTTGGGATAGCAAAACTGCAGGCATACATACTGAAACATAATCAGCATGAGTCAAAGCATATAAAATGGGTTCCAAAAATCCTGAATTCTGATTCATCAAAATAGGTCACCTGACCATGGATTAATTCTCAAGAAACCCACTGTTGGATTGCCAGACTACAAAATCCTGACTGACAGCAATGTAGAGTGACCTAGTCAGATCACTCCACCAGAGAGACATGTAAAAAACTACAACTACCGCATCCTCATTAGGACAAATCCATGCAGTGGAGAATTGCAACTAAGGCATCCTCAATAGGACAACCCCATTAGGCAGAAGAACTATTTTATTACAAATGCATGTAAACAGTGTTTTTTTTTTTTGCTAATTATTTAGGTAAACCTCTAAAATAAAGATGCCATTTTTTAAGTGAATTAACCCCATGCCAGGGCATGGGTTTACTGAGAATTAATTCATGGATGGGTGGTTAAAGGCACTCGGCCTGCAGTCTCATGACTCACAACCCCCCCAGGCATGGATTAATTCTCAGTAAACCCATGCCCTGTTGTGGGTTAATCCTTACATAATTATTGTGTGTTGACAGAAAGTACAGCATGGCTCAGTGGACTGCAGGAACAGTCATCTCTACACTCAGATTGTAAACTGCAATTTTTTATGTTTTGGTACCTAACAAATGGAAGTGCTACTGTGATGATGCATACCAGTGACACACTGACTTCAAACATGTGTGTATATCATGGCTGCACTGCCAGCTCTTTGGTAGTATATTGCAATGTAACACCTGCAACCTGGGTCATGGAACAAAAACAAAAATGTACCATGCCACCTCCCCAGGATGAAGTACTCCTACCACAGTTGCCAGTGATATCCTTCAGGATATTGCAGATACAAAATGTAATCTAATGGCAGTTATTTATATTTATCACACTAGAAAGTGCAATACAGTTATCACAGAGTAGTTCTTCCACCTGTAACACATAGCTATATTTTTTTTATTTGTTTGTTTTATTTTTGCCATTAGGACTTTTGTCTTATTGTGGCCACTGTAGCTGTCCAGCCAGCCCCCATCCTATACATAGAACTGAGGTTAGTGTTAGTGGACCAAACCAAACAAACTCTGGTCACAACCACTACGGCTGCTGACACATTACCTTGTTAAAGGTGTTTCATGACCTGAAATGTAAAGATGAATTGCTGTAGTTAGCTCCATGTGTAAATTTCATTTTTGGTAAAGGTAAATAATTTATCTGGTTGATCCTGTGTTTCTCTTGTGTTTAAATGTGAGTAGTGAGTGTGTGTTGTACTATATGTGGAAGGAGAGGGAGCTCCACACCAAGGCCTTTAAGTAATGGTAGAAGGAATGGTGCAGGGATGAGAGGTATGTCTACATTGGGAACCGTTGGCCAACCTGGAAGGATAAGAACCTATACTGAGGAGATGGCAAGCTTTCATCCAGGAGGCAACCACAGACCTCAGTGGATGATTCAAATGTTACATTGATGGACATTTAAAGTAGCCGAGGTGGGGTTAAGGAAGAAATAGGGGATGCAGAAAGTGGTTCACCACAAGCTGAGCTAGAGAGTAGGGAGATCTCAGGGGGGGAGAGTCCCACCAGGATGCAAGTTATTCAAGGAAGCAAGGGGTTAGCAAAGGAAGAAGGGAGGAAAGGAGCATACAAAGGAGAAAGGTGTGGCAGGGAGAACAATTGGAAAAAGGAGAAAGCAGCAACAATTGGAAAAAGGAGAAAGCGGCAAGAAGAGAGGTGAGGGCTGTCAAAATGGTGCAAAGGTCAGCATCAGAAGCCCTATGAGGAGAGACTGAAAGAGTTCAATGTGAATACCCTGGAGGAGAGAAGGAAGAGTGTGGATATTATGGAGACCTTTAAATACACACACACACACACACACACACACACACGAGACAGGGAGAAGTGTAATTTGAATCTCTTTTGGACCAATGCAGTCTCATTACAAACTCAGTTCTGACCAACGGGCAGTGGTGTGGTGCTAAATTTAAAAGAGTGGTGTCTGCATAAACTATGATATCCCCAACCACCCCACAGGCAGGGGGTCTGAGGGCCACCTAGGCCCCCAGAAGCTATCAAGTTTTAGATGCATTCTGGTGCATTTTGAGGGTCATTTTGACACTATTTGGCTGCTTTTAAAACCCTCTTTGGTATACCATGAGTATAGCAACTGAATATGAGCACCACGCCGCCGAAACGGCAACTCATATTGGGCGCTGTACTCTTGGGCTACCATGCAAGGGTAGTGGCCCTACATGAGCACAAAGGCAGTGAATGGCGACAGGAAGGAGAAGATAGCGAGGGGAAGGGGAGGGACAGGGAAGGGGTTTTGAGGGATTGGTGTGCCTTCTGCCACCGAGCTAGCCATGTGGTGGGGTGGGGTGGGTGGCTAGCTCTGGTGCAGCAGGTACAGGGTTAGAGACTGGTTCCATGGAAATGTTGCCACTGCCTGTGGCTGCGGCACTTAATTTTTTTTAGATATAAGATTTTTCCCCCTCCCCAACATGCACCCCCTGGAGTTGAGAATCTATGTTTAAGGGGGTGCAGGAAGACAAAGATCCCCACAAGGGGGAGTGCAGGGGGGCATGCCCCCCCCTCACAAAAGCACTTTTTTTCTTTTCCAGATGTCAGGTCGCCTGGAAGTGTATATCACCGATTTGCTTTTCGGTGATATACACTCGCCATAATAGCTATCGCTATTTTGCAATCGCTATTATGACATGGAACCCTTTCTTTGACTTGTTACATACAACCAATGTCACTAAAAAATAACTAATTTTTATTTTCTTAAAAAAAAAAACTTTAGCTACCCTTCAAACACCCAGCTATATACCACTTTTCTTGAATACAATCAGATATCACTGCAGCAGGCATTAGACTTGTTACCTTGCAGCCTGAACAGAATACCATACCCCCCCAACAGTACACCACACAGTCAGACATACAAGGCAGTGAGAAGGGCACACAAAACACCAGCCTGGAGGTGTATGTGTCTGTCACACAAAAGACACTTACGCAGGCCATCCATGCCAGAGAATGGAACTGATACAGTGAGAGGATCTCAGATCTAGAAGTGGGTTGCCATCTGGGAACAAGTGACCATCAAACAGTGTGGTTCACGTTAAACTCATCTACAGAGTCAAGCCATACAAAGTGAGGGTACTGGACTTCAGGAGGGCTGACTTTGGCAAGATGGGAGAGTGCCTCAGAAAAGCACTAGCAAACAGGCTAGAAGGAGGTGTGGAGCAACAATGGTGAATCATCAAAACTGCCATCACAGAGGCACAAGCCTTTGTGTGAAGCAAATAAACAAATCAAAATGAAAGAAAAAGCCACTATGGTTCTCAAAAGAGGTGGCTGTGAAAGTCAGGAAGAAAAAGATAGCATTCCAGAAGTATAAGGAAACACACAAGGAGCAGGACAGAGAGCTGTGCCAGTTAAGGCAGAAGGAAGCAGGGAGGGAAGTCAGAATAGCAAAGGCCCAAACTGAGGAAAAGATAGCCAACTCGGTTAAGAAGAGGGATAAAACCTTTTATAGGTAAATCAGCAAGCGTAGAAAGACAAAGGAGGATAGTGAGGCTGAATAGAATGAGCAGTGGGTGGGCAGAGGGGACAGTGAAAAAGCAGGGATACTGAGCGAATATTTCTGCTCAGTATTCACAAAAGAGGAGGAAAGTGCCTAATCCAATTAACAGAAGCACCCCTTGATAGAGGTCGATCCTAGTCCTTTCACAGAAGAAAGGGTTCTGCAAGAACTCCTAAAACTGAAGGTGGACAAAGCAATGGGACCTGATGGAATTCACCCCAGAATTCTAAAAGAATTAAGGGGGGAACTAGTGAAACCACTGGCTACTCTTTTTAATAAATCATGGGAGGATGGTGTGGTACCCGAGGACTGGAGGAAGGCAGATGTGATTCCCCTTCACAAAAGTGGGACCAAGACAGAGGCAGGAAACTACAGACCTGTCAGTTTGACCTCTGTGGTAGGGAAAATGATGGAGTCGCTTCTGAAGGGAAGAACAGTTGAGTACCTAGAGGCCAGTGGGGCACAGGACCCAAGGCAGCATGGGTTCACAGTGGGAAGGTCAAGTCAGATGACTCTAATATATTTCTTTGACTGGGTGACCAAAGTAGTAGACCAGGGAGGGCCTGTGGACATGGCCTACCTAGACTTTAGCAAGACATTTGACACAGTCCCACACAAAAGATTAATAGTCAAATTAACCAGCCTGGGAGTGGGTCCCAGGGTGGTAGCCTGGGTAAAACATTGACTGGACAACAGTACACAGAAGGTAATTGTAAATGGAGTCCATTCTGAAGAAAGAAGTGTTACTAGTGGGGTACCGCAGGGTTCAGTATTGGGTCCAGTCCTTTTTAATGTCATCATAAGTGACATTGCAGAGGGACTGGAAGGAAAAGTATGCCTCTTTACAGATGGCACAAAGATCTGCAACAGGGTTGATACACAGGGAGGCGTGGAAAGGATGAGAAGGAACTTGGTAAGGTTGGAGGAATGGTCAGAAGTATGGCAGCTAGGATTCAATGCAAAGAAGTGCAAAATAATGCACCTGGGAAACAAGAACCCAGGGGAAGAATACACAATGGGGGGTAGTAATAACAACAAAAAAGGAAAGGGATCTGGGGGTAATCATATCAGATGACCTTAAGGTTAGCAAACAATGTGAGAAGGCAGTAGGGAGGGCTGGGGGTATACTGGGATGCATAGGGAGAGGCATCAGCAGCAGAAAACAGGAAGTTGTTATCCCTCTGTACAGACAGTTGGTGAGACCCCATCTGGAGTACTGTGTACAGTTCTGGAGACCCCATCTCTGCAAGGACATAGACAGGATAAAGGCAGTCCAGAGGAGGGCAACTAAAATGGTGCAGGGTCTGCAAGAGAAGCCGTATGAGGAGAGACTAAGGAGCTTAATGTATACCCTTGAGGAAAGAAGGAGAGGGACATGGTAGAAACTTTTAAGTACCTCAGTGGAGTCAACAAAGTCCAAGAGGGTAGCATCTTTCAGAAAAAGAGATGTGTAAGAACAAGGGACACAATTTAAAGATAGAGGAGGGCAGTTCAGGGGCAATGTAGAAATATTATTTCACAGAGAGGGTAGTGGATGCATGGAACAGCCTTCCTGAGGAGGTTGTGGGGTCTAAAACTGTGGGAGAATTCAAGAATGCATGGGACAGACATAAGGCAATTCTTGTGGGTGGTAGGAAGAAATAGGCTGTTGGTTAATAGGATCTGCGGCCTATCCTGTAGGTAGGGAAATGGGCAGACTAGATGGACCAAGCGGTACTTATCTGCCATCAAAGTCTATGTTTCTATGTTACACAGGACCCACTGGAGGGACTCTCAAGGCCCAACATTGACACAGGATGTATATCAGGTCATGGATGCTTTATCTACATGTACCCTGAACTGAGACTGTTGGATCAGGGAGAGTAAGGCTCAGCAGGGACAGCGGCTTGAAATATAGGACATACAGAGTGATATCAGAGTCCACAGACTTAACATGCAGCAAGGGTACCGGTACCTGTGTGAAATCTCAGATGATGGCATGATCATAATTGTCACTGCTCAACAGCAGGATGGTGTTTCCCATTCATATCCAGTATATGGCGGCTAACCCCCAAATCCCCTTATGTCATACATGGGAACCACAACACTATCAAGCACGCCAGCACAACCCACACATGACAGCCAACCTGCAGGGGTGCACAGCCAACTATAACCGATGAAGACCTAATGCCAAGAACGTCCCGTGGCATGTACACAGACCAGTCACATGGCAAGGGCTGGGGCAACACCAGTGGTAGGCTCATCCCACCCTAAACACCCACTCAGAAGTCATCCCAGACACCAAAGCCAAAAAACACAAATGACCTATTGAATCATCTGAATGCAACACAGGCTTTAATGCTGAAGAATTGCCATCCACCATCAGATGCACGTGGACTTCACTTCATGGGTTTCATGCTCACCCACAGCAGGGGGATGGGAGGCTGGCGGCAAGAGGCAAGCTGGGGGGGAGAGAGATCACTCAAGTCATTGGATGCAGCCCAGCCTGTCACCATTAGATGAGGTAATTTAATGCAAACAAAATTATTAATATAAAACAGCACACTTACCTCACTGCTCTGTTTATGATAAAGCTAGGCTGGTTATTAATTCATATTGTTTTGTTGGCTACAACCATCTAACTCACTCGGTCCCGGCTGAGTCCCAACTTGTAAGAATTAATCCATCACATGCTCACATGGTGTTATGAGTCGGCTGCTCCCTGCTCACACTCTGCACAGCACCAGCAGCCCCTTCAGTCACACAAGCACAGCTAGTCACTCATTAGGTTAGAGGATTTCTGCAGAATTCCCCAGATTGCAGATCCATCTTTCACAAGAACAAAAAGTGCCACCTTCAAATCAAGAACAAAGTTATCACTGCCATGTTATTAGGTTACAAATTCTTCATAAAGAAGACATTTAGCACTGCTGCTTTACCACATTAAATAAGTTAATTAAATAAATAAGTCCACTATATTGCTCTATCCTGGAAAAATACATAGCAAAAGCTGGACCCCACTGAGAATGAGAAATTGCCTTTCACTTGGGCTATCCTGGGTAAATGCATTATAGAAATGGGTAAAAGGAGGACCTCACTGAAAAAAAAAAAAGATTTTTCATCTCCACCGTACCATCTTGGGTAAATGCAATGTAAAAACTGGGTCAAAAAGAACCCCACTGCACACAAGATACAGTATCCCAACTCATTTGGCTATCCTGAGTAAATATACTGTAAGACTGTAAAAGCAGGACCCTACAGCAGATGCACACTGAAAACCAGATGTTGCACGTGAGTTGATCTGTCCTGGAACAATGCACTGTACAAGCATCCAGATCACCAGACTTGTAGCTGTCTGATATACTCCTGGTGGTCTAGTTGTCCCCCCTGTAAGGGCATCTGACCCCCTTCTAACTCACCCTCTCAGGCACCCCTCAGCCCTGGTCACACAATGCAAACTATAGCAATAGTGATGACTAGCATAGCCCTCTGCTCACCACCTCAACTGGTTTCCATCTGACGGTCTCTGAGCAATCACAAGTATTGTACAAACACCTGTTTCTACTGTACTCGTGATTGCTCACTGACAATCAGATGGTGTCTGGCTAAGGTGGTGAGCAGAGGGCTGTGTAGGTCACTGTCACTATTGCTGTACTTCGGCTTAGGTGACCTGAGCGGGGGGGTTGTGGGGAGGAGGATCCTGAGCAAGGGGCTGACAGAGGATCAGATGCCCTTACGGGGGACCCACTAGACTACCTGGAATATTCAGGACAGCTACAGAACAGTCAATTGGGGGGTGCATGAACCAATAATCCACCAGGAATATTTGAGACAGCTAAAGGACAGCTAATCAGGGGGTGGGGGGGCCACTAGACTACCTAGAATATTCAAGACAGCTAAAGGACAGTAAATCAAGGGGTGCAGGAACTACTACGCCACCAGGAATATTTGAGACAACCACAGGACAGGTGACTAGGGGAGTGGGGGACCACTAGAGCACAAGGAATATGTAAGACAGCTACAGAATGGGGGCCATGCACACATGTTATTGGGCCAATAATGGACATGCAAATGGGCCATAGTGCCTTCCATGCCCAAAGGGGTCATTAGCATGTTAGGGTTAAATATGGCCCACAGAAGCCTTGCCACTATCCTATTTGATCCACTCTACCTCCATTGCACTCCTGTCAGCCATATTTAGTCTGGGTCTGTGTCAGCATAGTGCATAGTCACTATGCACTGTACTGATATGGCCCCATATTTAGACCATTTGCATGTTCCAGTTGCAGTGAGCTAATTGTCTGAATATTGCACCCAGGTAGCCTGTATGCATACTGCCACAAACCGCACATGGCCAGGTCTGAATGTGGGGGCCTGTACTCCTTAGCCCAGTGGAACTCGAAGTCCATGAAACAATGGCGCATGGGGGTTAAAAAGGCTTGTCTATAGCCTCAAGATACTGTTGTTCTAACTTGTAACAGTATGAAAGTAAACACGTTTGGCACTAACTTATGCTTGTTTGTTTGGGCAGCAAAACATACATAGCATTACCATGTCAGCCAAGTGCTTCATTTAATACAAGCAGGAAAATATCACACAAGTAGATATGTAGGAGACCATAAGACAAGTCAAAGCAGAGCAATGCATTCATCTCCAAGGTCCATGCTATCACAAGTGCATAATTAGGCACTGTCATAGGGCAGGTATTAGCTAAATGTAATCCTAGTTTAATGTCATAGTTACTCTGTCTTACTGTTTACATGTTTGATTATAGTACTAAATAGAGGACACTCTGACTAAAAGAAGAAAACCGAAATGAAGCCTCACCCCCTCTTCTCAAACCCTCACCCACTAGCACCATTGGCGCTCACAGTACCTTGCAAGCAGGGTTCGATTTTAACAGTGTTTTATTAACCCAAAACATAATGCAAATTGGCCAGGGCTAGTGCAGCTAACCCTCTACTTGTCCATCTTGACTAGTGCAGGTTTTCCAGGGCTGTTAATGAAGTAAAAAATATTCCTACTTTAGCAGGCTCTAGTCCTCATGTCTCTCAGCGTTCCAGATGGCCTGATGTTATTAACACCTTATTAGGAGCTGCAGTTATCTGGCAGTTCAAGATGGGGATCCCTCAAAAGGCTCAATGTGAGTCATTATCATTCCACTGTTAGAACTTTCAGCTAGTTTCCAGGGAGTAATCAAGGGTAGAAGCCATAGGCGCTGGGCTATATGGGCCCGTGGGACCTGAGCCCCAGCAATATTTTACCGGGCCAGCCCCAGCAATAACTGTCTGTATCATCATGGTTTTTTTTTTGGCACTGTTTTTTTTCCCATTTGTTATGCACTACTGCAGCGCTTTGAACTGCTGCAGTGTGTGCCTTCCCCAACTCTGTGAAGGGAGCAGTGTAAACCCTCACCCACATGCCTATTGGGTGGAAATTTTTTCATATTGGCACCTTTACTAAGAATACAGAGTGCATGCACTGAAAGAGAGCTGGCCAATTGGGGTGGCAGTGAGTGGCATCGAATAAGGAGCATGCGGCACAGTGGGTATTGAGGTGAGGATAGCGAGAGGAGTTCTTTTACTTCTATGGGTTGGATAGAACTGAGGTCGGGAGTTTGAGCGGCAGTTATGGGCAGATGCAGCTGTGGAATGCCATTTAAGAGCCCTCACTACCACTTGGAGTAGTCGAGAGTCAGGAGCTGGTAGGCCGTGAGCGGCGGGGTGTGTGAGCGACCATATGATGATCGTGACTCATGCTGGCGACAAGGAGAGCCTGTCAGCCCCTGAGGAGGAAGAGGACCAGACCTGTGATGACCTCCATGGTACACTAATTATTCAACTGTACTTAACCTGTGACCTGTCACCTAGTAGTAGTAGTACTTTCATTAAGATCTTAAATCAACATTTAGAAGGCTTATCTTTCTCTGGTTACAAAGATCTAGGCTGTTTGTCACCCTTTGAAATAGAAAAATCATTAATGCAGGTTCCCTGGTGATGGAAGGAAAGCATTTATGAGTCAGGCAATAATTAAAAAACCTCAGCCAAATCTGTACATATCTGGTCTTGCTTGCATTTCTTTATACAGCTCAGCTGTAATGTCTACCCCAGGAGGGCAGGGGATGTGCTACATGTTAAGGCCTTAATTGCAGATTGGATGATCTCTGCAGCTGAAATTGGTTCCGTCATCTTCCTTCCCAAATTATCAGGAGCCACCTGGGGACAGCATAATCTTTCCCAGAAGGCCACATTTTTTGGGATTGACATTAGTGTTGCATTGTATTGCTACCCTGATGTGTCTGTTGACTTTGGTGCTGATGTTGTTTTTTGTTTGTAAAATCTGCTCCCCCAACATGACAGTAGAGGACATGACCCTGTGCTGGATCTGTTTGACACATCTTTCAGATGGTTGTTTACCTGGGAACCGTATCTTTGCTAGGAGGGATGATGCCCTATTACATTGATAGTCCGTCATGCTGGCTTTTAGCCTAGATATTTGCTAGTTCAGATTAACCACTTTTTTCATGTGCACAGGTTAATAATTTATGGAGCCAGTGTCTAAGGGATAACTATCTATAATAGCCCTCCTTGGCCAGATCCTTACCAAAACACTGGAGGAACATTTTAAAGTCAGATTTTGTATCCTCCCATCAAGCTAAACTAGAGTCAAGCATGCCCTCAACAGTGACTTTGAAAAGAATTCCATCAAGGACTCCCTCACCTCAGTAGAAATGCAACGCATCATTATTAACCTTCCAGAGGCCAGTATCCCCTATCCTGGCCTCATTCTTACCAACCTGACAACCGGCTGAAGCAGGGTCTGATATCTTGGTGGGAATCATTCTGAGTTACCAGAAGGGACTGAGAGGCAAAAAAGTAATCTATATATGAGGTCAGAGATCCTTTAAAGAAGGTCTCCCAACCCCCTTTCCCCTTTTCTGTGTATTATTGTGTATGTGTCCATTAGACCTGCTGTGGAAATCATAGACTGCAGGAAGTGGGTATCACAATAACTTATAGACCCTGGGGTATTTGGGGTTTGGGAAAGGGAGACATTAAAGTTGCCCCCATAACAATTCTTCTGGCCATACAAAGAAAGGCCTGGATTTCTCTAAAGAACTCAGTCTGTTATACTTTTCATTAAGGGGGGTTCATAAGCATTTATCAACCTAAGTTACTGACTTGAAACCATAGTATCCAGGATAAGCAGTTGCCCAGGGATAATGTCAAAAATGTTTGTACCAGAAAGGATCACATCCTTAAAACATATCCCCAGTCCTGAACAGGCTTTGTTTCCATGGGACCAAAAATAGACCACACACACACACAACCTCGTGGCATGCTGGATGTAGGACAGTGTCCGTAGCCTTGTGTCTTGAACGAATAAAGAAGTATAAAGATTGTGAAAAAGAAACTCAGTAGTCTTTTTCAGGGTTCTTGTACCTGCCAGGCTCAGAATGAGACTTGAACAAGTCGGCCTCTGTAAACCAAGGTCTTGGTTGTTCCACAGTATCCTCGTCTTCTGACCTGGCCAGGTCAGGGTGTGTAGCCTGTGTGGCAGGTCTAGGTGGGAAAGTGGAGGTATAAGACTCCTGGGTGGTCCCCTCCAAGACCACAGAATTCCCCTTGTAGGCAGTATAGCATAGTGGTTAAGGGCACTGAGCTATAAACCTGGAGACATGGGTTTGAATCCTATCAGCCCCCACTTGCATATTCTGTGATCCTGAGCAAGTCACTTAATTTTCTTGTGCTCCCAGGTTGCACATGGAAGCAAGCTTCATCTTAGTGTGCTTTTCCTGGTTAAACAATCCCCCCTCCCTTCTAGTGTGGCAGCAGTATTCAACAGCCCAGGAGCAGTCAGTTCAGAAAAAGCAGAAGGCACTGATGTACTGGTGGGGGTGCTAATGATTATATCACTGTGCCAGGCAGCTCCGCGGAGTTGCTTTATTATTATTGTGGGTCTAATTGCATATAGATTTACAAATGAGTGGAAATAAAATTGTAATTGCAGTTTCAGTACCCCTACACTATAGGGGACCAGCTCCAATACCTGGAAAGTGTGTGGGACTTTTTTGTCTCCATATTTGTCATGGGAATCGCTTCTATAGGAATGATGGCTTAATGCTTTTGTTCCCCCTTTCCGTGCCTGGCCAGGTCAGTTGTACTGGGGCCCAGACACATCCAGCTTATTTCTGCCTTTCTACATTTTATTTCATTAGGCTGTACCCTGTTGAGTAATTGCCATTCTAATGTTATAACAGTAGTCACTGACCAACCTGGTTATGTTTTCCCCATGCTCTTTCACCCACAGAGTACAATTAGTGACATAATCAGAATGAGAATGTAAAACTCAAAAACTGCTGAAAAGCACTCACTGTTGCTGCAGACTCCAGGTGGCAGCAGCGGACAGTTTCACTTCAGGTCAGCTTTGCCTGCAGGGGAATTACAGTTGTCAAAGAATGAGGTGCTTAACCTCCAGACCCCCAAGTATGGGGGGCTCTGCTCCCATATACCTACCGCTGGGGGCTTTGACCCATGACCTGGGCCCCTCCAAAAATTTTACAAACCCGGCTCCTATGGTAGAAGCTGTTAAGTCAGTAGCTTCCAGTTTTCTGAATGTGTTTCTAGCTGACAATTTGTCCTATATTATTAAGACCAGTGCCCCTCATTTCCTTACATTTTGAGCATCTGTATCCAACGTTTCAGTGACAAAATGCTAAGAGGTATACAGGGTCTGCTCTGCACTGCAGGTGGTGGGTTTTATCCCAGCCTCACCATAGCTGCTCCCTCTCTCATCCAAATCTCTCAACTCTGTACTTTCCCTGGACACCTTTGCAGACCATAATCTGAAATGACTATCCATAGACCCATAGTTGCCACTACTGGCAAGTGTAGAGGTCCCCAGCTCTTCTAAACAGACCATGCCAGCCAACATCATCCATACAGTTCCACCCTTATTCTACCCAGCATGCCCTTTCATCCTAAAAACAAAACTTTGGAGCATGTATGGTACAAGATATATTAGAAAATGGCTATAACAATCCTAGTATTCTGATTGGCTAGAAGACTGAAATTAGTGGGCCGGTATTTCTTGATAGAGCCCGCTAAAAAAACAAGTCCAATTCGGGGTGCCCCATTACTAAGGGAATGCTTGGGCACCCCGAATATTCACTCTCACAAGCTGACAATTTTTTTCTCCGCTTCCTAAGTGCACAAGTAATTGATGGAGCCCGACCCCGTGAGAAAATGGAGGTTTCGCACAACCACATATACCCAAACAAATCACTTCCAAAACGTTTTCCAAAAGCAGAACAGTGTGAGGAACTGATGCGGACAGACCCTCAAAAGTCTGCCGCTGTAGTAGTGGCACCTACCCGGGATTGACGCCGCATGTCTGGGCAGCCAAATCGATTAGTGCTGCCTCCGCTCCTCACTCCGTGCTCCTCTCATGCCACTAAGGTACGGAGCCTTTTCATCTCCCTCCTTGGTCCACACAAACCATCAGCCGAGCAACAGAAAAAAAAAAACAAATTTCCCCGCACATCTCAGCACAAGATGAAATTACTTCCATTTTTGTTTTCTGAAACTGGAATAACTTCCCCGGTCTCACCTATGACTTGCAGTGTTCACTCTTCCCACCAGTGGACATCATTTAACACTGCACTTCTCGCCTCAGCAAGGAATGGCATTAACTCCTCCTTGTACTGTTAAATCACAAGGCATTTAAAAAAAATAAACTGAACTCTCACAAAGAGCGATCTGCCGCCTGTGCTGACACTCCCTCTCTCTATTCTCCAGCAACAGCTGCCACTTAAACAAACTTCTGTTGCCAGTGGCGATGGGGGGGGGGGCATGAACAAAAAAATGAAACAAAAAAATGGAACAGAAAAGCAAAGGTGCCACATCATAACAGGTTGTGGGAGGGGTGCTTTCTAGTTATTTGGATCCAGGTGGAGGAACTATTTTATTTCAAAACTTATATTAAACTACTATTTTATTAACAGTTTTTTATTGACCTTTTTTGGTTTTTACAGTGCCATTTTCTAAGTGCAATAATACCCTCCAGGGTGGGCGGTATTGGGGAATACCGGACCTTCCAGGGGCTATAAGGCCCTCCGCCTGCGGTGTCAGGCCTCATTACGCCCCTTGGTAGTCCAGTATTCCCCAATACCGCCCACCCTGTCGGGTATTATTGCTTACGTGGAGCCCACTTATAAGAACATCGGATGAGGGAACATTCTGTTTATAAGAACAGGACAGTAATGTCCCAGTTTTTTACAATGTATTCCTATGGGCTTAAAGCCCCTCTATAATAACTATCAGAGCGGATAGAAGAACATTGTTTTTGTGCTGCTGGTGCTATTTGAGTGTGAGAAGACTGTCGGCTATAAGTGAAATTGATAGCCCACACTCTCACAACTAGAATGAGTGATTACCGCCTTCCTGGTATGCGACTATGTGTTAATTGCTGCTCATTAACTGTGCCATTCAGCTTGTTACAAGCAGTTAAAAGGTGCTAAGACATTCATTTTTATTCAGTAACAGCTTTAGCATAGATATTCCTGTGACATACAAACAAAGAACTGCACTTACACTGGCGCAGAAGCTCACCATAATTGACCATCTGAGAGATACTGGTGCAAAACAAAGCAATATCACCAGGGAGTATGCTGTTAATGTTGTACTGTCTCTAAAATCCTTTCAAACAAGGAACAGCTCATTACTGACTCAGAGCACAGTCTGAACCATGATTCCAAAAGAAAAAGAACTGGTAAAGATGAGGTGGTGGAAAATGCCTTTTTACGTTGGTTCTCTGCATGCAGGACTGTCAATGCCTCTATAAGCGGCCCCATTCTTTTAAGCAAAGCCCAACAACTAGCAGAGAGAATGGGTGTAGCCTTCAAGGCTACCAATGGGTGGTTGTGCCAGTGGAAGGAGAGGCACGGAATCCACTTTAAAAGAGTGCATAGTAGCCAGCCTGGTGGCGCTGAGAGTTGAGGTGCTGGATGCCACACCTCACACTATGCCAGCAACCCGTGTTCAGGAATGTGCCCAGGCTGTCAGGGGTCAGCTGGACAGGGAGAGGATTGAGCATCTGATAGACTGTTCTCCTCTCCCTGGGGTGGGTTCAGGGCATACATCACTCTGTGGGGGCCCCCGATGGAAGTCGGGAACATTGCAGGTGCGGTGTTAGGGGGGAAGTGCACCGGATGTCGGCACACAGTGTCTGGATGTCATTGCATGTCTGTGCTTTGGGGAAAAAGCTCGGAAGAAAATGGCAGTCGGTCATGGTGGCTTGATGGCCATGCCTCTCTTTACCCAGGGGAATTATCTGAAATTGTGCTCCGGTATTAGATCCGGACCTGGTGGGGGGGGAGTGGGGACCCTCTGTAGGTACTGTGTGTGCTAGCTAGATGCAAGTGAGCCAGTGAGTTGAATGGAGAGACAGGACAGCGGCCGGATGACAGGTAGACCGAGCAGTGTGGAGTGTGAAATAATATAGCGATTAAAAAAAAAAAGACTGCATGGTAAGAAGCAAGATGCTGATTGAGATGATTTTAACAGTTTTTGCTGCAAATTACATTTTTAATGTGGATGAGATGGGAATCTATTTCTGTGCCATCCCCAATGATGGAACCCTTATTTTTAAAACTGATTATGCTGCGGCGGTAAGAAAAACAAGATGCAAATCTCAGCCCTGGTGTGTGCCAACATGAGTGGCTCAGAAAAATTGCTGCTGCTTATCATTGGAAAATTGAAGCAGCCATGGTGTTTCCATGGCATAACTGTCAGCTCCCTGCCTGTGGAATATGAGGTGAACTCCAATGCCTGGATGACTGGGCAGATCTTTTCAGAATGGGAATATCACCTGAATGCCAAAATAAGAAGCGAAGGCGTAGGATCTGCTAGGTGCTTGACAATTGTAGTGCTCAAACAAACCTTACAATGAGCAATGAAAGGTTCATTTTTCTCCCCCCGAACACCACCACTTTTAATTCAGCCTATGGATCAGGTGTGATACATAATTTGAAACGACATTACAGGAAAAAATTGTGGAGAAACTGTTGCTGGCTATTGATGGGGGGAGGATGGCCAGGGCACCAGATCTGATGAGGGAGATCAACATTTTAGTCTGCATACACATGTTAGATGCAGCCTGGCACATGGTTACAGTAGAGACTATCCGCAATTGTTTTGCAAAAGCAGGATTCACATGAGAGCCTGGAACTACACCCGTGGCTGTGGAGGAGACCATGCAGTCACCTGGTTGAGGAATTAGCATCCTATGTTGAAATTGATGTTGAGGTGGAAACCACAGGGTCAATAACAGAGGAGGAGATCACTCAGGACATTGTAACTCCGAAAGAAGAAGAGAGGGAGGCGACGGATGAGAGATCAGATGATGAGGACATCCTTGAACCACCAGCCACAAGTGAAGTAAACGACCACATGCGAAAGCTAAGGCGCTACATTCAGAGCAAACAGAATGCAGATTTGACAACCTTATATGGTTTAGATGCATACATCAATAAACTGTCCCTAAAAAATGCATGGCAACAGAAAATCACTGATTATTTTAAAACATAACATGCCTAATTGCATGTTTTAATTTCCGCAATGCACTAAAGTATTTCTTGATTTTTCTAGTGCCTTTTTACTTGTTTTATCTGATGCAGTTGCAGATTTTAATAAATTTCAGTATGTTAAATATTAAATAAATCTTTTTCTACACTCAATTCTTGGTCCATTTCGCTCCCTTTCATGTTCTCATATCACCATCTGATAGCCAAAATGTGAAATGCGGCAGACCGGTCGTTTAAACAAGGAGCGAGCCTATAAGAACAGCCCATTTACAAGAAAATTTTTTGGGGGGCAAATAGGGTGTTCTTATAAGCAGGCTCCACTGTACATTAATAAAATGCATAATTCAAAAGGTTAAAATAAGCATTCCTGGGTGCATAGATTATCCTATATAGAAACAGTGGTAGTATAGTATCATGCTTTTGTACTGTTTGCCCAGGCCTGATCAAAGGAGAATGTTAAAAAAAAATTGTTATTGTTGGGACATAGCATGTTAAAATCAATACTTTTAAAAATAAAAATGTCATGAAGTTTTCTGTTTCCCAAGCCTCTTCAGTTTGTGTAGACTCCCCTCCCCCCCAAAAGAAATCCTAGATGTGCTCCTGGCTCTCTTGACACTGTATGAAAAGTTCCAGAAGTGACGGGCTCTAGCTGATCACAGGGTGGGGGCTGAGAGTGTCTTTCTCTGCCTGACTCTGTTCATTGCCTTGTAGGTGGTGGTGAGAGTGTGGTGAGGTGCAAGTTGATGCCAGCTATTGTGTGTGCAGAGTTATTTATTTATTTATTTAGATTTTGTTGACCGGATAGGTGCACTAGACAAATTCTGCCTATTTTCAGGCATGACCTGGGGCAGGGGATACAGATGAATACCAACTGACCTCGAACCAGATTGAGCTGTTGGTGGTATTTTTAGTGAATGTTACACAGTTAGGCCAGTTTGACTGAACATTTGCTTCTGTGTTTTCCTCATGTTGGGGGGGGGTGCAAAAAGAGGAAGAGAGCAAGCCAGGGTACAAAACAATGGGGGGCACACTATGTGTGATGGCACTGCAGTCTTTTTTTCTCCTTCAGCTGGAAGCAATGTGGGAACAAGATAAATGTACAATAATCAGAGTATTTTCTTGCCTTGCATTTATTTCTATATAAGTGATCAAAATGTACCATTACTATTGGGGGCTAGTGCAACCATCTGCTGGCTAGTGTAATTTTGAATCAACTTGTCCTGCTGGCTAGTGCAAAAAAAAGTTACGGTTGACCCCTGCTTGTGAGTCCCAGAGGGATGATAGCTATTAGACATAGGCCCTAGCCACACTTAACCCCAGAGCACCATAACGGTCTCAGAAATGTTACAGGTCATACCATTATGGTACGTCCGCACCTGCCCCAGATCTGTAACTCGTGGCATGGTTTCTCTGGTCATTGCATCTGCACTGCTGGGTCAAACCATGTTAGAGAAACATGGTTGTGAATTGAGTTAACAGTGTGACTCATCAGCTGTCCCATGATGCATTGCAGGACTTGCTGATGTTGCACTGACTTTCCATGGTGCTCTATGTCCGTTGCTAAGCAATGGCTGTTTACAAATGTCTGCGCCCAACAGAAAGAGCGGTGTAAACATTGGCTGGCTTATTACACAGTCCTGCAATGTTAAACACAATTTTTACACATTTTTTTTGAATAAAAATATAGAGACAACATATCTAATAAAGCAGCTGTGTATTTGTTTTTTGTACTGTTCATGGTTAAAATGGGGTAGGGGATGATAAGCAAAATGGATGGCAGAGGGCATGGGGCACAAGAGAACTATGATTGGCAGGGACAGGTGATCAAGTGACACTATGTGACCAACTGTGATGATGCCTGATGACATAGAATGACAGTGGTATTCCTTCATAGCTTTCACATAGGTTCTGTTGTGACACAGTTCATCTGCCATGGCTGACAAACCAATTATTATCCTGTTGATGCTTCTGGCTACAAAACAAATGCACATCATTGCTGTTAAGCAGAAAAAGATAAGTAGATTAAGGGTGGCAATTAAGAGAAGAGATCAGATGGTGAGAGAAGAGAAGAGAAGAGAAGAGAAGAGAAGAGAAGAGAAGAGAAGAGAAGAGAAGAGAAGAGAAGAGAAGAGAGATGGTGAGACAGAAAGGCCTGTCTTCTTGAAGGTGGAAGCAAGCTGCTTTGAAACTATTGGGAGCTGTGAAGGAGACACAATATTGAACTGGTAATCTGCAGAAAAGCTCAATCTTGCTCAAATCTGAGGAAGGTGCACCTTACTTTACTTTAAATTTTACAATTGGTATTGCTTTGTGTTTTTTTTTTTAATCAAGAAGGGGTTTGCAATACTGCTTATGCACTTGTAGATTGGGATTTTAACTTCAGAGGGACTGAAATACTGCATAATTGTGTTCCCCTTGTGGATAGCTGGATTTTTGTCTACTAGTATTTTATGACCATTTGCAACAAACTATTTTTGGTATAGTGAACTATGTACTGGTGGCTGAGGATTTGATATTGTAAGGCCTGCAGTTTAGTGCAGGTTAGTGGAGGTTTGTGTATTTGACTCAGACAGTGCCTCAGGTGTTGGAAACTGGTTTCCTCTGATTCACTTCTGAGCACAAAACACCAGGTTGTATAAGGCTGGATCAGGGTAGGCTTACATCATAGGTATTGGGCTCAACTGCTTTATTTTTCTCTGACTGAAATAGTTTTTTGCAGGGTATATTCTCTGTTAAGTTGTTGTGCAGGTTGTCTCACTGAAAGGAAGGTCAGCACTCATCAGGGTGATGGGTCAGAGCTGTAGCTGATTGTTTCTGGAGGGCACGGGCTTGAGGGTGAGGGTGGTGGAACAGCAGTGCATCCCTCCAGCTGTACCTCTCCACAATTCATACTCCATTCTGGTGGAGCGTGGTTCCTCTATGGAAGCACCCACAGTAGAGACCAAGGAGGATGCTGGGAACCTCCACAAGGGAGATCCACAGGAGGGTGGCACAGGACACAACAGGGGAAGTAAGCAGCTCCTGGTGGAGGACTCAACTGGTTGGGGGGGTAGAACTGGGGGAGGGAGGGGAGAGAGAGATAAAGTGCCTGCCCAGTGTATTGGCTTGGAGGGGCAGGAAGCAAATCCTCAGAATCGTGGGAGCAGGTGCACAGGAGAGAGAGCTGGACATCAATGTCCACCTAGGGACAAATTACCTAGCTGGGCATGGGATCAGAGGAGTGCAGAAGGAGTTTGTGGAGTTGGAGAGGGAGCTTAGACAAGTAGCATGCATAGAAACCTTCTTGGAGGTGCTGCCTGTCTATGGCATGGGTGAGGCTAGGGTACTCCACACCATACGATTCAATGAGTGGTTGAAAAACTGGTGCAAAGCACAGGGTTTTGGCTTCACTGGGGAATGGGGGTCCACCTGGAGGGATACAGGCCTATATTGGCACAATGGTCTGCATCTGTCCGGGAGGGGAACCAGGCTCCTAGGTGACAGGTTTAAATGCTTCATTGGCAAGCTTTTAAACTAGCCAAGGGGGAGGCACTGATAAGAAGCAGGGAATTCCCAGTCTCTCCCCACAAAACAGTTAATGAGGTAAACACCAAGGTAGAGAGGTCAATAGGGAGCAGGACAGAGGTAAATGGAGAAAAAGGCAAAGGCAGTAAGGGCAGGGATGGGGCTAAAAGGGATAAGGCCATCCAAACATGGAGGGCGATGAGTACCAATGCCCATAGTTTGGGAAACAAGCTTCCTGAACTAGTGGACTTGATGGAAGAGGGACATCTGGATATTGTGGCAGTCACAGAAACATGGTACATGGAGAATCATGACTGGGATATTAACATACCAGGGTACACAATCTACAGGAGGGACAGGGAGGGTATAAGAGGAGGGAGGAGGAGTAGCTCTCTACGTAAAGGATGGGATCAAAGCAATGGAACTAAAGGGTAAATGGAGAGGAGAGGAGGGACTGTGGGTTACCATTGAGACAGGAAATGGCACCACAATCCGCACAGGGGTGGTATACAGACCCCCATCTTAGTGGGAGAAAATGGACAAGGAAATGATAGAAGGCATCCTTAGAATGGTAGAAAAAGGGGAGATATTATTGATAGGGGACCTGAATATGCCAGATATTACCTGGAGCACATTTTCTGCAGCCACATCCAAGAGCAGGGTCATTCTTGAGGCCCTACAGGGGGCATGCCTCAGACAGCTAGTGTTGGAACCCACTCGGGAGGGAGCACTATTAGACCTGGTACTCTCAAACAGGGATGGAGAGAGGATCTCAGATTTAGAAGTGGGTAGCCATCTGGGAACAAGCGACCACCAAACAGTGTGGTTCACGATAAACACAGCCATAGAATCAAGCCATACTAAAGAGAGGGTACTGGACTTTTGGAGGGCTGACTTTGGCAAAATGGGTGAGTGCCTAAGGAATGCTCTAGCAAATGGGCAGGAAGGAGGGGTGGAAGAACAATGGGGAAAAATAAAACTGCCATCACAGAGGCAACAAGCCTTTGTGTGATGCAAATAAACAAAATGAAGTAAAAAAACATTATGGTTCTCTAAAGAGGTGGCGAGGAAGGTTAGGGAGAAAAAGATAGCATTCAGGAAGCATAAGGAATCACAGAAGGAACAGGATACAGAACTGTATCAGTTAAAGCAGAAGGAAGTGGGGAAGGCAGTCAGAATAGTGAAGGTCCAAACCAAGGAAAAGATAGACAATTCAGTTAAGAAGGGGAATAAAACCTTTTATAGGTACATTAGGGAGCGAAAAAAGACCAGGGGAGGGATAGTGAGGTTTAATAAAGGGGAGGGGAGGTGGTTAAAGGGTGACAGTGAAAAGGCAGAGATACTGAACAAATATTTTTGCTCAGTATTCACAAAAGAAGAAGAGGGAGAGGTACCTAAACCAAACAATAGAAGCACTCTGGACAGGGGGCTGATACCAGTCTATTTGCAGAAGAAAGGGTCCTGAAAGAACTCCTAAAACTTGAAGTGAACAAAGCAATGGGACCTGATGGGATTCACCCAGAATTCTAAAAGAACTAAGGGGAGACCCAATGACACCACTGACTACCCTTTTTAACAAATCATGGGAGGATGGTGTGGTACCTGAGGACTGGAGGAGGGTGGATGTGATTCCCCTTCACAAAAGTGGGAGCAAGGCAGAGGCAGGAAACTACAGACCTGTTAATCTGACCTCAGTGGTAGGGAAAATGATGGAATTACTTCTGAAAGAAAGAATTGTTGAGTACCTAGAGGCCAGCGGAGCACAGGACCCAAGGCAGCATGGATTCACAGCAGGAAGGTTATGTCAGATGAATCTAATAGATTTATTTGACTGGGTGACCAAAGTAGTAGACCAGGGAGGGGCTATGGATATGGTCTACCTAGACGTTATCAAGACATTTGACACAGTCTGACACAAAAGATTAATAAACAAGTTAGCCAGCCTGGGAGTGGGTCCCAGGGTGGTAGCCTGGGTGATAAACTGGATGGACAACAGGACACAGAGAGTAATAGTAAACGGAGTACACTCTGAAGAAAGAAGGGTTACTAGTGGGGTACTGCAGGATTCAGTACTGGGACCAGTCCTCTTTAATGTCTTTATACATGACATTGTGGAGGGGCTGGAAGGAAAAGTATGCCTTTTTGCAGATGGCACAAAGATCTGCAACAGGGTTGATACACAAAGTGGGATGGAAAGGATGAGAAGGGACTTGGCAAGGTTGGAGGAAAGGTCAAAAGTATGGCAGCTTGGATTCAATGCAAAGAAGTGTAAAGTAATGCACTTGGAAAACAAAAACCCAGGGGAAAAGCACACAATGGGGGGGTACTAACAACAACAAAAATGGAAAGGGACCTGGGGGTAGTCATATTAGATGACCTTAACATAGGCAAGCAATGTGGAAAGGCAATAAGGAGGACTGGGGGACTACTGGGATGCACAGGGAGAGGCATCACCAGTAGAAAATAGGAAGCTGTTATCCCTCTGTACAGACGGCTGGTGAGACCCCATGTGGAGTACTGCATGCAGTTCTGGAGACCCCATCTCTGCAAGGACATAGACAGGATGGAGGCAGTTCAGAGGAGGGCAACTAAAATGGTGCATGGTCTGCAAGAGAAGCCATATGAGCAGAGGCTAAAGGAGCTTAATATGTATACCCTTGAGGAATGGAGGGAGAGGAGGGACATGATAGAAACTTTCCAGTACCTCAAGGGAATCAACAATGTCCAAGAAGGTAGCATCTTTCAGAAAAAGAGATGTGCAAAGAAAAGGGGGCACAATTTGAAGATAGAGGGGGGGACGGCTTAGGAGCAACACGAGGAAGTATTTTTCATGTAGAGAGTAGAGGACGCATGGACTGGCCTTCCTGAGGAGGTCATAGGGTCAAAAATGTGGGAGAATTCAACAATGCATGGGACAGACAGAAGGCAATTATAGTGGGGGGTAGGAGGAAGTAGTCTGTTGATTAACTAGGATCTGCAGCTTATCCAGTTGGTAGGGAAATGGGCAGACTAGGTGGGCCAAGCAGTCCTTATCTGCCGTCAAAGTCTATGTGTTTATGTTTCTGTGTTTAAATATTAGACTGTTGGAGACAATTTCTGTACTAAGTGAAATCCTAGTGTGCCTGTTTGTGCCGAGTTCTGCATCAAAGTGTGTGTGATCTGTTGAACTTGCAGATACATGGTGGTCTGATTTCATACTGGGAGGATGGTCAAAAGAGCAGTGGCTGGCAAACTTCCAGATGAAAAGAGAAACTTTTCATTTTCTGTGCAGCAAATTGGCTCCCTATGTGAGATGACTGGATACCAATCTCCAAAAGGCAGTCTCAGTTGAAAAACATGTTGCGATAACACTGGTGTCTTGTAACTAATACTGAATATCGAACACTGGCTCATCTATTTGGTGTTGGGTGCTCCACTGTTGGAGAAATTGTAATTGATGTGTGCAAGGCCATAGTGTTGGTGCTGATGCCTAGGCTAATAAAAGTACAGAACGTGCCTGACATCATAAATGGCTTTGAAAGAGACTGGGAGTTCCCTTACTGTGGAAGAGCAATTGGCGGCACACATGTACCAATCATTTGTCCACTTGCTAATGCCACTTCATATTGTAAGGCAAGGCAGCTTTATTTGTATGGTGCCCATTCCCGGGGGCTCTGGGCACCTCACAGAACAAAAAAAGAATAACAAAATAGACCAAATATAAAATATAACATTATTACAAACAATTTAAAATACAGTAAAACTACTAAATCTAAGACAGTAGCATCTCAAGGGACTAGACAAAAGGTTATAATTCAGAAATCATTAAATCTTACTACTCGGTTATTGTACAAGCACTTGTAGATCACAAGTACCGTTTCCTGGATGTCAACATAGGATGGCCTGGTAAAGTGCATGATGCATGTGTCTTTAAGAAAAGAGCGTTATACCAGCTAGCCCAAGGTGGAAAACTGTTCCCAATGCTTAACCATGAGATCTGTGAAGTAGCTGTCCCTGTGGTCATACTAGGGGACCTGGTATATCCCTTACTGCCATGGCTGTTGAAGCCATACCCAAACTACAGTGACCAAAAGAGAAGAAATTTCAATTACCATCTCAGCCAAGCATGTATGGTGGTAGGGTGTGCCTCTGGATGTCTCAAGGGTCGATGGCATAGTTTTTAAAAAGGACTGACTTCAGTACTGACAATGTGCCCTATGTCATTGGGGCCTGCTGCACATTTCATGATATGTGTGAAATGAAGTCTGAGGAGTTCCTGACTGAGTGGATGAGTAACCTTGAGGAAGAAATGTTTCAGCAGCCTGACGGTGACAGTGTTCCACAAGAGGACTTATTCCTGGCTGCCATAAGTCGGCAGGCAGCATCTATCCAGGATGCATTGGCTCAATATTTTACTGCAATATATGAGTTAATAACCTGACTACCTTGAACATTTTTACTGCAGAGTTCTATAAATAAAGTAACCCGTAGAGTCCTGGTGCCTACTTCAGTACCACTATTGTTTTTAAAACCGAAGAGACTTGACCCACAGGTGACGTAACAATAAAAAAAAGCTTATTCCAAGTTTGAAGTTAACACTGCAGCCTCAGTTAAAAATTAACAAAAGCATCTGATATCTAATGTATTCATTTTTTACTTTAAAACAGAAACCTTTAACGATAGGTATTTACTGTTCATTCATTGAGCAGTTACTTACTATACCACAACATACTGTGGTGGCATTAGCTTATGAACAATCCACATGAAAAAAATGATTTATTCAAAATGTTTTGTTAAATATCATTTTTAACTTGTTGCTAAAAAAGTTGATAAAAAATATGTATTCAGTTTTTTTTGTAATGTGAACATTAGCCATTTCATTACGTACTTAGACACAGATGTAAAGTATAGAAGTAGTAAATTAATAGGAAATCTGATATTCACTTTTCTGCAGTTTAAAATGATTGTATCATCAAGCAGCAACCATTAGTAAAAATAACTTTTAAAAAATTGTTCTCATTTGTACGTATATTTCTTAACTTTTAAACCTTTTTTTAACTGTAACTCATTTCCATTAAATACTTAAACAGTTGCAGAACAGTTTGTCCACTGGCAATCATTTACCCTATAATCAGAGGTCCTCAGTTGGTGGTTAGCAGAACAGTAGAATCACAGCCCCCACTAGCTACATTTTTAAATACACTACAAAACCTGGGGGTTATAATTCCAGATGACCTAAAGGTGTCCAAGCTGTAGGGAGGGCCAGTGGCATGCTGGGGTGCATTGGCAGAGGTATCACTAGCAGAATGTGGGAGGCAGTGATGTCATTGTATAAAACACTAGTGAGGATGCACATAGAGTACTGTGTGCAGTTCTGGAGGCTGCACCTTTGTAAGAGTGGTGACAGGATGGAGGCGGTCCAGATAAGGGTGACTAAGATGGTACAGGGCTTGCACCAGAAAACATATGAGGAGAAAGTAAAGGAACTCAATATGTACCAGCTGGAGGAGAAGAGGGATCGGGGCACATAATAGAAACTTTCAAGTGCCTTAAGGTCATAAACAAGGTGCAGGGGGAGACAACTTCCAATAGAAACATAGAAACATAAACTTTGTCAGCAGATAAGGATCGCTTGGCCCACCCAATCTACCCATTTCCCTACCTATTGGATACTGCAGATCCTAGTTAACCAACAGCCTCCTTTCTCTTACCCCCCCCACAAGAATTGCTTCATGTCTGTCCCATGCATTCTTGAATTCCCCCACTGTTTTTGACCCCACAACCTCCTCAGGAAGACCACTCCATGCAATACAAGAGAGGTGCAATAACAAGGGAGCATGATATGAATTTGGAAAGTGGCAGGTTAAGGGGGATTATGAGGGTGTTTTTCTTCACAGAGAGGGTGGTGGACATATGAAATAGTCTGCCACAGTAAGTGGTGGGAGCAGGGACAGCGGATGGATTTAAACATGCCTGGGACAGGCATAAGGAACCTTAGAGGTGTGAAGCAGTTGTGTAAAGCCATTGTCCAGACAGTGTCAGAGGCCGCAAACAATTGTAAGGCTTATGGTCAGACTGACTGGGCTTAGCAGCCATTATCTGCCAACAATTTATATGTTTCTATGTTACCAGTGAATGGTTTAGGGACAAATGTTTTACATTCCTAAAGATTTGATAGTCAACATAGGTTGCAAAAATGAATAGCCTAAACAATGATAGTAGGTGAAATACACATGTTAACTGAACATCACAATGTAGTCCATGTGAAGACTTCACTGAACAGGTCAGCAGTGAATAAACTGGTTAGCCTGTTACCTAGCTGTATTCTGTCACCACCACCTTAGGTGGAGTCTAGGGGGGGTGAGGATGACTACATTATCATGCAGAGGTGCATGTGGTACAGGAAAAAGAAATTGTGCGCTTGTGCTGGGTGCAGCCACGGAAGCACTTGCATCACGGGCATAATACTGTGCTGACACAGGTGTAGAAGCATTGGATGTGACAGATGGACAGCTGTTAGGCCTACATGGCTATGATTGTTGAGTAGCTGTCATCGTACTGGGCTGAGCAGTGACTTGCATGCTGTTGTTGGTAAAATACTGCGCATGGTTGCATTGCTGAGGTGTGTTCCGGGATGCAAGTATACACATTAAACTCCATGAGTACAGATTGTTCTGATGTGCTTCTTCATGGCACAGCATTGCCTCCTGTGCCCTATCTTCCTTCTCCCTCTCCATCTCCAGCATCTGGCTGTGGAGATCCATGAGCATCTGGTGTGTTGGTTCTAAGACAGCCTCCATGATTTCCTGCATATGTGACACATTCTTCTTTCTTTGGAGGTTCAACAAAGGGTCAGTGCTGTGAATTCTCTTTCTTTCTGAATTGCCACCACTGGCTGCATGATCATCTGCATGTGGTATGAAGTCTTCAGATGCAGAATCAACCTCAGTGCTTACATCTGCTTCACGGCTTGATGATATATCTTGCTGTTCTTCATCTATGGTTAACCAGGGTAAGAAAATAGGAAAAAAAAACATTAGTTGGAATAATAAATAATACAATACTACTTGAGAGTAGCACGAGCAAAAAAACAACAACAAATGTATAAGAAATGGCTGCTACACGTCACCATACCTGAATCTATAATAGGATCTGGTTCAAAATAAGTCATTCTCATCCTGCTGATCTGCATCTTCCACTGCGGTACTCTTAAGCACAAGTGGAGGTTCTGAGGTTGGCTTTGTCCACAAGATCTTGTTAAGATCTTCATAAAATGGGCAATCAACCCTGCCACCTCCTGACCAACAATTGCAGTCCTTGGTCTTTTGGTACTGGACTTTTAATTGTTTGATTTTCTTGCAACATTGCTTCGCTGTCCATTCTATATTATGTTCTAAAAGGTACTGTGCCACCTTTTCATATATTTTTATATTACACCAACAGCTGGCTAACTCATCCTGTGCCTGCTCCTGTGATTAGTATTCAATCAACTGGCAAGTGGCTTTGTCAGACCACATGGCACTTCTGTCAACCACTGAAGCCATTAGTCTGGTGCAGAGAAATATGTTTATATGTAATAGATAAACCACTCTGAGGTGTGTGGTCATGCTTTGCTTTATGCACGCCTTGGTGTGCGTCAACCACCCAAGGCATGCATATATCAGAGTGCATCCAAACACCTCAGAGTGGTTTATCTATCTTATAAAATGTCAAAATTGTTTTGGAGGGGGGTAAAAGTACAGGTGTGCGGTCACGCTGTGATATATGCACAGGCATGTGATGCTTTTCATCCAATAAATCCTAAGTAATTTCCCTACCCATTTTATAAATAAATATATATATATATATATATATATATATATATATATATACGTAATAGATGTGGAGATAAACAGTGTGATAAATCTGTTTATCTTAGTAACTGTGTGTATAAATTTATATAATGTATGGTGAGCCCTTATTACTGCTAAAAAGCTGCAAGATTATTTCTTGATAATCCCATCGCTATGACAGCAGGGGTTATAAACCTCTCTTGAGTACATCACAACAATGGGATTACAAACGGAGCCAATCTGCGCATGCACATACCTTTTTTCCTCATGCACTGAGGGCCTTACAGAAACTGGCGCAGCAGTGAAAGCATAACTGGAAGGGCAGCTGCAGTGACTAAAATAGCAAGAGTAAGGAGCCTTCTTCATTTTTCTTACAGTTTATGGGGACCATGCACTATAAAATATAATGTATGGTCTCTCGATCAGTAACCGGTTTGTGTAACATCTCAAGGTTGCCATGGTGACATAAACCTCTCGAGCTTCGCTCTCAAGGTTTACAGAGGTCACCCTGGCAACCTTTCAGTTAACAAACTGGTTACCAATAGAGGATCATACATTATCCTCTATATAATGTATGGTAGAACATTGTTATAGGTATAAATCTACCTTTTTATAATAACATTTTACCATTGATGTGACATCACGATGTTGTAAACCCACTGATGGTATGTCACATTGATGGATTAACAACCGGAAACTGACTGCACATGCGTGCAACTTGATTGGACAGCCATGAAACGGCCACGGGATGAGAGCATGACCCGGAGCAGAGTGGCAGTGGCACAAAAAAAATGCAGTAAGGAACTACTTTCTCATTTTTTAAACATAAACGGTACTATACACTATAAAATATAATGTATGACACATTGATCGTCAACTGGTGTTTTAACCCATCTCGAGGTTGCCATGGTGATGTAAATCTCTCGAGCTTCACTCTCGAGGTTTACATGGTCACCCTGGCAACCTCTCAATGGTTAACAAACCGGTTAACAATCAATGACCATACATTATCCTCTATTTATACACACAGTTACTCATTTATGCATACAGTTACTATGTCACAAATCTCTCCGGAATTCATTTAGAATGTTCAGCCTCAGAAGCAGTACTAACCATAGTCAAATGGGAATAACTTTAAAATGAAAAAAGATAACATGGCATTGTGAGCATGAAAGTTGTTTAGCACAAAATTATCTATAAAATGAGTGTTTTTTTAATTATAGATACCTTATAGATTGTTTTACAATTAGCAAAAAACAGTAGAACATTCAATTTTATGTTCACTTTTTTGACAAACAAATGTGAATAACTTTAAAACAAAAAATTGTAGCATGGTACTGTGAGCATGACAGTTGTTCAGCACAAAATAATCTACAAAATGAGTGGTGTTTTCATTTATATATACCTTTTAGTTTTTTTATAATTCACAAAAAAACAGCAGAAAATTCAATTTTGGTTTTCACTTTTTTGACAAAGAAATGCAAATTACTTTAAAATGAAAAAGGTAGAATGGTACTGTGAGCATTAAATTTGTTCAGCACAAAATTTTCTACACAATGAGTGGTGTTTCATTTAATAGCAACCACTATGCTAAGCGGACCTACACTAGGAAAGTTAACAAAAAAGTCCCAGAAATTATCTTTAAAAAGAAAGATAAACAGTCAAAAGCAAATGTCCCAGCACTAACAGGAAGCATCCCTATTGCATATATGAAATATACAATGGTGAGCTGTCAGATAAATGATTTATCTACACTTGTGCTGTTTGACCTCAGACACTTTACTCGTGGTTTACGCCACTGTTGAGGTTACCGAGGTCAAACAGCACTTGTGTAGATAAATCATTTATCTGACAGCTTACCATTGTATATCATATATATATATACATGTATATATTATTTGCAAAAACTTCATAATGCATTAGTTAGAGTTGTTTCCACACCGACAATAGTGTGGAAAATCCACATTAGAGTTGCCACCCTACTGTCACACACCACCAGGCATTGGGGAGTGCGTTGGGGTCATTGGCCTAACTCTCACCCATTCCATGTGTAAAGAATCTGTAGTGGTACAGCATAGGAGAATGGGGTGAGAGTTAGGCACAACCACCCCAATGCCTGGTGGTGTGTGAAAGGTTGGGGTGGTGATGGGGTGGTAACCCTAATGTGGAATTTTCACACTTTTGTTGGTATGGAAACAACCCTAACTGATGCATTAACCAAGTTTTTGCAAATAATTTCCTTTCTATTTTTAAAAGTGTAATGTAAGCAGTAAATGGACTGTGTTGTTGGGAGCACAGAGCCCACCAAGTTGCCCATTTGTGCATAATGATATGTGTCTGTGGGAGCATGGGCACTCTGGGCCCTGCGCTCCCACTTACACATAGCTATGGAGCCATACCACAGCCCTATAAGGCAAGGAGCCCTAGTAACAGTAATTTGCCCATATCTTGGGAACCATAGCAGTAGAAAAAAAATTCAAGTATCATTGTAATTGTGAGAGTGAGTACTTCTCACAACATAAGCAATGGAATCATTATCTTGCATCATTTCTGAGATACAGACACTGAAAACCAAAGTGAATGGTACCTCTGAGGACATAATACTGGCCTAGAGCCATGACAATGAGCAGTTGGAACACTAATTTGCAAATATCTCAGGAACCGTACAAGCTAGAAAAAAAATTAAAATTTCTTGGGTTTCATGGCTTTCTAACCTACTTTTGTGCAGGGGGACTAAGAACCTTTGCGACGAAAAGTCCGTATCTCTAACCATTTTCGAGATACGGGCCCCACAATGTTATCCTATGGGAACATTTCTGAACTTCACAAAGCTGTAACTATGGGTGTGTTCAATGGTTCTGTATCAAACTGCAAAAAGGCACACCTCTGGGAGTAGGGCTTTCCAACCTGAAAAGTTCAGACCAATAGCACAATCCACGTTGCCACAATGTAGGGATAAAGAAAACAACCGCTGCAATGTTATCCTATGGGGAAATTTCCAAATTATGGAATGGTGTAACAATAGGCTGCTTGAATCTTTCTGCACCAAACTACTGAAAGGCACATCCGTGGCACTAGGGCTTCCTACCCTGAAAATTTCAGGCCAATAGCACAATCTACCTTACCACAATCAAGTGACAAAAACAAAGCAACACATAGCAAAATTCTCCTACCTCTATAATGGGAATGTTATCGCATACAAAAAAATGTTATTGCGATCATAGCTAGAGTTTTTGTGATTGTTTGCATGGCACAAAAAATGTTGTCGTGATCAAAAAATGAAAAACATTTAAAACACATATTTCTGGATTAGCTGGCGACAAACTAATGCCAGGGGCATGTTCCTCGGGGCCTGATTAGATAAATCCAATGGTTGGTGTGTTGAAAAGTGCAGTATTGTTTGAGTCATACCATTTTTTTCTCTTTCACTAACTAAAAACAAGATGGTGGCAGCACGACAACATTTTTGGGGCAAGCTCGATCAAAAAATTTGATCGTGATTGTTTTCATAGTGCACATATAAATTTTCCCATAGGCTGTAATGGAATATAAAAAATGCAATAACTTTTGAATGGAGCAATATTTTTTCACTAAATCTTCAAAAGGCACTAGTGCAGCCCATGACACATGCAGATAATCCAATTCAAACCCACTCAAATGCATTCTTCAGTGCATTATGGGTGGATAAAGAAATCACAACTTTGTGGATTTTTCCCTTTTTTTATTTTTTTTAAATTCAGAGTTTATTGATGTTTCCAGAAATACTTTAACATGAAGGGTCAGGCAGCATTGCTACAGATGTAAACACTGTGAACACCAACTTCATGCTAAAGTCACCCCTCCTCCCACCCTCCATAAGTTCTCCCCAGCTTGGCACACACCCTCAACCATAGGAACAGGTAATATGGTTGACAGAAATTATATGCAATCATAATACTAAAGTGGCACACTGGTATAGAAATGACAAAGAATATTGTAAACATAGGTTCCTTATTATGGCGAGGCCCCAGTCTGAAGTAGGTATAGGGTGTGAAGACCTTCCCATATTTTCTTGTAGCGGGAAAGGGAGCCACCAAGGCTAGCTTTCATTTGTTCAGTACGGAGGTTAAATAAAAGGTCCTGTAGTCATACATCATAAGTGATGTTATGAGCATCCAGCCAATGGTGCAAGATTATTTTTTAAGGGTGAGTGATACCATGGCCATATGGTACCTACGAATCTTAACTGGAATCTTAGAGAGATCCCCCGAGAGAAAGATCTGAGGTGTGAATAAATCATCAATACCCAATAGGGGATCCGCCCTAGTCCTGATTAACTCCCGTAAGTCCCTAATCGAAGGGCAGTCCCAGAATATATGAATAAGGTCCTTCTCATCATTTGTACATCTAAAACAAAGAGCATCTGGTGATTTTCCCATTCTTTTTACATTTAGTGGGGGCCCAATACATATCATTTAGTATTCGGTACTTTGTAAGCTTCAGTCTATCTTGAGAAACATATCTGTGAGAGTCTAAGTGAATGGATTCCCAGTTCAAAATTCAACTTTTTCATCAAGCCCTCATTTCTAGATAACATCAGTTCCAAGTACTTCGTGCTCTTAAAGCTCCACTGTATGCCCATTGAGGGGATATCTTGTTTGTGACATCTGTGGTTCAGGGGGAAGACAGTAGTCTTATTTAGGTTGATTTTGTAATTAGAGCAGCTCCTAATTCTGAGATGATAGACAAAACAATTGGAAAGGATTTAGCTGGGTGAATCAGGCGGAGAAGCACATCATCAGCATAAGCAGATAACTTAAACATTTGAGTTCTTATGGGGATCCTTTGTACTCCCTCATTAGTCTGTAACCTAAATAATAACGGTTCCAAATAAATATTAAACAGCAAGGGAGAAAGGGGGTATTCCTGTCTAATTCCCGAGAGCAAAGAGAATCTTTCTGAAAGGATCCCATTGCAGTATATTCTAGCCTGAGGATTTTGGTACAAGGATACGACTCAGCTAAGAAATTTAGCCAGAAAGCCAAATTTGTGCATGGTTAAAAACAGGAATTGCCAATCCACATGGTCGAATGCCTTCTCCGCGTCCAGAAACAGCAGGCCAGCTGGTATGTCAGAATTTCTGGACGCAGAGAAGATGTGTGCTAATTTCCTAAAGTGGTCCATCGAATGTCTCCCCTGCATGAAGCCCACTTGGTCTGCATGAATAATGTCTGGAAGTACCCCCTTCAGTCTGTTAGCGAGAAGTTTTGCTAATATTTTTATGTCACAATTCAATAATGATATTGGACTGTAGCTACTTGTCAACTCAAGGTATTTATCCGGCTTATGTAAAACAATTATAATAGTCTCCAACAGGGAGCTATCCAGTGGGATCCCTCCTAAAATCCACTCAAATAGACGATTCAACCAGGGGGTCACTTGCTTACTAAAAACTTTCTGAAAGTTGGGAGAATACCCATCTGGGCCCGGAGCTTTATCTACTGTCAATGAAGATGTGGTGGATTGAATTTCCATCTCTGAGATGGGGGCCACTAACAAACCCTGTTGAGTTGGGGTGAGAGTCAGAAGAGTGACTGGGTAAAGGTATTGCTCTACCGTCCCTGGGGTAGGCCTATTAAGCATAGACTTGTACAGTTCCTTGTAGTATCCCGCAAATTTGGTGGTACTTTCTTTGGGGGCAAGGCAAAGAACACCCTTCTGTTGGGATCTGATACTCTGAACTATTCGGGAAGATTCTGCCTTTTTTAATCTCAATGCCAGGAAGTGACCTGCTTTCTCCCCTTGGTCAATATAATTCACCCCTGTTTTTAAGATAGCAAATTCTGCTTTCTCTCGAAGGAGTAAACTATATTGATCTCTCAATCCCACCAGTAGTTCTCTATCAGCCTTATAGGTAGAAGGGGACAGCGAAGCCTCTAGGGTACGTATTCTGGATAATAAAGAGAGGGCTTTTTGCTCCCTTTCCCTCTTCCGGCGAGATGCCACCTTATTGAACACCCCCTGCAATACACACTTTAGGGCTCCCCATTCAAGGTCTGGCCTTGTTGTGGAATTCAAATTCACCTTGTTATATTCCTCAATTTCTTGTGTAATAATGTCCACTATTTTAGACTCTTTGAGGAGCTGATTATTCAGCTTCCACAGTGAATCATTCAGCGTATCCACTGATAAAACCAGATCGCAGAGTACCACTGAGTGGTCAGAGATTAATCCGGGAGTTATCCCCGCAGACATGACTCCACGCGGGAGTGACTGGTTGATTAAAAAATAATCTATCCTGGATGAGGAGCCATGTATGCTGGACTGGAAAGTGAAATCTTTTAGAGTAGAGTATAATGTCCTCCAGGGATCAGATAGTCCCAGGTGATCTACCAGCTCTCTTATTGCATGTTGTGCTAGAGAGAGGCCCTGTCTTTTGGGGTCTGATTTGTCTAAATCAGATGAAAAGGGTAAATTCCAGTCCCCCCCCAATACATGGATAGGCCGTAAAAGGTGCCAGGGCCTGTAGCAAATTAGTGAAGAATAGTGGGAAGTCATTGTTGGGTCCGTATATACAGCCTAATGCCAGGGTAGTTCTCTCCAGAATTCCTTTTACAAACATGTAGTGCCTGTATGGGTCCCAAATAATCTGTTCAGACTTAACAGATATATGCCTGGCCACTAAGATGGCCACTCCTCAACTCTGGGTGCTGTCTCCTGCATCAAAAACTTGGCCTACATATTGTCTACGGAGGAGGGTCCCCTCTGATTCCAAAAGATGGTTCTCTTGGAGAAACATAAGTCCTCCTTTAAGCAAGCTGATGTGCTTCAACACCTGGTAACATTTTATTTTAGAGCGGAGCCCATGTGCATTCCAAGACACAAATTTTTTAACACCTGCCATGCCCGACCAGGAAGAATATAAAGACCAGTCGAGCCCCTATAACCTGCTGCATGATATACCTAAAATCCCAAGTGCCAAGCTGTACCCCCCTCCTCCCCATCCCTCCTGAAAAAAGCCCTCTTTCATACAATACATATAACAGTCCTTCTCTATCACAGTAACCCCTCCCTCCTTCGTATCCACCCCCAGAATCCTCCTCCCTTCCAAACAAATGACTCACTAGGGACCCGAAAGGAGGACCCCCCACCCCATCCCTTGAACTTTACAGTGCGTGACTCCTTCCACTGTGCAGCTTCTCCTCTCTCCTCTATTCCCCTCTCACTCTCCGAGTTTACCTGGATTCACAATGGTCCCCTTATACTGCAAACCCCAAAAATAATGTTTTCCCTTACAGCTGTGGTTGCACATGAAACCTCCTACAGAAATAGTAGTACAGGGGAGGCCTATAAGCTTACTGTTGTAAGTGCCCTTTATTTCAACAGCCTTTGTACATGCAAGGGGTCCACCCCTTTTAAACATGCCCTATTATGAGGCTTGGCCCAGATTATACCAGTAGGGGAAAATTAAACAAAGAGAGTGAGAAATCTAACAAAATAACTAGCACATCTCCCATTACGTCTGGTGTCCCCCTGTCTCATTCAGGCACAAGCTTGTCAATGGCAAGTCAGATCTGGTAATTGGCTCATGCAGAATCAAAGCAGCAAGCTCTCAGCAGTGCCATACCCAAAACCCCTTAAAATTAACTTCATATTGATAAACAGAGCGGCATAACATAAAGTATATGAAAAGAAAACAATGCAAGTAAACAAGTATTATTTCTCTCAGTCTGTACGCAGTCACATCATTCACAATGCATTCTGATTGTGTCAAATGCCGTGAGAAATCAAAATCATATCCCCATGAAGGCATAAATTCCATGAGTTCCGATGAGTCCAGATTAATTTAAAATTAGTAAGTAATATCCACGTGGAGTAGATTCCCCCAGTACATCAAAAATGACAACAAGGTAGAAATCCACCCCCAGCAAAACAGCATCCCCCAGAGATTTCTTTGCAAGGCTTATCAAACATACTCAAGGCTCCAGTTATTCATACTAAACACAGCACCCCATGACTCCAAATTAGGATCTCACCCATAGCAGAAAAGATTCAGAAGCAATTTCTTTGAATCTATCTCTGCAGATTTTGGGTCTTCCAGAGAGATCCATTTCCTTTCTATGGAGACTTGCACGTTAGTGTAGTACAACATCTGAAAGCGGATATTAGCCACTAGCAGTTTGGTCACCACACTGTGATAGTCATCCCTCTTCTGGTGCACTGGCGAGGGGAGGTCTTGGGTAATGTGAATTGGGGATCCTTCCCAAAGCACTTATTTTAACTCTTTAACCTTCACCAGCAGGTGTTGACATTCCTGATATTTGAGGAACTTGAAAATAAAAGTCCTGGGTTGAGCCCCTGGCAGTGGCATAGGCCTTAAGACCTGGTGGGCCCTTTCCACAATCTATTCAGGGCCAAAGGGAGAAGGGCCTGCTATTTTTTGGACCAGTTTCTGGGCAAACAGGACAGCGTTGGAACCTTCCTCATGTTCCGGGATCCCAATAACCACCACGTTGTTGTGAAGGCTTCTGCCCTCAAGGTCTTCAACCTTAGCTTCCAATTTAACAACATGTTGCCTGATAAGTGCCATAGCCAGGTTGATTCTCTCTACTTTGCTGTCTAAATATGTAATGCATACCTTGCAGTTGCTGGTGCATTGTGCTAGGTCCTCTAATTTGTTAGTCGCCGCTTTCACTTCCTCCATCAGCGAGCGGACCTGCTCCCTGAAGGGACGAAATTCTTCAAGAAATCACTCTAGAGACAAAGGAGTAGGCTCTGTGGTTGTGGTTAGTCATTGGGTTGCTGAGGTAGTTTGGGTCTTTGCTTTCTTTGCAGCTTTTTCAGGCATGATCGGCAGAGTTAGATGCTGCGGAACAGAGCACATTTCCGCCTCCATAGTAAGCTGATTACTCAGAATTTCACTTTTTGTGTACTCTTTAGGGTTGCAGCACACCAGTGCCACCCAATAGCAAGTAAGTTGAAGTAAAAGTAAGGATTTAATCAGAGTTAGAGGAGGGAACAGCAGGAGCGCGCGAGAAAGAAGCTATACAGTCCGAGGCATCATGTGATCTCATCGGGATTTTTCACTTTTTGAGTGCGTTATAATTCCACAATCATACATCTGACTGACATGGAAATTTTCAGATCCAGAGATCTATGGTAGATCTTTCTGCATTCCAAATTTCAGGCAAATTGGACAAATGGTTCAATAGTTATTAAAGTGCAGAATTTGAGGTTTAACATAGAAATGTAGAAATGACTACGCAATCTTAACTATAGTGACACTACCGTGCCACTATAATATCTCTCTCTATATATATATATATATATATATATATATATATATATATATATATATATTCAGTAAAAATTTTGCTTATTTGCCTCACACAGTTGCTGTACAATAATTTGCTGGGACTTTATAAAGACCACACTGTGTTCATAATACAAATTATCCTTATATGAACACACAGTACAGTTGACTACTAATATGGTATTAAATTGGTCAAATATCTGCTGTTACTACTTTTTACAGAACCACAGAGGATGCAGTATGCGTAAAGTGCGACTGTTTAACAATTCGTCTGCACAGCTGCAAAGCAATTCAATTCAGTATTTGAATAGACATTGTCTACTACATGATGTTTGCATGATGAGTCAGTCAGAAAGGCGCATGTGCTCTACCCACACGGAATGTTGGGATACAGGAATGGTGCATTATGGCTACTAGGAGGACAGGCTTGCAACACTGGATGAACATGTTACCATGATCCCTGTCCACACTTGGAAAGGTAAGCGCGTTCAAAACAGATCCATGTTGTAACCGTGCTAAAATCCTAATATTTTCAGGGTTCAAGCATGGTTTTCAAACACGGTACAGTGTGTAATGTGGATGCATAGTGAGTTCAGAGGGGCCGGTAATATTTTGGGCATACGATAATGTTACCAGCACCCTAGTGTGCACAGGGCTACAGGCACCAATAAAACTGTCACTTTATTATCAATCAAGCAGTATTTCCAAATAAACTCTTTACAAATACAAATAAAGTGTAGCCACCCAAATTTTTCCACAGGATTGTCAATACAAAAACTGAACAGAGGGTTACATGATTTTTACTTACCTTAGTAGGGAAAGTAACCTTAACTTAGCAAACAAACAGATTTACTAAAAAAATGAGACTGCCTGTTTTACTCAATTGGAGGATCATCACAATCTCTGTCAGCCTGTCCCAGCCCAGTGACCCCACTACCACAAGCCAAACCCTGATCTCAAATTACCTTGTGCTCCAATAAAGTCTGATAGAATTCAGTAGAGAAGCTATAAAACAAAGTTCACTTACAGCTGTGCGTCAAAGAATCTTCAGTTGCTGATTTAAGACTGCTGCCTGGAGAACTACATAAAAAAATCATTGAAGACTTTAATAAGTATTGGAGCACTACACCCCTGCCAACAGGGCATTGTTTAGATAAAATGTGTAAAAAGAGGGTTTTAGGTGTCCTTTAAGACTAAAACAAGCTGCCTGCGCTGCTTGTACTGAGCGTATCCACTGATTGTAATTTAAGCTGGCATGAGAATGCTGCATGCAGGAAAGGAACTCTTTCTCTCACCCCCTCAGTGTAGTGATTTTGGTAGTGGAAAGACCATGGTTCAACTCCAAAATTGTGCTTCAGTGGGAGTCTGAAGTGGCCTTTTTTTCCCAAGTGATAGGAAAGACGTCTGCAGGGCTCCAGCCCCTGCAGCCATAAAAAACTTTAACTCTTTTTCCTGTGTACTGTTCTTCAACAGCACAACTTTACCATACATGCCTCCCTTCTTTGTTCAGTTTCACTGACTCAACCCCCCAAGCCCACAAACATGAAACTCTCTCCTCCCTGCACGTTCCACCATGCCTGATGAAACTGAGCCGCTGGACTGCAATTTTACCTGTCACTTTTTAGCTCATATTCTTTGTGCATGGTTGTGAGCCAAGCCCTTTTAGGGACTACGTGTAGCCAGTTCTGTAACAGCACAGATTAGTAGATGCCAGGACAGAGGGCTGGAGACAAACACTGCTCTGACTGTGAAAGTGTGAGGCAGGAGACAGCAACTCAGCAGGGATTGTGTTTCAGAAAGACCAAAGTAGTTTTTACAGGGATTGTCAGTTTTTAAACTGTTTTTTTATGGTCATTTGTAAATGGCAGTTACTGATAGTGCAGACAAATAGGAAGCAAGTCCCACTCCTTCAGAAAGCATCTGTTAGCAGTGTGTGGCAGAGGTTATAGAGGAAACAATGTAGTTCAGAGTAAGCACTCGCGCCACCAGTAGCAACAGATTAATTTTTTGTGATTTTTTTTTTATAATGGAGTAGCTCATAGTGCAATTTGTAAAACTTCAAGGGTTAGAATGGAAGGAAAAAGACGCAGTCCACAGAATGTAATTCAGTTGCAGTAACCGGGACTGCTATTTATTCTTCTTTGAACTTCCATAAAGAGTCTTCAAAGGGGATGTAGCATACGATTGACAAATGCCAATTTAAATCATTAACCTCATGAATACTGATAAGGCCCCGGAAACAGAGAATTCAGGAACATATTAGATCAATACTTAATAACGATCAGGATACACCAGTGGGCATACACTTCTCACTTTTCCACAATTCAACATCTAATGGTTTGAAATTTATGGGCATCGAGCATGTTGCACCATTGTCTATAGGGGGCGATAGATCTAATGTTCTTCTTAAACAAGAAAGCATGTGGATCTTCAAAATGAATAGTGTAAAACCTAATGGTTTGAATAAGAGATGGGACATCAAACCATTTCTCAAATAATGCACCAGTTACAGTATTTGGATATGTGTTTGTCTTTTTGCCTCTTTTCTGTTATTTTTCTAGCTTACTAGAAAAATGGATGCTTTACGGTTTTTTACATTATTTGTAGAACCATTATATTGATAAATGGTACTAACCTTTGAAATTTATTAACATAATTTATTGTTCACATTTTAATAATTTGTTTATTAATTTATATCTTATTTTCTTTTTTGTTAGGACATTGAATGTTGATTTTCAAGTGCACTTGGATCTTTTGAAAAGCATATAAATGTGTATAAAGTTCATGGTTAAGCAAAAAAACAAAAAAGAGGAAAAATTCTTCTCTTAAGATTAATTGTTTTTGGATTTTTTAATATTTGCTTTTGGTATTTAATATAGATAAGGAATACTTTTTAAATTTAAAATTATGCACTTTAGACACTTTGGTGTTAGAAATTTAGTATTGTACTTTAAGGTTACTAGACTTACTCCCTCATCAATATTCATGAGGTTAATGATTTAAATTTGCATTTGTCAATTGTATGCTACACCCCCTCTGAAGACTTGTGAGAGTCGAGGTGCTAGGGCTTTTCTTTTTTGTAGAGGATACAGCTTGTCACCGTTTGTATACACATTAAATCTTTATGGAAGTTCAAAGAAGAATAAATAGTCCCGGTTACTGCAACCAAATTACTTTCTGTGGACTGCGTCATTTTCCTTCCATTCTAACCCTCGTAGTTTTACAAATTGGTGTAAAGGTACTGTTGTGCACTACTGTTTGGTTGGATTCTTTACTATCAGGGTTGGCCACTCTGTTTCTGTTGTGCTGCACAGCTGGTTCCACTCTGTTTGATTTTTTGCTGCATTCTGTCATTGGATTCTGTTTGATGAGCTTTTGTAAACGCCACTGAACATGGATGTTGCAAGGGGGTAACGTTGTTGGAACCAGGTATTACCTTTAAAGAAAATTTTCCTTTGCAAACTTTGTGCTTGTGTTCTGGCTTTCTCAAAAAGTAATTTTTTTGAGGAACTTAGTTCTTTATAATGAATTCAGCTAATGAAGCCACAGGTTTGAGTCCAGGTGCAAGCCATTGTTGGGAACGAGTGGAGCATACTAATTTTGAAGAGAGAAGAAAGGTGTAAGGGAACAATTTAACCAGACCGAGGATAAAGGTAATGATAACTGCAATTGTGGAGAAAATATTAGAAGTGCATTCATTAGACTTGAGACACTATTAACTAAAGACTCTGAGATAACGTTCAATATTAGCACTTTGGAGGAGTACTTAAGTTGAGGTCAAGCCCCAAGAGGCTTAATAATTACTGTTGTGCCTTCATGTGGTTTAGAGAATTTCCAGTTTAAAGAGGACTGGCCAAAAGCAGCAGCCACATTTTCTAAAGTCTTTTTGGAATTGCTCATTAAGGATGATCTGTTCAAATATACAGAACTACAAAAAGAACTGGATCAGATAAAAACTAACATTCAGAAGTTTAAATCAGATATTGAATTTCAAAATTTTAACATCCAACTTGAAAATAAGATAAGAGACCACGAGGCTGAAGTAATTCAAAGAAAAATTATGAAGCTAAAAAGAGATGCAGGAGATTATACATGAGGAGACATACTAAGCTGGGGCAGACAAAGATCATGAAGCAGAGGCAGACCCTGCTCGAGAGTCAGGTTTTCAAACAGCTCTGACAACATAAACACACAGGCTAATAATATATCAGGAGGCAGAATCTCGAATAGTAAACAAACACCTGGTAGAAATCAAGGTTTTCAGAAATGTCCATTCCAAACAGACACAGAAAAAAGAAAACCAGATGAGGAAAATGCCGGTGAAGGCACCAGCATAAATTCAGGGACAGAAAGAGTCTTGAGAGAGAGAGAAAGAGGGACATAACTTACAGATACTGAATTTATCTGAGAGAAGATTAAATATACATGAAGAAACAGTACTAAAACGGGGGTTAAGTTTTATCCCTACACCACAGATTAATGAATTCCAGATTTTTGTAGATCTCCAAAAAATTTTCAGAAAATTGCATCTAAAATTATATTTTTCAAAACAGAATTTAATTGTGCCTTCAACTGAGGAAGATTTAACAGGTGTTGAAATGGGTCACGATTCCACAGAAATTGGTAACTGTCCCGATGACTTAGACCTGGACTTACTTCTATTGGAAATAAATCGAAAGGATTTAGGAAATAATGTCTCCACTATATTTCCTTGCATCAGCGAAACATCAGATTTTTCAACTGATTCGGGGCTGAAAACACCGACTGTGAATAATGTTGACATTATCTCAGGACAAGGTGAAACACTGAATTTTGGTCTTGTTAGCTCAGCACTCGAGACATTAGTTGATGACAGCATTGAGATCTTCCCCAGTCCGAGTCCCACCAGAGGATGTGATGATTTCGAACAGAATTTACAAGTCCTCGAAACACTTCTTATGGAATGAGAGATGCCATCAGATCCAATTGCCACCAGGACTTTTAGAGGTAAAAATATGCTCGATGTGGGACCTATTTTTAAAAACATGAGAAAAAATCTATTTCACAATGTGTCTGAATTCTGTCCCAAAGTTTATAATAATACTTTAAATGTATATAGGAAAACTGTGATTAAACAAATATCTGAACTTTTGAACAATGATGCTGTTTAGAGAAAACAAAATCTTAATTTTGCAGAACGAGAAGCTTTAAATAGACTTAGCCAGGACACCACAATAGTAATTAAACCAGCAAATAAGAGTGGGAAAATTGTGTTAATGGAAAAAAGATTTTTACAGGAGATTAGTTTGGAATTTATTACTTAATGAAGTGAATTACAAAAAATTACCCTCAAATCCCACTATCCAATATAGGAAAGAGCTGAGCATATTACTTAGAGAAGCAGCAAATGAATCTCAAATCACAGAAGCAGAGTTTGGCTTTTTATGGAATGAGTACCCCAGCATACCAAATTTTTATGCACTGCCAAAAGTGCATAAAAATTAAAAAAAAATCCACCTGGGTGCCCAATAGTTTCAGGAGTGGGCTCACTGTCACAGAACCTGGGCAAGTTTGTAGACTTTTTTTTTTTTTTGCAATCATTAGTAAAATATCTTCCTTCTTATATTCAAGATAGCTCAGATTTTCTGAGAAAATTGAGTGACTTTAGGTGGGAACCTGAATACAAATGGTTAGGAATAGATGTGGAATCACTGTACACCAGCATACATCATGCAGATGGACTTAAGACTATTGTGAAGTTTTTTAGAATTCTATAAGGAAGAATGTGAGGTTCCAAGTAGTTTTATTTTGAAAGCATTAACTTTTATTTTGACACATAACTACTTTGAATTTGAGGAAACCTTTTTTGAGCATAAATGTGGTACAGCGATGGGTGCCTCTATGGCACCCAGTTATGCAAATCTTTTTCTAGGAAGCTGGGAAGAGTCCATAATTCAGTGTGAAAAACAAATCCTTTATTTCATAACATCATAAAATGGTATTGTTTTATTGATGACATCATTTGCATCTGGAAGGGCAATGAAAGTGAGGCGGACGCATTTATTCAGTATCTACACAAAAATGACCTGAACTTGAAATTTACATACAAGTTTGACCAAAAGTCACTCAGTTTTCTAGATCTTGATTTGGACATTAACATAAACACAGAAAATCAGCACTGTATAAGAACAAAGACCTTTAGAAAAGAAACAACCACAAACTCAGTGCTTCATGCAGCAAGTGTCCACCCTCCAAACTTGAAAAAAATCTATACCTTACAGCCAACTGCTACATATTAGAAGCAACTGTAACTCTGATTTGGACTTTGATATACAATCTAAAGAACTTTTGGTTAGATTCCAGGGTAGGGGATATGATTCCAAGATGTTACAAGATACTTATGAAAGAGGGGGAAAAAATTGATAGGAATAGGACACTAGAACAAAGAATTGACATTGACAAAAGTAAATCATTGTGCGTATTCATTACAGAATATAACCATGTTGCAGGATGTATAGAGAATATCATATTCTGCAACTGGCCAATTCTGTCGGGTGATGAACAGGTGGAAAGTGTGGTGGGAGTCAAACCTCACATCACCTTTAACAGAGCACAAAGTATTAAAGACAGATTGGTACATGGCAAAGAGAAAAAGACCACAGTAGAGGGAAGGAGCACTTGGCTTCCAAAAAGAACAAAAGTTTTTTCACTTGTAAAAGGTGTAACATCTGCAAATATGGAACTAATATTCATGACATATTTTTATATCCCAGAGAACCAAATAAAAAAGTTGAAGTGAGAGAACTCATAACTTGTGATACCCCATATGTGGTTTATGCCCTCTGGTGTACCTGCAGTTTGCTTTATATTGGCAAAACAATAACGCTCCTGAAACAGAGAATTCAGGAACATATTAGATCAATACTTAATAACCGTCAGGATACAGCAGTGGGCATACACTTCTCGCTTTTCCACAATTCAACATCTAATGGTTTGGAATTTATGGGCATCGAGCATGTTGCACCTTTGTCTATGGTGGGCGATAGATCTAATGTTCTTCTTAATCAAGAAAGCATGTGGATCTTCAAAATGAATAGTGTAAAACCTAATGGTTTGAATGAGAAATGGGACATCAAACCATTTCTCAAATAATGCACCAGTTATAGTATTTGGATATGTGTTTGCCTTTTTGCCTCTTTTCTGTTATTGTTCTATCTTACTAGAAAAATGGATGCTTTACGATTTTTTACGTTATTTGTAGAACCATTATATTGATAAATGGTACTAACCTTTGAAATTTATTAACAATAATAATGTGTTCACATTTTAATAATTTGTTTATTACTTTATATCTTATTTTCTTTTTTGTTAGGACATTGAATGTTGATTTTCAAGTGCACTTGGATCTTTTGAAAAGCATATAAACGTGTATAAAGTTCGTGGTTAAGCAAAAAAACCAAAAAGAGAAAAAATTCTTCTGTTGCAAAATTATTTGTTTTAGGATTTTCGATATTTGCTTCTGGTAATTAATGTAAATAAGGAATACTTTTTAAATTTAAAATGATGCACTTTAGACACTTTGGTGTTAGAAATTTAGTATTGCACTTTAAAGTTACTAGACGTACTCCCTCATCAATATTCATGAGTTTAATGATTTAAATTGACATTTGTCAATTGTGTGCTACACCCCCTTTGAAGACTTGTGAGAGTCGAGGTGCTAGGTGTTTTCTTTTTTGTAGAGGATACAGCTTGTCACCATTTGTATACACATTAAATCTTTATGGAAGTTCAAAGAAGAATAATTAGCAGTCCCGGCTACTGCAACTGAATTACTTTCTGTGGACTCTGTCTTTTTCCTTCCATTCTAACCCTCGTAGGTTTACAAATTGGTGTAAAAGTACTGTTGTGCACTACTGTTTGGTTGGATTCTTTACTATCAGGGTTGGCTGCCCTGTTTCTGTTGTGCTGCACAGCTGGTTCCACTCTGTTTGATTTTCGCAGCATTCTGTAATTGGATTCTAGTAGCTCCTAGTGCCCTTCTCCCCCACCTGCCAAGTCAATACCCACTGATTATTTTTTTTATTTTTAAATTGTGTCTTTTGTTTGGGACAAGCATGGAATGGTTCAGAGCCACGATAACTGAATCAGGAGCTAAAAGAGTGGACTGACAGATAGGATGGCTAAACAAGCTGACAGCTGGGAGAAACAGGATTCAGAGAAGGTGCCAGTTTATTTAAAAGTATTCATGATACAGTACTGCTTTGCTATTGTGTGCTAGTAAGTATCTATGGCGCTGTACTGGATATATGGGCTAAGCGATGGGGAAAATGGCAGCTGTATCTTTTTTAAAATTCTTTTGGCTCATAGATTTCCTTACAGTCCTGTGTTCTGCTGGTCAGTACTTGTTTTTAGCCATGCATTACAGACTTCTAATGCATGGCTAACAACCAATCAGGACGCATGATTTTCCTTCCCCATTTTATAATAAAGAACAGAACACTCCAGTATGGACACTTTTGTAGCTATTCCCCTCATGAAACCTACTACAAAGATTGTGATTATTGTGTTTCATAGACACCTAGAAGTTGATGGCAGATAAGGACCGCAAGGCCCATCCAGTCTGCCCATTTCTTCTACGTAATCAATATGCCATAGGCCTTTACTCTGTCAAAGGCTTATCTATTAATACTCATCTGTATTTCTCCCTTATGCCTATCTCATGCCTGTTTGAAGCCCTGCACTGTATTCATATCCTCCACTTCCTGAGGTAGGCCGTTTCATGCATCCACTGCTCTTTCTGTGAAAAAGAACTTCCTCACATTACCCCTTAATCGGCCTCCCTCTAATCTCATGCTGTGTCCTCTTGCCCTGCTATTTTTCTTATAATGAAACATTTTAGACTCTTTCATCTTGTTAACACCCTTAAGATGTTTGAATGGTTCAATCATATCACCTCTCTCCCTCCTTTGCTCTAGGGTATACATATTGAGTTCCATTAATCTGTCCTCATATGTTTTCTGATGCAGTCCCTGCACCATTTTGGTTGCCCTTCTCTGGACTGCCATTCATTTTGTTAATGTCCTTGTGAAAGTGTGCCTCTAGTACTGCACACAGTACTCCAGATGGGGCCTAACCAGTGTCTTGTAAAGAGGGATTATTACTTCCCTCTTATGACTTGTGATACCCCTACTAATACACCCAATATCCCCCTAACCTTATCTACTGCTTTAGTGGTCTGCTTGAATGATTTCAGGTTATTTGTGATGACGATGGCCAAGTCTCTTTCTTCCCTTGTGATTGCCAGCAACTCCCCTCCCAACATATAGGTGACTTCAGGGTTTCTCTTTCCTATGTGCATGATCTTGCACTTCTTTGCGTTAAACCCCAGTTGCCACTCTTCTGACCATTTTGCCAGTTTATCCAGATCTCTTCTTATTCGTCCCACCCTATCTGGATCATCTACTGTGTTGCAGATCTTGGTGTCATCTGCAAACAGACAAACCTTACCCTCCATTCCATCTGCAATGTCACTGATGAAGATATTGAAGACTGGCCCCAGGACTGATCCCCGAGGTACCCCACTTGTGACTTGCATCTCTTCTGACTGTATACCTTTTACTACCACTCTCTGTTTTCTGCCTGCCAACCAGTTTGACACCCAGTTGACCAACTTCTGACCCACCCCAAGCCTACCCAGCTTATTAATCAATCTTCTATATGGAACAGTATCAAAAGCATTGCTGAAGTCAAGGTAGACGACATCAACTGCACCTCCTTGGTCCACCATTCTGGTTACCCAGTCCAAGAAATCTATGAGATTAGTTTGACAGGACCTTCCTGTTGTAAACCCATGCTGTCTTGGATCCTGTGTGCCTATGGATTCCAGGAGCTGCACTATCCTTTCCTTAAGGAGTGCCTCCATAATCTTGCCCATTACTGAGGCAAGACTGACTGGTCTGTAGTTCTCTGTCTGCTGCCTGTTACCACTCTTGTGGAGCGGGATCATATGAGCCCTTCTCCAGCCTTCTGGGACCTCTTCTGTGCTCAGAGACTCACTAAACAGTTCTGATAATTACTCTGCTAGTTCCAACCTTAGCTCCTTTAGTACCCTGGAATGTATGCTATCCGGTCCCATTGCCTTGTCCACCCCAAGCTTAGCAAGCTCTTGTAGGACCCTTTCTTTTGTGAAGGGACTTGTGCACACCTCTTTCCCCCCCCCCCACCACATCCATGGTGCTGAGCTGTGGGCCCTGTCCTACCTTCTTCTCAGTAAATACTGAGCAGAAGTATCTATTTAGGATAGACGCTTTTCCTTGTTCCTCCTCCACACACTCCCCCTTATCCCCTTTGATCTTAGCAATACCTCCTCTGGATTTTCTCCTTTCAATAATGTATCTATAGAAAGTCTTATCCCCTTCTTTTACTGTTTGTGCTAGTGTTTCCTCAGTTTGGGCCTTTGCCTGCCTTACTGCCTTCCCTGCTTCCCTTAGGGAAGTTTGGTATGCCTCCCTATCTTTGCCTCGCCGCATTCCCTTATATTTCCTGAAGGCAAGCCTTTTGGCTCTGACCTTTGTTGCTACTGTTTTCAAGAACCAAAGTGGTTTCCTCCTTCTTTTGCTCTTGCCTTTCTCTTTAACACAATGGGATGTTGCTTCAAGTATTTTATCCTTAATGCTTGCCCCTTTGCCTATACCCCCTGACCTGTATTTCTTCTTGCCAGGGCTAGCTTAACTCTGTTGGCCATCTTATCAAAGCCAGCTCCTCTGAAGTCCCATATTTTTGCATTGGAATGGGATGATTTAGTTCTAGTGGCCAAATTGAACCATACCATATGATGGTCACTGGCACCCAGGTGACTTTCTACCTGGAGATCTGTGATCCTTTCCCCATTAGTCAGTACTAGATCTAGGATAGCCCTGTCTCTTGTAGGTTGTTCTACCAGTTGTTTGAGGCCCTCTCCCAGCAGGGAATCCACTATGTGTCTAGTTCTGGTGGATGTTCCTGCTGGCATTGACCAATCTGTATCTAGCATGTTGAAGTCTCTCATTATCAGAACCTCCCCTTTAGCTGTCATGTTTTGTACATCTTCTAACAGTAATATGTCTATGTCCTCCCCCTGGTCTGGAGGCCTGTAGACAACCCCAGTTCATATGGCTGTCCCATTTCTTGTTTCCAGGGTGACCCACAGTTTTTCTAGCCCTTATGTGTATTCTGAATTTCTGTAGCTTTGATATTTTCATTGACATAAAGGGCTACTCCCCCCCACCCCCTTTTTGCACCTCTGTCTCTTCTGAACAGTACATAGCTGGGTACTGAAGTCTCCCAAGTGTGGTTACTGGTAAACCATGTCTCGCTAATGGCTACTATGTCCAGTTTAGCCTCTATCATTATTGTCTGCAGGTCTGGGATCTTGTTTCCCAAACTGCGGGCATTTGTGTACATGATTTTCCATTGGCCAGATTTTGGTGTGTTAGCTGTTGGGCGAGGCCTGGCGTTTGTCATATGGCAAGACAGACCATTTTCCTTACCTGGTGATGCAAATGAACTACAAACATGCTGAACTCCTGTTTGACCACTAACTGAGGGGGAAGGATGTTCTTCCCATTTGATGTATCAGGTGCTGCACCCCTCTCCCCATTGGCTAGTTTAAATATTCTGCAAAGAGGTCAAACTTCTGTCCCAATGCACTGACTCCCTCCTTAATGAGATGCAGTCCATCAAATTTAAAGAACTTTCGCTCCCAAAACTGGTGCCAGTTTACAAATGTGTGTCCTTTTTCCTGGCACCAGCCCTTCAGCCACATGTTTAGCTCCCCTATCTACCCTTCTCTGACCTTCCATCCATTTGCCCCCCTCTCCTAGACCAGCAGGATCACAGAGTAGGAGATGCCGGATGAAAACGGATGATAGTTTGTCTCCCAGCCTGGTCAGGTGTTCTTTGGTCTCCACAACTAACTGGCTAGAGAGATTGTTAGTCCTATGTGTACCAGGACATCGATGTTTTCTCCTGCTTCCTGCACAATTTCAGCAATGTGGTCAGTGTATCTCCACACTGATGTACCTGGGAGACATCTGACCATTACCCCCGGTTGGAGGTAGGTATCAACTGCCCGAATCATGGAGTCTCCTATGATCAGAAGTATTATGGATTTCCTTTTCGCTTTTTTTTTGTTTTGGTCCCTGTTTTGGGTGAGTTTTGTTGTGCTAGTTCCTGTGCTGCAGTGTCCTGCTCTGCAGTGTCCTCTGCCCCTTTGTTTGATTTTGGAGATAGAGGCAGATACCGGTTTGTAGTTTTTATATGGTTTGTGGAAGTAATACACTGGAGAGCACTGAGTGATGGGGCATCCGATTTGCCCCTCCTAACCACCTGCTAACCTCCCAGACCAACTACCCTCTGCAGTCAAGGTGCTTCAGTTGGATGTTGGGGAAATAGCAGGCAGGTCTTATAATATAGTTCCTTCTGAACATGTGATTTGAGGCACGCAATCTCTGCCCATGCTGCCTGTAGCTGAGCCCTTAGATCTGCAATGGTCCAACATGTAGGACAGTGTCCTAAATCCAGTATAACTGCCCTTTTGAAAAGTGTCACACAGTGCCTGCAGTTAATAATATCTATTCCACCTGAGCTGCCGAGCTTATAACCTGGTCTGAATAATTAGAAAGAGAAACATGAAAGAAAAAGTTTGATTTTTTTTTTGATTATTGTTTACTAAATGAGGGAGTAAGTGTTTATGACACCTGCTACTGGCTGTACCCGAAATGTAAGGTTTTGGACAGCCCTACTTTGATCATAGACTATGGACTGGGGGTTGGAAGTTCAGGGCCAAATTAAGACAAACTAAACCTGAGTAATACATTTACCTAGTAGGTATTTCTTGAGCAGGAACAGGGGGATCCTATTTTATCAGTGACAGCCCAAGATGTGTCACAAATAAGATTCTCAATGGCACCTGAGTGAGGCCTGTGACCAATTACCATGTGGACTGTGTCTGGAGTATGGCTATGGAAGTTACCAGTGCCCCCCCCCCAGATGTACTCTTTGTGAGGAGCATGGGCAATCACACAAAAATTGTCTATGGATGCCCCATAAAAGAGATGACCTTCTAGATCTGGATGGTTTGGTAAACCAAGGTCAGCAGTGTCATCAAGGCACAGCTCAGGAAGCACAGGAAAAACCAGGAGCAGTTGTAGAATTCACAAAAAGTGTTTATTAGTACTAGCAGTAACATAAAAAAATAAACATGTTCAGTATAACTATTTACAAAGGCAGAATAAACAGAGAAGATCCATCTGAGTTTTCCTTCAATCTCTATGCGTCTCCCAAAACATCGCAGCTTTAGTAGAGTATTTAGGCAAGCTCGAGGAAAACTTTTCGGGAACCCCCATTTGTAGCGGGTTACAAACAGTTGTCATTTTCCTTGCAAAACAAAGCTGAGTCCTTTGTTCAAAGATAGACCAGATGGCAATTATGCAAACAACAGATATGAATGTAATTACTAATGTTTTATACACTTATTAAAACTTTTATAGCCATTCCCCCTAGTTCAACCCCATCTGGTCCACCCCCCCAGACTCTTGGACATATTCTCATAAACCCAAATAAACTGTGCACATTTAAATCTATTACCATGCCCAAACATTTCTGCTTGTGTGACAGTTTAGAAATGTACTGTTAACTACTTGTACCTCAGGTTTTTACCTTTTTATTTTTGTGTTATGGTTAATATTGTTTTTGTTATGTGAAAATGCACTAGAAATTACAATATGAAATCATAAGAAAGCTTGTAATCCCTGTTGAACAGATGTATGTAAAAGTGTGATGTACTAGATCTGTACTCTTATGACTTGAGTAATTCAATAAAACAAAGTATAACAAAAAGAAAGTTGTCAGGTATGCCTCAATATCATCCGAGGGACATAACTTTGTATGTTTAATGTCTTTTAAGTTGCTTGTACCTTGCTGCTGTGGACCAGTGCCAGATCCTTCTACTTTGATAGTTTGCAAGGCATCAGCCAGTGCTGCTCCTGTCACTGCATCTCTTCTTTTCTTTGTTGCTCCTGTCACTGCATCTCTTCTCTTCTCTGCCTCTTTTTGTTGTATAGCCCACCGTTTGAAAAAGTCCATCAGGCTTTTAGGTTCTGTCACTGCCTGTTCTTTTTCCATAACTTGTGCTGGATGTACAATCTCAGCTTAGACTTCTGTCTCTGCTAGTTTGACTGCCATTCTCATGGTAACCACTCCTGGACTTGCTGCTGTAGAATCCATACCTTTCTGTATGCTTCCCTGGTACTAGGTCCGGTACCCATGCACAAAACTCCTGGCTTAGAGTATGCATGGCATAAATCCCACTTAGGCTGACACCATCTGTCATCGAGGCACAAGTCAGGAAGCATAGGAAAAACCAGAAGCAGTTGTAGAATTCGCAAAGTGTTTATTAGTACAGTGCTAGCAGTAACATAAAAAAAATAAACTTGTTCAGTTAGAATATTTACAAAGGCAGAATAAACAAAGATCCATCTGAGTTTTCCTTCAATCTCTGTGTCTCCCAAAACATTGCAGCTCTCTCTTAGGAGGCAGTATAGCACAGTGGGTTAAGGCTCTGAGTTGCAGATCTGAAGACCTTGGTTTGAATCCCACAGCCACCTAGGTGCATACTGTGTGATCCTGAGCAAGTCACTTACTGTAACTTGCTTGTGCTCCCAGGTCACATCTGGAAACAAGCTTCAGCTTAGTGTGTTACTCCTGGTTAAACAATCTTCCCTTCCCTTTCTCGTATAAGTCTTTGCAACCCCCCTCCTTAACAAGCATCCTTTTATTTTCTAAAATGTTCTTGTAAGTTTCAGGCAGGTGCAGCAAGAACACAATGTCCCAGAACTGTGGACCCTTCTCCACAGCTTCTGAAAAAGGGCTTAAAACTGCTCTCAGGTTAACCCCTTGAGTTCCTAACAGCTTTTTGCAATCATCTCAAACTACAATTATATACACTTCAACAGCAACACTATATAATTTCGACACGAAGGAATCCCAATAGCAGCCAAATTTCCACACAATGATTTGCATATATTTTTATACAAGCAGATATGCAGGGGAGGAAAAGACAGAAACAGCAAGGGAAGACTGAGAGACAGTGAGAGACAAAGAACTGTGAGACTGATGGGGTGATCAAATCCCAGGTCCCACAAAATTTTGGTTACGCAACCAGACAGACAAGAGACAGGAAAGGAAAGAAGAGATCCCTGCATTCAAGCTCTCCATAACAACTGAGACAGGGTCCCGCTCAACCTTGTCACAAGCAGCAAGGGGCTGCATCTACTGATGCTCAAGCACCAACCACAGGCCCATCCAAGGCCTCAGACCCTTCTGGTCCCTCGATCCACTGATCCAAGAATCAGCTGGGGTATCCAGAATTCAGGAAGATGGTAAAGAGTCAGTCTCTGTCCCCCCAACTCCACCACAGATGACAAGTACCTTTCCATGCACTGCCCCCAACCCCCACAGAGGAACAACATGCTGAACTTGTTGATAATTCATTTAAGTTATCTTCCCAGCAGCTTTTGGATGCAGAGATGCCCATTACACTCCCCCCTCCACTAAAAGTAGGTGCAATGCAGGCGATTATTAAAAAGAAAACAAGCATTTGTCAATGCTGAGAGTTCACTATTGGTATTGCTCTTGTACATGTCTCCCATATTTTTCTCTGTATATTCCTCTATCTTGCATTTTAAGGGTAGGTATTTGTTAGCAGTTTTGCTCCAGATTTTCAGCATGGGCTTTTTGGGATATCACCTCATGAACAGTGCCAGTATAATTTTGTTACTCAATCCCAAAAGAAGATTTCACACAGCGAGTGTGCCATTCAGTGCCACATGTGCGAAAACACATTTCGGGCATGATGTGAAAAATGACAGCTGTATTGTTCATGAGGATGTGTCAAGAAATGGCAATGTTGAAAATCTGGAGTGAAAATATGAAAAAGTGGCGAAGTTACAAGTGTGCATAGAAATTGTGCAACGCATGCTCACAACGCAGTCATTTTTTGGAATGTTTTCACCAAATTTTCAACATGACCTTTTTGGGACCTCCCCTCATGAACAGTGGCACTGAAATTTTGTTACTCTGTCCTGAAAGTTGATTTCACACAGCAACCGCACCATTCTGCGCCATGGGTGCAAAAACACATTTTGGGAAGAATATAAAAAATGACAGGTATACTGTTCATAAGGGGGTGTGAAAAAATGGCAATGTTGGAAATATAGAGTGAAAATCTTAAAAATTGATGGTGCTATGAGCGTGTATAGAAACTGCACAATGGACGCTTGTAGCGCAGTCATTTTTGGGAGTTTTTTCACCACATTTGCAACAAGGGCTTTTTGGGACCCCACCTCATGAACAGTGGCACTGTAGTTTCATTAATTGGTCCTGAAAGGTGATTCCATGCAGTGACTGTGAAATCACCTTTCAGGACTGAGAAACAAAATGACAGTGACGGTGTTCATGAGGTGGGATCCCAAGAACCCCATGTTGAAAATTTGGGACCAAGACTCCCAAAAATGGCTGAGATATCAACCTAAATTGAAACCCCCCCCCCATTCACTACCATTATAGGACTTGTCATTTCTTCAGTTTGTGGTCAGCTTTTGAAGAGTGCAGACATGTTCCCAGTTCACTGAAGATCACTGCTCCCCACCTCCTGAGGTATATATGGGTAATGGGGGTGTGGGGAGGTGGGGTGCACAGAGGGAGGGTGCAGGTTGGGGGAAGGGGCCAGCAGCAACAATGAGGGACCGTTTTCTGTCTTTTCAGGTCTAAAAAAAAGAGACTTCATGGGTCTGTTTTCTTTTTTTTACAGGGAAACTATGGATGTTGGCACTCTGGGGTGGGCAGTCAGTGTGCCAGAGTACTGGGGGGTTCAAGGGGGGACCAATGATGACCAGAGGATTGGGCACCCTGAGGTCGGAGGTTATGTGGGGGGGAGCATCCAACACCAGGAGTGGACATCTCGGTTTCGGAAAACCACAGCAACTTTATTAAAGGATGAGGGGATACAGACCACATGGGGATTGAGCACCCCAATGTTGGCAGGTGTGGGTCTACCAGCCATGATCACAGAGACAGTGGGACGTGGAGGAGACAGGGGAGGAAAGCACTTCCTCCCAGCCAGCGTGATCAGATCACGTTTACAGTAAAAGTGCCTTGGGGCACTCAATACTCCCAGCCCATATGGAGCTTAGGCTGTGGCCTGCTCCACATGGATGGGAGAAACTTTAGAACGGGAGGCAGCGGGATGTGGTGGAGACGTCACAAGGCAAACAGCTGTTTGCTCTGTGGTGACCTGCAGATGAAAGGAAAAAGCTGGCCCCGGATTGGTGCGGCTTTTTCTTTTCAAGTGCAGATCACTGCAGGCAAAACAGTGTCAGGACCCGCCTGACTGAAGATTGGTGTGATACGGTCAAGCCCCATGCAGAGCACTCTGCATCGGACAGACAGTATCACACCCCTCAAAGTCTACTATTCCAAGGAGTTCAATGCACATGTGCAAACTCAAAAAGGAATAGTTAGAAAGCCCAAGACTAAGCTTGTTAGAACAACTTTGGTCTCCCTGAAGAATAGACATGGTGCCCTACAGTAGCAAGGAGGTGAGAGAATGCAGAGGAGGAGCATTCGCTTTTGCTTCCTCTCACAAACAGTTCTTATCTGACCCCAAAGACTCTCAGCCCAAGGAACCTTCCTCTAGGAGTTGGAGGGGTAGAACCTGACTTCAGAGTAATAGGCCATGAGAATGGGGTATTTCATTTTTTGGTCCTTATGGCCTACCATGACAGTGTCAGTGGCTCAGTAGGTAGCATACTCACCTATAGGGCTAGAAGATCAGATGGTCATGGGTTCTAGCCCCATGCTAGGCACTTGAGGAAGTACCCATGACTGACACTGTAGTGCAGTACAAGGGGGGGTGCTGCACTGGTGAGGTGCTGTCCTTTGGATGAGACATTAAACTGAAGCCCCTTCTGTCCATCTGTGCTCACTGCCCAGGTGGAAGTAAAAGCTCTCATGGCACTTATCGACGAAGAGCAGGGGAGTTTCCCTGGTTTTATGGCTGGCATTTCCCCTGTCAGTAAATAGGTTCATTCAACCCCCCCCCCCCCAGGAAATACCTGAAAACAATCTATAATTACTGGTGACCCACTTTAATACATGGACTAGAGCCATGTTTCAAATACCATAATAACCTGTAGAACTGGTTATTACGGCATTTGCTTTCACTCATTTAAAGCGCATCACGTCATTGGCCCTATGTCTGTTTCTGGGCGGGCCAAATATCTGAAAAACGTGGCTCTGTTTTTCCATTATGGAGCACCCGCACCATACTCTGCCACTCACCACCCTGGTAGATACCTTTTAAATATATTTATTAGTTTATCTGGTTGATCCTACCTCTCCTAATTGGAAAATTTATCTGTTTGATCCTGCACTTCGTATTGTTGAAGCGGGGCTTGACAGCAGCTGCATCACAAACAGAGCATGTTGTGGATGGAGACACACTGTAACAAAAAGAAAAGAAAAAGAAACTTGGTGTGTGTGTGTGTGTGTGCGTGTGTGTGTTTGTATGTGTGTGTGTGTGTGTGTGTGTAGAGCAGCTCCAGTGGTGTTGACATCAATTCCCTTGCACCAGTAAATTATAAAAAATAATGCCAGTGCAAGGTGTGTGTTAGTAGGATTTTTCACACACCCTCCGTGTGTGATAATCTCATAAACCCCTCAAGCTTCATTATCGGGGTTTATAGATTAACACACACCTACACAGGCATTATTTTCTATATATTAGCTTAGTGTGCCTTTTCTCATCAAAAAATACAAGTAAATAAATACCTGCCACTGACCATTAATACCATAAATGTGAACAGTATCAAGACCTATAAAAAAATTGGTCTGTACCAGCACGGTGGAGAGACGGACCTTCTTTTTAGTCAATGGTATATTCCATCTGTAATTGGATGGGTATTTTACTAAGGGACATGAACTTTACAGTATCTAGATTGGTGTACATTCACCCCAGAAGGGTGCTATTGGTTGATATGGCATTTAATAATACCAGGTACTGCCTGATATGCGTGTATGTGCATCAGCCAATGGCACACAGGGCTGATATGTTGAAACAATTGCAGACATACCTGCACACATCATGGTGTGTAAATTATTTATTTACTTATTTAGTTTTTGTTGACTGGGAAAGGGAAGGTTAGGCAGTTCTGCCTATTTTGAGCAAACTGACATACTGAATCAGGTTAAGCTGTTGTTAGTACTCTTAGTGAATGGTGGACCTTTTGCTAGGACACTGGGGAACTTCTACTTTTCCTCACTAAGAATTTATCAATCCAAACATGTTTCGGTACAAAGAGGTTTATTCTGACAACTATGGAACAGCTGCCATTAGTTCACTGGTCCAGCAGATGACTCAGTGTGAAGGATGCTTGTGCGACATGGTGCTTGTGATACAATGGAAGAGGATATAGTTGGATGTGTGAGGCATTTCACACTCTCTGTTCTGATAATTATGACCTTTAGCATAAAGGAGGGAAAACAACTCTGTGGAGGAAACCTCTGGGGATCCAGGGCTTTAGGTCTGATTGAGACCAGCGAATGGATGTCTGCAAACTGGCAGTCTCAACTCCAGCAAGACGGAGGTTATGGTGATCGAGCCAGGTCATGGAGGTGACTCAACTTAAAGGAGGCTGCTCGCTCCAGTAGTTGATGAGCGTCCCTTGTCCTTGGTCAGTGGGGTTAAGGATCTTGGCATTTTTCATGATGACCAACTTACCCTTGAACAATAGGTGTTATCAGTCATTAGATCCTGTTTTTCCAATTCCAGGATATCACCAGAATCCCTCTGTTCCTGACGCCTGCTAAATTGGTTACAGTCATCCATGTCTTTATCACCAGCAGACTTGATTACTGCAATGCTCTGTACCAAGGGCTGTCTGGAGGATTGATGCATCGACCACAGCTAGTGCAGAATGCTGCAGCCAGGATGTTGACTGGTACCTCAGTGAGGGATCATGTCACTCCTGTTCTGCGTGCTCTGCACTGGCTGCCAATAAGATTGCTCATCACTTTCAAGATATGCTTGTTAACTTAAAGACCCTGCATGGTTCAGAAGCTAACTACCTTAAAGAGCTCCTGGGTCTGTATTGTTCTATATGCCCCCTACAATCTGTTGAGGCTGGCTTGCTTGTTGTACCCTCCTCCCGTCTTAAGAGATCTGGCGATACAGCATTTGGTACAGCTGCACCATTGTTGTGGAACTGTCTTCCACTTTATGTTCATGCAGCCAGCATGGCTAAGCCCTTTAAAGCCTTTTTAAAAACATTTCTGTTTGAGAAAGCCTTCAGTTTTATTTGAAAATATTTGATTTTATTCTTGGGGATGTTTTTATTCTAACTTGGTTATTTTACTATTTATTGTACAGCACTCTGAGCCCCTGGATAGGATGCTGTATAATCAAAATTTGCCTTGCCTTGCCTAGGTCACCATCTCTCAAGGTAACGTGATTGTCTTTTAGGTCTAGGTGTGATAGGAAACACTGAAAACCGGATACAGAAGACAAGGAAAACTGGGCAACTCGAATGGCTTGAGCTTTTGTGTGATTGAGGAAGGAACAGGGGATTGGCATACTTTTGAGGAAGTAGGAACTCACTCCATCCCTGTAATGGGATGATCATCCTCAAAGGTATCACAGAGCTGATATCGTATGACTAATGGACACATGGAGAAAGCTGCACCCTTGCAGAAATGAGGCTCGGCTCCCACAATAAGGACACCTCCTGTGAGGAGTTGAACTCTGCTATATAGGAATACCCAGCTTACTCACCTACAGGAATCCTAAACCCAGGTGGGTGTCATAGAGTTGCAGTTGTATGACTAAGGGAGCCCTAAGCACTGGGGCCCCATCCCATGGTTCAAAATCAGGAGCAAGGTGCCCAGGAGCAAGGTCCCACTAAATGAAGGGGTACAGTTAAAGACTGGGCATGTATATAGTAGGAGAAGCGGATGAATCAGTGCCAAGCAAATGAGCTGCCCAAGCACCTCCCGGGTTCAATACATTGAGGGTGTCACAGAGTTACAGTTGTATGACCAAAGGAACCCTTAGAGTGGATGCCACCCTTACAGTACACACAGTCTACAGGACAACCAAACTACCTTCAGACTACAGAACAGCTCAGGCTAGACCTACAAATTACAGCACAGAAAAGAAATCTGTCTGCCACTCATCTCTACCAAACTAGGTCCTCAAACTACCCTAGGGGAAAACGAGGCCCAAACTGACCCCAGAAGGAGTGGATGTAGTGCTAGGAGGAAGAGCACTGACAGAGGCAGGTCAGGAATGGATTTAATCGGTAAGGAGTCATATGGGTGAGGTAGTAAACCCTGGAGGGGTTCAGTTGGTTGCAGTACGATGCCAGATGGGGTGAAGCATACTGAACCCTGAGGTTATCATTGAGGTGAAGCCTGAATGACATTGGAAGCTCAGTTGCTATTGGGGTGCAAGCCTGGTAGTACGGGAGCATAAGTCCTGTAGTAGTGAGCAAGCCCAGTTGTTGTTAGGGCAAGAGCCTAATGGTCATAGGGGCATGAAGTCCCATGATAAATGCTTTCTGTACTTAGAACTCCGTACCCAGCTGCAATGCGTGATAAGAAAGGCTTAATCAAGATTTCTGGAACAAATCAAAAATATAAAGAATGAAATTAAGTATTTGCAATACAATAGAGCAACTTCTTTACAGCAAGAATTACGATTTGAAACACAAGGTACCAGGGCAACAAGGTACAACAGCAAGAGTACAAGGTACAAGGTACTACCTTTGACCCATTTAAAGGGTGTCAGGACAGAGTCACACATTGGGTATTCTCAGGTCTGAAAACCAGTTTGGGACAGGTTTCAAAAGAAAGACGCAATTTGATTGGTATAGTTGACACTCATGTAAAGTCCCTTTTTGGTCTTGATCCACAAGTACTGGAGAATCTGTCCTTTTGGGAGGACTGGGAAGTTCTGACTGCCCCAGTACAATTGAAACAGGGATTGACTACTTCAGTCACATTATCAGAAATGACTGAAACAGTTAAATCTTTGCACCTGAATAAGGCACCAGGAAGTGATTGGTTATCTGCAGAATTTTACAAGACCTTTGTGATGTTTTGGGCCTTGCACTGTAGAAGTATACTGTGTAATTCTGTATTGTCTTTGGGGGAAGTGACTTCCTCTATGTCAGAGGCATTACTAATCTTTTTATACAGAAGAGGAGACAGATTGTCTCTGAATAATTGGAGGCCCATCAGGTTATTGAACTTAGATCAAAAAGTTATCTCTAAAATCTTTTGCAGTAGATTAATAGCTGTTTTAAAGCATCTTGTGTTCTAATGCCAAACTTGTTCTGCCTGGAATAAATCTATTTATGACACACTGGTTGTGGTGCTAAAAATGTTTTAAAAAGTAAACAGTGATCATCAGCATAGGTAGTTCTTGCCGTAGATCAAGAGAAAGTTTTCAATCAGTTATCCTATACCTTTGTTTTTACAGGCTGCATAGCAAGAGCCATGCTGATGTATTGCAAACAGAGGAGGAGGAGAGAAAATAGGGGGTCTGGAAGGGTATGACTGGATACCGACCACATCACATAACGTGTTTGCTTCATGCAGCGGAGTTGGAGCACATAATGAGTATCTGTGAATCCGTGTACTTCTTTTCTCTCTCTCTCTCTCTCTCTCTCCCTCTCTCTCTCTCTCTATTCCCCCCACACACTTTTTTCTTTTGCGACTTCCCTAGCCCTATGCTTATCTGTACTTTCTCTTCCCATGGTCCACACATTCAAAATAGCCTCACTCGCAGCCACTGGTCACACCCTCCTCCTGATCACTGCCCCCAATTCACAATCACATTTGAACTCCGGTCCCACCATAAAGCGGTGACACCAAAGTCGCCGACATCCCCTACATCAACAGACACAATGCCGGGTGCCAGCATTGTGCTGTCGGTTTTCCCATGTGTTTTCTTTGGAGGGCTGCGCCCCCGAACCCACTACGTGAGGGGCTCCTCCCCCATGCACCCCCTACATATTTTAATAACCAACTCCAAGTCAGAGTTGTCTTGGGGAGGGGGCCAAACACTGGGAGATGCAGTGCCAGTGTCAGCAGGGACCATTACAGCGACCGGACGATTTCTGTCACTGTAATGGTCTTCGCTGTGAGAGTTTTGTTGTTTGGTCAGTATACCATGTAGTCCTACCCTCCACTGCCAATCTTGCACTCCTCCAAATTGGCGCTCCTGATCCAGTTACATTTGTACACCCATGCGCTGCTGCTGACTCCCCCTTCTAGCACTGCCTCCTGGTCCACATTCATAGTCTGCTACATGAAACTATAGCTTGCTTTGTCCGAGTCTTCCATTCTTGTCTTCAGTGGGTAGGGCTTCAAATGTGAACCAAGGGGCAGTGACTGAGTGGAGGGCAGGATCAGAGGCAGTATGTGGGAGTACAAATGTGTGGACCAGGGACTGCAATCGGGAGGAGGGCAGGCTCAGTGCTGAAAGGTGGGAGAGGACTTAGTAGCCTAGGGGCTCCCTTTTTTTGTTGAAGTGAGAAGCACTGTGCATGGAACTGCCATGAGGAAAGTCTCTTTTTCTGTTTCTGTTTCTCTACTCCTACATTGGAGTAAGCTGTGGGCCAGTCCCTCAGCGTGGCTGCCAAGCCACTGACATTGCTGGCCCACTGCTTCCAGCACTCCTTCCAGCAGATTAAATTCGTTCCATGAGCAAACATGCTCTCTGACCCCTAACCCTGATTGCGGCCAATCAATGTAATGAACAAATATGCAGCTGCCACTGTTACAGATCCCTCAGTGGTGGCTTACTCTGCTGTGTCTCCTCTCTTTTTCTGTGCCCTGAGACACAACCCCCACACTCCATCCCTCATTACAGGCAGCAAGCCTGATCGTGGTCCTCCAGTGTGCAGAGGAGCCATGATTAACTTTTTGTGGCCATCAACATCGAAGATCACAGTACCAGCCTTGCCTTCTTGAAAAACCAAAAAACTAGTCACAAAGACAACCAAGCTGGAGAAAGCAGTCTTACACTGATCAAATCATTGTGCAAACTCCGTATTTATCACTGCTGTTTCAAACAGGTGTGAGATAAAAAACCAGCTGCCATAGACAAGTAACAGGTAAGCTGGGGTACTAAATCCTAACATTTCATTCAGGCATGTGCTTTTTCAAAGGATTATTGCCCTCTGCAGTTAATCTTCATTTATTCCCCACCTTTGGAGTTCCAATACAATATTTAAAGTGATACAATCAATACAAGTGTCACACTTGTGACAAACCATAAATACAGACATATTACATACAAGCGACAGCAGAAAGCATAAATAAATATGAAAAATCAGACTCTTGGGTTACTGGACACAATGATGAGGTGCCCATTTGTTTTGTTTTTCATGAAGTGTCTGATTTACCATGTGCACTGACTGCAACTCTGAGCGCTCCCTGGTTGCTGCCTTCTGACCAGTAATTGTGGCCTCTAAGTCATGGGGAAGGGAAGGAACTGGGTGAAGCTGGATAACATGTGGTATGCTGGCAAGGAAGTGACTACATCCTGTGGGGAGCCAGGTAAATGGTGGGAAGCGGGAGAAGCAGGTAGACATGCGGCTCGCTGGCCATGAAGCTGCAACCTCTGAGGGAAGTCAGATAACCACACAGCGGAGGGGTTGGGAGGGTCACATTTATAATTAGTCTTTGGTAACTGGGTAAGGCCCACTAGGCACAATTGCCTGTTGTCAGGGGCAACCTGGGAGCACTAGGGAGGTTAAGTGGAGGTTGTGGGAATCAAACCCTGGTCTGCTGGATATATCAAGCTCATTCACAGTTTGTTAGTCTAACCTCTAGGCTATACTGCCAGCCCCATAAATAAAATTAAATAAATTAAAACTGATTCAAATTATAATTAAATAAAACTGATTTTCTATATTTTCATTTATTTTGCTCATTCACAACCATTATGAAGTGAATCAATCGGTGCAATGTACTTAACATTTCTGGTAGTAGCAGATGTCAGTGTTTACCAAGGTAATAGTAAATGTTCTTTGCACATCCCGAGAGGCATGAAAACCCTTTAACATATCAAGGATATTTGGAGGCTGCTTTTCTCTTGTCACTTGCCACCTGTGACAAACGTTTCCTTTTTACAGGAGACAGTTGTGTGGAAAAAAGAGATCTTACCTAAGAAGTCCTTCATCTGTACTGATTTCTAATGTCAAATGACAAATCTGCTAGAGTACTGAATCCCGGTGAAATGCCATTGCACTAGAAAAATCATAGATTGTAGTCAAGGTCAGTGGTGGATTTGTAGGGGGGACTAAAGGTCTAAAGTCCCTCACACTGACATTTCACTCAGAAGTCAGGACTCAGGACCCTAGCTGTCTTGAGAAAAAAAAAACTACAATTATGGCTGCATTGCAGAGCTATGCTGATGTATTGCAAACAGGAGAGGGAGCACGGTCAGAAAGTACGTAACCAGCTCCGACATAAATTACCTGCTTCACGGCTTGGCTAAAACAAAATAAGCTCCTACTTAGCACTAGCAAAACAGTGACAATGCTCTTCGGGACTTCACCTAGGCTAAAAGCTTATCATATGGGACTTTCTCTTCATGGACCTGCTGGCCTAAACCTGGATACTGTCTCATCCTTCAGATACCTTGGGATGACACTTGACCCCTTATTGGACTTTGATCTTCACGTTGTAGCCACTTGTAAGGCGGTGAACAGTAGACTTGGCCTGGCATACAAGGTTAGATCTTCTCTAAACTCGACAGCCAGGCTAACCATTGCTCAGGGAATTCTTTGACCTTGCCTCAGCTATGGCTCTATAGTCTGCCTTAATGCCAGCAAGCAAGTAATCCAAAAATGGAGTACTTGTTATAATAGTATCTGCCACTTCGCTCTTGCGGCTCCTAAATTAACACATCACTGTCAACTTTATTCTACTCTCAATTGGCTTGCCCCATCCTCCTATCTTCTGTACACTGCAGGTTGTCTGGTTGATAAATTAATCTGGAGTAGTACTCCAAGGCCCCTTGTAACTCTACTAAAACATCCTGACTTGCTTCATACTCTGAGATCTACCGTACACGCTTCCTTTGAAACTCCCAGATGTCTCACCAAGAAGGGTGAACTTACATTTGCCATATCTGCTCCCAGAGTGTGGAATCACCCTGCTGCTCCATGTTAAACAATCTGATACTCACCGGTCCTTTCAAAAGAGTTTAAGAACTCACCTTATGAGCTCAGGTCTCTGCTCCTGCTCCTGCTCTACCTCTTACTTGTCTCCCCTCGCCTGCACTACTAATAATGGTCTTGCACCTTGAGAGCTGTACTTCTTCTCAGCACTTATATACCCCCAGTGTCTGCTGTATATGTATTTCTTCAGTCAATTATACTGTTTTTGATGTTCTATATAAGTATATGTAACTGTGACTACTGTTTATCCTCATACTACATATATCTACTTAGTTGTTCCCTAATATGCTATGTATTCACGTGTCATGTTTAATTGTATTTTACTTTCTACAATATGTTTTGTATTCTGATGCTGATACTATGTATCTGCTGTCTTTAATGTGTAACCCTCCTGGGTCGTGCCTGAAAATAGGCAAAATTACTTGTCTAGTGCACTTACCTGGTAGACAAAAATGAAATAAAATAAAACTTTTGCCAGTGAGTGTCCCACGCCCTCCAGCTAATCAGCGGCATCCTCCCCCAAACAAAGCTTGAGGGTACCTCATAGAAACATAGAAACTGACAGCAGATAAGGCCTGCTAGGCCCATCCAGTCTGCCCATTTTCCCTTCCTACTGCAAAAGCCGCAGACCCTACTTGATCTCCGGCTTTACCTTTTCATTCCTAACACTAGGGGTTCCCCTATGCCTGTCCCATGCAATTTTGAATTCCCCCACTGTGATTGCCCCACCACCTTGGCTGAGAGTCTATTCCATGCATCCACCACCTTTTCCATGAAGAAATACTTCCTCATGTTACCCCTTAGCCTACCCCCTTCCAACTTCATGTCATTTCCCCTTGTTCCTGAACATCTCCTTTTCTGAAAGATGCTACTCTCCAGTACCCTACTTATGCCCTTTAGATATTTGTAGGTTTCTATCTCATCTCCCCTGTCTCTCCCCTTCTCCAGGACATACATATTGAGATCTCCCAATCTCGCCTCATATGACTTTTGGTGCAGGCCCTGCACTGTCTTTGTTGCCCTGCTTTGAACTGCTTCCACTCTGTTTATGTCCTTATGGAGATGTGACCTCCAGAACTGGACACAGTATTCCAAATGAGGCCTCACCATTGATCTGTACAGTGGCAGCACCATCTCTTTCTTCTGCTCGTAATTCCTCTCCCTATGTACCCCAGCATCCCACTGGCACTCCCCACAGCCTTGGTACATTGTTTGGCTGCCTTTAGGTCATCAGATATGATTGCCCCCTTATCCCTTTCCTGCTTGGTGACCATCAGTAACCCCCCCATCATGTAATCCTTCCCTGGGTTCTTTTGCCCCAAATGCATGATTTTGCACTTTTTCACATTGAATCTCAGCTGCCACACTCTAGACCATTCCTCCAGCTTACCTAAGTCCCTCCTCATTTTTTCCACCCCTCCCGGAGTGTCCACCCTGCTGCAGATCTTAGTGTCATCTGCAAAGAGGCACAACCTCCCTTCCAGCCCCTCTGCAATGTCACTTATAAAGACATTAAACAAGACCGGCCCCAGAACTGATCCCTGTGGCACCCCACTGGTCACCCTCCTTCCCTAAGATTGAGCTCCATTTACCACCACCCTCTGTCTTCTATCACTCATCCAGTTCCTAACCCAATTTACCACCCTGTGACCCACTCCCAGGCTGCCCAGCTTGTTCACATGTTTTCTATGTGGAATGGTATCAAAGGCCTTACTGAAATCCAGGTAGACCACATCCACCACTCCTCCCTGATCCACTTACCTAATCACTCAGTCAAAGAAATCAATTAGATTTGTCTGACGTGACCTTCCCGCTGTGAATCCATGCTGTTTTGGATCCTGTGCTCTGCTGGAGTCAAGGTGTTCCACAATCCTTTCTTTAAGTAGTGATTCCATACTTTTCACCACTATTGAGGTAAGGCTGACTGGTCTATAGTTTCCAGCCTCCTCCCTACTCCCACTTTTGTGAAGAGGAACTACAACTGCCCTCCTCCAGTCCTCTGGAACCAATCCTATATCGAGTGATTCATTGAACAGGACAGCCAGTGGTGCCACCAGCACCTCCCATAGTTCCCTTAATATTCTAGGATGTGTCCCATCCGGTCCCATTGCCTTGTCTACTTTCAGTTTTGTGAATTCTTTTAGGACTCTCTCTTCCGTAAATGGACTGGTGTCCACCTCCCTCCCATATTTGCTCATGTTGCCTAACTGTGGTCCCTCACCTTGTCCTTCTGTGACTACAGAACAAAAATATTTGTTCAGTATTGATGCCTTTTCCAGGTCCCCTTCCACACACTCCCCTTCTTCCCCTTTAAGCTTTACAATCCCACTCCTGGTTTTTCTCTTTTCACTAATGTACCTATAAAATGTCTTGTCCCCTTTTTTTACCTCCTGTGATATTTTTAACTCTGTTTGTACCTTTGTGCTTCTGACTGCTTTCCCTGCCTCCCTCTGTTTATCCAGGTATACTACCTTGTCTTCCTTCTTCTGTGTTTCCATGTACTTCCTGAAAGTCATCTTTTTCACCCTTATCTTCCCAGCCACTTCTTTTGAAAACCATAGTGGTTTTCTTTTTCTCTTACCCTTGTTTACTTGCCTAATGCAAAGGTTTGTCACCACCACTATAACTCCTTTCAGATGGGCCCACTGCTCCTCAACGTCCCCCATTCATCCCTCCCTGCCAGGGCATTCTTGAGACATATCCCCATCTTAGTAAAGTCCACCCTCCTAAAATCCAGGACCCTCGCCTTTGTGTGGCTTGACTCTGCCACTGTACTCATACTGAACCATGCTATGCAATGATCACTGGACCCTGGGTGTTCACCCACCCTGGTTTCCACAATTCTGTCCCCATTGGTGAGTACCAGGTCCAAAATTGCACCCTCCCAGTTGGGCTGTATCACTAGCTGCCTGAGGCCTGCCCCTTGCATGGCATACAGGATATTCTTGCTCCTGGCTGAGGCAACAGCTGAGATGCTCCAGTCCACATCTGGCAGATTGAAATCACCTACCAGCAGCACCTCCCCTTTAGCTGCCATCATGTGGATGGATTCCGCAAGAACCCTGTCCACCTCCTCACCCCATGCTGGAGGTCTGTATATCATGCCCATGTGAATAGCATTGCCATTGCCCATTTCAAGGGTAACCCAGGTAACTCTGCCTCCCAGCATTCCCTGTATCTCAGTCACTCTAATACCCTCCCTGAAGTTAAAAACCACCCCCCCCTTTTTACCCTCCCTGTCCCTCCTAAACAGAGTATAACCTGGCATTGCTACATCCAAGTCAAGGTTTTCAGCATACCACATCTCAGTAATAGCTACAATGTCCGGATCAGCCTCTGTCATCAAGGCCACCAGGTCAGAGGAGGATAGAGAGTTAGAGAGGGGCTGCTAGCATTAAAGGTGGACAAATCACCAGGCCCAGACAGAGTACATCCAAGGGTACTAAGGGAACTGGCTGAGGAGCTGGCAGGGCTGCTAGCAGACTTATTTATTAGTTCACTGGAGTCGGGAGTGGTACAGCAAGACTGGAGAACAGCACATGTGGTGCCCCTCCACAAAAGTGGTCCCAAGGATGACCCAGGGAATTACAGACCAGTCAGTCTGACCTCAATCGTGTACAAGCTCATGGAGACCATACTTAAGGAAAGGTTGGTAAAATATCTAAAGGAGCATGGTCTCCAGGATGCGAGACAGCACAGGTTCATGGGGGAGGGATTGAGTCAAATTAATCTGACTGACTTCTTTGACAGGGTCACTAAGACAGTAGACAGGGGCCAAGTGGTAGACATCCTCTACCTGGATTTCAGCAAGGCCTTTGACTCTGTGCCCCACAAAAGGTTGGTCAGGAAGTTGGCGGATCTCAGGGTTGGGAATAAGATGTCCAGATGTGTGGAAAACTGGCTGAGGGACAGAACCCAGAGGGTGGTTGCAGGGGAGAGTTATCTGGTGGCAAAGAGGTCACCAGTGGGATTCTGCAGGGCTAGGTGCTGGGGCCAGTGTTATTCAGTGTCTTCATCAATGACATTGGGGATGGCATTATAAGGGCAAAATGTGCCTATTCGTATATGACATCAAGCTCTGTGGGAGAATGGACACAGCATAAGGGATACAGGACCTACAGGATGATCTGGAACAGCTGGGGAGGAGGTCCAGGATCTGGCAGCTTGGCTTCGATGCCAAGATATGCAAATTATGCACATTGGAGCCAAGAATCTCAGGATGGAGTGAAACCCGGGTGGAGTCCACATATTTGCATCACAGGAGGAGAAGGACCTGAGAGGGATGATCACTAGTGACCTGAAGCACTCTATGCAGTGCAAGAAAGCAGCAGCAAGGACAAACAAGATGCTGGGATGCATAGCTAGTGGGATCAGTAGTAGGAGAGATGAGGTTATATTACCCTTGTACAGGTCACTGGTGAGGCCACATCTAGAGTATGGAGTTCAGTACTGGTGCCCACACCTTAAAAAGGACATTAACCTGCTGGACAAGGTCCACAGGAGGGCTACAAAGATGATTGTAGATCAGCAGGATAAGGCATATGAGGAGAGGCTGAGGGCACTGAACATGTACTCCCTGGAGGAAAGGAGAGAGAGGGCACATGACTGGGACCTTCAAGTACTTGAAAGGAATAAATAAGGTGGATAAGGAGGGTCTCTTTAAGCTGAGTGGCAACCATAACATGAGGAAGCACAATTTTAAGCTGGAGGGGGGAGGTTTAGGAGGGAGGTCACAGAGAGGGTGGTGGACACTTGGAATGTGCTACCAGAAGGGGTGGTCTCATTGAAGACAGTGGGCAGTTTCAAGAGAGGCTAGGATAGGCATAGGTGGAAGGTAAGGATCATGGGTAGGGAGGATGAGAGGAGTGGGGAGGGGTTCAGGGACAGTAGCTCAAGCCATGGACCCTGCAGTATAAGCAGTATGAGCAGACTAGACAGACCAAATGGCCTTCTTCTGCTGGCTTCTTTGTATGCTCGTATGTCTGGGATTTTATTTCCAGGTGTAACCCCGCTGCAAATGGGGGTTCTCAAAAGTCTTCCAGGAGCTTGCTTGAATGCTCCAAGCCTGGATGGTGTTTGGCGTCTAAGCTGTTTATCTGTGAGGGCCTTTAGAGCCTCTGGTACTGTCTCTTTAAGAGCCGTCCGCCTGCAGACATAATTAATTTGGATGGGGGTCTGTGTGTTTCCCTGCTTGAGTCCCACTCGAGCTGCTGCCAAATCACTCCATTTCTGCCATCACTAAGTGGGCAGAGTGAGCACTTTTCAAAGGTGTAACTGCCAGAAATCATTTAGAGTAATAACGGAAATACAGTTTGTCTAACCTGCTTTTCTTTGCAGTCAGAACTGTGTTTGCCTAGTCCCCCATTCTGGTTTTGAACTGCTGAACTGGACCACTTAGTGTGGGGGGACCTTTGAAATGGAGCCTGCTGCTGGCAAATTAGAACTTGGACTCTCATTGTGGAGCCAGCCACCTATGTACTGTATGGCCAATGCTTCTGGGAATTGTAGTTTGGACTTTGGTGCCTTTTTTCCACTAACGGGGAGTTTACTGTGAGTGACAGCCAAACCAGCCAACTGAACTGGAAGGAACTCAAAGGAAATGCCCAGCTCTGTCTACTGGAAAGATCAGATCAGTTTGGGCAGTGAAGAGACAAGGAACTGCGTGCTTCTTCGGTGTATAGTTTTAGTGCAGGAATCACGTGTAAGGCCCCAAATTTCGGTCTGCAGCTTGTGCAAGCACCTGTTTGGACTGAATCCGACCTGTGAAGAGAATCAAGGAGATCTGAAGTGTAGAAACTAGGCTTACCCTGTAGAAGACTGGAGAAATTGCTGAATCGTGCTCGGTCTATCAGGAACTGGAGCTGATGTGTGTTCTCCCGGGTATCGTGCAGTAATTGTGGTTGGCATCGAGAAGCAGCCTGCCTGGTATAGTACTTTCCTTTTACATATAAATGTGTGTAGTGCTTGTGGGGAATCGCGTTTCAAATCCCCCTGTACAGTGAATTGAGTGCATGAAGCTAGAAGTAAACCTCAGCTTAATCCAGACTACATCTATTTACTCTAAACTGCAATGGGGTCCAGTCACAAGGACCTTTTCCACATGTTCTGCTCCTCCTGGCAATCCAGGACAATCTGCTTTCCATCCAGCTCCCAGCATTGAGTCTGTGAGTACAAAGCAGGGTAGCTCCCTGCCATCTGTTTATCAAATTGCAAGTGTGTTATCTATTTGTTGCTGTTTCATTTCTTCACGAACTGAGCCATCCGGCTCCGGATTACAATTGGGTATTGTGCAAGTGTTTTTCCATCACAGGGCCCCATCCAGCTGCACCAATCCTGGCTAGCACCCCCCCCCATCCTGTGTACCCAGTGAAAGTGACAATTTGGGACTCTGAACATGGGCACAGTACTGTGATTATTAAGGTATCTAATCTAAACTAATTAACCTGATTTTCCCCTGTCCTTGTTATATTCCCTTAAATAAATCAGATCTGTTTGTTTCAGCAAAGTTACATTGTCTGAGGTATTCACCTATGTTAAAGTGTTGCACTGTGGCTTTTGCATAGTATCATCTTGTTTTACAGGGGGTCCCCAGAGTTAAGCTGATCGAACGAGTCCCGGGGGTAAGTGTATACTGTGAAGGTACTTCTGATATATTGTGTGGGCCACTAGTAGGAAGAAGGGTGGGTTGCAGTGACTCAGAGGGCTGTGACCAAGTCATACCAGACTGTCTTAACCCCGACCTCTGGGTGGAGGCACCCGCCATTGGCCCTAGGCCCCTTAACCTGTTAGCAGTTACGCACGCAGGGGTAGTAGCCCTTGGGATAGAGCCACCTGGGGGTTACACAAGGCTGTGGGCATTAGTATACATGACTTTCCATGTTTTGCCATTTCTCCTTTTATCATCCCCCTTTTGCCTTTTTGCCTCCTCCATTTGTCCTTCCTGTTTAACACCTTTCCTCCTGTCCTCCACTGTCCCCCCTTTATGAGTTTAGTTACCTCTGGTGATATCATAACTTTATGGTCCTCCATGTTGACTGCACTATCCTGTGGGGTGGGCAGTTTGATTCTCCCTGCTTCCTTCCACCACCACCACCCCAGCTTGTTTAAATGCTTGCCAAAGAAGCATTTAAACCATTCACTGAGGACAATGATCCCCTCCCTGGACAGATGTGGGCTGTCACCCTTGTACAGGTCCACATTCCTCCAGCTAGGTCCCCATTCCCCAGTGAAGCAGAAACCCTTCTCTCTGCACCAGTTCTCCAGCCAAGCGTTGAAGTCCCTGGTGCAGAGGTTTCTAGCCTCCCCTTGCCATGGACAGGCAGCACGTCCGAGAAGGTCACGGAGCCTGCTACCTGCCAAGGCCCCTCCCCAACTCCTTAAACTCCTCCTGCACCCTTTCTATCTCTGCCTCGTCTCTAGCCAGGTCATTTGTCCCCAGAAGGACAATGACATCAAGCTCTCCCCTCCTCGCTACTGCCATATCGATTCTCTGAATCCTCTCCCCATCCCTCCAAGCTATGCTCCCTGGTAGACATTTTACCTCCCTTTCCTCCACTGTACCTGTCCCCAAATCCACTCCCCTGATTTTAAGCTTCCTTTTCCTTTGGGGTCCTCTACCACTTGCCCTTGGGTTTCTCTTGTGGAGAACACCCTCATCACCCTTGGTCACAATTTCAGGTGGCACTGTGAGATCCTCCCACTCCTCCAAAATTGCGTAGGAGTTCTTGAGTTGCACTGGTTGGGGAATGTGCTTTTGATCCACCCTCATCACCCTCTGTGAGCCCACTGTAGTCCACCTACTCCTTTTGCTGGTCCACCTTTGAAGTAGTGGGTGTAGGCTTGGTGGCCCCAGGGTGGCGGAGGAGATTCCTTGAAACCTAGCCAAGTCGGCCTAGCGGTTGGCAATCTCCACTCTCAGCGCAGAGAGGTGCCTGCAGATGGGGCAGCACTGCAGTTCCAAGAACATCCTTCTGAAGACTGCTGCTCGACATCCATTGCACTGCACCACTCCCAACATGATCCCTTCCTGCCCTGCTTCTGTCTGCCCTGATTGCTGTTAGGGAACCTCCTTTCTCCTTTGTACTATAACCTTTTTCTCGGTGACTGTTTATGAGGAACCCCTAATGTACCATGCAAACAAAAATGTACCAGTCCCAGACTGAAGCCCTCTGTTTATCCGCATGACCAGGTACAGTGCGGAGTATGTACAGTGCAGGGTTCCCTCACTGTGACATATTTACTGCTAGTGTAAGGTGAGGGATTGACAGCACTGGAAACTGAAGCCCTCCATTTATCCACAGGGTCAGGTACGGTGTGGGGCAGGAACAGTACAGGGATCCCCCACGCTGTAATGCATTTAATGTTGGTGAAAGGTAAGAAGTTAGGAGTACTGGAGATTGAAGCCCTGTGCTTATCTGCAGGGACAAATGCAGCATGTGATAGACACAGTGCAAGCTTGCCCATACATTGTGATATACTGAGTGCTGCTGAAAGGTGAGAGACTGACAACACTGAAGACTAAATTCCTCTGTTTACCCACTGGCCAGATGCAGTGTGGGGAAGATACAGTGCAGGATACACTACGCTTTGATATATTTAATGCTGGTGAAAGGTGAGGGACTAACAACACTGCTAACTGAAGCCCTCTGTTTTGTCACAGGGTCAGAGGCAGTGTGCAGCAGGTAGTGACACTTGCACACACACTGATGTATTCAGTATTGGTAAAAGGTAAGGGGCTGACACACTGGAGACTGAAACTCTCTGATTATTCACAGGTACTGTCTAGCTAATATTGTGATCTTACTGTACAAGACAAGCCACCCATTAATTCCGCATCCTTTATCAGGTTACTGTATTATTATGTTTTTTTGACATGGCCATAGATGCATAGAAGACCAGGGGTCGAAATTAAGTTTTGCCGCCAGTAGCCAAAAGGGCTAGTGATTGGGAAAACACACTGGCCCAACAGACATTTACAGTGGCACAGTTGTGTCCTAGCAATCCAAGAGCCCATTATATACAATAAACCTTCCTTTTAGTAGCCACAGGCTCACATAACAACAGTGGAGAAGTAAGTACTCTAGAAATAACTCAGATGGCTGGCAGCTGTTGCCTTTTAATGCTTCCTTGTGCAGTTTGATGAGGAATGCAGCTGCCTTTTTTAGTTTTATTTTCTCATTATGCTACAATGGCCACACTCTCCAACTGGGCTTTTTGACCCCTTTCAGGTCACATGTGTGCCCCCATTTCATCACCACACCACTCTGTTCTCCCAGGTTGCTTAACTTCCCCCTCCCCCTTCAAAATCTCTGTCAATTAATGTTGACAAACGCTTTAGCAAAACAATGTAACATTATACAGTTTTCAGCCCAACGGAAATATCATTGAACTGGGGTTTATTTCATCTCACTAGCTCATGTCCCACTGGAAACAAGTCTGTAATGTTTGATTATATTTTTAAATGGATTCCCCAACTTTTTGTCAATCACAATCTGAAACATGGGAAAGACTCTATTTCATCAGGGGATGCATACTTCACATGTAACATATAAGCCCACAACCTTTAATAAGAATTTAGCAGTTTGTTTTCTGCCTCTTGAGGCTGACACTTTGCCCAGAACCAAGACCTTCCTAGCCCAGAGATCCTTCTACTATCGAGCTCCAGCTTGGTTCAACTCCCTCCCAATCTGCATCTCGGCATTGCCAAAATTGGTCCCTTCAAAACCGCCCTCCAGAACCACCTCTTCGATGCTCGCTGCTGAAGATGCACCTAACCCTGGCCCCCCCGTCCCCCCTGTGGGACCTTCCCGTCAGGCCTTCCCTGACTTGACAACGTCCTCTGGACAGCCTATCCCTCTCTCCCTCCCTCACCCCCCATCACCTTCTCTACCTCTACCCTCATAGATATATACAGGGTTGTACCCCCACTGTAACATTTGGGGTCCTGGTATGTCTATGACTGTAACCTGTAATATGTCACAATACGCAACCTAAGTGTACTCTTTGTTCAATGTTTTGCACCTGTACTGTTTTCACTGTTGTAACCTGCACTAGGTAACATTGTCTACCCTCCCTGTGACGAGGTACCTTTGTAAATGAGTCTCTGACTCAAAGGTTGTAAACCCAACTTGTACACCAGTACAAGTGCAGTGCAGTAGAACAGTGGACTGCTTCAAAGGAGGATGGGAGAGGACAAGGGGGAGGGTTAATGAAGGGGAAGGGTGGAAGTGAGGGGCAGCTGCAGAATAAGGGGTGCTAGCTGTACATTCGAGCAGACTTGATAGACCTCTGGCCTTTATCTGCTGGCAAATTTCGTATGTTCGTACAAATAAATAAATAAATAAAAATAATTTTCATTCTTTATTGCTAATAAGCATTTTTTCTTTTCCCCTGTGGTATTTTCAAGAAAGTAATAAACAAATACACCCTAATCACAGTAGTGGTGGCAATAATTTGTTAGCTGAATATGAGATCAGGCAGACGCAAAACAATAATCTGATTAGGGCTATGATAGCACTGGCAGGAAAGGTAAAGGATGCTCATATTTCAGAAATTAACTACTAGTACTACATGACTTTGTTCTTGTATTTTCAGGAGAGAAGAAACATGCCCTGGCTGTGTTTCTGCTTACCCCATGACAGGGCCTGTAGGATGGAAACAGAGACCTAGCATACTGGCTAGCTTACTAACTTGCTTGCTGACGGCTTCAGCAAGACAGCAAGCAAGTTAGCAAGCTAGTCATTAGGCTAGGTCTCTGTTCCCGTCCTGAAGCTACCCAGTCTGTCCCCCCCATGCATCATACATTGCAGAGCTCCATGCATCATACATTGCAGAGCTCCATGCATCATACATTGCAGAGCTCTGTGCATCATACATTGCAGAACTCCATGCATCATACATTGCAGAGCTCCATGCATCATACATTGCAGAGCTCCATGCATCATACATTGCAGAGCTCCATGCATCATACATTGCAGAGCTGCCAGAGACAGTTCACTCCTATGCCCATCATAGCAGTCAGACACTGCTGCAAAGACAGACGACCAAGTCCACTTCAGTCACTGGACTCAACATCCCTCCAATCCATCCCCACACAGGCAACTTTAGCATCCCTTCTGTCCATCACCACAGAGGCAACTTCAGTATCCCTCCCATCCATCCCCACAGAGGCAACTTCAGCATCTCTCCTGTTCATCCCCACAGAGGCAACCATCAGCATCCCTCCCATCATCCCCACAGAGGCAACATCAGTATCCCTCCCATCTATCCCCACAGAGACAACATCAGCATCCCTCCCATCCATCCCCACAGAGGCAACATCAGCATCCCTCCCGTCAGTCCCCACACAGACAACATCAGCATCCCTCCCATCAATCCCCACAGAGGCAACCATCATCGTCTTCCCATCCATCCCAACAGAGGCAACATCAGTATCCCTCCCATTCATCCCCACAGAGGCAACATCAGCATCCCTCCCATCCATCCCCACAGAGGCAACATCAGCATCCCTCCCATCATCCCCACAGAGGCAACCATCAGCATCCCTCCCATCATCCCCACAGAGGCAACATCAGCATCCCTCACATCCATCCCCACAGAGGCAACATCAGCATCCTTCGCATCCATCCCCATAGAGACAACATCAGCATCCTTCCCATCTATCCCCACAGAGGCAATATCAGCATCCCTCCCATCCATCTCCACACAGGCAACATCAGCATCCCTTGCATCCATCCCTACAGAGACAACATCAGCATCCCTCACATCCATCCCACAGAAAGAAGATCAGCATCCCCCACATCCATCCCACAGGCAACATCAGCATCCCTCGCATCCATCCCACAGAAGGAACATCAGCATCCTTTGCATCCATCCCACAGAAGGAACATCAGCATCCCTCCCATCATCGCCACAGAGGCAACCACAGCATCCTCACATCCATCCCCACAGAGGCAACCATTAGCATCCTCCCATCATCGCCACAGAGGCAACATCAGCATCCCTTGCATCCATCCCCACAGAGGCAACATCAGCATCCCTTCCGTCAGTCCCCACACAGACAACATCAGCATCCCTCCCATCAATCCCCACAGAGGCAACCATCATCGTCTTCCCATCCATCCCCACAGAGGCAACATCAGTATCCCTCCCATTCACCCCCACAGAGGCAACATCAGCATCCCTCCCATCCATCCCCACAGAGACAACATCAGCATCCCTCCCATCATCCCCACAGAGGCAACCATCAGCATCCCTCCCATCATCCCCACAGAGACAACATCAGCATCCCTCACATCCATCCCACAGAAAGAAGATCAGCATCCCCCACATCCATCCCACAGGCAACATCAGCATCCTTCGCATCCATCCCACAGAAGGAACATCAGCATCCCTCCCATCATCACCACAGAGGCAACCACAGCATCCTCACATCCATCCCCACAGAGGCAACCATCAGCATCCTCCCATCATCCCCACAGAGGCAACATCAGCATCCCTCCTATCCATCCCACAGAAGGAACATCAGCATCCCTCCCATCCATCCCACAGAAGGAACATCAGCATCCCTTCTTCTATTTGTTGTATATGTGACCACTTTTAAGCTGATCTGTCCCTCATGACATAACAACATGGTTGCTTTCTACACTGGATCTGACTGTAATGTATTATATGTGTTACTATTGTGCAAGCACTATGGATCATGTACTGTATATGTAATTTTGCTTGAAGAACTAATTAAAAAAACAGTTATAAAAAAGAAAAGAGAATTAGTACTGAAGAAAGGTCAAGAGACTCACAGTTCTGGAGACCGAAGCCCTTTCTTTACCCTCAGGTCAGGGCATGGTCGGCAGGTATAGTGTAAGTTGCACAAAACTGTGCCAGAATTAGTGCTGGTGAAAACTGGAAGCCTGGCAGTACTGGAGACCAAACCCTCTCTTTACTCTCAGGTCAAGACAGCGTGGGCAGATACAGTGCAGGCCACCACAGACTGTTGTAACCCCCTACAAATGGGGGTTCCCAAAAAGTCTTCTGTGAGCTGGCCTAATTGCTCGCTGCCAGGATGGTGTCCGGCACTATAGCCATTTAACTGGTATTGCTAGAGAGCGCCTGTAAAGCCTCTATGTACTGTCTCTTTAAGAGCTGCCTAATTGCAGTTATACTTAATCTGGGTGGGGGGTCTGAGTGTTTCCCTGCTTGAGTCCCACCCAGGCTGCTGAATAATTGCTCCGTTTCTGCCATCGCTAATTGTGCAGAGGGAGCTCTGCTGAAGGATGTAACTATTTGCTGAAAATAATTTAGAGTAGTAATGATAATGTAGTTTGTTCTAACCTGCCTTCTTTGCAGCAAAGACTGTTCTGTCTGTCTCCACCATTTTGGTCCCGAACTGCCGAATTGGACCAATCAGTACTCGGGGACTCTAAAATGGAGCCTGCTGAAATGGGGCTGTGTGGATTACAAGCTTGGGATTTGTAGTTTTGGACTGTTGGCACCTTTTTGCAACAGAAGAGGGAGCTCTTACTGTGACTGACAGCTGAACCGACCAACCAAACCTTTTGGATCTGAGGGAAATTCCCTGAGCTGTCTGCCGGCAAGGCAAATCTAAGTTGGAAGCTAGAGAGCAACAGCTTGTATAGTTCGAGCGGCCGTTTTGCGCAGTAGTTCACGCGGGAGAACTGTGGAAGGCCTGACTTCTGGCCTGCTTGCCTATTTTCTGCCCTAGAGGGAAAAGAGGATTATTTTCAGACTAAATCCAATCTTGTGAGTACAAAGAAGCCACCAAAGTGTAACCAGGCTCAACCTGTAGAAGACCGAAGATTTTGCTAAATGTGATCGGCCTGTCAGGAACTTCAGCTACTTCTGAGCTCCTGGTTGTGAGCAGTGACTTTGTGATTGTGACTGGGGAGCAGTTTGCCTGGTACAGTAATATTTTCTTGCATATAAATGTGCTGTGTACTGAATGGGGGTCACAATTTAGTTCCCCTTTTGTGTGAACTGTGTGTTGATTGCTGGAAGCTGTATCCAGCACAGAATGGACTAAATCCACAGTTAGCTGCATGCGGCTGCGCCTTGCCACAAGGGCCCTGCCAGGTTACCCTACTGCACAAAGAAGAGCCATCGACGAGAGACCTACCCGGGGATCAGCTCCCCTGCCCACGCCTGAACAGGAACGACGCATTGGCGAATCGTGTGGGCCCTGCTTCTTCTGGCATTCCAGAGAGTTCACCTGCTGTTTCAATTTCATCCATCCTGTGTCCAGTCTTGGGTATCATGAGTAACCACCAGGGTAACTCCCTGCAACTACAGTTTAATTTAAGTGTGTCATCTGATTGCTTTGTTATTTCTTTTGCTTCACAAACTGAGCCATCAGGCTCCAGATTACAAATAGTGTGTTGTGCATGTTGTTTTCCATCACAGAGTCCCAACCAGCTGTGACGCCGGCCTACCCCTGCTAACGATCCTGGCTAGCACATCTGCCTACTACCTGGGTACCCAGAGTGTGAGACTGTGTGGGGGGTTTCTGAACTGTATGCATAACTGTTTGATTAATGTAGCTTGTAAGCCAGTCATCCTGATTAAGCCCCTTCCTTGTTTACGTCCCCTAAATAAATCAGATCTTACTTTTTCTGCATTTAAACTGACTGTGGTTCCAGTTTGTGTTAAAAGTACTGTACTGTTGCTGCCTGCTCTGTTTAACCTTGTTTTACAGGGGGTTTCCAGGGTTGAACCAGAGGAGCAGCCTGGCGGTAAGTGCAACCAGTGTGAGTGCTTACAAAATGTATCAGGGGTATTGTGAAAGTGAGTCTTGTTTACTATTTTGGCCACTAGTAGGGAGTGAGAGGGGTTACAGTGTTCTGAAGGGCTGTGCTCAGGCTAGTTTGACCACTACCAACCCTGACCTTCGGGTGGAGGCACCTGTTACAGAACCTAGGCCCCTTAACCTGTTATTAGCCAAGCAGGCAGGGGTAGTGGCCCTTGGGATAGCGCCACCTAGGGTTACACTGTAACAGAATGAATGCTAGTGAAAGGTGGAGGGCTGACAGCACTGGAGACTTAATCTCTGTCTGTCCATCAGTCAGGAAGAGTGTTGGTGGATTTGTTGCCGGGTTGCTCCCCAAAACTAAGATAGAAAAGGAGAGGGCTTGACAGCACTAGAGACTGGAACCCTTCCTGTACCCAAGGTTAGGGACAGTTCAGGCAAGTACAATGCAGGCTCCCCAAACAGTGATGGAATTAGTGTTGGTGAAAAGTGAGTGACTGACAGCACTGGAAATGGAATAAAATGAATATAGCTAATGCAGTGGGCTGATGACGCATCCAGCATGATGCAGTGGCCACATTGAAGGGTACTGGTTCGAAAAAGTGTTTCACTTTAGTCAGGGCCAAACATGGACAGTGCTTGCAGTAAACATGAGTATGTGGCTAACAATCTTTAAAACAAAATGGCTTTTAATTGTAATGCTTATGTGCACAAAATATTAGCACAGAATCCCACAGCTCAGGCTGTCGGTTCTGACATCTGTGAGCCCAATGCCTGGGACAGTGCCGCACTGGACATTGAGCAAGGCTTCCCATTACCCCATGAGTAAGTGTTGCTCACTCCTCCTCCTCTTCCTCCAGAGTCCACTCTCTCCTGGATCTCCCCTTTCAAGCAAGCCCCTGGTCCCAACGCCTGCTGCAACACTGCTGCTCATCCTGCCTTTTCAATTTTTTTGTCTTTTTTATCCTAAATATACCCTTTCCACTGTCCTGCTGATACAGGACTAGTGTATGTCTAGTTTTTTTTTTTTTTTTTATAAAGGTGTATATCCTCCTGGACTGACTGGGCAGCTGTCCAGCCCTGTCCCTGGATGCCATGCTACCTCGCTCTCTTGGCGGTGGGGGGTATTTCCCCCATGATGGAGTCAGGGAGAGGAGGACTGTTCTCCTCTTGGTGGCTATTTTCCAGAAGTCTCATCCATACCCAGCAGAGTGGCAGGGCAGGCCATGGCACCTTGGGCAGGGCTTCATGTAGCCTGGTCCCTTTCCATTTCCTCCTCTTTTTCTTCCACTGCCCTGAAACCGCGGCTCAGCAGAGAAGCAGAGAAGCGCATACGTGTGGAGACACACATGCGGTCTGGAACTGTAGCCTCCTACCACCCACCCAAACATCTTTCTGCCCTCCCCCCCCATAGCATCAGCACTACTACCAGGCCTCTGCTGAGCAGAGACGATGAACCAAACCTGCCAAAGAGAGGACAGCTGCCTATTGGCTGCTCACTCTGTTTCTCAACTGTCCTCCTCTGCCAGCCCCAGACAATCCATGCTTGTTCCTGAACTCAGGTTGCTGATGTGGTATGAGGTAAAGCACTTTACAGTGCCTCAGCCTTCTGCACCACTGGGCCATGTAGGTCAAACTTTTAAAGATGTTCTTTATTTTGAAGAATTTCCTAGTTAATCTAACCAGAAGTGAATCACAGTGCTGCCTAAGCCACCTAACAGCCCAACGAAGTGCATGTGAGTGAGGTTTCATGCTGGCTTACATGGCCAAAAAGAATCAGGCTTTAAAATGAGACTGTGACACTGAGGTCTAGTAAACCGTTTCAGGTGCGAACTGCAGTTTGTGGTTCTACTGGTTCATCTGGTCCACACCATTCGAACTGGGCAAACCAGCCAAACCATAGTTTGCCAATTTCCCCTAAAAGTTTGCCACGGTCCAAAAGAATTAAACACCCAAGGTTCGAATACTCAGAGGAGGAGGTGAATGACACAAAGTGATGAACGGCCTTTGGAACTGGTTCACATGTGAAGCCATGCTGCTGTGTGTTTGGGGGGGGGTCCGGATTCATATATGGGGGCCACTGCATGGTGTCATGCACAGTGTTAAATAAATGTGGGTTTGCATTTCTCACCTGTGTGTCCCAGTTTCATTTGTGTATGGTCGTCCCTTGGCCTGTGTGACTCGGTACTGGAACGGGGGTCCAACTATGGCCATGCCAATGCCACAGTCATTTGTGCCCCTATCTGTCATTGCACTCATGATAATAAATTGCTAGGGGAGACTTTGCCCCTTATATTATTGGCCCTGCCACTATTCTGCCAGTTCCAGCACCAATGGCTGTGTTTGTGTGTGTGTTTTACTGTCCATATACATGGGTGCGGGGGCCCATCACCTCTCTCACATGGCTCAGAATGTGTGGCAGAGGCAAGTGGTGCTCATGTGCATCAGCATGTGTGTTGCACTGTCTGTGATGCCACGGCACTATGCCTGTGTGTCTGCCCATGCCACGCATACATGGTGTGGTGTGGTGTGGTGTGTGGACCTATGTCAACAGGTGAGCCATTGTCACCGAGGACCATCTAGCACCTTCCATTGCCATGTTACAGATATGCAAGTGTGGGGAATGCACATCCATGTGGGGCACAGCGGACCATGTTTGGTGGTGGCACATAAGCTGTGCCACCAGCTCATTTGCCTGCCACTCCCATTGGCCATGCCACCTTGCCAGCTGCACTGTCCATGCTCGGTGCTGTGTCAGTGTGGGCAGTTGCTGTTGTATCATGCCTGTGCTGTGTTATGGCCCATGTCTGCCAATGTGCTTCATGCACAGCTACATAATGGCTGCCTTTGCAGGGCATTTTGATGCACCCGCTTCTGCACACGTGTTGCCAATGTATCGGTCGTTGTGCATGCACATACCTAGGGTGCATGGGGCTGGCTGGGTAGGACCACCTCTTCAAGTGTACAGTGCTTGCTTGCCACGCTGGTCTATCAGTGCCATCCACATGTGGTGTTATGCACCTATTATGACAGCCACACATGCATTGGTCACGCGCATTTTGCAAGTAACTGCCAGTGGCTGATGGGGATTGTGTGGTGTGTACCTATGAGAATACTCAGAATAGGCTCCTTTACAGGGGCTGTATTTCAAGGACCTGGTGAAAACCAGACCACTGGATATGAACTGAGCCAGATCAATATTAATTGGACTGTCCTCTAGCCAGATCATCCAGACCGGGCACAAATTGTGTGAATTTTGCTGGTATGGCTTCTTCCAATCTAGTCTGGTCTGGTTCTGGCAGTCTGGTTTTCACCCATTCCTGGGACTGGGTAAAAATCAGACCACTGGAACTGGACTGGACTAGATGGGTAATAGCCAGACTGGACAGACTGGCAAAATCCATGCAACTTGTGCCAGGTCCAATGGGACCTGTCATTCTGGCTTTTACTGATCTGTTCTGGTCTGGATCTGGCTGTCTGGTTTTCACCTAAACCTGTATTACATGTATATAACCTCGTTAATATGTGCAAGTGCTTGCAATGTAAAATAATTAAATGAAAAGGTAGTCACTGTCCCCAACAGTGCTCTCTGCCTATGTTAGCCTAAGCTATGCTTAGTAGCCTTCTTTGCATAATCTTAGGGGTTTGGCTGCAGTAGTCACTCTGGCTGTGCAAAATACAGAAGAGACGCTGTAGCAGCAAAGTAAATATCTAAATAATGGCTGTACAAAACAGTTTGAATAATATGTAATGTATGTCCTCGGGCAATCAGCTCCTTAGAATGAGTTGCCTGATCTGAGGACATGATGGTGTCAGCAGTTCATTAATAGTTATAATAACAGTAATAATTCAGAAGCATAATCAGATGGAATACTGTCATTTCAGCAGCACCACCCTCACCTTTTCAAACATGTTGGGATCTCAGAATGTCAGTAATGGTATGCCAACATGCCACTTTTATACAGAAAAGCCCTCCCTTCCATTTTCTGGCACATGGGGATGTCAGCAAAGCCCCAAACCCTTCTTCAATTTTGCTGGTGGTGACCCTCCCCCTCTCAGCTCTCTACTGTGATTGCACCCCATAGAACAGTTCTGCTGCTGCTGGCCTACCTTTGCTTGCTGGCTGATACTCTCCTCCTCTGCTGCTCCTTGAGTTTATCTGCTCTGTGCTGCTGCTGGCCACCCAGACTGAAGGACCCACCACACCCAGCCACTTGTAGGCCTACTGCCTGCCCAAAACTCCCTAACCCCACCTCGAGTGCTCAGGTTGCCTACTCGCTCATGTGGTGTTCTCCTGGATTCCCGGCTGACTTCCGACTCCCACTGTACCACCACCAGTATTCTTTGGCTGTTCTCTCTGGCTCACTCCTCTTTCTTCTGGCTGGACGCCTGGACCATCACTGCTCTCTTCTTCTAGACCAGCCGCTGCTCACTCTATCCCAACGGCAGCACACAATGGAAACCATAACCGATTTACCCTGTCAAACACACCGGCACAGAATTGCCCTGACGCATGCACGATATCGCTACCAATACAAGCCCTTCCCTGGCCAATCACAATGCGGTAAGTTAAAAAATGCACTCTGAACCCAATGATTTTCGGGGAGCACAAACCAAGGGAAGAGGGAGGCAGGCGGCAAAGGTGCTAATTTTTATTAATGTTAGCCATGCTGCCACTGAGCTCCACTCAAAAAAGGGCGGACAGGAGTGGGGGCAGGCTGCAGGCATGCAAGTCACAGATAACAGAGGGCATGCACAGAGAAACCAGGGCAGGGTAAAATAGGCCTTTGAAAAAGAGGCAGCATCTGTGTCAAAATATTGTTGGGGCTCAGCTCAGGTCAAAAAATATTGCTGGGGCCATTGCCCCATGGGCCCATACAACCCGGCACCTATGCCCTCAGTAAGGCAGGTTTAGCAATTGTCAATAACTGCATGGAAAATTCTTAAACACTTACTTAGTGACTGCCCTGTTTGTTGCATGAAGTCCCTGCATGGTCACTCTCTCTTTCTAACACCTAGCTTTAAAAAGAGCTTTAAGATGATATGAAACATTCAGTAAAACCTAATGTTATTTTATGCTTACAGTACAAGTGAAAATGAGCAAAAGTAGTTTAATGCAGTCAAATGTATCACAACAGAGGTTTGCAGGGTCTGCTGTCGGAGCCTTAAACTTTCTGAGATGTAATCAAGTTACTTGTGGGAAAGCCATCTTTAGCTGGCGCAAATGCTAAGTATTGCAAGGATGATGGAAAACAGAAAGTCACCTGAACAGAAGCCCTTGGATGGTCAGTTTTTACTCTGAGTCCTTGTTAACCAAAGTTCTTGTGTGGCACCTTGCCAAAATCATGCTGAAAAAACATTTCTGTCGATGCCAGTCTAGCATAAAGGACAGGACGTCTCTTTTGCAATTAAGCTCTGCCCAAGACTGAACCATTTATTTGTGGAAAGGGATTTTTCTTCACATAGCACAGAGAATGTGTCTTAACATATACCCACCTTATACTGAATGTTGCTGCCTTACTCCTGCAGAGCCAGAGTATTTTTTTATTTGAAAATTGGTGATCTCGAGAGGCACACTGAGCCAAGGTTTGTTTCCTAGCGTGACCCAGGCAGGGGGCAACAGGAGGGAAAAATGGGGACAAACTAGATAAACTGAAATGTCTTATTTACAAACATCACTGTGGTAATAGCAAAATTGACACAACAGTAATTAAAATTATAAGATGGCCCAACATGATGAGGAGGCACAATAAATAAACACAGACAGGTGAAAAAGAAAACTAAAAATAAATGTAGATCATACAAAAATATTTGGATAACTGAATGCAAGGAGAAGAGCATAGTCAAGCAACTGAGTGTTAAGGACACGTGCAGGATGGAGCAAAATGAGAATTCAGGAGAGGTTTGAGAGAGAGGTAGGAGGGGTTGACTACTTGAGACAGAGTGTGAGAAATACTTTCAGAGAGATGGCAGACATACAGTGAAGGAAAATTGGCCAATGGAAGTCAAGCAACAGTGAATACTGAAGGAATGGGTGTCAGAGGAATGAAGATAATAAGAAGGGGCTGAGGGAGAGAGCAAGTTCATAAGGTGTGTAACGCCCTCTTCCTCCTACTAGGTGGAGTTGTATGTTACTAATCATCTGGGAAATGTGTGTAGTGAATAGAGCAGAGTAGCTTGCATGGGGTTAATAGCTAGAGCAGCTTGATAGGAGGGACTTAATAGCATGAATAGTCGAGGATCAGCCATTTTACAGTTGCTGGCTAGTTCCTTGGAACCCGTTCCCCAGAGACCCAGCAGAGACCAGGCTAGGCTTCATCCCTTGCAGGAAGGCCTAAATGGTGGCAGAAGCATGGGGCAGAAGGATGCCCAAGAGAGGCCCTGACAGAAAGCAGTATGAAGCAAGGCCCCCCATGCAGCTAGGGCAGGATCTCCCCCAGTCCCCACTCTGGCTGTGACTGGCGTGAGAGGGTTTACTAGATTTGGGTCCCGAGTCACAGCATGGACCTTGTTGTCACTAGGCCAAGTTTCCAGAGCCCAGAACCCAGACTTGAGATGTGAAGCAAGAACAGAACCATGAAGCAATGCCTACGGAAAGGCAGAGGCTGCCATAACTCTCCAGAAGAGAAACATTAAGCACTGTTTAGGCCTTACCAACCTGAAGAATCATGTGAACTTCAAAAAGGATGCTGTCCATATCATTGTGTACTGGTCAAAGACTTGAAGAACAGTAAATTGACGGACTTGAAACAAAATCAAATCATCATCCTTGGTGACCTAAATCTTGATTGGTTAAACACTAACACTAAAAGTAAACAAATCAGAGAGTTTTGCAATGAATCAGGTTTCATCCAACTAATATCAGACATTACTCACCCTAACCCCCAAAATTCCACAAATGGTTCGTTGCTCAACCTAATCCTTACCAATAGACCCCACAAGTTCACCCATGCTGCAGTCTTTCACAATGTTGCCAGCAATCACTGCACTGTGGGCTGCATTAGAAGCCTGGCATCAGCCAAGTAAAAGAGCAGGTTTATTTGGAAAAGGAGCTTCTGCAAATTCAACCTACCCGACTACTTAGCCGACTTCAGAGGTATAAACTGGACAGCCTTCTATCTGGCTTCAATGTCAATAATGCGACCTCCCTTTTCAATGACACCCTAAGTGGTATAATTAACAGGCATGCCCCAATGGAAGAAATGTAGAACCTGGGAGCATTCTTGCCCATGGTTCATGGCTGAGCTAAAGTCTGCACTAAACAAAAGGGACCGTCTTTGGTTCACAGCCAGGCGGGCCAAACTCCCTTCGGACTGGGCAGTATTCAGGGCTAGCGGGAATGAGTGTACCAAATTGTTTAGAGCCGCCAAAGCAAACCATTACCTCTCAGCATTCGGATCTGCCAAGGGTAATCCTGGCATGTTTTGGGGCACAGTAAAATCAGCAAAGGGCATCAAACAGGTATCCACACTTCCCAATAAGATCACCTACCATGGTATAACACTATCCGACAAGTCAGACATGACATCCTAAATTCTTTCAACATCCATTTCTCTACTGCACGGCTAGCTTTTGACATCTCCAAAGCCGCCACCCTAAACCCCAGCCTACCTACGCAGTACCCTACACCCACTGACAATATCTTCACATTCACCCCATTCCTATTTAAACAGGCTTTCGGAAGAACAACTCCACTACCACCTCCCTACTCAGGCTCACTAAATCCATCCTCACCATAATGGATAATGGCCTCATTACCTCTGCCATCTTTGTCGACCTCGCCAAGGCTTTCAACATAGTCTCCCATGCCCTACTTCTTGACTCCCTTATGGCTGCTGGGTTGTCTACTTCTGCCCAAAACTGGTTTAGAGCTTACCTCTCAGGCAGAACACAATCGGTCAAGATCCAGGATACAATCTCTCCCCCCTCCCTAATTCCACAGGAGTCCCACAGGGCTCAGTGCTTGGACCCATTCTCTTCTCCATCTTCCTAAATGACTTGCCCTCAATATGCTCCCTGTCCGCCTCTATCCATATGTATGCAGATGACACCATCCTGTTATCCTCTGGCAAATGCCCTGCAAATGTAGCAACCACCCTTCAGTATGACTTCCACTAGGTTCAGCTATGGTTTGCCTCACATCAACTATTCCTAAATGCCAAAAAGACTGTCTCCATGAGCTTTGGCACTAGGCAGAGGCTATCTAGGCTCCACCCTTTACCGTCTTTCCATACCCTTGATGGGACAATCCTAGAGGACACCTCCTAATTCAGATACCTTGAGGTCTGGTTGGACCAACACCTCAACTTCTCTGGTCACATTGACGGCATCCTGAAAAAACTGCTCCTCAAGCTTGGTGCCTTATTCAGGAACCGTAGTTGTATCCCTCCTAGGGTGCAACGTGAACTAGTCCAGAAGATGATCCTCCCCATTTTCGACTACTGTGATATAGTGTATGGTGCCGCATCCAAATCCTCCCTAACCAGACTGGACACTCTCTTTAACTCCTTCTATCATTTTTCCCTTGATGCTTCATCATGCACACATCACTGTGACCTCTACCACGCCCTGTCCCTTCCCCTGTTTGCCAACAGGCACCTCACTCATTGTGCCAAACTCACTCTAAATGTTGGTTAGGAGAACTTCCCTCCTACCTCTCATGTTCACTCTCTCCCCAAGATCCTCTGACACTCTCACTTTGCTGGTCTCCCATTGAACCACTCTCATCGGTGAGTCAGGCTTCACCCATCATTTCCCGCAAATCTGGAACTCCCTTCCCCCCCAAATACAGCACTCTTCTTCCTCCTACTCCCCTTGCCTCTGCCTTACACAACCTTCTCTCATCTAACTGCTCCTGCTTTAACCTTCCTTAACTGTTCTCTTATGCCTCTGCTCCTCTCCATGACTCACATCCTTTTATAGGTACATTAGGGAGCGAAGAAAGATGAAAGAAGGGATAGTGAGGCTTACTAAAGGGAAGGAAGGGTGGGCAGAGGATGACAGTGAAAAAGCAGGGATACTGAATGAATACTTCTGCTCAGTATTCACAAAAGAAGAGGGGGGGAGGTACCTAAATCAAAGAATAGAAGCACTCTGGATAGGGAGGTCGATACCAGTCCATTCACAGAAGAAAAGGTCTTGAAGGAACTCTTAAAACTGAAGGTGGACAAAGCGATGGTGCCTGATGGGAATTACCCAAGAATTCTAGAAGAACTAAGGGTAGAATTAGTGACACCACTGACCTCCCTTTTTAAAAAATCATGGGAGGATGGTGTAGTACTGGAGGACTGGAGGAGGGCAGACGTGATTCCCCTTCACAAAAGTGGGAGAAAGACAGAGGCTGGAAACTACAGACCTGTTAGTTTGACCTCAGTGGTAGGAAAATGATGGAACCATAGAAACATAGAAACATAGAAGTTGACGGCAGATAAGGACCGTAAGGCCCATCCAGTCTGCCCATTTCTTTTTCTACCTTATAAATGTGCCATCGGCCTTTGCTATGTCAGTGACCTATCTATTCATAGTCATTTGTATTGCTCCCTTATGCCTATCCCATGCCTGTTTGAAGCCCTGCACTGTATTCATAGCCACTACTTCTTGTGGTAAGCCATTCCATGCATCTACCACCCTTTCTGTGAAAAAATTTCCTCACATTCCCCTTAATCGGCCTCCCTCTAATCTCATGCTGTGTCCTCTTGTCCTGCTATTTTCTTATATTTAAACATTTTAGACTCTTTCACCTTGTTTATGCCCTTAAGGTGTTTAAATGTCTCGATCATATCACCTCTCTCCTCCTTTGCTCAAGGGTATACATATTGAGCTCCGTTAATCTGTCCTCATATGTCTTCTGATGCAGTCCCTGCACCATTTTGGTTGCCCTTCTCTGGACTGCCTCAATTTGGTTAATGTCCTTGTGAAGGTGTGGCCTCCAATACTGCACGCAGTACTCCAGATGGGGCCTAACCAATGTCTTGTACAGAGGGATTATTACCTCCCTCTTACGACTTGTGATACCCCTACTAATACACCCTAACACCCCCCTAGCCTTACCTACTGCTTTAGAGGTCTGCTTGAATGATTTCAGGTCATCAGTGATGATGATGCCCAAGTCTCTTTCTTCCTTTGTGACTGCTAGCAACTCCCCTCCCAGCCTATAGGTGGCTTCAGGGTTTCTCTTCCCTATGTGCATGATTTTGCACTTATTTGCATTAAATCCCAGTTGCCACTCTTCTGACCATTCTGCTAGTTTATCCAGATCTCTTCTCATTCTGCCCACCCATCTGGATCATCTACTCTGTTGCAGATCTTGGTGTCATCTGCAAACAGACAAGCCTTACCCTCTAGTCCATCTGCTAGGTCACTAATGAAGATGTTGAATAGGACTGGCCCCAGGACTGATCCCTAGAGGTACCCCACTTGTGACTTGCATCTCTTCTGACTGTATACCATTTACCACCACTCTCTGTTTTCTGCCAGTCAACCAGTTTGCCACCCAGTTGACCAACTTCTGACCCACCGAGCCTACCCAGCTTATTTATCAATCTTCTATGTGGAACAGTGTCAAAAGCTTTGCTGAAGTCAAGGTAGGCGACATAAACTGCTCCCCCTTGGTCCACCACTCTGGTTACCCAGTCAAAGAAATCTATGAGATTAGTTTGACAGGACCTTCCTTTTGTAAACCCATGCTGTCTTGGATCCTGTGCCCCTATGGATTCCAGGTGTTGCACTATCCTTTCCTTAAGTGCTTCCATAATCTTCCCACTACTGAGGTAAGACTGACCGGTCTGTAGTTCCCCGCCTCCTCCTGCTACCACTCTTGTGGAGTGGGATCACATGAGCCCTTCTCCAGTCTTCTGGGACCTCTCCTGTGCTCAGAGACTCACTAAACAATTCTGCTAATGGCTCTGCTAGTTCCTCCTTTAGCTCCTTAAGTACCCTGGGATGTATGCCATCAGGTCCCATTGCCTTATCCACCTGAGCTTAGCAAGCTCTTGTAGGACCCTTTCTTTTGTGAAGGGAGTAGTGCTCACGTCCCTCCCCTGTGTCCATGATGCTGAGCTGTGGGCCCTGCCTACCTTCTCTTCAGTGAATACTGAGCAAAGTATCTATTTAGGATAGATGCCTTTACAGGGTCTCCTCCTCACATGCTCCCTTTTCTCCATTAAGCTTAGCAATACCCCTCTGACTTTCTCCTTTCACTAATGTATCTATAGAAAGTCTTGTCACCTTCTTTTACTGTTTGTGCTAGTGTTTCCTCAGTTTGGGACTTTGCCTGCCTTACTGCCTTACCTGCTTCCCTTAGGGCAGTTTGGTATGCCCCTATCTTCATCCCGCTGTGTTCCCTTATATTTTCTGAAGGCCAGCCTTTTGGCTCTGACCTTTTCTGCTACTGTATTTGAGAACCAAAGTGGTTTCCTTCTTTTTGCACTTCCTTTTCTGTCTAACACAATGGGATGTTGCTTCAAGTATTGTATCCTTAATGCTTGCCCACTTTGCCTGTACCTCCTCACCTGTGTTTCTTTTGCCGGGCTAGCTTAACTCTGTTGGCCATCTTATCAAAGTCAGCTCCTCGAAGTCCCATATTTTTGCCTTGGAATGGGATGATTTAGATGTAGTAGCCAAATTGAACCATACCATGTGATGGTCACTGGCCAGGTGACCTTCTACCTGAGATCTGTGATCCCTTCTTTGTTAGTCAGTACTAGATCTAGGATAGCCCTGTCTCTTGTGGGTTGCTGTACCAGTTGTTTGAGGCCCTCCCCTGCAGGGAATCCACTATGAGTCTAGTTCTGGCAGATGTTCCTGCTGGTATTGACCAATCTGTATCTGGCATGTTGAAGTCTCCCATTATCAGAACCTCCCCTTTAGCTGTCATGTTTTGTATATCTTCTAACAGTAATGTGTCTATGTCCTCCCTCTGGTCTGGGGGCCTGTAGACAACCCCAGTTCTTATGGCTGTCCCATTTCCTGTTTCAAGGGTGACCCACAGTTCTTCTGGCTCCTTATGTGTATTCTGAATTTCTGTAGCTTTGATATTTTCATTAACATACAGGGCCACTCCTCCCCCCCTTTTTGCACCTCGGTCTCTTCTGAACAATACATAGCCAGGTACTGAAGTCTCCCAAGTGTGGTTACTGGTAAACCACGTCTCACTAATTGCTACTATGTCCAGTTTAGCCTCTGACATTATTGCCTGCAGGTCTGGGATCTTATTTCCCAGGCTGTGAGCATTTGTGTACATGATTTTCCATTGGCCAGATTTTGGTGTGTTAGTTGTTGGGTGAGGTTTGGCATTACCTGTGGCCGTATGGGAGACAAACCTTTTTCTTACCTGGTGATGCAAATGAACGGCAAACACACTGAATTCCAGTTTGACCACTAGCTGAGGGAGGGTGTTCTTCCCATTCAACGTATGGGGTGCTGCACCCTCTCCCATTTGCTAGTTTAAATATTCTGCAAAGGACGTCAAACTTCTGCCCCAATGCACTGACTCCTCTTTAGTCAGATGCAGTCCATCAAATTTAAAGAACTTTCGCTCCCAGAACTGTTGCCAGTTCCTACAAATCTGTGTCCTTTTCCTGGCACCAGTCCTTGAGCCATGTGTTTAGCTCCCCTATCTCCCCTTCTCTGACCTTCCGTCCATCTGCTCCCTTCTCTCAGACTGGCAGGATCTCAGAGAAGGAGATGCCAGACGAAATAGATGATAGTTTGTCACCCAGCCTAGTCAGGTGTTCCTTGGTCTCCACAACTGACCGGCTGGCGGGATCATTAGTCCCTATGTGTACTAGGACATCAATGTTTTCTCCTGCTTTGTGAACAATTTTAGCAATGCGGTCAGTGTCTCTCCATGCTGATGTACCTGGGAGACATCAGACCATCACCCTAGCTGGAGATGGGTATCAACTCCCGAATCATGGAGTCTCCTATGATCAGAGTTTTTGGATTTCCTTTGTGCTTGTTTAGTTTTGGTTCCTGATTTGGGTGAGTATTGTTGTGCTAGCTCCTGTGCCGCAGTGTCCTGCTCTGCAGTGTCTTCTGCCTCTTTATTTGATTTCAGAGATAGAGGCAGATACCTGTTTGTAGTGTTTATATGGTTTTGGAGGTAATGTGTTGGAGAGCAGAGTGATGGGGCACCTGATTTGCTCCTCCTAACCACCTGCCAACCTCCTGGACCAACTACCCTCTGCGGTTGAGGTTTTTCTGTTGGATGCTGGGAAATGGCGGGTGGTTTTTATAATGTATTTCCTCTTCAATATGAAATTTGGCGTGCAATCTCTGCCCATGCTGCCCGGAGCTGAGACCTAAGATCTCAAAAGGCCCAGCATGTAGGACAGTGTCCTAAATCCTGTAAGAATGTCCTTCTGAAAATTGTTCCACAGTACCTGTAGTTAATGAAATCCATTCCAAATAAGTTGCTGGGTTTGTAACCTAGTCAGAGTAATTAGAAGGAAAAAAAATGCAAGTAATGGTTTAATTGTGCTTTGTTTAACTTGTATAACAAGTTAAATTACTAGTGCCCTGTAAAATGAGATCACCTTGTGGAGGCCACTGATCCGCCCTTCCTGCTCTGCCACAGGAAATGTCACAACTGGTACCCTATAAATGGAGTGTAGCGTGGGGTGGTTGGGGATGGGGGTGGGTGGCTGGGCCCTTCCCCTGCCTAAAAGGAAGAACCATGGACGAAAGAACAAGGAGGTAAGAGCAGAAACAATCAGTCAACAACAAATGCAGTAACCCTGAAAGCTTAACCTAATGTTAGATAAAACTGTAAAACCTGTAAAGCACCACCTGTAATAATTTCAGAGAAGATATACCCTGTAAGAAACACTTTGCTCCAGAGAAAAATAAAGCAGTAACAGAAGATATACCTTGCAAAAGACAATTTGAATCAGAAGATTACAGCAGTAATCTGTTAGCATACACCTGTAGGCACACCTTGTAATAATGCAGAAGAAGGTATACCAGCAACAACAATTTGAATCAGAGAAAAAATAAAGCAATGAAATGTTAGCAACAAACAGTAGCAATCCCTGTGAGTAAAAAATTAAAACACCACCACACAGTAAATCTGCTTAGTCAAACTAAGTCTTAATCCTTCTCCCTTGCTCTGGTAAGTTTCTCTACTCTGCCTTTCAAGCAGTCTTAGAAGGAAAGAGCTCAGGTGAAGCTAGGTGCCTTGGCCAGCAAACCAAGTCTTCTACCTCCAAGAATCAACTAACCTGACTTTTTAACCCTTCTTTCTGTTGGAAATTACTGACAGTTTGCCAGCTCCACCCCCACATACACACCTAATCCTTTGGAAGAGCTGTGGGAGAAAAGCAATTAGCTCCTTCAATGTGAGAAGGAGACTGAAACACCTCTGAGACAACAAACCTTTTCAACAAACAAGAATAAAATAAAACACAGTGTCAAACAGTAATTTTGCTTAGCCCAATGATAAAAAGTCACAAAAATGTAAGCTCCACCTGTAATACAGTAATTTCAGAGAAGATATACCCTGTAAGAAACACTTTGCTCCAGAGAAAAATAAAGCAGTAACAGAAGATATACCTTGCAAAGACAATTTGAATCAGAAGATTACAGCAGTAATCTGTTATACACACCTGTAGGCACACCTTGTAATAATGCAGAAGAAGGTATACCAGCAACAACAATTTGAATCAGAGAAAAAATAAAGCAATGAAATGTTAGCAACAAACAGTAGCAATCCCTGTGAGTAAAAAATAAAAACACCACCACACAGTAAATCTGCTTAGCCAAACTAAGTCTTAATCCTTCTCCCTTGCTCTGGTAAGTTTCTCTACTCTGCCTTTCAAGCAGTCTTAGAAGGAAAGAGAACCACTTCTAAAGGAAAGAATATTTGAGTTCCTAGAGGTCAGTGGGGCACAGGACCCAAGGCAGCATGGATTCACAGCGGGAAGGTCATGTCAGATGAATCTAATAGATTTCTTTGACTGGGTGACAAATGTAGTAGACCAGGGAGGGGCAGTGGACGTGGCCTACCTAGACTTTAGCAAGGCATTTGACACAATCCCACACAAAAGATCAATATACAAGTTAGCCAGCCTTGGAGTGGGTCACAAGGTGGTAGCCTAGGTTAAAAATTGGCTGGAAAACAGGATACAGAGGATAATAGTAGACGGAGTTTACTCTGAAGAAAGGGGGGTTACTAGTGGGGTACCACAGGGTTCAGTACTGGCGCCGGTCCTCTTTAATGTCTTTATAAGTGACATTGCAGAGGGACTGGAAGGAAAAGTATGTCTCTTTGCAGATGACATAAAGATCTGCAACAGGGTTGATACAGAAGGTGGGGTGGAGAGAATGCAGAGGGACTTGGCAAGGTTGGAGGAATGGTCAAATATATGGCAGCTTAGATTCAATGCAAAGAAGTGCAAAGTAATGCACCTGGGAAACAAAAATCCAAGGGAAGAGTACACAATGGGGGGAGGTGAGATAATAACAACTACAGAAATGGAAAGGGACCTGGGGTAGTCATATCAGATGACCTTAAGGTGGGAAAGCAATGTGAGAAGGCAGTAAGAAGCTGGTGGGATACTGGGATGCATAGGAAGAGGCATCACCAGTAGAAAACAGGAAGTTGTTCTCCCTTTGTACAGACAGTTGGTGAGACCCCATCTGGAGTTCTGTGTGCAGTTCTGGAGACCCCATCTCTGCAAGAACATAGACAGGATGGAGGCTGTCCAGAGGAGGGTAGCTAAAATGGTGCAGGGTCTGCACCAGAAGACATACAAAGAGAGATTAAAGAAGCTTAATATGTATACACTCGAGGAGAAAAGGGACATGATAGAAACTTTTAAGTACATCAAGGGAATCAACAGAGTCCAAGATGGTAGCATCTTTCAGAAAAAGATATGTGCAAGAACAAGGGGGCACGATTTGAAGATAGAGGGGGGACTGCTCAAAGGTAATGTGAGGAAGTATTTTTTTACAGAGAGGGTTGTGGATACATGGAACAGCCTTCCTGAGAAGGTAGTGGACTCAAAAACAGTGGGGGAATTCAAGAATGCATGGGACATACATAAGGCAATTCTAGTGGGGGGTAGGAAGCAGTACATAGATACATAGACAGTGTCAGCAGATAAGGGCCTATGGCCCACCCAGTCTGCCCATTTGAGCTTGTAAGTTCAGTTTGTTTTCCTAGAAGTCTGTTGCCCCTTACCCCTGACCTCCAGAATTCCTTTATGTCTATCCCATGCATTCTTAAATCCCGTGATTGTTTCAGCCCCCACCACTTCCTCTGGCAGGGTGTTCCACTTGTCCACCACCCGTTCTGTGAAGAAATTCTTTCTCATGTTTCCTCTGAATCGTCCTCCCTCCAACTTCATCCCATGTCTTCTAGTCCTGGAACATCTTTTCGCTAAAAATAGTGTTTTCCTGCACCCTGTTCCTCCCTGTAAGATACTTGTATGTCTCTATCATACCCCTCTCCTCCTCTCCTCCAGGAGTACGTGTTCAGTTCCTTCAACCTGTCTTCATAGGACTTGTGATGCAATCCATGCACCATCTTTGTTGCCCTCCTCGAACCTTCTCTACCCTGTCTATGTCCTTACGTAGGTATGGTCTCCAGAACTGTACACTGTACTCCAGGTGGGGCCTCACTAGTGTCTTGCATAGCGGAATTATGACCTCCCTTTTCCTGCTGGTGATGCCCTGCCTATACATCCCAGCATCCTATTTGCTTTACCTGCTGCCTTGTCACACTGTTTCCCTCCCTTGAGGTCATCAGAGATGACAACCCCAAGATCCCTTTCCTGCTTGGTGCATGCTATATCCTCACCCCCCAACTGATATATTGTGCCAGGGTTTTTGTGCCCCATATGCATTATCTTGCACTTCTTTGCATTGAATTTCAACTGCCAAACTCCTGACCATTCTTCAAGTTTCTGCAGGTCCCTTCTCATTCTGTCTACACCCTCTGGTGTGTCTACTCTGTTACAGAGCTTTGTGTCATCAGCGAACAGTGAAATTCTGCCTTCTAGGTCCTGCGCAATGTCACTGATGAAGATGTTGAATAGGACCGGTCCCAGCACTGATCCCTGTGGTACCCCACTGGTCACTCTTCCCTCTGTGGAGTGACAGCCATTTACCACCACCCTCTGTGTCCTGCCACCTAGCCAGTTACCTACCCACCACACTACTGTCCTGCCCACACCCATATTCCTCAGTTTGTGTGATAGTCTTCTATGTGGAACAGTGTCAAAGGCCTTGCTGAAGTCCAGATAGGCCATGTCCACTGCCCTCCCCTGATCCACCTCCCTAGTCACCCAGTCAAAAAATTCAATGAGGTTGGTCTGACATGACCTCCCCTGGTGAAACCATGCTGCCTTGGGTCCTGTAGTCCATTGACAACCAGATGTTCCACCAATCTCTCCTTCAGTAGTGCTTCCATGATCTTCCCACTACCGAGGTGAGGCTGACTGGTCTGTAGTTCCCTGCTTCCTCTTTGTTCCCACTTTTGTATAAGGGACTACATCTGCTGTCCTCCAGTCTTTGGGTACCTCCCTGTTTCCAGTGATCGGCTAAACAGGATAGCCAGAGGTTCAGCCACCACCTCTCTTAGTTCTTTAAGGACCCTGGGGTGCACCCCATCTGGCCCCATTGCTTTATCAACTCTTATTACTTCCAGTTCCTTCAGGACCCTTTCGTGTAAAGGGACTTGTATCCATTCTGCACCATTCTCACCCTTGTACTCCTTCAGACCCATTACCCTCCTCTTCCTCAGTAAAGACTGAGCAGAAATACCTGTTAAAATGTCAGCTTTACTGTTGTCATCCTCCAGCGCCCCCATCCTCCCCCTTCAGTCTCACTATCCCTCCCTTTGTCTTTCTTTTTTCACTTATGTACCTGTAAAAGGTTTTGTCCCCTCTACCCACTGATTTTGCAATGTGTTCTTCTGTCTGAGCTTTGGCGTAGGCTGTTGGTTAACTAGGATCTGCAGCCTATGCATTAGGAAGGGAAATGGGCATACTAGGTGGGCCAAGTGGTCCTTATCTGTCGTCAAATTCTATGTTTCTAAGATATACAACCAGCAAACAGTACAAATACAGAAATAATATTTTACAATAGTCAACACAATAGGACAGGTTACATACATGGATGAACAGTAGAGAAATTTTTTTTTTTTTTACTTCATTTATACAATTGAAACAGTCACTTTAGTCATTATGAGGTCGGCAATAAGTGCAAGGGTATAACTACTAGACTTTCAGAGGTAAGTGCCTTAACCTGAATAATGGGAGCTTTTACAACCAGAGCAGGCAAGAGAGATAGGTACTGAGGTAGGAGTTGGTCGTGAGACAGACATTAAGATAGGTAATGCGACAGAGGGGATATACAAGATAGGCAGATGGATAGAAGGAGCAAGTATGCAGTGCATACTTATACTCTTTGTAGTAAGCTGATGCTATAGCCATCTCTAATGAAAAGAGGGTGTGATAGTGACATTATTAGAAGGATACGTATATGATAACATTATTTTTGAGCTTGGCATGTACAGGAGTCATACAATTTGCTGTTGACAAGGTTTTAAAACTATTTAGTGATACAAGATTTTGAAGTTTGAGGGCAATTTGTGCTTTATTCCAAGCAGCTGGAAGGGCACTGGATATAGCCAGTTGGCCATAGCCGTAGTGTGGAACATCCAGCAAAATGAGTGAACTGCTCTGTAGTGGATAGTGGCAGGTAGATCGCTGAAAAAGGCTGGATATGGAGGGGGGGAGTTTTAGCAGGAGGGCTTTGTAAAGCCATGTGAGTGAGCGGATGAGCCGTCTTGTGGACAGGGAAGTCCAGCCCAGGGAGGCATATAAATCATAGTTATGTGTGCGATGGTGGGCATAAGTGATGACTCATATAGACCTATGGTAGAGTATATCAAGCTGTTGAAGCAGGGAGTCTGAGCAACATCCATAGAGTACGTCAGCATAATCAAGGAGTGGGATGAACGTAGTCTGTACCAATCTCAGTATAGGTTCTGTTGAGAAAAGGGATTTATTCCTAAAAAAGAAACTGAGTCTTTGCCTTAGTTTTTTTTTGTGAGTGAAGTAATATGGGCTGAGAATGTAGGTGGTGGTCTAATTTACAGCCAATGTATTTAAATCTGTTGACAGCTTCAAGGTTGTTACCAAGGAGTGTTTTGATAGGCGGCAAAGAGAAGCGAGCTTTTGGAACTGCAGTCAGATGGTTGGAGTGGAAGTACATGACCTTAGTTTTCTTAGCTTTTAGTAGAAGTTTAGACTGTAAAAGATTGTGTTAGAGGAGGTCAAATTCAACCTGAAGCTCCACGCATACTTCGCTCACTGAGGGTTTGGAGATATAGAGGACTGTGTCATCAGTGAATAGATGTAACTTAGCTTTGCTGACATTGGCCCCAAAGGAGTTTATGTAAATCGTGAACAGAAGAGGTCCAAGGATTGAGCCTTGTGGTTCTCCCCTTGTAAGGGGGAGAAGTGGGGAAAGTATACCTTCTGCCTTGATCTGCTGCTGTCTTCCCGACAGATAGCTGGTGAATGAACTCAGTGCGGGTCTGGTAATGCCATGACAATTTAGTGAGTCAAGAAGTAAAGCATGATCGACTGTACTGAGAGCTTTACTAAGATCCAGGAATACAGCCCCTGTGATCAGTTTCTTGTCCATAGCAAGGAGCCAATCATTTGTAACTGATGTAAGGGCAGTGGTAGTACTGTGCACAGGTCTGAAGCCAGATTGGGTCAAGTTTACTAAGTTTGTCCTATCATGGTAATCTCTTACTTTTGAACTAACTAGCTTCTCAAGGAGTTTGGAGAGTAGGGGTAAGAGGCAAATTGGGTGGTAGTTGTTCAGGTCCGTAGAGTTACCTGATTTGAATAAAGGTAGCACATGCAATTTTCCAGATTTCTGGTATGATACATGAACTGATGGACAAATTGAACAGGTGCAGGATAGGTGCAATTAGGTACTGGAACCCAGATTTAAGGAAATAAGGTCCTAACCCATCAGCTCTGGCATATTTACATCAAGATGAAGTAGCAGGTCTTCTACCTTATGTATTTTATTTATTTGTTGAAACGTTTCACCAAGAAGACACACTGAACAACAAGTTGCTCATCTCCCGGTTTGACCTGGGGGGTTGGGGGTGGTACATTTGGATGAAGAATTAGACATACAGTTTACCATTTAACATATCTGAGAAATTAAACATTCAATTACATTTATATCAAGACATACAGTTAAAAAATATCATAAATAATCATATATCATACCTGTGGAATTTGCATTTAATTACAAGTGGCATATCTGAGGAACATAGAACAGAAATTTAATGTAACCTTGGAGCCAACTCCTTGCAGGAATGGATCATAGTTAAGAGGCAGATCATTTAGCAATTACTGAATGAATGAGGTGCAGTGAGGGGACCTCAAGGAGGATAGAGGGGTAGACAGGGGAAACCAGCTTGGGGGAAGGAGAGGATAACGATGAGGGGGAACATTACGTAGCAAAGTGAGCAAAAAAATCAGTTGCAAGGGGCAAGTTAACACAGGGCTAGTACAATCTGGGAGGGTTCTACGATGCTGGTTTGACAACACTTTCATCGACTGGCGTCACAGTGACGGGATTTATGTCGACTGCAAGTTGCAGTCGACATAAATCCCGACTGTCTCCCGGTCATGTTTTCTGTCAGAGAGCTTAGCCCCCAAACCCCACCCCATGCAGGGAGGTTCTGCCCCCGCACCCCCCCCGTACTAATGATTATGAACTCTGAGTTGGAGTTGCTTCAGCAAAGGGGTACAGGACGAGGAGACAGTGTGCCCCTGTCTCCAGCAAACCAAAACAATGACCTGTCGGCTCACTGTCGATTTTGTCGACAGTGACGTAGGTCGCTGTGTTGGTGTCGCTGTTGGGGGGGGGGACATACCATCTAGGAGCCCCTCAGACAGAACAAAAGGTGCAAGTTTTTAGCTCAAGTGAACTAATTCCCTTGTTTAAGTGCAGGGGTAGAGAGAGGGCTCAGGAGGGAGGTGGGGGTAAGGGATAGGGTAGGGAAGGACGAGTCATACCTGGAACTGGCCCCTTCAGAGTGCAGAGATCGCTGCCAGTGGCAGAATGAGGTGAGGACTTAGAATAAGGGGCAGGAGTAGGCAAGGACAAGTTGGATAGAGATAGTAGAGGGGATGGTAAAGGGAAGGAGTAGGAGGGGTGGGAGAAACCTGCATAAGACTAGGCCTCTTCAGGATGCTGTGAACCCTGCCAGAGAGCACAGTCAGGCGAGGATGAGTTAGGTAGAAAGGATGGAGGAGAAAGGGGAGGGAACGAAGAGTAATTTCTCAGTGCTGGACCCTTTCAGGATGTTGAGAACCCTGCCAGGGGGCAGAACTAGGTGAGGACACGTTTGGAAGAGAGAAAAGAAATGATGAAGGGAAAGGAGGGAAGAGGATGGAAAGAAGACACTTGCTTAAGACTAGGCCACTCCAGGATGCTGAGAACCCTGCCAGAGCGCAGAATCAGGCAAGGACTAGTAGTGTAGAAAGGATGGAGGTGGAGGGGGGGTGAAGGAAGAGTAATTGCCCAGTGCTGGGCCTCTCCAGGATGCAGATAAGCCTGCCAGGGGATAGAATTAGGTAAAGACAAGTTGGTCAGAGGGAAATACTGTAGGAGGGATAGAAGAGGAAAGGAAAAAATGGAGGGAGGGAAGAAACTTACCTAGACATCGCCAGGGTGCTAAGAATCCCGACAGAGGGCAGAGTTGGGTGAGGACAAGTTGGTTAGAAAAGAGAGAGGGAGAGGGGAGGGGGAGGAGGAGGCTTTCCCAGTGCTAGACCCCTTCAGGATGCTGAGAACCCTGCCAGAGGTCAAAATTAAGCATTCCATATATCCACAACTCTCTGTGAAAAAATACTTCCTCAGATTACCTCTGAGCCTCACCTCCTCTATCTTCAAATTGTGCCCCCTTGTTCTTGCACATCTATTTTTCTGAAAGATGCTACCCTCTTGGACTTTGTTGATTCCCTTGAGGCACTTGAAAGTCTTTATCATGTTCCCCCTCTCCCTCATTTCCTCAATGGTATACATATTAAACTCCTTTAATCTCTCTCTTCGTATGTCTTCTGGAGCAGACCCTGCACCATTTGAGTTGCCCTTCTCTGGACTGCCTCCATCTTGTCTATGTCTTTGCGGAAATGGTGTCTCCAGAACTGGACGCAGTACTCCAGATGAGATCTTACCAACTGTCTGTACAGAGGGATAACAACTTCCTGTTTTCTACTGGTAAAGCCTCTTCCTATGCATCTCAGTATCCCACCAGCCCTCCTTACTGCCTTCTCACATTGCTTGTTTACCTTTAGGTCATCTGATATGACTACCTACAGGTCAATTTCCATTTTTGTTGTTGTTAGTATCTCACCCCCCCATTGTGTACTCTTCCCCTGGGTTTTTGTTTCCCAGGTGCATTACTTTGCACTTCTTTGTGTTGAATCTAAGCTGCCATACATTTGACCATTCCTCAACCTTGCCAAGTCCCTTCTCATCCTTTCCACCCCACCTTCTGTATCAACCCTGTTGCAGATCTTTGTGTCATCTGCAAAGAGACATACTTTTCCTTCCAGTCCCTCCGCAATGTCTCTTATAAAGACATTAAAGAGAACAGGTCCCAGTACTGAACCCTGTGGTACTCCACTAGTAAGCCCCCTTTCTTCAAAATGGACTCCGTTCACTATTACCCTCTGCATCCTGTTGTCCAGCCAATTTTTTACCCAGGCTAGTACCTTGGGACCCACTCCAAGGCTGGTTAACTTGTATGTTAACCTTTTGTGTGGGACTGTGTCAAATCCCTTGCTAAAGTCTAGATAGGCCAAGGCCATCCCGGTGGTGGTGAGGGTTGAGGCACTGGACGCCACACCTCACACCATGCCAGTGACCCGGGTTCAGGATTGAGCCCGGGTCATCAGGGGTTGGCAGTGGAAAGAGAGGATCGAACATCCAGAGGACAGCTCTCCTCTCTCTCTGGGGAGGGATCCAGGCTTGCCTGGCACAGCAGGGGCCCCCAGTGGAGACCGGAGGCACTGCGCACACCGGGACAGCAAAGTAGTGGGGTAGAGCTGCAGTGGGCATCACCAGACGCCATTGCATGTCTGAACTTGGGGAGGGCAAAAATCGGGAAAAATACCCCTGCCGACTGGGTGAGGTGATGGCGATCTCCTGTGGCCGAGGCCCACACACCCAGTGGCTGCCGCTCTCCCTGAATCTACCCTCTGGGGACTCCCAGCCTCTCTAAGGGGCCATGGAAAATGGGAGTCCTGAACCTAATTCAGAAATCAGGGGAGATGCGGTTCAGGCAGGTGGTCAGGAGCCGCAGGTCAAGTGAGGGAACCTGAGAGATGCCCCAGTAGGTGGGTGAAGAAATAGTGTTAAAAAAAAAGTCTAGGTAGGCCATGTAAATAGCCACTCTCTGGTCTACTACTTTGATCACCCAGTCAAAGAAATCTATTAGATTCATCTGACATGACCTTCCTGCTGTAAATCCATGCTGCCTTGGGTTCTGTGCCCCGCTGGCCTCTAGGTACTCAACAATTCTTTCCCTACTACTGAGGTCAAACTAACAGGTCTCTAGTTTCCTGCCTCTGCCTTGCTTCCACTTTTGTGAAGTGGAATCACATCCACCCTCCCCTCCAGTCCTCAGGTACCACACCATCCTCCCATGATTTGTTAAAGAGGGTAGTCAGTGGTGTCACTAGTTCTCCCCTTAGTTCTTTTAGAATTCTTGGGTGAATCCGTCAGGCCTCATTGCTTTGTCCACCTTCAGTGTTAAGAATTCTTTCAGAACCCTATCTTCTGTGAATGGACTATTATCGGCCCCCCTTTCCAGAGTGTTTCTATTGTTTGGTTTAGGTACCTCCCCCTCCTCTTCTTTTGTGAATACTGAGCAGAAGTATTCGTTCAGTATCCCTGCTTTTTCACTGTCAGCCTCTGCCCACATTTCCTCCCCTTTATTAAGCCTCAGTATCTCTCCCTTGGTCTTTCTTCACTCCCTAATGTACCTATAAAAGGTTTTAGCCCCCTTCCTAAAAGAGTTGGCTATCTTTTCCTCAGTTAGGGCCTTTGTTATTCTGACTGCCTTCCCTGCCTCCTTCTGCTTTAATTGGAAGGCTTTTAGCCTAATGTTCAATGGTGGGGGGATAGCTCCTCCCCCATCCCCTATTTAACCAGCAGCCACCTGTCGCTCTGCTTTGAGAGTTTTGGCGGTGCCCTCCATCCTCCCCTGCCTCCTCCTCCTTCTCTGGCACTCCTGTCTCACCCTCTCCGTTGGGCCTTAAGTCTTACACCTAACCAGTATCCTACAGAGGGTGGGATATGGAAATCTCATGCTATACCATTCAGCTCATAAGTATACACAAGCTCGAAGCTATGTACCACACATTGAACTGATATAGTTCTCTGCCCTGCTCCTTCTGTGTTTCCTTATATTTCCTGAATGCTATCCTTTTCTCCTTAACCTTCCCTGCCACCTCTTTTGAGAACCAAAGTGGCTTTTTCCTTCATTTTGTTTTGTTGATTTGCTTTACACAAACGGCTCGTTGCCTCTGTGATGGCAGTATTGATTTTTCCCCATTGTTCTTCCACCCCTCCTTCTTGCCTGTTTGCTAGTTCTTTTCTGAGGCACTCTCCCATTTTGCCAAAGTCCGCTCTCCTAAAGTCCAGCACCCTTGCTTTTGTATGGCTTGACTATACAGCTGTGTTTATTGTGAACCACACTGTTTGGTGGTCACTTGTTCCCAGATGGCTACCCACTACTAAATCTGAGATCCTCTCTCCATCCCCATTTGAAAGTATTAGGTCTAAGACTGCTCCCTCCTGAGTGGGTTCCAACACTAGCTGTCTGAGGCATGCCCCCTGTAGGGCACCGTGAATGACCCTGCTCTTGGATGTGGCTGCAGTAAAGGTGCTCCAGTTAACATCTGGCATATTCAGGTCCCCCATGAACAATATCTCTTCTTTTTCTGCCATTCTAAGGATTATTTCTATTATTTCCTTGTCAATTTGCCTCCCCCTGAGACGGGAATCTGTAAACAACCCCTGTGCAGATTGTGGTGCCATTTCCTGTCTCCAGGGTGACCCACAGTGCCTCCTCCCCTCTCAGTTTACCCTTTAGTTCTGTTGCTTTGATTCCTTCCCTAATGTAGAGAGCTAGTCTTCTCCTCCTCCTCTTTTACCCTCCCCGTCCCTCCTGTAGATTGTGTACCCTGGTATATCGACATCTCAGTCATGGTTCTCTGTGTACCATGTTTCTATGACTGCGACAATATCCAGGCATCCCTCTTTCATCAAGGCCACTAGTTCAGGGAGCTGGTTACCCAGACTACAGGCATTGGTACTCATCGCCCTCCATTTTTTTGATGGTCTTTCCCCTTTTAGGGCCATTCTTATCCTTACTGCCTTTGCCTTTTTCTGGATTTACCCCTGTTCTGCTCCCTATTGACTTCTCTACCTTTGTGTCTATAATGAAGCTGGTGGCTGCTCTCTGTCTCACCTACAGCAGACAGAGTCCACAAACAACTCTTGTTTTGAATCCACAGTTTCTCAGGCCCCTTTGAGCTCCTCCCCTTATCAGACACCTATTTCACAGAGCTTAAGTAACAGGTCTAGTCACAAATGACTGCAAATATTCTCCCAGCCAAATTTCGTCCCTGGCAAATAAAAGTTACACTAAGAAAAGATAACCCCAAAAACAGAGAACCAAAAAACTGACTTCTACTTACTTACACAGGCCCAAAAAATTAAGAATTTAATTCAGTGTACTTCTATTAAATCACCTCCTTGCTATAAGGAAGCTGGTGGCTGCTCTCTGTCTCACCTACATCTTGTACCAAATTGTCCATTCAGGACCTCCTTGTAAATGAGTTTGCTCAATGGAGTTATTCCTGCTAATAAACTTGACTTGAAAGAAGCATGAATGCGTCTAATTAAGTGAGTCTGAAGAATAATTTAAAACTGAACTAACCATTGCCCCAGAGTGACATATTCACCCACAGCAATGCCCATAGCTTGGGAGTGGAAGAATGTATGTTGGCTAACAGCATTTGAGAGGGAAAGGAGGAGTCGTGTGGAGAAGACCCACAGCAAAAGTTAGACCTGATGCAGCGCAGCATTTGGTGAGTCCCTCACTTTCAGATCTGGGTGATAGAGTAAAGTACAAGTTGTGTGTGTGAGTGCCCTCCAACGAAAAGTATCACTGTGCCCCAAAATGCAGGGAGGGAGGGAGGAGTTAACAGGTAAAAGAAAAGGAATGGAACCAGAATTTGAATAGGAGGGCTGCTCTGTAGGAAAGGCATCAAAAAGAGAAAGATGGGAGGGACAGGCTTTGCTAAAGGGAGCAGTGATGAGTGAGAAGAGCGGAGACAGGGGCATAGCAGCAAAAGGAGTGGAAGAGGGGGTCAAGTCTGGCAAGGGTAAATTTGGAGGCACCTCCATCAATCACGTCTGATGTAGGTAAGATTATCTTGAACAAGTTCTTTAAATGTAATATCTCCACCAGTCTATAATAGGTTTGGGAAAGCTATGTTGCGAGTAAAAATGGTGAAGTCTTGGAATATACTACCAACAGTGCTTAAAGTGAAAAACTCAATAGGTAAATTTCAAAATGCATTAAGGAAATCACTAAAAGGCCCCTGTAATTGCCACACATGAATTATGATTCCCCGAAAAAGGCATTAACGATGCATGTATGTTCTGTATGTGTATTTTAAACTTATATTTTAGAATGTATGCCTTGTTGAATGTTGTGTTTTATTGTAACTGTGCAGGTCATATTTTGAAAATAGGGATAATTTCCTTCAATGTATGTACCTGTATAAAAATAAAATTTTACCATCGGAACAATCTCCCACCAGACTGCGAGGAGTAAGAATAACGTATTCCTGCAAAGACAACCAAGCCTAGGGTGTAATTTTTTCAAGGATGGAATCGATGTGTGAGAAGACATGATGACTATCAAGTCACATGCCGAAGTACTTGAAGCTAAGGACAACCTCAAGGAGAGTACCTTCAAGGGTTTAAAACAATGTTATCAGCCTGCGTTTGCTGAGGCTTTACCATGTGCCAAGTAACATCATAAAATTTTTTGTGGCACTCAGAGTGAGTTGGTTGGAGCAGAATCTGTGTTGGACACTGTTAAAGTTGTACTGTTATGACTGTTCTTGCTAGGAAATAGAGCACTGGTGATATAAAGGACTGTGTTATTAGCATACATGTGAATGTTCACTGAGCCACAAGCCAAGGAAATTAACTGAGGAAAATAGAGAAAATGACTGCCACCAAGATAGATCCTTGTAGCGTGCCAGAGGAAATAGAAAGAGGAGAAGATAGGGAGTCTCCAACCTGGATTTACTATTTATGTCTGGTGAGGTAGGAGCATGAAACCAGCCAAGAGCAATGTCAGAGAGACCAGCACGTCTGGTGAGGTAGGAGCAAAACCAGCCAAGAGAGATGTTGGAGAGACCAGCACACCTCAGTTTACTCAAGAGTAAGGGGTGGGCAACAGATTCAGAGGTGTCAGCTAGGTCAATTAAACTAGCAGCCGTAATATTTCCCTGATTTATCACCTTCCAGATGGTGTCAATGACACAGAGAAGAGAGATAGCAGTGGAGTGGGCTTTATGGAAGCCAGATTGGAAGGGAGAGAGAAAAGAGGAGGAATCTAGAAAATTGAAGAGATGGAAAATAAGACCATCTTGTGTAGCTTCACCAGAGTGAGAAGAAGAGAGACTGGCCAGTAGTTGCCAGAGATGCAGGAGCCCCCCCCCACACACACACACTTTGTGGAGGAGGAGAACTTTTGCCTTCTTCCAACTAGTGGGTAACAGAACCGAGCTGAAAGGAGAGATTACAGAGTTGGGGGGGGGCAGCAGTGGTTGGTGCTGACAAGTGGAACAGCTGACATTCTAGGACATCAGTGCTGTAGCCTCTGGAGGGTGGAGAGAGAGCAAGACAGAGAGTAATTCCAAAGTGTAGACGGGGGGGAAAAGAATGAGAGAGAGTGGGAAAGGGCATCGGAGATGAAGAATTTAGAGATGAAGAGGAGAGAGATGACACAGGTAGTGAAGTGACTGTTGAAACCAGCAACAGCCTCAGAGGGGTTGGAAATGACAATGGAGCCCCCCTTATTTCCTAGCCTTAGCACATTACATAGCTCTGAAACCCACCTGAGTTCTGTAGCAAACCTGAGTCACTGTGTCAGGTGGCAGGTCTGACCGCTGCAGCTGCTGCTCAGAGGTGCGCTGGGGACAGGAGTGAAGTCATTGGCCACCAAGTGTCAGAGTAACCCCTGTGCTGGGCCATGGGAGCTTGATCCTTCCAAAGATATCACTGCATGCATCTTAGTCTGTCAGCAGATTCTGCCCATGCCAGGGGATGAGAAAAGACAGGAGAAAACAGGAGAAAATCGCATAAATATCTATCTGAAGGCTGGTGTCCCTGTTCCTCTGGTCTTAATGACACCAACTCTGGATCCTGTCCATCTGGTGGACTGCCTTGGGAGGAAGGACGGCCCTCCCCCATGAGCCCCTACCCATGGAGGAGAAGCTAAGGGAGTTGTGTGACAGCTGTACCAAGGGGATGAGGGAATGCCAAGGCCTAAATAGGGTACAGCCCTGAAAGACGATGACACTGGCAGAGAAAAATCTCCATTAAAAAAAGAAACAATGATAACAGATGGGTTGTACTAGCTGATAAACTAGCTGATGTGGGCCAGTACTGGCAGCGAGTATGCTAGCCAGTGGTGCACTCTGCAGTGAGTATGCTAATATGACTGGGCAATTTTGTTACAACTGAATTTTTAATTAATGAATAGAAACATAGAACTCTGTCGGCAGAAAAGGATCCCTTGGACCATACAGTCTTCCCCTTTAGCCCATCCCTATAGGTAACCCTAGACCCCACTCTTTGCACCCATCTCCTGCCCCCACCCCCCACCCTGATGGAGACTCTTGTCACCTTACGTTTTCCATGTTCATCCCCTCTCTCTTCTGGATTCCCATGTATTTATCCCATGACCTCATAAATTTGCCTACTGTTTTGGCCCCCACCACCTCTTTCGGTAGTCTCTTCTAGGCCACCACCCTCTCCGTGAAGTAGTACCCTCTCGTATTACCTCTGAACTGTCCTCCTTCCAACCTCAAACTGTGCCCTCTAGTTTTCAGACTTTCTTTCCTCTGGAATATGTTTCCTTCTCTCACCTTGTTAAACCCCTTCAAATATTTAAATGTCTCAGTCATGTTCCCCCTCTCCCTCCTAATTTCCAGAGGATACAGATCAAGCTCTTCCATTCTCTCCTCATAGGGCTTCCATTGCATGCTATGTACCATCTTGGTCCCCCTCCTCTGGACTCTGTCCACCCTATCTATATCCTTACGTAAGTGAGGTCTCCAGAACTGGACTCCAGATTCCAGATATTCCAGATATTCCAGATGGGGTCTAAACATGGACCTGTAGAGGGGCATTAACACCTCCCTCTGTCTGCTTACTATACCCCTTCCTATGCATGCCAGCAATCGAGTTGCCTTTCCTACCACTTTATTGTACTGGTTTGCCACCTTTAGGTTGTCTGAAATGATAATCCCTGGATCCCACTCCTGTTCTGTAACCATAACTTTTTCTCCCACCAGTGTGTACATGGCCTGTGGGTTTTTGTGCCCTATGTACATTTTTCTGCACTTTTTTGCATTAAATCTTAATTGCCAACTTTCTGACCACCCCTCCAGTTTTCTCGGGTCCTACGCCATTGTTTTCACCCCTTCCCCGTGTATCCACCCTATTACAAAAAACTCTGTATTGTCCGCAAATAGGCATACCTTCCCAGTCAGTCCTTCTGCAATATCACCGATGTAGATGTTAAAGAGGATGGGCCCCACTACTGACTCTGGGGCACCCCACTTGTCATCCTTTCCTCCCTGGAGTGCAACCCATTTACCACCACCACCCTCTGCCATCTGTCGCTAAGCCAGCTCTCCACCCATTTGGTTATTTTCTGCCCTGCTCCTACACTGCCTAACTTGTTTACCAGCCTCCTGTGAGGGACAGCGTCAAAGGCCTTGCTGAAGTCCAGATAGGCCACATCCACCACTACAGCGTGATCAACTACCCTCATCACCCAGTCAAAAAACTTGATCAGGTTCATCTGGCATGACCTCCCCACCATGAAGCTGTGCTGTCTGTCATCTTGGAAACCACTGGGTGCAAGGTAGTCTACAATTCTCTCCTTCAGGAGTGCCTCCATAATCTTACCCACCACTGAGTTAAGGCCGACTGGACAATAATTGCCTGCCTCCTCCCTGCGGCCTCTCTTGTGTAGCGGCACCGCATCTGCCCTTTTCCAGTCACCTGGAACCCTCCCCGTGTCTAGCAACAGATTAAACAGTTTAGTCAAAGGTGCTGCCAGTTTCTTCCTAAGCTCTTGGAGCACTCTAGAATGTAGGGTGTCCGGACCCATTGCCTTATGCACCCTCAACTTTCCCAACTCCTCCAGTACCCTGCCTTTTTTGAATGGGTAGAATCCACCCCCCTGTCCTTCATGCCCCTCTCTCGCAACTCAGGTCCCTTACCCTCTTTTTCAACTGTGAAAACCGAGCAGAAGTACCTATTTAGTAAGTCTGCCTTCTGGAAGTTACCCTCTAACTGAACTCCCCCCTTCCCTTTAAGTCTCACTATCCCGTTTGGCTCTCCTTCTCTTGCTGACACACCTGTAGAAAGTTTTATCTCCCCTTCTGACTTCCCTAGCTATCCTCTCCTCTGTATCAGCCTTCGCCCTCCTAATTGTCTGCCGTGCCACCCTCAGTTTCTCCCTGTATACCTCTCTGTCCTCCTTCCCCTGAGTTCTTTTATATGTCCTGAATTCTTGTTTCCTGTCACTTATTGCCCTAACCACCTCTCTGATGAACCAGAACGGCCTCCTTCTTCTTTTGTTTTTGATTAACTTCCTTATGCAATGAGCAGTGGCTCTCAGAATTTCCTCCATGTCCCCCAGTTCCTCCTTGTCCTCCATAGTCTCCCTGAAGATCTCTTTCATTTTGTTGAAGTCCGCATGTCTGAAGTCCAGTAGGTGGTTTGACTCACTTCCGTCCCCATCCTAATGCTGAACCTTACTGTTCCATGGTCACTGGTCCCCAGACTGTCTCCCACTGAAACATCAGCTACACTCTCCCATTCATCAGTATTACGTTCAGTGTCATCCCTTCTCTGGTAGGTTCCCATACCAGCTGGTGAAGGAACTATCCCTGCAGGGAGTCCAGCAACTCCTTACTTTTTGCTGATGTCACTGCCAGGATCTTCCAGTCCACATCAGGGAGGTTAAAGTCCCCCATCAACAACAGTTCACCCTTGTGTGCATTCTTTTGCACCACCTGCATTAATTCCTTGTCCACTTCCTTACCCTGTGTAGGAGGCCTGTAGATCACACCTAGGCATATTGTTGCTCCTGACCACTTTTCCAGCATGACTCACAGGGCCACCGCCTCCCCTTGTTCATCCTGCACTACATCCCTACATGTACTGTCGCTCTTATTCCATCCTTCACGTAAAGTGCAACTCCCTCCCCCCCACCTATTCTGTCCTTCCTAAAAAGACCATATCCTGGGATAACCATCTCCAATCCAGGTGCTCCGTCCACCAAGTCTCCATTATGGCCACCAGGTCCAGTCCCTTGTCCACCATCATGGCCTCTAAGTTTGCCAGTTCATTGCCCACACTCCTCGAGTTGGCAGACATTATTGTCCACCAAGTTCCCCCCTCCTGTTTTCATCCATTCCCTAAGTCCACTGCCCTCTCCTGCAAGAGAGTGCCAGCTAGGCAAGGCCCTCTGGATGAGTCCACCTTCCTTTCCCTAGTCTTGTACTGAGCCCCCCTTGTAGTTTAAATCCTTCTCTACAACCGTATCTATATATCCTTGTAGATTCCACCCTCAGCACCCTGGAGTCTACCTCATTTATGTGCAATCTATCCTTTACGTATAAACCCTCGTCTGCCCATGTGTCCCCCCACTCTCATATACAGGCAAAACCCTCCTTTTTGCACCAATCCCTGAGCTATCTATTGAATTTTACAATTTACTGCTAACAGTACTGGCACAATGGACTAGCAAGATTTCTGAGAATGCCAGTGAGTTTACCTCTTCCCTGCAGCCCTTGGCCTGCTTCCTGAACCAATTTTGTACCTCCTCAGCTTCATTTTCCGCCAGGTCATTTGTCCCTAAGTGTATGGTGAGGTGTGACTTGCCCCCCCCATTACCCTTATGCCCTCTCTTATCTTTTGCTTTGCCCGACTACCTCCATACCTGGTTCACAGAAGACCAACCTTCGTCTGTAGGCATCCCCTTGTCTAAGACAGTGTACCCCCTTTATAAAGGAGTCACCAAAGACCATGACCTGCTCCATTTTCCTTGCCCTGGCAAAAGCTCTGGTGCCCCATTCCAAAACCCCCATCCTCTCTCCTCTTGCTCCCCTTACCTGGTCTCCCTAACCTGTGATACCTACTTGCTTCCCTTGTTTGCCACCTTGCTCCTCTTTGGTCCCCCTCTCCCCACCTCCACTCTGATGCTCTACATATTCCCTCACCCTATTCCCTCTTGCATGACCCCCATTCCCAACCACAACCTGCTTTCTGATGCCTCCCTGACTTTCCAGACCTCGTCAACCCACTCCTCTTTCCCCCCTTCCTTCCAGGATTTTACTGAGTCCATTCCCGAGCCCGTTTGATCCTCTTTCTCCTCATGAGCCCCCTGGTCCTGCATAGTTGCCAACAGTGTAAACCTGTTTGATACCCTTACACCACATCCTGATGAAGCTCATCTGATCCCAGGTGTTGTGACACTGCCATTTGTCTGCGTCCTTTCCCCTTGCACCAACTCCCCATTCTTCCTCCCCTCTTGCCAACCATTGTCCTCCCTACAGCATGGTCCGTCATCAGTTCTCCCTGCATCCTCTTCTTTCCCATGCCCCCAATGTCCTTGCCCCAGCCTACAGTGGTACCGGTGCAGCTTCTTCTTACTGTCCCTCCCACCAAGCTCTGCCTCTCTGCCCCCTCTCCACCTCCCACCTCAGCCAATTTATTTCTGCTGCTAGCTATCCAATTTTCATACAGATGGGGCACCCCTCGATTTTCCACAGCTTGTCCATGAAAACTGCTGCCCCACATAGAAATATAGAACTTGACAGCAGACAAGGACCACCTGGCCCACCTAGTTTTCCCATTTGCCTACCTACTGTATAAGCTCCAGATCCTATTTGATCTGCAGCCTACCTCCTCCTTCCTACCACTAGTTTTGCCTTCTGCCTGTCCTGTGCATTCTTGAATTTGACAACTGTTTCTCCCCCACAACCTTCTCTAGGAGACTGTTTCATGTATCCACCACCCTTTCTGTGAAAAAATACTTCCTTACGTTGCCCCTGAGTCTTCCCCCATCCAGCCTCATATTGTGACCCTTTGTTCTTGCAAATCTCCTTTTCTGAAAGATACTGCCCTCTGTTGATCCCCTTGAGGTATTTAAATGTCTCAATCATTCCCCCCCCTCCCTCTTCCATCCACATGCATTACAACCAGCTATTCACCCTCATCTAACTTGCCCTACTAGACCACCCGGCCCCCACCTTTCTGCCTTCCTCCCCTGCCTTCATGAGCTACCAGGACAATCCATCCTGTCCATCCTGTCCCTGCATTCCCACCACTGCTGAGCCCTGGTCCCTTTTACCCCCTTCTCTCCAGCTCTCTCCACGGTTCTATGCAGTGGTCAAATCTGAGGTGATCAATCTCAAGGGGTCAGCACCTTATAGGCATATGTAGCCGTAGTCAAATCTGCCTTCTACCATCTTAGAAATATTGATAGGGTGAAGCATCTGGTTCCATCCGAGGATCTGCCTACACTGGTCCACACCTTTGTCACCACTCGATTTGACTACTGCAATGCCCTTTAACTAGAGCTATCGGGAGTGGATATTCGCCAATTGCAGCTAGTGCAGAATGTGACAGCCAGTTTATTAACTGGAGTCCCTAAGTCCAGTCATATAACACCTGTGCTACGCGAACTGCACTGGCTGCCCATACAATGGCGAATCACTTTCAAGGTCACATTGCTGATCTATAAAGCCTTACACAGGCAGGGACCCTAATACCTGCAAGACTTTATCTCCCTACTGTCCCTCCCGCTCACTCCAATCCTCTGACGAGGAATTGCTAGAGATACCCAGAGTTTATCTGAAGACATTTGGTGGAAGATCTTTTGCCTTTATGGCCCCTACTCTGTGGAACTCTCTACCGTGTCAGATATGTGACAGCCTGACTGTGGAAGGGTTTATAAACTCTCTAAGAATATATCTTTCTGAAAAAGCATTTTTTAGGGATATGGTATTTTAGGATTCTGTGTTGTTTAATTGGATTATGGCTGTAATTTTTAAATCTTTTATTGTATGTTTTCTTTGATTACTTTGTAAGGGCACCCTGAGCACTGGAATGGTGCTTTTTATAAATAAAATTTTACTTACTTACTATATTTAAAACCCTTTGATTAGTGCCCATATACATTGGTAGATTCAACTTGTTGCCCACAACGTTTGGTACACACTAAGCAAAATTCAAATCACAAACCATTTTGGACCCCTCCTCCCTATCTTGGCTGTTAATGATCATAGACCGTGTCAGATTCTAATTTGTGCCTGATACACGCTCTCCCCTATTCAATTCAGTTTGTCCATCACCCTCCTAACTTGGTTGCTATTGATCATATACAGTGTCAAATTCAAATAAGTGACCCCATTGCTTGACGAACACTCTCTTACATACTTAACATGCTTTTCAGTGATTATATACAGTGGCAAATTAAACTAACTAAGCAGTACTGGCCTCCTAATAATCATCTAACTGTTCTAGCCAAATTAGGATGATAACAGGGTAAAGCCACCAGCTAGCTAAACAGCCCCAATTAGCTAAACAGTGTCTATAACAGGAACCAACAGAGATATTCTTTTAAACAGTCATCAACATGGTGATGCAGAATAAAGCCCCCGATTTGTTACGCAGTGACTAAATCAAGTACCAATAGAAATATTCCTTTAAACGGGCATCAGCAACAATATGCTCCTTTTCCTCCCTTGCCTGTCCTATGACCAGGGCATCCCTGAGCAGTGTGTATATTAACCAGAGACCACTGGCATTTAATAGATGGTAGTAGCGGGAGTGGGAGGGTGTGCAAAACTGTTTCAATAAAGTCCCCGGTGCAGCTGAACAGGAGTGTGTCTCCTGTGTCTTTTCCTTTCGGGACTGTCCATTGTGCAGGGAAGGCTATCTGGGCTTCAGCTGCTCTCAGACCCCTGGCTCCATGTGCTCTGGTGAGCAATAAAAAAAAGTTAGGAATGTCCCAGAAATGTTATGGGAGAGAGCAGTAATAATCAAACAAGTACTGCCCTCCGACCACTGTTGTCTGTGCAGTCCCTGGTGAAGATCTGCTGTAGCTGGCTGACTCCCAAAGTTAAAAGCCATCAGATTTTGGCTGACCCAGTGGCAAAGAGAGCTGAGGCACTGGATGCCTTACGTTGTGCTATGCCATCGACCCAGGTTTGGGAATGACCTTGGGTTGCCTGGGTGCCGGCACCAGGGAGGAGGGTGGGAGCAGGATTGAATGATGGCTCTCCTCTCCCGGGAGGGAGGATCACCCATCTGCAGTCCCACCATCACTGGATGGAGGTCTGGTGGCTGGCGCAGGTGGTCACAGAGCAACTGATAAGGTGGGGCGGCCTGCAGTGCATGACGTGCACATGCCTCCACATGTGCACGCTCCACCAAGGATGCGAGGGTGGGAGAATACACTGGGGGAAAAAGTACTATAAATAAATAATTGAAAAAAAAAGCCAGCAGATTTCAAAACTGATGCCTTTTCTTTCCTCCCTGCGATTGCCCACCTTTGTTCTCTGCACCCCGATGCAGCCATTTATTTCAACAAATCCTCTGGCCTAGTAGAAACGGGACTCCAAAAAATGTTTCAGTAAAGTCCCCGGTGCTGCCAAACAGGAGTGGGTCTCCTGTGTCTTTTCCTTGTCCCTTTTGGGACTGTCCGTTGTGGGAGGAAGGCTATCTGGGCTTCAGCTGCCCTCAGCCCCCCGACTCCGTGTGCTCAAGTTAGAAATGACCCAGAAATGTTACAGGGGGAGAGCAGTATGTGTATGTATCCACCCCAACCCACAAGGTGTGATACTATGCCTCAGAAGGAAGGGGTTGTTGCCCTGAAGTGCAGAGGCAAAGTATGTGTGGGAGCTATAAAATTCCACAGAGCTTTTGAGTGCCATTTATATTTACTTTCGTTGTAAGTTTTGATTCTTATTTGAATCATTAAATTTTTTAATAATCTCTCACTGAATTTTGGTCTGGAGTGCGGGATTCTTTTAAAACTTTAAGGTGTGATACTATGCCTGTCCAATAATAGCTGGTCACAGTCTACAAAGCCTTCAGATGAATGGCATTTGGGATCAGTTGTTATTGGAGGTAATACAAAAATGGCATGCTGCCTCCATCTATGGGGATCCTTTTGACAGGGTACTGTCTCACAGGAAATGAATGCAACACCCACCCTCATGACAGGAACCTTTATGATTATATAACAACCCCCAACTTATACTTTATGCATGAAAACAACAATAGGCAACACATAATAAATTGCAATTTAAACACAAGGGATATTTATTAGGGGGACAGGAACAGGCTGTAGATGGGGGAATGGAATGGATTAAATGCAGTGAAACAGTTCTGAGTTCATTCCCTAAATCCCACTACCCTTTGGTGTGTACCCACACAGTATTTGCTGTTTCTCCCTACTGATGCACCATTACCCCAAAGTCCCTTGGGAGCTCCCAATGCAGTCTATTAATGGTGTGCACACAGTGGGCAGTTGCTGGCCTGATGTTGGGCCATGGTACAGTACCAGATGAAGGCTTGTGGTTGAGAATCGCAAGCAAATCATTCAACACAGATGCTAGTTGCTCCTGGCTGTTGCAGTTCTATAAATGAACTTTGAATAATAATTGCACAGAAATGCCCAGCAATTACTCTTCACTGTTCCTCGCTAGCAGAAGAATGGGGGTTGGGGTGATATTGACCCTGTACTCATGACCTAAGCAGACTCTGCAGGCTGGCTCTGTTGGGATGTCTCCCTCAGACTTGCAGAAGCAGGCGATGGTACAGGTGCAGTGAAACAAAGGCACTTCCGGGTGGCAAGGGTTGCATGTACTCTTCACCCCACAAGGGACCTGCCTTCACCCACCCCCAAGGAGTAGGCAATCACTCAGGTCCTCAGGTGGCTTAGACCCTCTCTCAGGACAAGTCTAGATAGCTCTAAAAGCCCAAGCAAGGAGCTTTGGTGTTGTTCCTGGAGGAAACAGTAATCTTTTTGCAAAGACTCTTTAAACAGCTTTCTTCCAACCTTGTAGCTGACTGCTGATTTTACTCATAAGTCTTTCTCTTTGTGTTTCCCAGAAAAACCTGCTCCTATTGAAGTAAATTGCACATCTCTCTCTTGTGCAGAAATCCAGGGATCAAATATCAGTGGCTAGTATCTCATGCATTATGCATTATGCAAAACCCCTGGCTCTCAGTGGCTTTCAGTTCTTGGGGAAAAGCATGCATACAAGTCCTGAGTCAGCTTTCAAAATGGCTGTTTTGCAGAGTTGCACTAACGTTGAGTTAGCCTCTAAATTGCAGTCAGTTTCACAGGGACAGAATGTACTGAAATCTGAGCTAGTTTGCTGCTGACTGGCTCTGCAAAGCTAAGCACAGAATGCCCATGATTCCCAGCCAGGTTACATGTCCTCTGACCCTCTTTTCAGTAGTCCTGGGGCTAGAGAAACCACAAACATGGCTGTTTTTGTAGTCTTTCACTATATCTTCTATTTTAACATGTTTATGTTGCTTGGTGTGGCTTCTGGCCATCAGGATCAATACCGCTCTGTAACTTCTGCCATCTGGTAGGACATGGGGGTAAACTGGTGGCAGAGAAGTGCAGTTGCTTATTCTCAAAGTTTGTAATCCCAGGGGAGGAGTGGTTTTGCACTTTGCGCAGCTTTGTGAGTTGCTTGAACCTGAGCAAGCTCCTTGCTGTGGGCTTCCTGACCCTGAAGGCAATCCAGTGGCCAGTTGAGTGAAGACAAGTGGTGGCAGTGTGGCCACAGTGAAAAGGGCGCTGAACATGCCTGCAGAACAAAGTCCAGTCCAGCCCCAGGTCCCACAGCTGCAGTCTGAACCAGGACCAGGGTGAAGCAGCGATACTAGCTCAACTTTAGCTCAACTCTGCAAAACAGCCAAATTGAAACTGACAAGAACTGTTTACCATTTTGATCATGTTTGCTTCAATTTTTTCTCTCTCTTGATTCCTTCATTAATATGTAATCTCCAATTTGCTATTGTTACATTTCCTCCTATATTTTTCAAACCTGCCCTCACATCCCAACCACCCATCCTCATCCCCCACCACCCTCCTGTAGATGAAAACACATTTAGTGAATTTTTTATCTCTGTTTGCTTTATAAGCTCACAGCTCAGACCCTTGGTGAAACTCAGAGATATCCACAGCTGCAACAAGTAGTGGAAAACATATTCTTTTAATTGTTGAAGTATTTAAAAATGCATGCCTTTGAAACAGTACTCATGGCTACAAATCTGTTGTGTCAGTAGTGATTGTTGAAGCTGCACTGCCCTTTATTGTACAGTAGCTATTCAATTAACTATTTTGTTGGTGAAAAATGATGGCGTCCATACACTATGAAAGACAATGTATGGGCAGTCATGCACAGAAAGACTTTGTTGGCACCTTGATATTGCCATGAAAACCACAAACCTCTCAAGCTTTGTTCTTGAGACTGAGTGATTGGCATAGCAATACTGAGATGCCAACACAGGCACATTGTGCATTGCTGCCCACACATTACCCCCTTTGTTTTCCCTTTTACTTTATCTGCTGCTTATACCTGCCATGAAGTCATAATTCTTTGCTATTTACATCAGCATCATTCTACAGCAACAGATTATGATGTCACAAGCAGATTATTATAGCATCAGGACAGGAAATTATTTCTAATTGGAACTGTTCATTTTATTTATTTATTTCATTTTGTTAACTGGGTAAACCCACTGGGCCCAAATGGTCCCTTTTTCAGGGGCTACACAGATTTAGTTACACAGAAGCCTGCAGGATACAGGGTACATCAATGATACATACTGATGACATTAAAAGGACACTGTCAACACCCCCCTTCCCCACAAGCCTCAAAGTGACCCTAGTTTAAAAAACACATTTTATGATTGTTCACATTCTATAGAGGTTGTTGATGCAGCTGGTAGTTTGAGTTAGATCCTTTTTTTCTTTAAAAAGTGAAAAACTAAGTCCCCACCATACTGGTGTTATGATACCAAAACCTGTTTGTTTACAGTTCTTGACTAATTCCTACTGCATCTTTCTTGGACTCAGGAACATCCCCAACACAATCTAGCCACTCATTATACAGTGGGAGTAGAAGAGACTATTGTATCATGAGCTACTGCTCTGTTTGAGGGTGTTTCTGATGTTCAGAAAATATGCAATAAGAGTAGTTCAATGATTTGAAGCAAACCAAGGATGGGTATAGCTATATATTACCATGCATTTCAGTTCTAATAAGCAAGAAGGCAGATACAACAACCAGTGACAGCAATGAATTTTGAAGACGGTAACCAATCATAAAATGTGGGTTTTTACCTAAAAATAATATGATGCAAAAAAGGTTAACAGTGTCCCTTTAAGTACATACTGATGACATAAAAAGTTTTAGAACAAAAACTGTATGGCATTAACTGTAAGACAATCACAAAAATTCCCTATGACTTTCCCTCTAGTGGAATACACATGGGTAGCTGTATTCACAGACTAAAAACTTTTCCAAACATGGTATTATGAGTTACTATGGATACAAGCATGGGACAACGGGCTACAATTGCCCATTTCTTGTTATTCAGTTCAAGCAGAAGTAGGGTCACCTCTGGCATGAGCATGAGTTGTTTTCCATTAGGTGTGCTTTGAGCCTTTTTTTGAAGGAGAACAGGGTGCAGGAATTATGCAACTGGTCAGGAAGGCTGTTCCAAAGAGATGGATGCAGCATGGGAGAAAGACTTGTTTCCAGCTGTGGTCCTCACCCTGAAAACCTCTAGGAGCTTTTAGGAAGAGGTTTGGAGCAGCCTGCCTGGGCGCTTGGTGGCTGTCAATCCGACTAGGCCTGCTGGGCTGGGCTGGGCTGGGGCCATTTATTATTTTGTAGGTGGTGCACAGGAGAGGGTATTGGAGCCATTGGGAAAGAGATGGCCAGTTAAGGGAGTCAAGCACCTTGCAGTGATGGTGCCTCAGGCGGGATTTGGTTGCAAATCGAGCTATCTTGTTGTATAGTATTTGCACCCTTCCCAGTTCCCTTCCAGAGAGGGACTGTATAACTAGGGCAGCATAGGTCAATTTGGGGAGGAGGATGCAATTTGCAATTGCTTCCCTGGTTTCAGGGAGGAGTTGGGAATTCATCCTGTACCGTATACCTAGCTTTTGATGTATCTCTCTGGTGACATGGTCCACATGGCACTAAGAGTGAAGTCTTGTTCCAAAACAAGGCCCAAGTATTTGAAGGAGGTCACGACTTCTATGGGCATGCCTGCTGTGGATACTCATGGGAGCAAATGGGTCCTGTCCAAGCCTAAGGTTTTGGGACCATGCAACATAGCTTTCATTTTCTTCTTGTTTAACAGTAACCTGTTATCCACCAGCCACTTTTCTAGGGTTGTGAAGTCCTCCTGTAGCTGGGGCCCAAGGCTCGATGCATTGTGTGAGGATATGTATAACACAGTGTCATCAGCATATTGAATAACTGAACTACCACCACAGTTACAGCTGAGGTTGTTTATGAACAGGATGAACGTTAGGGGCCCCAAGATGGAACCTTGGGGTACTACCTCCATGATGCTGCATCGATCTTATATAGTACCCTGCCACTTAACCTGCTGAGTCTGGTAGGATGAGTAGCTTTTGAACCAGATCAGGGAGTGGTGGTCAAGTCTGGTAAGTTTTAGCTTGTCTATCAGGAGGTTGTGGCCAATGGCTTTGGTAAGGTCCATGAACTTGGCACTGGTGGTGGCACCTTCTTTGAGGGCATTGAGGGTGCAGTAGTGAATTTGATAAGAGCCATGTCGGTTCTGTGGTTCCATCGGAACCCATGCTGATTGAGTGCTAGAAGTTAGTGTGTCTCCAGGTAGTCACGGAGTTGGCTGTATACAAGTCGCTCCTGTATCTTGGACAGGATACATAGGAGTGAGATTGGTCTGTAGTTTTTGATTGGTTCCTTAGGACCTCCTTTATGTAAAGGAACCACATGGGCCTCTTTCCATTTGGCTGGAACAACTCCTTCTAGAAAGGATCTATTGATTAGCCAGGTTAGTGGGGTGGCTATAGCAGGGGTGGCATCTTTTAGTAATCTGGGGACGTCTGCTCTCCTTACCCTTTTTAAATGGAATTCCGGATACCGTGATTCTGTCCTTGGAGGACAAGAGTGGTCAGAGGCTTTAGGAGGGAAGTTTGCCTTGTATGCATCTAGGTCAGTGTAAAAACTGTTGAAGGCATTGAATGCTTCTTGGTTGTCTCCAATGGTCTGGTCCTTGGCAATAACTGGTCCCGGGGAGGGTTGCTGCTACCTTTCATCAGACCACTGATCTAGTGCCAGAAATGTCTAGGGTCAGTTAGGTTGGCCTGCTGTAGGTTTTTGACATATTCGCATTTGGCAGAGCTGGTGCATTTTGTGCTTTTATTTCTCAGCTCCCTGTAGGCAGTCCAATCTGCAGGTGTACCAAACTGCTTGTAAGTCACCCAGGCATTATCCCTCTTCTTCATGTGAGTCCTAAGCTCGGGTGAAATCCATTTGTGGCATTGCCCCTTGACCCTAAGCTTTCTTATTGGAGCACGCTTGTTGGTGGATGAAGTGAAGCAGTTCTGGAAGTATTCCAGTGCTTTGTCAATTGTTGGGTGAAGTAGGATGGGGCTCCAGTCAAGGCTGGAGAGATGGGACTGGAAGGCAGTAGCTGAGAATTTTGGGAAGTCCCTGGCAGTGAAGACCTGAGGTTAAATTTTGGCAGCTCTATTTTTCCATATGCAAAATATGGGAGAGTGATCACACAGTGCATCCAATAGACTACCTGCTGCCCATACATTAAAAGGATTGGTGACTAGCACCTAGTCGATAGTTGAGTGGTTGCCTGTTTTGGCATTGTGTCTGGTGGATTCAGTGATGATCTGGGTCAAATGAGCATCTAGCAACCAAGTATTATAGCCTTGTACAGAGTCAGACACCTAGTACAGGTTAAAGTCTCCTAGAAGGAGTACCTCAGAGGGGGGCATGGTCAGACAACATCTTGGTTAAGGCCTCAAGTGCCTGATTGGCTACTTTGGGAGGGTTGTACAAACCTCCTATCAGGAGTGTCTTGGCATTGCCTAGAGTTAGCTTGACAAATATTGATTCACTGCCTGTGCAGTCTATGGGGGGTAGGGAAGCATGGGATATGCACAGTGTATCCCTAGTATAGATAAGTACTCCTCCCCCTTTCTTACCTACTCTGTCTTTCCAATGTGCAGAGTAGCCTAGGAGGTCCACTTTTGTGCGTTAATATGCTGGTTTTGAGCTAAGTTTCAGACACCATGAGATTGCCTGCTTTATACAGGTCCACCCAGCTCTGCACCTCATGGACTTTGGGTCAAAGGCTACACACATTCATAATGTTTCTATTTTTACTAATGATATTCATACTCCTAGATGATATATATATGTATCTGTACCTAAATGAAAAATGATAAAATAAAACTGTATTTTGCATTTTTGTATGGGTAGAATTCTATTAGTTATTTTCATGGAACCAGTGGTTTAAACTTTAAGTATGTCACAGTTTGTGTACAGAAGTCTGAGCATGGTTGTGATTAGGCATGGGCTACCTGCTGGGTAGCCGAGTCAGGTAGTGCTGGTATCAGCAATTTTTGGCCAGGTCGAGTAGTTCAGGTAATGTACTACCCTAACTGACACAACAGTGTACTTTCAGGTTGGGTAATTTGACATGGGTAAAGTGTAATGAGTAAAGGACTTGGTAACAGGAAAGTACTTGGAAACAGGCATTAAGTATAGGGACCTATACGTAGCTTACAGCAGAATCTGAGCACATGACATTGGAATGACATCTGATTGGTCAGTGCTGTCTGTGCTCCATCTGCTGAGAGTGTGAACCTGTGTGGCATGCAGTAGGTAGCAGTGGAAGCAGCAGCTCCATGTGGGCACTCTCGCTCTAGACTGCAGCGCAGCACAAATTGCTCACGGGTCACGGCCAACTGGCCATAAAAGAAGACTTTAATTAAGTTGAACATTTAAACATGAATGAAAAGAAGGAGCAAGGGGAGAAAGAGAAGTAAAGTAGTGGGGTGGGGGACTGACTGAAACAATCTCAGCCGGGGGAGTTGGGTCAGCCTCAGTTGTGGAGGTGGTTTGGGAGACTGAGGAGAGAACAGAGAAGGAGCAAGATGGGGGAAAAAGAGATATAGACAAAAAACAGAAGGCATTGGGCAGCGTATCACATTGTTTGGTTTGTTAGGTGCCCCTGAGCCCTGTCATTTATTACTGTGACATACTAGTCAGCTACACTGTCTGTCTCTGCAGCATAGTGAAAGCCTTTTATGGCTGTACAGTATTACACTGTTTGTTAGGTGCCCCTGAGCCATAGTCAGATATACCGTCTGTCTCTGCAACATAGTGAAAGCCTTTGGCTTTGTTAGGTGCCCTGAGCCCTGTCATTTACTGTGACATAGTCAGCTATACTGTCAGTCTCTACAGCATAATAAAAACCTTTTACAACTGTATTACACTGTTTGTTAGGTACACCTGACCCCTGTCATTTGTTACTTTGACATAGCTACACTGTGTGTCTCTGCAGCATAGTGAAAGCCTTTTCTGGCTGTATGAAACTGTTTGTTAGGTGCCCCGAGCCCTGTCATTTATTGCTGTGACACTGTCAGCTATACTGAAATGAAACAATATCCCTTCACACCTGTATCTACTAGGTCTCATAGTTCCCAGTCTAAGTTTACAAAAAGGAAGCACAGTGCTGCTGCACGTGCAACTGTTAATGATATGAACAATATGAATCATAGCACTAATGATAATGAAGTATGTAGCAACAATAATAATAGCATCACCACACAAAAAAAGCATGTGAGCAATGAAATGATAAAGAGTTTTGGAAAGAACTGACTGGAGTTACTCATAGAGGTACTCAATGTTTTGGCACATGTGCCAGGAGGATACATCCAGCTGCTGAAGCAGCATGCAAGGAGGCATCCTCCTCAAATATAAGCTCAGATGCTAAGGCAGAGAATGCTGATAGAGATGGTGGTGATTTGGGGGACTGGGAATGGGATAGCTCAGGCTATGTCCCACATAACGATGATGATGGTGCTTCCAGATCTTCTGAATCTTGTAACGATGATGTCTGTAGTTTAGATGAGGGGGTAGGAGAGGATGCCACTGTAAGGCACCAAAGGCAAGTGCAGAAAAAAAATCATATGCTAAATATAAGAATAAGAAGATGAGTATAACAATTCCACTTCGCTCCACTGCAGGCTGAGTAAAGGCATTTTCTTCCTGATGGCAGCAAGACTGCCCCCCAACAGGGATATGTGGGGTCCACCTCATGATGGAAGTACCAGAGGCCCAGGAGAATGGTCCAGCAGCACAGGATTTGTTCAGTAAACAGCAGGGGTGTGTCTTGTGGAGATCCTGGAAGAGTGGTGGGTGTCCAGGACAGGACAGTAGGGGCAAAAATTAATGTGGCACAAGCTGTCAGTGTTTGTGAGGGGGCTCACTGAAAATACTGCCTTCCCTTTTTTTTCCAATTAAGCTTTTTTCCTACTGCCAGCTCTGCCCAGCAGCAACCCCTCCCCAGCCCTGCCATTGACCTTCTCATGAACTTACTGGTTTAGCCACAACTTACGCAGCACCACAATGTTGTGGGTGACTGGTCATGCAAAAGCCTTTGGGAAAGTGCCAGCATGTAGCAGCCTGGCATTTTTCTGTTTTCTCACCAGGGGTCCCAGGTGCAAGGACAGGTTTAGTGTCACAACCATCTAAGAGAGAGAGAGAGAGAGAGACTGAGAGACCTCAACATGTGCACCCTGGAAGAGATTAAGAGGGGTACGTGATAGAGACCTATAAATACTTTAGAGGGTCAAACAAAGTACAGGACAGGAGTGTTTTTCAGAGGAGAAGGTGCACGAAAACAGGAGGACATGCAATGAATCTGGAAGGGGCAACATTCAAGAGGGATGTGAGGAAGTACTTCTTCAGTGAAAGAGTGGTGGATGCCTGGAACAATCTTCCAGCAGACGTTGTGGGGGTGAAAACAGTGGTGGGCTTCCAGAATGCATGGGATAGGCACAAGGGAATCTTAGTTGGGAAGCTGGGGGGGGAGAAGGTTAGCTGGAAATCAGGTATGGTCTGCTGAGACAGGGACAAATGGGTAGACTGGGTGGGCCAAGTGGTTCTTTTCTGCCATCAAATTCTATGTTTCCATGTTTCTATGAATGAGAACAACTCATCTCAACAAGGAAAAAGCAGTGTAGGGTTTCCTCCAGGCCCCTTGACTGTACAAGGAATAGTGCCAGGCACTGTAGCACGAGCCAAAAAAGGGAAATCTTTAGTGTGGAATTTATTTTATATTGAGCCTGCAGACAACTCTTGAGCTGTTTGCAGTCTGTGCAAAAAGAGTGTCAGTCATGGTGGCAATCCAGCAAATTTTGGAACTTCAGTAATGATGCAACATGCAAAGGCAAAACACTTAATTGAGTGGGGCAGAGCAAGGATAAGTGTAGTTGGTATGGGCGGTAGTGGAGGTGATGGTGGCTGTGGCCATGGTGAAAATGAACTGGTAGCAGAAAATTACACTGAATCAATTGATGTGTCCTTGCAGCCTTCCCAAACACAGATTGTTTTATAACACCAACAAGTACTGGAAAATCCAAAAGTAGTATGCCACAAGAAAAAGGTATGAAAAATACACCCCCCTCCCAAATTAAAAAGATCTTGTTCTCGTCAACTAACGGTAAAAGAAAGTGTTGCAAGGACATCAGAATTTACCCACAAGCATCCAACATACCAGCTGTTAAATAGAGCCATGCTTGCACAGCTGTTGGCCATTTGTCAATTCCCTTTTGCTTTGGTTGCCCAAAAATGCTTCTTCAGCTTCATGAACCAGATTGAGCCATTGTATACTGTTCCCTGCCGAACATATTCCTCAAAAAAGGCAATTCCACAGTTGTATGACTTGGTGTGTACTGCAATTATTAAGCAGTTGAAACTCTCTGAGGTGAAGCAGGTTCACATAACTACAGATATATGGACCAGCAACCAAACAATTGACTACATGACTGTTACAGCTCATTGGGCAAGTTTTCATTCAGTAAGTAATCCCCGCTCTGCTATAAGAAGTAGGAAGCAGGCAGAGAACAACAAAAGGAAGGAGATGCTATTAGAACTATATTTCTCTACTGGGACTAAATAACCAGAACTCTACTACTGGGACCTTCAATTTAGGGTAAAAACAAACAAACAAACAAAAAGTTAGTGTGTTTGTCTGAGTTGGCTGAAGTGAATTGTTATCTGTGCAGTTATCCAGGTGTAGAAGTAGCTGTAAATTAGGGGAAGTGGTTTAGCTAGAAGGAAGCCTGGTGTTTTGGATTTAAAAACTACCCCAGATAGCTTCTGGCAGAGAATAGCAAGAGGAAGGAGGTGCTGTTAGAACTATACTTCTACTACTGGGACTTTCAATTTAGGGTAAAAACAAACAAGGAAGCCAGGTGTTTTGGATTTAAAAACTGCCCTAATTAGCTTCTGGCAGAGAACAGCAAGAGGAAGGAGGTGCTGTTAGAACTATACTTCTACTACTGGGACTTTCAATTTAGGGTAAAAACAAACAAGGAAGCCAGGTGTTTTGGATTTAAAAACTGCCCTAATTAGCTTCTGGCAGAGAACAGCAAGAGGAAGGAGGTGCTGTTAAAACTATACTTCTCTACTGGGACTGAAGAACTAGAACTCTACTATTGTGACCTTCACTTTAGGGTAAAAACAAACAAACAAAAAAGAGTTAGTGTGTTTGTCTGAGTTGGCTGACGTGAATTGTTATCTGTGCAGTTATCTAGGTGTTTATCTGAGTTGGATGAAGTGAATTGTTATCTGTGCAGTTATCTAGGTGTAGAAGTAGCTGTAAACTAGGGGAGTGGCTTAGCTAGAAGGAAGCCAGGTGTTTTGGATTTAAAAACTGCCCTAATTAGCTTCTGGCAGAGAACAGCAAGAGGAAGGAGGTGCTGTTAGAACTATACTTCTCTACTGAGACTAAAGAACTAGAACTCTACTACTGGGACCTTCAATTTAGGGTAAAATCAAACAAACAAACAAAAAAAAGAGTTAGTGTGTTCGTCTGAGTTGGCTGAAGTGAATTGTTATCTGTGCAGTTATCTAGGTGTTTGTCTGAGTTGGCTGAAGTGAATTGTTATCTGTGCGGTTATCTAGGTGTAGAAGTAGCTGTAAATTAGGGGAGTGGCTTAGCTAGAAGGAAGCCAGGTCTTTTGGATTTAAAACTGCCCTAGATAGCTTCTGGCAGAGAACAGGCAAAGAACAGCAAGAGGAAGGAGGTGCTGTTAGAACTATACTTCTCTAATGAGACTAAAGAACTAGAACTCTACTACTGGGACCTTCAATTTAGGGTAAAATCAAACAAATAAATAAAAAAAAGAGTTAGTGGGTGGGATATTCAGACATGCGCCAGAGGCAGGTGCAAGAGCGGCGCAGTGCAAGTCCACTGTGCCATGGCACAAAGAACGTGATATTCAAAGGTTGCACATGACGGCAAGTGCCAGCACAACACAACTGAATATCGTAGGGATGTGCCATAGCACAATGAGGGCTACACCAGGGAGCAAACCAACATGCGCCATAGTGCAACCAGGGCTGCACCAAGGAGCAAGCCAACATGCATCATAGCGCAACCAGGGATGCGCAAGGGGCAGAGGTGCATGCGCCAGGACACAGGAAACAGGCACATGCAAGGAGCATGCCACCAGGGTGGGATGGACCACCACCAGGGTCTAGAGGGTGCCAGGAGGGAGGCATGGCAGGCACACAGCAGCAGGCCCACAACCATGCACACCACAGTAGTGCACTGAGGCAGGGTGGCACCAATGGCCACTGGCAAACCCCACAGGAATGCACGTGACACGCCACCTGGACCACAGCTGGCAACACACAGGCCAACAGCACACAATCCACACACCACACAACACAAACAGGGAGCCCATGGCCACCCCACGGCACAGTCACCATCCAATGGGCGGAGACCACCAGGCACAACCCCCAGTCCACCCCAGTTGTACCACACAGCCACCATACACACCACTGCAGCATGGCTCCACACGCCAGTCACAAAGCAAACATGGACACAGATGGCTAACCATGTAAATGTGTATTAAAACAGGCATAAAACAACTATATACATATTAACAGGTAACTGGGTACAGGGAGCAAGGAATGGGGAGGCCACATATAAACTAGGAGGCTGGGGAAGGGAGGCAGGGGGACAGGGGACATGGCTAGACAAGGGGACAAGGGAGGGGGGACAGGGAAGGGTAACAGTAGCAGGCCAATGGGCCCTATGGCCATTCATGCCCCACCGGTGCCTGACGCCAATGTCTGTGCTGCAGCCTGTGCAGTGTCCATTGCAGCAGCCATGCCACCTGGAGTGTGACAGTGGTGACTCGAAGGATCCACCTCAGGAGCCTGGTGTTGACATCAGGGAGACGGACACCTAGAACAAAGGAGGGAACATGGTATGAGTGCATGTCCATATGACTGTAGCCCACCCACCGTGAGCAGTGGACAGCAGTGACATGTGCCCCTGAGATGGCACACAGCCATCTGCAGCATGTGCACCCACATGAGCTGCCAACTTGACAATCTATGGGCACGCAGAACACTGCACACCAACACCACCCATGTGCCACACACCACAATCATGGCAGCCAAGGTGACAGGGCTAAGCAGTGGGATGGCAGTGGCACAGCTGGAACCTGGGTGCACCTACAGCCCACCTGCGGCAGCCACACACATGTGCAATGGCCACAGCAAAGTGCAATGGACACCACAGGTGGTGCAAAGCTGGAATGACCATGTGCACAGGGAGCTGTGGCCCACCCCAACCCCCACTGCCCACCCTGCACAACATCGTACCTTGGAACAGTGCCTACCTGCATGCTGCGGTGCACCCTGCACCTCTCCGCCAGCACCACCCACGCAGCCTGCATCCTGCGCCTGAGCATTGCAATGGCCCACCCTGGCCCACCTGCAGCACCAGCCAGCCATGCCCTCCTTCTATCCTCAGGGCCTAGTAGGGAAACATGGAGAAAGACACATCAGTAGCTGGCAACACCACATGCCCCCCAGCACAGTGTGCTCCTTGGCCCAGCGCAGCTGCACAGCACACCCATGGTGCGCCACCATGGCCAACTAACTGTGCAGCCCCAGCCCCTCCACAGCATGGTGTGCCACCCTGCTGGCCCCACAGAACACTGGATGGGCATGGGCATAGCGCACTTACCTGGACGTGGCACGGCACCCCTCTGGACATGTGCCAGTAGTGCCCATAGCCTCTCAGGGTCCCTCTGCTGCAGGTTCCTGTAGCAGTGGTGGCATTGCTTACTGCTGCGCTGTGTCCCTGTAGCCTCCTCCAGCCCCTCAGCCACCAACTGCCACACCTCTGTCTGTGGTCAATTCAGGGGCACCTGGCCGAACAGACTGCCTGCATGTGGCTCCACAAGAGCCACAAGGTTGATCAGCTCCACTTGGGACCAGTTAGGTGCTCTGGCACTGCTGCAGCATGGCATGGCTGTATCACAGTAGCACAACCAAAGTGGTGCCCAGTAGTGCATGGGCCACACATGCTGGGGATGCACACCTCACACTGGGATGCGCTGCCATCACCAATCGCGCAGCCATGGGAATGTGCAACATGGCCTGTGCAGCACTAGCATGTGCTGCAGGGCACCCAGAGGGTCAAAGGGCAACCGTGGGTTCAAGGGTTGGCATGCACACCATGCGCGACAGTACGATTGGGCTCGCCATGCATGGGGTGCAATAGGGGCATGTGGGCACCATGGACCATGGGCCAATAGCACCCGGGCTCCATTGGGCATACAGCGCATGAGCGCCACATGTCCAATAGTGGCAGAGTATTGTAATGCGTATAGCGCAGTGTGCGTAGGTTGCGCCAGTGATGTACGTGATGGCACTACTGCCAGGCCTATTGTGCATGTCACTTTATTGCACCACGACTTGTGCATGTGCAACACCAATGCAACATGTGCAATTTTGCGATATTCAGCTGGCATATGCAGCTTAGCCAATTAGCACATCCACGGTGCATCGGAGGCATTTGCATCTCATTACAGTTGTGCATCCACTCATTTGCATGCGATGCACTATAAAGGCACCACGGGACCGCACAGGCGCTGGACCAGTATTGCATCCTTCAGAGGCATGCCACCAGGCTGTGGGGCTTTCAGGACAATGGAATGGGAGGGCGGTGTAGGTTGTAGCCAACAATGACCGCATGTTAATTCCCACAGGACCTGGCATGACGGATCATGAGGAGGTTGAGGAGTGTGGGCCTGCACAGAAGCGCAGGCCCAACTTTACAAGGGCAGAGACCGATGCCCTATTCAAGGCCTACCTGGACCATGAGCCTCTCCCTAGTGGCTCAATAGGCACCCCACAGGCCTGGTCAACAGCATGGAAGGGTGTGGCCAGGATGATAAGCAGCAATGGGTTTTCTGCAGACATCCAGACAGCCAGAGCCATGAATCAGCAGGGTACCCATCAAAGGACTGCATAGGAGTGCAAGAAGAAGGTCTGCACAGACCGGAGGTGGATAGAGGAGAAGGTGGCTGCCATTTAGGCTGCATGTGCTGCCACGGGTGGTGGACAGCCTGATGTGCCACAGCTGTCACCGCAGGAGGAGTTGGTGGTGGCGTCCATGCAGCACAGCACCGTCGAGGGGTACACAGTGGCGGGTTCCAGATAGGAGGCAGCCCATCACTGCATAGTAGGTATGGCAGTGCCTGGGGCAGGGGGGCAGAGGTGTGTACCATTGAGAAAAACTCATTTACAAGGTGGTTCTGGAAGGACTAGTACACAAAGTCAAGGGTAAACAATACATATACAGCATATAAAACAGTAACATATACAGTAGTGTTATCCATGGACCAGCACCCCTGATTGTACCCCCACCTCAAGAACAGCAACACATATGTAGGTATATGTACTAATCTTAAGGCACAGACACTTATCGTACAAGCATAAGTGTCAGGATCTCAATTCTACTGTACTTTTGCAATGAATATTATGCTTCACTATATTCTCACAGTATATTGTACCACTGGGAGATGTTTTCCATTATATTTTTATTGTATAATTATTAGTTAGGCAACAGTGCCATCTTTAGTGCTTGTGCACAACTGTCACTGCAAGTGACCTTGGAAACATCACAGACCTCATTGTTCACTTTATCTTCTGCTAGCTAAGCAACTTCTTATGTTAGTTAGGATTGTTACTCTGGCCACCTGTTTTTAGCCAATTACTTACTTTTTATGTATCTTCTTTTATTGTTGTCATGGTTATCATCAAGGTATAAGACCCCTTGCACACTGTATTTTCTCTCAGAGAGAAATTTGACTGCGCCTATAGGTAAGGAAACTGGATACTCTCCCAGAGATTACACTGTTGGTTGTAAGCCTGTATTATTCTTATTTACCAGTAATTAATTACATTTATGATCTGGACACCACTTGTCTGTCATCTCTTCCTTTTGTGCAGTTCCAACAAGAATCTGAAAAAAGTAATTTTATTACCCAGTTACATTTGATGACCGTGTGCAGGTTGGAATGCGCAAAGTGAAGATTCCATTCAATTAAGTTTGAATGTCGAGTAGTGTAGTGTGTCTCTTGCCTACTTGGACCTACTCATACTTACAGTGGTTGTTATTGCAACGGACAAACTCCGTCCTGGTCTCGGGCATGGCACATCTGCACTGGACCCTGATACACTGACTGTGAACCACCTTGGCACCACTGTTTGCCCACGGGGGACCTGAAATCCATTGGGTGATGGCGCCAAGGATTTTATCCAGTTTTCCAACTGCTTCTTTGTTTGTTTGTTTACCTCTTGTTTGTTATGCCTGAACTTTGCACTGAGTTGAGACTCAATGTCTCAAACTACCTCACCTCCCACGGAGGATGGACAGATTTTGCGCTGGATATGATGTCTGCAGAAAACATATTGCTGCTTATCTCAGAACAATACTTAAAGTCCAAACAAAAAGCCAAGAAATACAATCTTAAAGGTCTCTTGGTTGCGGCTCTGCATACCGCTGTTGAGAGTCTCACAGCAAGATGTGCCTCCCTTGAACTGCAAAATGTGTCTCTAAAAAAAGAGATGGGCTTGCAGGCATTGGAGTTACAGAAAAGGGAACAGAATCTAGTGGAGGAGACCCAGTCACTCCACGATGCCAATAACAGACTGTTGCATTATACTGCTCGAGAGTCTGAGTGAGAAATTTGCATGTTGAGAGATGATTGTGAAAGGCTGAAATGTGATAAGAAATAGCTTATTTGAATGATATTTTGAGTGGTATGAATGAAGGTTTGTGAGAAGATAATGCTGAGATGAAAGAGGAAAATGAGAGAGTGAACCGTGAGCTAGACAAAGAGCTTAGGGAAAATGTTGAACCGAGTGCCGCATACAGAATATTGCAGCGTGAGGTTGAGAAGGGTATTGAGCAAGGCATAGCAAGAATTTGTTAACAAGAAATGTAAAACAAAGATTGTGAAGATGCGCCATTAGCGAGAGGTTCTCGCTGGCCATGTTAAAGTTATGAATGTGTTCCAGTATATGCCCATTGAGACTGTGTCATCCAGCGATGATGACTTTGATGACAAGGTGTGCCACATCACACAAAAGTCCAGCCTCCAAAGGGCTGTCATTTTTTCCAGTCATCCCCAAGATGGCGCCTACATACGCACACCCTCTACACTGCCACATCTTCACAAACATGGTGAAAGCAATGTTATACAACAAGATGGCAGCCCTATAATATGTGAGGACAGCATACACTTCGTGGTACACCACGACTTGCCCCCTCACCAGCGAGCACAATGTGGAAGTGTGCGGCTTAATCCACGAGGCCCTTACCAATATGATTGCACCAAATGAGTGAAGGAACAAATTGGCAGAATGTTTGAGGACACTGTCAGTCAGGACCATGCATTCAGAGTAGTCGCTGATGCGGTGGAAGAAGCTGCCCTCCGCAGGGCCATGGAACGTACTGAGTTGAACACGATTCCTCGTATGTCCAATCCCTTGCAAGTTGCTAACTCTGTCCAGCAAATTGCCCAAAGTATCGGACAGATAGGCCTGACTGATAATCTCAGTTGCCATTTGGAGAAGGTGTGCTCCCTCTGCGAGAAGCTTTCTCTCCAACCCGAGTACCAGGTTCAAGTCTTGCAACACATGATCAAACCTATCCTCTGGGCCAAACTCCCAGATACTGCCTGCAACTGTGAGACACTTGCTTACAATGATATCTTGGTGGCACTCCTTGCTGCCAATGCCGCAGGTGTCATTGGAGCCCACTTGGCCTAAAGGAAGCAGAGTGCTAAGAAAAGCCTAGCGGCTTACCATCAATTGTTGTGGCTCGCTCACGAGGCTGGCAAAGGCCTGGCTGATGAGATCACACACCAAGACCAAATTGAGTACAAGGATTCATACATCTGGAACTTGACTCCGGGCCTTCAGGAAAAGGTTGAACACAATGTTTACCCGGAGACCAACACCTTTGTGTAAATCCTTACCAAGACAGAGTGTGCCTTCTGAAACTTGGCTTCCAGTAAAAACAACAAAGCAGCCACCATTCAAACTCCAGCAGCTCAGGTAGCTGCAGTACAGCCTACCTCCAACCCACTTGCCCACTATACTGTGGAAGGTAACAACGAGAAGAACGACACCCCTTCTGAGGAAAAGCAGTCTTACAAGGGGGGCAGGGAACCAGAACTACAGAAACAATAGGAACAGGGACAAAAGCAATTGGAAAAATTCAAATGCCCAACCCAATAGCTGGTACCGTAATGGCCCCAGCTATCACAGCCTAAAAGATTAGAATGGGACCCTCTGCAAAATGCTGGAGGAAGTCCATGCTGGGAGAGAGACACAGCCTACACATACCATAGCAGCTCTTGCTCCGGCCACTGGACAGCCATGCAGCCAGGGAAATCCATTCCTGCCCTTGGCTATCAAACAACTGAGCAGCCCAGGAAACAATCCTTTCGTGGCATCAACTATTGGCCAGGCCAATGCGATGACCAAGGAGGAACCACCCGTACAGGCTGATGTTGTGCCTGTGACATCACAGGCACATCTTTACCCCGTGCAAGACATACAGGAGGCCCAGAAAGATCCTGCAGGCCTTAGATTTCAGGAATAGGATGATGAAAATGATTCTGAAAATGCAGATTGATAATTACAGGCCCCAGTCCTGATTGTGTGTGACTTGCTTGTTGACACAAACGGACGGTCTTGTGTGAAGGCCACGGTCGGGGGGTCACCACATTACCATGCTTCTGGATACCGGAGCAGCCATGTCAGTTCTCCATGATGAGAACACAGCCTCATTGGACTGGTCTACTGGCTGGAAGACCAGTGCACAGGGTGTAGATGGTACTCAGCTACACACCTATCAGTCTGTTCCTCTGCCTGTGGTGGTAGGCCACCTCAGGACTGATTTTGTCTTTGACCTCATGGTATTATGTCATCACCCCAGTATATTGGGAATTGACTTTCTTGCACTCCACGGCTGTGCAGTGGACCTTGCCAACAGGCTACTCCTTCAGATCAAAAGACAATGCCATGCTGTCACCATTTCACACTCACACATGGTGGTGCCCATCTCCCATAACAACAAGGAGTATGTCATGGTTTTGTTCAAAAGTCATGACCTGTTTTCTGAACTTGCACCTTTGCTGCAAAAACATCTTGATGTGTTTGCTATCAACAAGCATGATTGTGATAGGATGCACATCACCACTGAGATCCCCGGACCTAACCCTGTGAGGCAGAAGCAGTATCCATTTCCTGCTGAAGCCTTGCCATCACTGAGGGAGACCATCCAATCACTGCTACAACAAGGAGTGATTAGGACCTGTGTCTCTACTGTCAATTCACCTATTTGGCCTGTGAAAAAGCCAAATGGAGCTTGGAGACTCACAACTGATTACACGAAACTTAATCAAGTCACCTCCAGTTGTGAATTCTTATCTGTGCAGTTATCTAGGTGTTTGTCTGAGTTGGCTGAAGTAAATTGTTATCTGTGCAGTTATCTAGGTGTAGAAGTAGCTATAAATTAGGGGGAGTGGCTTAGTTAATAGGAAGCCAGGTGTTTTGGCTTTAAAAACTGCCCTAGATAGCTTCTGGCATAGAATAGGCAGAGAACAGCAAGAGGAAGGAGGTGATGTTAGTACTATACGTTTCTACTGGGACTAAATTGCCCTCCGTCCCTCCCCTCCATCCCATCCTTAGACAGTTCTACTTTTATAGGCACAGGATTTGACTGACAACAGGAACTTCCTGTTTGGGAGCAGGAAGGGAGTGATCACAGAGCCAAAAAGACTCACCATCCTAGAAGGAAAACAGTAGCTCTCCGTCCCCCCCAGCTGCTGGAGGTCTGACTCTGAGCAAGTAAGGAGACTACTAAAAAATATAGGAACTTCCTGTCTCAGAACAGGAAGATCAGGAGCTTTGGATTGGGGATTTGAGTCAGCAAACACAACCACCTCCTCCCAGCCCAAGCCATTAGTAGATAGCAGCCCAATGAGGACTTTTTTAAGATTGAGAACAAAACTGTACTTCGGATTCAGTTTTTAACTCCAAAGCTGCTAAAGTGACTTGAGGTTTAAAGATTGGGGGCATGTCTGTGATACGATACAAATAGCTCATAACACACTAAAAGAAATTAATAGAACTTCACTACTGATCCCTTAGGATTGTTAGGACAAGATGGCAGCCATGCTGGGCTAGCCATGTGTATAGCTCTGTAGTGTTTCGTACTTTATAGTTTTTATTTGTTTTTACATTGATATTTCTTTCGTTTTTTAATATATTTTTACTTTTATCCACATTTGGAGTCCTTTTTGGAGTCGAGAGTTGGGAGTCGGGAGCCGGGAGACGGTGGTTCATGGATCCGGCGATTTGGAGGACTCGGTGAAATTCCGAAAGACTTTTTATAAGTTTTTTGAAGTTTGCCGCTGTTGAGACTGGGAGACTGTGGTTTTACAGACCTGGCAATTTGGAGGACATGGTACAACTCTGAAAGACCTCTTGGAAGTTTTAAAGTTTGCCGTTGTTGGGTAAACACTGTGAGTACCTTGGAATTGGAAATCGGTGTGTTCACAGAAAAGGTGCTACCTGCCTCAGTTTTTCAAGAGACAGCAGTCAGGGGGTTGTTTGGAGTGTAGCTGTTCACTGCCTCCTGCTTTCTGTTCATTGGATTTGTTGGAGTCTCCAAGGTACGTTTTACGGGGCTTTTGTGGGTGCCAACAGCGGATTTATTGATCTGGTTGCTGCTGTATGGAAGACTCCTGTGTATACATGGGAGTTATTTGGTTGTAATAGCGAATTTTGGATAACTGAGTGACCATTTGCCTGGATCTGGTTTGTGTTTGAGCCCTGCTTTGATCTATCGTGTGTGGAGTTTTGGAGAAGGAGGAGAGGTTTAGCCAGTCCAGCTGACCTGAGGTGGGTTGCGGGGTACAGCCATTTGTCCCTGGGAGGGTCGGTGTTCTCAGGGCCTCCAGGAGTTGCCAGAATTGCCTGGCAGAGGTTGGACTTTTTCCTGCATTCCAAGTGAGGATGAGCGATTGTATATATCGCGACCTGCCTTGGGCTGATTTGGTGCTGGCTATATCTGAACCGAGAGAACTTTATCTCCACTTGTAAATTAATTACTGATGCCAGGAATTTTTGCTGTGATCAGAAATGTACTAGCAATTTGTTTGATAGTCTGCTGGTTCTCGATTCTTCACAGCTTTTGGATTTAAATGGTTTATTTGAAGCTGCTGTTGGATTCACTACGACTTCCCCTACCATTGGTTGACTTCTTTTCCAGACTTTTTATTTTTTTCGGTCTCCTGGTTGGTGAGAGGACCAGGACACCTGTATCTATTTTTTCTTTTTGTTTTTATTGTGTTGTTTATGTTTATTTCTATTTTTGTTTGATTATTGTGTGTATTTTGGGTAGTGGGAGTGCCCAAAATTCTCCCTTTCCCTTGGCTGTGGGGGGCTGGGGGTGAATTTATATTTGTACTGTATATGTATTCTATCCTGTGAGAGAGGATTTTTATTTATTTTATTATATTTTGTTTTTCTGTGTTTGAATTCTATCCAGTCGGGGAGGAGGGTGGCTTTGTAGGTCTTGTTGGGTTCGGTTTATTGTTTAAGTTATTATTGTTTTGGAGAATTTCAGGATTTTAATTGTTAGTAATTCTGTTATAGGTATTTAGAGTTTTTAGATTAGTTTAGTTAGATATTTGTTGTATATTGTTTAGTTTGAGCTAAATCATGTGCTGGCCGGTAGGCTCCACGGTGGTGCGCTATTCATCCTCCTCTCTTCACACCCTCCGCCCCTTTTATACTCCTCCCCTACAGTTTGAGACATATCAGTGCTGTAGAGTGCTGGGGATTGTTCAGGAGAGTGAGGAGGGTAGGAGTGAAGCGAACAGAGGAAGGATGAAAAATGGACCACCGATGTCTGATACTATAAGTCAGAAGGCACCCTGGGGCGAAATGGAATCTAGACCGGGGTCTCCCGTGTCTGGTGCCCATACCCAAGGGTACTACTGAATTTGGTGAGCAGATAGGCTGGACAGCTTCTGAGATTTGTCCAGCTCGGGCAGTGTTATGCAATGCCAGGTCTGTTAAGAATAAGACCGCTATTTTAGCAGATCTTATTAATTCAGCTGACCTGACTTGCATCACCGAGACCTGGCTGGATGAAAATTCAGGCCCCATATTGGAGGCCGTGATTCCAGCCGGGTACTCGGTGATACACCGCCCGAGATTGGACCGCAGGGGTGGAGGGGTTGCAGTCTGTTTTAAGACTAAATTGGGCCTCACGAATGTGGTAGTAGGTGAGGCAGAATCCTTTGAGTGTACAGTTGTAGCAGGTGTAGGCGTTTGAATCATTCTCATCTACCGTCCACCCGGAGATGGGAAACGCTTCTTACAGGAAGTAGCAGACTTCCTCATCGATATGTCATTTGAGTTGCCCAGACTGATGGTTCTGGGTGACTTTAACACCTGGGTCGACGATGAACTCTCACAATTTGGTAATTACTTCCTCCAACTTATGTCTTCTTGGGGCCTTACACAGATAGTTTCCACTGCCACACATAAATCTGGGCACTCTTTGGATTTAGTCTTCCTCTTAGGGATTGATTCATCCAACGTGGGAGTGGAACTAGTCGCCTGGTCTGACCACCACACCGTGGGTTCAATTTTTACACCCCCCTCAGAAGGCCTTCCCCTGTGGAGATGGTCAGGTACCGCCCATTACGGAATATCACCTCCCAGGGTCTTGTAGCAGTCCTTGACCTCTCATCCCTCGTGTTGACTAGCAGTAATCCAGAAGCACTGGTGGCGGCCCATAATATGGCCATTATGGGGGCCCTGGATCTTATTGCTCCTGTTCGTGAGTGCCCCCTATCCCTTCACCCCAGGTCCCCTTGGTTCGATGGGACACTGAGGGAGTTGTGGGGACAGGGGCGAAGGTTCGAGCGTTGTTGGTGCAAATCCGCCCTTGATGCCGACCACCTTAGATTGATGGAACATTATTCTATCTATCAATCTGCAATCACCCATAAGAAGGCAGAATTCCTCTCCAGGGAGATTGCAGTTGCACAGAATCGACCGGCTCAGTTGTTTTGGACTGTAGACAGACTGTGAAACCCAGCCTGTCTGCAAGTCCGAAAAGCCTTTTCTCAAGTAGAGTGCGAGGAGCTCACTCGGTTCTTTGCAACTAAGGTGGCTGACATCAGGGCGGGCTTGCATCTGGCAATCTCTAAGGGTGATGTTGTGGAACAGTGCGAGTTCACAATACCTCAGTTCTCTTGGAGTTCCTTTTGCCGACTGGAAGTTGTGGATATTACGAGGATCATCCATAGTGTGCAGCCTACGAGCTGTAGTTTGGACCCTGGACCAACTCCCCTAATTTTGGGTTGTCTTGAGACCATCAGTCCAGTTATGATGCAAATAGTCTGGTGCTCCTTAGAGTCTGGTGGGTTCCCTAACTCCCTGAAAGAGGCAGTGGTGACACCCCTCTTGAAAAAAGCTACTCTGGACCCAGACTGTCTTTCAAACTACAGACCTATCTCTAACAATCCCTTTATTGGGAAGGTTGTTGAGAAGGTAGTGGCAGCCCAATTGAAAGACCATTTAACCATCCATAATGTCTATGAATCTTTCCAATCTGGTTTTCGTAAAAGACACAGCATAGAGACTGCGCTGGTTCGGGTGCTTACTGATCTTCTGAGGGTGAGAGATCAGAAGAGATGTTCCACTCTAGTTCTTCTTGATCTCTCATCAGCTTTTGACACTGTGGATCACTTGGTGTTGTTAGCACACCTAAGGTTAATCTGTGGAATGTCGGGAACTGTTTTAAAAATGGTTCACTTCATTCCCCACTGGGAGATCACAAAGAGTTGTGTCGGGGGTTTATTCCTCCGGCTCAACTCTTTTGTTGTGTGGGGTGCCTCAGGGTTCAGTGCTGTCACCCATGTTATTCACAGTGTACATGCTGCCCCTCGGAGACATTATAAGATGGTATGGGCTGAGGTTTCACTGCTATGCAGATGATACCCAGCTATGCTTGTCTTTTACACCTGAACAGGATGGAGCACTCTCTGTGTTTAATAACTGTCTGGAAGAAATCCAAGGGTGGATGGATTCTAGTTGGTTAAAGTTGAACTCAGAGAAGACAGAGGTGTTAGTGGTGGACCCAGGTGGTCAGATAACGAGGTCGCATGGTGGCACGCCCTCTGGAATTTTTCTTGGCTGTGTGTCACTTTTGACCTCTGAACAGGTGCGCAACCTTGGGATTGTCCTAGACGATAGGCTGACCCTTCAATCTCAAGTGTCGGCCGTTGTCAGGACTTCCTTTTACCATCTTAGGAATATTGCCAGGGTGCGTCACCTTGTTCCGTCTGACTCCCTACCAACGTTGGTCCATGCTTTTGGACTACTGCAATGCCCTTTACTTTGGGCTTTCTGGGGTTGAAATGCAGAATGTTGCAGCCGGGTTTTGACTGGGACAAGGAGATCCAGTCATTACCCCGGTGCTGCGCGAACTGCACTGGCTTCCTATACAGTGTCGGATCACCTTTAAAGTCATTTTGCTGACTTTCAAAGCCCTTCATGATCAGGGTCCAACCTATCTGAAAGAACTTCTGGTGCCTTACTGCCCCGGCCGATCGCTCCGCTCAGCCAACGAGCGGTTGTTAGAGATTCCAAGAGTGAATTTAAAATCTTCTGTTAGTAGAGCATTTTCTTATGCCGCACCCACTCCTTGGAATTCTCTACCATGCCGGTAAAGGGAGTGCACCTCCCTGGAGGTATTTAAGAAAGACTTAAAAACCTACTTATGGCATTTGGCTTATTTGAATGATTACTGGAAATTCTTTGTAAATATTGGCTGATCGTATGGATGATGGTTTGTTTTAACTAAGTGATGTTTTAATGAATTTATTTTTATATGTTAAAAATTTGATATTGTATATTGTGGTTTTGATGTAAAGCGCCTTGATATTTTTGAAAGGCGCTATAAAAATAAAGTTATTATTATTATTATTATTTATTATTTAGGGCATGGAGCCAGTAGGTAAGTAGGGAGAAAAATAATAATAAAAATAAATAAATGAATAAATAAATAAACAGAGGAAAGAGTAAGTATTTGAAACAACAGTTAAGGGGCCAGAAATAAGACATGATGGGAGTGGTGCACTGCAGTGGCTGTGGAGCAGCAGTATTCCAGGAGACACTCTGGAGGATGCAGTGTTGCCTCATCTGTAGGCAACTCTCTGGGCTGATGGAGGAGGTTGTTCATCTCCGGCTGAGTTGGTCAGGATTTGTGGGACCTCTTCTCCCACCCAGAGACCACCAGGGCCACTGCCATTGCCTCAGAGGTTGCCAAGAGGGAGGAGCAGTTGGACCACAGTGGGCTCAGGGAGGGTGAGGGTGGTGGAACAGAGGCACATCCTCCAGTTGTACCTCTCCAACATTCATATGTCATTCTGGCAGAGTGTGGTTCCTCTATGGAAGCACATGCAGTGGAGACCAAGGAGGATGCTGGGAACCTCCACAAAGGAAACCCAAAGGAGGGTGGCATGGGACCCCACAAGGGAAGAAAACAACTCCTGGTGGGGGACTCCATTGTTAGGAGGGTAGAACTGGGGGAGGAAGGGGAGAGAGAGGTAAGGCGCCTGCCTGGCACCATGGCTTGGAGAGACAGGGAGTGAATCCTCAGGATTATGGGAGCAGCTGCATGAGGGAGGGAGCTGGATGTCATTGTCCACCTAGGGACAAATTACCTGGCTGGGAGAGGGATCAGAGAAGTGCAGAAGGAGTTTGTAGAGTTGGGGAGGGGCCTTAGACAAGTAGCACACACGGTAACCTTCTCAGAGGTGCTGTCTGTCTATGGCATGGGTGAGGCTAGGGTGCTCCACACCGTGGGATTCAATCAGTGGTTGAAAAACTGGTTCAGAGCTCAGGGGTTTGGCTTCATTGGGGACTGGGGGTCCACCTGGAGTGATGCAGGCCTATACTGGTGTGATGGTCTGCATCTGTCCAGGAGGGGAACCAGGATCCTAGGTGATAGGTTTAAATGCTTCATTGGCAAGCATTTAAACTAGCCAAGGGGGAGGTACTGGAAAGAAGTAGGGAATTCCTAGCCCTCTCCAAAATCAGAGCAGTTAGTGAGGTAAACACCAAGATAGAGACATCGATAGGGAGAAGGGCAGGGGTAAATGGAGAAAATGACAAAGGCAGTAAGGACAGAGATGGGGCAAAAAGGGGTAAGGACATCAAGAAATAGAGGGTAATGAATACCAATGCCTGTAGTCTGGGCAACAAGCTCCCTGAACTGGTGGCCTTGATGGAAGAGGGATGCCTGGATATTGTGGCAGTCACAGAAACATGGTACACAGAGAAACATGACTGGGATGTTAACATACCAGGGTACACAACCTACAGGAGAGACAGGGAGGGCAGAAGGGGGAAGGAGTAGCTCTCTATGTAAGGGAAGGGATAAAAGCAATGGAACAAAAGAGTAAACAGGGAGGAGAGGAGGCACTGTGGGTTACCTTAGAGACTGGAAATGGCATTCACAATCTGCACAGGGGTTGTATACAGACTCCCATCTCAGGGAGATGGAATGGACAAGAATATGATAGAAGGAATCCTTAGGATGGCAGAGAAAGGGGAGATATTGTTGATGGGGGAGCTGAATATGCCAGATGTTAACTGGAGCACCTTTTCTGCAACCACATCCAAGAGCAGGGCCATTCTTGATGCACTACAGGGGCATGCCTCAGACAGTTAGTGTTGGAAACAACTCAGGAGGAAGCAATCTTAGACCTCATACTCTCAAATGGGGACAGTGAGAGGATCTCAGATCTCGAAGTGGGTAGCCATCTGGGAACAAGTGATCACCAAACAGTGTGGTTCACAATAAACTCAGCTGCAGAGTCAAGCCATACAAAAGTGAGGGTACCGGACTTCAGAAGGGCTGACTTTGTCAAAATGGGAAATTGCCTTATTAAAGCACTAGCAAACAGGCAAGAAGGAAGGGTAGAAACAATGGGGAAACATCAAAACTATCACAGAGGCAGCAACCCTTTGCGTGAAGCAAATAAACAAATCAAAATGAAAGAAAAAGTCATTATGGTTCTCAAAAGAGGTGGCTGTGAAGGTTAGGGAGAAAAAGATAGCATTTAGGAAGTATAAGGAAACACAGAAGGAGCAGGACAGAGAACTGTACCAGTTAAGGCAGAAGAAAGCAGGGAAGGCAGTCCCAAACTGAGGAAATGACAGCCAACTCGGTTAAGAAGGGGGTTAAAACCTTTTATAGGTACATTAGGGAGCGTAGAAAGACAAAGGGAAGAATAGTGAGGCTGAATGGAATGGACAGTGGGTGGGCAGAGAGGGACAGTGAAAAAGCAGGGATACTGAATGAATACTTCTGCTCAGTATTCACAAAAGAGGAGGGGGGGTCTGTTTATCTCAGAACAACACTTAGGGTCCAAACAAAAGGCCAAGAAATACAACCTTAAAGGTCTCTTGGCTGTGGCTCTGCATACTGCTGTTGAGAGTCTCACAACAAGGTGTGCCTCCCTTAAACTCAAAAAAGAGATGGGCTTGCAGGCATTGGAGTTACATAAAACGGAACAGAAACTAGTGGAGGAGACCCAGTCACTCTGCGATGCCAATAACAGATTGTTGCATTATACTGCTCAAGACTCTGAGTGAGAAATTTGCATGTTGAGAGATGATTGTGAAAGGCTGAAATGTGATAAGAAACAGTTAGGTTATCTGAATGATATTTTGAGTGATACGAATGAAGGTTTGCGAGAAGATAATTTTGAGTTGAAAGAGGAGAATGAGAGAGTGAACCGTGAGCTAGACAAAGAGCTTAGGGAAAATGTTAAATTGGGTGCCACATACAGAATATTGCAGCGTGAAGATGAGAAGGGTATTGAGCAGGGCACTACAAGAGTTTGTCACAAGATATGTAGAACAAAGATGACGAATTTGCACCATCAGCGAGAGGTTCTCGCTGGCCATGTTAAAGCTATGAATGGGTTCCAGTATTCACTCATTGACACTGCGTCATCCAGTGATGATGACTCTGACTTTGATGATGAAGCATGCCACATCACACAAAATTCCAGCCCCCAAAGGGCTGTCATTTTCTCCAGTCAACCCCAAGATGACACCTACATATGCACGCCCTCTACATTGCCACATCTTCACAAGCATGGTGAAAGCAACATCATACACCAAGATGGCAGCCCTATGATACATGAGGACAGCCTACACTTCGTGGTGCACCACCACTTGCCCCCCCCCTCACCTGGGAGGACAATGCAGAAGTGCGCGGCTTAATCCACAAGGCCCTTACCAATATGATTGCACCAAATGAGTGAAGGAGAACCATCCAGAACAAACTGACAGAATGTTTGAGGACACTGTCAGTCAGGACCATGCATTTAGAGCAGTTGCTGATGCGGTGGCAGAAGCTGCCCTCCACGGCGCCATGGCATGTATTGAGTTGAACTCGATTCCTCGGATATCCAATCCCTTGCAAGTTGCTCACTCTGTCCAACAAATTGCCCAAAGCATTGGACAGATGGGCCTGACTGACAATCTCAGTTGCCATTTGGAGAAGGTGTGCTCCTTCTGAGAGAAGCTTTCTCTCCAACCCGAGTACCAGGTTCAAGTCTTGTGACAGATGATCAAACCTACCCTCTGGGCCAAACTCCAGGATACTGTCTGCAACTGCGAGATGCTTGCCTTACAATGATGTCTCAGTCGCGCTCCTTGCTGCCAGTGCCGCAGGTGTCGTTGGAGCCCACTTGGCCTACAAAGTTAAGCAGAGTGTGAAAAAAAGCCTAGCGGCTTACCATCAACTGTTTTGGCTCGCTCACGAGGCTGGCAAAGGGCTGGCTGATGAGATCGCACACCAAGACCAAATTGAGTACAAGGATCCATACATCCGGAACATGACTCCGGGCCTTCGGGAAAAAGTTGAACACAAAGTTTACCCGGAGACCAACACCTTTACTTAAATCCTTACCAAGACAGAGTGTGCCTTCCAGGTATACCTCCGTAACTTGGCTTCTAGTAAAAACAACAAAGCAGCCACCATTCAAACTGCAGCAGCTCAGGTATCTGTAGTACAGCCTACCTCTGACCCGCCTTCCCACTATACTGTGGAAGGTAACAACGAGAAGAGTGATACCTCTTCTGACGACAAGCAGTCTTACAAGGGGAAGGGACTGGAACTACAGAAACAATAGGAACAGGGACAAAAGCAATTGGAAAAATTCAAATGCTTAACCTGAAAGCTGGTACTGTAATGGCCCCAGCTATCAGAGCCTAAAAGATGAGAATGAGACCCTCTGCAAAATGTTGGAGGAAGTCCATGCTGGGAGAGAGACACAGCCTACGTGTACCATAGCAGATCTTGCTCCAGCCACTGGACAGCCATGCGGCCAGGAAAATCTGTTCCCGCCCTTGGCTACCAAACAACCGAGCAGCTTAGGAAAGAATCCTTTTGTGGCATCAACTACTGGCCAGGCCGATGCGACGACCAAGGAGAAACCACCCATACAGGCTGATGTCGAGCTTGTGACATCACAGGAACATCTTTGCCCCATGCAAGACATACAGAAGGCCCAGAAAGATCCTGCAAGCCTTGGATTTCAGGAACAGGATGACAAAAACGATTCTGAAAATGCAGATTGATAATTACAGGCCCTAGTCCTGATTGTGTGTGACTTGCCTGTTGACACAAATGGACGGCCTTGTGTGAAGGCCACTGTCGGGGGGTCACCACATTACCATGCTTCTGGATACCGGAGCAGCCATGTCAGTTCTCCATGATGAGAACACAGCCTTATCGGACTGGTCTACCTGCTGGAAGACCAGTGCACAGGGTGTAGATGGTACTCAGCTACACACCTATCGATCTGTTCCTCTGCCTGTGGTGGTAAGCCACCTCAGAACTGATTTTGTCTTTGACCTCGTGGTATTATGTCATCACCCCCCGTATATTGGGAATTGACTTTCTTGCCCTCCACGCCTATGTAGTTGACCTTGCCAACAGGCTACTCCTTCAGATCAAAGGACAATGCCATGCTGTCACCATTCTACACTCACACGTGGTGGAGGCCATCTCCCATTACAACAAGGAGTATGATGTCATGGTTTTGTTTAAAAGTCATGACCTGTTTTCTGAACTTGCACCTTTGCTGCAAAAACACCTTGATGTGTTTGCTATCAACAAGCATGATTGTGATAGGATGCACACCACCATTGAGATCCCATGACCTAACCCTGTGAGGCAGAAGCAGTATCCATTTCCTGCTGAAGCCTTGCCATCACTGAGGGAGATCATCCAATCACTGCTACAATAAGGAGTGATTAGGACCTGTGTCTCTACTGTCAATTCAGCTATTTGGCCTGTGAAAAAGCCAAATGGAGCTTGGAGACTCACAATTGCTTATAGGAAACTTAATCGAGTCACCTCCAGTTGTGCCCCAACAGTGGTATCAGCGCCTGATGTACTCAAGTTGCTGACACCTGACAAAAAGTGGTTCTCAGCCCTTGCTATCTCTAATGGATTTTGGTCACTCCCATTAGCAGAAGTAAGTCAATGCAAATTTGCCTTCACCTTTGATGGGCACCAGTACACCTGGAGCTCTCTTCCCAGGGCTTCCATAACAGCCCTTCCCTTTTCCATCTCCACATGATGGAAGCTCTGCAGAGGTGCTCCACTCCCCAGTGTCTCCTGTAGTATGTGAATGACTTGCTTCTTGCAACCACCATGAAGGAAGATCAGTTGACTCTTTTAGATGAACTTCTATCCTTCCTCAAGAGTGCAGGCCTCAAATGCAACTCCTCTAAGGCACAACAGTGTGAAAAAGAGGTTATCTTCCTTGGCCTAAGTATTACAGACCAAGGCAGAAGCCCAGCTGTCAAAAGATCCAGAGCTTGCAAGATCTATCACTTCCTACTAGTGTGGCAACACTCAGATGCTTTCTAGGAATGGTAAACTATTCAAGGGATTTTATATTTGACTTTGCCTTAAAGGCTGCCCCCTTGTATGAACTTCTGAAAAAGGATGTCTCATGGACATGGGGCCCCACTCACACTGAAGCTGTGACACAGCTTAAGCAGGCCTTAGCCTCAGCCCCAGCACTCATTAGCCCAAACCCAAACCTTCCCTTCCATTTGAAAACTGCCACCTCTGATGTGGCCATGTCCACAGTGCTGGTGCAGAAGTACAATAGGTACCACAGGCTCATTTCCTATGCATCTCAGATGCTGTCCCCAGTAGCATGTAAATAAAGATTGATTTGACTTGAAAGAGAAAATATAGCCTCTGTGAAAGAACACTTTTGGCAACCTTCTGGGCTGTCAAACATTTTCTGTACATCATTGGATATGCTCTTATTGTTTTGCATACCTGTCACACCCCAACTAACATTTTACTTTCAGAAAGTAAAAGATGGTTCAGTCTCCAACACCAGACCTACCCACTGGTCTTTGCTTTTACAGGAACAGGGACATGAAAGTACTGCCTGATAAAATGCCCTCCATCTTGGCTCATGGCCTACTCTACACAGGTACGCCCCATGACTGTGCACTCCAACCTCCTGACTTACCTGAGCCTGGACCATTCTTACTGGCTACACCAGATGTTTTGGAAGATACCAACATGTACCATATCTTTACAGATGGCTCTACCTCCTATGTGGATGGAGAACAGGTGGCAGGATTTGGAGTGCTCATTTTAGACAAAGAAGGAGATTTCAGGCACATTTCTAGAAAATGCACTATCTCCTCACAGTATGCCGAACTGGTAGCTGTGGCCTGCGCACTGGAGGTCATGCTCCATGGTGACAAGGATGCCATCATCTTTGTAGACTCCAACTGGGTCTGCTCATCCCTTACTGAGTTTTTACCATTCTGGAAGAAAAATAACTTTACATCATCTGATGGCACACCTGTCAAATACAGGGATCTGTTTGTGTACATACACACCCTGACACAGCAGTTTACTTACAAACTGTACATCCCCAAGGTAAATGCTCACTGCAAATCTGACCCTTACCATGAATTCAATGATCGAGCGGACTTGCTTGTCAAAGCAGGCACTTGGGGGGGGTGACATGGACAATGACTCATCCAATAGCTGTAGCAGATATAGTAGCTGTTAACACCAGACAGAAACCAGTACCAGAACTCCCCACTGAACCTTTCTGCTGCACGGAAATCTGACCCAGAACTAAAAGACATGTTCAAATTCCTGGACAAAGGAACTGAACAAGCACTACCTATTGGTAGTCCATACAAGAGACACTCTGACAACATACACGTCTAGTGATCAAAAACTCATCTGGTATCAAAAAGAGGATACAGGTGACAAATTGTGGGTTGCACCACAATCTCTGCAAATTGAATTCATCCATATGGTTCATGATACTCCCATTGGTGTACACCAGGAGACAGAAAATGCCCTCCAGAGACTCAAAACAGTTGCCTGGTGGCCTGGCATGACCAAAGATGTAGAGCACTATGAGGACAACTGCATAATGTGTGCCCAGAATAATCCAATTTCGGTGAAAAGAAATGTCAAATTGTTGCCCCAAAGGCAAACTGGACCATGGAATGTGATACAAATCGATTTCACTGGCCCTCTTACCAACTCCAGTAAGAGCAACAAGTATGCACTTGTTGTCACTGATTTGTTCTCTAAGTGGGCAGAAGCATTTACTACTAAGACAAACATGGCTAAGACAACTGCCAAGATTCTGGTGGCTCAATTGTTCTCCAGGTGGGGCCTACCCTTAAAGGTAGACTCAGACCAGGGAAACAGTTTTACAGCTGAGCTGATGAAGCAGACACTCCAATTACTTGGAGTAGATCAGAAATTCCACATCCCTTACCGTCCTCAATCCTCAGGCCAGGTGGAAAGAGCCAACAGAAAAATCAAACAGATGTTATGCAAATTCATCAATGACAATCCCAAGGATCGGGATTCCCTGCTGCCACTACTCCTGATGGCAATCAGGGACACTCCTGCAACCACTACTCAGTGCACACCTTATGAGGTTATGCCTGGTAGAACCACGAGATTACCTGAGCACGTGTTGACTGATTTTCACACCCCTATTGCAGATCGAGTATCTGTAGACAAGTATGTTGAAAAGCTTCATGATGAAATCATGAAGACACACCTGTTCGCTGCCAATCAAATGGGTAAGGCTCAAAAACAAGCTAAAGCTCATTTTGATAAGCATGTCAAAGAAGTCGACTCGCAAGTTGGAGGCCAAGTTATGCTTCTCCAGTACAGACAACCAACTCATTCATTTGTCAGTAAATGGGAAGGCCCATTCCCCATTGTCAACAGACTCAGTCCTGCTGTCTACGAGGTCTGAGTTCATCAGCAAAAGAAGATTACTGACAAGTGGTTCCATGCTAATCAGTTCAAGTTGTACAAAGGTGACAAAACTTACTTTTCCTAACCCACTTAGGGAAGAATAGTACCCCACACTTAACAATCCTTTTCTGTTTTCTTACAGATATACTGGCAAGATGTCTATCTTGCACCTCCTTATCTTGGTGGGACTACTATGACTTCCCCTGACAGAATCCCAGAATAAACCCCTGTCAACACACAGACAATGCATCCAACATTTGCTTAGCAAACTTGAACATACAGCCCCAATAGGAGTTCATATTAATGTACTCAACAAAATGTTTACTGCTAAAGAAGGCTCAGATGCCAATCTTGATGCCATGGTAATAGCTTCAGACAGATCCTTCCTTTCCATTCAATGGGAAACTGACATTAACGGCTACACACTCCCTATAGCTCGTCTATCCAAAGGTACATTCCACAGATGGCCTAACACTGACATATCTAGAAATGGTACTCTTTTTATTCAACAGACTTCCCCCAGACATTCTAGTCATTATAACCTTACTGCTCTTATAGATCCTGCATGGTGTGACCGCCTCACCTCTGAGGAGGAATGTGCCTTCTGTCTTCACAACTATGTAGCTACTGAAGCTCTTTTTCTTCTGTAGTCCCACCCACCAAAGAAGAAATGGCTGACTGCCCTCCCCAGGAGGAAGGTCCTCCTAGTGGTTTGACCACCACTTCCCTTCCAGGAGCCTTGATTAATAATGTACAATTTATGCATGTACCAGTTATTTTCAATCTTATACATTGGAATATGGTTGAAATTGGTCTTTGTCACACGACCAATACTTCTAAATTTTACAGCATGATGCTTACAGATATCGTATCTGCTTATCAAACACACTCTAATGACCCTGTCAGTGGCCCTCATACCACTGATCATGTAGTGGTCTTTCAACCCGCACCTAATGCTAAAGCTAGACCACACACTAAGCATGACACTGCAGATGTTACCAGTGCAGCAGGCACAGTTTCTGGCCTTTTTGGCTCCAGCATGTCTATCTGGAATACAGCAGATATAGTCACTATTAAAGCATATACTCTTAACTTTCAGCAAGCTGTTAAGAATGATATCCTACCCCCACTGTTACATGGTGTAGATGGTTTAAGTAAGGAAGAACATTTTACAGTCTACGATATGCAGGAAATTGCCAAAGGGTTCAATGATACTAAGAAAACAATTAATGAACTGATTTTTCAAAACAATGAGGCAGACAAGCAATATATTGCCTTTGAACTTTTATGCTCCGCTTATGACTCTTATATAATTTCCACTGTTAACAATCTCTTCAGGGACTTGGAAACAGGACGCATCCCAGCTCTCATCCACGACAGACGAATGGGTAAATGGTATTGCCCTCATTGCAAATCTAATGGTTGCATTACTATTTCTTTAGAAAACAATGTTAATATTTCTATGTCTAGCGCTAGAAACCTTGGGTATGTCTCCAGATATCCAAACCAAGCCCCTTGCTACTTTACTAAGTCCTGTTCGATCCATGATAATATGTTTGTGATGTTTACTGTCTCACTACCCCATTTTGATCCTGTTACATCTGTTTTGATAAATTGGCTGCCATTAACTCCATCAGACACCTTGATAATGACATTTATCATGAAAGAACGGAATTACTTTCATTACTTGTGTACCATTCTGTGCTACAAATCTGGGTGACACCCTACATGAACTGTTGTGCCAAGAAAGGATATTACTACCTGTGCCGCTGTGACATCTTCGATATCGTAAAACCAGTGTGTGGCTCCTCTCCTGAACACCTTGACTGGGCCTTTACCCTGGGTGATGAATTGCCATTGAATCTTACTGATGCTGATGAGGATGGCAAATCCAAATCTGCACGAGCTGCATCTTCTGCGCCTGATGCTGAAACAGCTAAAACCTGAAGCTACCTGGAAGAGGTACATCACTTCACTTCACAGCTCACCAACCAGTCTTTCTCCTGACTGATACATCTACAGTGATGGAGGGTATCAACTGTACTAGTTACTTATAATTCTGATGGGCAGTATTGTGTAGCAACAAACCACAAAACCTTTGCTTATGGTCAAAAGTCTTGTGTTATTGAAATGCCTAACTTCTGCTTCACTGCACAGCGGAACACAGTTTTAGGTCACACTGACATAACTCCTGTTCCTCTCCCTGAACCAGATGTTATTGATGGCGATCCGCAATACTTGCTTGCCTTGTCTTAATATTTGCCCATGTGTAACGTGTTCATTGACCCTTTGACATTTTCTTTGAAATCTCTTCTAACTAGAAAGGATTCACATTTGATTTATATTAGCAATAACCTTTGTCAAGTTGGAGATGCCCTTAATGCTCTTATTCATGATGGTGATTTAAGTACTGCTCTATCCAATACCTGGTTAGAACTCACTTTTAAAGCTTTTATTATTCAAGCATTTCTATTTGTTTTCTGATACTAAATCTTTGCTGTCTGCAATGTACTCTGAGACAACATTGAGAACAACTCGAATTCCTTTACAAGTCTCATACATCGGGCTTGTAAATGACTTTTTATCTCCATTCCACTACTTACCTGAGATTGTTACCCCTTTTGAGGCAAAAAGGGGGGGGGAATGTTATCTATGGACCAGCACTCCTGATTGCACCCCCACCTCATGGACAGCAACACATATGTAGGTATATGTACTAATCTTAGGGCACAGACACTTATCATATAAGCATAAGTAACAGGATCTCAGTTCTACTGTACTTTTGCAATGCATATTATGCTTCACTATATTCTCACAATATATTGTACCACTGGGAGATGTTTTCTATTATATTTATCTTTCAGATGAGACATTAAACCGAGCTACTGTCTGCCTGTTCTGGTGGTAGTGCAGGTGGACGTTAAAGATCCCATGGCACTTCTCGAAAAGATTAGGGGAAGTTTCCCCAGTGTCCTGGCCAAATTTTCCCATTCACTAAAAATATCACCAACAGCTTAATCTGGTTCAAGGTCAGTTGGCATTCATCTGTATCCCTGTCCCCTGGGTCGTGCCTGAAAACAGGCAGAATTTGTCTAGTACACTTACCCGGTCAACAAAAACTAAATCAATATACATTTTTATTGTATAATTATTAGTTAGGCAATAGTGCCATCTTTAGTGCTTATGCACAACTGTAACTGCAAGTGACCTTTGAAGATTTACAGACCTCATTGTTCACTATATCTTCTGCTAGCTAAGCAACTTCTGCTGTTAGTTACGATAGTTATTCAGGCCACCTGTTTTTAGCCAATTACTTACTTTTTGTGTAACTTCTTTTATTGTTGTCATGGTTATTATCAGGGTATAAGACCCCTTGTACCACGTATTTTCTCTCAGAGAGACTTGACTGCGCCTCATTTATTATCTGGACACAACTTGTCTGTCATCTGTTCCTTTTGTGCAGTTCCAACAAGATTCTGAGAAAGGTAATTTTATTACCCAGTTACAGAAGTGACATAAACTTATTTTTTACAACAATTGCATTCTACGAGGAACAATCAACATATGAAACAGTATTAAACAATATAATCGTGAACAATAGGTAGTAAGGAAATAGGCATAAGAAATGCCTGATGTTACAGGAGGCTATAAAGGACTAAGGGGAAGGGTAGAAGAAAGGAGGCAGAGTAAAGTGCATAAGGAAGTAGATAAAAAGGTAGAGGAGCAGACAGAGCTAAAGGTAAGATGGGTAAAAGTTAGAAGAAAGAGAAAAATGTGAGATTTCTCATGTGAATGATACTAATTTAAACAAAACAGTGAAAATCATCATTCACATATCCTTTTAGCAGGGCCAGTGAAATATCCCAACCCAGAAAGTCAATTTTAGGGGGCTTTGGAGTATGTTCCATGAAGCAGAAATGGCATAGCTCAGTGACACTGAGCCAAAATGTGATCTTACCCTTGGAACATCAAGAGTGATATATTCATATCTTCTTAACCAGTAGGTGCAAGGTGTACATTTAAAAAGTATAGAGATGTAAGAGGGAAGTTTATTAGTAGTGGCGCTGTAGGCCCAGAGGGAAGCGTTCAACAATCTCCTGTTAGATAGAGATGTCCAGCTAATAAGAGAATAGAGTGAGCAATGGTGGGTGTTTTTTCTTTTTTTTGTAGATTCCTTTTATGCACCGGTCTCTGAGGAACTCTCTCCCGCAACCTCTCATGCCCATGGCTCTACCTCCCTGTCTGAAGCTCACTGTATCCAGGCCGACCCAGCCCAGCAGATCCCCCAGCTCTGAACCCCCCAAGGTGGGGCCACCTTACGCCCTGGCACGCTATCTAGAATACAATGCACCGGGCTGCAGTCGGTGGAGGACCCTGGAAAGCAAGCCCAAAGGTGAGAGTATTGCCGGGACACAGGAGGTGCCTTCACTTATCCCCAAGGCTGGGGATTTTCTATGTACATGGATTTCCCACTAGGAGTGTGGACGTGCAATCACGCCAGCATGGAAGACCCGTAGGCATCCATTGCACTCCTCTCTTATGCACACCACGCACAAGTAGTACATCCGGTCTCCACTGCACTGGGAAACCCTGGATCCCTCCCCCAGGGAGAGGAGAGCAGTCCATCAGATGCTCGATCCCCCCCTACCCTGCCAACCCCCGGCACCTGAGCTTGTTTCTGAACTCAGGTGACGAGTGTGGCATGAGGTGTGGCATCCAGCATCTCAACCCTCAGCGCTACTGGGACGGCCCAATGGTGGGTGTTGAAAGGAACATTTGATATAAATCTAATAGCCCTGTGATACAATGTGTCCAATTTTGATAATGCTGATTTAGAGCTGTGACTGCAGAGGAAGTTGGCATAATCAAGTAAAGGCAGAAATGTCATCTGCACCAGCCTTAATTTTGCATCCTGGGTGAGACAGTGCTTAATCCGAAAAAATAAACCCAACCTTTGTCTTAATTTTTTTGCCAGCTCCTCAATGTATGCAGAAAAGGAAAGCTTGCAGTCAATCCAGAAACCTAAGTATTTAAATTTGTCCACATTTTCCAAAACTTCCCCTAAGATAGTCTTAATATGTGAAAGATTGGATTGAATAGGCGGGTAGTTATTAACTTTTTTGTGTGTGTGGGGAAAGAATCATAACTTTTGTTTTCTTGGCATTAAGCAAAAGCTTTAGGTGAATGAGGTTTTGCTGTAGTAGGTCGAATTCCTGCTGTAGCTCCAGACCTGCAGACTCAAGAGAGGACTGGGTGACATACAGCACAGTATCATCTGCAAAGAGATGGATACTTGCTGACCTAATATTATAATCAATGTTACTTATTCAAATAGTGAATAGTAAGGGTCCCAGGATAGAACCTTAAGGCACGCCTCTCAGCACAAATTTTAAGGGGGAGAGATCACCCTGGACTTTAACCTGCTGATTGCAACCTATGAGGTAGCTGGAGAACCACTTCATGGCAGTTTCATCAAGACCAATGTTCTGTAACATACCCAATGGTAGATCATGATCTACAGTATCAAAGGCCTTGCTTAGATCAAGGAACAATATGCATACATGATTCTTAGCATTGAGGGCAAGTTGCCAATCATCAGTGACTTTGGCCAGAGTGGATACAGTACTGTGCTTAGGCCTAAAGCCAGACTGTAGCGTGTTGAGTGTATTAGTGGACTCCAGATATTCTCTCAGCTGGGAGTTAACAATTTTTTCAAAGCATTTTGGATAAGATAGGAAGCAGCAAGATTGGTCTGTAATTATTGAGGTCACAAGGATCACTAAACTTAAAAAGAGGGAGAATTTGAACTGTTTTCTACATAGAAGGAAGAGCCCCCTGTAAAAGTGAGAGACTGAAGAGATGAGTGATAGGAGGCACCAGATGGGAGAAACCAAGCTTTAGAAAAAGAGGTTTGAGGTGGTCAGCTCCTGTACTTTTCTTAGTATCAAGAGTAATTAGAAGATCTTCCACCTGTTTAAGGGTGATAGTAGTGAAAGAAAATTTAGATAAGTAGGAAGTGGCATTTGAAGGGGTAAAGTGGGTTATTGTTGTCAAGTTGCAGTAACAGATTGCGTACTGGGGAGGTGTTGAAGGCAAGCCAGCAGTGGCAAAATGATTATTTAGTTGGTTAAGGATGCTGTGTTTACTAGTAAAAGTCTCGTCCCCGGTAATTATTTTGTTAGGTAAGGCCGATGAGGAGCTGTGCCCTTCAATTTCTTTTAGTATTTGCCAAAATTCAGCTGCATCATTTTTGGAGGAGTCAAGTGCTGACTTGAAATATTTAGCTTTTTCGTCATGAATTAGTTTTGTGCATTTGTTCCTGGCTGCTCTGAAGGCCGCCCAATCAGTTAGCATTTTTGATTTTGTGTGCCTTTTCCATAGGGCATCTCTGTTAAGCAAAGTAGATTTTAATGCACTAGTAAACCATGGGCAGGGTCTTTTTCTGGTCCTCATTATGTCCAGAGGGGCATGAAGGTTAATGACTTTTAAAATGCAATCATGAAATAAGTCAGAGGCTTCAGAGACTGACAAGGCAAGGTAAAAGTCCTGCCATCTAATCCTACCTAAATCAGCTAGGAAGTCAAGGGTGTTGAAGTTCCGAAAGTTCCTTTTGTAGATAAAACTAGTGGAGGAGATGGATTTGGGAATAAACCTTATGTGCACAACGGCCCTATGATCACTAATATAATTGTGAAAAATCCCAGTATGTGAAATTTTGTAGGATTTGTTAACAAAAATAAGGTCCAGAACAGTGCTATGTTACTGGTTTTTAGCCTTTAGATGGGTAACATCAGATATGAGCTGTTATAGGCCAAGGTCATCACATAGCTCTTTTAAAGGTTTAGAACAAGGAGAGAACCAATCTAAGTTAACATCACCCATAAAAATAGCTTCTGAGTTAAAGGAATGTAAAACTTTACATAGATGGGGTAGTACTGCAAAGCCCCCAGAAGGTAATCTATAACATCCTGTTACATGCAAAACCTCATTGGAGGGTAGGGAGACCTTTAAGGTGAGGCTTCAAACTCCTTAGGCATAGATGTTGTGTCAATGACAGAGACCGTGAACTTGTCAGACACATAGATAGCAACCCCTCCCCCTCTAGTATACCTATTGGCCCTGAATACATTATAAGCAGGAATGCTAAGTCATGATTTGAAGTAGAAGTGCGGAGTCAAGATTCTGAGATAACTATCACATCAGGGATACTGTGTAAAGCCTAGGCTTGGACCAAGTCTAATTTTTTAAGGATACTGCAGGCATTGATATGTAGTTGTCTGAAACCTTTAAGGCCAGCCATATCAGAAGGGGTTGCAATGGGTGAAGGAGGTCCAGGGTTAAGTTCAATGTTCCCAGAGCAAAGAAGAAGAAGAAGAAGAAAAAGCATCTTACGTCCACTGATGATAACCTTGATAAGTGGTAGCCATCCCTTTTTGAGGGGTGAAGGACTACTAGCTGATTCATGTATACTAGGAATGAAACGGGATATTGACAGCGCATAAATTCCCACTCTTAATTGGACACTTGACGGTATTACATTATAGGATGCAGGCATAGCGTGTAGATGACCGACCTTAAGACCCAGGACATCTGTGCCTGGTAGATGATGAAACAGCAGGCAGAAGGGTTCACCAAAGCCATGTGCAGGAAGGGAACCTGGGACCTGCAGAGCAGGTAATGTTCCTGAATTAAAATTTTGAGGCCCTGAGTTGGCATAGGGGTGCTGATAAAATGGAATTTTATGGGATCTATCTGACAACTGGTTACTTGATTAGGGCACTGATGTAGCAAGTAACCATCAGCCGTCTGGCTGGATGGGACTAGTGACCTCAGATTTATTATGTAACAACATGGAAGTTAGTTTATTGAAATTTGCATCTGGGTTAGGTTGTTTGTCTCTGAGATGTGGAAATAAATATAATAAGAGCCAAGATTTACCCAAATTCTACAGGAAGTCCTTGGGTTTTCTGCACATCTCCAGGATCTACAGGCTGATGTTGGTACCTTCCCTGATGATCTGTGGAGTGTGCATCCAAACCCGGGCCCAGAGAAAAATTGTTTTTGGGATCTCACTGCAGATATTTTGGCAGGAGAGAGAATTTGTACAGTTCATATTAATGAACGTAGTTTTTTAAGTAAAATGGATCATATAAGAGAATTGAGTGTCTGTTATAAGTCAGACATTATCATCATGACTGAATCTTGGTTGAATAAAAAAGTCCCTGATGGGCTAGCCCACCAGTGCAGTGGCAAGGCATCTGTCTGCAGTGCTGACATCCTGGGTTTGGGGACAGACTCAGGAGAAAGAAGACCGGCCTGGGGAGAAGGATTGAGTGTCCCAGAGACTGCTCTCCTTCTCTGGGGGGATGTGGGAAGAGTGTCCAGGCCAATGCGGACCTCTGGCAGAGGCTGGGGGTACCACCATGGCTGGCACCATGTGTTAGGGGGTGGGCCAGATGCTGGCATCATTGCACGTCCCTGCCCCTCAGGGAAATTAGCAGCAAAAAATGGCACCCGCTAATGATGGCCCCTGCTTCCGCCACCGCTTCTGCTCAGACAATGGTCTGTCGGGGGGGTCCCATGACCCCACCCTGGGGGCAAGCCAAGGCTAAAGACCCATGTTTCCTGGGAGCAGGTGCCTGCCTGGTAGCTCTGCCCAGGGAGGTAAGCCTGGGAATGGGGGGGGCAGTGAGTGGTGTGGGGGACCAGAACCCCCTGTGGGGGGGGGAGAAGCTGGCCCCCCCAAAAAAATAGTCCTTGATGATTTGATTTTTATGAATGGGTATAGAATATGGAGAAACAACAGAACTAAAAGGGATGTGGGGGGGTCATTATATATACAGTGTTGCATCTGGAAGTTAAAGAATGCACTATTCATGATAATTGGGAAGGGTCTGAAGTTTTATTACTAGAAATAAAACTTCTTTTTACAAAACCAATTGCTTTAATAGGACTGTATCATCCACCAAAAGCAAAATTAGATGTGTTTAAAAGCCTGCAAGATTTATTAGTTGAGTATCAGCTTGATCATGAAATCATACTAATAGGAGATTTAAACCTGCATTGGTTAAAAAACAGATGGATTTAGTTACAGTGACAGGTTTTACCCAATTAATACATGATGCCACACGGATAAATACAAAATGTCCTAACTCATTCTCAATATTGGATTTACTCATTATCACTCATCCAGAGAAGATCATTTGTAGTGGAGTCCTACCAGATTCTATGCCTGTAAACACTGTAAACTTTAGATCTTTTCATAAATTTGATTATATAGAGTTTATGTGAGATCTGGGGAACAACATTGGAATAGACTGGATTTAATCCCTCACGTAGATGATGCGTGGTCCTTGTTTTATAGTATCTTTATGGAGGTATGTAACAAACATGCCCCCATAAAGACAAGTAAAATCAACAAGTGCACCCTGATGTAACTCAGGTTTGTATAAACAAAACAGAAAAAGATGTCTTGCTTGGAAAAAAGCAAAGATCACTAAAAACATGCAGGACTGGACTAAATATAGACATCTAAGGAACGTTTATATTCTGGAAGTTAGGAAAAGCAAACAAAACTATTAGAGTAAGGAATTCACTGTTAATTGAAAATCAGATCCAAGACAATTTGGGAAATTGATAAAACAACTACAGGGTACTCAAAAATTAGATTTTCTGAAGTCATTTGCTATTGATGGACAAACTGTCCGCATGAGCAAAGTATCTATGGGAAAAAAAAGGTTTGGAAAAATCTACAGAGGATCAAGCAGTTGAAAAGACTAGAATTATCACAACAAAATAGTTTCTCCTTTGCCCATATTTCTGCTGAAAAGGTTCAGGCAAAGCTCTTAAAACTTGATTGTCATAAAACTGATAGCTTAGATGATATACCCAGAATTTTATTAAAATATACTATGCCAGTAATATCTAATCCCTTGGCTAAACTTTTTAACATGTCTTTAGTAACTGCAGAATGCCCACTGGCATGGAAAACTGCAAAAGTTGTGCCCATTTTCAAATCTGGTAGTATTTTGTCACAGAGAGGATGATAGATCTGTGGAACAGCCTACTAGCGGAGGTGGTGGAAGCAAAAACAGTACAGGGATTCAAAAGTGCATTGGATAAGCATAAAGGCACCCTGCTGTACAGCACAGCAGGGGAAAGGCAGTCCAGGTAAGAATAGGGATTGCCAAACCAAGTAGGGAAATGGGCAGACTAGTGGGATGTATGGTCCTTATCTGCCGACAGATTTTATGTTTCTAAAATAGTACAGAGAATTATTGACCCATTTCTCTATTACCAACAATTTCAAAAGTTTTTGAAAAACTGATTGATAACTAATTGAAGGATTTTCTAGAACAAGAAAAAATATTGTGTAAATATCAATCAGGATATAGACCACTACATGCCACCACTTCCGCTTTGTTGAAAGTTAACAGGGACATTCAGGAGATGCTGGACATGAGGATGTCAGTGGGAGCTATTTTCACAGACTAATCTAAAGCCTTTGATATGATTGACCATGACATCTTCCTGTCCAGACTCAAACTTAATAGAATGTCAAAAGAGGCGATCAATTGGTTTAGATTCTATTTAACTGAGAAGCAACAATCAGTGCCTCTAAATAGAATTCTAATCTGGCTAAAATTGTCTCCAGTGTGCTACAAGGATCAATTTTAGGTCCAATACTGTTTAACATCTATTTGAATCATTTGGCACTGACAGATTCCTCTGTAAGTTATCACTTATATGCCAATGACACTGTTTTATATGCAGGTGGTCAATCGATAACATCTGTAGAAGCCACTCTACAATTGGCTTTTGATGATCTACGGCAGTATTTTATTCGGTCAAAACTTGTTCTCAATGCTACAAAAATCACAAGTCATGATATTTAACAGGGGTAAAAAATGAAAATCAAACATTGCATATTATGACTAAAGATCACATAGCCCTGGAACATGCACATAGTTACAGATATTGTGGGCTGTGGCTTGAAGACAAATTGAAATTGGATGTACATATAGACCATCTGAGTAAGAAAATTGATATGCATTTGGGTGCATTATACAGATTCGTACATTGTATGACACTGTAACACAGGACTCACCTAGTAAACACACTTGTGCTTTCATTGTTAGAGTATGGTGATTTGATATTTACTGAAGCGTCAGAACAGGAACTATCAAAATTAGACATAATATATAATAGATTAGCCAGGTATATATTGAGTGTTCCATGACAGATGCATAGATGTGCAATGTATAAAGTTTTAAACTGGTTGCATCTTAAAGACAGAAGATCACTTTACATTTTGCCCTTTTTGTTTAAGTGTTATAAGACCAAGGTTCCAGAATACATACTGGATGAATTACACATTAGATGTATAAAAGAAGGACCCAGATCAGCAGGAGGTTTAGAATACATTTAAACTATACTTTAGAAATTGGTAGATCACATTTTTTTAATTTAGGTCCCCACATAGGGGGCCCATTTCTCAAAGCCGTAAGCTGGACACAAGGAGCCTGTGCCAAACATAAACTGTGCATGTGGCACCTTGCATCAAAAATAGTTCCCTGATCTATTCACAAAGACAGCCTGCATCAGCCACAGGCTATCTGCCTCAAACAGGGCTTGGGCTGTCCCTGCACCCAAAACTGGGCTGTGACTTGGTGCTAGGGGGCATGTGGCAGATGCAAGCTTCCACATCCCTGAATATGGGATTCTGTAAACTCACCCAGAGGACACATTTCTAAGTACCCTTAGACCAGCCAGGGCTTGTCTAAGGGTACTTAGAATATTCTCCTCTGGGAGAGTCTCCTGTATGCGGTAGTGTGTCATGGTCCTCAATCCCCGATGTTGCCAATAGAACTTATAACATACTCCCTCCCCCAAACCCAGCTGCAACACATATTATAATTCATAAAATACCCCCCAATGCTGCCCATTCTATGTAAAATATCAAATATATCCCTGATCCTCAATGCAGCCATATTATATTTAATAAAATCTCCCATCCCCTATGCTGCCTGTTGTATTTAATATATCATATAAACCCCCGATCCCCAATGCAGCCCGCATTATATTAAATAACATCCCCATCCCTGATGCTGCCAGTTGTATGTAATATTTCATATGTACCCCAACACCCAATGCAGCCCACATTATATTCAATAACATCCCCCATTACCGATGCTGCCCATTTTCTGTAATATTTCATATGTCTCCCCCTCCTCTATGCAGCCCATATTATAATTAATACTAACCCTCCATCCTCAATACTGCCCGTTCGTATGTGCAATATCAAAAGTATCCCCCCTCTCCTTTCCTGATGCTGCCCCAATAATAATTAATCTCATGACCCCCCTCGTTGTGGTATAATGCCCCCAACCGAACAGGTGATATCCACCCCCCTCTCATACCTCCCATCCTGAAAAACAGCCAGCGTCCAGCACAGTCCACCTCTCACCTCTACGTCCAGGCGCCAAATGAACTGTCAGGGTTCTGCATACACTGTACAGTACACAAACCCTGACAGTTCAGTCAGTGTCTACAGTGCCCAGCACAGCCCACCTCTCACCTCCACTTCCAGGCATCAGCTGAACTGTCAGGGTTCTGCATACACTGTATAGTATGTGAACCCTCAGTGAATGGATTTGGAGGTGAGATGTGGGTTGTGCCGGGCGCCAGTGGTTTTTCGGGATGGGAGGTGGGAGAGTGGGGTCAGTACTACCTGTTGGGGTGGGTGTGAGGACACTACAACACCACAAGGGGGGACATAGAAACATAGAAACATATAATTTGATGGTAGATAAGGACCGCTTGGCCCACATAGTCTGTCCATTTCCCTACTTGATGGATAAGCTGCAGATTCTAGTTAACCAATAGCTTACTTCCTCCTACCCCCCATTAGAACTGCTTTATGTCTGTCCCATGCATTCTTGAATTCTCCCACTGTTCTTGACTCCACAACCTCCTCAGGAAGGCTGTTCCATGTATCCACAACCCTCTCAGTGAAAAAATACTTTCTAATATTACCTCTGAGCCGTTCCCCCCATCTTCAAATTGTGCCCCCTTGTTCTTGTACATCTCTTTTTCTGAAAGATGCTACCCTTTTGGATTTTGTTCATTCTCTTGAGGTACTTGAAAGTTTTCAACATGTCCCCCCTCTCCCTCCTTTCCTCAAGGGTATACATATTAAGCTGCTTTAGTTTCTCTTCAGGAGAAAGATTTATGCATTTTGAAGAGAAACCAGAGTACATCATATTAATTATTTTTGGGGCAGCATTGGGGATCAGATAGGGGAATACATTTGATATTGTACATTCAACGGGCAGTATTGGGGATGGGAGGTTTGTATTAAATATAATGTGGGCTGGGAAGGGGGTACATATGAAATATTACATACAACGAGCAGCATTGGGGATGGGGGGATGTTATTGAATATAATGTAGGCTGCATCAGGGCTCTGGGGTACATTTAATATATTACATGGAATGGGCAGCATGGGAGGGTGAGGGTATTTTATGACTTATAATATGGGTTGCAGCATTGTTGGAGGAGGATGGACTATAGACCACCAAGACAGTGCATTTCTGTAGGGGATGAGGGATGGGGGCCACTTGCATTTTCTGTAAGGGGCTTTTAGAAGACCCTTCTCATGCGCCAGGTGTTTGCCGCATGGGAGGGGTTGCCACAAGTGTGATGACTTTGGTGCTGGGACCCCCTCCTGTACCAGAATCTGGTGCAGGGTCCCTGGCACAATGGGCTCCTATGCAAGCTGTTGTTTGATGCAGCTTGAGCCTCTCTAAGCCCTGTTCAAGAACTGGGCCCATGGAATTCTATGCCCATTACATTAAGAACATCCAATTTAAACAGCCATTTAGGGGCAATAAAGGAGTCGTTTGTAACATAAGCACAGGTGAATCTAAAGTGTTGCCTGAATCTTACACTACAAAAATATTTGTTGTTTACTGATCTGCATTTGTAGATGGTTATGCAATTTGTATAGGCAATGTAAATCACTTTTGTTTTCTTTTTCTGAGATTTGTCCCTTACACCGTTTTACATTTTAGTGTGTGGCCAATATCTCATTTTTATTCTTATTTTACTTTTATCTTCATTTTTGTTGATATATATATATATACATATATATATGACAATGTTATTTTTCTTTGTGTTTTTTTTTTCATTTTAATTTGAATAATTTTAGAAAATGGAAGTTTATGTAAGTTTATCCTTATTATGTTGGTAATTTGTTATGTATTTAAATGATGTTTTGTAACTTGTAGTTAAATGATGTTCTGTAACCTGTCACGTATCTAAATGATATTTTGTAACTTGGAATTAATACCAGGATCTCACTGAAAATGAGCTTTGGCTCAGTTGAGTTTTCCTATTCATTACACGAAATGAATTAATGTTTTTACCACTTACTACTACAAGGGTTCATAGTGTCAGGTAATGGTGCCAACATAGACAAAGCTGTTAGAGGTAGTAACTACCAACACATACCTTGTTTTGCACGTTGTTTGAATCTTCTTATCCATAATTTCTGAAATGGAAACAGAAATGTTGAAAACCTCTAGGTCATGCTCAGAAAATATGTAGGCATCTCAGCCACTCTGTGAAAGCAGAAAAAAACCCTGAAGGAGCTGCAGAGGTCAACCAACTTACCACTGCATACATTAAAGTAGAAAGCTCCAACCTGCTGGAATTCAACATTTTACATATTGGGAAGGCTTCTTGAATGGAAAAAAAAGCTGCAAATGACTACACCATGCAGCATCAAATAGGTAAAGTAGACATTATTCTTAGTTCCAGCAGCTGGAATGTACTTGAATCTTTGGTCACCTTATTGGAGTCATTTGAGGTTGCCACATGTGCTGTCAGTGCAACTCTGAGTCAACTTCTTCCTCAAAAAAGAGTCCTTCACATTTTCCTTGGTGACATAAAGAAAGACTTTCAGTCAAAAGACACCACCAGTGTTATGCTGGCAGATGACTTGAGTATCAGACTATCAGCTGATCAAAGAATAAATGCCATGTTTAAGAATGACACCTATGTGTTGGCTAAGTTGCTAGATCCCTGCTTTGAGGGGAACATTGAAGCCATCCTTCCTGCAGGGGAAGACATGGAATATTGGAGAGATCTTTTACTAACCAAATGTGACATTGCCCCACCAACACCATTAACTGCTGATGTACAGCAGTCAAACTCTGCCGAACTATCAGAGTGCACCTTTGGTACAGACAATAGCACATCTATTGATTCTTCACAGTCACCAGTGTCATAGTAGATAGTAGACGGTTGGTTAACTAGGATCTGCAGCTTATCCATTAGGTAGGGAAATGAGCAGACTAGGTGGGCCAAGGGGTCCTTATCTGCCGTCAAATTCTACGTTTCTATTAGCAAGGAAAGGACATCAACAGCTACTTCTCAGGCATCCTATGTTCAGGGTCAGAAAGGAAAATCAATTCTGAGTTGCTTGCAACAACATGAACTAATATTCTGTACAGAAAGTGCAGCTGGTTCATCTGCCAGACTGGTAACCATCTCATGCAGCACAATGATCCTGGAGTATTTTTTCAGACCAAACTGTGATTGATCTCATGGCAGATCCATTACTTTATTGGAAATGAAAGAGAACAATATGGCCAGATCTAACAAATCTTGTAATTATGTACCTCTGTTTCTCACCTTCAAGCATATGTTCAGAATGCATATTTAGTGCAGCTGGAGGAATAGTCACTGACCAAAGAACACTGCTAGGTCCTGTAAATGTGGAATGGCTTATACTTCTCAGAATGAATGCTGACAATTTCCCAATTGTCCCAAACACTGAATTATGTGATCCTGACCCTGAACATGAACAACAGCCTACAAACAGTGATACTAGTGAATATGATGGCTAGGTTGTGTGCAAAACAAATAGAACCATCACCACTGTTACGATGCCAGTCACATGTGCCACACTACTTTTAGTTTTGTCAATCATCAATTTATTATGTAACTTTGATGCCCGCCATGGGCATAATTTTAGGCAACAGCAGCAGCCTCACTCAGAGCAGCTGTGCCTCTCACACCTACCTCATCAAGCCCACCACAAATATTAATTTTTGGAAACAGCGGCAAGCTCATTCGGAGCAGCTGCACCTCTTGCATCTACCTCATCAATGCCCACCATGGGTATAATTGTTTGGAAATAGCAGCAGGCTCAATCTGAGCAGCTGTGCCTTTCATACCTGCCTCAGCAATGCCAGCCATGGGTATAATGGCTAGGGGCACCTAACAAACAGTATAATAGTCAAAAGCAGTCTTTCACATGATTTTTGTTATGGTCAGGATTGGGTAATTGGGTTGTAGAATGAATCTGGTAGTAACTACCTGACCCTAACTAACTACTCATTTTTTATTTGGGTATTTTTAGGGAAATTCTGTGAAGTTTAGATGTACCCATGGCCACGGGTAATCTTGAGGCTTGGATATTTCACTACCCACCCATGCCTAGTTCTGATAGATTAACAGCTCATTCATAGCATTTTGTACACATACTGTGACATAGTAAAAACTCCAGATTACTGGTTCCATGGAGAGAACTGGGCAGAATGTTGTCCATAAAGAGAAAGCAATTGAAAACAGTTTTTACATCCATGTTTATTCAGATGCAGTTAAATATGAATTGATTGAGGTATGCATTTCATGTCTGTAAATAGGAACATTACTAACTGCTGCCAATTATCACAAATTTTCTGTCCTCTATAAGCAAAATAGATGTAGTCTAAGATTATGTTTTAATGAAAATCTCTTTAGTAATAAAGTATGCAGTGTCCTGAATTTTAATTTTTGGGCAGACTGTTGTGTGAGTTCTATTGATGCCAACTCTTAGTTTATTTAATTATGCTCACATAATGTACTTTAAAACATCAAGGTTCTCATGCAAATCGCTGCCTTCTCCAAAATTAGAAAGAATCAACAAGAATCTTTGCTTTGAATTATTAGCAAATCAAAGTGCTTCGGTCTTGTCATCTTGTTTTGCACAAGCCGAAGGTAGTATAAAACATCCTTGATTCCCTTCAATAACTTGTTTCAACCAGCCATACTTTATCCTATGGAAGTCACAGACAAACTGTTTGGACACAGTTGCATGTTGTTGATGTTCTCAGTAATGCATTCTGACAAGGAAAGCTATTTAGAAGCATCTTCAACAAACATTGATTGCTTTCCTGTCCAAAGGTCATTCTGACCTCTCACGGGCAAACCAGGTCTCTAAAGAAATGAAGATGTATCGGGTTGCCAGGGCACTAACTACTGTATATAGTCACGTGTAAGTGTAGTTTTTCATGTTAAAAATAGGCCCCCAAGAAGGGGGACTTGACTCATCTATGAGGTCAATCTATCTGTGGCATTTACAATGGTAAACTGTATGATGTGAAACTGTGTAACTTAATTTTGTATCCTAATTGGGCCACAAAGATTGATTCTGTGCCTGATGTTGGTCACAAAACAGATTTTGCCATCCACTTTGGCAGCAAAATAATACTTGTTTATTTTGCTAAAATTGACAATGTCAGAGGGTCAATTTATATGTGAGGTCATCTTATAGGTCAGTATATATGGTATATCTATTGTATGTGGGACTTGTGAGGTTTGGGTTTGTCTACATCAAAATTGTTTACTGGCAGAGTGACAAAGTGGCATACCCAGGTTCAAGGTAAGGGATTACTAACCTTAGTGTGGGGTGTCCCGCCGGGACAGAGGCAAGGACTTGAGGCTATGGGTTGTTTCAGGGATTCTTGGAGCCTGTGCTGATCAACATCTGGGTCCATGTGCCAAACCAATGTCATGCATGAATACCACCAGGATGAAAAGGAAAGGAACACAGAGAAGCAGCATAAACTCAGAACATGAGAAAATGCGAGAAATGTGAACAGAATTTGTTACCACATTTCTACAAAAATGATACTTTAAAAATCTTTACAAAAGTTTTAAATGACATGTCACTCTCATATGACACCATCAGTGTCAGTGGTTCAGAAAGCAACATGTTTTGATGGTAAGCACCAAGTCTCTGTGCTGTGACTTCCATCAGTGCAACAAACTTTGTTGGATGACTTAACTTCATATTTTGTGAGTATTTTTTAGGTTCTGTTTTTGATCGCTACCATTGTGCTTTGGTTCACTCAATAGGTAGCGCACTAGCTTCTGGGGCTGGAAGATCAGAAGGTTGTAGGTTTTAGCACTCACTGGGTACTTGGGGTAACACCCGTAACTGACATTGTTGTGCAGCATATGGGGGTTACTGCACTTCTGAGCTGCGGTTGTTCAGAAGAGATGTTAAATGGAGAACCCTTCTGCCCATCTCTGGTTACTGTCAAGTGGAAGTAAAACATCCCATGGCACTTACTGAAGCAGCATAGGGGAGTTTTCTTGGTGTCATGGCCAGCATTCCCCTGTCAATAAAACAGGTCCTTGTAGCCAACCCTCCTGGATAAACCTGGAAATTAGCTATCATGTCTCATTGTGCCAGTCCTAATCCAACAATACAAACAAATACATAAGTGGCAGTGGTACTGTATTTAGAAGAGATGGCAGCTGTGTGTAAAGCATTGCTAGGGATGCTATGAAGCATAACAGGGCACAAAAAATGCATTCATATCATATGTAGGCAGGCAATGTTGTCCAGTGGTTAGACAACCAGATTGGGAATAAAAAAAAAAATCAGAGGTTATAACCCTACTAGAGTCAGATACTCAATGAATGATCTTGAGCCAGTCACTTAACCACCCAATGCTCTAATCTGTCAAGATACAGGAATGGGTAGCAGCAACTCACACTGGAAATACGACACTACACCTCAGCTGGGCTATCCTGGGTAAATAAATTGTAACAAACATGTATAGTACAATGTTTTAAGATTAGCTGTTTCCTTTGTAAACATTACTGGATGAAAAAATGCATTGTATGACTTTCAAATCTTCAACATGCAGCATATAAACCTACAATGTCTATGCATGTTCTCAAATACTAGAAAATTGAACCTCTGACTAAAAGCAGAGTGCACTTTTATTAGAATGTCCCTTGGTACTCTGACGGAGTTGGCTTTAGATCTTATTCACAAAGGCATACTAATTCAATCCTAGGGTATGCTTGATGAGGAACCCCAGGCAAGGTCATGACAAGCTGTTGAAAGTTAAGCTGGAAAAGGCCAGAAAATGAATAAAGAACTTAACTTGTTTGAAGCACTGCAAAAGGAAAAACTATTTTAAGAGCATGTTGATGACAGAGCTGTCATCTGTCAGATCTTGCTGAAAATCCCATTCTGCTTATAAACTGGTAATACTTGGAAACTTTAAAAATATGTGATGCTGCCTGACCAGCAAAAGGATAGGAAAACTCTTCTGTTTAATGTAGTATAGTAAATCTGCTTTGATCTGAATACAGTTTTATCTTGTTCTGCAGCTGATTGAATGATAAGGTCAGCAGAAAGCTTCCCTAAATTCCAAGTACTAAGTTATTACGATTTCTGCAATGTCTCCAGATCCTGTTGGTGTTATACATTTTAGTACTGCCCCAGATGTCAATGGGACAGGTGTAGTGATCCATCTAAAAGGGGAGAATTTGGCGAGGAGGCTGGTAAGAAGATCAACTAGGAACTGTACGGAATATCTCCTCCAATGGAAATGAGTCTCAGTATGTGAGTCAGTGCAAGGGCAATTTCACACAGTGCCACTGCAGTACTACACAGCTGCTGACTTTTAATGAAAACAAATCTCCAGTATTTTTTAGCTAGCATCTGTAGGTGTACTCACTCTCATGTGGACTTGGATTAGCATTTTAGAATATGGATAGCTCCCCTGGTAACAGAAAAATAGTTAAAAGGATACAGTTATTCATTTGTCCCATTCATTTCTTTGTGAATTTTATTTTATTTAAATTGTTTCACTGGTTCATTGGGCAACTATATATGGAGTAATAGTGCAGTTGATTGCTTGCATTGATGCACTCGTACAGTGTGATATGATGCTTACGCAGCTGCATCAGATAGGTTGCTGAAATTGGTACTGGATCTGTCTATGAGGCCTTTCATGCCCTCTGTTAACAGTAAGCTACTACATTTCAGCATACCTGAGGCACAGGAACCCTCTTGAGGAGTGTTCTACCCCTAGAGGTGCTGCTGGATGGAAAGTCCTTTGGTTAAAGGTGCCTTATGGAAGAAGCCCAAAAGGTGGAAGATGAAGTCATGAATAGAACTGTCAAAACATTGACTTCTACTAAGAAGAAAGGGTAGGCCATGATGCTGAATAACCACTGGAAAAAAAAAGGAAGAGTCATCATACGAATCCTAACACTAACAGTGAAAACAAACTTGAAATAAACTACCTACAGTAAATTTATAACCATCAGCATGAAGAGCACGAAAAAACCCTTGTGTAGGAAAGGCAAGATATTAGGTTGTCATCCTTCCTGACATTGCATAATACTAAGAAATCCAAGCATAATTTGGACTTGTAATATACCACTGTAATCTATGAATTATGTGAGCTTCTCCTTCTGATCCAATGACTTCCACCATAGAAGAGCTGAAGGCTTGCACTTTGGGATCATAGCTGATGGTTATGCTAACAAATGTTGGGGCAAGCAACACCCCATGGAAAATTAGAAAACTAAAGACACAAGCTTTAGACCGGACAACACCAATAATTTCCCTGGTCAGTCTTGGGGCTATAAGAAACTAATCCCTGAAGTGGATCGGTTACTTGCAGTACAATGCCATGGAGGGCAAAAGCGTACTGCTTGTTGAAGTACAAAGCCATAGAGGGTGAAAATGTACTGGGCTCTTGAGAGGCAGAGATAGAGTGTGTGCCCAATTGTTGAAGAGGCATGTGCCTGTATGACACTGGGGCATGTGCCCATTGATGGTTGTTGAGGTGTTTGCCTAAAAGTACTAGGTAGAGTGGGAGGGTAGATGATAAGGGTAAAAAGTGAGCCTCAGGGTAAGAAATGGACAGTTACCTGGAGAGATGGGGAAGAATTCTGGACAGGTGGATCACAAGACCACAAAACACACAGAGTGAGCTCAGCCATGGTTGTGGAGAGGAGCAGTACAAAGGCAAAGGCAAAGCATTCTGAGCTCTTGAGGGTCAAAGGCAGAGTGTATGTCTGAGCCAAAATTATGGCAGGAAGGCCCCAAAAAGCATGTTGTGCAGCATGGCCAGAGGCAAAGCCAAAGGGAACCCAAAGGCACACAGTACAAAGGAAGCAGGAAGACAGAGGGTAAGCAAGCCTAAGTAAGCTACCCCTCCCCCCAAAGGCAGCAGGGGAAGGGACAACACAAGCAGGGAAGCAGAAGCAACAGAAAGGACTTGGCATAAAGATGAAGACTCATCCCCATTGGGCCCCCCAAACAAGCAGAAACATGGGGGAAGGGAGAGGGGGAGGAAGATGAGCTGCAGGGGCAGTGCATACAAGTACAACATATGAAGAACACAGGTACAGAGTGAAAGCAGCTGAGATGACCCCTGGAGCAGACCAACTGCTGGGCAAGTCCACAGGAAGGAATCCAAGGAGGAGCAACCAAGACCAAAGAGCAGATGCCAGGGGATAAACCATGGATTCAAATATTTTGACTAAATATGCCTCAGTTCAGCTGGCCATGGATACCAATGTGCCATAAACAGCATGTACCTATGCTTGGGCCTTCAATTTTTGAAATCCTGGTTACTCCCCCAGCAGCCCCAAACAGAGCAGAAGACAGTGAGGGTACGCGAGCCACCAAGGAACACCAGTGAGACCCACCAGTCAGACTTGGAAGCAGAGCAGAGGCCTGACCAGAACAGAAGCAAAACAGGAGCCCAATGGAACTGGGATGGGATGACAGAAAAAAAACACCCAAATAGCACCCACACGACAGCAGGTTGGGACAAGCGGTGAGGGAGTGCCTGCAACTGCACAGCTGCAGTCAACAAAGAAACAAGCATCTGAAGGATCATTGGGGTATATGCGCTTAAGTAACACTGGTGGGAGTCATGGCTGTCACCCCCTGCCCCACCTATTCTCAGGCTTAGTTTTGTGAAACAAATGTACTTTCCTCTGTATGAAGCTTGGAAATAGTATTTCTTTGTGCCTATCACTGCTTTTAGGTTAGCTATTTCCACATTTCTTCTGTACTTGGCAAGTACTTTCCATATGTATTTATAATAGCCTGCATAAATCTTAATGTAAGAAAGCTGTACTTAGGACTGACTTTTGGATTTCCACAGTATAGTCCTGCTTAAGTGTGCAGCTATGCACTTTTGCGGTCTCTTCATTCTCTGATGCACCCAGTTCTTTGAACAGCTAATCCTAAGGGTGTTTTTAATGTGTTTTTTATTCATACATTCAATAACCAGTTTAACAAACCCAGGAGTATTAAATGGCCATTTTCATGGGTGATTTGGGTACAGTGCATAATATAGATAAAATAAAAAGGAAATTCTTTGAGTCAACTCCATGGTGCCAGGCAATGAGGGATCGTCTGGCATGCTAGTGACCCAGGTTCACACCCAAGCCTGGGACAACAGGAGCGGAGGTCAGAGGGGAGGGATGGAGTCAGAGCATCCTTGGACACTTCCCTCTGGGGGGGGCAAGGCTGTACCACTTCTCTGGCAGCTCCTGGAGATGGCAAAGTGGTGGTGTCCTAGGCAGTGTGGAGCACCACCCACTCTGCCAGATGTCCCCACTCTAAAATGCAGTGTGTGGCTGCCTGATTGTGGGAGGTGGGAGATAAGATAGGCAGAACAGTGGGAAAAAAAATGCCCAACCAGCCACCATACAATGGCCGCCCCATTCCCTGACTCCACACAGCTATTCTGCCAGCCCACAACTGGTCTGATCCCCTAGCTGCCCCATGGTCACAGTAGCAAGAACTGTCCCACCCCAGCATCCCCTTCAGGAGGGGGCCCCCCTAGAAAGGTTACCTCAGGTCTACCATGGGTTGTGTGCCGATGTGGGGGAATGGACGGATGGTGACGGGGATGGTGCAGGGGTGTCTGAAGGCAACGCTGAGTGGCCCAAAGGAGATGGGGTCAGGCAGGACACCGGAGGAAGGCGCAAAAAAAATTAAGGAAAAGAATCCAGTTTTGTTACAGACACATTTGAACGTGCAGTAGATAAGTGCACTTTAAGAAAGCTCTAGGCCAGCCCGGTGGCATTGAGGGCTGAGGCACTGGATGCCTTACCTTGCGCTATGTTGGCGACCCAGGTTCGGGAATGAGCCCAGGCCATCAGGGGGCAGCAGGGGTGAGAGAGGATTGAGTGAAAGGAGGACTGCTCTCCTCTCTTGGGGAGGGAAGGATCATCATCCCACCTGTTGATCACCCTCTGGTGGGAGCTGGAGAGTGGTGCAGGCAGGCAGAGAGGCAGCCAGCAGGCATGGCATATGTGTGACCCAACACCCGTGTGTCTATGCTTTATGCCAGGAGGGAGGAACACAAGGAAAATGGAAAATGGCAGCCAGGGGCTTCATGATGTCCAAACCCCAGGGAGGTAGCTCCCTTTACGGCCCCACCATGGGGGGAGGGTTAATCTGTGGGGGGTGGGTCTCGGGGATGGTTGGGGTGGTCGGGCTGGCAGACAGGTGGTGCAGAGCTGAGTTCCTGCCCCTGGTGTGCCCAGGAGGATAAAAACTTGAATGAAAAGAGAAAAAAGAGAGAAAAAGAAAGCATTTGTGATATTCTTAAATGTGAACAAGTTCAACAGTAATGAGTTTCACATATTGATTACTTTATAGGTGATGGCTCATTGAGTCAGACAAGTTCTTTTAAATGAGATGAAAAATGTAATTTCATCAGATGAACATGATGAGCACAGAATTCCATCTAGTTGCAGACTACACATATCCTGTCAAGTTGCCAACTACATTTTGGCGCCACAATTAGAGCGCCACAAAAAGGGAAACAATGACAGGGGTGATTATGTTTTTTGATCACCCTGCATTCATGCTGTCCTTTGCACCCACATGATTTTCCTCCCATTCTGGGCATGCCCACCCTGGAGTTTGTTATATTTACTGGTGAGGGGTGCTGGGGCGCAGCCCCTTGCAATGGATAGTGTAGGGTGCGAAGCACCTTGCAAAACAGGAATGCGCTCTGGCTCCAGGAAGCCACAATGCCTGGCGCTACAGAGCCAGACAGCATATTGCCTGAGCCCATATCAGTGTCAAAAAAATCACTGTGTCACCGGTTGGGTAAACCGTCGTGCAGTAGTCTGTCTTCATAGAAAACATCTGCATCACTTTTGGAGGTGAATTTTCATTTAATATTTATCAAAACATGGCATACATATGAAAAAAATTATACAGCATGTTAGGGGCAACCAACTTAAAGAAGAAGAATTTAACAAAGATGGATTCTAATATTTACACCAGCATATAGTGAGGGTTTGTTCTGCATGGATTTTCATGTCAGCTGAAACTTTGTTGTACCACAATTCAAAGGTCAAGGAACCCAGTTGTACCCTTCTGTGGTACAACAAGGTTCCAGCTGATTGGAAATCCTTGAAGCAGCTGGTGTTTTTTGTGAAACTAATGCATGCTCAGCAATTAGTTCACGTTCCAAACTGAAACCACCAACACATTTGCTGCTGCTTTGAAGCGTTGTGAAAACACTGTTACTTGAAATAAAAACTAAATGAAAAATCTATACACTATAAAATACATTGGGCAACACATGCTCAACCAGCCCTGCCATCACCTGGGGCTTTTGATTACATCGGACCTCTTGAGCTTCACTCTCAAAGTCTGATTTAATCAGAACCCCTCTGTGGCAGCATATGCTGGTTGTATGTGGTTGCCCAACAAGTATTCTCTATATATTATATAAGACATGTACACTTGACAGTGCACTGTGTGATGTAGCAGAGTAAACAAGCATTTGTCAATGCCGAATGTTTGCTTGCTGGCATTGGCAGTGGTAGTGTAGAAGTTACAGAGCTGTGTTATAGGAATGGCAGTGAAGTATTGAACTGAAGCCAACCCCACCACCACCCTGCAGAGAGTGACAGGCATTGGGGTGTGCGTTTGGGTCGTCAGGCATAACGGCCATGCCATTTCACCACACCCCACTCTGCAGAGACTGACAAGTGTCACGTGTTCCTTGGGGTCTTTGGTCTTATGCGACTCCCCATTTCATTAAGAAATATGGTGAGATGGGTGCAATATAGAAGAATGGGGTGAAGTTTGGAGTCAAGAGTCCAAGGCATACCTCGATGCCTCCCAGTGACTGCAGGGTGTGGAATGGTATGAGCATCACAGGCAAGAATCCCAAGTCACACCCCTGATTCCTGTCATTCTCTAGAGGATTGGGCGATTTAGTTGAAAAGCCTAATACCCTCAGGCATTCGCTGGTATTTCACCCAAATTTTCAACATGTTTGTTTTGTGACCCCACCTCATGAACAGGGGGAATATCAGTTTGTAGCCGAAAGCTGCTTATGCACAGTGACTACGGCATTTAGCACCACAGGTGCAAAAATATTCCAACAGGATGTAAAATGACAGCTGTACTCTTCATGGGAGGTGTAAAATGGCTATGTTGCAAATGTGTAGTAAAATATTTAAAAAAATGGTGACGTCACGAGCGCACATAGAAGCTGTGCAACGCACACCCGTAATATAATTAGGTTGGGGATTTTTTATAGAAGATTGTCAACTCAGGCATTTTGGTGCCTCCGATCATGAACAGTGTCACTGTGATTTTCTTTATCTGTGCCGAACAATGATTTCCCACAGCGACCATGCATCTCTGCACTGAAATTGTGAAAACACACTTCGCCATGTTGTGAAAAATGGCAGCTGTACTGTTCATAAGGAAGTGTGGAAAATGCCACTAGTGAAAATCTGACTGAAAATATTACAAAGTCATGAACTAACGAGGATGCGTGAAACTGCACAATGCTCACTGTAACACAGTCATTTTATGGACTTTTGTCACCAAATTTTCAACATAGCCATTTTAAGACCTCTGCTCATGAACAGTGTAACTGTGATTTTCTTAATCTGTCCTAAACATTGCTTTCGCACACCAACAGCACCATTGTGCGCTACATGTGCGATAACACATTTTGGGTGACATATGAAAAATTGCAGCTGTACTGTTCATAAGGAAGTTTAATAAAATGGACATGTTGAAAATCTAGAGTGAAAATATTAAATTTGCAAACTTATGAGCATGCATAGGAACTGTGCAACGCATGCTCGTAAAAGTCATTTTTAGGAATATTTTCACCAAATTTTCAACATAGCCATTTTAAGACCTCTGCTCATGAATAGTGTCACTGTGGTTTTGTTAATGTGTCCCATACATTGAGTTTGCACACCGACTGCGCCATTGTGCGCTACATGGGTGGAAACACGTTTTGGGCAGGATGTGAAAAATGACAGCTGTACTGCTCATAAGGAGGTGTGGAAAATGGCAATGTTGAAAATCTGGAGTGAAATATTGAAAATTGAAACCTACAAGCGCAGCGTGGAACTGTGCAACGCACACTCGTAAAACAGTCATTTTTAGGAATTCTTTCACCAAATTTTCAACATTGCCATTTTAAGATCTCTGCTCATGAACAGTGGCACTGTGATTTTCTTAATGTGTCCCATACACTGAGTTCACACAATGACTGCGCCATTGTGCGCTACATGGGTGGAAACACGTTTTGGGTGAGATGTGAAAAATGACAGCTGTACTACTCATAAGAAGGTGTGGAAAAATGGCAATGTTTAAAATCTGGAGTGGAAATATTGAAAATTTGCAAACCTATGAGCGTGCGTAGGAACTGCGCAACGCACGCTCGTAAAACAGTCATTTTTAGGAATTTTTTCACCAAATTTTCAATATAGCCATTTCAAGACCTCTGCTCATGAACGGTGTCACTGTGATTTTCTTAATTTGTCCCGTACATTGATTTCGCACACTGACTGCGCCATTCTGCGCTACCTGGGTGGAAACACATTTTGGGTGAGACGTGAAAAATGATAGCTGTACTACTCATAAGAAGGTGTGGTGAAATGGCAATATTGAAAATCTGGAGTGAAAATATTGAAATTTCGCAAACTTACGAGCCTGCGTAGGAACTGCACAATGCACGCTCGTTAAACAGTCATTTTTGAATTTTATACTGCTTCACATATGGTTTTCTCTTCATGAATGTCACTGTCATGGTGAGTTAGCCTGAAGGGTGATTTCGCAGTCACTGTGTGAAATCACCTTCGGCCCGAATAACGCCATGACAGTGACATCATTCATGAGAAGGGGTCCCAAAACCCCATGTTGAAAATTTGGTGCGAAAATTCCCAAAAATGGCTGAGATATGCAATAAAGTTGAAACCCCCTATCTAGCCCATTATACAGCTTACCGGCATTTCCTCAGTTCACGGTCGGCTTTGAAGAGTGCAGACGTGTTCCCGTCCACCGAAGATCGCTGTGCCGGAGTCCGGAGGTAAGTATGGGGTGGGGGTGGGGAGGCTGAGTGCGCAGTGGTGGGTGCGGGTTGTGGGAGGGGGTTGGGAGACGACCGCTGGACCGCTTTTTGCCTTACAGGTACAAAAAATAAAAAGACGTCAGGGACTATTTGCCACACTGGGGTGGCCCCAGTGTGGCACAAGGACTTTGGGGGCGCCCAGCCAACGGGATTGGGCACCCTGCCGGCAAATGACTGATTGCCACGCTAGTGGGCCCCAGCGTGGCACCAACTACTGGGAGGGAGGGGGAGGAGACGATGCAGCTCAGCCGACGGGGTGGCACCTTCCGTCAGCTATACACTGCGTATGGGGGTGCACGCCTGTGGCTGGGAGCTGCGCGAGCAGCTTCATCGCTGCTCACCTGCGAAGCTCCTCTTCAATCTGTATGCCACTGCATTTTGGAGCGTGTCATAGACAGCTCCAAAATGCATTGGCTTACAGGGGCCGCGCCTGCCAGCACACTGCCTGAATTGGAGGAGGAGGTGACACACCTCCGAAATCTCTGATGATGGCACTATGTTTCTTGCACATGCGAGCAAGCAAACATAAAAAGGAGACCATAATCTTCTAAATGAAGTAGGATACTCTATACAACCAATTTTTGAGTCTCGAAAGTAAAATTAGTTTTGTTAGGATACAACATTAGCCACATATGCACATATTTAGCGATTTGGTTCAGTGTGGTCACAGAAGGATAGTGCACTGTCAAGGCTGACATGGCAAATATTTAAATAAGCTGAATTTTATCCAGTTTAGGTAAACTACAGAACAGTTTGCATTAGAGTGTCACACCAACGAGCTGCTTTAGCATTTCTCAATGACCTGCCAAAGTATGGCTGGATTCAACAGTCTTGTAAAAAGTGTTGCATTTTGACAAAACTGTAGATGCAGTCTGGTCGAGATGCAAAAACATTTTATAAAAGCTACTCTTGAGCTTGTTTGTGCTGATGAACAGCACAACTGAAGGACCCAAGATGGACATCTTAGTAGCCACACTACACAAACGCTTTGTTACATTTCTGAGTAATTTCATTTTCTCACTTTGAATAATTAAAAAAAAAAACTTCACAGAAGTCAAAATAGAAAAATAAGCCTTCTTCATCAACTCAGAGTGATACTCCAAAGAAAAAGGGGCCTTTAGGTACTTTATTCACTTGCAGTTTGCTAGCTCTGGAGGAACTTGCAACCGGAAAGGCAATGGCCACCAGCTGTGGTTTCGGGAAGCTCGCAGTGGGGGAATCCTGTACCCTGCCTGAAGCGATGATAGTTTGAAACCTGTTCCATAAATGGAAAATGTGGTAGGAGCAGCTAAACTTTCACAGTCAGAAAAATTATCTGCACAAGTAAAATGAAAGGTAGGTTTCCTTTCAATAGCTTTTCCTCAATGCTTTTCATTTGTGGCTGAATAGCAGAATGTTCAGCAGGGCAGTTTTTATGCATAGGCTAAGTAGGCTGCAGCCTAGGGGTGCCAGCTGTTTAGGGGCACCTGAGAATGAGAGGCACTAATTAATATATATATATATATATATATATATTTTTTTTTTCTTTTAATAGGTTTTTTTCAGCAGGTCAGTGGAGTTGCCATGGGTACTAAGATGGGTCCCAACTTTGTCAATCTATTTGTGGGTTGGGTAGAGGAACAATTTTTTCTCTCATTCTCTACAAATGCTACATAGATGACTGTGTGGGGGCTACATCCAGCTCCAGAGAGATCCTTCATATCTTCTTGGACAAGTTTATCACGGCCCATCCTTCCCTTCAGTACACTGTTGAAGTATCCTCCTCTACACTGCCTTTTCTGGATATCCATCTGTCAGTGCAGAACACTGATCTGAAGGCATCAGTTTATTACAAACCCACTGACTCACACAGTTTCCTCATCCACAGCTCCTTTCATCCTAAACATATCAAGAATGGCCTGCCATATTCACAGTTTCTTAGACTTCACAGGTTATGTAGTGAAGATGATGATTTTGCTGAGCAGGCCCAAATAATGCAGATTTTGTTAACAGGGAATACCCTAAAAGCACAGTGAACAAAGCACTCTCCCGGGTCAGTAACATGCTCTGTAACCTTGACCCCCGTAGGAAAGATACTGTCGCACAAGAACAACGACGAATTCCACTAGTGCCTCCCTTCCATCAGAGTACACCTTCTCTTCCCAGGACCATCACCAGTAACTTTCCTATTTTGCAAACTGACCCCAACACTGGTGCTTTCTTTACAGAGCTACCTATTGCCTCCTACCACCAGCCACCCAACCTGTGGAATCTCCTGGTAAGAAGCAGCCTACCTACTCCCAATAGTTCCTTCCTACCAGGTACCAAACCTGGCAACAGAACTCGCTGCTACACCTGCAGATTTATTTCTAGTGTGACTGAAATTCGGGGGCATACAGGCATTTTTTACATCACCAAGGAGTTCTCATGCACCTCCACTAATGTGATATATTGTATTCTTTGTAGGAAATGTGCAGCTATTTACATCAGAGAAACTGGTAGATGCTTTACTGACCATTTCAGGGAACACTACAGGGCAGTCAGGAATGGAGACACTGATAAACCCATTGCATCCCACTTTATCTCCAGGGACCACAATGTCCATGATATTTCGGTTTGTGTCCTTCAGCAGGGCTTCTGACCAAAGAAAAAACATGGAAACCAAGCTGATCATCCGCCTTGGCTCCCAGCAGCCCTCCAGTTTAAATGATAGACCTTTTTTCTACTGATATCTTTCAGCCACCCCTTCTTTTTCCTATAGTCTGTCTGTATCTGTACACATCTATTTTCTTTTTTCACAGATGTCTCCATCTATGTCTCCTTCCCCCACATTTGTCACATTTCAGCCTTCTTACTAGGCCCTGTTTATTAGTCCCCACCTGGGGACCTCACAAGCTCATTCACTGCTTTTATTTTATTTATTTATTTTTGTTGACCAGGTAAGTGCACTAGACATATCTTGCCTATTTTCAGGCATGACCCGGGGGAGGGGGATACAGAAGAATGCCAACTGACCTTAAACCAGATTAAGCTGTTGGTGGTATTTTTAGAGAATGAGGGAAATCTGGCCAGGACACCGGGGAAATTCCTTTACTCTTTTTGACAAGTGCCATGGAATCTTTAACATCCACCTGAACTACCACAAATCCAGGCAGATGGGACCTCGGTTTAACGTCTCATCTGAAAGATGGCATCTCAGAAGTGCAGCACCCCTGTCATGCTGCACTACAGTGTCAGTACTAGGATATTAACCCAAGTGCCAGATGTAGGAACTGAACCCACAGCCCTCTGATCTCCCAGCCTCAGAGGAGAGTGTGCTACCTACTGAGCCACTGACACTGATAAATATGCCTTGTCACTCCCATCATCACCTTTTTGTTTTCCGGATTCTGTCTTTATCTTGCCATTTATCACTTCTCTCCTCCCAGAGCCTCCCCCTTTTTCTTTCCCACATATATATTCCTTATTTTACCTCTCCTCTACACTAACTTTGCTTTTTCTCTTTTAGATATTTCCTGAAGAAGACCTATGGTTGAAACGTCGATTTTTAACTCTATTTTCTATTTTCAGCATGCATTTAATATAACCATTTTGTTTTGCTTTCAGACCACATGCTGATGCAGTATCTTGTTTTGTGTGTGTGTGTATATATATATATATATATATTTTTTTGGGGGCACTGCTGCTTGTTCATTATCTCTGCTGCTGGACTGGCACTGCCTGAGTCTGCTGAGCAGGTTAAATTAGTGTGATGAATCATGATAATTAAGTGGCAGGGGTGGAGTGGAGTCTGCCTCTGGAAAAAAAACAACAGCCCATCCATCCTGCTATGCCCCCTGCCATCAGATCATTTGGCATTTGGCTCCTCTCCCTCCTCCCTCCCCATTTCGGCAGAAAAGATGCTTGTTCAGAGTCATCTCTCTTGTCCCCTTCCCCTGCAATGATGAATATCCTTGTCTCCCAATCACATTCCATTATTCATTGACATGACATGGTGTTGCTGAACCTGGCATCCTCCCCAATCAGCAGCAGATTTGGAGTTAAAAATCCACTGGCGTCAAATTGGTTTAAGCAGCCAGAGAATGCTAGGTGGGGGGCGCTTGGAATAAGAAGGCTGTATTTCAGGCTGGTGGCTTTTCTTTCTTTTGGATGGGATGGCGACTCGGTAGATTCCATTCAGATGGGCTGCAGGTGGCTGGCGGTGCATCAGCACTGTTTAGGCTACTCATAAAAACCATAACTGTCATCTCTTCTCTTGGCACCACAACAACCAGCTGCATTGTTTCTGCTTTTTGGGAGCACTGGCAGCAGCAGAAGGCACAGCAAAGAGGTTGGATTTGGGTTTTCTCTGAGGTAAGTGAAAAAAAATCTCTTGACTTGAATTGATGTTTTGACCCATTAAGTAACTCCTGCTCCCCACATGAATCTTGCCCTGAATAAAGGTTAAAAAAAAATAACCATGCTAATTGAATTAAAAAATGATGATGATTGTTGAGTATGTGTGTTTGGGGGGGAATTTTTGTTCTCATCATGCCCCTACTACTACTGTATTAGTAATACTGGCTTTGGATTAGCTGTTTTTTTTCCACTTACCCTTCAACACTAAGACAAACAACTATCGGAGAAGGATTTGCACAGTTTGGTGCATATGCATACGGGGCTTAGAGACCAAGTCTGGTTTCAGGCAAGTCCCAGTCAAACAGAGTTGCTGGGTTAACCCACTATAGAAATAGGGATGAAGAGCACGGGGAAAAGAATTTGCCAGTGCTCTGATATTTAAAACAGTTTGTCCCATCCTACAGGTCAGATCTTAATGCAGGCTGTTTCGAGAATCCCTTGTGCTTGTAGTAGAATCTGGTTTCTCCCTTAATACCAGAACAAGAGTCGGCAGTGTGAGTTGTGAAACTTTGCATGGGTTCCATTAGATAAGGGTTTTTTTGTTGCTTTTTTTAATCTGGATTTTATCCATGCTATGCCACCATCCAGGGATATACTGTGTTCAAGCAGAACTGTCGTGGAGGGTGATCTGTGAAATGGGTGAATACAAATTGGTGAGCCCAAAAGTCAGTGAGGGTATTTCAGTGAGAACGAAATGGTGAGAAATGTTTTACCCCCTCCCTGAGGTGCTACAGCCTTGGAGTTTATTATTTCAGTAAGGGGGGTGCAGAGCCCCCCACAAAAAACATTTGTTGCTGCTTCAGTCCTCACTGACATGCCACTTTGATTATGCGCTTGCTGTTTTGTATTTGTCCATTTCACATAAAACCATCATGGAGACAGTAGCTGGGTATTTTCTCCCCAGTTTTTGCCCACTATCTTCCCTCCTCCTCCCCTGGCATGGACAGTGCCATTAGTGGTCCCATGCATGAACAATGTGCCCCAGCAGAAGAAGCAAGCTCCTTGTCCTGACCTCAGGGGTCCTTGAGTGTAATAACCTAGCACCCCCTCCCCAGTCAAGGTGAGCTGCCTCTCAACAGCAACCTAGCCTGCCTCTTGACTCTGCAACCAAAGTGTGCTCCCAAGCCCGGTTCACCTGCATGATAGCACAGTGCGCTGTCACTAGGCCATTGAGGTGGCCCAAGACTGGGCTTTTAACAGAGCTTTGTAGTTGTGGAGGTCAGTAAACTTTTGATATAGAAGAGTTGTCATCTCTATAGGCAGAGAGTCTGCTCCATGCCATGTTGCATCAGCCTCTGAATAGTAGATCTTTGTGTCTTGTTTATCACTTGATTTAAAGATTGCCAGAACATCTAAGGGTTGGTGAAGACTTTTATCTGTTGATTTGTGATATCATCCATGAGACATTTCCGTTAGCTTCTCAGATACAGATATTTGTAGTATCTGCAGGTCTTTTTTTTTTTCTCTCATTATTTATTTATGACCCCGGGGGTGGGGTGCATGTAGTTTTCAGCCTATGGGCGCCATGTAAGTTAATGCATCCCTGATGTTCAGCAGTACAAAGTCACAATGTCCAGCCATACTCCAAAGTAAAATTACTAATCTTTGTATTCCTTTTTTTCCTTAAGTTTAAACAAAAACTCTCATAATGCTAACCCTCCCACCCCGAAAGCCATACCCCCCCGATTAAGCTTTTCCCATGTTAAAATTTGTTTTTATGATTTATGTACTTTATTTTTATTTTGTAAACTCCTGATCACCAAAACTGGTGGATGCTGCGCCATTCCATTTCAGGCACTAGTACGGCGCCACACCGCTCACCCCAATACAAAATGTATTGAGACGAATGGTGCAGCGCTGCACCATTACCTGAAATGGAATTGCACAGCATCTGCAATGCTTGGCAATTGGGGAGTTTACAAAATAAAAACAAAGTAAGTAAACCATAAGAAACATTTTTTTACCGTGAGAGACGCTTAATCAGGGGCTACAGCTTTCGGGTGTGGGAGTGTTAGGATTAGAAGAGTTTTCCTTTAACAGTATATCCCCTGACCATGCCCAAAGTTTCTTCCTCTGTAAGTTTCTTCAGGGGCTAGGATCAATAGTAAGGTACATAAAAAATAGTTTAATCAGAATCATATTGAACTTTCCATTTTATAGAGACATGTCTCTTTAAATATTTCTGACTTAGAAAATCCACGTGATAATCTTTCTTCCTCCATAAAGTTCTGTTATTCTTAGATATATTCAATAGTTAATCACAAATTATTCATAGATTATTCTGGGAACTTCAGTTACGGGCACTCTAATTTCATATTTTTCATTAAAAAAGTATGTTAGTTGCACGCATACCTGGGTATCATGTGACGCTGTAATAGTTTAAACTTTTCAATGCATTCCTATTAAAATCATAGTTCCTAAACAAGCAAAAAGTTATTTCTTTGTCATGAGTCTCACATAAATATGATGTTCTAAATATATCTATACATATTTACTATAATTGCACTCGTATTTTATCACACTTTAATACAACCACTCCAATAGCTGTTCATCACAAATATTTGTAAAACATATCTAATCTCTCATTTCTAAGTGAGCTGATTAAGAAATATAACAGAATTAAAATCATGGCCAGTGAGCCTTGATAGCTACTTAACACGCAGAGTGCCCCATATAGGGAAAGACTCATTTGCCTTGTTATTATTACTTCGCATTGTCATTCTGCCTTAAATGCAAAGTAAGGTGGAGTGACAATAATATTGGCAGCATCCCACCCACACAGTCACCAGAATGAGTGTGCATCCCCAAAGTGTTACTGTCTTGTGTCCAGAAAACTCCCCAGTGCTGACGAAGTGAAATGAGAGTGTAACAAGAAATGCAAAGTCTCCCAACATTAATGGCGCACTGTCATGTGTGCAGTGGTCAGGTCACACACAGAGTCACCAGAATTAATGTGCATCCTCAAAATGCTACTGTCTTGTGTCCAGAAAATTCCCCAGTGCTGACGAAGTGAAATGAGAGCGGAACAAGAAATGCAGTCTCCCAGAATTAATGGTGCCATGCAAACACACAGACAGATTAAGTGCACTGCACCCTCAAGGGATGCATATGAAAAGGCACAACAACACCAAACCAGAGCTTACAAGTCACAAATCCAAATCTGGAAAGAAATACATTTTGCCAGTTGGGGGATTAGTGCATGGCAGTAACAATACTTTACCAGCAAAGAGACCACAAAGCAGTATAACAAATTCATGCAGGTGCGGTGGATAGCAGGTTCACACTGCTGCAATTACTCTGTAACACAATAAAAGGTGTCTGATTTAATGGCGTACATCGCACTCACACTCACACGCACACTCAAGTAATGCATAGCAAATTGAAAGCCTTTAGTAATATAACCAAATGTTTTAAACAGACAAATTGTACACTTCTGTACAACAACAATCAGCAAAAAATGTCAAGAATTACTGAAAATATTACTGTGTCTACATTAACACTGTCACATAAGAAAAATATAACCAAAACAGAAAGACTGCCTTTTTCTCCCAGTTAATGTACCTACACCACAAATACGCCCCTCTCCCAAAGCACACTTCACAGTACACAGACTGACTGTTCCAAACGAACATTCAAAATCCACACACAACAATAAACACTCGATGATATGAGTACAGAAGGGTTTCCTACAATCGATGTGCTTAATTTTGAGCAAAAAATATTACTCAAAAAGGCATTTTAAGCAGGTCTTAGAGGTTTTGAATTGCAGAGCTCTGAGAGCAAACTGTCTCTAGCTACCACTGCACACACACTACCCAGGCCAGAACTGAGGCTGTGCTGAACAATCTAGAGCCCATGTGACCTGCAATCCCATGAATAACTGCAGAATTTCATTTTGAGCTCAATTACAGAGTGAAGTGAGGTGAATTACATTGATTTCAATGTACTTCGCCTTAAAATTGGTGGAGAAGTGGTTTGGGGAAGGCTGAATAACGCAAAGTCATTGGTTTCAATGGACTTTGCATTCCTCATTATGAAGTGAAGTACTCCGCTTCACATTGTGGAGTTCTCCATGGATTCCACATTACTCAGTGAATCACTTCACGGAGCAAATTGGGGCAACTTTGCCCACCACTACTTAGAGTACTGTAACTCACATGCTGTACGGGAAGGAACGCGAATGCCTATGGCTGTACTTCCCCAATGTTCATGCAGAATTATGCACCACACCGGTCCAGTACTCTGAAGGGAAGCCAAAGAAACAACTGTGACTTAAGTTACAGATGGAGAATGGGCCCTAAAGAGATGCAAATGCAGACAGATTAAGATTGCACTGTGCACTTAAGAGATGCAGATGCAAAGGCACAACACATAACCAGTGCTCACCATCAGAAATTCAAATCTGGAAAAGAATATCTTTGCCGGTTGAAGTGGGCTGTGGGGAGGGGGCAGTGTACTGCACTGCTGCAGTAACAGTCACTAGTACTAGTACCAGTAAAGATACCACAAAGAAGTACAAAAATCACACAGCTGCAGAGGATAGCAGGTTCACATTGCTGAAATTATTATGTGTCACAATAAAAGGTGTCTGATTTGATGACACGCGTCACACACATACTCACACACACACACACTAAGTAATGCATAGCAAATTGAAAACTTCAGTAATATAACCACATATTTTAAACAAACTAAAATTATGCACTACTGCACCACAACAATCAGCAAAAAAATGGCAAGAATTATTGAAAATATTACTGTGTGTACATTAACACAATTATACAAGAAAAATATCACCAAAACAGAAAGCACTGTCTTTTTCTCCAAGTTAATCTACCTACACCACAGATACGCCCCTCTCTCAAAGCACACTTCCACTGTCTCTCAGTACACAGACTGAATGTTGTACATTAACATTCAAAATCCACACACAAACAATAAACGCCGATAATATGAGCACAGAAGGGTTTCCTATAATCGATGAACTAAAGTTTCAGCAAAACAAAATGACTCAAAAGGCTTTTTAACAGCTTTTATTTATTTATTTATTTATTTATTTCATTTTGTTGACCGGGTAAGTGCACTAGACAAATCCTGTCTATTTTCAGGTATGACCTGTGGGAGGGATACAGATGAATGCCAACTGACCGTGAACCAGATTAAGCTGTTGGTGGTATTTTTAGTGAATGGGGGAAATTTGTCCAGGATACCGGGGAAATTCCCCTACTCTTTTCAATAAGTGCCATGGGATCTTTAACATCCACCTGAACTACCACCAATCCAGGCAGATGGGACCTCGGTTTAATGTCTCATCCGAAAGACAGCACCTCAGAAGTGCAGCACCCCTCTCATGCTGCACTACAGTGTCAGTACTGGGATATTAACCCAAGTGCCAGATGTGGAAACTCAACCCACAGCCCTCTGATCTCCCGGCCTCAGAGGCGAGTGTGCTACCTACTGAACCACGGACAGAAGGTTTGAATCGAGGAGAGCTCTCAGAGCAGATTGTCTCCTACAGCTTCCTACACACACTACCCCAAACTGAGGTTGTGCAGAACAATCTAGAGCCCATGTGACCTGAAATCCCATGAATCACTGCAAAATTCACCTTTGAAGCTTAAAAACAAGGCGAAGTGAGGCGGAGTACATTGTTTTCAATGTACTTCACCTTAAGAATTGGTGGAGTAGTGGTTTGGGAAGATGGAGTAACACAAAGTCATTGTTTTCAATGGACTTCGTGTTACCCATTATAATGCGAAGTACTCCGCTTCATGTTGCAGAGCACTCATGGTCGTCTTCCTCCACGAATCACTCCGCGGAGCGAATTGGGGCCACTTCGACCACCACTAGAGCTGATATAGCGCCTTCTCACTCATGAATCTCATACCAATGTTTAAACGGGCTAGAGCAGTTTTCTACATGTAAGCTATACAGTCATTCTAATCTTAACATGTTCTCTCACAGTTAAACATAAACTGTTTTAATAAGGCATCTCGTCATTATCATTTGTGAATATGTTTACTCTGTTTTATTCATTACAGATTTATTAGACTCTCTTCCATTTTTTTAATAAATTATTCAAATAAGACCTACCATCCCATCGTGGCCTTTCGTTAATATTTTCAATCTGTAGTTGTTTAGTTTGCTTTGTATAGTTAGCAAATTAAATATGTATCTGATACAGCTTTTTAACATGAATACCTAATGAATAAAATTGACCAAACTGAAGCTAGATGTTAAAAATCCTAATCCCAGAAATCAAGGGTGCCAATATCTTTAGTTGCTATAGATTCTTACCTTACTGGCTGCATTGTTACAAGATAGTGCATAGTGGACTGTGCTGAATGCTGCGTTTTTCAGTCTTAAGAAGTTCTGGACTAGGAGGCAGACCCAGATGATGGCCATTTAATCTCTGCCAGCACACCATGTTGATTAATGTCAGTGCAGTCGAGAGCCTGCCCCCAGGCAGCCATTGGGTAGTTGCCAAGCAACAGAAGTACACAAAGTATTGACAGCGGGAATAGGGGCCAAGTTCCCCTCTCCATTCTGCATTTGCTTTCCGCCCTGAAGACCAGCAAAGTTTTAATTTATCATTGGATTTACACATGTCATACATTGCTTGACTTGTGGCAAGCTGCTTTTTTTTTTTATCAATAATAATTTTATTGTTTTAAAATTAAATAATACAATGAAATGATTTAACAATGACGTTACATCAGATACCATTAAGGTACATCTTGTACATACAGGGTGGGATGTTCAGAAATGCACCAAAGGCATTCGCAACCCTTTGCAGTGGAAGACAGCTGTGCAATGGCACAGTGATTGTAATATTTAATGGTTGTGCTCTGCAACATGCACCAGTGCAACACAGCTGAATATCACAATGGCGCAGTGAGAGGTGCACCAGGGAGCAACCAGAAATGCACCATAGTGCAACCAGGGATGTGCAAGAGGCAGAGGAAGATGCACCACAGCACAGCAGGAACAGCCAGAGGCACAGCAGAGAGAGAGAGAGGCAAGGGGGAAGGGGGGAACAGTGTGGGAAGGCGGGAGCACCAGGCCAGGAACACTGGCAGGGACACAGCTAGCACACAGGTCACCACTGCACATGGAGTGCAAGCATGCAGCGGTGTCCCACCCCGGGAGGATGCAGGGCACAGGCAGCACTGATGTACAGGAGTGGGAACCCTAGACCACCACACACTGATGGGCACGCGACCACCCGGCCAGTGACAAGCCACACCCCAACACATGGCACCCACCACACACACACACACACCACACAACCCGAACAACTGTCCCAGGGCCACACCAAGGCACAGCCACTGACCAAGGGGCATGCCAACAACATGCATGCACCATCCAATGACACAGGTGCACCACATGGCCACCCACCACACAACTGCAGCATGGGCCCACTCGCCAGCAGCAAAGCAGACATAGACACAGAAGGGTAAACAGGTAAAAAAATATAATGGAAGAAAGCAACACAGCTAAACAAAACACAGGTAACAAACGGGAGGGTAGGCGTAGGTGAGAAGGTATCAGGGGACAGGGTCTGTACAGGTGGAAGGGGGAAGGAGGGGGAAGGGAGGACAGAGGCGGGATGGCCTGCAGGCAGCTGGCGCCTCCCCCTGCGCTGGTTCTGGAGCACAAACCTCCTGGTCTGCCCTACAATCTCCATGGTGTGGGACGTGATGAGGAGGATCTCAGAGACATTGATAGAGTGGCAGGCAGGATCCCCTCCAGACACATATGAAAGAGGAAGGGACAGGTGATCAGTGCACATCCATAGCCCCCTAGCCCCCCCGTGTGCAGTGGACAGTGGGAACGCAAAGCCCCCTGGAGTGGCACCCCTGCCACCCGCAGTGGGTGGGCCTATGCCTGCCACCAACCCGGCAGGCCATGGCAGTGCACAGCACTGGGGACAGCCACCCAAGGGCCACCCGACAGCACAGTGGCAGGCTGGTGGCAAGGTACTGCAGTGGAACCTCAGCAGCACTGGTGGCAGCCAGACGCGCACCCAGCCCACCAATAGCTGACCCATATGTGCAATGGCTGCCCCACAGTGCAACGTACACTGTCCCGTGTGCTACACACAGCTGCCATGGCACATGGCACAGGAGGCCAAGGTCATAGACCCACCCCCGCAGATCACCCAGCACAACAATGTGGGAATGCACAGTGCCTACCTGCCCGCCATGGCACTGTGCATTCCAGACCTGCTACTGCACCTCCGCTCAGTCTCACATCCCAAGCCGTGGGGCTTGTAGCGGCCTGCTGTGGTCCACCAGGTGCCCCTGCTGCTCTGGCATGTCTCCAGTCCTCAGGCCCTAGGACAGGAACACAGTCAGGCACACATCAGAACACAGTCACAGCATAAGCCCACTGCCCCCACCCCCTAGCACAGTGTGCGCCCTGGCCAGGCAAGACTGCAGGGCTGTGGCGCAGTGTACCCGGTGACAGGCTATGCCTTGCCACAGGGCACACAATGACAGACCTCCCCCCACCCTAGCATGGCATGCAGCCCTGCCAATCCCATGGAACAGTGGTCATACACAGATGCAGTATGAGCCCACTTACCTGACCATTGCACGGCCCCCTGCAGACGCATGCCTGCAGTGTGCTCAGCCACTCTGGGTCCCTCCTGAGTAGGTCACAATACTGATGCCGGCACTGTTCTCTGGTGCGTAGCACCCCAGTGGCCTGGACCACCCCATCTGCGATGGCCTGCCACACCTCTGTCCTGGGCCTAGTGAGGGGCTGCTGGCCAAACAGACTGGCAGCATGGGGCTCCACCTGAGCCACCAGGTTCAAAAGCTCTACCTGGCTCCAGTTACGGGCATGGGGCACTGCACGACGCGGCACTGTCGGTCAGCACTGTAGAATGCCAATATGGCACCCCGTAGCGCACATGCCCAACATGCATGGGATGCACACCTCGCATGGAGATGCGCAGTCTGCGGCAATCGTGCATCCCCGGGGATGCATGGCAAGGATGTGGCCACACCAGCACATGGGGCAGAGGTCACTGGGGGCATAGAGCACGATAGAGGGTGGGGCAGGGGTCAGCACGTGCAATGTGAGTGAGTGCGCTATTGCGCCCATGTCACATATTGTGCAATAGGGCCATGTGGACAGCACGCCCCATAGGTCCAATAGTGCCGAGCGCCATTAACCCAATAGCGCCCAAGCATCATAGAGTCAATGGCGCCCAAGCTTCATAGTGCCCATGGCGCATGTCCACGATGAACCCTACAGCACACGCTGCACAATAGGTGGCAACAGCTGCCATTGCACATGTGTATTGGTGAGCCCGCACTGCGCATGTCATGGCATTGCGCAAAGAGATGTGCCGGAGCAAGTTCATTGCACAATGCGAAACAGCGTGATATACAGCTGACATATGCAGATTAGCTCATCAGCCTATCCACAGTGCAATGAGGACATTTGCATGTCATTATAGTTGTGCATCGGCTCATTTGCATGCGATGTGCTATAAAAGCACCGCACAACATCACAGGCCATGGACCAGTATCGCAACCATCGGAGGTAGGATGCACCTGCCGGGGGAGGGACAGCACAGGGTGCTCGATGGCTGGGGTGGACCGCTGCAGCCACTAATCACACGTCCATGTCCACAGGTAACAACATGTCCGAGCACGAGGAGGGTGAGGAGCATGGGCCTGCCTGAAAGCGCAGGCCCAACTTCACGCGAGTGGAGGTGGATGCCCTGTTCTAGGCATACCTCAACAGGGAGCCATTGCTGAGTGGCGTCACTGGCACACCCCAAGCCAGGGATGTGGCTTGGGAGGAGGTGGCGGAGGCTGTGAACCAGCAGGGTAGCCACCAGCTATCTGCACAGGAGTGCAAGAAAAAAGTGGGCACCAACAATCGTTGGATAAAGGAGAAAGTGGTGGCCATCCAGGCTGCAAGGTCGGCCATGAGTGGGGGCCATGATGCCATTGCACAGCTCACACTGCAGGAGGAGATGGTGGTGGCCACCATGCAGCGTAGTTCAGTGACCGGTGTGCAGGGCGGTGGCTTCCAGACTGGAGGGAGCCCATCACTGCATGGGAGGTCTGGCAGGTGGGGGAAGGGGGGCCTATCAGGTCGGCAGCTCTAATGCATCTGTGTTTCCTTACAGCACTGGCTCACCAGCATGCAGTGGCTGGGGCACCTGCGGCTGTTGTGGTAGCCCCCCCAGCCTCAAAGGACCGGCCATCCACTTCCACAGGCATCAGGGGGCCCAATAGGCTTGGGACTGTCACCGTTGTCCAGTCAGATGTTCCAGGCATGGTGGCAGACAAAGGCCTGGCTGTGTTCCAGAAAGATGCCAGCCACAGTGTGCTCTGTCCGGAGACACAGATCGGGGCTGGGTCCGACACCAATGATGAGCAGACCATTGTCCTGGTCGGTGGGGAGCTAATCAGAGGGGAGTCACCCATACCAAACACCTGCACTGGTTGTGCAGCTGGTAGCCAGTCGGAGGCGGAACAGCTGCCTGCCAGTGACCCTGGCATTGCTGTGTGTGTAGGCACAGTGGCGCAGGGTGACAGGGCACCCACACAGGTGCTGGTCAGCACACAGGGGCCAGAGGGGCAACAGCAGTGGATGACTGGAGTTGTTGGGGGACCGGGCACCATGACCATCTCCAGGGCAACTGACACTGCCCATCCCCATGAGGGCCATGCTGTGCAGCCCCCACCTGAGCGGGGGTTCATGCAACACGGTTGTATGACATCGGAGGGTCAGTGCCATGCCCTTGCACCCCAGGGCACTGATATCTTGCCTAAGCACACTCAATTGCTGTGGGCTTCCATGGAGCAACAGGTTTTGCTCGTGGCTGAGGTACGGGCACTCCTCGCAGAGGTGTACCAGGCAGCTAAGCAGTGCGAGAGGGGCACCGCGCAGGTCCTGGAGGCCAGTCAACACCTGTGGGAGGACATGACCGCAGCCCTGGACCACATTGCCAATGCAATCTCAATCGGCCTTGCCCCACTGGCTGCCACAGGGCTTGGCTGACCAAAACAGACACCACGGAGTGCTATGTCCACCCCACGGCCCCGGCATCGGGCGACCCCATCCATGTTGACACCAGGCTCCACTGTGGGCATCCCAGACACGCCTGGTGTGGGTCTGTTTGGAAGTCTGCAGACCCCTGCGAGGACCCGGTCTTGGTCCCACCCCTGGGGGGCAGTCGCAGACCCCCCCCATGGCTGTTGCACAGTCTATGACTGCTGTGTGGCCATGGCGCGGCTGTCCCCATGTCCATGGCAGCCATGTGACTGCATGGCAGACCTGATGTGCATGCCCCCATCAGCTGTCTGCAGCCACCGCCCTGTGTGTAGGTGGGCGTCGTGTGTGTGTGCATGGCACAGTCATGACAGCTGTGTGGTTGCACGCTGCCCTTGTGTGCACCTGCCCGGCCACTGGCCAGTATGGCGTGTGTGTGATAATGCCATCTCACCACTGGTTGTTACTGTGCACCTGTACCCTGCTTCTGATCCACACCACATGCTGGTGTCCGGTCACGTGCATGCGGATGCCACTGTGTGTGTGTGTGTGTGTGTGTGTGTGTGTGTGTGTGTGTGCGTGCGTGTGTGTGTGTGTGTCATTGTGCGGTGCTGTGTGATGTGGTGTGGTGTTACGTGTGGCACTGCCCCGCCACTGTGCCATGCCTGTGTGTACATGGCCCTGGCCATGCCAACACATGGCTGTGTACCCTGCCACTGTTTGATTCTGTGCACATGTGTGTCCACTTACCTGTGTGCACCATAGTGCTCCTGCGCTATCATGTCTCACCAGTGGCATGCCAGCCACATGAGCCGGGGATCCCTCCACCCAGGGGGGGACTGCCTACCACCTCCTGGCCCAATGCATGCATTGTCCCCACTGCTGTTCCCCTCATCGGCCTCGACAGCTATTCCATGGTCAATGACCATGTTGTGCAGCATTCAGCAGGCCAGGAATAGGCCGCAGACCTTCGAAGGGCTGTTTTGTAGGGCACCACAAGACCTGTCCAGGCAACAGAAATGTGCCTTCAGCATCCCAAACACATGCTCAATGATGTTCTGCATGCTGGTGTGTGCCTCATTGTACTGCTCTTCCGCTGGGGATGACGGGTGCTGGTAGGGTGTGAGCAGCCAGGCCTGAGTGGGTAGCCACTGTCACCTGTGTGTGGGGGGAGAGAGACAGAGGGATGGTTAGTCTGGAGACCCCTGTCACTGTGCCCCATGCCCCTCCCAGTCACACACGGTGGTTCCCCTGCCCTGTCCGCCCCCTTCCACGCTCTGCTGTACTCTGTTGCCTGTGGTCTCACCATAGTCACCCACTAGATGTCCTGTGGGGATGTCCCCACTCTCAAACCTGTGGCACAGTGCCAAGCTGTGCCAGATGTAGGCATCATGTGCTCCCCCATGGTGTGTGGCTCAGACATTGGTTATGCACCACCTGGCATTGCACACCACCTGGCAGTTGATGCTGGGATAGCCATTCCTGTTGATGTAGGCTACCCCCTCCACATCAGGTGGCATGCAGATGCCCACATGGGTGCAGTCGATGGCCCCTAGCATGCCAGGCACATGTGCTACCCTGTGGAACTCCTTCATGGTTGCTGTATGCTCTGCCTGTGTGCTGGGGAAGTGGATGTGTTCTGCAGCATGTGGCAGCAGGGCGTTGAGGAATTGTGTGAGGAGCCGTGATGTGGCTGACTGAGTTATACCTGTGGTATCCCCTGTTGGTCTCTGGAAGGTGCCCGTGGTGAGCAGGCACATGACAGCTGTTATCTTTGTCTCCACTGTCAGGGCATGGCTCCGTCTAGTGAGTGTCTGCATCTCGTCACTACACTGCTCACAGAGCTGCCTCAGAATTGCACAGTTCAGGCAATAACAGCCCATGATCTCTGTTTCAGCGTGGGTCTCGAAGCTGATGCAGGGCCGGTACCACCTGTTCCTGGTGTACCGCCGATGGGCCCTTCCATGGCCATGTTGCTCTTCCTCCTGCTCCTCACATCCCTCATTACAGCCTCCATCTGGAATGCCACACTGGCCATGGCCCCTGTTGTCCTGTCACCCTCTGGGTGTCCGACTTGACTGGCCTTCCTGGCTCTGTGGGGCAGTGCCTGTCATTTGGCTGGACCACCTCCTGTGTACCCTGCCCTGGCTGGCTATTGCCTGCAGGCTCTGTCGACCACCCATGTGTGTGCCTGTGTCACTCCCCTTGGGTCTGGTTGCTCTGTGTGGCACCCACTCCCTCTCACCCCCTCCATCGGCCTCCCTGTTTGTCTCACTCTCTCTCTCAACTCTCTCTCTCTTCCTCTCTCCCTGTCTCCTTTCTCCTCTCTCAGACTACCTGTCTGTCTCCCTCTGTCCTGCTCCCCTCTGGCACAAGTGCCCTCCTCCTACTTGCTCCCTGTATTTATAGGCTCAAGTCTGCTCCTCACTTGCGCCATTGGTTGGGTGTTGAATATTGCGCTGCCGCATATTCATGGGTACGCCCCCTGCCCTTGCGCATGCATACATTACTATTGCGCGTTGGTGCACTGCTACTTGCGCTGCACAGTTGCTCCCACTGAATATTGCTCTATGGTGCATCTTCGCTGTTGGGCACGGTGCAACCTTGTTGCGCCATGTGCAACTGCTTCGAATATCCAGGCCACAGTCTTATATCTAAAATAACAAACAAACATAACTTTGTGTATATAATTCATTACAAAGGAACATATACAGAACATTTCCCCTATTCTGCATTCAATCCTTAATAGAAAAACTTTACAACAATATATATTGAGACAAAGAAGAAGAAAAGAAAGAGAAGAGAACAGAAAAAAGAGAGTGAAAGCAAAATCAAATGACAAGCAGAGTGATACATATATTACTCCTAAAACTTAACTGAGCTCTTTGTTATTCAATGTTAAATATTAGAAGTAACCATCAGATTGTGCCATCTGAGCAACCTACAGTATATATCTCTATTTTGTGGTATAAGGCATTCACTTATTAAAGAAATTTCTACTGACTGCTCTTGGAAATACCAGTGAGTATCCTATATAAGGTATCAAACCTAGATTCAGATGTGTGACTGATTCCCTTAAGACCTAGTGCCAACTTTTCTATTTTAATATTTTCTAAAAGTTGAGACTTGCATTCTTGATAAACTGGTACCTTTTCTTCCACCCAGTATTTAAGTATTTGGTTGCATATTGATACTCCAATTAACATCAAGGAGTATTTTTGTTCTATTGTCCAATGAGTATTCACATTGAAATGACCTATTATACAGGTTTCTACATTTATGTTGTCATGTAAATCAGGACCATCAGATAACATATTTCTCATATGTTCCCACATAGTATTAATCATTGTATAATACCAAAACATGTGTCCCAGAGTCCCGGACCCAAATTTACATTTGTTACAGTTTCAGCTATCCTGTAAACCCATCTTGTATCTAATATAAGGAGTATAATATAGATTATGCAATGTTTTAAAATGTATGGTTCTAAGATTAACTGCATTGAGTGCCTTAGCCGAGAAAGACCAAATTTTTGGCCAATCCCAGTCATTGGTACTTACCCCAAATTCCTGTGCCCATGATCTGATTGGTTCTGGTGCTAATCCTCTAGTGCACTCTAGAAGGAGATTATACATATGTGAGATTGAGGAAGACCTATGCAATATATTAAGGAAATTCATGATATTCTAACTCCAAGTGAATTGCAGATGAAATAATTATTTTCAAATCTTCATAAAAAGACCTATCGTCTTCCCCCAACCCATTTTTGACTTGAAGAGCTCTGAAGGATAAAAAGATACTGTATCATCTTTAACCACATCTTGAACTCTCCTAACTCCCAGCTGAGACCAGTTCTCATTAAGCAAACAGGAACCCAATGTCATGATGTTGGTGTCATTACAAATCAATTGCCTCTTGGTATTATTTAAATCTAAAAAGACTAGAGATTTGATGCATCTTATAACCCTAGTAGAATCCAGTAGGATTTTGAAATTCTTTATTGTAATCTTCTTAGCATAAATGACGTTCTGTATCTCTACAGACTGCCTTTTGGCTATATGTGTTTCCAGTAACACCCATTCCGGAGTATAAGCTTCACCATTGCCATGCCTAACCCAGTGTGATATTTGAGATAATCTGGTTGCTAAATAATAAAGAAATAAATCCAAAGACTTCAAACCCCCTTCTTTTTTGTTCCTAGTAAGCTTATGGTATGCCAACCTGACTCTCTTGAAATTCCAAATAAATTTTGAAATTTGTGAGTTTAACCATTCAATCATTTTTTTATTAATATGACATGATATCACAGAGAAAATATACAAAATCCTGGGCAAAATATTCATTTTCACTGAATCAAGCTGATCCCACATCCCCAGGGGTAATTTATCCATTTAGTTAATGAGTCTACCACCTTTGATGTAAGTAAGCCCAGATTTTTAGAGACTGTTTTACTTACTGTTTTATATAGTTTAATACCTAAATAATCAATATATTCCTATGCTCAGGACAACCCAAAAGATTTCATGTCTGCCTTAATACAATATCTATTAAGTGGCAAGAAGCTTGTTTTCACAAGATTCATTTTATAACCAGATATCTGATCATATACCTTTAATATGTCAAGTATCATAGGAATTGAAGTTTTAGGTTCAACTAAAGTTATAAACTAATCATCAGCATAGACCGATGTACGTAGACCCAGATCTCCCACAATAAAACCCTTTATCTCTTTATCTGCATTAATTTTACATATAAGAGGATCTATAGTTAAATTAAATAATAGTGGAAATAATGGACAACCTTGCCTAGTCCCTCTACCAATGAGAAAATAAGATGAGATCATGCCGTTCATAAGAACAACCGAGGATGGATTCTTGTATAAAAGTTGAATCCACTGTATAAATCTTTCTGGGAATTTGAACAGTTCCAGAGTGTTAAATATATGTGACCACAATATCCGATCAAATGCCTTTTCGGTGTCAAGAGACAGTAGACCTCATGGACAATAAAATTTATAAGCTTGTTCTATAATATGCAAAAGTTTTCTTGTGTTATCTGAAGATACACTCCCCTTCATAAATCCAGTCTGCTGCGTTAATATTAAATATGCAGTAACAGGCTCTTCTCTATTAGCTAAGAACTTTGCCAGAATTTTGACATCTGTATTAATTAGTGAAATTGGTCTAAGGCTGTTGCAGTCCTGTGGATCCTTCCCTTGCTTGAGTAGTAGTGTTATTAATCCTCTAGTTTGATTACCCGATAAAGTCCCTTTCTCCAACCCTCCATTAAAGACATTACATGAGATAGGTGCAACTTTTCTAACTAAAGTCCTATAGAAGCTAGCAGAATATCCATCTAGACCTGGAGCCTTATTCGGTTTCAAGGAGTTGATGGTCTGAATGATTTCCCCTTCGAAATCAAGGACTCTAATTTGGCTATATCATCCTGAGCTGCTTTGGGTACTGTAATTCCATCACAGAATACAAAAAGAGCATCCCCTTTACTTGTTGTATCCCCATTATAAATATCCCTATAAACGTTATGAAATATTTGATTGATTTCCTTTAAATTTGTAATTATCTGACTATCTTCCTGCCTTTTAATAGATGAGATATTTGTGAAAGAACAATTCTGCTTTAGCCTTATTGCTAAAAGTCTAGAAGCTTTAGGTCCTGAATCCACATAATTCAATGTTGCTTTCCTTATGGCAAATTCTGCTTCTGCCCTAATGCTATCATTATATTCTGCCTTTAACTTAGACCAACAATTCCAATTTTCTTCTGTGTCAGAATCCTTGAGAGTCCTCTCTAACTCATCTGTTTTCTTCAGTAGATCAGCCTGCACCTTCATACGCTGTTTTTTTATTGGCAGCCCCAATACTTATCAGCACCCCCCCCCTTAGCCAACTGTTAAGAGCATCCCACAAAAAAAATCCAGGATGTGTCCTGAGGATCATTAAGAGAAAGGAAGTCCTTAACATGTTCTTTAATATTGAAAACCATCTGTGTTTCTGTTAGTAAATAATTATTAATCCTCCACCTACTATCTTTCTTATCATTGAATGTCCTATTGAAGTTCAACAAAACTGGAGAGTGGTCTGAAATAACAGTACTTAGAATATCTGCATAGTTTGCTCTGTTAAGCATTCCTTCAGGTAAAAATATGTAATCTAGCCTTGATCCAAATTTATGACAGGGAGACCAAAAGGTGAATTCCCGTGCATCAGGGTGCAAAATTCTCCAAACATTTAACAACCTAGCATTTTGTAGTAAATCCATTAATTCCTTATCAACCCTATCCCAGTGTTATCTTGGTCTAGACTTATCTAACATAGGATTAAGAACAGCATTAGTATCTCCAGCTGCTATTATCATTGTGCTTACAAATTTAGATATTAATTCAAGTACCGTATCAAATACTTCATGATCATTGGATGTAGGTTCATAAATACTGACAAACGTATAAACTTCTTCTCCTATTGTTCCTGAAACAAATATATAATGCCCTCCCGGATCTGCAACTTGATTCTGCTAAACAAAGTCAACATTTCTGGCAAACAAAATTAAAACTCCAGCTCTTTGGAACTTTTACCTGCACCATACACCTGGCCTACCCATTCCCTCCTCATAAGATTGTAATGCTCTGACATTAGATGAGCCTCTTGTAAAAAAAACGACTGAGGGTGATAATTTTTTAAGATGTCTAAAAACAGTATATCTTTTGAGTTTATGGTTAAGACCCCGGATGTTCCAAGATATAAGATTTAAAGTATTCGGAATAGACATGTCAAGCAATCAAAGGGTATTTGTTCAAGTCCCACCTGCTAAGAGCTTTTAACTTCTGGAATGCAATGCTCAACTTGTTCTTGCTGTCTGCTTCCACCATTATAGAAAAAAAGAGAAAAACAAAAGTAGAGTTGAAATAGAAAAACGGAGAAGAAAAAAGGTTAGTACAATTACAAAATAACATATCTAGAATAGAACACCAAAATGCTATAGAGCAACATCTATCCCAAATTAATGTCCTCTTACTCTCACTTCTGTACCCTACATTCCCCAAATCCCTTACCATTCTTGAATGAACCAGCTACACAGCAAACAAGAAAGGCCTTCCATCCTGTCTTTCATTTTTACTATTTAAAATGAACCTTAACCACACATAAAATATCAGTTTACGAGACTTAAAAAAAAATCTCTTGTATTATAAGCACATTAGTTTTGTAATAAGTAATCTCCTGTTTTCATTATAACAATGAAATAACAGTTTAAACTTTAAACATAACTTGTAAGTATATGACAAACCTTGAACAAAAATCTTATTTCATCTCAGTATTAGAAAATGGTCCCTCTTTTGCTGAGATCCCAATAACACTGAAATTCAATAGAAGCATTTTGTATCCTTAGTCCCGATTGATACTTCATTAATTTGTGAGATGTTCTGTACACATTCAGTAAGATTTGCAACCTTAAGGCCCCCACAAAGTAAAACAGTATACCTGCATTTAACATCCCCCAATAAAAGGTGATACTGTATTTTTAAAAACAGAGGAAATGAGGACCCATTTATAAGTGCGACCATAAATTACAGGGAATAAAATTAGCAAAGCAAAGCAGATAAACAGAAAAATCTCCATGTTACCTTAAAGATAAAAATATGTTCAAACATTTTCTTCAGAGGAAATCCACTTATTTACAAACCTCTGTAAAGTAAAATGAACTGAAAAAGCAAAAGATGAGCACTTTAGAAATTAAATCGCACTCTCTAATAAATTAAGTATAGGAGTCTAATGTTTAAAAAGTCCATCTCCTCTACATATCTATTCAGCACAGGCATTTATATTGACCTCCCATGATGCCACTCGCACGATTTCCTGTAAGACCCAGATGTTCTGCTCATGGGCATGCGCTCATGGCGCAAGAGCGTGCGCAATACCAGATAGTCAAACATCTCGTGAAGATGCTAGAGAGTTCCAGGGCTCAAGAGTTCACCATTGGCATTTTGAAACAACATTCTGGTTAGTTGAAAGTTAATATGGTGGATTTCTCTTTTTTGCGCACACCTCAACCTCCAGTAATGAAATTCCAAATACTGGCAATGCTAACAGAGAGGGACCCCAAGCCCATCAGTAAACAACAAAAACTATTAAGAGAGGTAGGAAGGAGCATAATCCACCCCCCACCACCCAGCACCTGTATTAAGCAAAAGCATACAGAAGAAAATATTTCACATCTGTGTCTCTCAGAATTCGCTCCCAAAATACGTCACTTACAATGAACTCTATTCAATCCGTGACCATGAGGGAGCCCTACTAACACAGGCTCCCATTTCAGTGTACCTCCATTTTAGACCTATACAGCAGGACCCTAGTCAGTAAAACAAAGACCTTGCAAGTAATGAGCCTAAATGATTTCTTAAGAGCCATTATGCAAGAGAACACAGGCTTCAATTTCATCTTTACTTTTATTTTTTGTATGCTACTGCTACATGGCAGCCCAGGGCAAACAGGGAGAACTACCACACCACCCTACCACTCCCAGAATTGAATATATCCTCACCCAGAATCAAAAATCTTTTAAAATTCAGCTGGGTTCCTGTCCCCAAACATCACTTTTTATTTTACATGTTTTCTCGACTAGGGCAGTAAAGATGTGCACAAAAACAGCAACCCCCATCCATTGCCACTGCAGGACAAATCGGGACCAATATTTCACTCTTTTTGAGAAGCAAAGTCAAAACTCTTGAATAGTTGGGGAAAAGCCTTTCTTAGACCCTGCTTAGCTGCCTCATAGCCATTATATTCCTGTATGCCATCTGACCACCAGACTCTCAGCTTGGTAGGAAAGAAAAGTCCATACTTATATCCAGCCTCCCGAAGCTTTATTTTGATAGGGAAGAAAGCATCTCTTTTTTTGATGGTCTTTGGTGGCAGGTCATTAAACATTTTGAGAGAACAGCCTTCAAAAGTTATATGAACTGTGCCTCTTAAAGCCCTTTGAATCTGAACTTTTTGTTGGAAGTTAAGCAGCTTGATCACAAAGGACCTGGGGTTTTCATTTTTACCAGGCTTGGACTTTAATGAATGATGCGCCCTTTCAATCAAATATTTTACACCATCAAGGGGGGGACCTGCTATACTTACTGTATAAAAAGTCTGTTGGTAAACTCTACTGGATCAGCTCCTTCAATCCCTTCACAGAGGCCAAACACTCTCAGATTATTTTTTCTATTTCTACTTTCCAAGTCCTCAATCCTGCCTTCCAGTACCATAATTCTCCTGCTATTCTGCACTCTTTCTTTTTGCACTTTGTATGTTACATTGTCTATACTACTAATTCTGACCTCTGCTTTCTGTATTCTTTTGAAGTGAACCAGAATCTCTTTTTTAACTTCTTTTAAGTCCTCAGCCATACACCCCAAAGTAAGCCACATACCTGACATCTTCTGCGTTAAAGATTCAAAATGTGCAATTGTAACAGGGAAATCATGGTTCTTTTTCTTTGCATTTGATTCAAATGACTCATTTTCCTCTCAACTGTTGTCAGAGGGAAGGGGGCGTTTCATAGGGTTCACTTCTTCCAACATACAAACTAAGTTTTCTAGGGGCTCCATTGCAGTCCCACTTTATAAATAGTTCAATTTTGAAGGGACTAACTGATGTAACTTCAAGAGCTAAAAATCACCAAGATTTGTACCTCGATTTAACCTCGATTGCAAATTGTAGCTTGTTAGACCGAGATTAACTATTGACTTTTGCTCAAACATGCATTCACTTGAAGTGACTACCAAAACTAGATGATTTGCTTCAAGATGACACATTCATGATTTCTTTATGAGAAAAAAAATCTCAATTGCCATTATATCCTAATGTGTGTTGTATTTTCTTTGTGAGGAGGAAAGCCATGACAGAGCTCACCAGAAAGCATCCACTCTGCTTGCTGACATTTGATTGAATCCTCGCTGTGAGCTGCTTAACAAGATAGGGTGAACAGTGCTGTTTTAGTCAGTGTAGTCCCTTCTAATGCAGTACCAGAGACAAGGTGAAAGGTCAGAATGCCAGATCACCATATAGTTATATGGTATTTCACTAAATTTACCAGATTACAGTTTAATGTGCACTGAGGCTCCTGTCTGTTTCTAATATTTTTACAGAGTTTAATTATAGATAATAAGGTATGAGTTCACACACCCTGTAATGTAGGTTCTGCTTTACATTATTTCTTTTAAATAAGTTTCTCAACCTTGGGGTGCTGAAACCCGTCCTTATATTCCTACGCTATAACTCTTTTTCACGTCAGTGTTCTAGCATCACCCTGATATTATTGCTCTTTTTCTCATTTCTTAACCCAGTTCACTCTGCAACATGGAGTAATTACATATGAATAAAATTTGGAAGTACTAATAAGGGTTTAAATCCCTGCCCAATTTTAGAAAGACCTACGAGATACGAAAGGTGACAATGTCAAAATAAATATCAGTAAATGACTACCAATCATGATTGGGCATTTGGAAATTACTATCCTATACAAAACACATTGTCAAACAAACTCCCTGTCACAACCATCCTAGTGCCAGCAATAGAATACAAAGACTGTCATATTTTAATTCTGAATACAACATAGAAATACAGGGTGTTTTTTTTTGTTTTCTTTGTTTGTTTTTTGAAGTTCTCCAGATAGGTAAAGATAGGCACTGGCAGACAGACAGATACAGGAGAGATTTTCTGGTGAGTGATTCTGAGATGATTTTCATACATAAAATTGTAATAAATTCTTGTCTCAATAGTTGGGGGGGAAGAAAGGGTGTGTGTTAGGTGGGGTTTTAGGGCAGAAAGGAGATTGGTTACAAATGTTCTTAGCATCATTTCCATTTACCGACTTCTTGCCCATATTTGCCAACATATTTCGCAGACCTAATGCTATATACCATTATTGTCTACCAACATGCTGCCCAGTTTTCTTCATTGATGCCTAGTCTGTTGTCTGTTGCATCTAAGGTGAAAATCCAGAACATCTCTCTTCTCTCAACATTCTGTTCCAATCACCTCCATGTAAGGGTGGTTCCATCCTCTCTATTCCCCAGAAGCACAGAGAGGCAGCTGAGTGACATTCAACTGCAAAATGTAGGGCCACTGGAGAACTGACAGATCTAGTTTCTAATCCTGCTCTTGTGTTCACTAATTCTTTGCTTTAGAAGTCTGTTAGTCTTTCCTATGTAGTATTGGGAGCATGGACAAGTGAGCACATATATCACATGGTCTGAGTCACAATTTATAAATGATTTTATGTCATATCTGATATTTCTATTAGGGTGAGAAATTTCTATCTTCTTTGAAGTGTTACTACAGTGTACACATCTTCCACAAGGATGCATTCCTACTTCCAATGGCCCTAATAGAAGTTGTTTTCCCCGTTGCATGTCTGAGCCTCTTAGTTCTGAGTGCACTAAGCTGTCCCTAAGAGTGTTCACTCTCTTGGAAGCTACAATCAGTTTGTTGCTAAGTTCTGGCACACCAACAGGCCTTAGGATGTCCCAATGTGAGTAAATTATGTCCCTTATTGGTTTTGTAATAGATGAATATCTCAAGGATAGTACCACTCTGTCCAAGCTCTCATTCCTTGCCTCATGTGTTCTTGTCTTCACTGATTTTGTTTTTGCTCTTGCATGCTTAACTGTCTTACTGTTGTATCCCCGTGTTATGAATCTGTCTGCCATCTTATGATACTCTGCCTGTCATTCCTCAACATCATTACAATTTATTTTAATATATAGCATTAGAGAGTACGGAATGCTTTCAGACAATGATCTGAGATGGAAACTGTCAATGTGTAGTAAGGTGTTGTGGTCTGTGTCTTTTCTGTAGATTCTCGTGTTCAGTTTGCTACTTAATTTGTAAATCAGTAAGTCCAAAAGAGCTACCTCTTGAGTGCTAGCTGTCATGGTAAAGTTGAGGTTATCTGTCAGAGAACTGATGAAAGCAAGGAATTCCTCCAATTCTGTTTGTGTTCCAGTCCAGAAAACCAATATATCATCAACAAAGCACACAGGAGCTATAGTCACTCCTTAACATTCATTGCCAAATACTGGTTCAGCCTTCTCCCACAATATCTTACCTTCCTCCTGTCACTAGATCTGCCCCTTCCTACTCTTTGAGGTCCAAGCACCCACGCACCTTCTCAGTGCCCTACTAACATTGGGTGGCTCAGGGGTAAGGCCCCCAGTACAAAGGATAGAAATAATCACAAAGTACAACTACAGTAATCACAATAAGATACATAAGGTTGGAAATACAAACAATCTGGCTCAGAATTAATTGTATTGGATCCTATGAAAAGCAATGTAATTTCAGTGGGCCTACGCAACTTGGTATAGTGTTATTCTCATGTAACTTAGATAATCTTTGGCTGTTCGCCTCTCTATCTATGGGATATACCACTCTGTAGGGGTACGAAGGCAAAGAACCCTAGAGGAGGGTTCCACCCCTTGAGGTGCCATGGGAATTATTCCCTTGGCTAAAGGTACCTTAGAAAGGAGCCCAAAAAGAGTGTCGAGCAGCGCATACGAGGTACCAGACACTTTTCTGAATTGAAGACCTATAGAGATGTTGTTAGGTGAAATATTCAGGAGCTTGAGAAGAGTAGGCAGTAGACAATGGATAAATAGTGACCTGCTTGTAGGTCTGAATATAAGGCATGGAGGCATGACTTCCTAAGGAGAGAGGGAACAACTGCAAGGGAGAGAGGAAACATCTAAGGGGCCACCATTTAACTCCATCCAACAGTGGAAACCTGACTACAGAACCTAGGAATATTACTACATCTATCTAGGTGTTATGATGATTGGCACAGACGAGAGAAAAAAAAAACTTTTAAGGAGGAAACCTCTGGGGATCCAAGGCATAGCTTGCCTTTCCTCCAGACTTCAGAACATTTAGTTTAGTGATGGTTCTGCTACTGCAATGTAGTAGGCCAATCCAGGGGATTTCTAATTTAGGAGAACACTCTCACTCTATCCCTCTAATGGGAATACTGTGAAGGGCTGCGAGTGATCTCTGCAACACGGGGCACACAGTGCCAACCTCCAAGATGTGAGAGGACAGTAATGACCGTCGAGGCACTCAACCGGCCTACCAATCTAAGAACAAACCGGGTGACCAGAGGCAGTCATAGAGAGAATAGCATAAAGAGTGCCTCCAAACCTGTTCGAGCAGCTTAAGGGTCCCTTCCCGTAAGAACCCCACCCCCTCACTGCTGAAGTCATAAATTCTATATCTAGAGGTGCCGTTGGTATGGTTGACAACTGAAGGTCCACCCAGGGTGAGGACATTCCCACTATGGGCCAGATGAGAAGGACCCTACGCCGAGCTTCGAATGCTCAAGAGGTGGACTTTGTGCATGCAGAGTGAGACCATTGGCTACAGGCTAGCCCTGAGCCATGGAAGTAATGGACACAGTTGGCATGTCTCCAAAGAGAAAGTAAAGTTATGCTGTAGTATGGAACCCACATGTGGGTCATACTCAGATACTTGATCATGATGATTAAACCTTCATGTATATCGGACTATGCAATGGGGACCCTGACATGGGTCTAGATAAGGCAGATAGCAGTTTGTAACCACTGGAGTGCATGCCAACCAGGTTCAATAAGAAGCCAAATTGGATTTAAAATAGCTGACCTGTTCACAGGGGATACCTGTAATTTGGTAGATACAATTATGGAGAAGTTTGATGTCCCCCAAAGTCAGACCTTCAAGGTTTATCAATTGAAGCACTTAGTGTCTAATAAGAAAACCCTTCAGAAGGATGTGCTGGACACTGTGGGCCTCTTTAGGAACCTGGTGATGACGGATGAAGCCCCACATGCAATATCAGTGACCTATGACCTACTACTTGAAATAGCTCTTGCCTCCTTTGATGGAATACCCTACTACTGGAGAGATCAATTCCCGGATCTAGAGAGGGTCTGGGAGAGTATCTGGGGGGACACCTATAAGTATATCGCACAGGACAGGTTGAGACTAACTCAATTTCAGTTCCTTAATAACATGTTCTGGACCCCTATCAAGTTGTTCAAAGTTGACAGAACCCATTCACCAGCCGGTAACAGATGTTCCCATGGAGATGGTACATTGTTACACATTTTCTGGGAGTGTCCTCCTGTTGAACCACTTTGTGACAGCACAAAGGCCAAGGCTGATCCTTTACTAGGTTTGTCCGATTATTTCACCCCTGAAATCTGCTTGCTAGGGCATTTCATTACCATCCCAGTTAAACAGCGCAGATTTTACATGGCAATGGTCTCCTTATCCCTAAAGAAGGTAGTGCTGCGACGTTGGGTAGACCCCAGTCCCATTACCTATACAGAATGGTTACAGGAAGTACTTTTTAATTTGAGGGCCAAGCAATTCAAAGCAATCTAAGGGGATCCCTCTCTTTCTACAAAAGAATTTGGGAGCTTATGCACACACTGTACCTGACTCAAGTGGGGACAGCTATAGTTAAAGCATAGGGTATGATCTGAAATAGGTCTATGATCTCAGTGGCTCTTGCTAGTAGGGGTTACAAATGAGAGACTGGTACCCTCTTTGGGATCTTATCCAGCCAAGGCCAGGGGAGGGAGGGGATGGGGAGGGGAAGGGGATATGAGACTAACTGTTTATATTATCTGATGTAATTGTAATGCTTCCATGGTTTCATATCCACGTATATTGAAAACTTCAATAAAAATCTTAATTTCGAAAAAAAAAAAGCCAAATTGGAAGTGAATTGAACTTTTATGAGTGGGAGAGATGGTAAAGGACGGGAGAAGCCTGCGGCTGATGGTAAGGTAGGAGGATGCTCCCCGAAAATGGTATGTGAAGAACTGAGGTTCAAGAATGAATAGACTTCATATGCTGACTGCATTAATGTCATGAAAGCTGGGTTAGGCAGAGCAGCAGTAGAAGGCCGGGTGAGCCAGTATAATGCCTTCTGCAACAACATAGTCCCCCACCGTGGAAAAAATAAAGAAGCCAAAACTAGGCACTGGGACACACCAAACAGGGAAATAAAGTTTAAATACATTGATTCAATGCCAGCAGCTGTAGCTGGGCCAGCAGTCAGTTAGGATAAATAACTGATTGAATGCCAGCAGCCGAAACACTGTGTGAGTTAGTAAAGATTTAGATGAAGTGAGTATCTGACCTACCATGGATGGGCAGCAGTACATGAATGAAACATAGAGCCAGAAATTAAATGAAATGAGGAGGTTAGATGTATAGGGGTCCTGAACGTAAGACAAGGATTTAAAATATGTGAGCATTGAAGGGAATTGGTAGGGCAGAATGCCCCCAAAAGACAGCAGCAAGAGAGTGGAAGCGTGCACACCAGAGAAATGCGAATGGCTGAAGCCGTGCCGATGGAACCACACACCGAGGCCATGGGCTGGGAGGGGGGTGACCAGAACAGAAGAGAAGAAAGTGGCTCCCAAAAACAAGGAGGGCATCCAGCCAGATGGCAGGCACAAGAAGAGAGCCCCGGTTGAGGGCAATGGAAGACTTGTGTGGGTATTAAATTGTTTGGACTGAGGTGTCAGTTAGTCGTAGTGCAACAGACTGCAGAAAAGAAAAAGATGAAGAGGAAAGATGCGATGAGCAGAAGGAAGAGGAGCAAGGGGGCAGAGCAGGTGCAGGCAGCTGCTGCAGTGGCCACAGCACACGGAGGCAAGACAGAGAAGGAGGACAGGGGAAATGGGCCACAATGAGCGGCAGATGGGAGGAAGGGAAACACAGTGGGAGGGAGCGAGGGAAGGGAGGGAAGAACAGAGAGCTGCGGAGTGAGCAGCAGGTGGGGAAGATGGAAGATAGGTGAAGCAGAGCAATGGTCGGAGGTAGACAAAACAGGGAGACAAATGGGGGAAAAACAAAATAATAATAATACATTTTATTTATATGGCACCTTATCCAAAGCCAAGGCGCCTAACAATTTAAAAACAAGATCAAGAAACAATACATTATCAGTAAAACAACAATATAACATTCATCAAAAAGGAGGATCAGTCGTTAAATGCCTGGCGCCACAAAAACGTTTTTAAAGCTTGTTTAAATCCCTCCACAGTTGTGCACTTCCGTAATTGATGGGGTAGAGAATTCCAAAGGGTAGGGGCAGCATACATAAATGCTCTCACCCCTGATGATTTTAGGCCTACCCTTGGAATCTCTAGCAACCCCTCGTCGGCCAAGCAGAGTGATCGTCCAGGGCAGTAGAGAATGAGGAGCTATTTCAGGTAGTCCGGGCCCAGTCCATGTAGGGCTTTAAAAGTCAGCAAAACGACTTTAAAAGTGATCCGCCACTGTACAAAAGACAAACATGAACCAAACAAACTGAGGCACAAAGGAGGAGAATGGCAGAAACAAGTAGAGTCCAAAGCACAGGAGGAGAAGGGAGAGACGGAGCTTCCAGCCACAATGAGGAGGCAGTATGGCGCAGTGGGTTAAGGCTCTGAGCTGCAAATCTGGAGACCTGGGTTTGAATACCACAGCCCCCTAGGTGCATACTGTGTGACCCTGAGCAAGTCACTTAACTTCTTTGTACTCCTAGGTTGCACCTACAAACAAGCTTTCAGCTTAGTGTGTCTCACCTGGTAAAATAATTGATAAAAAAAAAAAAACGAAAAATTATGAAGGGAGCAATGTGGAGGAGTGGCCCTTTTTGTGGCCTGAGCGGGGGTGTGGTTAGTTGCTCCACCCTATTGAACTACAGGCACTTCCAAAAGAATAATAATGTAATGTTTGTTTATTTATTTGTTTATTTGAGTATAGGATTACAAGTACCTTTGAGCCGGGGCTCTTTTACAAAGGTTCCACATCAGTGAGTACAGGCATATACGTTTCAATTACAGTATAGCACAGTCAGTAACACTGATGGTCATAACATGTTATTACAAGGTTACTACATGAAACACAAGGAAGTGTACACAAACAAGGGAAAAAGAGAAATGAGAGGTGGGGAAAGGAGAGGGCAGGGGGTGGGTGAGACTGGAGCGGGGGTATGGCAGCCTAGGGGGCTTTGTCAAGGATGGACAGGGGTAAGTGCATCAGATGGGCAGTGGTGTAGGCAAAGTGCTAGGTGGAGGGGAAACAAAAGGCAGCAGAAACAATGAGCAGCAATGTGGGAGTACTGCTTAGTCATGGTAGTCACAGGAACTAGAGGCAAGAAAAGTGAGACGGGGTTTGGACTTGAAGGTGCCCATCATGGGTGAGGCAGAGATGTTACTACTGAGACTATTTAGCCAGCTGGGTGCCCTATATGCAAAGGACTTTTGGCCTTGAGTTGTGTGACAGAGGGGGATTTGCAAGAGATGAGGTTTAGACCTCCTGGTGTTGATGTTGTTGTTTCAGGGTTTAAGGAGAGAGCAGACTCTAGCAGGAGCACTGCCCATCATTATTTTCTTAGCTGTGATGCAGGTTTAATATTTTATTCGGCTGTTGAGTTGCAACCACCCAGTTTGAGAGTAGAGGTCCCAAGTATGGGTGAGATGGTGGGATCTGGTGACAAGTCAACAGGCTTTATTGAGGGAGGTAGAAACTCATTTGAGGGAGGAGGCGGTGATGGAGCCATAAATGATGAGTCCATAGTCAATAATGCTAACAATGGAGCTCTGGACGGCAACTGACAATGCTTCAGGGGTTAGATGTTTCCTGGGATGGAACAGTAGGCCCAGCCTGATGTTTACAGCTTTCGCCACAATAATAATGTGGGCAGCATAGGAGAGATGGGAGTCAAGGGTGATGCCAAGGTACAGTATTTGAAGGTTTGGACTTGTTCAAGAGTAACTCCTTGCTTGGTTTTGATGGAGAAGCGATACTGCTTATTTTTGTTGTGAGAGCTGCTGAAAAACATGGTCTTTGTTTTTTTCTGGTTTAGGATCAGTTTGTGCTTTAAAAAACAGTTTTTGATGGATGTGAAGCCACACTGGAGGTTTTCTTGCAGTTGTTTTGGATCATGGTGGGAAGCTAGGATTACAGCATCATCTGCATAGAGTATGATATGCTCTGGACAGGAATCTGGTAGCGAGTTCAGGAACAGGCTAAAGAGGAGGGAGCCCAAAATAGAGCCCTGGGGGACACCAGAGCGGACCGATCTGGCATCTGACAGCGTGTCAGCAATTTTCACTCGTTGAGACTGGTTGTCTAGGTAGCTTTTGAACCAGTTTACAGAGTTGGGTGAGAGCCCAGCTTTCCGGAGCTGGACAAGCAGGAGGCCTTTGTTAAATCGATGAAGGCAGAACCAGTTTGCTGCTCATTATCCAATGAGTGGTGGATGGCACCGGTGAATTCAAGTTGTGCCATGGAGGTGCTATGCTTCTTTCTAAAACCGTGTTGCTGCCTGCATAGGATGTTGTGCTTGTCCAGGAAGTCAGTCAGCTGGTCAGTGACAATACGTTCCAGTGCCTTTGAGAGGGGAGGTAGGATGGAGATTGGACAGAAATTCTCATGAGCAGTTTTAACACCACTTTTGTGTATAGGGGTTACAGTGGCAGATTTCCATTTGTCAGGTAACTGGCTGAGGCTGAGGCTGAGGGAGAGGTTAAAATCCTGGTCAATGGCCTAAGTACTTCTTCAAGCATGAGGGATAGAAGTTTGAGGTTGAGTGAGTCATTACTAGTTCTGGACTTGCTAATGGCTTTGGTAACATAATATCGAACCTGGTACATCTTGAATGATTTAAAGTGGAAGGGGGTGACTAGTAGGAGCAGAAGAAATTGGGGACATAGAAGCGTCCACTTCTTTGAAAAAATCAGGGGGAAGTACAGTACTAAGGTCGGTAAAGGCAGTATTGAAGGTGTCCACAATGATTTTCGGGTCGAGTGTAATAGTTCCATTTAAGCTGAGCACCGATGGGGTGGATTTTGACTGCTTCCCAGTGACTTCTTTTATGTTGTTCCAGAAGTCTCTTCCAGTGCCCCAGGAGTTAGTAAGGGCGTTCTTGAAATAGGCTGATTTCATTTGCCGAATAGATTTGGTGCAGTCATTCCATGCTCGTTTGTAGTTTGTGATGTTAGTTTGCTTCCCAGTGGTTCTAGTGAGCTCCCAGAGGTGGTCCCTTGCCTTTAGCTGCCTTAGGAGGTCTCCTGAGAGCCAGGGGTTACAGAGGGCTTTTACTTTCGCCTTTTAAGCAGGGCAAATTTGTTGCAGGCCTCGTTAAAGATTTTGATGAAGTGGTCTAGGGCAGTGTTCACATTAGTTGCTATGAAGATTGGTGACCAGTCCTGTTGGAGGAGGTGAGATTTGAGATTAATTAATTGGCCACGGGGTAGAACTCTACTGGTGAAGGTTTTAGAGGGAGGCTTATTGAATTTGTTAGACCAGAAGCAGCTGACAGGGGAGTGGTCACTGAGTGAGTCTGGGAGGACAGTGGTGTTTGAAATCCGGGTGGGGTGGCTGGTAAGGATCCAGTCCAGAAGGGTGCTGGTGCCAGTTTTGTAGTTTTTTCTGGTTGGTGAGTCTACCATCTGGGTGAGTTTGGACGCTGCAATGGAGTCCCTATGTGCCCCTGCCTCGGCAGTGGGCCAGTTTATATTAAAGTCACATAGGAGGATAGATTCAGTATCCTGTGGGAGTGACCTGACAAAGTCCAGCACTGCGGTAAGTCCACTACCTTGCTTTTTAGGTGGTATGTAGATCGTGATGACTTTCAGGATTCCGAGGGCAGCCAGGAGGTGTGCAACTGGACGGCTGGAGTGCCGAGCTGTGGCCGTACCTATGGAGAGCTCATGGGCCTGAGTCAAGGGCAGGATCCGGATTTCAGGATCCCGAGGGCCGCCAAGATGTTGAATAATTTGCTTTGGGTATGAATGACCCAGGACTAGGAGTAATAGGGGAGACTAGTGGGTAGAGGATTGCAACCAACGTGTGTTGTTGCCCTCTAGTGGCTTTACAGTATCATTTACAAATGGTAAAGTAGGCAAAAAAAAATGTAGCTTTTTTTTCTGTTTTACAAAACAGGACCACTGTGGGCCCTGAGAAAGTGGCCCCCTCAGCCATGAAACATTGGCCAGATCTTTAGGCATTTTTCACACATACTGTCATTAATAAATACATTTTTATAAGAAGATTTGTTTGGAGTTTCAGAGCCTTCCTTAGCGCACAGAATTCATCAAAACGTTGTCAATACCTGTGAATTTAAAGCTATGCATTGTGTTCATAAGTTCCCTTTAGCAATAGCTCTACAGTGTTCCTGAACTCTTGGTCTCAACTGTCTGACAGTTTTCTCCACATTAAAGGCAACACAGGTACACATAACCAAGTAAATAACACCCATGTTGTCACATGTGATCAGGTCATGGATCCAGTATGTTTTGCCACCTTCAGGGCTTTAGAAGATTTTTTTTCCTTTTTCAATTACCTTGCAGTAGCTGCACCTATGATGAGAAAAAAATACCTTACTTGCTTCATGTAGCTATGTTTCAATTGTGTTATTACACTGCCCACTATGTACAAGTTTATCCTTAAGGGATGGTGCTCGCCTGTATGCCATTCTTGGAGGTGTCACTGCTATTTCTCCAAGCTGTTCCTCACATGCAAGTACTTTCCAGTGCTTTTTAACAATGCCTTCCACTGACTTAGAGTGTGCCAAGAAGGAAGTCACAAAATTATATATAGTGTATGGTGGAGTGCTGATGGAAATTCATACACTTTCCAAAGTCATTCTGCTGCAGTAATGATGTCCTCACTAATGCAGAATGACTTTTCATTTTTCATTAATGAGGATGTCATAATGCAAGTGACCACATCAGTGGATCTCATTGGGTGGCAACTGATGGAAAGTTGCGCATGTGCTGGCAGGTGGGTGGTTTTGTTTTAAGTGCGATCGGCAGAGCAGAGACCAAAAAACGTAAGTGCTGCTATTATTTTTCACTGGTTTGATCCCTGCTGCAGCAATTGGCACTCCACCATACACTATATAGAACAGTGTATGGAAAATCATACACAACACTGCTAATTTTCACCCTCATGGATACCATGATGACTGAGAGACCTCTTGAGCTTCACTCTGGAGGTCATCAGCCATCATAGTTTACACTCGGGGTGGGGGGACAGCCCTGTTGTGTATGGTTTTCCATACACTGTCGTATATCTGGTATCTCTACTACTGGTACAGTGTTCTTTTTCCCAGTTATGAGTTCTGTTCTATATTGATTTCAAACAAAATCACTTGTATTTTGTATGACATTCATACCCCCTCTCTACAACTCTATCTGTCAGATCTTTCTGGTATGTCACAATTTCTTCTTAGCCTTAAGAATTGGCCCTTGGGGATAGTGCTAACTGTATGTCTAGGATAGCAACTTGATGCCAACTATAAGGCGTTCCTGTCTGTGGGCTTGTGAAAAATGTCCATGTGGACATTGTTACATTCCCCTAAATCCAGAAAGGTGACCATAACTGGCTCACTAGTGACAGAAAATTTAAGGTGGGAGTTGGTATTGTACAAGAGGTCTATGAATTCCTGCAGTTCAGATCTACTACCTTTCCAGATGGCAAACACATGATCATCATCAATATAATGCCTCCACATCACTAGTTTATCGCCCAGCCCCAAGTGCTGGTCTTCTCCTAGTTTTACTGACCTTTATATTTTCCTGTCGGTTTTCACTTTTTTCTTAAAACAAACACATCTTTAGAAGTATGATTATATAGAGTTCTCTGCAGAAATTGTATATACTCTGCTATACACACCCTTGGAGTAATGGGTGATCTGTCACTCAGATATGCCTCATAAAGAACAACCCCCCTGTGAGTGCATTTACAGAATACAGAATACACAGAACACGCACATTGTTGTATACTACAGTAGAAGCCACTTAATTGGGATGTGAATAATTGGGACAACTGCTTTATTGTGACGTCCCCCCAGGAACTGATTAAGTGGCTATACATTCTGATGGACTTGGTATCTGTTTAAAGGGGACAGGGATGTCAGATTAATGGGACGATTCAGTCCAATTGCCAGCTGTTAATGTGCTGTCTGCCCTTCATTGTTACTGATAATGACCCACTGATGAGCCACTGAGTGATGTGTGAATGGTGTGAATATGAACATTAGCACTCTTAGCACTCTTAGCCACACACACATACACACACACACACACACACACTTATCCCTCTATCCAGCAACTCCAAATTATGTTTGGTATGTGGCTCTCATTATGTTTCGATTATGTTTGGCAAACTTAATTGGACTCACTGGGCAGGTCACAGAGGAGAGAGGGAGGAGGGAGGGAAAGAGAGATTTCAGGCTCTCCGAATGGACAATCATTATTTAAATTGGACTCACTGGGCAGGTCACAGAGGAGAGAGAGAGAGGGATGGAGCAAAAGAGAGAAATCGGGCTGACTGACCAGGCAATCTTTCTTTAAATTGGGCTCACCGGGCAGATCACAGAAAAGAGAGAGGGTGCTCTCTGATCCAGCATTGCAGCCATTGGAGTTTTCAGCCAATCCCTGATCCAGTATTTCTGCCTGTCCCCTGATTTCTGAACATTTTTGGATACAGTATCTCCGATGATGGCAGGGGAGAGAGAGTGTGCTCCCTGATCTAGCACTGCAGCTGCTGGAGTTTTCAGATGACTCCCGATCTAGTATTTTGCCAGTCAGGTACATGTAAACTGTACTGCTGTTAATTGGGATGGCCGCTTATTAGGAGCAAAAAGCCCATGATGGGGCCATCCCAATTAAGTGGCTTCTACTGTATCAGTTACTTAAACTGCATCACCAGAGTGCTGAAATCAGTTTTTAGCTTTCCCTGCAGTCACATCACAATATAGGGAATACTGGTTGGGCAACCACGTAGAACCAGTCTGTGCTGCCACAGAGGGGTTGTGATTACATCAGTCCTCCAGAGCGATGCTTGAGGGGTCTGATGTAATCAGAAGCCCGAGGTGGCAGCAGAGGCTGGTTGGGTATGTGGTTGCCTAGTTTTATAGTGCAGAGTTTTGTTTTGGTTTATTCATTTATTTTTTAGAATTAGGGGAACCCCCAAGTCAGTGGTGAAAGTGAAAGCGGAGATGTCCCAAGACTCATGCTGAAATGGCTGTTTAACAGGGATGTTCTAAAACTGGCAAGTTTAAAAAACAAAAGTTAACACAGGACTTAGATGGGCATTTCTGACTTGAGTTTATGTCTGTTCTTCCTCTTCTGTGACTGGTGATTCAGTAGCTTCACTTTCAAAAAAACAGAATGAAACAAACAAAACAAAAAAACACTGTTAACAGAAGAGTACAATAGTATTCCATGACTTTGAACTGCAGTACAGCAACATTTTAGCAAAGATGGAAATCCGTGCTGAACACAGGTACACTATATACTATAATCTATTTGTTTTACTCTAAAATGCTGAAGATTGCACTGTTAAAAAAAATAAAAAACAGGAAGCTAATGACATTCCTACAAACTAAAAGTTAGCAATGCCATTGGAGACTTTTTTTTTTACAATGTATTGTTGATGTGCCTTGCATCCTGCTACCTTTTCCACATCAGGTGCATCTGCCCTCTGGCACACACACAGTGGTACCTGACCACCTCCATCTCAGATCCTCTCTGACTGTTACTGCAGCTCCGTCACTCATCTGCACATAGTGGAGCCCAGATTACCAACTGTGTGCCATTTGTACCCCCAAGAACATCCTAAGATGTAAAGCCTAATGAAGGAGGGGTGGACACATTCTGTGGCTATTATGAGGTGGACAGAGTGGTGAAGCCATGATTTGCATAAACATGTGTATGAGTTCTGTGCTGTGCGTGCTTACATCAAGTATCTTTAAGAATGTCAAGGCAGTTAACAGAAGTGCACTTTATTTATTGATTTATTTATTGTTACAGTTTCTGGCCAAAAGACACACTAAGCTGAGACATGTTTCCGGGTATGTCCTGGGAGGACAGGGAAGTTAAGTGATTTCACCATGGTCCCACACTATGCAAGGTGTGGCTGTGGAATTCAAAGCCAGTACTCCAGGTTTGTAGCTCAGTGCTCTTAACCACTATGCTACGCTGCCTCCTTACACTTATTTATTTATTGGATTTTGTTTACTGGGTAGGCCCACTGAGACAATGTCCCTTTTTCAGGGGTGACCCAAGGTTAAATTACACAGGCGTCAACACTGAAATACAATATATACAAAGGCACTAAAATACAATGCTTTTACAAAATACAATCTATAGAGGAACATATATACAACTCAGTTACGTAAAACAAATACAGAGTTGTTAATTGCAATTATGAACTGAGGATCGTAAATAGAGGAATCTGATTGGTCAAGAGCTCTTTGAAGCAGTGATGATATCAGGTTACATCATCATGGCTTCAGAAAAGTTCCGGTGCCACCAGTCTCCTTGCTCTCTACTGTCTGAAACTATTTTTTCAAAATGAACTCCTACAGCACCCAAAAACTCTTTCAGAAAATGTTTAAAACCTGTTTCTTTTATTTATTTTTTTTTACTTATAAAATGTGAAACTCAGTTCATAATAGCAATAAGTCAATCCAGGGTGTGGTATATCATGGGATATTGTCACTTCTCAGGTGGTTTGATGCACTCGGCCTGCAGCCTTGTGCCCAACCATGTGAGGCGTGACGATATCCCATGATATACCACACCCTGTCGTGCCTTATTGCTTAATTATAAAATGGGGAGAGAAAATCATCTAATCTGATTGGTCATTACCTGTGCATCAAATCCATTTGATTGCACAGATAAAAACAAGTGCAAAACAGAAGGATCACAGTTTGAAGTAAGCATCAGTCTGCCATTAGAACACTGAAGACAGTGGCGGAGCCAGGTTTGGGAGCATTTGGGAGCCGGGGGGGGCCATTCAGTTAATCATGGGCTCCTCAATGGGCACTAAACAGTGAATAAAGATGGTGGTGGGGCACCACTACTCACACTGGGGCAGCCAGGAGGAGCGAACACCCCTCAGCCCCACCCCAGCTCCGCCACTGACTGAGGATAACAAACACTGCCATTTTTTCAACTGCATTAGCAAGGAAAATATCGCAACCTAACCACATCCAATAAACATTTATAGCAACTTAAGTAAAGAGTTGTTTCATTTCTTATTGTTAAACAAGCTTAATTTTGTTCCCAGTCCCTGACTCCTAGCATATTTGTAATTATACAATGGTGTGTGAAAATCCTGTAACCTCATTGGTCAAAACATGTCACATGACTGTGAGCAAATCCTGCATAACCCATGGCTAAGAAATGGCATTTATAAAAAACCTAATTAAACACATTTTAAATTTATTTAGCACATGGGTCCATAGTCTAATTGCAATAAGGCACTTCACGGCATGAGTTATTTGGTGATTTACCCACTTATTTTTGTGGTTAAGTCACTCAGCTATGCCTCGTGACACACCACACAAGACCTGGGTAAATCCCCAATAACCCACACCCTGTTGTGCCTTATTGCTTAGCTAACTGGCAGTCAGAGTGCAGCTCCACAGGTTTCTAGCATGTTATTATGCTACTGGTCCTCTTGACAATGACTTTCCCGCCACCCATCGCTCACTGGATCCCATCATAATATACAGAGTGGCAGTCTACTTCCCTCCTGGACATTACAAGCCCTAAAATGTCTGACAGTTTAAATTTAAATACATTTATGATCTTGCCCCATTCTGTGAGTTAACAGTTCCTCTCGGTGCACCTCCCGCTACCCACCACTCCCCCGATCATATTCGAGTACTCAGTCTGTGTAATTACAAACCTGCTCTAACTCAATCAAGTTTAAAAAAGGAGAGAGCAAAAAAATCATTCATATTTCATAACAAAATGTATGTCTTTTATAGCTTTCTCCCTGCCATTCTGTGAGCGGACAGTTTCTCTCATGAGCTGACAGTTTCTGTAGTCACCCCCATGCTGCCTGCCACTCACCCGATTATACTCCCCCACTCTGTCTAATTACTAACCCAATCCAACTCATTCAAGTTTTTTTTTTAAAGAGTGAGAGAGGAAAAAAAAATAATCCACTGTTCTTAACAACCTTTCACTCCATCCCCCCCCCCAACTACCCGCCACTCGGTCGCTCACTCTGATTATTCTGCCTGCTGTGTTTTAACTATCTTTCAGTTTCTGGCAGCTCTGGTGAGTTGTGTTACAAAACATGATGCCTAACAACTCCAAGCACGTGACTGTTTCCACAATCAAAGAAAACTCTACTGCCCCTTTCTTTTTCATTAATGTTTAATAATGACACAGACCTGTCACCACACAGCTCGACTCCCTCACTCTCCATCTGGACATGCTTGCTAAAATAGATGGTGGAGGACGTGGCATACAGCCTGGGGGGGGAGCTAAAATCAAAGTCAAAGTCTCCCACATACTACTGCACTACAGGGGTAGGGATTGAAGTAGGCATCAGAACTATGGATGCTACTATAGGACAAATGTCCTATGGAAAAAGGCAATGACATCATCAGGTAGCAAGCAGAATGACTATTTTACCTCAAATCAACATAATGATTTTTGTTTTTACACATATAAATATAGTTTTGTTAGTGTAATAAAATATTTTTTAAAAATAGCCCATTTTATAAGCACAATAAGACACTCTGAGTTGTGCATTGAACAGATATTACTGCACTTCCAGGGGCTGAAGGCACTCAGCCTGCAGCCTCATGCCTCATTACTCCACCTGCGCATGTGGTAATATTGGTACAATGCATACCTCATTGTGCCTTATTGCTTACAGAAAGCTTTACATGACTATACATTGAGCAGACATGGCTAGAACATGAGATTGCACAGAGTGAGGTACAAGGAGTTTGGTAGTCATGAAAGGTAGGTGTGGAGCATTAATTACAAGTGCAATGTGTTACAGGGGAGAGGCTGGTTCTAAGCAAATTCTTAAATGACCCTGTAGAGGTGAACTTGGCTACTTATATCATAATAGGGGCTCTTATAATGCATATAATGCACCACAAAGGTTTTGAGAGTAGAGTTCTAACATGGGTATAATTATCTTAGTATCAAAATAGCAATTTGGCCCAAAGAAGGAATACTGCAGCCTTTCATTTCCTATTTCCTTTACTGTAACTGTCACTGGTGCTTCTTGTAATGTGATCAATTCCTGGTGCTATTTGGAAATGCTGTGTGTAATTAACCCTGGGTCACCCCTGAAAAAGGGAACACTGGTTCCAGCAGGTTCACCGTTACAAAATTTAAATAAATAAATAATGCTTAAATCACAGTAAAGAAAATGAAAGTCTCATTTTAAAGAAATCTCATGAGTTCTATTTATTAAATTATCACAGAACAGCACAGTATTTACTGTATTTTGTTATTAATACTGCCTCTTGAAGCAACACGAAAAAGCACTTTAATAGCAACAGCCCTCTGATTTGTAATTTCCTTTTTCATCAAGGCATTTCAATTACTTTGAAACATTCAAGACAAAAATCCTATAAAAATGTAAACGCCTCTCATCCTTGTAATGGACTGTTATTATCACTCTTGCCTTTAGAGTTGACAGTAGTCATTAGGAAGTGTGATAAAGTTATTAATCTTTAAATAAAATTGTGACCGTAGACAACAAAGAGTTTCAAGATACAATGAAACACCTACTACATCCTTTAGTTCATTACAGCCTTCACATATAACCATACATAACTAAAGTGACTAACATATTATAAGTATCATTTATCATTAGAGCATTAAAAACAAAGATAGTAAAAGTATATAGAGAATAAATATATATTTTTTGTACAGTATCAGTCATGGGCCTCCATATTCAATGCTCTTAGTTTGCTCCTTGCAAAGACCTTGTCCTTAATGCAAATGAGCACAATGCCCTATAGTTGCTTTATTCAAACATGCATGGAGCAAACAGTGAGTACCCTAAACATGTTTGAATAATGCTCAGAGAGCAAAGCCGGTCTCTGACAACCCTCTCTCATCGCTGTCTATTTTCTAATGCACCCTATGTCTATACCACACATGCTTGAAGAACCCCACTGTTTTTGCTTCCACCACTTCTGCTGGTGGGCTATTCCAGGCATCTACCACCCTTTCAGTGAAGAACTATGTCCTCACATGTCTTTTAACCCCCCTCCAGTTTCATCACATGCCCCCAGTCTTGGTGCTTTTTCTCATTTGAAAGAGATTGCCGTCCTGCACCCTGTTTACCCCATGAGGTACTTACATAGATACATAGAAGTTGTCGGCAGATAAAGACCTTTTGGCCCACCCAATCTGCCTTATCAGTCCCTACCTATTATGAGGCCTGATGCCCAAACTGAACTCTGGAGCACCCCCATCTTGCTTCCAGGATACCCTTGTGTCTGTCCCACTCATTCTTAAATACCGTGACTGTTTTAGCCCCACCACCTTCTATAGGAGGCCATTCCAAGTGTCCACCACCCTCTTTGTGAAAAATACCTTATCACTTTACCCTGAGTCGTACCCCCCCCTCCAGCTTCATACTGTGTCCCCCTTCACTTTAAGCATCTCTTATTTTGGAAGATGCTCCCCTCCTGTACTCTGTTTATACCAGTGAGGTATTTGAATGTTTCTATCATGTCTAACCTCTCCCTCTGTACCTCCAGGGAACACATATTTAACTCCTTTAGTCTTTCCTCATAGGTCTTTGCAGGCAGACCCTGCAGCATTTTAGTTGACCTTCTCTGTACCGCCTCCACTCTGTCTATGTCCTTTCTCAGATGGGGCCTCCAGAACTGGATGCAGTAATCAAGGTGAGGTCTCACCAGTGTCCCTACCACTTCCTATGCATCCCAGCATTCTGCTAGCCTTTCCCACCACTTTGTCACACTGCCTAGCCTCTTTTAGGCTAGTAAGACTTGTAAGTCTCTGTCATGTCACCTCTCACCCTCCTATCTTACAGGGTGTACATGTTGAGATCCCTCAGTCTTTCCTCATAGGGCTTCTTCTGCAAACCCTTCACCATTTTAGTTGTCCTCCTCTGGACTGCTTCAACCCTATGTCCCTTTGGAGGTGCAGCCTCCAAAACTGGACACAGTACTCCAGGTGGGTCTCACCGGTGAGTGATACAGTGGAAACGCCACTTCCCTCCTTCTGCTAGAGATTCCCCTCCTATGCATCCGAACAAGCCCACTAACCCTAACCATTGGTTTGTCACACTGCCTGACACTTTGGGGTCATCAGATATGATAACCCCAAGGTCCCTTTCCTGTTTAATGACTATCAGTACCTTCCGCCCATCCTTTACTCAGCTCCTGGGTTCCTATGCCCTAAGTGCATGATTTTGCACTTTTTGGTCTTGAATTCCAACTGCCATGCTCTTGACCACTCCTCAAGCTTCCCAAGATCCCTGAGCATTCTCTCCACACCCTCCTTGGTGTTCACCTCATTGCAGATTTTGGAATCATCTGCAAAAAAGCACACATTCCCTTCCAGTTCTGCAACATCACCATTGAAGACATTGAAGAGGTTCAGTTTACAATTCTAAACCCCGTGGCATCCCATTAGTAACTCTCCCATCTTTATAGTGAGTGCCTTTTACCACCACCCTCTGTCTCCTATCCATTAACCAGTTTCTAAGCCAATTTGCCACTCTGGATCCACCCCTAAGCTGCCCAGTTGTTTTTTTTCAGCCTCTTATGTGGCACAGTGTCGAAGGCTTTGCTAATGTCCAACTAGGCCACGTCCACTGCCCCCCCAATCTACTTCACATGTCACCCAGTCAAAGAAATCTATCAGATTTATTTGGCATGACCTCACCCCACACACACACACACACACACACATGAATCCCTGCTGTCTGTGGTCCTGCAATCAACTGGATTCAAGATATTCTACCAGTCTTTCCATTAGCAGGGTTTTCATTAATTTCCCCACCACTGAAGTAAGACTGACCAGCCTGTAGTTGCTAACCTCCTCTTTGCTGCTGCTTTTATGTAGAGGGACCATGTCAGCTCTTCTCCCCTACTCCAGAACCATGCCTGTTTCCAGTGAACTGCTGAATAAGGCTATCAGTGGGGCAGCTAACCCCTTACTGAGTTCTTTTATAACTCTTGGGTGCATCCCATCCAGTCCAATAGCGTTGTACACCTTCAGTGCTGCAATTCCCTTCTGCACTATTTCCTCTGAAAATAGATATGTGTCCACCTCCCCACACTCCTTGTTCCTGCCATTCCCTGGTGGTCCCCCCATGAATACTGAGCAGAAATACCTGTTCAGGATGTCAGCTTTTTCTTGTTCTCTTCTGTGCAGTCTCCCCCTCCACCTTTCTAATCCTCACTGTCCAGCCCCATGCTTTCCTCTTCTCAGTTATGTATCTGAAGAAAGTCTTATCCCCCTTAGCAACCCCTTTGGTGATCCTCTCCTCTATCTGTGCCTTTATTCCCCTTCCTGCTTTACTGTACCTGCTTCCCTCTGCTTTACTAGCTATACCTTCCTGTCCTCCTTTCTTTGTTTATATCACCTGAAAGCCACCTTCACTATCTTTGCCACTTCCTTACAAAACCATAAATGTCTCTTTTCCCTTCTGCTTTTACTCACTTCCTTCACGGAAAGGTTGGTTGCCTTAATTATGCCCTCCATTATTTTTCCCCACTATTCCTCTACCCCTCCATGACAATCCCCACTTTGAGGCAGCTCCTGAGGCAGTTCCCCACTTCCTAAAGTCCAGGACCTGGAATTGTTTGCTGTTTGGATTGCATGCTGTCTTTGGGCTGTACACTACAGCCTGTGGTCAACAGTGCAGCTATATCAAAAAAAGAGCATAGTTCCTCACACCCTGTCCCCACAAGAATTAATTTCCTGGTGTCCAGTGGTGCCCCCCACCCTCACCTGATCCCCATATGAATTAATTGCGCTGTGTCCAGTGTTCCGTCTCCCCTTTCATTAGCCTTCTGTACCTCCAATAATGCTAATTCATGCCTCCCTGTGGCCTGAGACAGCAGCCAGGCCCCCCCCCGTAACCCTGAGATGGCAGCAAGCACTTACCTTGCTCTCACTTCCCTCGCTAGCCACCATCTGTTGCACACAAGCCCTGTGCTGCTACATATTGAGCTGCAGTGATATAGGTCTTAAAGTCTGAAAAAAAAAAAAGTTTAACAACTCTGTCGTGAATGTGCATGGATTTACTTTTTATTCCACACAGTTTTAATTTATTCATAACTTTGTCATCTGTTAAGCTTTTTGAACAAAACTTGGGTGATGCTTTATGGACCCTACCCCGGTGGCCACATTAGTGGTGACTAGTACCACCCACCCAACATGGGCGTTTGGCAGTTTCCCACCAAGCACCCATCTTGGCCTATCTATCTGGGCAAGGAAATGTTATTTATCTGGTGTGCCATCCCTAGGGTTCATGGTTTTGTACAATCAAAACACTGAAATTAAATAACTTAAAAATACTTCTGTTCACTATTTATTGCACAGGGAAACCAGAAGGCCAAATACACTGTGAACCACCTGACTCTGTATTCAAAATGAATGAGGCTGCAGTGTTTGAAAAATGTTCTTGCTTAGAAGAAGCCAAATCACCAGGTCTGGATGACATACATCTAAGAGGACTAAAGTAGCTGCTGGTGGGACTAGCGTTTCCCTTCACAGCCATAAACTAAATGAATAACTGAAACAGATGCAGGTCACAAAAGATTGGAGGGATGCGACAGTGGCACATATCTTCACAACAGAGTTGAATTTTGGCAAGCACCTACAGGCCAATCAGTCTAACCACTGTTGTACTAAAATTGCTAGAGGGGCTGATCAAAGAATAAATTAGGATTTTATAAGAAACAATGGTCAAGCTGATGATTTTCAGCATGGATGTACATCAGGTAGAGCGTGCCAAACAAATATTATTATCTTTTTTTTATATAGAATAAGTGGAGCACTGGAGCAGGGTAATACAGCAGATGTTGTCTACCTGGATTTTGACAAAGCATTTGATACTGTCAGCCATAGGAAAGTGATGGACAAACTATATAATGTGGGTCTAAACATGCTAGTGAGATGAACTGAGTCATGGTTACTGACTAGGAGATAAAGAGTTAGGATAAATGGTATACTTTGAGTGGAGTGAAGCAAGCAGTGGAGTACCACAGGGGTTGGTGCTCCGACCAACCCTCTTCAATCTATATATAAGTGATATACAGGAGAATATTGGGAGTTGATTTGCTAAAATTGCAGATGACTCAAACATTGGAAGAAGAGTTGATTCCTGTGAGCAGATAAAGGATCTCCAGACCTTGACAAACTGCACGGTGGGTCACTGATACTGATTTGGAATTCAGCATACAGAAATGTGGTTTTGTTACACAGAAACATAGAATGTGTCAGCAGAAAAGGACTGGAATGCCCATCTAGTCTGCCCTATCTTCCCTGCCCATCACTACACATTGGACTCTGTTTGGTCACTGGTGTCCTTCCCTCCTCCCTTACCTCTACTTATTATACCCAAGTGCATATCCCACACATTTCTGAAGCTCCCCACTGTCTTTGCCCCACCACCTCTTCTGGTGAGCTGTTGCAGGTATCTACCACCCTTTCTGTGAAGAAGTATTTCCTCATATTCCTGAAGTTTCAAAGCATATTCCTGTGTTTTGGTGCTTCTCCTCTGAAAGAGACTCATGCCCTCTCTCAATCTCCTCTCCTCCTCAGTTGCTCCCCTATTTCATTTTACTGTACACTTGCTCATGTAAATATGTAAGCCTTGTAAATGTCATATCAAATATCAGGTATGCCTTTGTAAATTTCATGCTTGCCTTGTAAATATCATGTCTATTTTTGTATGTAGACCGGACGCTTGTGAAAACTGGCAGTTTTGCTCACATGTCTTTCCAGTATAATCAATGAAATGAAATGAGTACATGTTGTGCTCCTGCAGCCTCTCTTTGTATGATTTCTTATGCAACCCCTGCACCATCTTAGTAGCTTTCCTCTGGACTGCTTCTACCCTGATGATGTCCATGCGGAGGTGTGACCTGCAGAATTGGACACAGTACTCCAGGTGGGATCTCACAAGTGAGCAATGCAGAGGCAACACCACCATCCTTCTACTGCTAGAAATACCCCCCTCCCTGTGCACCCCAGCATCTGGCTCACCTTGCCTACTGCCATGTCACACTGCCTGCCACCTTAAGATCATGGGATATGATCACCTCAAGGTCCGTCTCTTGCTTGGTAACTGTAGAGTCCTCCCCCAATCATGTACACAGCCCCTGAGCCCCCCCATCATGCATGACTGCACTTTTTGACATGTTTTCCCAGATCTCTTTGCATTCTGTACACCCCCGCCTGGCTTTCCACCCTGTTGCAAATGTTTGCGTCAGCTGCAATGAGATACACCTTCCCTTCCAATTTGGTACTCCACTTGTCATTTTCCCGTCCTCTGACTGCCATTTACCACTACCCTCTGCCTCCTATCTTTCAACCAGTTAGTTACCCAACTCACCACCTTCTTTCCTACCCCCGGCTGCTACATTTCTTTATCAGACTCCTGTGTGGTACAGTATCAAATGTATGGTATTACTGAAGTCCAGATAGGCCACATCCACTGCTCTCCCCTGATCCACCTCCCTAGTTACCAAGTCAAAGAAATCTATGAGATTTCTTTGTCATGATCTCCCTCCATGAAGACGTTCTGCCAGTTGTCGTGCAGTTCATTTGTCTCAAGGTACTCCATCGGTCTTTCCTTCCGTAGAAACTCCATTAGTTTCCCCACCACTGATGTCAGACTGACTGGTCCATAATTGCTAGCCTCCTCCCTACTGCCAGTCTTGTGCAGGGGAATCACACTGGCCCTCCTCCAGTCCTCCAGAACCACCATTGGAGCCAGAACTTAAAACCAAAATACAACTTGGGGAACAACATCTTGAGATTGTCCAATTTGGAAGAAAATGTTGTGGTCATGGTTTCTAGTAATTTCAAGGCTGGTCCACATTGTGAGAAGGTTGTCAAGAAATGCAATGCAATCTTGGAAAATATTAAGAGAAAAGTAGAGATAAGGATGTGGCAATGCCAATGTATGAATTTTTGGTGAAGCCTCATACAGAATATGATGTCCAGTTCTAGTTCCCTTAGCTTCATGGCAATACTGCAAGGCTGGAAGCGGGTCAACTTAGGACCTGGGCTGGTTAAGAGTATGGAGAATAACCAGCACTAAATCAGACTCAGCAGTCTAGGTTTGTTCTCACTGAAGGGAAGTTTAAGAGGGGATATGATCAACTTACAAAGCAAGATGGCTTCCAAGTAAAGACACAATCTGGGTCTGACCCCTAAGGTACAACCAGAGCACAAAACAAAAAGCCATAATAACCAGTTAGCTGGGATCGAAGTTAGAAGTCACCAGAGGATGAATTACTTCACACAAAGAGTGGTGTCAGTGAATAACGATGTACCTACAGTATAAGCCAGGGTAGAATCTAAGAATATAAATTCCTTCAAAAACTGCTTTTATTATTTTAAGGGAAATCACAGAATTACTGACACTAATGGCTAAACAGCGGCTGATACACTAGATAAATTCTTCAGCTCCCTTCCATCAGTAAATGCTTATGGTCTTATCAGTAAATGTCAGATTGTTGGAGGGGGTGCAGCGTAGGGCAACAAAGATGATCCAGGGATTGGAGGGAAAGTCCTATGAGGATAGGCTGGGCAAGCTGAACGTGTACTCCCTGGAGGAAAGAAGAGATTGGGGGGATATGATAGAAACCTTTAAATACTTAAAAGGGATAAATAAGACTAATACAGAAGGGATTTTTCAGATTAGAAGAGGGCGGCATATGAGAGGGCACCTGCTGAGATTGGAGGGAGAAAGATTCAGGAGGGAAATCAAGAGACACTTTTTCACAGCACAGGTGATAGACAAATGGAATGCTCTGCCCGAGGAGGTGGTGTCCTGTAGAACGGTGGGTGGTTTTAAGAGGAATGGAACAGAATCTGGGGGTAATGGTGAAGAGGGTGGGAAGGGTGGGCAGCTGCAAGTTGAGGGGCTAGCTGCGCACCGGGCAGACTTGATAGACCGTGAGGCCTGTTTCTGCTGGCGTTTTCATATGTTCATATGCATGAGCTGCAGAGGAGCTGGAAGAGAAGATCTGCCTCTTTGTGGATGACACCACAATCTGCAATAGGGTGGACACTTGGGGGGGTAGTAAGGATGAGCAGAGACTTGAGAAAACTAGAGGACTGGTCAAGGGTATGGCAGTTGGGTTTCAATGTGAAAAAGTGCAAAATAATGCACTTAGGGAACAGAAATCCAGGGACAGTGTACAAAATGGGAGGAGTGCTACTGGCGACCACAAAGCAGGAAAGAGACCTGGGGGTAATCATACTGGATGAAGTAAAGGTTGCCAGGCTGTGTGACAAGGCAGTCAGGAGGGCTAGAGGGATGCTGGGGTGCATAGGGAGAGGCATTACCAGCAGAAAGGGGAGGTGGGGTTGCCTCTGTATAGATCACAGGCAAAACACCCCTAAAGTACTGTGCCCGGTTCTGGACCACATCCTAGAAGGACATGGACAGAGTGGAAGTGGTCCAGAGGAGGACAACTAAAATTGCGCAGGGTCTGCATCAAAGACCCTAACAGGAGAGACTAAAGGACCTCTGAAACAGAGAAGGGAGAGGGTGGATATGATAAAGACCTTTAAATATCTCACAAGGGTAAAAATAAGGTACAGGAGGGAAGCATTATTCAGAAAAAAAGGTGCTGAAGAACAAGGGAACATGTTATGAAGCTGGAGGTGTGTAGCTTCAGGAGAGATGCGAGGAAGTACTTCTTCACAGAAAGAGTGGTGGATTCCTGGAACTTCCTTCCAATGGAGGTGGTGGGGTTCAAGAATTCATGGTATAAGCAGAAGGGAATCATAGTGGAAGGGAAAGGAGAGGGAGAAAGAACTGTAAATCAGGTACAGTCTGCGGTAATAGTGTACCTATGGAGAAATGGGCAGACTGGATGGACCAAGCGCTCTTTATCTTTTTTATTTTGTTTTTATTTTATTCTTTTGGTAACCAGGTAAGGCTCACTAGGTACAAGTGCCTGTTTTCAGGGGTGAACCGGAAGCACTGCTGTGGTTAAGTGACTTGTTCAGAGTCACAAAGTATGCAAGTGGAGGTTGTGGGAATCAAACTCAGGTCTGCTGGATGTATCACGCTCATTCACAGCTCATTACTCTAACCTCTAGGCTATACTGACTGCTGTCAAATTCTATGTTTATGTTCCTATGTTTCAGAGCAACGGGTCCTGAACCCTGGTGATCGCACCACATCATTACAACACTAGGAAACTTGGATTTATACTCAGTGATGGCACTGCACTCAGTACTACAGGATGCAGGTGCACTGGGTATACCATTCTTTAGATGGAAGACTAGACTGAGGTCCATTTCTGCCCATTTATGAAGGTTATACAAGTAAAAATAAAAGATCCTGTCGCACTTTTTCAGAAAAAGTATGTATTACCCTTGTCTCCATGCCAACATTTTCTATCTGTATGAAACAGTTCAATTCCGTTGTCATGACTGAATGTACAACAATGTCAGGTACACAGAAGGTGCTCTGTGTGTCTGTATAGAGTCACTGCACTGCCAGCATCTGAATCTTTGTGGTATGAGGTGCTGTGAGAGACTTTGCATGAGAAGTGCTATTTGTTTATCCTACACTGGGATGTATGCTCAAATTGCTGGAGTGGCTGCCACTACATGTGTACTGTGTCTGGTCACTGTAATACTAGACTCTTTCATTGCATGTAAAGTGCTTTAACAGAGTGTTTGAAAAACCCTATAGGAATGCAAATTCTTTTTTCTTTTTTTATAAAAATCCAAAGTCTTTCTTTTCTTTTTGTAACTTTCTTTTCCTTCCAGTACTATAAAGTTTGATGTTCATTTTGTTTATTCATAATTCCAGATCCCTAAACAGCTGGAACTTGCAAATTGCCACAGGTTCCCCTCATTCAGCCTTCCTTATAGCTCCCCATCTTATCTCTGTCAGTGGCGTCAGCTGGCCTGGAGTAGCTAGCCACAACATTCCTGTATGATACTTTGTGTGAGGCGGGGGGGGGGGGCTAAGATAACAGATTTGCATTTCACATCTGGGTGAGAGAAAGAAAGTATGCAGCATCACTCCCCTTCACTCCACTGCCTTTTTCTGATTTTCCATCCTCCCCCTTTGGGCATGATCTGTTATGTACTATGCTAGAGCCTGAACTCAGTATCTCAGCTTCAACATCTCAGGTTGACTAGAAGTGGTTACTGGACCATGTATTACTTCCACACAGTCCCCCCTCCACCTGGGCAACCAGGCAACAGTTGTGCACTGGCAGGAGCCACTTGCTCTCCCTGTGGTAGGTGACACCCTACTGGGGAACCTTGCCTGTCTCTTCTAGTCTGAGGTGGAAATTGCAGGATCAAGACCCAAATCTAGGTTTCAAACATAGTGCTAGGGCAGCACAGTCTATTTCATTAGCCTTCCTAGCTTTTCCCTGAGTAAACATCAGTACATTCACAACAACAATGCCTGCTTCCTGGTCTCTTACACAAATGTAACACAGAACTTATTAACCTGATAGTCAAAGACATTAATTGGCTCCCATTCCAGCACAAAGCTAAATTCAAGATCTACATACAACCATTTGAAATCCTGTATGGCCTTGTGGCATAAATGTATACTGATGTTTTAATACAATGAACTGAAAGACTGGTTGAAGTGTCCCAGAAAATACCAGGAGGTCAGCCATGTCAAATTCTATAATAATAATATTAATAATAATAATAATATCTTTATTTAATATAGCACCTTTCAAAATGTCAAGGTGCTTCACAAATACACACAAATTCAATAAAACAGTAAATATAGATAAAATCATAGAAAATCAGGAAAAGCTTTGTTCCAGAGAAAAGTCTTCAGTGCCTGCTTAAAGCTCCCCACTGTCCTGCACTCCTGTAGCTGATGTGATAGAGAATTCCAGAGGGTTGGAGCAACAAACATAAAAGCCCGAGCCCCAGATGACTTCAAACTAACTCTCAGAATCTCCAGCAACCCCTCATCAGCCAAGCAGAGCTGTCACACAGGGGCGTATAGAATCAGAACCTCTTTCAGGTAGTTAGGACCCAGTCCATGTAGGGCTTTGTAGGTTAACAAACCTACCTTAAAGGTGATCCGCCACTGAACCGGCAGCCAGTGCAGATCGTGCAGCACTGGGGTAATATGAGATCTCCTTGATACCCCAGTCAATAAACGTGCAGCAGCATTCTGCACTAGCTGCAAGCATCGGATATCAACCCCAGCAAGCCCTAAGTAAAGGGAGTTACAATAGTCAAGGCACAAGGTCACAAAGGCATGGACCAAAACAGGCAAATCACTGGACAGAACGAGGTGCTTGATCCTGGCAATGTTCCTAAGATGGTAAAAGGCTAACTTGATGACTGCCGACACCTGATGATGAAGGGTCAGCCCATTGTCAAGTATCACTCCCAGGTCACGCACACGTTCAGAAGTAAGGATCTGAGTGCCCCCCAGAAATAAACCAGAGGGCAAATCAGTCTTCAACCCCTCTGTCCAGTGACCCGGGTCCACCACCAAAACTTCAGTATTTCCTGCGTTCAACTTTAACCCACTGGAACTCATCCAATCTTGGATTTCAATGAGGCAGCTGTTAAATACTGAGAGAGCACAAACCTGGTCAGGGGCCAAAGACAGGTAGAGCTGGGTATCATCAGCATAGCAGTGAAACCTCAGCCCATACCATCTTACAATGTCTCCGAGGGGCAGCATATACACTGCAAACAACATGGGGGACAGCACCGAGCCCTGGGGCACCCCACAAGGCAGAGAGAAAGACTCAGAAGAAAATATACCCGAGACAACTTTCTGAGTTCTACCAGTGAGGAAGGATGAAAACCATCTGAGCGCTGTTCTAGTCAGCCCACAGATGGACCTCAGGTGCTCGAGCAGGACCCCATGGTCCACAGCGTCAAAAGCTGAAGAGAGATCAAGGAGTACCAAGATGGACGGTTTCTCTGATCTCTCACCATCAGGAGATCATTGAGCACCCTAACCAGAGAAGTCTCAGCACCATGCCTCTTACGAAAACCCGATTGGAGAGGTTCATATAAATTATGGATGGTTAAATGGTTCTCCAGTTGAGTTGCCACCACTTTCTTGATAACCTTTCCCACAAAAGGAAGGTTCAAGATAGGTCTGTATTTCGCTAAAATCTCCGGGTCCAAAGAAGCTTTCTTCAGGAGAGGTGTCACCACCGCCTCCTTCAGGGAGCTTGGAAACTCACCTGATTCCATGGAGCACCGGACAATCTGAGCCAATGATATCACTACAACCCAAAATTAGGGAACTAGGGCCCGGGTCTAAACTACAACACATGGGGCGCATCCCCTTGACAATCCTCATAATGTCAACGAACTCCGGCAGGTCAAAGGTACTCCAGGAAACACTGGGCATAGTGATCGAGTGCCGACCAACCTCAACTCCCATAGAATGTGACAGATGGATCTCCTGCCGGATGTCTGCCACCTTATTCACAAAGAATCGAGCAATCTCATCACATTCTATTTGTGAAAAAACTCGACGGAGCTGCAGACAGGCTGGGTTGCACAACCTGTCCACAGTTTGGAAGAGTTGAACCGGTCAATTCCTAGCAACAGCAATTTCCCTGGACAGGAATTCTGCCTTCTTATGGGAAATCGCTGATTGATAGAGTTGATAATGCTCTAACAAAATAAGATGGTCGGCATACAAGGTGGATTTCCATCAGTGACGTTCTAGCCTGTGTCCCAACCTCCGCAACTCCCTCAGAGACCCATCAAACCATGGGGCCCGAGGGTGAACCAGAAGGGGGTGAACACAGATGGGAGCAATCCAGTCGAGAGCCGAATAAGTAGCCTTATCATAGACCACGACTAACTGCTCTGGACCTATGCTGGTCTCGCCGAACACCGAGAGGTCAATCGCTGCCACCAGGTCTTCAGGGACCACGTCCCACAAAGGGCAATAACTGACCATCTCCACAGGGGCAGACCTACTCAGTGGGGCAGAAAAATTGAACCTCACCGTGTAGTGATCAGACCAACCGACAGGTTCCACCCCCAAATCAGAGGCCTCGATCCCCAGGAGGAAGACCAGATCAAGAAAGTGACCACCATTATGGGTAGCTGTATGGGTAGCTGAGGAAACAACCTGTGTGAAGCCCAGTGATATCATCAACTGGAGGAAATGTTGTCCAAAAAGCAAGGATTCATCATCGACCCGGGCATTGAAGTCACCCAGAACCATCAGTCTGCGTGACTCCAATGCCATGTTGGCCATGAAGTATGCTACTTCCTGTAGGAACAGCTTTTCATCCCCTGGTGAATGGTAAATGAGAGCTATCCTGCACCCCACACCAGTTACCACAGTGCACTCAAATGACTCAGACCGCTACCCCCCGGCCCTGTGATCCAACCTCAGACGATATATCACCGAGTACCCAGGAGGACCAGCTGCCTTCAAAATTGGGGCAGCATTTCCATCTAACCAAGTCTCGGTGATGCAAGCCAGATCCGCTGTTCCTACAAAATCTGCAATAAGTGCAGTTTAGTTCTTAATGGATCTGGCATTGCATAACAACGTCCGGGTCAGACGATTTTCATGAGCCATCCTGGCTACTTGTCGACCCAAAGAGGAGGTGCCCTTGGGTATGAGGACTAGACATGGATCACCACATTCCAGGCACCATTTTGCCCCAGGGTGTCTCCTGGTCCTAACTACCCCTATGGGAGAGACCTGCTCATTCGAGCTCCAATGTCCATGCCCCCAAACCTGCCCCTGCCCTCCACCCCTGCGAGCAAACCCCAGCGCCCAACAGTGCTGGTAGATAAGAGCAGGCAGTGGGGTGGAGAACGGGCAGAGGGCATGGAGATAGGAGGCCGAATAGCACAGGACTGGGGGAGCAAGTAGGCACATTCCACAAAATGCCACCAAAATGTGGCAATACAACACAAAGAATCCTAATTTCCTAAGGCAAACAATGATAACAGCTGCAGTCTAAGTATATAAAAACTCCTAAAAAATATTAAAGACATAAAACAAAATATGAACAAACCACAACATCCCAAAACAACAAAACTAAATAAAACATAAAAGCTAACAATAAAACAACACAATAACTAATAAAATAAACCCCCCAGGCAACCAGGAACTCTCACTAACTAGTGCCACTAAGTAAAATCAAACTAACAAACCAAAAGCCAAATAAAATAAAATAAACTCCCTGGGCTACACCATATTCTCACTATGGTAGCCAGGAGGAACAAAATGGTACTCTCACTACCATACATAATTGGAAAATAATACAACAAATAAAAATAAAGAAAACCTAAAGAAAAATCAGAATTAACATAAAATGTTTGTAGTAAGGTCACTGAAAAAATGGAAATCCCAGTCCTGGGTACTCTCACTGTCAGATCTTCCAAAAGGCACAGGGATTCTGAAATGATGTTGGTGATGGAGAAACAACTGAGCCAAAGTTTAGAACATATCCAGTGACTAAAACCCCAGAAACACTCCCACTGATTCTGAGGGGTTTTAAGTCTCAATACAGACTGTTCTCTGAAGGAAACACCAAAATATCTTCAGGACTATCTCTAGTACCCCCGCTAAAACCCGAAAGGTTATCCCCAGCCTACCACCAGGCTACAGCAGTTACTACAAGACCCCAGTGGAGCTCAAAAAATGGTCCCCCAGGGGTTCCCTGGGGGAAGTGTGCACATGTGTCCAAATGGCCCTGTTGTTTATCTCGGAGTTTACAAGGAGGGTCATTTGGGTAATAAACTTTATCTGGTCCTATGGGTCTACTGGCAGAATGCCACCCTAGGGTAGTGGAATAGTTGACAAACATTTGATGTCAAAAGCATAGCAAATTGAAGGGCTATTTTATTGATAAAACATGGGAACTGAGACTTTCCTAATGATAGGAATACAGTGAGGGTCTGGTTTCCAGCAGAAGCCTGCATAATCCTGTTTACAAACAAAAGTTTTTATTTGCAAGAAACATCCTAATGAGAAAGGTACAAAAAGAGAAAACATATGTGTACTGAGACACATCAATAGTTTTCTCTGTAAAAGGAGGACCTTACTGGTAGCCAGAGATGAAGGGAGTCAGTTTATAGTGCATCAGACTGACCGACAGTTTCAGACTAGAAGGTGGGAACTCTGATGTCGTTCAGGTCTTTAAAGACAGGAGACTGTACTATTTCCATATCTTCACTGTAAGTTTGATCTAGCTATAGGAAAGCTAAGTTTACGATTTAGCTCCTATTATTTTCCATGTTTTCTCCTGTAGGCACTTTTGTTCTATTCTGGCCGGTGTGTAAATATACTGTGTAGATAACGTAGATCTTATTTAGCACAGTATATAGACTGGTTGTGTATTTTAATAAAAGGGGTATAGTTTGTGAATTTCTGGGGTAACCATCATTCTGAAGAGGCATGCAAAATTCAGTTTTAGCAATTTTAAACACATTCCTTCCTGAGACAGGGAAAGGAGTCATACTAGGATACATAGGGTGCAGCAGGCCCGTAGACCAATAAAAGCCCCTAAACTACATTTAACTTGAAGTACTTGTATTAGATAACAAGTATCTATCAAGCCTGTTCTTAAAGGTATTTTTACTCGTACTAATGACTATATTTAAAGGTAATTTATTCCAGGGTTTCACACCCTTTGTGAAAATTAAAAAATTATTTTCTTTGTTTTACATATTTGTTTTCTTAATTGAAGTGGATGATCTGTAGTATTAACAAGTAATTGTATTATAAACCACAGTCAAATAATAAGTTATCATCATTAATAATGTCCCAAACAAATAACAGATCACCCCTCAGGCACCTTTGTTCTAAAGACATTAGATTCAATTTATGTAATCTATCATCATAGGAGAGATGTTTATTTGAAAACAAGGATTATGTAATTCTCCTTTGTACCCTTTCGATCCTGTTAATGTCTTTATGCAAATAGGGGGACCAAAGTTGGGATGCATAATCTAGATGTGGACATATATATGTATGATAAAGTGGAAAGAGGACTTTGGGATTTCTGGAAACAGTATTTCTTTTAATTGACCACCAAATTCTGTTTGCTTTATTTATACTATTTGAAATTTGAATGTCAAAATTTAGATTTAAGTCTATCATAATACCTACATCTTTTCTGTACTTTTTGTTCATGATTTGCTCATTATACAAATAATACTGATACTTGGAATTCTTTTTTCCAAAGTGTAAAACTGTACACTTTGAAATATTGAATCTCAAATTCCAGTGTATTGACCATTTTCCTAATGTGTCCAGATCTTTTTGAATAACAGCACAGACATTTGGGAGTCTTGCAATGTTTACAATTTTACAATCATCAGCATACTTTATAATGTTACTTTTAATGCAACATGATAAATCTGAGATGAAACACTGAAATATAACTGGTGCAAGTACTGATCCCTGGGGAACTCCACTCAAGACAGAAATCCAGGAGAATCTATAATCATCAATAGACACACATTGTTTTCTATTCTTAAACCAGTCTTTAATCCAATTAATAAATAACGGATTGATTTTTAATGCTTGTAATTTTTGAATAAGAGCCCAATGTGGAACTGAATCAAATACCTTTTTAAAATCTAACAAAACCACATCACATGGTATTTGTTTATCAAGTTTGTCACTTACATAGTCATAAAAGCTGACTAGATTAGTGACAACTGATCTTCCTTTTTTAAAACCATGCTAAGTGGTACCCAAAAGTGATAAACTCGAAGATAATACGTCCTTAATTATTCGTTCAAGTATCTTATATGTTATTGAAGTAAGGCTGATAGGATGGTAATTATCCACCCAACTCCTATCGCCCTTTTTTAATAGGGGAGTAATATATGCTTCTTTCCAATCAGTCGGTACTAAACCAGATTTTAAACTTTTGTCATATATTAATTTTAATGGTAGACTCAAATAGTCCTTCATTAATAATAACATATCTCCCGATATGAAATCAGGGCCTGGCGGTGAACCCTTTGTAATAGAATCTAGTTTCTTTTTAATACTTTCCAGTGTTATTCCCATAGGTTCTTCTGTAACATCAATCTCAATTTCATTATCTTGTGTTAAATTATTAAATGATTTACAAAAGTAGGAATTAAGATTATCAGCCATTTCTGTTTTATCACTAATGTCTATTCCATTTATTTTCAAAGGGCCCACTTTACAGTCTTGTTTTTTTTAGCACAGTTATATAGCTATACAGTATTTTGTTGTTTCTTTTTTGTGCCTGGTTGGCCATTTTTTTTTTCAAAGTTCGATTTCGATTGTTTTATCTCTCTTTTACAGATATTCTGTAACCGCTTAAGGGAGATTAATAGTCTAATACATTTACTATCATTATATCTTTTAAATAATTTCTTTTTCTTTTTAATCATCCTAATTATTTTATTGGCTAACCACATAGGATGATTTTTTAATCTTCTCTTCCTAATTTTGGGAATGAACTTTTTAACAGCTCCTAATACTGTTTCCTTAAAGATGGACCATGTTACATTGATATCATCAGATAACAACAATTCACTCAATTTGATGTTGGACAAATGTGCTGCTAAAGCTTCTTTATCTACTTTATTATATAAATAGACTTCAGTAATACTATCTAGACTTGAGTAAGGAAATGGTAGATTAAAGGTAACTGCATTATGGTCACTATTGGCCAATGGAGCAGATACCAAACACTCAGAGATTTTTAAAGGTTCACTACTCAAGTATGTTTAACCCTCTAGTGGGGAAAACGACAGATTAGAATATGTCTAATTCACTACAAGTTTTTAGGAAATCATTTGATGCAGTATGAGTTGCTTTTTTATTTACCCAATCAATATCCCCTAGGTTCAAATCACCCATTAATATAATGTCCCCCAGATCTGCTGCTGTTACCATTTCAGACATGATTTCATTTAAAACCTGCTTATCTGAGTTTGGTGCTCTATAACACAGCCCTAAGATAAAGTTTTTATGACCTAATCCTATCCTTACCCATAATGATTACACTATACTATTATTAACTTTAATTTTACTAGATATTTCAATTGCATTTAAATCTGAATTTACAAATAAAGCAACACCTTCCCTGCTACAATTCTCTCTACCCAAGTGAAATAATAAATAACCTGGAATGGTGGTAGCCCATTCAGGATTATTTGGCCACCATGTTTCAGTAATACCAATAATATCAGGACTGTCGGCTACCACCCTAGCGATTAATTCATCGAACTTTGAAATTAAGCTTTGTGCATTAAACAGTTGAAAGTCCAATTTAACAATATTCTTATTTCTTTTACTTTGTTGTTTATCTTTCAAGTTACAACTCCCCCCCCCCCCATTAGTTTAAATGTAGGGATTTCACTGAACGTTAAAAGTAGCTACATAATTCACTTATGCAGTTTCTGTTTAGATGTAACCCATCTTTTGCAAACAAATCTTTATTCTTAACAAAGACTTCCCAACAATCAATAAATTGGATGTTTTCCTTTCTACACCAATTATATAATCTGGCATTAATATGTTCTATGGTGTGATTTTTTTTTCCAGTTTTGCACGTGAAATAGGAAGAACATTTGAAATAAAGACTTTACAATTCTTAGATGCAGCAAGCTTTCCAAGTTCAACAATATCAAAGCAGATGTCTTTTTCATGATCATATCCTACATTGTTAGTCCCTACATGAAAAATAACATTTGAAGGTTGTGTGATCAGTTCTTCAATCTTTCCAGTTATATCTTTTATTTTTGCTCCTGGAAAACAATATACTTTCAGGTTGCTATTATGAAACATGGTACCCGAATGTTTCATAATAGAATCCCCAATAATCAAAGTAGGTAAAGTTGAGTCAAAAACCTCATCGGTAACACTAACATTACTACTAACAACAGTACGGGGTGGAAGCAATGCACTAAATCTATTTCTAATTTCCATGTCAGATAACTGTTCTACTTCATTGTTTGGAATACCAACTGCTCTTCTTCCTTTTTTAAATTTCTTTTTCCTCAAGTTCTAAGTTACCATCTCTAGGTTGTTTCTTTGAGAAAGTAGCTGGATAAACATCTTGCTGAATTTGATCATATAGTAATGGACTTGGATTCTTTTCTAATTAGTTTGGGGGGTAGTAAAAGGTTTATTTACTAAGGAATGTACTTTGTCTACTCCTTTTTGTCCAGTTTGGGGAATAACTCCTTCATTGGATTCAGGTGATTGGAGTTCACGCATCATATTATCTACAAAACATTCAAGAGCTCTAAATTCTTTAATGGCATTCAATTCTGATGATAGCCTTGTAATTTCATTTTTCAGAGAGTTCAGATCAAGACAATTAGGACAATCTAATGCCTGAGAACATCCATTATTGTTAGGCATAATGCTAATTACATGTTTGCAGAGCGCACGTATATTTAGCGTGCGACCTGTGTGTAGCATGTATGATACAGTATTCTCCATGGTAATATCGAATGTCTTTAATTTTATATCTTGCTGATTATCACAATAAAGTCCTTAGGGAACCTACCGGTTAATAAGTAATCTCTATAGCCAGGACCTGGTTCTGCTGTTCCTGCTGGACACGCTTGACACACGCGCAAGACATGCATGTCTCTGTGCGCATCTCCACGCCTGAAACTGCACACTCACTCACTCCACTCATGTTGCGAGCATCTTAAATTGGTATCGTGACCCGGAAGTCACAGCACATGACCAATGTCAGGTGTCCCGTACCTAGCAACCAAACACTAACTGCAGCTGTTTTTAATATTGCCCCCTGTAATCTCCTGAGTGTTTTCCCTGTCCACAGCCCTGATAAGGGCTGCTAATGATCAGTGTTTAAAGTTTGAAGATAATAAAAATAACTCCCCTTCTGCAACCATACAGCTTGTATGGGGCCGGAGCCTGTCTCCCAGCTTTTGACCAGTGCACAGGTCAGTCCTCACTCACGAGTAGCACAGAGAGTGGTTTATAAATAAAAATAGTGCAGGATTTAGTCAGATTTGGAGTGAAGTTTGATAAGACAGAACCCACACTTCATCTGGTTTTAAGCAGTGGGCCTTGGCTTGCTCCAGGGGTACTGGTGACTGGGCTCAGAGGGTTCAAGTGTCTGGGGTGTGCCACCTTTGCAGAGGGTCAAATGTGGGTGCAAGGACACAGTGAGGGGCAAACACGGGTGAAAGTCTGTGGCAGCCAGCTGTGAAAGGGGTGCTGATTGGGGCACAGATAAGTAGGTTTGTCACATGTAGTAGCAGTTGTGCTGTATGGAATGCAAAATTCCACTGGTGAAATTAGCACAGAATGACCATTCTGATGGCAGAGTTTCTGCTAGAATTTTACTGTTTCCTCTGCAGAATTCCATCTGTTGTGATCCGAGGAATGATATTCCACAGAACAGCATTTTTTGGCAGCGAAAAATCATTCCACAACCATTTCTGCAGAAAATATTGACAACAGTGTAATAGCATTTTCTCCATGGAAAATCATCCCACAACTATTTCCATGGAAAATATTGAGATCTGTGGAATAGAATTCTGCAGAAATGTTGTGGAAAACCTCAGTCCGCATTTTTCTGCCACAAAATTCTGTCATTCCGTTTCTGGTGAAATTTGGTGGAATTTCACGGAATTTCAAAAATTCCACAAAATGTTGTTCTGCTGAAATTTGAAAAATCTGCACAGCACTAGGTAGCAGTGTATGGGATCTGTGTGAAGCATGCAAGTATCAGACAGCATTTGGTGGTTGCTTGAAGGGTGCTTGTATAGTGTACACAGATACTTAGAAAAAATCCTCAGAGATTGCACAAAATTCCCAACCAGTCATAAAAATGTGGGGTTGGATATTCACAGCATTTCTGCCATGTGCAACAGGGATGCACCCACGCAAGAGTGAAAATGCACTATGGTGCGATATTCAGCAGGAGCGGCAGTACAGCACAACAGTGCAATGTGCCACAGCGCAACTGAAATCAATGCATGCACAACCACAGGGGGGTGGAACCAGGAATAATGTGCACAGTGCGATATTCATCAGTAGGCGACGTGCGCAGTAGCGGAGCAAGCAGACGTTGCATGACAGTGGAAGTGAGCCAAAATAAAAGGAAGCAAGTGAGGGGAGGAAGAATGCACCACAGAAGAGCCATAGGTGGGAGCGTGGAGACAGAGTGGCAGGGAGGCAAGACAGGAAGCAGGGGGCAGGTGTGGCCAGGAGGTGGACAGGGCCCACTGGTGTGTGCATGAGTGAGAGAAAGAGTGTGTGTGCGTGTGCCTGTGAGTGTGTATGTGTGTGCGAGAGGGCCTGAGATTGCCACAGTGGACAGAGGGCAGTGGCAAGAGGCAGGGCACACAGAGGTGAACAGCCAGAGGAGAACCAGGTGCAGGGGCAGCACCAGCAGCACACAGCAGGGGGGACCAGGTAGACAGCCGCCTGGGGAGGGTGAATGCCAGCCAGGGACATGGCCAGTACCACCTTCCAGATGGAGGCTGTAATGAGGGGTGTGAGAAGGCAGGTAGCAGGGAGGCGCGGCTGTGGAAGGGCCTGTTGGCAGTACACCCAGAACAGGCTGTACCGAGCCCATACCACCTCCGAACAGTACACTGACACTGAGATCGTGGGCTGGTACCACCTGAACCGGGTGATTCTGAAGCAGCTCTGTGAGCTGTGCAGTGAAGAGATGCAGGCACCCACCCGATGGAGCCCTGCGCTGTCTGTGGAGACAAAGGTCACAGTCATCATGTGTCTGCTCACCATGGGCACCTTCCAGAGAGCAACAGGGGACACAACAGGCATAACCCAGTTGGCCGTGTCATGCCTACTCACACAATTCCTCAGTGCACTGCTGCCACATGCTGTGGAGTACATCTATTTCCCCAGCACACAGGCAGAGCGCACAGCAAACATACAGGAGTTCCACAGGGTAGCACGGTTGCCTGGTGTGCTCGAGGCCATAGACTGCACCCATGTAGGCATCCGCATGCCGCCTGGCCCGAAGAGGGCGGCGTACATCAACCTCAAGGGCTGCCCAAGTGTCAACTGCCAGGCGGTGTGCAATGCCATGGGGTACATAATCAATGTCTGTGCCACGCACCCTGGAGGAGCACACAATGCCTTCATCTGGCACCAGTCTGCACTGTGCCATAGGTTCGAGAGTGGGGACATCCCCACAGGCCATCTGGTAGATGAGTATGCACAGCACACTGGACGATGGGTGCAGACATGGGGGGAGCAGGGCATTGGCAGGGGTGCCATGGGAAATGGCCATGATGGCCCAAAGCACAGTGACACAGACCACCATACTAATGACTCTCCTCTCCACACAGGTGACAGTGGTTACCCACTACAGCCCTGGCTGCTCACACCATACCGGCACCCCATGACCCCAGCGCAGCAACAGTACAATGAGGCACACACCAGAACATGGAATGTCATCGAGCGGGTGTTCGGGCAGCTGAAGGAATGGTTCTGTTGCCTGTACACGTCTTGTGGTGCCCTACAGTACAGCCCTTCAAAGGCCTGTGGGCTATTCCTGGCCTGCTGTATCCTGCACAACATGGCCACTGACTGTGGGATAGCCATTGAAGTTGAGGAGGGGGACAGCGCTGGGGACGATGAGGACACCGGTCCACCTGGAGTTGGGCAGCCACCCCCTGGGTGAAGTGACCCCCAGCTGGCCAGGATGGCACAGCTGCACTGGGACACCATTGCAGAGGAGCACTTTGGACAACACAGGTAGGCAACGGGGCCACATGCAACCACCAAGGGCAACAGCACAGCCCACAGACAAGCAGGGGTGGGCACCAGGGTGGACGACATCAGGGCCAAGGGAATGAGAGGGAGACCACACACAAAGGCAGGGTCAAGCAGGGCTGTACAATTCATGGACACACATGCACACACACACCACAACACATACCCAAAGGGCAACAGGCACGCCCACCCCCAACAGGCACCCCTACACCCCCACAGGTCCACACACAACCATGCCCAGTGGCTGGCACTGTGCATGCCTCAGATGCTGAGCACCAGTGCACAGTGGTGGACAGTGTTATGCAGGCATCATCATGCACACACCACAGTGGCCAGCAGCTGGGAGGGTGTGCACAGGGACCATGTGCATACAGAGATGGGCACCACAACCATGCAATGCACAAAATACACAACAGTGCACCCAGGGCAGTGGCAGACAGTGACCATGGAGGGGGATGGGTCAGTCATGCGGCACAGTACCATGGCCACCAGGGATGCATGGGTGGCTCCTCCTAGACCTGCGAGCTGTGCCAGGCTGACCAGTGGCCTAATGGGGTGGCGCCGACGGGTGATGCTGTATGAACGTGACCACGTCTGTGCAGGGGTCTGCAGGCCACCAAACATGCCCACACCAGGCATGCTAGGTATGCCCACAGCCGAAGCCAGCATCAACATAGCAGGGGTTGCATGACACCAGAAATGGGGGTGGACATAGAGCCCTGCGGCATGTGCAGTGGTTGGGCACCCAACCGGTTGGCCAGTGTAGCCATGACAGTTGCCATTGCAGTGGTCTGCCTGTCAATGGCAGCGGTCACATCCGCCTGCTGCTGGGCCATCTCTGCCAAGAGCAAGGCATGGTTCCTGCTGCGCTGCTCCTCTGCCTGGTGCAGGACTGCACTGAGCGCATCCACCACCACCACAAGCTGCATCTGCTGATCTACTGAGGCCTAGAGAAGATGGCTGTGGTCATCCAAGGGGTCGTCCGCATGTCTGGCACGCTGTCCCCGTGGTGATCCTGGCCCTGCTGCCCGGCACCCCTCGATGGTGGGCACTGCAAAGTGCTGCCAGTCTAGGGTACGTCCATATGTGGTGCACTGCCACTGCCCCCGCCCCTGTCCCCATGCTGACATTGGCCATCTGTTGCTGCTGCCCCTCCGGCTGCCAATCGCCAGGCAACACTGGCATGGCCACAGCAGCATCAGCAGCCCCACCACCCTGGCCACACACCAGTGCTGCCCCACTGGAATATGCAGACACAGCCTGGGTCTGGGCTGTTGTGCAGGCAGCCATGCCAGCACTACATGCAGAACCACCTGGATGGTTGCCATCCGTGGGACCAACCTGTGTCCCACACACATCACTGTCCGGGACGTGCATCATGTTATCATCAGTGCTGGAGCCTGCCCCTATCAATGTCCCAGCACACTGGACACCAAGGGCGTTGTCATGCTGGGACACAGGTAGGGCCATGTCCACATCCGCACCACTGGCATTAGTCCGGACAGCCGTGCAGGGCTGCAGACAGTCATTCCCTCAGTCACCTGTGGAGGTGGATGGGTGCTCCACCATATCCAGGGCCTGCCCCTGGGCAGACACACCCACCACTGCTGCCCCATGCAGAGGCTCAGGAGCTGTAAGGGAACACAGTACCATTAGTGGCTCGGCCTGACCCTGGGGCCTGCCCTCCTACTGCCCACACACTGCCAGCGCCAGACCTACCATGTAGTGATGGTCTGCCGCCCATCTGGAAGCCACTGCCAGGAACAACCTCGATGGCACAACGCCGCATGCTGCTGGCCACCAGCTCCTCCCGAGGCATCAGGAGGGGTACATGCTGCTGGCGCCCACCGGTGGAAGCACGTGCCATCCTGATGGTGGACACCTTATCTTTAATCCACCTCCTGTCCATGCCAACCTTCTTCTTGCACTCCTGCACAGACCACTGGTGGCTGCCCTGCTGGTTGATGACATGTGCTACCTCACCATACGCTGCAGCATGGGCCTGTGGTGTTCCCTGCTGTCCACTAAGCAGTGGCTCCCTGTCGAAGTATGCCTCGAACAGGGCATCAGATTCCTCTCTTGTAAAGTTGGGCCTCCTCCTTCGTGCCCTTCCCTGCTCCTTATCATCCTCTCGCTCGGTCATGCCCGTGCCTGGGGGATGGACAGGTGTTAGCTTGGACTGTGCAGTCCCATACAGCCCTTCCAGACCACTGTCCCCACATTCCTACAGCGTGCAACCTACCTCAAAGGACTGCAATACCAATCCACGGCCTATGCAGCCTGAGGTCGCACATTTATAGTGCAAGGCATGCAAATGAGGGCAGGCGCATCTGTAATGGGATGCTAATGCTGTGGCTGCACCGTGGAATGGCTCATGAGCTGATTTGCATATCCTCGCTGAATATCATGCTGTTGCACCTTGTGCAATGCTGGTGACTGTGCTCAGTCTATGGCGCACCATTGTGACGTGCACAATAGGCACCGCACCACGCATGCCCGCGGTGCTGACACCAACACCAGCGGCGCTGCTGATGTGCTGTGCATGGGAGGCAGTACAGGGCACGGCCACCCCCCGTGTCTGTGGTGCTAGTGCACTATATGCTTAGAGGGGCGCTCGTGCCATGGTGCACCATGGGCACCATTGCACCACAGCACGGTAGGCCACTGCATGGCATTACACACATGCACCCTACTGTGCTACACACAGGGCTTCCCAATAGCGCTGTGGCGCTCCATGCGGAGACTGACCCCTGACCCTGCGGCTGACCTCTGCCCTCTAGGCACCATGCATATGCATGGCTGCACCCCTATTATGCAGTCCGGTGCCAGCACGATAGTGACTGGCTGTGCAGTACTGCACTGCATCCGCACATGGGGCACGTGCACTACAGGGCGCCATTTTGGTGCCGATTGCTTCAGCAGTATGCCGCACACCAGAGTGCCTATGTGGATGGCAATTGAGCTGGCCAACCTGATGGCCTTGGTGGAGCCCCACGCAGGTGCCCTCTTTGGCCAGGTACCCCTCCTGAGGCCATGGACAGCAGTGTGGCAAGAGGTGGCAGAGGGCCTTGGGGCACTGTGCCACAGCCAGGTAAGTGCCCCTTCACTACACTGGTAGTATTTGTCTGTCCTGGTATTGCGGTGGTTGTCAGGCCATGCTGCGGGGGGGCCACACCTGTGTTGCCGGTGTTGGGGGTGCCTCAGGTAAACCCTGCACCACCACATCACAGCTGGGCTGTGCGGGCACGCACACAGCAAGGGGGGGTTATGTTACTGGCCTGTATTGATGTTACCTTTTCCATGTTTGCACTCTAAGCCCAAAGGATCGCCGTAGGGCCTGGTTGGCTTGTGTGCAGGGCTGGCAGGCTGGGACCAGAGGAGTGGCTTTGCAGCCAGGGCACAGTGGTAGTGCCGGGGGTCAGCAGCACCCTGCTGACCAGGAGGCAGGTGAGTGCCGTGTTACCCCTTATGTATGTGCATGGTGGGTTGCAGGTGTGGAGATAGGGCATGGCCCCCTGAGCATGGACCCCCTGCCATGCACGCCCCATGGTACACTACACACCATCCTGCAGGACTGCACGTGTGGGTGGATGTCACAGGTGGGCTGTGCATGCACTGGGCACCTGGCTGTGCCACTGCCATGACACCGTATGGCCACGTTGGTGCTGTGCAGTGCATGGGCCGTGGGAGTGTGCAGTGGTTTGTATGGCTATGGGTGCCTGAATAAGCGGGTCATGTGGGCGCAACGACTGTGGGTGGTTGCATGCCATCATAGGGGTACAGACCACAGCTGAATGCCTTGCACATTGATTGGGCTGAGGGGGTCTGGCCAGTCACACGTATTGCCTCTGCTCCCTTGTCCTAGGTGGACAATGCTGGACGACCCTGGAGTGTCACGTGCAGGAGATGCTGCAGGTTACCCCGGGCCACACTGGAGCTGCTGCAGGGCATGGAGCAGAGTGACTAGCGGAGGCACCGAAGGCACCACAGGGAGCGCAGGGACAAGATGGGCCACCAGTTGGGCCTGTGGCACCTGCGCTGTTCCTTCCCCTCCCTGGACTGTCCCTCACACCCCTTTGTCCCCCTCCTTGCTATTCCCCTTTGCCCCATGCCCGTCCCCCCATGTTGTAGCCTTGCACTTCCCCTCCCCCACTTTGTATATAGTTTTGTACATAGTTTTGTTGACTCTGTTACCTTTTATCAATATAGTTACATTTCATATTACAACTGTAGTGGTCTCTGATTTGCAGCGGGTGTCTGGTGCCTTGTTGCAGTGGTGTGCATGGTGTCTGGGGGTAGTGGCGGCCTAGTCATAGGTGTGTCTGCCAGGGCCCCTCCACTGGTGTGGGTGGAGGCCATGGTCCCTGTCTGTGGTATGTGTGTTGTGACCTGTGCATTGTATGCCTGTGTACAGTAGACTCAGGTGCATGCACTGTGGTCCCAGTCGCCCCTGGCAGTGTGTGCCTGGCCCGAGCAGCTGTGCTCCTTGTGTGTCTGTGGTACACATGTTCATGGTGACCCCTCCACCGCATGCATGTCTGCTGGCATGACATTGGTGGCAGTCCATGTCAGCCACCCTCAGGGCACGACACCCTGGCAGCTGGCATCCTGAGCCATGGTCTATTGCACGGCTGCCTCCGGTGACACTGTGGCTGGTGCTGTTGATGTCCCCATCCATGCTGTCAATGGTGTCTGAGGCAGTGCCTGTGGTCTGTTGCCTGTCACATGTGCTCCAGCTGCATGCTGGCAGTGTTCAGGTCCGTGGGGCATGCATCACATGGCCAGCTCACCAGTGACATGGTGGTGTGCAGGCCGTGGGTACTCGGCACCATTGGCCTCATGACAGCGGCTTCTGTTGCCCGCTATGTGTGGCTCTTTGACAGGGTACCCTTGGGACCGGGTGGGAGTTTTGTTCATGCCCTGTGTTGTATCCTGTGTGGTGCATGCCTCCATGTACCACAGTGAGATGCTGTGCTGTCTGGTGGGGCCAGTGCTGGGGCAGGGTGTGTGCATGGGTGGGTGTGCAGGGTGCCATCCTGCTGGTGGTAGTGCCCAGGGTGGGCCTTTTCACATGCAAGGTCCCTCTGGTACTGATGCAATGTACTCTCTTTGGGGATTGCAGTACAATCTTTTGCCAGGGGCACCAAGCCAGGCTTCCAAAATGAACCCTTAAAACTCTATTAGAGACCTGAGGTATATTCTTACCTTTTCCCAGTTTAGTAACACCATCAAGCCCTTCAGAACAGCTGTCAAACTTAACCACGTATACATCACATGCAAAAAGAACTTGGAAGACACACCCAGGCAGTATCTTTCAAATTAAGATTTTACTAAAAGATGATAAAAATATGAAAAATGTAAACACAGAACATAATTTCAAAGAGCATCACAATCACATAAAAGAAAAACAAGGAAAACTACAGAACAAATTCCTACCAACATACGGTTAGATCTTTTCTATCTAATGTATTATTACCTCTGTAAGTGCCTAAGTTAAAATCAGACAGCTGTGTCTTTGAGTCTCAAAAAAATATGTCCTATTAGTTACAAGGATACATTTCAACTCCATCTCCCCACCCCCTTGGTGAGTTATCTAGCTCCTCCTTGTAGAATAAAAAAAAATACAAACATGATTTCCTATCAGGAGGTATATTAACTAATGTGACATCAGCAAAACTCATTTCCCAAATTATGACAGTCTTTAATCAAGCTTTTCCTTTGAACTGGTGGCTAGTTCCTGTTTTCCCAAGGAACACCAGAGGTTTTTACAACTCTGCAGTTTGTCACCTAGATGCAAGATAGCTGACAGGAATCAGCTAAGTGATGTCCTGTCCTGTAATAAAATGTATATTTAGCTTCCCAGCTTCAAAGCAGCAACAGGTCATAAAAAGGCCATAAAATGCAGTTTCTCAAGGAAGTTAATTACATTACAGAGATCTCCTGGTCAGTGTAATATATCCTGTAGCTTCACTGAAACCTGGGGTGGCACCCATTGAAGCACAGGATGTCTTATGTGAGACAATAACATACTATATTTTTATATTACAAATATCATGCAACAATCATAACCAGCTGGCTAAGCATCACAGGTATCACTCCATCAACTGCCAGGTGACATGCGATGCGACAGGGTGCATCACCAATGTCTTTGCACAGTACCCCGGCAGTGCCCACGACGTCTTCATATGGCACTAATCATGGCTGTACCAGGTCTTTGAGGAGGGCAGGATACCCAGTGGGCACCTTGTCAGTGAGTATGTGCAGCTACGACATGCAAACATCACAGTGGGGGCAGGGACAGGCATGGGTAGCCAGGGATGAGGCTGGGGCAGGGAGTAGTGGGACAGCACCACAGGTGACACACAGCAGCAATGAGCAGACAGCAGAATAGCAACACTAACATGTGCACATCTCTCCACAGGGGACAGTGCCTATCCCCTGCGACCCTGGCTGCTAACACCAGCCAGTACCTCAGCCGGCCACAGTGGCCGAAGAGCGGTACAATGAGGCACATGCTGCAACCAGGAACATCACAGAGAGCATCTTTGGCATGCTAAAGATACATTTCTGCATCATAGACCAGTCAGGCGGTGTCCTACAATTCAGACCTCAGAAGGTATGTCATATCATCCTAGCCTGTTGAATGCTACACAACATGGTGCTGAACCATGGGATAGGTGCACCTGAACCTGAGGAACAGTCAGACAGTGAACCAGAGCCAGAGGTCAGGGGGATAGTAGAGCAACTCAAAAGAAGAGATCCTCATATGGCATGCAGGGCCCTGGAGCACAACAGTGGCATCATTGAGACGCTAGCCCAGATGAGACGGTGAGTAAACACAACACGGACAACAAATATGTCAGGAACAGTGCCTTTAATATATGCACATACCCAGTACAGTGTAGATAGTGAACCACTCTAGTGCAACACATGCTGGAAGTGTTAAGAAGTGATGTGGATGTGTGTGTAGTGTGCAGTGCATGTCACGCATGTGTGCATAGTGGACAGCTATGGTGCGTGCAAGTGGTGTGGGGCAGGAGGAGCCTGTGACGTACCATGGGGTGATGAGGTGTGTGTGCAGGCAGGGGGCTGTCTGTGCATGTGTGTGTGTGTGTGTGTGTGTGTGCAAGACATGGCATACAGTGCATGGCAGTGGTGCCTATCTGTGGTGCCTGCCACCCTGCACATGACACACCCTTTGCATGTGTGACACAGAGCTAGGTGTGCTCTGAGCGGATGACATGGGCAGTGAGGACTGTGGAGATGTCTGGAGGGTTGTATGCCTGCGTCCACAACATGCCACAGACCCAGCTAAGGTGGGTGGTCACCCAAGATACCGTGAGTGGCCTGTGGAGGACTGGGATGTGGGTATGGTGGAGCCCATGCCCACTCTGTATACACTGGACACACGCCCATGCACACATGTGGAGTGGCCACGCTGTGTGGTGTGTGCACCCTGCTGCCCTCCCTTGTGTTCCACCCGCATCACCTCTACAAGCTCCCTCACTGTGGCAGTGAGCCCTCCAAAGCCACGGGCAATGGTGGCCAGGATGCACATCATCCGCTCCTCTACCCACTGCTCAGCATGGCCAAGGGCCAAGCCCACTGTGTCCCACAGCTGTGACAGCTCATGCTGCACCTCCCTCTGAAATTCATGCAGGTCCTGCTGTAATGACAAAGCAGCCTGGAGCATAGGCCAGGGAACTCAGGCCATCCTTGCCTGGGGTGCAGCATTGCCCTGGGCCTCGGGTGGTGGTGGCTACTGTTGAGCATGTTGGGGTTGCTAGGCGGGTGCCTGTGGTGACTGGTGCTGCTGCTGAATCTGCTGTTGCTGCAGTGGCCCAGCAGGGGTCAGTGCATGTTGCAGGGCCTGTGCCACACCCTGTGGCCAGCAGTGCATGTCCAATTGTGCACACTGGCTTTACCCATGGCCAACAGCCTGTTGCTGAACACCTCTGCCATGTGCCTGTGCACCCCCCCTGAATGCAGCTGTGTGAGAGTCCCCTGCATGTCCCACCCCAATGCTGCCACACACAGTTCTGCCCACAGGCAGGCTGTCATCCAGCGCTTCATCCACCGAGCCATGGTCACTGGTCACAGTGAGGATGACCACCTGGCCATCACTAAGGTCCTCCATCTGTGCTTTCTCAAGCACAACATCAGCATCCAGGTTTACATTCTCTTCATCAGATGACCCAACAGGGCCCACTGCCACATGGGCTCCACAGCCACATGTCAGCCAACCTTGCACCACCACTGATGGTCCTCAGATGGCACCCCATGCCTGTTGTTGATGGCATCACACCTCCATCATTCTCATCTGCCTCCTGACCTGCTGTGCCAGGCATCTCCCATCCCATGGCTTGCTGAGCACCCAGCGCTGTTAAGGGAAACAGTCAGTGACCAGTACAGTGCAGAGAAGGCCAAGCACACCACCATGACATGCACCCCCAACAGTGGTCACCTCAGAGCATGCCCATGTATCCGCCACAGTGCAGTCCATGTGAATGCTTACCATGCCCCCATGCACACACCCCCAACCATGGCACACAAGGCCCGAGACACCAGTGCACTGGGTGCATGCTGTCCACTGCCAACACATGCACACCGCAGAGCTGCATGAATACTGCAATCACAATGTGACCTGACCATGTGTGTGTCATGCATGCACCACAACAGTGGGATGGCGAGCCACAGACCCCTTAGGTGTCATGCAGGCACTATTGGACACGTGCTGTAGACATACCTGGCCTAGAAGGTGTGAGCGGTGTCTCACACCCACTACCTTTGACACCCCCAACCTCCACTGGCCTCAGGGTCAATGCCATCAATGGATCCTAGTACCACTGCTCCATGCTTTGGGGGCCTCCACCTGTCTGCAGCCATTCCCTCAGTCACTGGGCCTCTTCCTCCTTAGCCCGTCACAACAGGTCATTCCACCTTTTCTGCACGGCGTCTGTGCTTCATCCACAGCCACCCACAGCATTCACCTCTGCCATTATTTCATCCCACATACACCACACCACTGCATCTGTGGACATTCTGCCTCAGTACCCACTCCCTCTCCTTGATGGCATGGACTAGCACCCTCGGCTTATCCCCAGAGAACTTGTGAGCCCGTTGCCGCTCCTGTCTGGTGGCGTCACCTGTGTGTGACAGAGGAAATGGCACATATTACTCACAGTGGTGTACAATGTGTGCACAGCAGTAGCAGTACCTGTTGGGCATGGCACCGTATACACCTGCAATGCAATGCCTGGACCTGCGTGCTGCAGGCAGTGTGCATGCGGACCACACTACACATTGCTTGGGTAGCCCTCACAACACCACATGGCGTTCCCAGTGTGTATTGTGCAGACAGTGCCAGCGGTACCTGTGCTGCTGTCCTGCAGTATGGGGGCCAAATGTGCTGTGTGCACATGCCAATCCGGACAGCACAGTCATAGGCTTTGCAGCGGCCCTGCATGCATACACACACCACCCTGTCCCATGTGCTGCCTGTCAGGACCAAGGGTCCAGGCAGGCATATGTGGAAGTACAGGCCTACTCCAACAGCATCCCCCCCGACTGAGGAACACATCCCCCGCAATGGTAGCCCCAGGCACACACAGCAGTGTTCCCTACCCTCTGTGATGGCATCTACACAGTTGTGTCCCCTAGGACATGACTGGCCAGACAGCATCCCCTCCCAGTGGCCCACAGTACCATATACACAGTACTGTAGCGTGCGAATGTTAACAGTCCAGCATATATACTGTGTCAGGCATGCAACATGACTGTACACGTGTGGACAGTGTGTAGACCAGCCTACACCCATGTATTGTATTGTAGCCTGGCCTGTGTGCTGTACAGACCTGATTGTTCTTGTTGTCTCTCCTGGGACATCCTGCTCACGGTGTATTCCACCTCTATTCTGCACAACACTGCAGTCCGTAACAGCAACACAGGTGGAGAACTGTTTGCCTTTAAATAGCACAGTCAGGCAATCAGGCCTGTTGGGCATGCAAATGAGGCAGTAATGATATGGTAATCACCTTGTTTGCCTTCTGCATACTCAAGTAGCCTAATTTACATGGAAGCTTTGAATATCACGGATGTTAGTGCCGGGTAAGTGGCTAGCACCAGGCAAATGGCTAGCACCGGGCAAACGTGATGTTACATAGCACTGCACAGTGATGTGAGCGCCGCGCTATTGGCCATTGCACAACTTCAATGCATGCTAGCGCACACACACAGCGTACCATACTACAGGCCATGTACATGGCACCACTGCGCATGTGTGCAAAGTCAGCACTGGGGTTGTGGTGCGGTCGCGCATGTGCAGATCACATACTTCCGGGTAGCATGGTGCTAATACACACGGCAGCGTGGCACTATACTATTGCACTGATAGCAGTGCAGGGTGTGCCACTGTACATTCCAGGGGTTGCAATTAGTGGCAGGGCATGTCTGCACGTCAGAGACAGAGGGCTATGGTGCAGAGGAACAGGCAATGGGATGAGACTGAAACAGCCAACCTTGTGCAGCAGAGGCACAGATGCCTCTTTGGTGAGATTAGGGAGGGGGATCTGCCATGATGCCAGGTCTGGGCCTCTATCGCCCATCACCTGACAGCCAGAACTGGCATCCCGTGGGATGGGGAGAAGTACAGCCACTGATATGCAGATCTGCAGCACAGGTAGCAGCAGGAGCTGGAATTCTACCACCAGATGGTGTGTGATGGGGCAGTGCCCATGATAGGTAAGTATTGTTCTGCACCACACACATGTGTACCATGTGCAGGTGTGTGTGTGTGTGTGTGTGTGTGTGTGTGTGTGTGTGTGTGTGTACCCCCAGGCATGCCTGTATGAAGTGGGGTGTGCCTGGGTGTGTGCATGTGTCCCCTTACATGTACCTACCCAGGGGCCGCTTGTGGACTGCCTGCAGCCATGGGTACCTTTGGTGGCACTGTGCAGCAGTGTGTCTGGTGGGGGGGACATGGTGGCCATACCACTACCAGTGGTTCTGCAGTGCTAGACACTATGTGGTGCCTGTTAGTGTGTCCCCTTGCCATTCCCATGCACATTTGCTGTGCACCCCATCACACATGACCCCCAGCTCGGTCTGCTGTGGTTGGGACTGCTGGCAGAGGGATTGCTTGCAGCTGTGCCCTGTGGCTGACCCCAGTGGACTGCAGAAGGGCTGGTGCCTAGGAGCATGGGCCACCTCCACCGCTGTGGGTATGCCATGCCACTGTCCACCTGCATGTGGCCATGGTCCATGGCGCTATCACCATGCCGACATGCCCTGTGTGCACAGTGCCCATGCAGTGGGCCATAGTGGCATCACTTGTCCAGGGTATGGCATGCCATGGGTGGCACAGTGTACCTGCAGTGGTTGTTGGGCCAATGTGCATGTGCTGCGCCATGCCTACCAGTAGCTGGGGTGGGGTTGCGGGATACTCTGTGTACCATGGTCACTGCTGTGTTGTGCCATTGGGTCTCACACTGTAGTAACATTGTTGTACCCTGTTTCCACAGCAGAGTGTATTGAATGGACCAGCTCAGGGAGCGCAGGCTAGGAGTGATCCTGGGCAACCAACAGGAGCAGACTGAGGGTGCTGCCCATGCCGCCACGGGCAGAGGAGAATGGCGATGATGACCAGGGCCAATTGTGTGAGTACACTGTTTGTCTACATACTGCAATGCTTGTGGCATGTGTGGGTCTTTCCATGGGCTGCCAGTGCCCAGCCCGCTGAGTGCATGGCCGTGTGCATGGTACCAGGGTGTGTGTGCACCGTGGTACTGTGTTGCACACCGGTGTGGCGGGGTACAGCCGGTGTCTGGGTGGGTGGCTGCCATACACTGTGGCTGTGGGGGGGGCTCTGTGGGACCTATGTGCTTTATGGGCCTGTGCTGCTGTGTCCAGATGGTGTTGCCATTCCTGTTTATGGCCTAGCTTGCCTATTCTGCCATTCACATGGCATGTGTGTGTATCAGTGCCATGTCTAGGGGTGCCGAGGTACTGCACAGCTTGTTCTAGGTGCATGCCACTGCTGTGCACACTGTATGGTACAGGGGTTTGGCGGGGTAGCATCTAGACAGCCTCACCCTGCTGGTGTGTGTGTACTGTGCAGTATGGCCGCTGGTCTGGCATGGGGGGGCCTTGGCACAGACTGGCCGGCAGATGGACACTGTGCCTACATTGGGGTGGTCTGGTGCCCTAGTGTTGTCCCGGCATGTGTCACTCCGCCCATCATGTCTGCCTGTTGCCTGCAGCTGTGGCAGGGGGTTTCTGTTCCCTACCCGGCTGCTGTTCCACTGTCCCTGCTGTGCCTGGTGTATGTACACCGGTCATGCTTGGGGGATGCATGGGATGGTGGACTGTGGTGGCATGGTGTGCACTGGTACCACTCCTTCAGCTGTTGTTGTGCTCACCGGTGGGGTGTGTGGCACCTGCCATACCATGAATGCATGTGCGGCACTCTACAGGGTGTGTGTTTGGTCCACTATTCTCCTACCACTGGTAGACTGTGGCCTGTGGACGTGTGTGCCATGAGTGTGGCCATGCATGCCTGACATGTGCATGCTGCTGCAGTGGGTAGTTGCACCACCACGTGCCTTGCTATGCTATCATACGGCCTGCATGCCATTGAACTGTGTTGTTGCTGTGCCCATTTCACTTGTGGTTGTGTTCTGCATTGTGGTACATAGTTCTGTTCCAATGGGCAGCATGTCCCAACATGTCATCCCATGTGCTTGTCGTGGCATGGCCCACTGTTGTTGATGTCTAGGGGCCTGGTTGTCTGGCAGCACTGTCTCACTGTGTGCAATGCTGGGTTGGGTGGTGTCCACTATGCTGTGGTGTTGTCAGGAGCCTTCCACACATATCCATGTCCATTGGGTTGTTGGTTGCTGCTTGTGTCATCCAGCTCTGTCCTGTGGGCACCTGTCGGGTGTGCATTCCATTGTGTTCCATATTGGCACATGGGCATGACTGTTGGGACATGCTGTCCATCCCTGGGTTGCCACCTGGGGCTGCATTGTGCCTCCTTGCTGGTATCCCATCCTCACATGCTTCCCCTTACTCCTGTAGGTCCATGGCATTGCTCATTGTGGGCAACATGGCCAGAGGAGTCAGAGGGGAGTGATGACCTCCTGCGCAGACTTGTGCTGCAACAGTGGACATTGATAGAGCAGCAGGCGGTGCTGATCTTGGAAACCAGGAGGGTGACTGCTATCCTGGAGGTATGACTGCTGGACCCATCCAGCACTCTTTCATAGGACTGTTCTCCTCTTTGTTTGCCTTACCCCCCCCCTCCCCTTACTGGACTGCTGGTGTATACCTGTCTTTTGTTCCTTTTTGTTTTGTGTCCACTTCCCTGTTCCCTCCTTTGTCATTGCCATTTTTTTACTACTGTTTGTTTGTACATATGTGTGTCATACTAGTTGGCTAGGGAGTAGTAATGGTAGTTTTCGTAGTAATAGTAGTCTTAGTGGTAGTTAGCTTGTAGTAGTAAAAGTCGCATTAGTAGCAGTAGTAGTGGTAGTCATAGCAGTAGTAGTAGTAGTAGTAGTGGTAGCAGTTGTAGTAGTAGTAGTGGCTGATTTTGTGTTCATTTCATTGCTGTGTGTTGTGTTTATTGTTGTTGCTATTCTGTTTTTCTTGTTGCCTTTACTTTGCTTTGTTACATAATACATTACACTTTCTTTAATTTATTGTGTACTGTGTCATTTCTGGGTGCTTGGGTGTTTCCACGGGTTTGTACTGTACTTTGGTTTTCCATCATGTGTCCTGGGAGCTTCCGGGCATTCACATGGCTCTGTGTGTGTGTGTCATATTTTGGGTTCTGCACTACTGTCTGTTCTTGGGATCACTTTCAGGACTGTGCTTCTTTGCATGTCTTCCAGGGCATAGCAGGCTCACCTCTGCACTGTGTTCCTGTGGGTGATTGCACTGCCTGACTGGGTGCTACATTCAGTGCTGTCTTACTTGTTATATTCAGTGCTGTCTTATTCCTGGGCTATTTTTGCACTGCACTCCCAGCCCAGTTTGCACAGCTTTCTTAGCATGCTATATTCAGCAGGTTTAGCACCGGGCTATTCCTTTTGAATATAGCGGGCTATTTGATCCGGGCAATTTTAGCACGCTGAGCAGTGCTAATTTAGCACTGGGGCAAAGTTTTGAATATCTGGCACATTGTGTATGAAAAGCAATGTATATGTAAAGTGCTAGATAAATAATAATTCTTCTTGGTTAACTTATTTTCAACAAAAAAACTTCCAGATCTAATACATGAATTATCTCTAAATCTGATTCCTTGGTATGATCAAAATTGGGTTTTCTTAGTATAAAAAATGACTCCTAACTATTAATACAATACTTGGTTTATTTTAGAAATTGTGATGTCTGTTTCTCCTGGAGTATGTGAGAATGACTGTACTTGGACCTTGGATGCATGTGTAGGGGCATGGATGAGGTTCACTCATCCACACATTCGCAGTTCTTCCTTAAGAGCCAATTTACCAGAACGTCTTTAAGTAAAGCTCGTTTCACCAGCTGGGTGGTATATCCCTCAGCTCCACTCTGTGACATCAGATCTTCCTTTCCACTGGAAGAGTTTGGTCTCCAGCTCTGCATATTGTACGACTTAATATGTGTGCTACTGGCAAATTTAGTCACTTTTCTATTTTTCTAAACCATTTTGTATATTCATTGGTTCCACTCTCAAACTCCAATTATTAACATGGAACACAAGGAAGCAAAGCCTGTGCCAGGCTTCAAACACTTCATCACATGCTGGCAGAGTATGTCATGGATGGACCCACATCTGTAATGCCTGTACTGCCTTGGAATGACACATGATGTTGCCGGTTGCAGCCACAGCCAAATGATGCTCCTATTCTCGATCAAAGACAAGAAGGCTCACCTTCTCCTTGGTTGGCTGGCTGGCTGATTGAGAACTGAAATTTCTCTTTTACTGTAAATGAAATCTGAGACATTACTAACCACATAGTTTCTCACTTCTTTATCCATTGCAGACTTTTTATTTAAGCATTGATGGGTATATACTTCTCTAATTGGTGATGTGCAAATGAGACTTTTTTTATCTTTCTTTACAGTAATTTTCTTAAGACCGCTGGGATTAATACACATAACATTTGAGAAATAAAAAGAGGTGTATTTTGTTATAAATTAGTACCATTCTTCCTTTACCTGAAGAATGGAAATGAGAAGTATGAAAAGAACAGGTTTATGTGCCTTTAAAGAAATCATAAGGGAAAAATTCAAAAAAGGAAATAAAATTAATAGTTTGATGAAGCTGAATAATAAAATGGTGCTAGATAAGAATATATTAAAAATGTATTCAAAGTAACAAAACTTCTGTTCCTATTAGAACACAAGAATTTTATGAGCCAGTTACTCAGCAAATCTTAAATGGTATGACGTTACCCCTTAAATCAAAAGCAACTTTTCCTATTAAAGCTAATTTCTGTGATGGACAAGGTGATTTCCATTAGTTCCAATGATTCATTACATCTGGAAGAATAAGAAATAAAGTACATTAATTATCTTAGGGATACCAAGACACAATCAAATAGAAGTTCCATTGACAATAGAACTATAACTTCTCAAGAATGTCACAGGCAGACTTCCAGTCCCCTCCCCCCCCGAGTAATGGCAGCCTAGAGAAAGAACTGTGTCTACCCAGAGCTAAAAAAAACTACACTTCGGCTGTAATTCCCCATATTTCTCATACGGATTTCTCATTATAGTATCAGCGGAAAGTGCAGAGTACTAGAGAGACTGAATTTAGCAACGAAACATAGCACAATGGAGGAGATAGCTGATGGAACCGAATCGGAGGCCTCAGTCACATCAGATAACCACGACTCTGCAGACCTCAAAAGGGGCCTGATTAAATCTCAGCGGAAACAACCAAAAGCCAAAGTGAAGAAGGCAAAACTTGACTTAATTTATCAAGAGATACTTACTTTTCAGGCTGAAATCAAAGAAATGTACAGTGAGTTACGAAGAGATATGATATACTTAGAGCAGAGAGTAGACGAACAAGAGAGAACTGCGATGGCAACTGAGAATAGAGTAGATGAGCTGGAACAAATGGTACAGCAGATGAAAGAGATGCAAGAACAAATAATTGATCACCAAGAAGATTTTGAGAACAGAGCACGATGCAAAAACATTAGAATTTATTATCTACCAAAGAATTCTGAGGGGACTAACATTAAAGAATTTGTTGAAGCTTTGCTGCTCACAGCCTTAGAACTGCCAAAAGATTTCAACCTCCACCTAGAGAGAGTGCATAGGGCACTGGCACCTAAACCTACCTCTGCAAACTTACTGCCAAGGTCAGTAATTCTTCATTTCAACAGTTATACAACAAAAGAACACATTCTGCTCACAGTATGGTGGCGCCAGAAAGTTTTCTATGGCCCAACTCGCATATATCTCAATCATGACTATGCACCAAAAACTACTCGCCTGTGACATGCCTATCTAATGTTACTTCCAGTACTGAAAGCAGCAGGACATAAATTTACTACCCCATATCCAGCACAGTTAATTGTTCATCTACCTTCTGGAAAGAGAGAGTTCTCCACGGGCTCAAGAAGCAAAAGAAGAACTTACAAAAATGGGCCTGCACTTTCCCGAACGAAATCTGGGTGGTGACAATCCAGAAAAACGTCAAGTTGACTGGCAGTCTAATTCGAACAGATGACAGGGAAAACAGCAAGAACTGGGAACAGTCAAATCTACCTCAGCAGTTTACCGGAGGGAGGCAAAAAGTGACAATACTTGAAACTTATGGAGAAGCTCATTCGCATGAGTGAGCAGGAAAGACAGGGTTTGAAAATCTGTGCTGAGCCATCTGTTTTTTCGGGCCTGAAGTGTGCTCTTTACATTAATGAGCTGCTCTGAGCCTGGAATAGGTGACTGCACGATGAAAAGACACTACTTTACATGGACCTTTAGATAAGTAACAGCCAGTACCTAAATAACCTAAGTGCCTTCTAATGGTGGACTAGAAGCTATAGATATAATTATTTGATTATGTTAATTACTGGCTTCTTCTTCTCCTTTCAATATTTGGTGTAATATAAGGGGGAACATTTTTCAGAAAGCTCGGGGAACAGGGAATGGGGAAAAGAGCAGTCTTTGAGCTCTATGCTGCTTATGGGGGACATCCCTAAATTTTTTCTTTGGAGCTATCTACTCCTTTCCTCTGTTGATTTTGCCTTATTTAAAGGGGAACAGTTTACTGGCTCCTCGAAGGCCCCTAACAACAATGTTAAGGGATTCCCTTCAATTTTAGGGAGAGTTCAAATGCTCCAGGAGCAGTTTCTACTGGAAATTTTGAGTTTTTCATTTCTCTCCCCACATTTGGAAGTCCTAAAGATAATACAGCACAGAATATTACCAAAATCAGTATCTATATGTATATATATGTTTATGATTTATTGTTACTCATTACTGGACAGCTATCTTTCCAGATTAGTGGATATACCACATACACTAGCATTTTACAGTGGCAAATTACTGTTATATATGTGATAATAAGTTATTGTTGGTTGATAAGGGACAGTAGAAAAACTTTAGTTAGATTACAAAGCATCGGTCAGAGGACAGGATATATAAGACAGGATGGGACATTTTCTGGTGTAACCATTGTTAGGACATTCAGGAGACTTTATGGATCCTTATGGAGATCGGCGGAGGAGTTGTGGAGGGGAGAAATTGCAATAATCAGTAATACTTTACCAAATGAAAATCTAATATGGTATTAGAAACAACTAGGATACTATCATTAAATATTAATGGCATTAATCATCCCATAAAAAGAGCTAGACTACAACAGTACCTGAGGAAGCAGAACGTAGATTGCATCTATTTACAGGAGACACATTTGTCACAAGGTGAACATGTTAAGCTTGCTGCAGGTGGCAGACACACTGTTTTCTCTTCTTCCAGTAAGTCGGGGAAAAGGCGTGAAGTGGCAATTTTGATTCCAGCTACTACTCCATTTACTAAGGGGGAGGTATATTCAGATAATAATGGGTATTTTGTCATAGTACAAGGGTGTTTGTATGAGACTGAAGTAACAATGGCAGGTGTGTATCTGCCACCAGGAGCGTCTCCCTCATTACTGAGACAGTTCTTTAATAGACTGCTTGATAAGCAAAAGGGGGTAATACTGATAGGAGGTGACTTCAACTTAATAATGTCCTCGAAGAAAGACTCTACTTTTCCTAAATAGCATAGGTTTACTCCCACTCAAAAACTTTTAAAAACCCAGATACCTAAGATGGGTCTTACAGATGTATGGCGCCATTTCTTCCCCTCTGTGGAGGGACACACATTTGTCTCCCCTAGATATCACACATCAGCTAGAATAGATTATTTTTTTACATCTACAGAGCACTTGGGTATGATCCAAGATATATCCCTGGAAGCTTGCCTCCTCTCAGACCATACACCTCTCTTAATTAAGGTGGGATTAAACAAAACTTATAAAACAACCTTATGGAGATTGAATCTGTCTCTTTTTGAAGGATCCAGTGTTTAAGACCAGAATGCTACACAATATCACACAAACCCTACAGGAGAATACAGACCCTTCTATTTCAGCTACTATACTCTGGAAAACTCTGAAGGTTGTGATTAGAGGAGAGCTCATCTCTTACTCCTCCAGACTAAATAAACAGAGAGAATCCAGATACAAATTATTACAAGTTAAGTTGCAAGAATTACAGCAGGTGAGAGACCGAGGGGAACGAGTTACACAAATTGAGCTCAGACAAATCCAATCAGAATTATAATCCATTTTAGATTATAAAACGCAAATGTCTTTACTATATCTTAAAAGATTCTATTATGAGGGAGGCCCTAAAGGTGCCAGAAATTTAGCTAGGCATACTAGAGCATTTAAGCAGACTGCCACTATCACAAAGACTAGAGACCCCTTAACAAAACTCCTGCAGTTCTGAAAGTATTCCAGCAATATTACGCAGATTTGTACTCTGATCCCACACACCCCTCCCCAGAGGATATAAAAAAATTTTTGTCCCCCCTTAACTTTCCACACTTGTCTGAGTCCCAGCAGGCTTCACTTTTATGCCCTATCTCCACTATAGAGATCCAGAGAGCAGTTAAAAATTCTAAAACATTAAAAAGCCCTGGCCCAGACGGCTTTGGAGCCGAATGGAATAAGACATTTCTTTCAAAATTTATCCAACTGATGCAAAAGACTTTTTGGAGGTGCAGGATGGAGTCCCCCCACCCTCATGGTCATATGTGGCCATCTCAGCTATCCTGAAACCAGGTAAGGATCCATTAAATTTAGAGTCACAGACCCATCTCAGTTTTAAATAATGATTATAAGCTATATATGGCAATATGGGCACATAGGTTGGAGACTATATTACCTACCCTGATACATTCAGATCAGGCAGGATTTATGCGCATGCGTCAGACTGCAGATAATGTACAAAGAACAATCCATTTGATGGATCGTATGGCTAATCCAGCCACCCCCTTGGCTTTAGTCAGTTTAGATGACTGTAAGGCTTTTGACAGGGTGTCCTGGAGAGGTTTATGGGGAACATTAATGTCATTTGGGTTTCTGAGGGAATTTGTAAATTGGCTGGAGCAAATATATTTGGAACCAAGGGCTTATTTAAAACTTAATGGCAGTATCACACCTCATATCATGTTACAGTGAGGCACTAGACAGGGATGTCCCTTGTCCCCTTTGCTATTCGCCGTCTATATTGAGCCTTTGGCTATGATGCTTAGAAATTCAGAAAAAAAATCGAGGGCATTCGGGTGGGCAATCAATCTTGGAAGTTGGCTTTATATGCGGATGACATTTTATTGTCACTATTGGATCCAGAGTCCTCTATCCCAGCAATATGGGAGGTACTTGAGCAATTTGCTCAGTTCTCTGGATACAAAATTAATTCTTCTAAAACGGAGGTTCTCCCCTTCCATTTCTCCCCCTCGTGAACACCGAAAAGCAGTCTACCTCTGCGCTGGAACAGCATCAAGATAAAATATTTAGGTATACAGTTACCGAACCAGTTAATGCACCTCACTATGGTGAACTATGACCTCCTAACACAAAAAATAGAGTCTGATCTGCATCAGTGGTCCCAACTTCATTTATCATTATATTCTAGGGTGGATCTTATTAGGATGAATCCCCCATGGCTGCTATATCTTTTTCAGACCATACTGGTGATGCCAGATGGAATGTACTTTCCCTCCTGGAATAAGTCTTTGGCGAGATTTGTCTGGGCTGGGAAAAAAAACTCATATCAAGTGGTCCACATTAATGTTACCAAAAAATAAGGGAGGTTTAAATTTGCCTGATCTTCAGATGTATGCTTATGCCACTATGATAGCTAGAGTTTTTAATTGGAACAACCCAATGTATGACATTCCCTGGAAGAACCTGGAATTTAACCTTAATGGGGTGAGGGAGGGGGCGACCTTCTACAATTGATGTATAACCCAGTAAATAAAAGACCTAGACTTATTTATAGTACAAATTCTACTATACAGACTTGGAGGAAACTCATCCATTTAAGAGAGCTAGAACCAGTAGGTGCCTATCTTAATCTATTAAATTTCAGAATCCAATCTCTTACTCTGGAACAGGAGGGTACCTTGGCTCAATGGAGACAAAAGGGTTTTAAATTTATATTCCACTTGGTGGATGCCAGAGGGGTCCTCTCATTTACCAAACTCCAAGAAACTTACAATCTTTCACAACAAGACTTTCCAATATATACAAGCTTAAGAGAGGGTGTTGAATGGAGGGGACTAGCCTAGGCTCCTGGATCCCCCCCTTCATTGCTTGCCTTAGCTATGACCACAGGGAGAGGGCAGCTGTGGTCCCACTTTGTGGGACTAATATATAGGGGATTGAGGTAATTATTAAAAAATTCTACTCAGGGAATTCTGAATGCCTGGAATAAAGAGCTTTCACTCCAGGAATCAAAGGAGGATTGGGAAAAGTATACTAAATTCTCAATGGGACTTTTGGGAGCCCCCTATTGGTGAGAATTTGCCTGGAAAGCTAGAAATAAATTTTTCTATACACCAGCAAGGCTGGCCAAGTTCTCATCTGGGACGCCAAGCTATTGCTGGAGAGATTGTGGAGAAATATCTGTGGATCAGTTCCATGTTTTTTGGGCCTGCCCACAGTTAGCAGGTTTCTGGAGAGAGATTTTAGAGGCATTAAAAGAACTGGTAGATCTGGAAGCTGTATTGACCCCTGAGCTAGTATTACTCTTAGTTCTGCCAGAGGATCTCCCAATACCCAGAGGATCATTGTTAATCACTTCTATACTGGCAGCTAAAAAAGCAATTACTAGAAACTGGGAAAGAAGATGCCCCCAAACATTCAGAGCTGGTGGGGAATAATGGGAGAAATTTATGTATTAGAGAGATTAATAGCCAAAAGCACAGATAAATGGTCTGCCTTTGAGCTTAAATGGAGGAAATGGATTATATGTATTTCCTTAGATCCTACTTTTGTACCTTAAAAATATATTGACCCTGATGATGGTTTCTGTAAATGTCTTAGCGCTCATTATATGAACTGCTTTATAAATTATGTAAGTTGTCCTGAGCCCTTTGAATAATGTATTGCTACGTACCTGACTGATGTAATTATGTGCTGTTTTAACTTATATACTGTGAAAACTGTCCTATGGTTTTGTGAATGAAAATATAATAAATGCAAAGTATAAAAAAAAAAGAACGTTACAGGCAGAAAACTGCACATCCAAATAGTAATGTGAATGAACCTATGAGAGACCATATACATTTATCTGCTCATTTTATTGATAATCGTACTGACGAAACAAATGTGAAATTCAATTTTATATATCTACATATATTTATACAACCCCCATTTAAGATCAAACCTCTCAAGGAGAAAAGTTTGGAATGATCTCCCTACTTGGACAAAATGGAATGGATCAGATCACAATTAGAGGTCAGCATATATGGCCTAAGCATTCTGGCCAATGAATCCAATTATAAGACAACCGTAGGATGAGAATGTCAAGATCTTGGGGATCCTGTTAGTTTGTCTCCTTGTCAAAGTAAAAATTCAGACAAAGACTAAAAAGATCTCCTTCCCCCTAGAATGCAACATAGTGAGGATAACAAGAATCATCCTATGAATAACTTTCCTACACCTTTAAGTCTGGATATGCTAGAAGTCATTCAGAATCCAGATGTGGCAAACATCATGATTTTAGAGCAGTTGTACATCATATGCTGGGAACCATGATGCTGAAAGTTACAGCATTCAGAAATGAAGTAATGATCAAAGATCCTGTAAAAAATTGATCTATGATCATCCTAATTCAGTCAGACTCAACAGTAATTTCTCCTGCAGTCCAGGAATCAGGAGAACTTAACAGACAAATTTTCGTAAAGCAAGTGACTATATCAAAAATAAAATTAAAGAAATCTCTGTTGAAAATATAGAAGTACTGCACAATAATGAACATCATAACAATTAGGCATGGGCTACCCGCTGGGTAGCTGGGTTGGGCATTGTGGGTATTGCCTATTTTTGGCCAGGTAGAGTAGGTCGGGTAATGTACTCCCCTACCCGACAAAACAATGCAATTCTCGGGTTTGGTAATTTGACTTGGGTAATGAGTAAAGGGCTTGGAAACAGGCATTAAGGGCAGCATGTGGGGTCCTTCACAGAGCTACAGCAGAATATCAGAGCACATGACACTGGGCTGACACCTGACTGGTCAGTGGTGTCTGTGTTCTGTCTGCTGTGAGCTTGTGGTGCAGAATCCAGCCGGCAGTAGTCTGTCTGTTGTAGCTGTGGAAGCAGCTCCATGGGCACTCCGTCTGCAGCATAAATCACTGCCGTAGAGTCAACAACTTGTCTTTAAAAGTTGATCAATATGAAAAAAGTTAAAACCTACACTACAAAGAGAAAAGGGAGAAATAGTGGGGGACTGAGTAACAATCTCAGATGGGAGAGGGGGGTCAGCCTCAGTCATGGAGGTGGTGCTGGGGACTGGAGAGAGAACAAAGAAGGAGCAAGGTGGGGGAAAACACATAGACAAAATAGAAGGCACTGGGCAGGTGGTTAGAGATTGAAGTATATTACAGTGTTTGGTTTGTTAGGTGCACCTGAGCCCTGCCATTTATTACTGTCACATAGTAGTCAGCTACATTGGCTATCTCTGCAGCATAGTGAAAGCCTTTTATGGCTGTACAGGACACTGTTTGTTAGGTGCTCCTGAGCCTGTCACTTATTACTGTGATATAGCTACACTATCTGTCTCTATAGCATAGTCTTTTTACAGCTATATTACACTGTTTGTTAGGTGCCCTGAACCCTGCCATTTATTACTGTGGCATATCTACACCGTCTGTCTTTGCAGCATAGTGAAAGCCTTTTACAGCTGTATTATACTGTTTTTTAGGTGCCCTGAGCCCTGTCATTTATTACTGTGACATAGTCAGCTACACTGTCCATCTCTGCAGCATAGTGAAAGCCTTTTAAGGCTGTATTACACTATTTGTTAGGTGCCCTGAGCCCTGTCATCTATTAGTGTAACATAGCTATTTTGTTTGTCTCTGCAGCATAGTGAAAGCCTTTCATGGCTGTATTACACTGTTTGTTTGGTGCCCTGAGCCCTATCATTTATCACTGTGACATAGCTAAACAGTGGACTGGATATTCAAACTATGACATTCTGTGACGCAAGCCCTTGAGCTGTTCAAAAAAGTTGAGCAGGGGTGTGGCCGGGGCGATATTCAACGGAGTTGCGCTATTGAGCAACTCCTTTGAATATCACCTCCCGGCCACAGCCACTGTGCATGGTGCAATGGAACTTGTGCCACCACAAGTGGTCAGAATGGAGCATTCAGATGCGGTGGTGCAAGTTCCATTGCGCCATGCACAAATATCTGATATTCAAAAGGTGACATGCAAATGGGGCCATAATTTATGCAAGGCACACGGGGGGGCATTTGCATCTAATTACGGCCCCATTTGCATGCCATTAGCATGCAGGTGTGCCGATCCCCGACGACTTGCACCTGGCGCCCTGCCAGGCAGCAGCCATCAGGGACCGACGCCCCTGCAGCCTGATCGCGGGCATGATGTAAATCTCCCCCCGACTGGCCCAATCGTGGGCATAATGTAAAGACCCTCCTGACTGGCTCGATCACGGGCATAATGTAAAGAACCCGATCGGGCATAATGTAAAGAACCCCCAACTGGCCTGATCGCGAGCATAATGTAAAGACACCCCGACTAGCCCATTCGTGAGGCAGAACAGAAATGAACCCCTGCGACTAGCCCGATCGCGGGCAGAATGGAATTCAACCCCTCCCAAAGACCAATTTCCCTGGTGGTCCAGTGGACCGCGAAGCCTGATCGCGGGCATAAGAGTCAAACCCAACCACCCCCAAAGTCCAATTTCCCTGGTGGTCCAGTGGACCTCGAAGCCCGATCGCAGGCATAAGAGTCAAACCCACCCCCCCAAAGTCCAATTTCCCTGGTGGTCAGTGGCCTCACCCACCACCATGGACCCCCACCACCACGTTCCCCGTCCAGCGGTAGTGGCCTTCCACCACCTACCGCCCCACTGCCGCCGACTGACAGCTCAGTAAGGCTACGCCCATTGGTTCAGAGCAAGAGCCAATGGGCGTGCAGCCCATACCGTATAAGGCAGTCCAGATATGTGGAGCGGCGGGCAGCAGGTGGTGGGTGCTGCCGCCCGCTGGCTGACGGGGAGTGGGGTGGTGGGCTCCATGGGTGGGTGGGGTGGGGGCCACTGGACCACCAAGGAAATGGACTTTGGGGGTGGGTTTGACTCTTATGCCCGTGATTGGGCTTTGTGGTCCACTGGACCACCGGGAAAATGGACTTTGGGGGTTTGACTCTATGCCCGCGATCGGGCTTTTGTCCACTGGACCACCAGGGAAATTGGACTTTGGGGGTGGGTTTGACTCTTATGCCCGCTGCACAGCGTCCACTGGACCACCAGGATATTGGTCTTTAGAGGTTGAACCCGTTCGCCTGCGATCGGGCTAGTCGGGGGTTGAACTCTGTTCTGCCCGCGATTGGGCTAGTCGGGGGTTGAACTCCATTCTGCCCGTGATTGGGCTAGTCAGGGGTTGAACTCCATTCTGCCCGTGTCGGGCTAGTCGAGAGGTTCATTTACGTTATGCCCACTATCAGGCTAGTTGGGGAGTGTGTTCTGCCCACGATCGGGCTATGGGGTGGTTACTATTATGCCCACGATCGGCCTGCGGGGGGGGCACAGGGAACAAGTGGAGGGCCACCCACAGGTGGCAGCTGCTGTGTTGCGCCCTGCAATGCGGCAGTTCACCTGTGGGTGGCTCTCGACTTAATCGTTTTTTTTTGGGGCTCAAAGTTGTGCAGGCACAGGTAGGGGGTTGTGCCTTCACAACTCTGCACAGCCCAGCTGAATATCGGACTGTGCAGTTTATGCATGGTTCCTCCCCCTCCGGTTGAGCATGCCTTCATTAGCATTGTGCTGTTGCTCAGCATGGCTTGGGGGGCGCAACTGCCTCCTGCTGAATATCGCAGAATGGCGCAATTTTGACTTGCGTTGGTGCAACCCTATTGCGCATGGCGCAACCCTTTTGAATATCTGGGCCAGTGTGTCTCTGCAGCATAGTGAAATCCCTTTACGGCTGTATTACACTGTTTGTGAGCTGCTCCTGAGGCCTGAGCCCAGTCCTTGTTACTGTGACATTGTCAGCTAAACTGTCTGTCCAGCAGCTAGTGAAACAATATTCTTTTATGGCTTTATCTACTATGTCTTGTACTTCCAAGTCTAAATCTAATAAAAGGAAGCACAGTGCTGCTGAACGTGCAGCTGTTAATGATATGGACAATATGAATCATAGCACTAATGAAGAACATGGTGACTATAATAATAACATCACCAAGACTGTCACTAAATGCCCTGAACCAAAAAAGCATGTTAGTAATGAAATGACAGTAGAATAACGGAAATAACTGATTGGAGTTACTCATAGAGGTACTCAACATTTTGCCACAAGTGCCAGAAGACTTCCAGTTGCTGAAGCAGCATGCAAGTAAGCATTCTCCTCAAATATAAGCTCAGATGCTGAGGCAGTGAATGCTGATGGAGATGGTGGTGACAGTGGGGACTGGGAATGGGATAGCTCAGGCTGTGTTCCACATAATGATGACGGCACTTCCAGTTCTTCTGAATCTTGTGGCAATGAGGTTGGTAGTTTCGATGAGGGGGTAGGAGAGGATGCCATTGTAAGGCATGAGAGGCAAGTGCAGAAAAAAAATCATATGCTAAACATAAGAATAAGGAGATGAGTATGAAGGACAGCAATTCATCTCAACAAGGAAATGGCAGTGTCGGATTTCCTCCAGGTCCCTTGACTGTACTAGGAATGGTGCCAGGCACCATGACAAAAGGCAAAAAAAAAGGTCAGTCTTTAGTGTGGAATTTATGTTATATTGACCTAGCAGACAACTCTCAAGCTTATGCAGTCTGTGCAAAAAGAGCATGAGTCATGATGGCAAACCGACAAATTTTGGAATATCAGTAATGATGCGACATGCAAAGGCAACGCCCAACTGCGTGGGGAAGGGCAAGGGGCAATGTGGTTGACATGGGTGGCAGTGGAGGTGACCATAGTGACAATGAACTAGTACTAGTGAGTGACATTGAATCACTTGATGTGTCTTTGCAGTCTTCCCAGACAAACTTAGATTGTTTTCTGACACAATCAAGTACTGGAAAATCCTAAAGTAGTACTCCACATGTAAAAGACATAAAAAATACACTCTCCATCAAATTAAAAATATTTCATCATCTAACATTAAAAGAAAATGTTGCAAGGAGATCAACATTTACCTGCCAGCATCCAACATGACAGCTGTTAAATAGAGCCATCGAAGAGCTGTTGGCTGATTGTCAACTCACTGTTGCTTTTGCGGCTCAGAAAGGTTTCTTCAAGTTCATGAACTGGATTAAACCACGGTACACCATTCCCTGTTGAACACATTTCTCAAAAAAGGCTGTTCCACAATTTTATGACTTGATGAGTACTGCAGTCATTAATCAGTTGAAACTCTGAGGTGAAGCAGGTTCACATAACTATAGACCTGTTAGTTTGACCTCAGTGGTGGGGGAAATGATGGAATCACTTCTGAAAGAAAGAATTTTTGAGTACCTAGAGGCCAGCGGGGCACAGGACCCAAAGCAGCGTGGATTCACAGCAGGAAGGTCATGTCAGACGAATCTAATCGATTTCTTTGACTGGGTGACCAAAGTAATAGACGGGGGGCTGTGGATATGGCCTACCTAGACTTTAGCAAGGCATTTGACACAGTCCCGCACAAAAGATTAATAATCAAGTTAGCCAGCCTGGGAGTGGGTCCCAGGGTAGTAACCTGGGTAGCAAACTGGCTGCACAACAGGGCACAGAAGGTAATAGTGAATGGAACACATTCCAAAGAAAGGGAGGTTACTAGTGGAGTACTTCAGGGCTCGGTACTGGGTCCAGTCCTCTTTAACGTCTTTATAGGTGACATTGCAGAGGGTCTGGAAGGAAAGGTATGCCTCTTTGCAGATGACACAAAGATCTGTAACAGAGTTGATACACAAGGGGGGGGTAGAAAGGATGAGAAGGGACTTGGCAAGGTTGGAGGAATGGTCAGACATATGACAACTTAGATTCAATGCAAAGAAGCGCAAAGTAATGCACTTGGGAAATAAAAATCCAGGAGAAGAGTACACAATAGCAGGGAGGTACTAACAACAATAATAATGGAAAGGGACCTGGGGGTAGTCATATCAGATGACATAAAGGTGGGTAAGCAATGTAAGAAGTCGGTAAAGAGAGCCAGGGGGATATTGGGATGTATAGGGAGGGGCATCACAAGTAGAAAAAGGGAAGTGGTTATCCCTCTGTACAGACAGTTGGTGAAACCCCATGTGGAGTATTGCATGCAGTTTTGGAGACCTCATCTATGCAAGGACATAGACAGGATGGAAGCAGTCCAGAGGAGGGCAACTAAAATGGTGCAGGTGTGAAATAAGTAAGGCACATCCCCTGAAAGGCTATTCACAACCAGTTTTTTTCTACAGTTGCAGAAAAAATGTTACACCCAGTGGAATGAGGTGTAACTCTCCCTCAGCAAATTGCAGTAGTGCCCCAACAACTGGAATCAATTAAGGTGGAGGTGAGGCACAGGTAACAGCATTCCAGTGAGCATAGCAGTGGGTGATGTTACAGCAACAACAGCACACATTGCCATGATATGGCAACAAGCAACAACCACCAGACCCAGTGCAGCCCATGATAGAGCCCCACAGGCAGTACAGCCTGACCAGCCTGGGGCGAATGCTACCCCTGCAGGCAACAGGAGCACCCCAGTGAGGGATGATCAGCAGTGACAGTCAGCCACTGTGGTGCCATGGTTTTGCTGGTACCTGTGGGGCTACAGTGGTCCCAGTTGAGGGACTTTTAGTTGATCTCTTTGTGGGTGCTTTCAGCTTCATGCTTTGGCAGCAATGTTAAAGTCTGCTGCTCCAGCTAATTAGGTTCACTGTTGCTGTGCCTCCTAAGCTATTTCTGCAGCTGCAGATCCACAGTTGAGGATTTTCAGCACTTGCTCAATTTTCGCAGCTGCTGAATTTCCGTAGCTGCCGGGGATTTTACGGAATTCCGCACCTGCTCAAAATTTCTTTATGAATATCCCACAACTGCGCTTCTGCAGTGCTGCAGGCCTTTTTCCCACAGCTGAGGGAATTTTGGCTTTCTTTGTGAATCCTGTCCATTGTGTCTTGGAGAGATCTTCTGCTAACCAAATGTGGCATTGCCCCACCAAAATCATTAACTCATCAGAGTGCACCTCTGGCACAGGCAATAGCCCATCTATAAATTCTTCACAATCACTAGTGTCATCAGCGAGGAAAAGGACATCTACAGCTACTTCACAGGCATCCTATGTTCAGGGACAGAAAGATAAATTAATTCTGTTGTCATCTGCAACAACATGGACTAATATCCTGTAATGAACATGCAACTGGTTCATCTGCCAGACTGGTAACTGTCTCACACAGCACAATGATCCAGGAGTATTTCACAGACCAAACTGTGACTGGTCTCAAGGAATATCTATTACTCCACTGGAAACAAAAGAGAACAATATGGCCAGATCTAGCAACTCTTGCAATAATGTACCTCAGTTGTCCACCTTCAAACATATATTCAGAATGCATATTTAGTGCAACTGAAGGAATAGTCACTGACCAAAGAACACTGACTACTAAGTCATGTAAATGTGGAATGGCTTACATTTCTCAAAATGAATGCTGCCAATTTTCCAATTGTCCCAAACACTGAATTATGCAATTCTAACCCTGAACATGAACAACAGCCTACAAACGATGATACTGAATATGATGACTAGGTCGTGTATGAAACAAATAGAAAATCCTGTGTGGAGTGGCATACCCCCTCCAGTCCCAATCTGTGTTTGAACTAAAACAGTATCCCTGGTCTTAATGGTACACACCTCCCTCCCCATTCCACATCTGAATTAAAACAGCATCCCTGGTGTTAATGGTACCTACCTCATCAATGTCCACTATGGGTATAACTTTTTGGAAACTGCAGCAGGCTCAAGCAGAGCAGCTGTGCATCTCATACCTACCTCAGCAATGTCTGCCATAGGTATAATTTTTGGAAACAGCAGCAGGCTTGCTAAGAGTAGCTGCTCTTGTGCCTGCCTCAGCAATGCCCACCATGAGTATAACTTTTTGGAAACAGCAGCAGGCTCACAAATAGCACCTGAACCTCTTATACCTGCCTCATAAATGACAAGGCTTGGGGCACCTAAAAACAGTGCAATTGTATTTAGCCTACAGTCAAAAAAAATGTCTTTCACATTTTTGTTATGGTCAGGGTAGGGTAATATGGTAGTAGAAATGGGTAGTAAGTACTAGACCTGAACTGACTACCCATCTTTCATTAGGGTATTTTTAGGGTAATTTCAGGTAGTTTGGATTATTTTGGGTATTGTTTTGGGTTGGGTATTTCAGTACCCTCCGATGCCTAATGACAATGGACAATCAAAGCATGAATGAGGATAATGTTCAGAAAAGAAATCAAAGAAAAACGGTAAAAAGAAAAAAATGAGTAACACTATTTTTAATTATCTAGCTCAAATTACTTATCCAGATCCACAAATAAAATCCATAATACTGGTGATCAACCAAAGGGACCGGGAGGAAGAATGCACAGGCCCCTGACCGGAGCAAAGTGACAGTATTAATGTAGAGAAATGTCTCTGAGGAAGAGTAAATGTCCAAGGAAAGGAGATGACACAGCTCAGTTCCTATTTAAGTATTCCTCTTTTCTGATGTACATTCCACCTAAAATACCTGTCAACATTTTGTGGGGTTTACCCACATTTTATCAAGGCTTATTCAGTGATATCCTTTCATGGTAATTCAGTTGTATTCAATGATGAAGATCACATTGCTTTACAAGCCTTCTAATGATTAAATGCTTTTGTCTGAAAACTTCCAAGAGTAAGATTATCAATGCAACTTCATTGGGGATAAATGTTTCTTGCTATGGTGGCACTGCTTCCTGCACCTCTAACAGGACACTAAAGCAATAGGACCTCTAAACGGAGTCTGACAACATAGACAGCAATTAATATCTGAGGCCCCAATATACAGTTTGGATGGGAAAGTAACTATTAAACATTCAAAAAATAATAGTAGTATCATGATAGAGTATACAAACTCTGACATCTCTGAACAGTCCTTCCCTATTGTGTTCCCCTTCAGTTGGAATGAAACTGTTCTAATTATCTGTGGCCTAAATAAAAAGCCCACAGAGACTCAGTCATCACTAGCAAATATGATACTATCAATGCAATGTAATATGACATCAGGGGAGCTCCAAAAGGAAAATGTATTAAGCATACATACAGTAGGTACAGATGATTTTGTGATTCAGGATAGAATACCAGTACCATCAATTCTTATATGCTTGCATTGATATACACAAGACAGCCAAGGAGTATTACTTTTTGCAAATTGTTATACGCAAACCAATTAAAATGTCAGAAATAATGCTGAACACCCAAGCAATTCAGGATATATACCATACATCAATAGAACATTTATTGAAGGTAACTGAAAATTACAATAGAAAGAACAACAGATGGGAGTCAGTATGAACCAACCAATCTCTGAATTTTTGGCCTGGGGAAAAAAAATCAACATGGCAACAGGATGCACTTAATGAAAAACAAGGCTTAATATCTTACAAAGTGTTTTAGAGGTAGATTTGGGCTTTTAAGGTTTAAGATATGTCACAAGGTACATGGGTGTAAATAATGTACAGTAAGTCAAACTGGCATGCAGATCGCTAATAGTGAGTTAGCTAAACTGATTTTGAAGGAATCATTGAAATTTGACCAATGAGGGATTTTGATTGTAGATTTTGAGGAGATGAGAATATAAGAATTCAGTCAGCTGAGGATAAACAACAGGTCACAACAATCATCCACACTTGTAACAGATATGGGATTTTAAATCAGGTAAGCTGACCATATGAATTGGCCCCTATGGAGACATTTAAAATTGACTCCTGCTTTGTATCCTGGTTTCTCTATTTTATCTTGGAATATTGGGGGCCTAACGAGTAAATTAGCAGATACAAATTTTAAAGACTTCTTAGGTCTTTAAGATCTAGTGGTTCTACAGGAATCCTGGCTTTTGGACACTAAAATTGTGATAAAACTATTGTGCCTATACTATACTGACAATAAGAAAACATACGAAGGCTTGCCCCATTAAAGGCCTTATGATAATTAACAAACTAAATCAAGCACTCAAGATGCCTCTAATGGCTAATGCAACAGAGGATTTCAAATTCAATCAATGAATCAAACTTCTTTTTAGTATAGCGCATTTCTGATTATGACTCAGTGTACCTCACAACAATACTTCTAAAACAATTTAAAGTACAATATAAATGCACAAAAAATACACACACAAATAAATAAACACATTAATTGTCAGTTAAAACTTTTGCTAACTTCCTAAGAATGCCTGTCAGAATAAAAAGGTCTTTAGCTCCCGTTTAAATATATCCACCATGGTACTGTCTCGGATCAGGCGAGGGAGAAGGTTCCATAGGATTGGGACTGTGAATGAAAAAGTAAGGGACCTGATGTCTTCAGATAAATCCTGGGAACTTCTAACAATCCCTCATCAGTGGAGCAAAGAGAGTGGGTGGACCAGTAGGGATGCAGAAGGTCTTGCAGGTAACTGGGCCCCTGACAATGTAGGGCCTTGTAGGTCACCATACCTACCTTGAAGGAAATCCACCACCTAACCAACAGCCAGTACAGCACAGGTGTAACATGACATGGCCTGGGTAGACCAGTGAACAACCTGGCCCCTGCAGGTGGCACAGATCTACCCCTTCCAGCCCCTGGTACACAGCATTGCAGTAATCTAGGTGTGAGGTCACAAAGGCGTGGACCAGTGTCAGCTGGGGGTATCAGATGCTTAACCCTGGCAATGTTTCTCAGATGGTAAAAAGAGGTCTTAACCATGGCCAACACTTGTGATCTAAGTGGCAGGCCGCAGCCCAAAACAATGTCAAGATTCCTCACCCAATCAGAGGTAAGCAACTGGGAGTCCCCAAGTCTCAGCCCTGAGACTTGACCAGATTGTACCCTCACCCCCTGGTAACCAGATTCCAGCACCAGTACCTCAGTCTTATCCAGATCCAACCTCAACCAGTTCACCATCATCCAGTCTTGGATCTCAGCAAGGCAGGTGTTCAATACTGAGACTGTCTCCTGCTGCTCGGGTGCAAAGGACATGTAGAGCTGAGTATCATTTGCATAGCAGTGAAAACTCAGCCCATACCACCTTATAATGTCCCCTAGCGGTAGTACGTACACCGCCAAAAACATGTGGGACAAGACAGAGCCCTGTGGGACCCCACATGGCAGGGGCATGGGTCCTGAAGAATAAATCCCAGACACCACACACTGTGACCTGCTAGTGAGGAAAGATTTAAACCAGTTGAGGACTGTACCAGCCAGTCCACAACAAACCCGCAGGTACTCCATCAGTACTCCATGGTCCATGGTGTCAAACGCTGCCGAGTGATTGAGGAGAACAAGGATGGAATGTCTCCCCCTATCCCTCGCTGCCAGAAGATAATTCAGCACCTGAACCAGGGCAGTCTCGGTACTATGCCTTTCCAGAAACCTGACTGAAGAGGCTTGTAGATGTCATTGGTTGTTAAATAGGTCTCCAGTTGAGTGGCTACCACCTTCTCAATAACCTTCCCCACAAAGGGAAGGTTAGAGACAGGTCTGTAGTTTGCCAGACAGTCTGCATCTAGTGAAGGTTTTTACAGGAGAGGCCTTACAACTGCCTCCTTCAGGGGCCCAGAAAAGACCCTCATCACCAGATAGCATCGGACTATCTCGGCTAGGACAGGACCTATGGCCTCAACACACCCCACAAGGTGGTGCATTGGTTCTGGATCCAAATTACAGTAGGTTGGCCATAACTCCCAGATAACCCTCACCACATCTATGCCTGCTACCTGGTCGAAGTTGAACAAGACAGACTGAATGCCTGTGACCTCAAGCCCACCACCGCAATGCCCATTTGAGGGCGTTGACTGGATTTCTGATCTGATGGAGGTAATCTTATCAGCAAAGAACAGAGCAAACTCATCATATCTTGACTGAAAAGGCTCCCCCACACTGAAGACAGGCTGGATTACAGAACCTGTCCACAGTGAGGAAGAGCTGAGACAGTCTGTTAATTGTTGCAGCAATCTCCTTGGACAGGAACTCTGCCTTCTTACAGGAGATTACTGATTGATAGTCTGTATAATGGACCAACAATATAAGCTTGTCCTCCCCCAAACCAGTTCTCCACCAGCACTACTCCAACATTTGTCCCCTCCTCCTCATCTCCCTGAGAGTCCCTTCAAACCAAGGGGACATCTGGTGTGAGGTGAGGTTTCAAACATGGACAGGTGCGATAAGAGTCAAGAGTCTCAGCAATAACCCTATTATAGGTCAGAACCAGTTCACCCAGCTCCTCGCACGCACTCATCGGACCTGATAAATCTAGCACTGCCATCAGACCCTGTGGGGTCAAACCCCTTATAGGGCAGTACTGGACCATCTCTGTAGGGGAATATCTATCTGGGGGGCCTCGAATGAGAACCTTGCAACCTGACCAGGTGACCGTCTCCACCATAAGGTTGAAGACCTCCATTCCCAGAAGGAAGACAAAGTCCAACTAATGGTCATGTATATGGGTTGCACAGGTAACAACCTGTGTCAGGCCCAAAGAACACATTAGTTGGAGGAAGTCTTGACCAAACTGCAAGAGTTCATCATTGATCCAGGCATTGAAGTCACCCAGAATAATCCATCTGGGTGACTCCAATAACATTTCAACGACCAAGTCTGTGACTTCCTGCAGGAATTCCTTCCCATCCCCCGGAGGACGGTAGATGAGAAGGATCCTGCAACCTGCACCTGCACATCCTTGAACAGCCACACATTCAAAGGGTCTTGTTGTTCCTACTAGGAAGGCTGTGAGGCTCAAGTCTGACTTGAAACAAATTATCACACACCCACCCCTACAATCCTTTCTTGGGCAGTGTACCACCGAGTACCAGGCCGGAACAGCTGATTCCAAAACTGGGCCGTCATTCTTATCCAGCCAGGTCTCAGTGATGCTTGCCAGATCAGATGTTGCAACAAGATCGGCAATAACTGCCATCTTGTTTTTAATAGATCTGGCATTGCACAACACTGCCTGAGAATTTGGAGGAGAACATTGGACTGTCTATTGGACGTGTAACAGTGGGTGAGGCATCTGGCATTGAGGGAAGGGGGGAGGGATAAGTAGAGACAGCAGTGGTGTGTACAAGGGGGGTACTCCAGGGCAAACTGCAGAAGAGTGAAAAGGGGGGTCCAGTCTGGTCAGGGTGGACTAATCAAAAGACGGTCATAGCTCTCCTACTTCTCTTAACTTGTGCACTCCCAATGATCACCCATGAGCCTCTTATTGGCCAGAGCACACTGTACAAGAAATGAAGCCAGAGAGTGGTTTCCCCATAAGACAGAGAGAAAGCAAGGGGACCTCAGCTCAGTATGGCATGGCAAAATGTACAATATGAAGCTTTTTCCTGCCCAATAAGTGGGTCACCTTGTAGTGGTGGTCAGGCTGAACATAATTCAGCTGAATGATGACACCAAGAACCTCTACCATGTTAAAATGATGGAAAAAAATCAAGCAAGACAATTGATAGATTTGAATGAACTGCATGCTTTAAAGCAGCTTTGGGGGAGCACTGGTATTATAACTGTTTGCTTTTGTTTGGTCACACACCAGGTGCACCACTGTAAACTTTAAAAAAATTAAGATAGATTTTTATAAAAAAATCTTTCTGTATTGGACAGGGTTGAGCTTGCTAAACCCTTAATATTGAATTACATAAAACCTGCCCTTCTGGAAAGAACTAAGAAAGGCCTTGGTCTGTACAGTAACCTGCAAACTGCAAGACGAAACAGGTCTGGAGGATACAGAACTCAAGGAATCTTATAATCTCCAGCTGTAGAAGGCTGAAACTGAGCTATAAACTGCAAGATATAGGATCAGTAAAAAAATAAGGTCTCTGTTTTATAAAAGAATGTTTCATGACCTGTTAGTAAAAATAAGAAGGAATTGATTAGTAATTGAGCACACATGTGCAAGGCAGTTGTAAAGGTACAAGATGCTCAGAAGAAGAGTATTAGTAGCCTGGTGGTCTGGGGAAGAGAACACTGGATTATCAAGCGAATACCAGTGATTGGAAATCAATGTCCGTCTAGAGTAGAATCACTCCTAAACAGGAAGATAAAAGAGAGAGTGAGATCTGGGTAACAGTATGCACAGTATTATGACAGAAAGGAGTATCCATCTTAATGTACTCCAGCCAAGAACTCTGGCAGAAGGCACCAGGAAGGGCAGTATGACTTTAGGAGCCATGCATGCAGATGCATGGATTGTAGGTACGATGGACTAGGGATTCCTTGGCTTGAGTCAGTAGGGCTTTACTAAGGGGTAGGTGAACTAAATGAATGAATGCACCTATATTTAATGTGTGGGTTATTTAGTGTTGATGTCATTTTATATTGTATTCTAGTGAGTTTGTATTTCTTGTATTTATGGTGTATGGTTTTATAACTTGTCGCTTGTGAAAATGGGCAATTTCCCTTATCAGCTAATAAGTATAAAAAATAAAAATGAAAAAGCCAAGTGCAGTAGAAGTGGGAACCAAATGTGTCAGGGCCAGAAGGTAACACCAGTAAGAGGGTAGCATGCTCAGCCTTTAGTTTAAGCACAATTTTCTGAATTAAAGGTATCGTAGGAGATGCATAAAGAAACTCCCCCTGACCAAGATCTGGACAGTGCATCTCGCAGGAAAACTCCTGCGCTGGGAGTGATCAAGCAAAAGTAAGGCAGTTTTGCATTGTGTGGAGATGCAAACAGGTCCACCTCTAGCTGACCCCATCTTCTGAATAGGTTGTAAACTACAGAGGTCAGTAGTTCCCACTCATGCTCCTGGCAAAGGGACAGACTTTGTCCGTGAAGTTGTGTGGTATACCAGGAAGAAACACGGCTGATATTTGAAGGCCATGAGGTTTTGCCCGTTACCAGACTTTCATAACTTCCCTGCAGAGGGGGTAAAACTGAGCGCCCCTTTGCCTGTTGATATAGTGCATTATGCTGACATTGTCCATTTTTACCAAGAAAGGGCCCAGGCTGAGTTGTTTTGCAAAGGCCTGGAGACCAGAAAGGGCTGCTCTGATTTTCCAAAACATTAATATGGAGAACTTTCTATGTTTGTCCAGGATCCCTAGGACATGTCATGACCCAGATGGGCACCCCAGCCTGACACAGAGGTGGTTGTGACCAGAATCTATATTGGGGGTGAGGAAAAGAAAGAAGTACCCTGCAAGTGGTGCAGGCAGTCCATCCACCACTGAAAGGTTTGGTGTAAAGCCCTTCTCTTCTGATGGTAGCTGCTACCACCCTGAGCCAGTCTTTTAGTTGCTGCAGCAATCTCCACCCCCAAATATCTGGTAAAGATTTGTGGTGTTGAGAAGAGGCCAAAAGGCAAAACTAAACTGTTAATGCACCCCCGGCAGTGTAAAGCAGCGGTATTGTCTATCGACGTGTCTGATTTTCACATAAAGAGAAGCATCTTTCATTTCAATGGCACAGAGCCAATCCCCTTGCTGTAGCATGGGGATGAGAGCCTGAAGTGACATCATGTAAAACTTTTTTGATGTCTATGAATTTGGTCAGGTCTTGCGGATCCAAAATGGGCCTTATGTCACCTGTCTATTTTCGAATAAAAAAATACCTGGAATAGAACCCTCTGTTCTGTTCCTCTACTAAAACAGGTTTGATAGCCCTTCTGTCATGAAGTGAACATACTTCCTCCCATAGAAGGGACAAGTGTTCTGGAGGAAAAGAAGCAGGAGGAGAGGTGTGTACCAGACAGGCAGACAAGAATTCTAGAGCATACCTCTTCTCTGCAATTTTTAGGACCTATTTGTCCATTGTGAGTTCCTTCCATTTAGATAAATGTAAGGAGATCCTGCCCCCAACTTGTACCCTCAGGGACAATGGTGGAGTATAGGAAAAAGAGTTCAAGGTATGAGAGTCCTCTCTGGAAGAACATGCTTGGGACAGGAGATTAGTGCTCAAAAAATCAGAAACACCAATAGGTGACCCAGGGCCAGGCCTAGAAGGCTGTCAGTTTGTCAAGTATCAGAAAACTAATTCTGAGATATCTGAATATTCAGGTAGTACAAACCACACACCTGGGAAGTGTTCCAGGACAGGCCCAATGATATAAAGGTGATAGGAATATGGGCTATAACATCTAGTCAGTTTTGTCCTGGTTCAGAAGGCCAGTTACCCAATACAACAATGACCCTGGGGATGTCCTGAATAGCCTGGTATTCAGGAACAGTGTCTGAGGAGCAACCAAAGTTACAATAGAGGTTGCTCAGCACAGCTTATGCACAACTTACAAGTCCAGTCAGGTGCTAGGAACACAGCTTTAGTATGTCTCCAAATATAAAATGCCTCCTCCTCCTGCCAAGTCTGGTATACAACAGGCATCACCATGGGAGGTGAAGGTTCAACTTCCAAAAACTCCAATAAATCTCTGGAACTCTCTCCTTCCCCCTTGACACCCAGGACCTCACTGAGGTGTCTAAAGAAGAAAACCTGGGGTCCAGGATGACAGTGTTAGGTGCCCTATAGCCAGAGAGGGTAGGGCTGGAGTGTAGATCTACTGTATAAAGATTACCTTCTCCATCTGTATCCTCCAAGACCCTTTCTGTATCCAGAATATTAGGATAAAAATAAATCTTGTTGACATCTCAAGTGACAACAGAGGACATTAATAAAGCTGGTGACAGGATCCTGAGACATGCTGCCACATCACATTGATGATGAGAGTCTGAACCTGGAAGGCCTAGTTGATGAGACAGTAGGTGCTGACAGCAGTGTATGTCATAACAGTAATTGGCAAAGTACTCTGTTCAAGAATGATGCTAGCCCAGCCTGAAAGTCGATGACACCCATGGAGGGGTTCATGACTACAGTTGTCAATGGGTTGCAATCAATCAATGAAGGCAGCATACTGTCCATAGTAGGTATGACAGTGCCAGAGTCAAGCCCCGACCTTGGTGTTGTGAGGATGGTCAGGGGGCTATAGTCGATGCCACCGGAGTGGTTGACAATGAAATGATTTGCCATTCTTCCAGGGAGATCTCAGTGGTTCTGCTGATATTATTGGTGATATTGTAGCCAACTGTCCGGGATGGCAATTACTGGCAATGTTGGATCGGATACAGAAGCTGGCTTGAGATCAGTTGCCTAGCCGAAGAAGCCATTACTTATTCTTGTTTTGAAGGAATTGTTTCCAGAATAAGGCCTATGAGTGATATCGGTAGGTCTTGCAGGTCCTGACGCTAAGCGGAGATAATTCTACTAAAACATTTTGTAAAAGCCAGTGACATGATGGTGTTAAGTATGATGTTGAATAGGTTGTGTCATAATAAAGTAGAAAACTAAAAGACTGTAGAAATGATAGTGTTGTTTCTCTGCAGGTCCCACAAACAGTCAATAGTGGAAGAAAGAACTAAGGAGCAGTGGGGCCACCCACAATTATGCAGATGCCGACATTGCATGTCATCATGGGCAGCCCCAGCTAGCAAATGTTTCCAAGTGGTCCTGATGACGATGGTTTACAGTTCAAAAGGTGTGGCCCAGTGAAGGAGATATTGTCTATGAAGATCTATTTTTACATGTGAGTAACCTGTATTTCTAATATTGTGGATTCAGATTACTATCCACTCTGGCAGATTTCTAGTAGTTCTCCAAGAGGAGGGGGCAAGGTGTGCACCCATATTTAGCAATGAGAGACTGGAAGGCTGAGCCCCAAAAGCAGCATCATGAGGATTCAGAACACTGACGACTAGTGGAATGTGCATGTGTGTGCTTTAGCCGAGGTTGCAGCCTTGCATATCTCCTCAACAGAGATATCCCTGGAAGCAGCCACAGAGGCAGAGGTATGTCTGGTTGAATGAGTCCTTAGCCACATGGGATCTCCTTATCAGCTAACCCATAGCAGAGGTTGATGCAGAATGTGATCCACCTGGCAATTGTTTGCCAGTCTGCAAAGCGCAGCTTCAGTGTACATAACAAACAGCTGGTGAGCCTCACCAAATTCCCACTGTGCACTTCTTACAACAGGATAGCACCCTCTGCATGTCCAGGGTGTGAAGCCTGCAATCAGCATCCAAGGTCGGGTTATTAACATAAACTGGAGATTAATCACCTGATTAAGGTGGAACTCTGACAAAATTTTTGGGAGGAATTTTCCATGGGGTGAAGGATGACTTTGTCCTTGTGGAAGACCCAGTAGGGAGACTCCACCAAGAGCACTTGTAACTCACTCACTCATCTAACAGATGTAATTGCCACCATGAATGCAGTCTTCCATGACAAGTGTGACATCACACACTTGTGCATAGGCTCGAATGGCTTGCCCATGAGCACCACCAGCACCAGCAGTAAATCCCACAGAGGCAGTGGTTAACACATCGGAGAGGACAAGTGGTCCAGTCCTTTGAAAAAGAGCCCAACCACCTTCTCCTGTAGCACCTTCGGCATATCAACTGCACCTGGTATACAGAGCTGGCTACCGGGTGCACCATTACAGAGAGTGGACTGCTGCTTTGACTTTGGGATTACATCACAGAGCTGCTGCTGTTTGGTTTCAATTCAGGATTCTCTTTACACAGAGTGGACTGCTGCTCTGACTTTGGGATTAAAAAATTCCCACCGTCCCACCCCACACCACCTCCATTAATTAAACAGGTTGATTGGAGCTCCTCCCAGGGGTAGCTACCAAGTAGTCTCTGGTGGGGGTATTGAATGTGCTTAATAGCATATATCTACAGTGTCTTCCTATATGTTTGTACATTGCCTAGTTGATTCATAATGTAATCTTTTAGGGTGTATGATGGGGTTTGCTATTTTAACTTATGTTGATCTGGGTTACATATGTTTCTTACAGTAACTAGAGGAGGAATGTGATATTTTATTAATAATATTATTATTATTGTAGGGTCTAAGGGTGGAGTTGATTTATTTTTTTGTGGGTGTGGGTTTTTAATGGTTCCTAGTTATTAGGGTTTTTGGGAGGCATTGCTAGTGTACCTCATATTGACGTGAGTACACAGTTGTAATCTTGCTGGGTATAATGGTGATTAAGTTATTTCACTGTTGGGTAGTATATTAGGAAAGAGTAGGAACCTTAAGGAAATTTAAGTTGATATAGCAAGGAATCAAACTGGTTGAGGGGTCCAAAAGAAACAAGGAAGCTATTATTTAAGTAACGTAGGGGATGTTTGGAAATATGGGTAGGGGATGTGGAGAAGACTACATTTGGGGGGGCACTGGCCAACATGGAGGTGATTGGTGGCAGAGGGAGAGGAGAGGGTACAGGGGAAAGCAGGCCATCAGTGGTACAAGGAAGGAGAGATCAGTGGGTTGTAATGGATGTGGGGTGGCTATCTGGATGGACATATTATGGCAGCTGAGGTGTTGTCCAATTTGCCATAGACTGAAAAGCTTGGAGGCAGAAGTACAGCAGCTTGCTATGGAGGTGGAGATGGTGGGGGGGATGGAGGGGGAGAATGGGACTGGGATGGCCTATTCCAGGGTCCAATATGAAACCTGGACCAGGGAGTAGTATAAATACTGCACATAGGGAATGGAGGAGGCTGGGGTACAGTGCCAACATGAACAGGGAGGCTGGCAGCAAAGGGAAACCTCAGGTTAGGAGGACTGAACCATGGCACCAAGGTGTAGTGAATACAGAGAATAGGCTTGAGGTAATGTCTTCTATGGTGGGTGAGGAGGGTATGGATATTTGAAGGTGGGATGGAAGAGTTACGGGTAGTAAACAACCAGGGGATTGCTCCCAGATGGAGGATATGTGGATAGTTTTGGGTGAGAAGGGTCAGGGTGAAAGTGAGAGCATGAGGAGTATAGTGGAGCAGCTACACAAGAAGACTGGGTCCAGAGTGCAGGGGAAGGGTGATTTGGCGGTAGGGGTACTCTGACGGAGAAGGAGGATGATTTTAATACAGGGGATATAAGGGGAGCGGACTTAACAAGGGTTGAGACTGGAGTGAGCATGGTGGGCATAGTTAGTGAAGGTGGATAGTCAGCGCGGGTGAAGAGATAGAGGGAGTGTAGAAGGGAAAGGTATTGATGAGGGTGGTATACTAGTACTTGGGGATTCCATACTAAAAGGGATCAGATGGGGGAGTAAAGGGGAATGACATAGTAGAACATGGATAGAGTCAGTACCTGGGTTGACAGTGGATAGGGAAGGAGAAGCTATTCTCAAATGTGCAAGCAGGGGAAGGCACAAACTACATGTTGTGGTTCACGTGGGCATGAACAACTTAGCAGGTGAAACAGTAGAGGCGGTAATAGCAAGGTTCAAGGAGCTAGGGAAGTTGTGTGAGGAGGCTGGGGGTTATGTAGCCTTCTCTGAGGTTCTACCAGTGACTAGGGCTAGCACGGTGAGGAAGAAAAGGACAGAGGAGTTTAATAACTGGCTTAGAGAATGGAGTCAATCCAAGGGATATGGGTTAGTGAGTAACTGGGGTAAGGTTTGGGATAGTAAAGAGTTGTAAGCAGGGGAAAGGTTACATTTAGGCGGAGAAGTGCAAGAGGTCTTAACATAGAAACATAGAATTTGACGGCAGATAAGGACCGCTTGGCCCACCCAGTCTGCCCATTTCCCTAACTAATGGATAAGCTGCAGATCCTAGTTAATCAGCAGCCTACTTCTTCCTACCCCCAACCCCTAGAATTGCCTTATGACTGTCCCATGCATGCTTGAATTCCACCACTGTTTTTGACTCCACAACCTCCTCCGGAAGGCCGTTCCATGCATCCACAACCCTCTCTGTGAAAAATACTTCCTTAAATTACCTCTGAGCCACCCACCTCCATCTTCAAATTGTGCCCCTTGTTCTTGCACACCTCTTTTTGAAAGATGCTACCCTCTTGGACTTTGTTGATTCCCTTGGAGGTACTTGAAAGTTTCTATCATGTCCTCCTCTCCCTCCTTTCCTCGAGGCTATACATATTAAGCTCCTTAAGTCTCCCTTCATATGTCTTCAGTGCAGACCCTGCACCATTTAATGCCCTCCTCCGGACAGCTTCCATCCTGTCTATGTCTTTGGAGATTGGGTCTCCAGAACTGCCACGCAGAGGATAATAACTTCCTGCTTTCTACTGGTGATGCCTCTCCCTATGCATCCCAGTATCCCCCAACCCTCCTTGCTGCCCTTTCACATTGCTTGCCCACCTTTAGGTCATCTGATATGACTACCCCCAGGTCCCTTTCCATTTTTGTTGTTGTTAGTATCTCACCCCCCATTGTGTACTCTTCCCCTGGGTTTCTGTTTCTCAGGTGCATTACCTTGCACTTCTTAGCACTGAATCTAAGCTGCCATACATTTGACCATTCCTCTAACCTTGCCAAGTCCCTTCTCATCCTTTCCACCCCACCTTGTGCATCAACTCTGTTGCAGATCTTTGTGTCATCTGCAAAGAGACATACTTTTCCTTCAAATCCTTCTGCAATGTCACTTATAAAGACATTGAAGAGGACCGGTCCTAATACTGAACCCTGTGGTACCCTACTAGTAACCCCACTTTCTTCAGAGTGGACTCCATTTACTATTACTCTCTGTGTCCTATTCTCCAGCCAGTTCTTTACCCAGGCTGTCATCTTGGAACCCACTCCCAGGCTGGCTAACTTGTATATTAATCTTTTGTGGGGCTGTGTCAAATGCCTTGCTAAAGTCTAGGTAGGCCATGTCCACAGCCCTTCCCTGATCTACTACTTTGGTCACCCAGTCAAAGAAATCTATCAGATTTGTCTGGCATGACCTTCCGCTTGAATCCATGCTGCCTTGGGTCCTGTGCCCCTCTGGCCTCTAGATACTCGACAATTCTTTCCTTCAGTGATTCCATCATTTTCCTACCACTGAGGTTAAACTAACAGGTCTGTAGTTTCCTGCTTCTGCCCTGCTCCCACTTTTGTGAAGGGGAATCACATCTGCCCTCCTCCAGTCCTCGGGTACCACCCCATCCTCCCATGATTTGTTAAAGAGGGTAGCCAGTGGTGTCACTAGTTCTACTCTTAGTTATTTTAGAATTCTGGGATGAATCCCATCAGGCCCCATTGCTTTGTCCACCTTCAGTTTTAAGAGTTCTTTCAGAACCCTTTCTTCTGTAAATTGGCTGGTATCAACTTCTGTATCCAGAGTGTTTCTACTGTTTGTTTTAGGTACCTCCCCCTCTTCCTTTGTAAATACTGAGCAAAAACGTAGATTAGAAGAGTATATTGCAACAAAGGTGAGTTTAAACTAGGTAGTGGATGACGAGTGTGTTGCTAGAATGAGAGTCTCTGGTGTGGGGAGATGAGCATGCCCCCCCATTTTAACAGGGAAAGGGTCATCGAAAGGTCGAGGGGTGGGGTGAAGAAGGGTAATAAATGGTATGGTGATAGCAGGTGTAGTTCTTGGAGGGTAGTCTCCTTTAATGCAAGAAGTCTGGGGAACACAACTGCAGAACTGTAGGCTTTTTTAGTGATGGGGAGGGTAGATATAGCAGCCATCACAGAAACATGTGCCAACAAATACCAGGACTGAGATTTGTTGATCCCAGGGTACAGGATTGACAGGAGGGACAGAGACAATGGGAAAGGGATGTAATATACATGAAGGAAGGGATAATGTGTGAGAGGGAAGAAGGGCAGGAATGTATGACAGAGGCCTTGTGGATGCAATTCCAAGACACAAAGAACAGAATTCTCAGGTTGGGAGTAGTATATAGACCACCGTCTCAAGGGGAAGATCTTGACAGGGAGCTAGCAGGGCAAATCAGGAAAATGTGCAGAAGGGGTAACACTGTGACAGTGGGGGACTTCAGTCTTCCATGGGTGGATTGGGGTACGACAGCCACCTTGAGTGCTAGGGAGCAGATTCTCCTGGATGCATTCCAGGACTGTTTCCTGGCACAGTTCATCACTGAGCCAACTAGGTTGGGGAATATACTAGATCTAGTACTGTATTGACCAATGGAGAGGCTGTTTGAGAGGTGAGGGTAGAAGAACCACTGACTGGGAGTGACCACCACTCGGTGTGGTTCTCAATTAGCATGAGTAGAGAGGAAGTGGGTACAGGGACCTGGGTGATTGACTTCAAGCATGCTGATGTTGGCATGATGAAGGAAACAATACAGGGTCACCTGAAAGGAATTCATCCTCAATGGGATGCAAACCAGAAATGGGAAAAAATCAAATTGGGGCTGGTGGAGGCCACTGAGACATGTGCCAAGGCAAAGAGCAAAAAGCGAAGTGCTAAGAGACCAAGTTGGTTGAGCAAGGAGATTTTAGAAATGGTCAGGGCTAAAAAAGCAGCATTCTGGAAATACAGGAAATAAGGAGGGATTGGGATGAGTATGTGAAGAAGTCCAGGGTAGGCACGAGGGGAGTAAGAGTTGCTAAAGCTTCCAGGGAATTGAGGCTGGCGTGGGGTATCAAAGAAGGAGAAAAAGATTTCTTCAGATAAATACTGGAGAAAAAGAGCTGTAAGGACCAGATTGTGAGGATCAGGAGGGAAGGGGGTAGGCAGAAGGTGGAGTGGAACACGCAGAGGCTGTAAATGAGTACTTCTGTTCTGTGTTCACAAAGGAAAAGGTGGGCTACTTCCAAAGGGGACGGGGATGCTGGGTAAGGGGGTTGAGAAGTTAACAGATGGTGTGATTACTGAGGGCAGGGTTTTGGACGGTCTTAGGGCTCTGAAGGTGGATAAAGCACCAGGTCCGAACGGCATACATCCGCGAGTGCTTAAAGAAATGGCAGAGGTATTGGCTGGACCACTGATGGATCTATTCGATACTTCCATGAAAACAGAGTGTGTGCCATAAGACTGGAAGATGGCCCACGTGGTGCCTCTTCATAAAAGTGGTTCAAAGGAAGAGGTGAATAATTATAGACCAGTAAGCATAACATGTATTGTGGGACAGCTGATAGAGACAATACTTAATGAGAGGCTAGTCTTCTTCTTGGATGTCAATGAGCTCCAAGATGCTCATCAGCATGGGTTTATCTCTGGAATGTCCTGTCTGACTCACCTTGTTGAGCATCATGACTGGGTTATCAGGGAGCTGGATAAGGGTCATGCTGTGGATGTCATTTATTTGGACTTCAGCAAGGCCTTTGATTCAGTTCCCCATGGGAGATTGGGTGGTAAGCTAAGTAATTTGGGGGTGGGCGCTAAATTGGTTAATTGGATTGTAAACTGGCTACAAGACAGATAGCAGAGATTAGTAGTGAGGGGGGAACTCTCATCTCCAAGAGCTGTGATGAGTGGGGTGCCACAGGGATCGGAGTTAGGGCCAGTATTGTTTAGGATATTCATTGCGGACATCTTGCATGGTGTCAAGAATAATATCAGTCTGTTTGCTGATGAAACCAAGTTGGGGCAGTGGTGGATGATATAGAAGGTTGGCAGGGGTTGCATAATGATCTGACTAAGCTGGTGGAATGGTCAGAGGTATGGCGGTTGGGGTTTAATGTGAAAAAGTGCAAAGTATTACACTTTGGTGCAAAGAATCATAAAACGGGTTACCAACTGGGGAGTGGGTGGATGCAGTTATGTACCACTGAAGAGGAAAAGGATCACCTGTAAAGTCGGTCTTCTGACTTTTAAAGCCCTACATGGACTGGGCCCGGACTACCCAAAAGAGCTTCTGGTTCCTTACTGCCCCAGGCGATTGCTCTGCTCAGCCAACAAGGGGTTGCTAGAGATTCCAAGGGTATGTTTGAAAATTTCTGGGGCGCGGGCATTTATGTACGCAGCTCCAACCCTTTGGAATTCTCTATTCATCGGTTACGGAAGTGCGCAACCGTGGAGGGATTTAAGCAGCCTTTGAAAACCTTTTTATGCCAACAGGCATTTGGTGACTGATGGAATGATGATACTACTGATTTTATATGATGTGTTGTTGATGTCTGATTTGTGATTTTAATTTGTAAGGCACCTTGGTATTTGAAAGGCACCTGAAAAATAAAGCTTATTATTAATATTATTATTATTATTATAAAGCTTATTATTATCTAAGGATGGTGATAACAGAGAATATGAACAATTCAAAGCAGTGCAGTAGGGTGGCAGTGAAGGCCAACAGGATGCTGGGTTGTATAATGACGGGCATCTCCTCCAGAAGCAGGGATGTCATTCTGCCACTCTACATGTCACTAGTCAGATCGCATCAGGAATACTGTGTGCAGTTCTGGCACCCTTATCTGAAGAGAGATGTGAGATTGTTAGAGGGGGTACAATGAAGGGTGACAACGTTGATTCAGGGATTACAGGATATGCCCTACAAGGACAGATTAAGGGAATTAAATATGTATTCCCTGAAGGAGAGAAGGGACTGGGGGATATAACTGAGACCTTTAAGTACTTAAAGGGAATAAATAAGTCAGGTACTGAAGAGATATTCAAGCTCTGGAAGGGGAGACACACGAGAAGGCATAGACTTAGATTGGAAGGAGGTACATATAAGAGGGAAATGAGGAGGCACTTTTTCACAGACAGTAGTGGCAATTTGGAATGCTTTAGGATGGTGGGTAGTTTCAAGAGGGGATGGGACAGGGTGAGAGGGGGGTATTTGGGAAGGTGGATGAGGGGGGAAGGAGTAGCTGCAAAGTAGGGTGTTAGTTGCACACATGAGCAGACTAGATAGACCTAGAGGCCTAATTTCTGCTGGCAATTTTCGTATGTTCATGTTAGGGTGGTGGTTTGCAGTCCTAACTGTGACGGGGACCAAACGTAGTCAAGGATTGTGGTCACTGGGCAGGTGAGAAGATCAAGAGCCACATGGAGTACTGTGTGCAGTTCTGGAGGCCTCTCCTTCAAAAGGACATTAACCTAATATTCTTCAGGTGAAGCTACCTCTGGCTGGAAGCTGCAACACTGGACTTAGGATTTGCAAGAAAGCGAGTTGTGTTCACAACAGAGGGAGGCTAACCTTACAATTTACAATTGTCTTCGGTTTGAAGCAGATTCCTTAGGAAAGTTAATATTCTTCAGGTGGAGGATACTTCTAACTGAAAGGTGAAATAAGGAACTTAGAATTATCAGAAAAGGCAGTCTTTCAATCAACAGAGGGAGGTGGATCTTGCTTTACTTTTGTTACAATTGTTAAGATTTTTAGTGCAGGAAGAGTTTAAACCCACAGGGACTGAATACTGTTTACTGTGTCTGTCCTTGTGCACAGCTGACTTGATTGGAGTTAGTGATTGACTGTTTGCATTGCAATATTTGTAATACTGTGAGTTATTCACTGGGCTAAGAATTTGTCATAAGTCCTGAATTGAGAGCAGGTTACAGGCTGTGTATTTGACCTAGACAGTGCCCCGGGGTGGAAACTGGTTTTTCTTTTGTTTATCTCTGTGTGCCTTAAAAGGCCAGGCCAGACTGTGCCAGGAAGTGCTTACATCACAGCTACTATCAGCCAATAGCTTTGGAAGAGTTTTACAGACCTGTTAACAGTACTATAAGCAAGTGGATTTTTAGTAGGCTCATCAGATAACCTAATATTCTTCAGGTGACGCTACCTCTGGCTAGAAGCTGCAACACTGGATTTAGGATTTGCAAGAAATCGAGTTGTGCTCACAACAGAGGGAGGTGAACCTTACAATTTACAATTGTCTTTGGTTTGAAGCAGATTCCTTAGAAAAGTTAATATTCTTCAGGTGGAGGATACTTCTAACTGAAAGGTGAAATAAGGAACTCAGAATTATCAGAAAAGGCAGTCTTTCAATCAACAGAGGGAAGTGGACCTTGCTTTACTTTTGTTACAATTGCTAAGATTTTTAGTGCAGGAAGAGTTTAAACCCACAGGGACTGAATACTGTTTACTGTGTCTGTCCTTGTGCACAGCTGACGTGTTTTGGGGCTTCCTGCTTTCAGAGCACAAGTCACCAGGCTGTTTTGGGGCAGGGGAGGTTTACCTGTGTCTGACTTGGATGTTTGGATTTTACTCTGTTTGATTAGCAGGGTATTTTCTTTGTCAAATTGTCATGTAGGGCATCTTGCTGACAGGAAGGCACTCTTCGCAGCGATAGGTCAGAGCTTTAGCTGATTGTTTTGTGAGGGTACAGTTTAAGCCCAAACCCTTCCCACCCTCACCCCACCCACCCTGGAAATAGTTCCTTTATACCTGGGTTCCGACATCATTTCCTCAAGAGAAAAAGGTGCATATCACTGTCATATCCTCTCTAGCACACTGCACTGACAATATAAGCACACACATTATATAATATATATATTTCTATATAACAAACCAATCACACACACAAAAATAAATAAATAAATAAACTAAACAAGGTAGACAGATATGTGGGGAGTAGTGCAATGTAATGGCTGTGGGGCAGCAGTCTTCCGGGAGTCCTTCTGGAGGCTGAGATGCTTCCCTGTTTGCAGACAACTCTCTGCCCCGAGGGAGGAAGTTGCCCATCTTCAGGCCGTACTGGACAGTAGTAAGGGAACCTCCCCCATCCAGGGAGCACCAGAGCCACCACCACTACCTCAGAGGTTGTGAAGAAAGCACAGCAGCTGGACCACAGTGGGCTCAGGGAGGGTAAGGGTGGTGGAACAGAAGCACACGCAGTCAGTTGTTCCACTCCACAATCCATACACCATTCTGGGGGAGCATAGTTCTCCTATGGATGTATCCACAGAGGAGACTAAGGAGGTTGCAGACAACTGTCACAAGGGAGGCCCTTAGGAAGGTGGCAGAGGACACCACAGGGAAAGGAAGCAGCTCCTGGTGGGGCACTCAATTATTAGGGGGGATAGAACTGGGGGGAGCAGGGAAAACTGAAGTAAGGTGCCTACCTGGTGCCATGGCTTGGAGGGACAGGAAGCGCATCCTTAGGATCACGAGAACAGTTGTACGGGAGTCTGAGCTGGACATCATTGTCCACCTTGGGATAAATGACTTGGCTCATCATGAGATTAGAGCAGTGCAGAAGGACTTTGTACAGTTGGGGAGGGGCCTAAGACAAGTAGCACACACAGTATCCTTCTCAGAGGTGCTGCCTGTCAGTGGCATGGGAGAGGCGAGGGTACTTTGCACCATGCAGTTTAATGAATGGTTGAAAAAATGGTGTGGAGCACAGGCGTTTGGCTTCATTGGAGACTGGGGTTCCCACCTGGAGGGATACCAGCCTATACTGGCAGGATGGTCTGCATCTGTCTAGGAAGGGAACAAGTCTTTTGGGCAATCGGTTTAAATGCTTCATTGGCAAGCTTTTAAACTAGTCAAGGGGGGAGGCACTGATATGCAGCAGAAAAATCCCAGCCTCCCCCTACAAAACAGGGTACTAAATGAGAAAAAGACCAAGGTAGAAAGGTCAGTGGGGGATGCTGCTACAGAAGGTAAAGCCATCAAAAAATGGAGAGCAATGAGTACCAATGCCCGTAGTCTAGGTAACAAGCTTCCTGAATTAGTGGCCTTGATGGAGGAGGAACATCTGGATATCTTGGAAGTCACAGAAACATGGTACACACAGAACCATGACTGGGACGTAAACATACCAGAATACACTATCTACAGGAGGGACAGGGAGGGTAAAAGAGGAGGAGGAGGAGTAGCTCTCTACATAAGGGAAGGAATCAAAGCAACAGAACAAAAGGGTAAACAGGGAGGAGAAGAAGCACTGTGGGTCAATCTGGAGACAGGCAATGGCACCACAATCCGCACAGGGGTTGTATACAGACACCCCTTTCAGGGGGGAGGAAATGGACAAGGAAATGATAGAAAGTATACCTAGAATTGCAGAAAAAGAGGAGATATTGCTGATGGGTGATCTGAATATGCCAGATGTTAACTGGAGTGCAGTTGCAGCAGCCACTCCTAAGAGTGGGGTTATTCTAGATGCCCTACAGGGGGCATGCCTTAGACAACTAGTATTGGAACCCACTCGAGAGGGAGCAATCTTAGACTTGGTTCTCTCAAATGGAGATGGAGAGAGGATCACAGATGTAGAAGTGGGTAGCCATCTGGGAACTAGCGACCATCGAACAGTATGGTTTACAATAAACACAGCAATAGAGTCAAGCCATACAAAGGCAAAAGTACTGGACTTCAGGAGGGCTGACTTTGCCAAAATGGGTGAGTGCCTAAGGAATGCACTAGCAAATGGGCAGGAAGGAGGGGTGGAAGAACAATGGGGAATAATAAAACTGTCATCACAGAGGTAACAAGCCTTTGTGTGAAGCAAATAAACAAAACAAAACAATGTAAGAAACCACTATGGTTCTCAAAAGGAGGTGGCAGTGAAGGTTCAAGAGAAAAAGAAAGCATTCAGGAAGTACAAGGAATCACGGAAGGAGCAGGACAGAGAATTGTATCAGTTAAAGCAAAAGGAAGCTGGGAAGGCAGTCAGAACAGCAAAGGCCCAAACCGAGAAAAGATAGCCAACTCAGTTAAGAAGGGGATAAAACCTTTTAGGTACATCAGGAGGCGAAGGAAGACCAAGGGAGGGATAGTGAGGCTTAATAAAGGGGAGGGGGGTGGGCAGAGGGTGACGGTGAAAAGGCAGAGATACTAAACAAATATTTTTGCTCAGTATTTACAAACAAAGAGGGGGTGGCACCTAAAACAAACAATAGAAACACTCTGGATACAGAAGTTGATACCAGCCCATTTACAGAAGAAAGGGTTCTGAAAGAACTCTTAAAACTGAAGGTGGGCAAAGCAATGGGGCCTGATGAGATTCATCCCAGATTTCTAAAAGAACTAAGGGTAGAACTAGTGACACCACTGACTACCCTCTTTAACAAATCATGGGAGGATGGGGTGGTACCTGAGGACTGGAGGAGGGCAGATGTGATTCTCCTTCACAAAAGTGCGAGCAGGGCAGAAGCAGGAAACTACAGACCTGTTAGTTTAACCCCAGTGATAGGGAAAATGATGGAATCACTTCTGAAGGAAAGAATTGTCGAGTATCTAGAGGCCAGAGGGGCACAGGACCCAAGGCAGCATGGATTCACAGCGGGAAGGTCATGCCAGATGAATCTAATAGATTTCTTTGACTGGGTGACCAAAGTAGTAGATCAGGGAGGAGCTGTGGACATGGCCTACCTAGACTTTAGCAAGGCATTCGACTCAGTCCCACACAAAAGATTAATATACAAGTTAGCCAGCCTGGGAGTGGGTCCCAAGATGATACCCTGGGTAAAGAATTGGCTGGAGATACGAGACACAGAGGGTAATAGTAAATGGAGTCCACTCTGAAGAAAGGGGGGTTACTAGTGGGGTACCGCAGGGTTCAGTATTAGAACCGGTCCTCTTCAATGTCTTTATAAGCGACATTGCAGAGGGACTGGAAGGAAAAGTATGTCTCTTTGCAGATGACACAAAGATCTGCAACAGAGTTGATGCACAAGGTGGGGTGGAAAGGATGAGAAGGGACTTGGCAAGGTTAGAGGAATGGTCAAATGTATGGCAGCTTAGATTCAGTGCTAAGAAGTGCAAGGTAATGCACCTGGGAAACAAAAACCCAAGGGAAGAGTACACAATGGGGGGTGAGATACTAACAACAACAAAAATGGAAAGGGACCTGGGGGTAGTCATATCAGATGACTTAAAGGTGGGCAAGCAATGTGACAGGGCAGTAAGGAGGGCTGGGAGGATACTGAGATGCATAGGGAGAGGCATCACCAGTAGAATACAGGAAGTTGTTATCCCTCTGTACAGACAGCTGGTGAGACCCCATCTGGAGTACTGTGTGCAGTTCTGGAGACCCAATCTCAGCAAGGACATAGACAGGATAGAAGCTGTCCAGAGGAGGGCAACTAAAATGGTGCAGGGTCTGCACCGGAAGACATATGAAGAGAGACTAAAGGAGCTTAATATGTATAGCCTCAAGGAAAGGAGGGAGAGGGAGGACATGATAGAAACTTTCAAGTACCTCAATTGAATCAGCAAAGTCCAAGAGGGTAGCATCTTTCAAAAAAAGAAGCGTGCAAGAACAAGGGGCACAATTTGAAGATAGGGGGTGGCTCAGAGGTAATGTGGAAGTATTTTCTCACCAGAGGGTTGTGGATGCATGGAGCGGCCTTCCGGAGGAGGTTGTGGAATCAAAAACAGTGGTTGAATTCAAGCATGCATGGGACAGTCATAAGGCAATTCTAGGGGGTGGGGGTAGAAAGAAGTAGGCTGCTGGTTAACTAGGATCTGCAGCTTATCCATTAGGTAGGGAAATGGGCAGACTGGGTGGGCCAAGCGGTCCTTATCTGCCATCAAATTCTATGTTTCTGTGTTCTATCTAACAGGCTGGAGGTGAAACATACATAGAAACATAGAATTTGATGGCAGATAAGGACCAATTGGCCCATCTAATCTCCCCATTTCCCTACCTAACGGATAAGCTGCAGATCCTAGTTCACCAACAGCCTACTTCCTCCTACCCCCCACTAGAATTGCCTTATGTCTGTCCCATACATTCTTGAATTCCCCCACTGTTTTTGACTCTACAACCTCCTCAGGAAGGCTGTTCCAAGCATCCACAACCTTCTCTGTGAAGAAATACTTCCTCACATTACCTCTGGGCCATCACCCCTCTATCTTCAAATTGTGCCCCCTTGTTCTTTCACATCTCTTTTTCTGAAAGATACTACCCTCTTGGACTTTGTTGATTCCCTTGAGGTATTTGAAAGTTTCTATCATGTCCTCTCTCTCCCTCCTTTCCTCGAGGCTATACATCTTAAGCTCCTTTCGTCTTTCTTCATATGTCTTCTGGTGCAGACAATGTACCATTTTGGTTGCCCTCCTCTGGACTTCTTCCACCCTGTCTATGTCTTTGTGGAGGTGGGGTCTCCAGAACTGTACACAGTACTCCAGATGTGGTCTTACCAACTGTCTGTACAGAGGGCCAACAACTTCCTGTTTTCTACTGGTGATGCCTCTCCCTATGCATTCCAGTATCCCCAGCCCTCCTTACTGCCTTCTCACATTGCTGGCCCACCTTTAGGTCATCTGATATGACTATCCCCAGGTCCCTTTCCATTTTTATTGTTGCTAGTATCTCACCCCCCAACCGTTGTGTACTCTTCCCCTGGGTTTTTGTTTCCCAGGTGCATTACTTTTCACTTCTTTGCACTGAATCTAAGCTGCCATACATTTGACCATCCTCCAACCTTGCCAAGTCCCTTTTCATCATTTCCACCCCACCTTGCGTATCAACCCTGTTGTAGATCTTTGTGTGCAATGCAGGTGATCCAGAGAAGGGTGACTAAGATGGTACAGGGCTTGTACCACAAGACTTATGAGGAGAGATTAAGGGACCTCAATATGTACTCGCTGGAGCAGAGGAGGGAGAGCGGGGACATGAGAGAAACATTCAAGTACTTCAGAGGCATAAACAGGGGATGGGGGGATCTTCCAATACAGGAGGAGTACAAGAACTAGGGGGCATGATATGAAACTGGAAGGTGGCAGGTTAAGAGGGAATGTGAGGATGTTTTTCTTCTTGGAGAGGGTGGTGGATGCATGGAATTGTCTGCCACAGGAGGTGGTGGGAGAGAGCACTGTGGTTGGATTTAAACATGCATGGGACAGGCATAGGGGGACCATAGAGGTTAAGCGGGGGGAGGGTCAAAAGCTGTAATCAAGTACAGGACTTATGGGCAGACTGGATGGGCCTAGCGGTCCTTATCTGCTAACAATGTCTATGTTTCTATCCCTCCCTTGGTACCTTGGTGCCTAGGGAGGCAGTATAGTGCAGTGGTTTAAGGATCTGAGCTGCAAATCTGGAGACCTGAGTTTGAATCCCACAGCCCCCACTTGCATACTGTGTGACCCTGAGCAAGTCACTTAACTTCCCTGTGCTCCCAGGTTGCACCTGTAAACAAGCTTTCAGCTTAGTGTGTTTCACCTGGTTAAACAATCAGGGAAAAAAAAAGAGTGAGAACCTCTTCCACTTGAATGTGTATGTTCTGTCAGTCGACTCCTTTTGGGATGCCTCCACCACATGGAGAATGTTTTCCGAGAGGCCCATGATCTGAAACTCTAACAGCTCAGGACCCATGCTGAGAGGTGCAGGGACCAAAGGTCTGGGTGCAGGAGCATCCCCTGTTGACTCATCAGCAGGTCAGGGCAGAGAGGCAACCTCCATAGAGACCTGCTGCTGAGGCAATCCTGGTACTGTACCAGAACTGCTGGGGGCAGTCAGGAGCAATCAGGATCAACCACACTTTGTCCCTTCAGGCCTTCTTCACAACCTTGTGGATGAAGGGGAAGGAAGGAAAGGCATACAGAAGGCCTGGGGTCCAGAGCACAGAGATGGCATCCCCTGAAACATGCCAGTCTGGGGGGGTGGGCACAAAACAGCCTACATTTTCTGTTCTCCCATTAGGCAAATAGGTCTACCAAAGGGGTGTCACACAGGGAGAATAGTTAGTCTGCCGAATCCTGGTGCGGGGACCCCTTGAGTGACGTCTCTCTGACCCAGCTGTGGGCATCCACCAGCTAATTGTTCTCTCTTGCGACATGGGTATTCCGTGAGGTGGGCGCATGGGCAAGGGCACCGTCCATAATGGCGACTCCTTCTCAGCAAAATCCCTCACAGCGATGGGAGGGTAGGGCGATCGGATGAGGGGCTGGGTGAACTGGGCGACAGGATGTTGCTATAGGTACACGTGCCGGGGGTAGCGAGCATGGCAGTGTGGGCTGAGAGGAGGCAGAGGAGCTGTAGGGGGTGGTGCTGCGGTGGATTGCTGAGCTGCATTGTGGTGCCGGGGGTTGGCTTGTGGTTGGGGGTGGGTGGTGCGGGATCGGAGTCTGGCTGGTGCGATTTATTGCAACCAGCCAGACAACTATTTTTTCCATCTTTCATCCCTCCCCCAACATAGCACCCTGGAGTTGAGAACCTTTAGTAGGGGGAGTGCGAGGGCAAAGTTCCCCATGTGGTGGTGTGCCTCTCCACAGAAAGCATTAAAATATATGTCCCTGGCGCCGTTGTCCTGTACGCCGAGGGTGTCAGAGTGCCAAAAATGTTTTCGGCACTCTGCTCGATAACGGCAATCGCCTTTAGGCTTTCGCTGTCATCACACAGAATCTGCAACATGCACTGCCAGAAGATCAACCTACAGACTGTATACCTATGACCAAGTGTGGCGAGCCTCCAGACAATGGATGGAGTGCATCTTGCCCTGCTTGTTTAGGAAAAACACAGTGGTTAAGTTATCCATCTGGATCTGAACAACCTGACCCCAAATCAATGGAGTGAATTCCGTCAGAACCAAATGCGCTGCACAGAGCTCCAGCAGGTTGATGTGGCACCAGGATTCCAGGGGTGACCAGAGCCCATGGTTTCTGTGGTCTCCTAGGTGAGCTCCCCACCCCAAAAGAGACACATCTATCATAAGTGTGACGGACAGCTCTGGGTGAAACTTCTTGAAACTTTAGAATCCTCTCACACACATGCAGAACTGCAAAGGAGATGACCTATCCCTTCCAGCATAAGAGTTCTGATGTCAGGAGGGCAGAGATGGAGGATGCCCACCACGGGTGGTGGAAGGAGCTTAGCTTGAAGATGTCTGGTGGCTCAGCTCTATGAAGCAGATTGCCAGAGTGTGGATAGTGACCTGAATTCCTGAAGGCAGAAATTATCATTTTTATGCATGAAAAATCAGAGATACAAATTGCCTCTGCTTTGCTTATGCAGATGAGATGACAGAAACAGAGAAAATTATTGCAGGAAAAGACCTAGCAGTCCATCCAGTCTGCCTGCTCAACCCAACTATTCTATTTTGGCCCTAGTGGCTGTCCATTTACCTAGCCCACTACTTTTTTTCTTTTTTTTTAATCCACCTTTTTTCTCCTCGCTGCTGTCTCCTGTCATACTTCGGCAACAGGGAGACATACAGTAGGTATTTTTCTTTGTTTTTTTGTTTCCTCCTAGACTGGGACCCCAGAACACAGTTGTACATGCCCATGGAGGTGAGCACATACTCTATGCTCCGGTACCGGCCACTTCTACCTGCCTGGCCTAATGCTGAGCCTCCCATTGGGCTTGGTGCTTCTACCAAGCCTCCACTCAGTGGCAGCCAAGAGCCCAGGAGACTCCAGATCCCTCCCCAGAAGAGGAGAGCTGCCTGTTGGCAGCTCAATTCAGCTCTGCAGCCTCCCCCTAGCCAACCCAGAGCAACCCGAGCTCGCTCCCGAACTTGGGCTGCCAGCGTGGCGCAAGGTGTGGTGTCCAGTGCCTCAAACCTCAGGGCCACTGGGCCGGCTTAGCCCACTACTTTCTTACTATGGCCATGTGCCTGTGTCATCCTAGTTTGCCCCCCTCCACACACACTGTTTTGGCCATCACCACCTCCTCTGATAGTCTGTTTCATTTGTCCACCACCCTTTATGTGAAAATGTTCTTGCGGGTATCCTTCTTGAATCTCGCTCCGGCCATTTTCTGGGAATTTACCCTCATGCATGTATTTGTACTAAGGGCAAATATATATTCACAATCTCCCCTGTTTACCTCTTGTATGTATTTGTATATTCCAATCATGTCCCCTCTTTCCCTTCTAGTTTCCTGGGTGTACATACTGGGGACTTGCAGTCTTTCCTCGGATGTCTTTCTCTGGATCATTCTGGTTGCCCTTCTCTGTACAGCCTCCACCCTTTTCACAGTCTTTCCTTATGTATATATTTTTTGTTAACTGGGTGGGTGTGCTAGACAGAGACTGTCTTTTTTCAGGCACAGCCCAGGAGGTTACAGGAGAAGGAGTGAGCACAACAACATTACAGTACGTTGTCATACAACAGGCACAGAGATTGGGAGATATAACAAGAAAGTAACCCAAGAGAAGGTTACAGAAATACGCATTAGCATGAAAGCAGTAGTGGTATAACAGTAGGTGGCAAAATTGAACACAGTGCACAAGTCCCATGGTATGGGCTCCAGAGTTTTGCGCAGTTCTCCAGGTGCAAGACCACCAGTGATCTGTACAGCAGAAGGATCACCTCCTGGCTTCTGCTGTGGATCCACCTCCCTAAGCACCCCAGCATCCTGTTTGCCTTCCTTACTGCCTTGTTGCACTGTGCTGTGGACTTCAGATTTTCCAATATTATTGCCAGAGATCTTTTTCTTCTGCTGAACTTTCTAGCACCACTCCCCCAATCTGGTATTGCTTTCTTGAGTTCTTGCTCCCAATGTACATTACCTTACATTTTTTTCATGTTAAAGCTCGGCTTCCAGATCTTGGACCATTTTCCCAGCCTACCCATGTCCTCCTTAGTGCCACAGTCCCATCCTCGCTGTCCACCTTCATGCAGATCTCAGTATCATCTGTGAAGAGGCAGATCTTGCTCTGTATGCCTATCCATATGCCACAGATAAATATGTTAAAGAGGACGGGTCCAAAGACTGATCCCTGCTACCCCACTAGTTACCTCTTCAGCATCTGAGAACTTCCCTTTTACCACCACCCGTTGAGTCCTCCCCCTCAGTTAGCTTTCTATCCATGTTGCTATACATTCTTCCATCCCCAGGTACCTCAGCTTTTTAACCAGTCTCCTGTGGGGGACTGAAAAACCTTACTGAAGTCACGGTGCACTGTGTAGAATGCCTGTCTTTTGTTGGCCACCCCAGTAACATAGTAAAACTCTTGTCATGCATGGCATCCCCCATTGAACCTGTGCTGCCTGTCATACTGTAAACTATTGACCCCAAGAAAGTCTTCTAGTCTTTCCCTCAGTATGGCCTATAGTACCTTCCCTACTATAGATGTCAGGCTGACTGATCTATAGTTACATGGCTCGTCCCTCCTTCTAATTTGTGCAGAAGAACCACATCAGCAGTCTTCCAATCCACAGGGCCCACTCTGGTGTCCAGTGAACAACTGAAAATATCTGTTGGTGGTACTGCTAGTACCTCCGCTGTTTCTGTTAGCGTCCCAGGATGCATCCTATCTGGCCCTATAGATTTATCTACTCCCAATCCCCTCAGCCCTTTTAGCATGCTTTCTTCTGGGATACGGTTGCAGCAGATGGTAGCTACCTCCTCTCTCCTCTTCTCCAAACCCAAAATTCAATAGTGGCCCTTCTTCTTCTTTGGTAAGCAATAGTACAACAAGTCCCCACACAAGGAGGCAAGGGGTGCACTGGAAAATGCTGCAGTACAAACAGAAATCAGTTTGTACAAAAGCATAGAAGAAAGTGCACCCATATCTAAAAGGAGGCTCTGTGGACTGCTATGCTAGATATAAAGCAGCATATTTTATTGGTACGTGCCAAACATAGTGCAGAAAAAACAGGTTACTCATCTGTAACAGTAGTTCCAGGAGTGGTAGATGATGTACATCCACATTTCTGGCAGTGTCCTTTCCCTTTAAGGCTTGCCGGAAAGTCTTCAAGCTGGTTCCTCCCACCCATCTGGGTGGTAACTCCCTTGACGCCACCCCGTGACGTAAGATCTTGTCTGCATGAAGCAAGACAGGTGTGCCACTTGCCAGGGGAGGTCAGGTGGGTCAGTGTGGATGTATATCATATACCACCCCTATAACTACTGTTACAGGTGAGTAATCTGTTTTTCTAGGGACGTGGATATGATATCCACACTTCTGACAGACTCCTAGCAGTTCTCTGGGAGGAGGGGGCAAGGTGCATATCCTATTTAGGGAACAGAGACTGGAGAATTGAGGCCCCAAAACCAGCATCCTGGCGTAACTGAAGGTCAATGTGGTAGTGGGAAATGAAGGTGTGTGCTGGCTTCCAGGTAGCAGCTCTGCAGATTGCCTGGATAGGGACATCCCTAGAAGCAGCCACCGAGGCAGCAGTATGATGGATGGAATGAGCCCTTAGCCCTACCAGAGGCTCCTTACCTGCCAACCTATAGCAGAGGCTGATGCAAGATACAATCCATCTCCCAATCGACCACTTAGCTGCCAGTCTGCAAGATGCGGCTTCAGTGTAGGTGACAAATAGTTGGCGAATCTCTCCCCAAATTCCAGCTGTGCACTCCGTATAGTAGACAAGTGCTCGCTGCAGGTCCAATGTATGGAGCCTGTGCTAGGCCTCTGAGGTGTGATTGGTGAAATACACTGGGAGATTAATCACCTGATTAAACTGGAAATCCGACACAATCTTCAGGAGGAACTTCAGGGTAGGGTGAAGGACAACTTTGCCCCTGTGGAAGACCAGGTAAGAAGACCCCACCAAGAGTGCCTGGAATTCACTTGTCCTTCTGGCTGATGTGATAGCCACCAGGAAGGCGGTCTTCCACAACAGGTGAGACATCTCATGCCTGGCAATTGGTTCAAATGGCTTGCCCATGAGCTTAGCCAGTACCAGAAACAAGTCCCATGGTGATGGTTGTTCACGCACCAGAGAGGAAATGTGGTCAATGCCTTTGAAAAAGTGCCAGACCACCTTCTTCTGCACCACCAACTGCATACCAGCCCATGCCCAGTCAGCAGAGATGGCAGCCAGGTGCACCTTGAGGGTCATTGACCAGAGGCCCAACTGAGAGAGGGACCAGAGGCAGTCGAGAATGCTAGTCACCGGACAAGATAAAGGGTCCAGGCTTTTGCCACGGCACCAAATGGAGAACTTCTTCCATTTGAAGGCATAGCACTTTCAGAGAAGCTTCAACCACAGTAAGGACATCTTTGGAGAGAACCAAAGTCTTGACTCTAGCCACTCTGGAACCAGGCTGTCAGATGCAGGGACTGAAGGTCCATATGGAGCACCTTCCCCTGATTGCATGACAGCAGATCAGGGGTGCAGAGGGAGATGCCTCGGGAGCCTGCTGCTGAGGCTGAGGAGATTGGGGTACCAGAACTGGTGGAGCCAGTCCAGAGCCACCAAGATCATCCATGTCTTGTCCCTCCTGGTCTTGAGCAATACCTTGTGGATCAGGGGAAACAGAAGAAAGGCATAGAGAAGGCCTGGGGTCCGGGGTCTTGAGAAGGCATCCCCCTGCAATGTTCTCTGCCGAGGGGGCTGAGAACAATACAGCTTCAGCTTTGCATTCTCCCTGGAGGCAAACAGGTCCACCAGAGGTGTTTCCCATTGGGAAAACAGGCTGTGTACTACCTCTGGATGGAGGGACCACTTGTGAGATGCTTTGCTCACATGGCTGAAGGTGTCCACCAGTTGGTTGGAGATGCTGGCCACATGGATGGCCAGGAGATCAACAGCCAAGCTGTGCATGAGGGTCCAGATATGGAGAGCTTCTCTGCACAGAGGAAGAGAGTACGTCCTGCCCTGTTTGTTGAGGTAGGACATGATCATGGTGTTGTCCATCTGGACCTGAACGACCAGACCCCGAATATGCAGAGCAAAGGCTGTCAGCACCAGCTTAACTGCCCAAAGCTCCAGCAGGTTGATATGGCATTGGGACTCCTTGGGAGTCCATAGACTCTGTGGTCCCCCAGGTGGGCACCCCAGCTCATCAGGGAGACATTGGTTGTCAGGAAACCATTAGCTCTGGGCCGACAAATGGGATTCCTTCCTGCAGATGTCCAGGGACAGACCACCACTGGAGGGCATCCCACATCAGCTGGGTCACAGTGACTGGCTGGTCGAAGTGGCCCTTGAGCCGAGACCATCGGTGGGCAAGCTTCCATTGCAGAGTGCATTCTCCACTGAGCCCAACAGACTATGCTGGTGCATGCCACCATGTATCCCATGAGGTGCAAGAAGTCCCAAGCAGGGCACAACTGCCCAACCTGAAATGACTGGGCAGAGGAGAGAGCTTCTGCCTGGTCTGCCAGAAGCCAAGTCCTGGCTTTGCAACAGTTGAGCTCTGCCCAGATGAAGTGTATCACCTGTAAAGGCACAAGTTCCAACTTGGCCTCATTGACCAGGAGGCCAAGGGACAAGTAGGTCTGGAGGGTCAGATCCCTTGACCACTCCACCTCCTCCCTGGAGGGACCCACAATGGGACAGTCATCCAAATAGGGATATACCCCAACCCCTCAGTGCCTCAGGTAGGCTGCCACCACTGCAATGCATTTGGTGAAGACCATAGGAGCCGAGGAGAGGTTGAAGGGCATGGCATGGAATTCATAAAGAATCCCCTCCACACAGAATCAGAGGAACCGATGGTGGGACAGATGGATTGGGAAGGGGAAGAACATGTACTGAAGATCCAGAGAGCAGAACCACATGTACTGCTCCAGAGATGGTATGATCTGAAAGTGACCATCCTGAAAGTGCACAGTAGAAGAAATTTGTTTCAGTTGTGCAGATCTAAGATGGGGTGCCAGCCACCCATCTGTTCTGGCACCAGGAAGTACCCAGAGACAAACCTTGGGTGAGGTGGAGGCTCTGAGATAGGAGCCATGACCTCCTTCTGGAGGAGCTGGGCAATGTCATCCCAAAGGGCTGACAGAATGTCAGTGATTAGCATGTCCTCCCATGGGGCACAGGCTCAGCAAGGTGGGTAAGCCTTGAATTCCAGAGGCAAACCACCTCCAGGACCCACCTGTCCATGGTAACAGTGCACCAGGTGGAATGGAAGTGATGAAGCCAGTCCACCACAGGAGGACCCAGGGGAGTCATGATGGGATTGGTGGAGGCACCCCCCATCCCATCTCTGGGCAGGCTTGGAGGTGGAAGAGGGTCCGGCTGAGCAACCAGCAGGACCTCGACCTCCTGATTTCCAGATGACTGAAGCAACAGACTTTGGCAGGTGATGCCAAGCCTGGGTCTGCTTCCTAGCTGGAGGCTGGGATGGCTTGGCCACAGGAGCAGAGAGGGGCTGAAAGGGCTTCTTCTTTTGAGCCTTAGAGCCCTTGGGATCCCTCTGGGTGGAGGTCACCGAGTCCACAGTAGCATTTAACTTCTCAATGTGAGTAATGTGCCCTTCAACCCCTGGCCTGAACAACTTGGTGCCCAAGAAGGGGATTTTACCAACTTATGCTGGGTATCTGCTGTGAAGGTCAAGATCCACAGCCAGTCCCTGAGGCACATGGCCACTGCAGCAAGCCACAGACCAGGCGCAGGAGTCAGCAATATCCATGGCCATCTGGGGCTGCTGCTTAGCCACTGCTTGGCCCTAGTCCTGGACCTGCTTGACCGTAGTCTGCAGGGAGATGAAGAAGCACCTCATCAAGGGTGCCCAGGAGGGCGTGAGCAAAGTGGGTCATTAAAAGGGCCGAACTCACTTGCCGAAGACCAAGGGAGGATGCTGTGTAGACCTTCTTGGCTATATAATCCAATTTCTTGGATTCCTTGTCAGGAGGTTTATCCACATTCCCGACATTGCCAGTACACTGAAAAACCGGGTCAGCCACCAGACCCTCAGCTGAGGGGTGTTTGGTGAAACCTGACAGGAACCAGTAGGGACTGCATACTTGTGGGCTATCCAGGCCGATGGTGCAGGGCAAGAGGCAGGGTGCTGCCAATACTCCAGAGCAGGCCCGAGAATGGCCTTGGCGACCAGAAAGGCCTCCCCAAGGAAGTCACCCCAGTTGAGAATCTCAGTTGGGGGTATTTAGGCCATTTTTGGATGGGCACCATCTGAAGACTCGTAGACTCTGAGATTAAATGGAGCAGGCCTGCAAAAGAAGTGGGACCATGCATCACCCACAGGTCCTCTCCTGACTCAACATCCAACTGACGGGAGTGTAGAGAGGAGCCAACAGACTCTGAGGACTCACTGAATAAAGGTTGACTGCCTGAGTCCCGCTGACCCTATGGGATCTGTTGGGAGTCATGGTGACCAACAGCCAATGAGGAAGCCCTGAAGTGGTGTGGGCATCCTTAGAAGGGGACTCTCCTTTCACTGTTTAGGCAGCGGCTTCACCTGAATACACGGTGATGCCTGGAGAAGGCTGAAGCCTTGGTGGCGGGTGCCACATAATAGCTAGGGTGGAGGCCAGAATTGGCTTAACCCTGATGAACATGAGCTGGTGCCACATAAGCTCCTTGTAGCACTGACGTATTTTGTGACAGAGCCTCTCCTCATCCAAGGAGGAAGAAGAGAAGGCGTAGCGGCGACACCGCTTGCTCAAATGTTGGGACAAGGTACGCCAATACCAAAGTGGACTGCTTGACTCAGGGCTTCGGGATCTGGACTGCGACCTCGACCATTGAGGCTGCAACCAGTGGGCCTCGGAGGGAGCTGGTGAAAGCAGAGGATTCCCTTGGTTCACCGGATCTTGAGGGAGGGTTAGGGACTGGATCAGATGGCTGGTCCGACCCTCCCTGGGAAGTGATGGGCTGGACCACAGTCCTGGAGAGGGAGGTATTGACCTCATCTGGCAGCAATGGGTCGACTGGTTCGAGAAATATCTTGACAGGTTGGTCGATGGGTGTCTCAACCATCTGGCCGATGGAGGAACCAAGGAGCCAGAGGCCAGGGCCGAAGGATTGATCGTAGTCAAAACCTCCATAGAAGCTGCGAACATTTGAGGCCCAAGAGAGCTCGTGATCCCATGATTGACTGAGTGACTTCTTTTTAGTCTCTTTTTTAGAGGATTTAGATTTAGTGCCCAGAGAGGGGCCCTGCCCAAAAGTGGAAAGGGACTGGCACAAATCCCGAAATGCCCCTGAAAAGGTGGCGCCTAAAAGAAGCGGCAGAAAGGCCAAAGTTGAAGAGGCATGCTCTGTGGTCTGAGCCGCAGCCTCCACCCTATGGGCATCTTTCAATTTAATGGGAGGATCTCATTCATCAGGGCACCCCAGCAGAAGCAGAGAGTGCTAGGACATCTTCTGCCCACATGCACATTTATTTGAATCCCGGTGCTGACACTGAGTCATCCATCATGGAGAAGTGAAGGAAATCGCCTGAAGACAATGAAATTCACAATAGTAGAGAGACTTCCGGTGACATCACCAAGCTGAATGGCTGCATAGGGGAGAAGCTCTAGGATTTCCCACCAGGCAAATCTCCCAAATCTGACTCAGCAGAACTTAAAAACTCCCTTCAGTGCAAAATATAATGACAGGGAGCAAAAATGTGGTGAAATCGCGCTCTGGAAGACATCGAGACAGAGTGGATGCATCTGGATCTGAAAGGAGGCCTACCCACAGTCGCAGCGTTTCTCCTGCAGGCAGTATGGCCAGGGATCAGGACCCTGACACAGACAGGGAAAGTGAAAGATTATCCCGTTCACGCTGCGAGATGCTCTTGGCTGAAATAAGAGCGTTTCGCGCTGAAAATAAAAGAGAATTTTCTGTACTGCAAAACCGGCTTACCGATGTAAAGGATAGGCTGGATCGTGCAGAAGAGGCAACGGGGGAGATGTCTGAGGAAACCCAGCGCCTTCACCAAGCGGTCAATTTCTTAGTCAACCAACACGAAATACTACAAGAAAAGATTGTAGATCTAGAGGTGAGGTCCCGGAGGGGCAATCTTCGGATATATGGTCTCCTGGAGGACTCCGAAACTGGCAGAATGGAGGATTTCTTGTCGGATTTACTGAAGGATGTTTTAAACTGCCCCCCAACATTCCAATTTAAAATTGAAAGAGCGCACAGAGCCTTGTCCCAAAAACCAACAGACCAAGCAGCTAGACCTCACTCAATTATCCTAAATTTTCTAGCTTCAGAGACAAAGAAATGATTCTGAAAACAGCGTGGTCAAAAAAAAATATTACCTATAACTCCGCCAGGCTGCTTTTTGATAACGATTATCCCACAGAAATTATGAGGAAAAGAATAGCCTATGCACCAATCCTAAGACTTTTGAAAGAGAAAGGAATCCGATTTCAGACACCTTACCCTGCCAAACTACGGGTTTACTGGGAGTCTGGTAGTGAAATGTATTCAAGTCCTGAAGAGGTTACCCTGGAACTAAAGAAGAGGATGGAGTTTCAGTCGACTGGTCCGATTGCAACAGGGCTTGCCCCCATGGTTGGCAGAGGTCTGAACACGTGAGGTTCAGGGAAGCCAGGAGGATTTCGATCCATACAACAAGTTAAAGAGTTTATTGGGAATAAGCACGCTCCCTCTAAGGAAACAGATATGTGCACTCAAGACTTAAATACCTGAACTGCCTTAATGATTGCTTCTCCTAGAGCTTGAAGGATCCTTTTCTTTTTACTCTGAAGACACTGCGATACCAACAGGGGTAGATGGAAGATAAGTAATGTTTCTCCTGGATGTTTCTCTTTGGTTTCCCCTTCTCACCTGCAGAGACCCGGAACTTTGACATGACATATTCGGTCATGTATTTAGCTATAGTTTATGCTGCTAGCCTTAAAACACTTAATTGGATGTGGACTTGATTTATGTAGAAATGACATACAATTTCTAATTCCTATAGTGCACTCAGATTGTCTACTCAGAGGTGGGCTATGCTAGTAAAATGCTTAACACCTATATCTCCATGCAGCATTTCCAGCTGTCCCTTTTTTGGGCATTATCTAGGGGAAATTTTCAGGCTCCTGCCTGAGGGTTGCCCTATTTTTGGTCGACGTTCCCTTTATTCGACCCCAAGGCTGTGAGAGGTCTTGGAGGCCTGACCAAGATGGAGGTCACAATTCCTCCCACGGGACCCCGCCCTGATCCCAGGTCTGGGTCCCCTTTTTCCAGAGAGGTAGTCTCTACGCTCTCATGTTTTGGAAGTACTACTGTAAATAGGTTCAAAAGGGTTTACTGTGTTAAAGTTATCTATTATTTTAATTTTGGAAAGGTGCAAATGAGGTCTTTCATGTTTATGTGTAGTTGCCTATGGTTGATATACTTACCACTCAAGATAATATCTCCACATGTGGTTTTTCTGGATCTTAACAGATTGGAAGGGGACAAATTCTTGACATTTTCTGAATGGGTTCGGGCCCTCCTTACAGCCCTTTTAATTGTCTCGACCCGATCAGCTCTAAGTACTATACTACTGCCCAATGGATAAAATCTCTACAGTTAGGGTATGCTCGCACAATGTTAATGGCTTAAACAATCCTATAAAGAGATACAGGGTGATTTCCTCTCTTAAAAAATTGAAGCCCTCCTTCCTTTTGCTGCAGGAGACGCATTTAGGTAAATCTGAACACCAAAAACTTGCCAAATTTGGCTTCTCCACCATAGTGGCTTCTGTATATCGGAGAGGGAAAAGGAGAAGAGCCACGGTCCTGGTTCCTAAAGGTGTTCCCTTTCGTCTTGTGAACTCTTATTCAGACCCAGAGGGAAGGCTTGCAATTGCAGTGGGCCGTTTGGAGGAGCAGGACATTACCCTGGTCTCTCTATATGTCCCCCCAGGAGAGGGACCAGAAGTAAGAAAAATGCTGTTTCAAAAGGTTATGGTGAGGTCTACAGAAGTATTGGTAATGGGTGGGGATCACAATGTGGCTATTTCTTATTTGGATTCATCTAGCAGGAAGCCTTTTAAGAAATCCCCTGCACACCGGGCAATGCAGACCTATCTCTCTCAAGCTCACTGGGTAGACCTCTGGCGAAATCTCCATCCCAAAAAAAGAGAATATACACATTACTCTGCTCTCCACAAAGTGTACACCCATATAGACTATTTTCATGTGTCTAAAGAACACCTGTATAAAATGCAAAGTTGTACACAGACTCCAACTGTATTATCAGATCACTCGATCCTTACATTAAATATGACCTGGGAGAGAGAAAAAATGAATACTTTATGGAGGTTTAACAATTATTTGCTGAATCTAAAGGATTTCAGGGAAATGATACAGCAAAAAATCAAGCAAATCCTTGAAGATAATAAAAGACAAGTGACAAAAATGGGATATTATGGGATACCCTTAAAGTAGTCCTTAGGGGTGAGATAATTAAATACGCTACCCATTACAAAAGGATGCAACAGCTACGACTAGATAACCTGCAGCAGCAACTGCACAGCTTACAGACTTTACATGCCGCTGGGGACGAGGGAGCTTACCCACTCCTGCAGGCCACCAAAGAACAGATTCAGGCAATTTTAGATATCCACACGGAGCAAGCTCTACAACTTATTAAGCAAAAATAATATGAAGAGGGTCCAAGAGCCACTCGTCTGTTAGCTCATAGACTCAGGCAACATAAATCCAGATCTAATATTACCAAAATAAGAGATCCAGATTCTAGGAGAGTAATTACTCGCCCCAAGAAGATTGAACATGCCTTCCAGAAGTATTACAGTGGCCTATATAGTACAGAGGGTGGGGGGGAGCCCCGGGGGTGGAGGCCTTCCTTAAGGACCTTAGCCTCCTGAGGATTTCCCAGAAACAATTACAATTTTTGGAAAAACCAATTTCCCCGGCAGAACTAGATCAAGTAGTGGCGGCACTTAAAACAAATAAAAGTCCCGGACCAGATGGTTTTACCGGTGACCTTTATAAGGCCTTCAGAGGAGAGCTGTCTCCTACATTGTTGGAGGCTTGCAGAAGTGTACAAAAGGGGGAGTCAACCCCTGATTCATGGCGATATGCTTATATATCTAGCATATTGAAGCCAGATAAAGATGTCACATCTTGTTCGTCATACGGCCTATTTCGGTTCTAAATATCAACTATAAAATTTTTGCTTCTATAATTTCCAAAAGATTTGAAACTTTTCTCCCAGAAATAATAGATCTAGACCAAACAGGGTTTGTCCCCGGGCACCAAACACAGGACAATATAAAGAGAACCTTGCATCTTCTGCATAGGGTGAAGTGTGGGAGGGCGCCGTTTCTCCTGCTCTCTTTGGACGCAGAGAAGGTGTTCGACCGTGTCAAATGGCCTTTTCTGTGGGCAATGCTCGAGAAAATGGGAATACCACAGTCGGTCATTAAGTTAATAAAATCAATGTATACAGATCCCAAAGCTTATGTTCAGTTAAATGGCTCTTTCTCAAGCCCCATCTCACTCTCCCGAGACACCAGACAGGGATGCCCCCTGTCCCCACTGTTATTTGCAATATATTTGGAGCCTCTCGCTCAGGCCCTGAGACAAGAGGAGGGGCTGACTGGGGTGGAGGTTGCTTCAATATCTCACAAATTGGCATTATATGCTGATGATCTCCTCATATACATGACTGACCTGGAGACCTCTCTCCCTCCACTCTGGGATAAACTAAAGGGATTTGGGGCTGTATCGGGTTATAAAATCAACGAAGCTAAGACTGAAGTTTTAGCCTGGAATTTCACCCCTCAGGCAGAGCTGAAGCAAACTTATAGTTTCTGATGGGATTTGAAAAGCATTAAATACCTCGGTGTACACATTGGTCTCTCATACGATGACCTGTTCACCCTGAATTATACCCCCTTTTTGATTAAGACATCTGCAGACCTGGAGAGGTGGAGAGTTCTCCCTTTGTCCTTGCACCAGCAAATAGAATCTATCAGGATGGTGATTCTCCCCTGCTTTCTGTATTTGGCCCAGACCCTCCCTTCGCAGATTCCAGATGCTTTTTTTAGAACACTTCAGAAGAAAATCTCAACTTTCATTTGGGCGAACCGAAAACCAAGGATTAATCTCTCTGTGTTACAACTTCCCAGGCAGCAAGGGGGTATGTCACTGCCTAATTTCAGATTATATTACCAAGCTTCCCAATTAAGAATACCTTTATACTGGCTAGATAATAGTTATGTAGCCAGATGGAAGTTGGTAGAGGGACAGGAAAGGGAGCTTGTGGATCTGTGTTGTACCCTGCTTTCCTTTCCCCCTATCATTAAATTGCAGAACATAGCCAATCTGCACACCCAATCCATGCTGAAGTGTTGGTTAGGGGTACTGGCACTTCTGGAATTTAAGCCCTGGAGGCCTGCTATGTTCTCCCTGCCTTATCTAGATGATTTTGTCCCTGGCAAATTGGACAAGGAATATCTCAGGTGGCAAAGGAAAGGGTTACACTTGGTATACCATTTCATGCCTCAGGGCACAATCTTATCCTTAACAGACCTGACCCAAAAGTATGACATCTCTTATCGGGATAGATTTAGGTACTTTCAGACTAGGAATTACCTCCGCACCCTAGGGAAAATGCAGTGGGGTGTTGTCCCTCCTCCTGGTCTTTTGCTGATTTTTTTGGCAGCCAAAGAGGGGAGATCAACCCCACTTCATATAATCTCGGTCCTATACAAAGCTCTTCACTTGCTGCAGGGTAAGCTCCCAGATAAAATTAGAGTGGCCTGGTAAAAGGACTTAGAGATTGAGATAACTTTACCATTATGGGAGAGACATATAAAGAAAATGTATATGGGCATCAGTTCTGGACACTGGAAGGAATTTGCCTGGAAATTGTCTGTAAGGTATTTCAGGGCGCTAGTGGTGGTCCAGAAGTATAGTATTTGTGCTGGGTCAGAATGTTGGAGGCAATGTGGTTTTTCCTCAGCCACCCTAGGTTACATCTTTTGGTCCTGTAAGGCCCTTCATCCGTTCCTTGCTCAACTCTCTGGAGCTCTCCAACAATTGATATCCCCAAAATTAGTGTTGGACCCCTATCTCTTTTTATTTGGGGAGAATTTTTTGGAACACATGGAGGCTCCAACCTGGAAATTTTTTAATTTGGCTCTGCTTGCTGCCAAAAAAGCTATCACGAAGAGATGGAGCTCCTCCTTGCCTCCCACTCTAGATCTATGGGTACTGTACATTTTACCCATCTGGGCAGACTTTGTGCCATGAGCTAATATCTATGTCCCCCTGTTTTTTAATATTCTTTGCTTTAAACTTGCTAAGGGAGAGTCAGCTGGAATTGAATTGTATCTTTATCCTTATTTCCCTAGGCAACAAATGAAATTAGACTGGCTTCTGAATTGATGTGCACTTTAATGTCCAAATTTTTTTTTTGTATTTGTTTTAGATTCATGTTGTTACCTGTCCTTTTTATGTGTAACGGTCGAGTTTGTTTTTTATACAATGTCATACAATAAAGAATGATAGTTTAAAAAAAAAAAAGAAATTCACAGTAGTGAAAGCTTGAAAGCAAAGGGCCTACTCAGCATAGAGAGCGGTAAGGAAAAAACCTTCTTCTTCCATCAAAAAGGAAGATCTGACATCACGGGGTGGAGCCAAAGGAGTTACCACCCGGGTGGGTGCGAGGAGCCAACTTGAAGGCTTTCCAGCAAGCCTTAAAGGGAAAGGACACTGCCAGAAGTGTGGATAGTACATCACACCACGTCCTTAGAAGTGCAATTTACTCACAAGTTCAAAACATGAATGTTATAGAGAAAGCTGACGTGCCACATCATTATGCTTGATCTTTTGCCTAGTTACTACTGGGCTTCATCAGAGGATGCATGATTCCTGATGCTGATTCCCTTTTAAGTTCATCTCTTAAAGGTGTACAAGCAGTAGATATCTACAAAGTGCAATCAATTGTGCAAACCATTTTTTATTTTTTTTTATTTTGTATTTAGTTTTTGTTGACCGGGTAAGTGCACTAGACAAATCCTGTCTATTTTCAGGCACGACCCAGGGGAGGGGGATACAGCTGAATGCCAACTGCCTTGAACCAAATTAGGCTGCTGGTGGCATTTATTTAGTGAATGAGGGAAATTTGGCCAGGACACCGGGGAAATTCCCCTACTCTTTTCGATAAGTGCCATGGGATCTTTAACATCCACCTGAACTACCACCAATCCAGGCAGATGGGACCTCGGTTTAACGTCTCATCTGAAAGACGGAAAAGATCACAAAGATCAATGCTAAAAAAGAAAAATAACATGATAAATGTATACCAGGCACTGACTTAATTACAATTGCACATTGGAGAGCTGAAAAGCAAGGGTACTTATTACACTGAGACGCCGCATCTCTTTTTTTTAACTTACTATGCTGTTCATGGCCAGGACAGGGCTCCCATCAGTCCATCTGCATGTGTGACCATTTGTGGATACACCAAGGTCTGCTTAACCTGGTGTTCCCCCTGGTTTACCCCCCACCCGGGAGGGGCCTCTGAGGCACCCCAAACCCCTTTGGCCTACCATGCCTGCTGCTGGGCAGGTGGCACTGGGTTAGCTACACAATGGCGGTGGCATGAGGTGGAAGGCATTAAGCTCATCTAGCTGCATTTTTCTGGAACTTGCGGGAAGGCATGGTATGCAGTGGCACTGCGGCATGAATATTCCAGGTGACAGGCACATCTCCCAGATGGTAGCTCTAGCTGGGTCACCGGTGACAGGATGTCCTGTGGTCACCCAGGAGCACCGCACCAGGGATGTACCCTCTGGAGGTGGAGAGCATGGGAGGGCCACTCGATCCACCACCACCACCCCCCCCCGGCTGGCCCTCTAGCAATCCTGGTCCATTCCCAAACGTGGGTCGCTAGCATCATGAGTGATAGTTCTACCACTGCACTGGCAGGCTGGCTCTGAGATGCCACAACTTATTTCCAAACAGTATGAAGATGATAATGTGGGTACCAATTTATACAAAAATATTACTGATCATAATATTCTTCTTCTGTCAAGTGGTTACCACCCCCTATATGTAACACATAGTATTCCAAAGGGACAACTAATCAGGACTTTAACAAATTTTAGTTGTGTGTCAGATTTTAATGAACAAAGTACGAAACAAATTTCTAATTTTAGGGAAAGAGGCTGTGAGAAGAAATGGGTGCAGAAGAAAAATGGAGGGAGAGGGACGACATGATTGAAACCTTCAAATATATGAAGGGACTAAATAGGGTACAGGTCCAGGACCTCTTTCAGGTAAATAGCCATATAAGAACTAGGGGTCATGATAAGAAACTGGGGGGGAGGGGCATGTTCAGGAGCAACAATCATAAGTTATTTTTCACTGAGAGGGTGGTCGACGCATGGAACAGCCTCCCCCAAGGAGTTGTGGAGGAAAAGATGGTAGGGGCTTTCAAGAATGCTTGGGACAGGTACAAAGGCATCATAACTCTGAGTAGCAGTTAAAGGTGGGGGGGGTAGGATCATGTGCTGACTAGATGGACCATGTGGTCCCTTTCTGTCATCACTTTCTATGTTTCTGTGTAAATTATGGGGTATAAGGTGCAAGGATGCATCATTTTACTGTATTAACATAAAATAAAAATTAAAAACTTCAGTCTGGAACAGTTGTCAAGATGGTTATCAGGGTGGATTTTCTAGGTGGTTAGATTCACGTGACTATTCAGTCCTCTGAGTTCTTAAAATTACAGTTCAAGCGAGTAGACAATCAAAGCTAATTAAGTCAAGCAATTACACTTACAAACACCAGGGGGAGGCCTACTGATGATCTTCAGCTGAGGGAATGCAGAACTGAATATGCACCTCCTCCCTTTCTCAAGGTTGAACAAGAACTGATTTCCCTTCCTCACTTGAGCCTTTTTATATTCCACCTCTGTCATGTGATTCTGCCTCTTTTACACAATTAGGAATTTGTTGATGAAAACAGGTAATATATTTATATAATGGCAGCAAAAATCCCTGGGCTGTGATTGGTCAGTCTGGGACTGGACCCGTGATGTTATCCCAGTACAACATCACGGGTCTAGTCCCAGTGCACAGATGACTGCATAAACTGTTAATGGAATCACTCCACTGCAGCCTGTTTCAGTCATCATCTCCGCTGGCCAGCCCACTTCAGTCATTCCTGCTCTGAAGCTGTCTACAGTGTTCACTGCTAAACCTACAAACCTTCCTCCCACCAAGTTACTCTTTACTCGCCTATCACAAAAAGCTCAGAAAAATATCATTTTTATACTTGTTTCTTCCCCGATCCCAGCTGCTTCAATCACCATGGAAATTGTAACTGCCGGTCATGCAGTTCGCAGGCTTCTGTTCTCCCCATCCGTACTGAACATATTGAGCAGTCTCCTGCTGTTCCCACTATCCTCAGACAGAAACTGAGCACATGTTTTAAGAGGATACTGCTTAATTTTTTTTAAAATAGTAATTTGTCACAAAGTCCTCTCCCTGGCCATCCCGAACAGAGAGACCGTCCAGCTTCTCCTGTCCCTGCCTTCCCTGAACAGACTCAGTATGGGTGTTAACTAGTACAGGGCAGTTGTCACTCACCCACAATGGCATGTTTTCTGATGATCATCCTTCTTTTTCATTTCATTTTCCCAATATAAAACAGATGGGAACTGCACCGGCAGAACCACACACAGTTGTCATGCGATGTCAGAAGTGAACTGGGGAGGCGGCTTTCAGCTTCACAGATGCAAGGATGCAACCAGGGAATCAACAAAGCAAGAAAGGGAGAAACAAGAGAGACAGAGAGTGGGGAGGGAGGGTCACAAATAGACATTCACAGCAGAACATAAAGATGGGGGAGGGGACCACAAAACAACAAGTGTTTTGTACAGGATGGAAACAAGGTTGGGTGGATAAAGCCACAGAGTCACACAATTACAGTAGTGCAGTTCTGCTTAAAGTTGAACCAGCATAACATTCTGTGGTGATTTGCATATGCAACCCATGATGCTTTGCATTGTGTGGGCATGTGTGCTTTTGTATTTTCTTTTCAATTACAGTAGTTCCATCTACTGGCCATAACAAGAAATATTCAGGACTTTTTTTTAATTAGTATGCTACTCGGTAAAAATATGACAGAAAGTGTAGCTTTAATAAATTTTTTAATGTTTTTTTCTCTTTTTTTTCATACAAATTAGCCATTTTATAATAGCAATAATACAAACATACAAAGAAGCAAGCAGAAGAAGGCCATTTGGTCTATCAAGTCTGCTCATGTTGCAGGGTGCACAGCTTGAGCTACTGTCCCTGCCCCCTCTCCCCAATCCTCCCATCCTCCCTACCCATGATCCTTACCCTCCACCTATACCTGACCCAGCCTCTCTTAAAGCTTTCCACTGTCTTCAATGATATTACCTCTTCTGGCAACGCATTCAAGTGTCCACCACCCTCTCTGTGAAGAAGTGCTTCCTGACCTCCCTCCTAAACCTCCCACCCTCCAGCTTAAAACTGTGCCCCCTCATGTTATGGTTGTCATTCAGCTTAAGGAAACTCTCCTTATCAACCTTATGTACCACTTTCAAGTACTAGAAGGTCCCAGTCATGTCCCCTTTCTCTCTCTCCTGTCTTCCAGGGAGTACATGTTCAGTGCCCTCAACCTCTCCTCATATGCCTTACCCTCATGTCACGCCTTGGTGTTGCGGCCTCGTGCCCAACCACACAAGGCGTGATGTTATTCCAGCACAACACACACCCTGTCATGCATTATTGCTTAATTAGAAAAGGGAAAAGGAAAAATAGTGCAAAATGAAACCAAATGCAATCAAACCTTAAAGAGATGGTTTTCTTTTTTTACATATGTAGAAATCTAACTTATAGTAATTAATCACCTAGGGATAGCTCCTCCCTAAATCCACCCAGTACCCTTTCAAAAGCTCTTCCTCAAACTCCATTCACCATCCATTTTATGTAAAAACACCAGAGGGAACCCAGCCAGTCCCCTAGGAAACTCTGCTTTTGAACAGCTTGTAGAATGCCATTTTGAAGGCAGTTTAACTTAAAGGAGAAGACTCCTGTATATTTATGATTTGGATATGTCTGATGTATTTATTATACATTACATCAATTACTGTATATATGTCAAAAAGAGATCAGACATTTCTTTTGTTGCAACACATATCTAGAGTCTGAGGCTCTGACACAAGGTAGTAAAGTGTCAAGCAAGTCTCCATTTACATGCAAATGAGTCACTTGTAATACAGCCCCTCCCATTCCTAGATGTCACTGCAGCAACAGTGCAGAAGGAAACATAAGGGTATCAATGCTGTCAGTCCTGATTTTAGTCTAAGTTTGCAATGGCTTAAGACAGTTCTGTCAAGCAACTCACACAGGGAGTAGTACTTGAAGCCTTAATACTGTATGTGTAGAGCAAATAAAATGTTTAATAGTATTAGCATTTCATTCACAGGAAACAAAATCTGTTTCTTTGTACTGCTCATTTCTCTCTGTGAGACAGTTGTAACATGTGGAGAGCAGTAGACTGAATCAGTCAATCAATCAGTCAATCAAGTAGTCAATCGGTCAATCTGTATTGAACCAGGTGAACACCCTTGAGAAGATTCATTTACAAGGTGGGCCTGGGCAGTTTCCCAAAGGATCACACGAGACTGAATTCCTCCTTTGCACAAATGATATACACACCCTTTCAGCAGCCTGAAAGTGGAGAGCTAGATCACTTACTTTATAAAGTGTATTGTTTTACATTTCAAATGCTCCTTAAATCTGAGTTTCTGACTGGAAATACCAAGACACAGAATACATATGACATTGGAGGAATGAGCTAAGCAAATACAGAGCACTACAAACACTGAGACTGATTAGTTTCTTTACCTACAACAGCTGAAGTGTAGCATCTGATTTGTGATGGACATCCTATTTCAAGATTACAAAGTAGGGGGGGGCTGCCACAGCTTGCCCTCAGTACCTTCAAAGTGAAGTGCTGTAGCTCTCACATCACTGCTAATGATTTGTAATGGGAATGGAGGCACTTTTAAAGTCATTTACCTAAGGGACCATAACAGTTCCCAAGGAGGTTAGGGGAATTTGTTAAGGGTCAGAGAGTAAGGGACTCTTGGATTTGAACCAGAGTCTCTCAGTTCTTGTGTCTGTGCTTTAACCACTAAATTATCCTTCTTCCATATGCTGCAGCTGATGCTTTCCTGGTAACCTATTCCTTGTTATAGCATAACTCTTTATTGCCTTACAGCAGCCATCCAATCACTGACTGCCTAGTTACAAAGGGAAAGGGGCATATTTGCAAGACTGTTTCTCACTGCTGGTGTCAATCAAAACAGAGAATGCTGACACACACAGAACATAATACAACAGCTGTGTAATACCACTTAAAACTCTTGTTGTACCCAGAGTCATTTATTGGGTAAACAGAAACTAACAGAAACAGTAACACAACACATACAGGCACTTCCTTATATGAATACTGTATACACCTCAAATCAGTGCTGTATCACTCACATGGTCCTAGTCCCTATTAGACTTGCACTTCAGGATGTGCACAACACTTAAAGGGTTCCTCCATTACTCAAGTGGGTAACCAAACATTGTGAGTTTGGTTTACTGGTGGAACTGCATTTAGTGCAGCACTATTATCTGTTGCTGTGATGACATCATCCTCCAGCAACATTGATGGTAAAATGGAGGACAAACACATTGATAACTTTTGGGGGCAGTATATTTTTATTTACAATCTGGATTCAGAGAGCAATAGGACTGCTGGCAACTGGAGGAGGCACACAACAGTTACACATAAGGAGTTGGGAAAATATTGGTGTGAAACTATGGGAGACTTCCCCTTTAAGAGTGAGGGAACCATTCCCTCAGCATTCCACTCATCACATGAAGTCATTTGGCGTGGTTTCTATTTTTATTTAGTAACATATATATGAATGTTACCTGGTCCAGGCACTGTTTGTTCTGCTATCCAGCATGGTGCCTCAGGGAACATAATCAAAGAGCCCTGTTGCCAGTTCTAGGAGGGCCAGCCTGGCCAAGCACAGCAGCCTTTTCCTTTTTCATGTCATAACCTATGGCAGTATTGTGGTAGAACAACCCAGTAAAGAAATGCATTAATTTAAACAAGAGGCAGCTCCTGCAGCCTTGCCAGTCCCTAGCAGGGTTAATGGGAGGAGAAAAAGGAAAAGCTAAAATGGCTATTGAAAAAAGAAAAGAATGCAGGAGAAAAATCCCAAATGAAGAGGAAATTTGTTCACAGAACAGTAGCAGGAGCAGAAAGAAAAATAGAAAGAGATGGTCACAACCAGTAGAACGGTAAAGCTGAATACCTAGGTATTTCATGTGCTTTGTTTTTGTACTTTATTTTTCATTTCTTTCTTAGGCAAGCCTATTTTCTCAGTTTTTCTGTTGGGGGGGCTTTAACATGGCAGCGCCACTACCAACTATGCCCCATCCTCTTTCCTGATTGGGACAGGGATCCTGTCACATAGGCTATGGCTCAAGGGCAGTGTTATCAGCTACTGGGCAGGTTAAAAATTTGCCCAGGGAAAGGACACTAATACCCAGACAAAGGTTACAAGGGATATAGGGAAATCGGTGTTGCTTTGTCACCAATAAAATATGTTGCTTCACATCTAGTGAAGCACTCCCAGAGCTTCCTTTTAGCTAAGGGTGCAGTTTCATTTTATGCTTTGGGAAATACTGAACAAAATTACTGGCTCAGTATCTCAGCCTTATCTCTGTTCCTCCTTCCTCCCATCTTCCCCCTTTTTCAGCTGTGCACTCCATGATTTTGAGTTTCTCCTGAATATATCAGAAGAATATCTTATCCCCCAGCTTTGCCACTTTCCTATTCTTAGTTCTGCTTCAGCCTAAGCACTCCCCAGGTTACTTAACTCCATGGCCACAATGCCCTTTGACATACTGCCACCTCCCCTACCATCGCCCTTTCTTCTATCCTTCTTGAACAATGTATACCCTGGTATGGTCATGTCCCAGTTGTAATTCTGAGCTGTCTATGTCTCAGCAACAGCACCTACATTTACAGATAGTAATGAGGGCTCTAAGACAGTCCAAACCACCAGACCGTACAACCCCAACATCATCTGAAGAGAATGCCAGTGGAAGGGACATATAGCCATGTATTGCCCCAAGAGAAAGACCACAGCTACCCAATTAGCCTTGGCACACTGGGGACATTGCATCACATCTGTTAAGATTGGAAACATGGAAGTCACTGGGCTAATTGACTCAGGCAGTAGACATACCCTTGTGAGAGTGGACCTGGTGCAGCAGGAAAGAGAAAAGGGGACAGACACAGCAGTGGTATGCATCCGTGAGGACATTCGCCATTATCCAGTAACCAATCTTGATTTATAGATACAAGGGAAGACATACAACATGACTGTTGGCTTGGTTCCCCATTTACCTGTCTCTGTCATCATAGGACATGACCACCCTGAGATCCCTTGTTTAATTAATCCTAGTGAGGGTGTTTGTGCCATGACTACCCATGCCCAAACCAATCGAGAAAACCAGTGGGCCCAATTGTTCCCATTTGGTGAGGAAGTGTATGGGGAACCTGGCAAAACACCAAAGTCCCAGCAAGTAAAGAAGAAGAAAAAGAAACAACGGACTCAAAAACATATTGATAGTAACAGTACTGATGTAATTGTGAATGTTAAGAATGACAATGATCTGTTTTACATTGTTAAATAAAGTAGTTTTGGTACTGAACAACAGGATGACGTTACTCTGAAACCTTTCTTCCAGATGGTAGGAACATGGGATAAAGAACGTGAGCCATCCTGTATTATTAAAGATGACTTCTTATATAGGAGATGTAAACACCTCACTATAGATGAACAAATAGACCAATTGTTATTACCCACCAAATATAGAGAAAAACTTCTACATTTGGCCCATGAAATACCTTTGGCAGGTCACTTGGGTCAGGATCGTACATTGCAGAGGTTGCTGGTAAGGTTTTACTGGGCAGGTATACACACCTAGGTCGCTGACTTCTGTTGGAGCTGTCAGGAGTGCCAGAAGGTAGCCTCTGTGACATGAAAAGATACGGTCCCCCTCCAACCTTTACCTCTTATCACAACGTCCTTTAGTCGAATTGCAATGGATGTGGTGGGACTACTACTACCAAAGAGCTAAAGGGAAACAGATTAATTTTAGTTATCTGTGACTATTGCACAAAGTAGCCAGAGGCTATCCCACTCCGAACAGTGACTGCTGAGAAAATCGCAGATGAATTACTCAAACTGTTCAGCCAAGTTGGGATACCAAAGGAAATACTGACGGATAGGGGGAGTAATTTCTGCTCCAGAATGTTGGTTCACCTGTATGCAATCCTAGGGGTAGAGGCAATTCATACCACATCCTATCATCCCCAAACAGATGGGCTGGTTGAACGGTTCAACCAGAACCTAACGAAAGAGTTATGAAAATATGTGGTGGATGAGGGTAAATCATGGGATGTTTACCTTCCTCTACTCTTATTTGTTTACAGGGAGGTCCCCCAGGCCTCAATAGGGTTCACCCCTTTTGAGCTACTTTACGGGAGGGATCCAAGAGGGCCCCTGAATGTCATTAAAGAGGAATGGGAAGAGAAAAAGGGGGAAAGTCCTAGCACCATCCTTGATTACATTATGGTCTTGCATAAAAGACTACTCACATACACCCATATGGCCCATCAACATAATCTGGACAAACAGAGTATTCAGAAGGGGTACTATGACCAAGGAGTAGGGACTAAGTCTTTTCAGGAAAGGAACGAGGTTTTATTGTTACTTCCCTCCACCTCAGATAAGTTATTGATGAAACGGCAGGGCCCCTATACCATCCTGAGACAGAGAGGCTCAGTTACGTATGAAATTGAGCTGCCTGATAGACACCAGAAAAGGGTAATATACCATGTGAACCTCCTTAAAAAATGTGCTGAGACCAAGTCCCGGTTATTTTATCTGTCCTGAGAATAATACTAGTGAGATGGTGGTAGCATATGAATGGTTAGAAAAGCAGGGTGAGATGAGTGATCTCACTGTGAATCCTTCCCTGGATATGCAGCAGAGATCAGAGTTGGACCAACTCCTGGTTAAATACCAATAGACCTTTATCTCTATTCCTGGTTTGGTACATGGTATCAAGCACCATACAGAAGTTACCATAGACAGTACCATCAGACAGAAACCATACTGTCTGCCTGAGAAAGTTAGAGGAGAGGTGATAAAGGAAGTGAGAAAAATGCATGAGTTAGGGGTAATAGAGCCCTCATGTAGCGAATGGGCATTCCCATTCATTGTGGTGGATAAAAAAGAAGGCAGTATACATCTTTGTCTAGATTTTAGATGCCTCAATGCTGTCTGTAAGTTCGATGCTTATCCTATGCCCAGGATAGATGATATTATAGACAGATTGGGCAATGCAAGGTTCATCACCATGTTCAATCTTACAAAAGGGTAATGGCAAATTCCTTTGGATGATACCTCCAAAGAGAAGACAGCCTTTAGCACCCCCATTGGGCTGTACCAGTTTGTTACCATGCCTTTTGGGCTGCATGGTGCCCCGACCACGTTCCAGCGCTTTATGGATCAGACTCTAAAACAACATGCTTCCTATTGCGCTGCATATTTACATGACGTGGTGGTGGTAGTGTACAGTCCTACTTGGGATGCTCATTTGGAACATCTGACCACTGTCTTAGATGCCCTAAGGCAGGTCTTACTATAAATCCCTCTAAATGTTCCATTGCCATGCAGGAAACCAGATACCTGGGATTTATCATAGGAAATGGGCACGTTAAACCTGAGATAGATAAAATCGATGCAGTAGCACAATGCCCACGACCAATAACAAAAAGACACGTCAGATCCTTTTTGGGTTTGGCAGGATATTACCGCAGGTTTGTGCCAAACTTTCCCACATTAGCCAACCCTCTTACTGACCTCATAAAGAAACACAACACCACCAATGTAAAATGGACCCCTGAGTGTGAAAAAGCCTTCTGTACCATCAAGACACACCTTTGCACAGCTCCTGTACTGAGAAGCCCTGATTTTTCTCAGCCTTTTATGGTACAGACAGATGCTTCAGACTCTGGCATAGGGGCTGTTTTGTCCCAAGTGATAAAAGGAGAGGAGCATCCGATTATTTACTTGAGCCATAAACTTCATGAAAGAGAGACGTGATATTCAGCTATAGAAAAGGAATGTCTTACTATCAAGTGGGCCATCGAAGCCCTTAAGTTTTATTTGTGGGGATCAGAATTTGAAGTTTTAATTGACCATAACCCTCTTTGCTGGCTTCATGTAATGAAAGATAAGAACCCCAGAATAATGAGGTGGTATTTGGCTTTACAGCCCTATAGATTTATAGTACACCATCATCCTGGTACTGTAAACAAGAATGCAGACTTTATGTCTTGTTATGGTGCAGACTTATATATTAATGCACAGTCAGATCTCGGGGAAAGTATACGTAGTGTGAAGGGTTAGTTTTATCTCTTCCTGTTCATGTTTATATAACCCCCCTACAAATGGGGGTTCCTAAGAGCTTCCCTGGAGCTCATTTGAATGCTCCATGCCTGGCTGGTGTTCGGCATTTAAGCCATTTTAAATGGGTAGCCAGTGAGTGCCTTTAAAGCCTCCGTATACTGTCTCTTTAAGTGCTGCTTGTTCGCAGTCAATTTTAGCTAAATTGAGGGGGGGGGGCTGTGTGGTTGTATGCCCAAATCCCGCCTGGGACTGCTGAGTAAGCGTTCCATTCTGCCATCGCTAGTTGTGCAGGGGAAGCTCTCTGAAAAGATGCGATTGGTAATTAACAATAGCATAGAGTACTATTGACAATGTGTTTGTTCTAACCTGCCTTTTTTTGCAGTAACGACTGTTCCGACTATCTCCTCCATTTTGGTCCAGAACTGCCAAATTGGACCAATCAGTACCTCAGGGCTCTGTAGAGCTGTCTGACCAATAGAGACACTGCTTGTAATCTGGGAAAGGCATTATGGGCTATGGTGCTTTTTCGCACCACTGAGAGCAGGAGCAAATGACTGGCAGGCGTTGCCAACCAATGGAATCGGGTATGCCCGAACTGAAAGGAGTGCCCCAGGCTGTAAGGGAGTAGATGCGTTGTGACTGAGAAAGAGAAAGGAGCTCTGAGCTACTGCGTCGTTGAGTGCTCACACAGGAAGCGCGTGAAAGGCCTGAGGTGGCCGTTTTGAATTGCCAGTACTATCGGACTAAATCCATCGGCGGGCGGTCAGAGGAGGCTGTGTCCAGCACAGCTACCTACCAGGATCAACCTGTGGAGGACTGGAGAATCAGCTGAATCACACTCGGTCCATCGGAACGTTGAAGCTGCCGTTGTAGCACCCGAGTCTGCTGTGAGTTTGTGTGGGTCTTGGAAGCAGCTGCCTGGTATGGTACCCCTCTGTTGTTTGCCATATAAATGTGTGAGGAGGTTTTCGGAGCTCAGGCTCAGCCATGCAAGTGGTGAAGGAGTGGTTATCTGCTGGAGGTGTGAGTACTGGGTCAGGGTAGCTCCCCGATAATCTTTCAGGCAAGGGGCAAGACAAACCCAATCAGTTCAGTATACTGCTGCCTGCACTAAGCAAGCTTCCTGCTCATTCTGATCTGTTCGGGACAGTAAGGTTCATTTGTGTCAGGGCCCCAACCAGCTGCCACGAGGGACTAGCCATTAGGGCTTGGGTACCCAGGGACAGTAATTACTTGGTTTAGGCCTGTGCACAGAGCCCTAGGTAGATAAGTATAATGATAAGCCAATCACCTTGATTTCCCCCTGGCTTTGTTATTTCTCTCCCTTAAATACATCAGATTGTTTGTTTTGCACTTGTACCCTGGTTGGATTGTGTTTTACTGAGGATATACTGTACAGTGAAAGTATAATAACCGTACCTTACTTTCCAGGGGGTTCCTGGAGTGAGCGGAGAGATATGAGCCGGGGAGGTAAGTGGACCAGGGAAAAGTATTGTCCATACTTCGAGTGGGCCACTAGAGGGACAAAAGGGGGGCTGCAGTAACCCAGAGGGCTGTGACTGAGTCAATCTTGACTGTTCTGACCCCAACCTCTGGGTGGAGGTACCCGTCAACGGCTCTGGGCCCCTCACCCTGTCACCGTTGAGGCAGGCAGGGGTAGTAGCCCTAAGGGTAGCGCCCCCTTGGGGTTACATTTATGTTTATTAAGGGTCCCCGAGGTGGAGCTTTGGGAGTGGGTGGGCTAAAGGCCCTCTCTCCCTCCTTTGAGAGTGAGGGTGAGAGATCTGATGAATGTACATGTTGCCTTTTAGCTGGAATGTTAGGAAACTATAGTAGGTAAACAGTATGATGTTACCCCGATAGTTTCCTCTTAAGCAGGGAGGAGTGTGAATGAGTACTATACTGCCCCGCCGAAATCCTGCCTATCTCTATTATAATAGACCTACTGCAGTAGCACCCTTGTTGGTCTTTTCTATCTTTTCCCTTTCTCTATATCTTCATTTTTCCCATTTTTCCAGGCAGGCCACCTGGGAAATAGGTATCCGCTATCCCTTTTGCCTTCTTTCTGTTCTTTGGGCAGGCATTCAGAGAACCAGTACTCGACCCCAACCCAGAGGATACTGTTTTTATGCTTGTACAGAGAAACTAGAATCTCTGTTAGCATGTGTTTGCCTTCGAGCATCAATAAGTTTGTAGAAACAGGGGCATCAGAATCGCACTAGCGGCAGTATTTTTTGGCAGTTCCATTTTAAAGCCCCACCCAATGCTTGGGGAATTGCAAGCGTTTTATCTGCCACAGGTCATGCTGTCTCTGTACCCCTCGCACTAGCAAGTGTGCATTTAACAGCATCAGTGTAGTGTTTTCAAATATTCATGTGTTGCCAAACATAGGAAAAGTGGTAAACATTACAGAGCCCATGGCCCAATCCTGGACCATCTTATTTAGAGGCTAGGACTTGCAAACACACCTGGTTACCGTGTTTAAACTCACAGTTTGTAGGTTATTTCTTTACAGTTATTCAAAAAGCCCTTCCTAGCCCCAAAGTATGTGGCAATTGTGTTTTGTCGGTCAGCGTTTCCTCGCAGTAGCATAGATAATTGCAGTAGTATGTCCTGTGCATCTGTGCTACCCAATGGCTGGCAATATGTAGTAACAAAGGACTAAAAGCAGGAAAGACTGAATTAAAACCCTTAAGGAACTTTTGGACAAAGTGTGCATATTTTCAGAAATTCTACAAAGTTCCAAATAAACATTTTCTTTTGTTATTCCTGTGCTTCAGTTAAAATGGAAAGCCTGAAATGTTGCAGAGAAAAAGGTTTACCTTGCCTGTCACCCAGTCCTGAAAGTATCTCTATGGTGCTTAGTGTTTCTGCTGCTCCATCCATGTCCTTAGGAGGCAGCCGGCCTACTGTTCACCACATAAATACTATGGAGAGGTATGGGAAGGGGCTAACTCAGGCATTGCATTGTTTTCTGTGGAAATATTGGGAATTTTTGCATTTCAGGGACATGTATGAATGCTACTAAAAATATATAGACCCTCCTTGTATGAAACATTAAATAAATGTGTGTTATAAGGATTTTTCCTTTGCAAAGTGTTTAGGGGCGGGGCTAAAGGTGGTCACCTGATGGTTCCCTGATATAAAAGGGAGCTCATTGTGCTGACCCCTTCAGATTCATTGTGAGATCAACTCGGTACTGACCCAAAGTAAGAAGGTCTGCACCTTTTCAGACCTGGACTCTGGTTCGAGGGTGGCTCCTGCTTATATTGCCTTTGAAAACAAGTGCTTAGTGTATTTTGTTTATACATTTTTGATTTCTTTCTCATTTAAAGTCCACTGTAAAAGTTACTTATTTTGTTTTGATTTGGTGAATACATGTCTTGGCTTGGCAGTCTAAAGCCTTGCCTCATCGCTGTGTCCGTGTCCATCACTACACCAACAGCCTATGACATTCCAATTTTTCAGAAAGATAAAAAGGATCCTGGCTACAACAGACCAATTAGCCTTATTGATTTTACACAAAAAAGTTTATCAAAAATTATATATAATAGATTACTTTTATGCATAAATGAAAATAATATTCTAGATGAAGCCCAGGCAGGATTTCGCCTGGGATATTCAACCACAGATCAATGCTTACCCTCTCCCACCTGGTTTACAAAGTTATTAAAAAGCAGCAAATAAATTGTATTTTTGTAGACCTGAAGGCAGCATTCAACCGAATAAATAGAGAGCACCTATGGCAGGCAGTAGAGATCTTAGGAACAGAGCAATCTCTATTGAATTTAATGAAAACATTATACTTTGAAAACTTAATCCAGGTAAGATATGATACTAAAGGAAACGGAAGTAAATAATTCATAACAAATACGGGGGTCAAACAAGGTCGAGCCTGCTCATCATTATTATTCAATTTATATTTGGATGTTGTCTTGAGAAAGCTCTATGACAACTTTCACCCCCTGAATATTGTTATTAATCTCTGCCCCTACCCTGCTTATGCAGATGACATAGTATTACTATCCACAAGTTATTTTGGCATTACAAGTATGCTTGAAAAATTTTTAGTTAAAAGTAATAAAGAAGAATTTCAAATTAACTATGATAAAAACAAGGTCATGGTATTTGATAGAAATAAGAGTTCATATAAATTTAGAATAAATGGATATAATTTGGGAGTGTTTAGAAACTTCTGCTACTGATCGTACAAAAGTTTATCAGTACTGAGGTATACCTCGGTGGTACTGAGGCAGGCTCACATTACAGTCAATGCAAATTGAACTTGACTGCTTCAGTGGTACTTCGAGGTATACCTCAATACTGATAAACTTTTGTACAATAGCCACTCTACCTGGGAATAATTTTCTCTGATATATTACATGGACAAGTCAGACTGACCAATTATCAAACAAAGCAAAGAAATTCGGTCCTGTGTTCTCCAGTTTTGCCTATAGATATGAAGGAAATTCAGTGAAGGGTCACCACAGAGAAATTAATGCAGAAATAAGAAGTTGAATTTCATATGGATCAGAAATCTGGAGAAATTCAGACTTAGAAAATATAGAAAAAACACTAAACTCTTATTATACAACGGCAAGGAAATTTCCTACCCTCTGATTGGTCAGTGTGTGCCTGGAACAGTGATGTGATTTCACAACAGCATCACTGTATGAAGTCCAGGCACACAAATGATCGCATAATATACTGTCAAATCATGGCATGGCTTTCAGTTTGGATGTCTGCTGTTTTCCCCCAAACCGAATAGCTTCCTCTCAGTACCCATCCCAATTAAATAATGTGAAGACACACACACATTTTTTTAAGAGAATACTGCACTTCTACAATCTACTTTTTTATTTTAATTTTTGATTTTCAAATCAAGCCGCTACAGTGAACCACAGACTACTGGCTGCTTGCCACTATGTGGTGCTTTCCTCATAAATCACTGAGTGGTTCTCCATATGCAATACCACTTAATCTACACATAAAACTCAATATTTTAAAAAGTACCTTTCGCACTATTTATTTATTTCATTGAAACACTGCTGCACAAACCTCTCAAGTGCTGCTGAAGTGGAGCGAAGTAACAGAATGGCCAACTCGCTCCACTCTGACTTTCACTTTCAGCATGTGTCTACAGTGTGAGGTACTTACGGAACCCTATCTTTCCTTCTCTTCACTCAGTAAGGACTCAGTCAGCAGTTTTAAAATTCTTCTTAAAAAAAATTATACAGCCTCACTGGGGCCAAGAAAAACACTCAAACTGACACCAACAATGGTGGACAGTGTGGGGGGGCACAGACAAAGACAACGCTACACACAGTAAACAGCACCACTATTTGCAGAACCACAAAAAAAGGAACATCTTTTTGCTTAAATAGTCTTTCGCACTAATAAATCATAAAAAAAAAATTTAAAACTGCATTCTTTTTATTTTTTAGTTGTAAATATAAGGCACCATTGTATAATAGCAATAAGGCACTCTAGGGTGTGTATTAGTGTATAATAACGTCACTTCTTGGGTTTTGAATGCACTCGGTCTGCACCTCGTGCTTCAACCCCCCCCCCAGATGTGATGTTATCACACAATAACACACACCTTGTCATGCCTCATTGCTTAATTATGAACTGGATTAAAAAATTCTAGGAACCTGACTGGCTAGAAGGTTTTTGAAGCTGTGATTATATCCAGCTACATAATCACGGCTTCAAAAAACATTTGTCTACCAGCCTCCTCATGGACCGTAAATTCATCTGACTATAACAAAAGCCAACATGGCAGTGGGACTCAAGCAGTCCCTGCTGATAGCACCACTCCCCACTCAATGAGCATAACGTTCCTGCAGTGCAGACCGAGTCAGACCTCCAGGGGACTGCAGAAAAAAAAAAAACAAGCACACAAATCCTCAAAGCATCCCCAGTAACATAAATGACACTGCCACTTTTTTTTACTAGTACAACTTTTCAGCCAGTTCATAATAGCAATACTGTACTCCATGGTGTGGTATATCTTGAGATATCATCACTTCTTGGGTGAATGAGCCCGAAGTACGATGACTAAGTTACCAAGAGCAAGTATTTCAATTCCCCAGCATAACATTTCAAATAGAACAGGTTAGACCAAATAGACTATTAAACTGTCTTACTGAGGTGTATCTAAAACTTTTTTCTGAAATAAAGTATACAATAAAACACAGATTTAGGGATGTTTATATGCAGATGGAAATTAGTAAATATACAAGAATGAGAATGCAGCCCTCTGTAAATGCCCCTTAGATTCTGACAATCTTATTCACATTTTATATTCCTTGTTATAACCCTTAGAGAAATAAATATCTAGAAAATAAACTAGTGGAGGTAGAATTGGAACCTAAAACTCAAGTCATCTATGTATTAAATAAAGAATTATACATGGGGTGGGGTGTATTGTGAGAATTTTACACACACACACATGAAGTGTTGAATGCTACATAAGCCCCCGAGAGTGATGCACGAGGGGTTTATTTAAGCATCCAACAATGATGGTGTGTGTAAAATTCGAGTTTAACACACCACCCCATGTTTTATTTTATATATTTGCTGGGGATTTTTTTCTCGCCTGCTTCATTTAAACTAATAATACAAAAAAAAAAGAACGGTGTGGCCAGTACACGGTGCTGCTATTTATAGCAGTAAAGCAGCATCGATGGTGCTGATTCAAAAATTACATTCTAATGATAAATATCAATAGTCCAATGGATAGTACTTAAACAAGACAGAATACTATGATGAATCTTGTTCTAAAAACGTAACATATTTGGGAATCGAATGATTTTTTGAGATATAAGATTTTAAACTTATACTGTTTCTTTGTACGCAATTTATTTCAAGAGTTGCATACATTTGCACTTTAGGTTTTAAGCATTTTAATGGCATTAATTGCCAATCAAACTTGAAACACATCAATTAGTTATAACTATCAGAAAAAGAAGTGGAAAGATTCTGCACAAAAACAATTGTCCAACCCCATAACTTAACAAACAAGTTGATTTTCTGACTTCCTAGGTGTCAGACTGTTGAGCACTGGAAAGTGGAAAAAAACAGATGGAATTTATGATTACAAACGTAATGTGATGGCAATAACCAGGTCTGATCACAATTATGGAAGCCAATCGATTACAGGAGTCCTACTAACCACAAATGTGAACTTCTAAAAACCTGTATTACTTATGGAGCAGAAATCTGGGGTACGACTGAAAACTGAAAAAAATTTAAAATATTTTCCATCAAACCTTTAATAACTTTCTCCATTGACCTGCGCCAATGTCAGAGCTGAATTAGACCAATTACCTTTACATGCATTGCAGAGAAAAGGCAGCTCAATAGTCCGTTGTTGCAACAGTAGAAAGTAACTTTGATGCAAAGAGAAATTACTTCACACTCATGACTAAGCACAGCTTTGATAGTGATGCAAAGTGCTTTTTATTCCAACTTGCAGCCACATGTACTGTAGCTGAGGACAGTAGTGGCAGTAGAAAGTAAGTTTGATGCAGAAAGAAAATACTTCACACTATCGGCTCAGCACTGCATTGATAGTGATGCAAAGTGCTTTTTATTTCAACCTGCAGCCACATGTAGCTGAGAGCAGTAGCGGCAGTAGAAAGTAACTTTGATGCACAGAGAAAATACTTTACACTCACAGCTTGGCACAGCATTGACAGTGATGCAAAGTGCTTTTTATTTCAGCCTGCAGCCACGAGTAGCTGCTGCCAGCTCCAAACAGTAGCTCCCAATGTCTCCTTGACAAATCATGGCTGCACAAAAGGTTGGTGGCTATTGTTTGGAGCTGACTGCAGTTTCATGTGGCTACAAGCTGAAACAGAAAGCACTCTGCATCTCTATCAATGCTGTGCTGAGTTGTAAGTGAAGTATTTCCTCTCTGCAGCTACTGCCAGCAGCTACATGTGGCTGCAAGCTGAAATAAAAGCACTTTGCATCACTATCAATGTTGTGCTGAGTCGTGAGTATTTTCTTTGTACCTTTACAAGCACTTAAGTGAACAGCGGTATTAAAATATTGGTTGAAGGCCACTTATATGGCGGATTAATAGATTCCCCAAAATGTGCTGGAACAAATATATCACCTACCTCGACAGGGTTTTTTCTCTGCCTTATATGAAATTCATTGAGCAATTACTCACCATAAATGGCTTGGGATTTTTTTACTGGCCTCTACTCAGACCAGAAATATTTAACAGACATCAAACTGAGAATTCCTGATACATTTAAGCAGACAACTATATAGTCCATTAAAGGGACACTGTCAACCACTTCTGCATCATATTATTTCTTGTTGAAAATCTACATTTTAAGATTGCTTACTTTCTCTAAAATTCATTGATGATGCTTGTTGTTTTATCTGCTTCCTAAGTAGAACTGAAATACATGCTAATGATGTAATAATACCCAAGCTTGTTTTATTTCAAATCTTTTACTCTTCTTGCATACATCCTGGAGCCACTAACAATGCAATAGTCTTCTTTTCTCCCACTGCAAAAGTAGCTAGACTATATTATGGTGTTCCCAAGTCCAGAAAAGGTGCAGTGGGTGTTGATAAAAAAATGTAAGCAAACAGGTCTTTGTGCGCTAACCAGTATCCTGGGCAGTCTGTTTTTCACTTTTTAAAAGAAGAAAGGAATCTGAATTAAACCACCAGCTACTTCAGCAGTCTCTGCAGAATGTGACCATTAAATGTGTTTTTTAAACTAAAGACACTACCTAGGTGTCAGACTAGGGGGTTTACAGTGTTCCTTTAAGTCCTCTAAGACACTGAACTGGCTGGCCAGATATAAGTGGAAAGTAGAAATTGAAAAATATTTAGAATATCTTGAAGATTCCCTGGAAAGGAGAATCACTGCATTACGCTGCTTTTGGGTTATTTCCATGCAACACAAGGAGAGCAAACTCCTGAAAAATAAATCTGAGCCAGCCCTTCTCTTAGATTGTAACTGTGCTGCTGGGTAAAATGAAGATCCCCATCACACTGACATTCTGTACCACTAAGAGAAAACATCAGAAACATACACTCAGGTGAAATTCTTGATTCCCAGTAACATTCATTAGAACAACCTATCAGAATGGTTGTTTAACAAGGACTAACCAAAGATTTTACATAAATTAGCTAGATACCCAATAAAAATTACTTTTCAGTTTGAGACATTTTCAAAGAATAGCAGAACAGTGACTTAAATTTTAAGAATCATAAATTTTCTGGAATTCCACTTACTTACACTATATAATGAATCTTATGAAGAATAACCTCAACATCATATTATTACTTGCTGTAAAACTCTTTTTTTTGGATAAGTCTTGATAAATCATTTTATCCTATGCTTTTAAAATGTACCGTGTGTACTATATACAGACTAACACATGTGGTACTGTGCACTGCAACAATTCAATACATACCTGAGGTGTGTGATGCTACATAAACCCCGAGAGTGAAGCTTGAGGGGTTTACTCAAGCAATCACCTCAAGGGTGTGTATTAAATTTGAGCAAGAACTGTACCCTGTGTTTTATTTTATATAGTTACTGTCCATCAATTTCCCCCCCAAGCAGTGGGAGGGGTTGATTCTGTGGCCAGGCTGTGTGACAGAAGGAGGGGGGACAGTTACATTGCCGGTTGGGTGGCAGGAGTAGTGAGGGGGTTTGCCCACAGATGCTCTGGTAAAGCCTTAATAAAAAAGGAGCTTCCATATTTTTTTTTTATTATTATTTTTACAAATATTTCTTTGACATGTGTTTGACATGTTTCTGACAAGGACAATGGGTTGTAATGCCACTTTCAGGGAACGTGATTGTACTGCAGAGTTTGTGAAGAAAACAAGTACTACTTAAATTACTTGTGGCAGCCTGTTTTTTAAGGTTTTGCCTTTGACATCACTGATGGCTTGGAATGGGTGAACCCTGCTGAGATGTTCACACTACCCTGCTGTGATTAAGTGTCTCAAGTGCAGCTGTTCATACTGTCATCATGTTTGCTGTAATAACATTTGGCTATTACAGCAACAAATAACTGGCCTCCTCAATAGTAGAAAAAATGATGGCCAGTTATAATTATATAATTACTGGTGACCCCCTTTATCACACCATTCCCGAGGCTCTCCAAAATGTAACAACCTGAAAACGAGTTATTATCGTGCTCTGAAAACTTTCTTTCACTACCACCACCACCATCCACAGTTGTCACTCAGTTCTACCGTGCCACTTCATTGGCTCAAACTCTGTGTCTGGGTGGGTTGAACAGCATAACAAAAATGGCGGCTCCGCTTTCTGCTTACCAACAAGCCACTATTTTTTTTACCATCCTCCCAGCCATAACTAAAACAACTCTACCATTCCAACAGCTCTCACTGTCACTCCAAGTAACTTTTTCATGTTTTTCAAATATGTGTCTGGTTGATCAAGCCTTTACAAAATTTAAAAGCAATGTGGTTGATCCTGCTGCTCATAGTCATACATATTGGTAGTGGCTTTGGAGACAGCTTCAGGAATGGACCATGACAGACTACTCTAATTTATACCTAGTGCACATCGCAATGTAACTAAAAAACATTTAAAAGTGAAGAATAAAGAAATAAATGACCATACTGCAGAGAGAGAGCAAGAGAGAGAGAGAGAGACTGTGTGAGTGTGAATGTGAGTGTGTGTGGGCAACATGGATTACAGCAAACCTGCTTCAGTGACTTTCTGCAGCATTGGCTCCCTACACCAGTAATTATAAAAAATAAAGGACAGGCAACTATGTTTTTATGGATTTTTTTTTACACACCCTTGGTGTGTAAAAAAAAATTCATAACACACAGCTGTCTGACCATTATTCTCTATGTAAAAGCTTGTTTGCTGCTCATAAAGAAATAAAGCATGAAACTATCACATGCTGTATTTCTTATGTCTCTAACGACTGAGCTTGAATTATTGAGTTCTTACTTTTCTTTTAGATATGTATTTTTTATGTTTTATACTGTATAACCTTTGTATGACCTTCAACTCATGTTCTCACTAGTAAACAAGACTGACCAATTCTTTGTAATATACATTTTTTCTCCAATCACTACAGTGCATGTAAATAAATGAATGCTCTGTAACTTGGCACAGAAAGTGCTACCATGGTGAGGCTGTACAGCACACTTCCATGCTCACTTTATGCAAGTATATGCTGCCAGGTCTGCCATTGGGCAGCAGCTCAGATCTGCACAGAGTGAGAGGTGGAAGTGTGCTGTTTAGCCACAAGATGGTGGAAGACAGGGTAACCTTTGTGAGGAGGTTTATTATTTAAACGTATAGCGTTAAATTCATTAAAATGGCTTGCACTCCAAACATGTATCCAGGGCCAACCAATGGTTCAGCAGCACTGCACTGTAAGTTCAGAAGAGTGTTGAGAGTGGGTCAGTCAGGGCTGGGCCAGAGGTACCACAGCCAATGCTGCCATGTTAGCTGCCATAGAGTCAACCTGTTTTGGTCACAGGCAACAAGTGAAGAGGCTTTTGCTTTCACTGGCGGGGTAAGTTGTGGGGAAACTAGAAGTAGCCAGTGTAGCCTATATTTAAGGGCCATATAAAAGAGCCTTGTCTTGCCCTGTAGTTTGAGGGCTGGGTGAGAATTGTCTGGCCTGAGGCCTCTGAGTTAGGTGATAACTGGGGAAGGGGCTGAGTCACATTTCTGTCTGGAGGTTGGTTTTGTCACTACAGTATATAAGGACTCATCCCTGCAGGTCACTACTATAAAGAAGAGTCTACCTGTTTTGGTCACAGACAACAACTGAAGAGGATTTTGTTTTTAAGACAACATTGGAGGGTAAGTTGTGAGGAAAGTAGTTGAAGTAGTGTTTTGATCACTGTCTGTAGGATAAATTGGGAACTGGGTCTAGTGAGCACCAAGAATAGTGTTGTTATGGTGCGCATGGTAATAAATGTGCCAATTTTATTTTTGTGGGGGCAAACCCCCACCCCCCCGGACTTAAGGATTCTCACTCCAGGGGGAGTAGGCCACAGGGAAAGTTAAAATTTGTGTGGCCATGAAATAGTGATTCTATGGCCCCTGATAAAAATAACTAAGTCCCAATGCCAGCAAAAGTTGGGAGACCAGGATTAGAACCCTGGTCTCCATTGCCACTGGCTGAGCTGCTCCATGCCCTAGCCATCCATGCCACAGAAGCAGCTCAGACGGCCTCCCATTCCTTGCAGCCCTTGTCCTTTTACAGGATCATGGACAGCAGCCAGGGGAGCACTGAGAGGAAGTGCTGTAAAACCCCACTCACTGTCCTTGTGAGTGCTTACCAGACTAGCACCGTATAGTGTGGCGCTATTCTGGTATCGCTCACTTGACCAGGTACTGATAAATTGAAAGCAGCCACAGTAACCTATATTTAAGGGCCATATTAAAAAGCAGTGCTTTTACTGTTTTTGAGCATTTCACAACCTTTTGAGAGAACATCAGCATCCACCTACTGCACCAGATGCACTGAGAAGGTAGCACATTTGCCAACAGAGACTGCTCCAGAGTGCTTCCACGGACTAGAGAAACAGAAAATTCTGTCATCTGTTTACTGTTTCCTGCCATACTGGTGTGAGGGGGTTCGAGAGAGCCAGCAACCAGTGGAAGCTCTCAGGAGGCAGGGCTTCGGCTCTTAAAAGCCAGTGCCACTCACTGAGCGCGAGCATTGGTGCGAGTGGCCCCTCAAAGAAAACTGAATTTGCCCTTCTTGTTTGAACAGTTTGCCTGCCATTTCAGTAAGTTTTAAATTAAATTAAGTAAGCATTAACCCTAGCTGGTTATAGGAATTAAGACATAAACCCAGGACTTCTTACCGGAGTGACATGCAAACTTGCATATTACAAGGAGGGGCATTGGGGATATGAAACTGACTTTAACTTTTAACTCTTGATAGGACCAATAGGGATACAAATTTTACTTTAAGCTTTTAAGTTTGAAGGAGTCTACTTAAATTGAATGTTTTATACCTGTTGTAAAGTTACAATAGCTACTTAGGTATTACTAGTCTGTGGAACCTGTAACTACACCAAATGTTCTGTACTTGGTTTCCTAAAATATACTGTTAAAAAGTATTGACAGTAAGCCTTCTCTAAATTGATTAACCATGAAAATAACATTTGTTGATATTCTGAAACTGCTCATAGGGATCACATGCCTTCTGCAGCTATGTGACCCTGTGAATTCAGATCCATTCTCCCTGAGAACACAGATATCCAAAAACAGTGGGGCACATCTTAAAATGAAATTGGATAAACATTAAACTAAATAAAAAAAATTTATTTACAAAAGTTGGAGATACCCTTAGAAAAAAATTAGTTAAAATTGACCTATTGAAACTAAATCAAAAAAGTAAAATACTGCGGGTGTCTTTGATTCTCTGTGGAGACATAGAAACAAACCCCGGACCAAAAGATAAAATCATAACGATGCCCAATGACAGCACAAGGAGTCTGATAAAAAAAATGGACTTATTTAGGGCATGGTTGGAATCAGAAAACATTGATATAATTACCTACATGGAGGCATGGTTAAACAAAAATGTTGATTCTAAGGAAACAGAAGTAAATGACTATAATAATTATAGGCTGGATAGAAATACTTGTGTGTGTGTGGGGGGGGGTGTTATTATATTTAAGGCATAGCTTGGGCCCCTCAAAATTGTTGGACTCTGGAAACACTAAGGGTATTGAATGCATATTAGTCCACTTACAGGAGTTGGATTTGGTAATCGGAACTGTATATCCCCCCCTTCCCAAATAAAGACTATTTGGTTTGAATCCTTCTCCCAAGCAGTGATAAAGTATGTAATAAACAAAAATGTGATTTTGGTGGGGGATTTCAACACAGCCTGGGGTGGGCAAAGGGGGAAAACACTAGAAGACGCTTTATAAAATTTACATTTACAGCAAATAATTGATACCCCTACAAGGAAGGGAAGATTTACAGGTATTAGATCTAATATGTGTAACCCCTGACATGGAAGTTATGGAAAGGAGGTGTGTCTACCAAACTTGGAGGACCAAAGTGTTATTACATATAAAATGAATAAAATCAAAGTAAGTAAATGTAAAAAAAACACTCACCCCCCCCCGGGTTACGAAGAGAAGTTATAAAAACTACAGTCCACAAGCCTTTCGAAATAAAATTCATACTTCACACTTGTATAGAATAGTATTAATTCCTGACATAGATCTAGCAACTGAAGAGTTTACTGAGATTTTTTTGAAAGCATGCAATGAATGTGCACCCCTTAGGAAATAAATAAACTTCAACGTCTCACATGGCTAACTGATTCAATTAAAAAGCTATTAATGGAGAAGGATAGGTTGTAGAAAGTCACAAATAAAACATTAAATATGGAAATCTGGGAGGAGTTCAAAAAGGTAAGAAATAAGGTTAAACAAGAGCCTAGGAATCTAAAGGGACAATATTATAAACAAAAATAAAAATCTCCACTAACCCCAAGCACTGCTGGAATTTAATAAAAAGTTTAACAAACCCTGGAAGTAGTCAAAATGATATAAACTTTATGGAAAATGGCCAAAGTGTCCCACAGGCAGTGTTGGGTAGTAACTAGTAACTGTAATCTGATTACTTTTCTAGATAACTGGTAATAGTAATGGATTACTTTTAAAATAGAGTAATAAGTAACTGTAATGATATTACTTTTCCCTAAAAGTAACTAGTTACTATAATATAAATAGAATAACAGATGGGAATCCATCTGTTATGGTTGTTATAATTCATCTTTTCTTATTTAAAAAAAAAGATGAAGAAATTCTTAGTCTGCCATCAATGGAGTCAACCTTAAATGGTAGCGGTGACAGTAGGGAGACTTTGTTTGAAAGCTGTGATGGCAGTGGGGCTGTGTCCGGTTTGCCACCCTTTGTGGTGGGGGGGTCTGACTATGGGCACTCAGGTGCTCGGAGGGAGAGAGGATAGTCTACCTGAAGAACAAAAGTAGTGGGCCCACTCAGGGACCTTGCTCCACTGGACCTCAAGCTCTTCTTCCTCCTCCTGACCACAGAAGAAGAATCTGTACCACTCAAGATCATCATCTGGTATGTCTGCATGGGGATCGTTGGTGGTAGAGAGCGGTAGGCCTGACCTGACTCTGGTGGGATCCTCTGTGGCTTCGCTCTTAACAGCCATGATCTTTCAACACCGGATCCTGTCTCTGTCCTCGATGGGGCTCCAGTGAGCAGTTTCACCTCTGGGCCACTCTTTTAGAGCAGGGGGTATGGTGTCTGCCCAGTTGACCTAGCCTGTGGACCCAGTTCTGGGGCCTTTGGGCATCAGAGCTGCTGGGCCATGGCTGGGTCGGTCAGGCCAGGATGTACATGATGCCCTCTCCAGTTCTATCATCGATGTTGACTCCTCGTGCCTACCCCCTTCACCTTTTCCCTGCAGGAGCTGGCATGGGTACTGCTTTTCTTCCCCCCCCCTTTTCCTTCAGGTCTAGGTCCAGCAGCGGTACTTGCATCGCAAGTGTTGCCGGCACCATATATGGTGCCAGTGCTGCAAATGGTGCTAAACTCTTCAACGCCAATCCAGGTGGTGGTGTCTCCCATGTTCCTGGCCTAGGACTGCCTTTTTGGTGGTTATTCCGGGGGAGAAGTGGATCTGGATGAGTCTCTGTACTGCTTTGTTGAAGACACAGTGGATGACTCATTTTATGGGCTGAAAGGCAAGCCTTCTGTATCAGTGTGATGGAAGATCTTTCCAGTTTTTCCCTCAGGGATATGGGGTCCACCAAAACATTTCAGTCTTCATCGGTGGACCAAAGTAGACTTCTACATCTTGAGTGCCTACATTGAGTTCCTACATTCCTCAGTACAAGTACACCCTGTGAAACACTTTCAATTCAATGGTCGAGAGCCTCCTGGAATCTAACGCTCCATTGCTAGGGGCATATAGCCCAACAATCAGCTGAAACCTTTTATGGACATCTACGACTCAGGATCTAAGGCAGCTGCCACTGGCAGCAGGTGGTTAAAGTCTCTTTGATGGTGCTTATCTATTCAGCCCTCAGGTTGAGTTCTGGAGGCCACTCAAAACAATAAGGCTGCCTTTTTAACAACAGGTGGTGCCTGCTGCCTCTCAGAGGGATGGGAACCATCAACACTGTCATAACAGGCAGTCCTTTTAAGGTACAGGCCTAGGTGCCTTTATCAGGAATCAACTTCTCAGCCACGAAGAGAATGCAGTAGAGGACACAGTGCCCAAAAGTGTCCTGTACCAACCCGTGTGGATCTGGCCCAGGTCCCACCTCAGCTGTCTGAGGGGGATGCCTCTCAGTGGTAGGAGGGGTGTCTAATTCAGATTCACAACCTGTGGAAGTCCATTACAGTGGACATATGGGTCATCAGGATTACTCTCCCAATTTCACAGAGATTTCCCCTGATCTTCCACCCAGACGGCAGCCTAGTCTGTCCGCCTCTCAGTCACACTCTCTTGCCACTGAGATATGGGGCCTCTGCGGGAACTGGGCAGTAGAAGTTGTTCCACAGCAGAATGGAACACAGGTTCCTATTTGCATTGCTTCTGGTTCCAAGATAATGGGGGACATGCACCCATTTGTCGACCTTGGAAGGTTAAACAAGTACCTGTTCAGGGAGGAGTTCACTAAAACCTTGGTGTTCAAGTCTTCACTTTCTGGACATTTGGCTCCTAGCCAGCCCATATGGGCAGGAGACACAGGAAGCAGTTGCCACAGTTTCTCATTTGTTCTCTCCAGAAGGGGGTTTCTGATTCAGGGAAGGTGCCAGTTTCATCTTCCCAACCGCTCCTCTTCTTAGGAGCCCTCCTCGATACTTCCAGGGTGTTGGCTTTCAATCCAGAGGATGGGAGAAATGACATCTTCAGATGACTCATTACAAAATGACTCTTTCAGGCCCCTTTCAATGGAGCGGATGCTGGGGCTCATGGCATCCTCTGCAGCTAGCTGTGGTCTCCAACCATGCATCCACAATCCTCCATACAAAATGACAGAGCCTCAGACAAAATCTCTTGTCAGGATCTCACTGTCAAGATCTCCACTCTCAGATATGGAGCCAGGAGGAACCTCATCTTTTCATAAATATTTTACAGATGAGAACTGTCCTATACAGCACGTCCTGAAGGATGTCCTCTGCCAGGAAGTGATTCTACTTCGGACGGATGACAAAGCTGTGATGTACTACATCAGCAAGCAGGGTGAGGTGCCTGGTAAGGCAAGGTTGTCCTCTGTCTCCATTGCTGTTTATATTATGTTTGGAACCTCTGTTATTGAAGTTCCACAGCAATGGAGGAATATGGGGTATTTCCACGCTAACCGGAACTATTAAAATGAATGTCTACGCAGATGACATGTTACTGATTTTAACAAATCCTTCTGAATCATGGCCCATAGCATTACAAGAAATACAAAATTATGCATCCTTCTCAGGTAATGAACTAAACCAAAACAAATCCCTGGCTTTACTGATTACAAATTTAAGTACAGAAACAAGAAATCTATTGTCCCCAATCAGTATTATTGGCAATATGAAATATTTAGGGCTAATACTAATCAATAATACTGATGAAACTATCAGTATTAACACTAATATTATATTTACAAAAGTTAAAATGTATTGGAGGGATGGGAAAACCATGCCTTTTCATTATGGGGGAAAATTGAAACTTTAAAAATGTCTGTTATGCCGCATCTTATGTTTTTATTTCAATCCTTATGGGGAGAGATACAGGAATTATGGTTTTCTAAGATAAAACATATATTTGTTAAGTTTATATGGCGTTGTGTGTCTCCCCGAATTGCTTGGTGTAAACTGACCATTCCAAGGAATAAAGCTGACCCATATTTATACTATGTTGAAACAAAGACGAAAACTGCTTTCTGTTGGGTGGATAATGCAATATATAGTATAGATCATAAAGATTATATGAAATAGCTTTCATATATATACAAGAAATTCTCAATGAAAAGAATTCCTCGCTTTGTATACAGGATATTATTGGGAATTACAGATCTTTTTTAGGAGTACAAATGAACTCTATTATTAAAGGGATAGCGATGGCTTGTAAGGAATGATTAAAGAAAAACAAACTAAGAAACTACATTTTCCAAAGTAGCATTTGTTTGACAATAAAATAACCTTAAAACAGGTATGGAGGGAAGTCGTAATTGAACAAAAAATTATAAATTGGATGAATTTGTTAGATAATTGTGACTTTATCTCTTATGAGAAGTTTAATGTCATTATCCCCATGAATAGAGTAAAAGATAACTGGTTGTTATATTCTGCATTAAAAACCAAATTTATGGTATTAAAAAGAAAGTGGGTAAGAACATGACATCTAGTAATTCCAACATATATTTAAATAATGGATTAATAAAAACTCCAGTATCATTGCTCAAGTATATAATTCATTATCAAACATGGATAGGAGACGTGTAATGCATAAAATTCAGAACACCCAACAGAAATTGGATCAAGAATTGGAAAAATCTACAACATTTAAAACATGGCTTAACATTAGAACAGAAGCAAATAAACTTTAGTCACATGCTAAGAACAAAAGTTTTCAGTTTAAAATAATAGGGCATGCCTAACTCCTTCTACAATGGCACTTTTTAAAGAAGGGAAGGCATCTTTGTGGTAATATAGGTAACCATGGTCACATGTTCTGGAGCTGCCCGAAAATAATAACTTGGTGGCCGAAACTACATGTAGAGTTAAAACTCATTCTGAATAAAAAAAAATTACCTTTGCACCTGTTTTTTTTTATATTAAATGATTATGGGAGTTATAACTTTTCAAAAGAGGAAAATAATTATGTGCATTAGCTTCCATGACACCTGAAAGACAAATTTTAGGGATATGGAATTGGTCTGAACTAGGAGACTGGAATCACAATAAATGGTTATATAAGTTTAGAGATAATTTGATGTTAGAAAAAATACCTGATGTTATTGTAAGAACTGATAACAATACGGAGGAAAAGTATATAAACTGGAATGAATTAACCCATATTCTTCCCCCTATGTATAAATTGAATGGATAAGTAACTTAGAATGATTTTTTTGATACTGTCAATGTTATTTATAGACCAGAGCTAGATTATCAGATGGTGTAAAGTACAAGTTATTTATATATACTGAAAGCTATATGTTTGTATGTATAATCTATTGGAAATTTAATAAACACATTTATAAAAGAAAAAGCTGGGTGGGGTGCCATCCTGCCCTCTCTGCAGTTCGGACTTTGTGCAGTTGCTATTGGACAAGTGGGGCAGTTTGGATCCGATCCTTTTTTGCATCCCCTGTCAACGCAAACTGCTTCTATCCTACTTCAGAAATCCAGACCCTGGTGTTTTCTGTCAGGATGTATTCACTGCCGTAGACAAAACACTTCCTGTATGCTTTCCTCCTCTTACCCTAGTTCAGAGGATACTGCTCAAGTTGTAGGCACAGGGGGGCAGGATGATTGTCATTGTTCCAGACTGGCCTTGGCAGATATGATTGGCATTGATCAACAGTCTGTCAGAAGTTTCCCCAAGGTGACTCCCTCTATGAGCAGATCCTCTGACACAGGGACTTTAGTCCATCCTAACCTGCACTTCCTTCATCTCTATGCCGGGCTCCTGAGGAAATGGAAGTGGGCAAGTATTAGGTTTCCCAGACCATCGCAGACATCTTATTAGCCGCGCATAGGCCTTCCACCAGGAGGGCTTATGCAGCTAAGTGGAAAAGCTTCTCCATCTGGTGTGCAAAGTCCCGTCTGGACCCTTTCAGTTGCCCACCAAGTAAGGTGTTGGGGTGTCTCCTGAACCTGTCAAATGCAGGTCTGCAATACTCGGCAGTGGAGGTACACCTCTACACGGTTTCGGTCTATCTTGAGCCAGTGGAGAACATGTCACTGGCTCAGTTACCATTAGTCAAGTTTTGCTTCTCCCTACTTACTTTGTTAACTCCAGAATGAAGGAGAGCGCTCCCTTCATTCTCTGGATGTTAAGAGGGTTTCGTGATCCTATATCGACAGAACAAAAGAGATATGCAATCCAAGCAACAATTGTATCTTTCAGCATGCCTCGGGTCAGCCTGTTGTCATGAGATGTATTTCTGCATGGTTAGTAGCATGTCTTCGACTCTACTAACCCATGGCGCAGGTCAAGTGGGAAGGCCGGGTTCACACCACTCTACTGGAGCAGCTGCGGCTTTCCTGGCAGAGATTCATAATGTACCCATTCCAGACATCTGCAAGGCCGAGTTGGAGCTCAGTGCATACCTTTGTAAAGCACTATTTTCTGGATGTCCAGGCCAGACAGTTCATTTTCTTCGGCAGGACAGTCCTTATGGACTTCAGTCCTGAGTGAGCTGTCTCCTACCGCCCTACTCGGGGGTGGGGGGTGATTTTTAGCTCGGTACTCTCCCACTAGTGTGAATGAGTGGTGGAGACTTTTAGTCTAGGAAGATATGGAAATTACGTACCTACCATAATTCTTGCTGTTCTTGGACGAAGTCTCCACCACTTATTCACACGGCCACCCACCATTCCCCAAGCTTACTCATTCTGTTTTGGTCTTCAGTACCTTGTTGTTTGGGCTTTGAAGACATTGTTGAATTTATTCTGCTTACATGGGTCATCCAGGCCATCTTATGCCCAGAAGTTAGGGTTAGATGTTCTTTAGTTAGTTTAGGCTGCACCTCCTCAGTTGAAAAGGTACTGAGGTGGTTGGAGGGTTGACACCAAGATAGCCTATATGGCGCAAGCTAGTCTCGTGGCACCATGCATGCGAATTACTATCCCAGCACCAGCTCTCCTGAAGATTTTTGGCTCCCACAGGGCCCTAGCACCTCTGGCATAGTTCCACTAGTGTGAATGAATGGAGGAGACTTTGTCCAAGAAGATCAATAATTACGGTAAGTACGAAATTCCATTTTTTGCCAGCTGTCTCATTAAAGAAAATGTTGTTAGGCTGAATCGCTCTGGTGAAATGTCATTGCACTGAGAGTCCTTGTACCAGTTGTCACAGATCTGGTGTAAATCACTGGCCCTCCATGTTATTTCTTTGATCTGTAGAAAATGAAAATGAGTGTGCACACATAGCTATCACCTTTCAGCCTTCTTACTAGATCCTGTTTATTACTCCCCACTTAAGGACTCCTCAGCTCATTCACTTCTACTATGCCTTTTCATACCTATCATCACCTTTTCATTTTCCTGATTCTGCTCTTACCTTACCTTACCTATTATCACTTTTTCTCTTACAGCACCACCCATTTTCTTTCCTTACATATAGTTCTCTTATTTCCTTTACCTGCTTTTTTTCCCTTTTAGATAATTCCGGAAGAAGACCTATGGTTGAAACATCGATTCTAACTAAATTTTCTATTTTCAGCATACATTTAATATTATCATTTTGTTCTATGTCTGTAACATGTGCTGTGCAAATAAAAGTCAGAAAACACTATTTTATTTGTTGGTTTATTACCAAATATAGAATAACGCATGGGGAAGTGTGTGTAATGATGATTTTATGCACATCTGAGGTGTGCAATGCGTCATAAATGCACTTGGGGTTTATCAAGGCATCATACACCAAGGGTGTGCATAAAATCTGAGTTGACACATTCTTCCCCATGTTTTATTTTTTATAATAACTGGTTCCTTTGATTTTTTTTGTTGGATGGTACTTGTTGAACAGCCTAACGTTAGTCTTGGTTTTTCTTAGAGTGTTTCTTTTTTCTTGCTGCTCTATGAATTTTTGACTTTCTAGGTCACTAGGTTGCTGAAATGGTGATGAATGTGCCTTTTTTAGGTGGGTAGATAGATGTTAGTAGATCACTGGTTGTTTTTGGTTTCTATGAGAAATGTGTCTTTCTTCTGTTGCACATAGTTAGATTCCTATTCAGCGGTTTCAGAAAGGTTAGTGTAATCAAGCTGAAAGCGGCAGCTTACAATGCGAGGAGCCAGTAGCACTAGCATGAGAGTGATTTTAGAATTTCTGCAAAAGGTGCTTAATCAAACTCTGTTATACATGGGTGATTATGCACATATGTCCATGTATAATCACCAGTGTATAACGGAGTTTGACTGTTTCTGTCCACATTTGATAATCGTCACTGCCTAGTTATTATATCATTTTGCAACATCTGGTGTACAGATTATATTACTTATGCAACGCTACATGGTACAACTAAGAATCACTATAGGAACTGGCTCTTAGATAAACCCTACTCCTGCCCCAACCTTCCTGTAGTTCAACCTTCAGGATGACCTGCAGCCTCAAATCACACATCCCCTGATGGTTGGTATTGTTCTGACATAACTATAGTTTCGATGGAGTGTTTTTGAACTGGAAGGACGTCTGCTGCTATGTGCTCCTGAGTCTGAGGAAAAGCCTCAGGAAGCAGGGTTACACTGCCTGTTTTAATTTTATAACAGGTATGATACCACTGCCTAACAGCATGTAACCTTTCCAGAACATCTTACTGCACCTTCATCTTGCTGCTTTGTCGGTCCTCTTTTCTCTGTTTGCCCCTGGAAGAAAGCTATGGTCAGCGGTCCGAGCTGGAGCTCCGGGCTCGTCAGAGAACCTGGTCAGACAGTGCGAAGGATATTAGAAGCTCTTTTTGACAAGCAAACCAAGAGCCTCTTTGAAATGCTGAACTGATAGAGCTGCCCATTAAAAGGAAGTATTCCATCCACTCCCAATACCCATGCTATCTGTTGTTTTGCTCTATCAAACACAGTTTGTAAAAAAAAAAAAAAAAAACCTTAAACTTTTACGTTTTTATGTTAAGTTATATGCCTCTTTGTTACTTTAATTATACAGGACTGTGATTGTCTGAGCTAGAGATTGATTCTAAAGTGTTTATGTATGCCCTTGTATGGGTTTTGCAGTCTATAGTTGTGAATTGCACTACTTTTTAGCGCTTGTTTTTAGTGAGTATTTTTAAAGATGCGATTATATTTCTTTTATTTTTTAAATTTCAATTTCCTCAAGAAACTCACGTACCACATGATCACTTCCTTTAAAGTGTGCATACTCAGCGTTGGCGTTCAGATTGTTCCGGTCGCCATCACTGTTGCATCACATCACTGTGACACTGAGTCGTACCATTGAAATCGCAGATCACCATCTATGCTGGTTAGTTTGCAAGCTGTTTATGAGCAGCCTCTAGCCACTTGTACTACTTGGCCAGATGGGAGCTGCAAATCCCTCTTGAAATTTTGTTCAATCTGATTATAAGTGCCGCTGAGCGGGTGGAGCTGACACAAACCTAGTGCTACATATGTGTACTTCGGCTTATTTTCTCTGTAGCGAGTAAGTCTGACATTCTTTGAAGTTACTAAGCTGTAATTTTTGTATTACATTTTACTACATTGTCTGGCGTGGTCAAGCCTTGCTTGCCCTGCCTGCCTTGTTGCAGCATTTTATGAGTTTACTGTTTATTCTTTTTATTTCATGGACATTAAATCTGATATTTAAGAAAGAGTTTTTGCTGATTTAAAATTTTTTACAGTGGAATTGGGAGAGTATTCTCCCTAAATCTGTATTTTTTCTTTACTCATAGTGTTCCATATCGAGGGAAGTGTCTGGCCAAATATTGTGATAACCCACAGAGTCCATAGTAACTAGAGGCCAAGAAATTGACTGAAGACCCGATAATCATCCATTTTCAGGAATTTTTTCTGAGGTGGTTTCCCTCCAGCCCTGCATTTAACTGTTTTCAGTCTTGAAGGACTCTGGTAACATTCCCGTTTCTTTCTCTTCACTTGCAAGTGATGACCTACAGAGACTAGACTTATAAATTCTAGTGCATTGGACATTTACTGCTGAAGAACCTGAGTCAGTGGCAGGCTTGCGATTCTATCGAGTGGACTGGTTTATTTTTGTATTAGGAATATCAACAAAGAGTTGAACTGGACTTTTGGGCAGTTTTATTTATATAACATACAACAGGTGTATTATTCTGATAGCTTATTCTTACTATTTGAGTCAAGTACCAATCATCACGTTAACTGGTACTAATCTGCCCTAATTAGCACTTTATATTTATTAGTGTTAGTGATAAGTTGTTTGCAGCATACTCTGCACCTTATATCCACTATTGCTGGTTCATATAATATCCTTGCATTACAGTTTTATTTTGTGAGTTCAGAAAATGGTTCAAATGAGAAGGCAGAAACAGGAATTGGGTGGGGCTTATTAAATTCCTCTAATGTATCCTTCAGTACTGCAATCTCACTAAATAATTTAGAAACTTTTCAAAATGTTAAAATTCAGCAGGCCAGCAATAGTCAAAACCTGTTGGTTCATACTGTAGCAGATTTGTTTTCTTCACCCATTCTGCCTTTCACAGGAAAGGGCAAGGTCAGGAATCCAACTAAAAATTGTAGGAAAAATGGCACTCAGGTTAAAATAAATAAAATTAAGTCTCAAGATAAAGCTATCAACAATAAAAAGTCAGCAGTACTTTTAAGTAAGGGCAAAATGGAGAGAAAAACTAGGCAATCAAGAATAAAAGATCACTTTAATCATCTCACAAATGCCCCCATTTTCCAAACATCGCCAAGGGTCATATCAGGTGATACTTTAGATGCTATTGGTCTGTGAATATTTCAGTCAACACTGCTCTGAGTACACCATCTAAAAATAGTATAATAACTGTGGAACAGGCTGCTCAAGCTGATGAACAGCAAAAAAAGGAAAAAAGTTTTCAAATAGAATGCTGATTTACAGCCAATAAACAAGCAGTCTAAGGATATGGAAATCAATCCTGATATAAACAAAGATTTGGATGAAACCCCAAGTACAACTGAGGTGTCAGGCAGTCTAATATGTGACATCTTTAACCACTCTTCTGATTCTCTAGAATTTCCCTGGATTATTTTTCTGGCTCCAATCCAAAACCAACCTGGCAACATGATTTGAAGAACACAGCGAATTACAGGAGACTATAAATGGGCTCAAACAAATACAGCTGAAACATCCCCCAGGCATCAGTTAAGTGAGTCTGTGGCTACATATCCTTTTGCACTAAGTGATGACTTAAAAAGGTTTGTTTGCAATCTGTATACTGCACATTTGATGATTCTGGACCATATAATCAATCTTAAATATGAGCTGGATCCAATTAAAGAGAACATAGCAATTAATGGTTCCAGATTGGATGATATTTTACAAAAATTAAACAAAACAAACAGTTCACCAGCTGAGAATCAGCCTTCTCAACTGTGTACCTATGGTCTGAAAGCCTCACCTAGGGAGACGCATGGAAAATTAAAAGCCACACTGATTAATCTTTTTACCTATGCGCTGAGGATTCCAGCTAGAGATTTTTGTATTATGAAAATTTTTAGATGGAAAAAATAAAACAAACTCAGGACATGTAGATGTGCTAATCCGGAATCAAGAAGTGTCCGAAAGTATACTGAGCAAGGCTACACTTTTGGATGAGGCTGGAGTCCATATAATAGATAGTTCTATCTTAAATAAGCCTGTCCCAAGGTCAGAAAGTAACAGCCCAGTACTCACAGATGATAGAGTTACAAAGACACTAGCCCTATATGACCTGAGTAGAACACAAAATGAGAACAACTCTAAATTGAAGTCTACAATTCTTGATCTTTTGGAACAGTTATTGAATATCTCTATTTATTTATTTATTTTTATTTATTTAGCTTTTGTTGACCGGGTAAGTGCACTAGACAAATCCTGCCTATTTTCAGTCACGACCCAGGGGAGAGGGATACAGATGAATGCCAACTAACCTTGAACCAGATTAAGCTGTTGGTGGTATTTTTTTAGTGAATGAGGGAAATTTGGCCAGGACACCGGGGGAAATTCCCCTACTCTTTTCGATAAGTGCCATGGGATCTTTAACATCTACCTGAACTACCACCAATCCAGGCAGATGGGACCTCGGTGTAACGTCTCATCTGAAGCGGCACCTCAGAAGTGCTGCACCCCTCTCATGCTGCACTACAGTGTCAGTATTGGGATATTAACCCAAGTGCCAGGTGTGGGAACTGAACCCACAGCCCTCTGATCTCCCGGCCTCAGAGGCGAGTGTGCTACCTACTGAGCCACTGACACTGCTAATTATTATTGTGGTATTATTATACCACTATTGAAAACTCAGATGCCATATCTGTTTTTAGACAGGGTCTGGATCCTGATTGTGATCTGATTACTATCAAGGTAGGCTTTCTGAGTCTATACAACGTGATTTTGGATAATGTAGCTTTACTGGATGCCATGGGGTTATACATAGTTCCAACTGATGAATCTTACCATCACAATGTACCAACTTGTATTACCCCTCAGAATACAGTTCCACAGACTAAGGGATGTCTCCAGGAAAGACGTATTAGCTCGACAGTACTTAATATATTTCAATTTCAAACAAATATGATGTTTTAGCTACTCAAGAGAACTGATGGAAGGTATTGGACATGCTACACTCAGACTCTGATTACATGAAACTGACCCATGTCTCCTGGAATGTTTCAGGTTTAGTTAACAAATTCACAGACAGGGAATGGACTGATTTCATTTCTAAATTTAGTATAATATGTCTACAAGAGACATGGCATAATCAGGACTCGGCTATATCACTGAATGGTTATGTATCTTTCCAGGTTCCAGACATAAAAGCAGTCAAAAAAGGGAGGCTGGCTGGTGGCCTGGTTATCTGGGTAAAGATTGAGAAAGACACTCAAGCAGACCTGTTATTTAACAGTAATATTAAATTATTCTCTTCCTGCAATTGAAAGGGAAAAAAATTCTGTCTAGCTAACATATATATTGTGGAGGTAATTTTTCGTGTGCTCCGATTTGCAAAACTGTGGAAAAACTGTCTACCTTTGTCTATCCCTTTTGAACTTGGCGCCTTTTTTGCAACACAGACCGTACTGAAGAGGGGCGCTATTCTTACCAGCTGTGTCCACGGCCAGCGGAACTCTAGCCAAGCCAGTGAAACTTGAGCTCGTGTGTCCCCAGGCAGCCCGATCCCAACAGCTGCTGCAACGCGATTTTCCTAGCCCCGAGCTCCCATTGGTTGTCTCGCACTAACCGGGCTAACGGTGGACTTAAACCCTATTTCAACTCAAGTGAAACATAAAATAGATACAGTTTGCCTGTCGCAGCTTAAGTAACTCTTGGTTGTGCTTGCTACGCTCCATCCCACAGCCGCTGCGTGGCTGCTCCCCACCCACTCTTGTCCGGCTTTACTTATATAGGGGGGGTCTGCCCCGCCTACTACCTACGCACTGTGATTGCATGTGTGAGGATTTTAACTATCTCCTCCTCACTTTCTCATTTGCAGCCTATACGTCTTTTCCTCTAGAAGGCGCTTAGAATTTTTCTTGCATCTAACCACAATAAGAAAGCTGTTTTAAAATCTGACACTTCTCAACACCTTGACTTCTCAGTCAGCTGGGGCTCTTATCCCTACCATAAGCAACCTGGTATCACTATAATGGCATCCTTCATTTATAAAAACTGGGTCAATAAACCCAGTGTCATTGCCCTATTAGTCTTTCCTACCTTACTGCTTGCTCTGCTACTTAGGCCTAGCCATCTACCCTCCTATGAGGGCATCTCTGCTCACCCTACCTTCCTGTCCTACACACTCACTCAATTCAAATGGCCCCTTATGACCTTTCCTCTTGTGAGCCATAGCAAAATTACCTACCATGCTGCTTACATGCTACGTAACCCCCTATTACATACCACATCCTTACCCACATGGATATCTTATCGTAAACTATGGTACCTGCTTCTACTATCATTCATATTAGCAGGTGATGTAGAACTAAACCCTGGACCTGCTGATAATATAGCCCATCTTGCTACAGCTTGGAAGGACCTAAAGGGACTGCGTATTGTACACCTGAACATAAGGAGTCTACCCCATAACTTAACAGAACTAGAGGCCTGGGTCACCCAACACAATCCTGACATCCTATGTCTCTCTAAAACCTGGCTAAAACCCTCCACTCCTGATCACTTGTGCAAGCTACCTAACTACAAAATACACCAACAGGACAGATCCACATCTAAACGGGGAGAAGGTGTCGCAATCTTCTTCAAAGCCCACCTAGTCCTACATCTTATTTCCCTTACCTATGCAGTGGTGAAGCCATTCATACCACCCTACAATTAGGCTCTAATAAATTGCATATAGTCTGTGCCTATAACCCCCCTAAGGGTAGCACTGCTGGACTCAAGGAACTGTTAACACAGGTGGACTCGGTCATTGGTCGAAATGAGGTCCTCATTATGGGGGACCTAAATATAAACTGGAATGGCAAATCAAACCAGGCCTTTCACACTATGGTTCATGGTCATAACCTGCACCAACTAATCTCTGACCCTACAAGGGTCCTTGCCCCTCCTCGTTCTAGTACCTTAATTGACTGGGCTCTCACAAACCGCCCTGATAGCATAGTCTCTTCTGGTACTTTGCCTGACATAATAACCAATCACTCTCCTATATATTGCATCTGGTGATCGGCAAGACCAGCATCTCCTCCGCCAAAGCTGATTACTTTCTGCAATACAGCTAAGCTAAATCAGGCACATTTCCTGCTTGACCTCTCTTTGATAGACTGGTCCCCTATCTTTGCTGCCCCAGACCCTCAATCAGCCCTTGACTACTTCCTAGTGAAGTTTGGACGCCTTCAGGACATCCATGTCCCCAAAGTCACTCACCGCCTACGCGGAACTCAGACTAAGTGGCTCACTAAAGATCTCCACTCTCAACTAAGGGCTAGGGATAAAAGCTGGTCATGTTTTAAGGCCTTGGGACTCCCAGCAGATTTCGATGCTTATAGGACCCAGAGAAATTTCTGTAAACAGAACATTAGACTAGCAAAAAGCTCATTCTGTAAGGATCTACTCACGAAATCTGCTGGTGACCCCAAGAAGTTCTGGTCCATCATAAAAACCCTTCTTGGGACCAATAAATTACCCACTGCTAATGACATGCAGATAAATAACATACATTGTAATAATCCTGAGACCATAGCCAATGCTCTAAACTGTCACTTCTCGGACCTATCTAGCTACTCAGCCCCCAGGTCCCCTCACAAATGACTCCCTGGACATTCAACCTCCTCCCCCTCACCCACAATTCCATTTTTGGATCATCTCCACAAAAGAAGTCCTAAAACTGCTACGATCTATCCCCAAAAGCACCAGCCCCGGAGTGGACGGGCTGAAACCTAAGCTCCTGAAAACTGCAGCTCCCCTTATTGCCTCCCCCATAACAAAAATCTTTAACCTATCGCTATGTCATGGCACTGTCCCTCACATCTGGAAGATAGGCAGAATAACTCCCATCCTTAAAAAAGGGGACCCTAAAGAAATGTCAAACTACCAACCTATTGCCATTCTTTCTGTCCTTGGTAAAATCCTTGAAGAAATAGTGGCAACCCAAACTTCAGACTATCTACAGAAGTATAACCTTCTGTCTAGCTCCCAGCATGGTTTCCGAAAAGGCCATAGCACTACCACAGCTATACTAAAACTCACAAATGATATTTATGGTGCTATGGAAGCTGGCCTTCTGACAGGAGCTATTTTCATTGACCTTACGAAGGCATTTGACCTGGTCAATCACTCCCTTCTCCTTCCCAAACTTTCTTCGCTGGGTTTCTCTGTTGACACAGTTGACTGGTTCGACAATTACCTAATCAACCGAATGCAGGCAGTAGTCTTCAACTCTGCCATCTCTCATCTTTCCCCTGTGCAGATGGGAGTTCCTCAAGGCTCTGTACTAGGCCCGTTACTTTTCTCCATTTTTATAAATCACCTTCCCTCTGTGGTTCCTGGCTGTTCACCCTTACTTTATGCGGATGATCTTGTCATCTACCGTAGCGGAAGAAACATCTTGGATATAACTCATTCCCTAACAGAAGACTTCCACTGCATTCAAACCTGCCTAAGTGATAACTATCTGGTACTTAATGAAAGCAAAACTCACTCTATGCTTTTTGGCTCTCCTGCAGAACTCAAATCAGCTCGTAATTCCTTTCAAATCCCAAGTGCAAATGGCTCCATGGTAGTAAGTACCAGCTCTTTCAAATATTTGGGCATCCTCCTTGATGAATCCCTGGACTTCGACCTTCATATCACTTCCACCTGTAAGTCCATCAATGCAAAAATTGGAGGGGCCTATCGTACAAGCTATGCCCTCACGCCATCTGCCAGGCTTGCTGTGGAACAAGGAGTTCTGCTTCCAGCTCTGACTTATGACTCAGTCACATTCCTAGGAGCTTCAAAAACCTCGCTCCTCAGATGGGACACCACCTACAACAGCATCTGCCGCTATGCCTCTGGGGCGCCGTGCTTCAAACATCACTGTCAGCTTTATGCTGACCTAAGATGGCCTAGTCCCTCTGCCCATCGGCATCTAGCCTTTGGCTCTCTACTACACGGTATTCACAGCTCAGGTCTACCTAGATCTCTCTCCCTTACTTCTGTACTCCCAAACCTCCGCCTATGGTCTCCGATCAAATGACGACACCCCTCTCTTCATCCCCAGATGCAAAACCTCTATGGGTACACGTGCTTTCTCCTACTTGGCACCTAAGAACTGGAACGCTATTCCACAATATATTTGCCAAGCCCCCATCCATGCCAACTTTAAGAAACTCCACCGTCAACATCTACTGGCTTCTAACCCCTGTACATGCTTCCAGCCACCATAGTCCACTCCACGCACCTCTACCTTCTACCCTACTTAACTTCCCTCTCCTACCCCCTCTACCCCTGTCTTCTACCTCATCTCTCCTCTCCCAAAACCTCACGTCACTTGATGGCACTTGCTATTTACTTTGAACCTGTTAGCACTAACTTTGTATATATGGTCTGGGTAGCTGCACTGCTCTAGTTTAACTGGCAATATTTGTTGAATGCGTTAAAACAATCTACTTGTCTCACACTGTTTGCATTGCTATTGTCCTACTGTCTACCTCTCCCTTGTGCTGCGTCACATTGTACTGGTCATGTGTTTCACTTGTATACTCCTTGGTCGTGCCTGAAAATAGGCATCACTTTGTCTAGTGCACCCACCCGGTAACCAAAAGCAAATAAATAAATTACTCCATCAAATTCTTTAAATTTTATGATTCTGCTATTTGGGAACAGCTTGAAGACTTTATACACATACGTTGGGCTGTTACTTCCTGTGAAGAAATAATATTATGTGGTGATTTCAATGCCAGAATTGGCCTCAATGATGGATATGCAGACAAGGATTTTCACAACTGGTGCCACTCAGGGGCTTTCAATTTTCCCAGAAGTTCAAAAGACACTAAAGTGAATACACTGGAGTATAAGCTAATAGAGATTTTAGAAATATATGATCTGGCTCCTATTAATGGCAGCCTACCAGGAGATCAGTTTGGAAGCTATACTCATTACTCTGTAAGAGTGCCATTCATATGAGATTACATATTTTGGAACGGAGACATGACATTTCGGGAAACTTTTTCAGTCCCTATGAAGGCCAAAAGTGACCATTTTCCTTTAGTACTGAAATCTATAGTTCTTGACAAGCAGACTGTGACTCGGCCTTTGCCCCCACAATTAGAGCTTATGAATAAGAATATAAGATGGCATGAGACAGCAGCTAGTTCAATTAGGGAACTGTTATAAAATGCTATCCCACTAGTTCTTGTGAACAATTTTGATTACTTTAGGGTTCATCAATGTGTTATATCCTGCATTGAGGAAGTAAGATCTCTTTTATTAACCAAGAATAATAATAATAATGATGTCCTAAAATTACACAATTTTACCTGATTTGACGATGAGTGCCATAGGACAAAAAAGAATCTTAAACATATAGTGAGGTTGACCAGTGCTCAGAATTGTGTTACTTGCAAAGATCTAAATAAGGTCAGGGAAGAGTACTAGCGATTTCTTTTGAGTAAGCAGAAAGAATATCAACAGAAGCAATGGAATCATATGTTAAGGATCATTAATAATCAGGATTTTTCAATCTTACTGGCTTCTTGTAACAAAGGGCACAAACACTTTAAAATATGAAATTGATACATATATTTCTCTGAACACATTGACACTCTGTTATTTTACAAAATGTTTCTGTGTGGATCAAAATAGCCCAAATGTCAGAATAGAATTTAATACTGCACAATTTATCCCATTTACATTTTCAGAAACTTATCTTATCATTGCTTCTTTAAAAACTAGAAAGGCCCCTGGTCTCGATTTTATCCCTTCTGAGGTGTATTTAACCTCACCCTCTTTATGGGCCACCTTACTTACAGTTTACTTTAATCAGTGCTGTTACAGGCTGGAATTTCCATCCTCCTGGGAAGGTGCCACAATAATCTCCATCCACAAGAAGGGGATAAAACTAATCCAACCATGTACATGCCCATTTCTTTACTTGATAATGTGGGAAAGATCTTTGCAAATTCATTTTGGACAGACTGAGAAAACAACCGGTTCTGCTAGGTGACCTTTCAGAAGCTCAGGCAGGATTCTGAGCAGGTTATTGCACCATGGACAACTGCTTTATTATCAGGCACCTTTATGAAAAATATGTAGTTTTATGCAAAGAGTATACACACTGCTTTTATTGATTTATGTACAGCATTTGATGCTATTTCTAGAAATATGCTGTGGAACATGATGAAGGAGAAAGGATTTTCACATGAGAGCATAGCAATTGTTAGGGAACTTTACACTAACACATGGGCTCAAGTAAAGTTACGTACATCAGGCCAGCTTTCCTCCACCTTTCCAACCAATATGGGGGTCAGGCAAGGTTGTGTTCTTGCACCATTATTATTTTGTATATATATTGATAAGCTCTTGAATGAACCAGAGTGTTCCCAGTCAGACTCTCACAAAATCCTAGGTAAATATTCTGCCGTGTTGGCTTATGCTGACAATTTGGTGCTATTGTCCATAACCCAGTCTGGATAACAAATTAAGTTAAATATATTAGATTGCTATGCAAAGAGGTATAATTTAAGGGTCAATGATCAAAAAAGCCAGGTTTTAACCTTTGGGTCAAATGCTGTAAGAAAGTCTTGGAAGATAGGGACTAACAAAAAAAAAAAATCGGTAAAAAACTATACTTATCTTGGTTTACTTTTAACTAATGATGGTAAATGGCCTAAACACACTAAATTGTTACTAACAAAGCTCAAACAAACAGCCACATCTTTGAGTATTTTTAACAGAAAATACGGAGGAAATTCCATTAAACCTTTCTTGACAGCAGTGAATGCAAAGTATAGTGCCCAGGCCCTTTATAATGGGGAAATTTGGCAATCTCGATCCATGGATAAGCTAGAAATCCCACTAAACAAGCTATTAAAATCTAGTCCGGGATTAAATAATTCTGTACCTACCGCCTTAATATGAGTGGAGTTAGATATTTCCTGTATTAGAGCCTAGTTTTCTGCTAGGAAGGTAAATTACAAGATCAAGGTTCTTCACAAACACTAGATTTACTTATCTTTGTCTAAAAGAGAAATATACTTGGCTCAATCTGGGCCATCTAAAATCAGAATGTCTTACTACAATCGTTCAAGTACAATATGAAACAGGATTAGGATATTTAAAAAATTGTAGTGATAAAGGTGTTACAATCAGTTTAAAATATCAAGACTTTGTCACTAAAAGAATTACAGAACACTTCAAATTTAAAGACAGAGTATAATCAGGGACTGAAATTTTTGCCTTGGACCAGGATAAATGATAATATACACTTTTATAGGAATTACTTTGATATATTAACTGATCATAATCAAAGAATGAAATACATCAAATACAAGCTAGAGTTATTCCCTAGCAATATACTTGATGCAATATATAGAAAATATGTCTCTATTCATGCCAGGTTTTGCTCCTGTACCTCTTCTCTCTCAGAAAATCTCAAGCATGTCATGTTTGCATGCCCTTGGTACAAGATCCCTAGGGACACATGCCTAACACCACTCTGTGACACCATCCAAACCATTGATCAAGATCTCCCCTTGAGGATATTTTTTACTACCAGTGATGAAATTATAATCAGCACAGTAGCCCATTATTTAGTATGTACTTCAAGAATTCATCTCAGATGCAAAGGTACTAAATCAGCATGAACAGAAATGTTAAAGTGAAGAGTTCTTAACACATTGTAAGATGCTGTATGTGCAATTTATTGTCTAATGAATCTAAAGCTTTGACTTATATGTGCAATAATTCAGTATTTATGTTTTTAACTATGTACTGTCAACAGTTTACTGTACTTTATTTCTATTGTAGGTTCTCTTTTTATACTTGAAAAGGTCAATGACTGATTAAAGCTGAAACTGACTAGAGGAATTAATGAAATTTTTTGAGGGGGCAACAGATTAACCAGTTGATGTACAATTTATAGCTAGCTAGCTACACCCCTGCTTGATGTCAGTCATGGTCCTCTATCGTAGCCATTGTGAACCCAGAGCAAATCAGAGTCAGCACAGCTGTTGTAGGGAAAAAGGCAAGTAGTCTGTCTGCAGGTAGGGCTCAGGGCCTATTTCCACCAACTCCACATGTGCCAAACTGCCATAGCAGGCCGCTTGATTGTCCGTCCACCCGCCCACCTGCCACACCATCACCTGATCCATCTCAAAGAAAATACTTATCAAAAGAATAGGTACTGGAGTGCAACAAGTGTGTTGTGTGACAATTTGATTGTAAGTGGCACTGTCTGACTTCAGTTGTGGCATAATGGCAGTGGCACAATAGTCATGGCAGACTTAGTTATAATTATAACTGTGTCTCAGTGGCAGGTCAAGGTTCAGCTGTGGGAAGGAGTGTTTAAATTGTGTGTTGGGGTAAGCAGGTGTGTGCTGGTGAAATTTATTGTATGTGATGTGGGATGGATCTGTGGTTGGCAATGGCAAAGTTAGAATTCGGGCTGCTGTGAGGAAATGAGAAAAGATCACTAAGGCAAGGAAGGGCGTATATCTGCAGGGTGCATGTGTGCGTGAGTGTAGGGGGCTACTGTATGTGAGGGTGGGAATTAATTATGGAAATTTAAAGGGGTAGTTTTAGATCTTGCATAGTCAGGAGGAGAATACAGGCTAGATGTGGTAAAGATCAAATGCAGAAGATGCAGCAGGGTGTGTGCGGCAGTGGGGTAAGGGTAGGAAGTAAAGGAGTAGTTGTGGCTGGCATTCTGAGGATGTACAGCTGTGTGGGAAAGATTGCCAAGGGCACTGGCAGTAGATGCAGGATATGTGTGTGTTGAAGGGCGAGTGTGTGTGTTATGGAATTGAAAAAGGTCAGGGATAGCAGCGGCAGGCAAAGTCAGAATTCAGCTGTGGGGGAAAGGACTGTGGAGGGCAGCAATTGATGTAGGGTATGTGTTTGAGTGTTTTTTTAATAGAGCTCCTATTTATGGAAATGTAAAGGGACTGTTGTGACTGGCAAAGTCACATGGGTACTGCATTATAAATGAACATATTCATGGTCTTTTGTTTGTTTTATTTCCTTTGTACACTTCTTGGGCTTTCATGAGCACATTGCTATATGTTCAATGAGTAAATATAACCATTATCAAAAGTAATATGAAAAGTTATATGCATTACAGTTACAGTTACTAATTACTTCTTGTATAAAAGGAATAAGTAACTGTAACCGATTACATTTATTTGAAAGCAACAAGTAACTGTAACTGATTACTTTTTAAAAGTAACTTACCCAACACTGCCCAAGGGAGAAAGCTGCAGAAATTCTGAATTTTATAAATCTCCCCAGACCTGGATAGCCAGTCCAGTAACTTTTCAATAACCAAATCCTCAAAGCTCAAGGTTAAAATTAGAGGAAGTGAAAATACTCCAGGTTTTAGATTAAAAAAAAGGAAAGGGGAAGTCTTAGCAGCAAAAAATAAAAAAAACAACAAAGCATGTGGCATGGACAACACTGAGTTTCGATTTTTAAAGGACTCTGTAACTGAGATTGCTCAGCCCCTAACGGATCTGTTTAATTTAGGTTTAACCCAGGGGGTTTTCCCTAAAAAATGGAAACAGACCAAGATTGTTCCAATTTTTAAAGGGGGCGATACCTCAAACCCATCGAACTATAGACCCGTTGCCTTGTTATCTATAATATCTGAGATCATGGAATGACTGGTCCATTCTCAGCTAATGGAATACTTGGAAAAGTATAAAAAAATTGACTACCATCAAATTTGGCTTTAGAAAGGGACAGTCCACAGAGACCGTGCTCATGGATTTTCTAGACCAGCTCGCCTCTCCTCTTGATGAGGGTCATGCCGTGGTCACGGTCTTTGTGGACTTGTCCAAAGCTTTTGATTTAGTAGACCACAATCCATTAATTGAAGGTCTGGAAGAAATAGGGGTAATGAAAGAACCCTTGAGGTGGTTCACCTCATACTTAGATCACCTTCAATTAGTAACTGCAGGGGGCAGTAAATCAACCCTAGTCCCAATAGCTTGAGGAGTTCCCCAAGGGTTAATCTTGGGTCCCCTAATGTTTCTTGTTTATTTAAATAACCTTCCAAATTTCATAACCCATACAAATATAACCTTATATGCAGATTATACCATATTGGTAGCAGAGGGGAAAAATAAATTGGAGGTTGAATCCAAACTTCAAATAGACTTCAGTAACCTACAATAATGTTTTTTGTCCAAGAAGTTACTCATGAATATAAATAAAACACAAACTATGTTATTTAATACTTCACAGAAAAATAGTCACGGAGAAATGGTAAAACTTGAAATTAAGTCTAGAAATAGCACCACCACTGCGTTACTTGAATACACTGGCTTTATACACAATGCTCTGGACCAGGGTCACCTAGTGGGGGTGATATATATTGACCTCACAAAAGTGTTTGATACAGTCAATCACACCCTATTACTCGACTTACTCCATGCCCTGGGACTCTCGGCTGAGGTAACAGGTTGGTTTGAGAGCTACCTTGGTGGCAGATCCCAGAAAGTCAAAATAAGTAAGGCGTTCTCCGACAGCCGCCATGTGCAATCTGAGGTCCTGCAAGGATCGATCCTAGGTCCCCTGCTCTTTAGTCTATTCCTCAACACCCTTCCTCAGGCTTGCTCGTCTAACCTACTTCTCTATGCGGATGATGCCGTCATTTTCTCAAGTCATCCTGACCCCATCTCCCTTGAACAACAACTACAGGACAACTTCTCTGCTGTCAAGGGATGGTTCTCTGACCACAAACTCCTTCCTAATTACAAAAAATTAAATCTATGTTTTTTGCCAGTCCTCACAATAGGTACAAACTACACCAACTGACCATCCTTAACAATCTTAACTCACCCCTTGAACAGATCCAGCAGTTCAAATACCTTGGTATAACCCTAGATACCGCCATGTCATTTGTTACCCACGTGGACCATTTTAGCTAAGGCAGTAAACACCAGGATTGGGCTCTTATATAGGTATATGCACTGCCTCATCCCTGATACCCTCCACATAGTAATCAACAGTTCAATATTCTCCTTAATTGACTATGGGCTAATTATTTATGGTACTGCCATGGATACCACACTAAAAAGAATCAGCATAGCCCTTAATAAAACCTGCAGACTAGCTACTGGGGCAATTAGACTCATTCATACTTGTGAGTTGTATGCTCTGTCTAACTGGCTACGCCTTATGGGCCGTATAAAGTATCAGACCTGTCTGTTTGTGAAAACAATCTGTCTTGGTCTAACCCCTCCAGTCTTCCTAAAGCTTCTTAACCAGGTAACCAACCCTCACACCTGTGGAATGTCTAACCTGGCTTACCAAGTCCCGTTCTGTCACACTTCTATGGCACAGTGCTCCTTCAAGTACAGGGCACCAAGCTGGCTAAATGCCTTCCCACCATCACTCTATATGACCAGTCCAAGATTGGCCCCTTTAAGTACAAACTTCACCAGCATCTTGCACCACAGTGCAGGTGTGATTGTCTGACCTATGCTATCCCCCCCCAAAAAAATGTATCATGAAACTGATCACCCCCCCAGACCTCTATTTCTCCTCTACTCCTATTCCCAGTGATCTAAGCTTTCCTATTCTGTCTGTCTCATCCCCCTTCTCATACTCCCCTGCTCCTATGCTACCTCCCCCCCATCAAGACATAGCCTTTGACTGGCTGCATTATTCTCTATTATACAATGACAAGAAAAAAACAAAGATGCTGACTGGCTGTTGAGCCCTACACACAGTGATGTTATTACATGATAACATCACTGTATCAAGGGCGGGCAGCAAAACAACCGCATGACCAAACCGAAATCACTGCCCGCTTCATGCCCACACAACCAAACATTACCCTTCACGGCTTTACCCCCGACACACACCAATTCATCCTAATGTGTGCCTCCCCCCTCCCCAAACACACACAGACACACCTACTCCATCCCTCATCCACATCCTAATCCATTGCTCCACAAGTAAATAAAGAGCCCACATGTTTATATATATTTTTTTAAAGTTTTTCTCCCGCACGCCGCAGCCTACGGCTCCCACTGCAGCTAAAGCCATTCACTGTGCGCATGTCCCTGCTCAGTCGTAACAAGGAAGAAACTGCCACAAAACTGCAAATGTATTTCTCCCCTGGCTGCAACTTTGAAAACCATAAATTGTACCTCCAATGGCTTTTATGTCCAGCTCCGGGTTTCGCTTATGGCAGTAGCGGGATGCTCATGGTCAACCAGCTGCCCACTCGCAAAGCATCATTTCCTACTTAAATAAAAATCATACAAATTAAAACAAAACCCAACACTGTTGAACAAAAAACAACAGTTTTTCATTCTGCTTTTCAGTGCCAAGACAGCATAATGGGGGAGGGTACAGCAAAGATCACACAAGGCAGGGCTCAGCACATGAACAACTGGTCAGTTATGATCATTCAGTCTGCAGTGCCACCTAGCGCTGGAAAATATTGGACTTTTTTTTTAAATAATATACTTCCACACCCAAAAATCAAGTATAAAATGCTTAAAAAATACTTTTTTTTTCTTTTATTAACAAACAAGCCATTGTATAATAGCAATAAGGCACTCCAGGGTGTGTGTTATTGTGTAACAACCTCGCTCTTGGAGTGGTGGAAGCACTCGGCTTCACCCATGCTTCAACCCACCCCAGGGTGACGTTGTGCACAACCAACACACACCTGAAATATAATACTAATTCTCCTTTAGTTTGCACTTTATTTTGTCTATCATGCACTGTTCACCTTACCTGTTTTTTGTAACTTACTATGTAACTGTGTTTGTCTTTTACCCGACATGGAACCTGTGTAAATGAGCCTCTGGCTCAAAGATATTGTAATCCAAGAAATAAATAAATGCCAAGTCCTAACTCAGGTACCAACATATAAATACCTGGGAATGGAAATTGACCAAGGCCTTAGTTTTGAACAACATACAAATTAACAAAAAAATTTAAAACATGAAATTGGGGGCCCTAAGTAGAGTATCCCATTATATGACCAAAAAAGATCGATTGTTGGTGGCTAATCAACGGCTTATACCAATGTTAGAATATGGAAGCCATATTTTCAATCACTCCACCAAAAAATCATTGCACAAACTAGATGCCACATACCACAAAATAGCTAGATTAGTAGTGAACTGTGAATTTACTACACATCGTTGTGTTCATTATCAAAGACTGGTCTGGAATTCCTTACAGCTAAAGATGGACAGAGCATGGGAGATTTTGCTGTTTACAATTCTGAAAACTGGTAAACCACTTAGGCTTACAAACTCTTTGGTGTGGGCAAACCACAATTTTGGCCTAAGAAATAATAAAACTCTGGGGCTTACCAGGGTAAAAAATAACTTTGAAAAGATGACCTTTAAATATAAATCTGTGATTACTTGGAACAACTTACCAAATCACTTGAGGGCGTTAGATTCATCTGTAGATGTATTTAGATTAAATTTAAAACAAGATTCAGTCCACATTTGTTCTTCTTACTAGGAAATTCCCCCCTTACAGTTATTAATTTGTAAACTATTGTATGATACATTAAATGTAACTACAGTCTGTGTAAACCTGTCTTGAAATGTTATTGTAAATGTTTTTAATACATGTGTTTTATGTAATAACATTCACAGGAGCACCTCATAAACAGGTCTGTTATAGCTCTAATGGTGATATTTGCTTGACAAATTAATGAAAGCAAATAAAACATGGCTTGAGGGAGTTTTTAAATCGGAGCCCGGCCAACAGCAAGTACATATACACAGTAGAAAGGCAGGCGCATGAATACCAAACAAAAGTAACCACTATGGTTAAAATATAAAAAAACTCTTTATTAAGAAAAAGGGTAGCACTCCCTGTGGCAAACCACGTCAACGTTTCACACTTGCTGGAGCTTTTTCAAGACGTCAAATTAATACCTGTATAAATAAAAAAGTTTTACTACTACTTTTGAGCTCTCTCTAGGTTGAGCAGGAAGCAGGTGGAGGTCACGTGACATTTACGGACCAATCGATAGCCAGGAGGAAGTGATTGGGGAACTATAAAGGGACTAGCTCCTAATGTGTCCCACACACATTTGTGTCCCAGAGTCAGTGAATACAGAACAGGAGTGGTAGAGGTGTAGGATTGGCCTCTTAGGCATCGGCAGGCGACAGGCAACAGCAGGCACATATGGAATTCTGCTGGTCCGGTAAGGTAAGGCAGACGACCTGTGTACAGTACTGGTTGCACCCTGTTTAAAAAGGTGTACTGTCAGTGGGCTAGGAGGAAACAACAGTGTAGGGTAGGAAGGGTAAGACCTACAAACATCAAGCTAAAGGCAACTGAAACACACAGTAGGGTGGGAACAGAGGCTACCCCTATCAAGGGTAGAAGGAGACAGTGAGTATAGAAAGACAATTATCCTAAGTCACCAAGGGACCAAAAATGGGAACTGAAGGAAAATCCTATCTAAAGTAAGGGGTCAAACACAGACTCAAAAGTGAAAAGGAAAAGGGAAGCCAAGAGGGGGATTAATGACAATGGAAGCCTAAAGGCAAGGGAAAACGCAGAGAAGCAAAGAGTCAAGAGGATAAACAAATTGTCAGACACAGGAGTAATGCAGTGTAATGGGTACCGGGCTGCAATCCTTGGAGACATGTTCTGGAGACTGAAGTGTTTCCCCACATACAGAAACCTCTCTGGGCTGAGAGCAGAGGTCACTGGATTCCAGGTCGAACTGGCACGAGCACAGGGAACCATCTGCCTCACCCAGGGGCCACCTAGTTTGCTGCTGCTCCCTCAAAGAATGCCAGTAAGGAGGCAGAGCAGCCAGATCTTGGTGGGCTCTGGGAGGGTGGGGGGAGCAAGGAGGAACAGTACTCGTCAGACCTTACCTCTGCACAATTCCTTCACCATTCTGGTGGGATTGGGAAGCATTAAGGTGGCACCCGAGGCAGGGGTAAAACAAGAGGTGAGGTGAGGGTCCTTAAGGGAGCAGGCCCCAAGGAGGATGGGAGAGTCCTCCTGCCAAGGAGGAGGCAGTTACTAGTGGGTGACTCCACAATCAGGGGGACTAAGTGGGAGGCAGGGGAAAAGAGGAAAAGGGTAGTACAGTGCATTCCAGGTGCTTCAGCAGGGAGGACTGCAGGGTGGACCTTGGAGATCACCAGGGAAGAGGAGGTAGGAAGGGAGCTGGATGTTGTTGTCCAGCTGGGGATGAATGATCTGGCAAGGGAAGCTGTAGGAGTATGGCAGGATAGGTTTAGGGAGTTGGGAGGGAGGGACCTGAAGCAGGTAGCTTGCACAATGGCCTTCACCAAGGTGCTTCCCATGCATGGTCGGGGAAAGGCTAGGGAACTCTGTACTGGGTCCCTGAACAAGTGGTTGAAAGCATGGTGCAGGGAGGAGGGCTCTGGCTACATCGGGGACTGGGGTCACACCTAAGGCATGAAAGTAGTACAAGAGAAAAGTACAGTTATGTAAGAACTTACCATATCAGTAGATCTTCGAGAGAGAGGCTCTTGCAGTAGGTAATAACTTGTAGGACTGCACCCCCTAGCATCAGGACCATACAGAAACATTTGCTTGCACTGTCTATGGGGGACTTCCCACCCGACATCATGTGACCGATGTCAGTGTGACACTACATAGTGGGCGGTCCCCATGTCCACCCTCCAGTTCTCCTGCCAGAGACCTCCGAGAGTCATGACTGGAGACTGGGAAGAGGCTCCTGATCCCAAGAAAGGACTTTTAGAAAAGAGCTGTGAGTAGAGAGGGGGAAGGTGAGTGGGGAAAAAGGCTACCTACTGCAAGAGCCTCTCTCGAAGATCTACTGCTACGGTAAGTTCTCACATAACTGTATTATCTTACTTTGAGACTGCTCTTGCAATAGGTAATAACTTGTAGGACTGAGTTCCAAGCAATGAGTCCAAGGGGCAGAAAAACATGGAAGGCTGGAACAGAGATCTGGTAGAAAGTCAGACAGTTAGGACAGAAGTCCCTGGAGGACTGCTAGTCCAAAACCAGACCTGCACCTAGAGGCAATGTCCAAACTGTAGTGTTTCACGAAAGTGTGGAATGAACTCGAAGAAGCATCTGCGCAGATGTCTGTGGCAGATACATTTCTGAAACAGGCTGTAGAGGCAGCCATTTTCCTGGTAGAATGTCCTTTCACTTGCCCCGGAAGGACTTTACCAGACTTCTGATAACAGAAAGTAATGTTCTTGGCCAACCATTTGGAAAGGCACTGTTTGGAAACTGCTGCACCTTCTCTCTTTGGTGCGAAAAAAACAAAAAGCTGATCCAATTTGCAGACAGATTTAGTCCTGTGTGTGTAATAATGTAAAATCCTGTGAACGTCTAATGTATGCAGGATGGCCTCCCCAAGATTAGAATGCTTGGGGTAATACACCGGCAATTCAAGAGACTGATTCAGGGTAGTCTCCAAAACAACTTTTGGAAGAAACTTAGGATTTGTGCGCAGAGACACCCGGTCTCTGTGAAAAATTAAATAAGGCACCTTACACATCAGGGCCTGAAGCTCAGAAATTCTTCTAGCAGAAGTGACCGCAACTAAAAAGAGCACTTTCCAGGACAAAAAGTGCATGTCACATGTACTTGCTGTTTCAAAGGGAGGTAAGGTAAATTTTTCTAAAAGAAAATTAAGGTCCCATGGTGGAGCAGGGTTACAAACGGGGGGTTTTAGATGCAAGATACCCTTTAAGAATGGTTATCAATAGTTACAATAGTAATCCTGCTCAGTACGAGAGGAACCACAGGTTCAGACATTTGGTATATGTGCTTGGCTGAGGAGCCAATGGTGCAAAGCTATCATCTGTGGGATTATGACTGAATGCCTCCAAATCAGAATCTCTCCTAAACGTAACAATACCATAGCACCGTGGATCTCCGGTTGGCCAGGTATAGCCAGCCGCAAGGTTGGTGTGGAGAGCCGTTCGTTACTGGGTTGGAGTGCAGACAGAAGGGGGCCACTTCTGTCCAGCAGTGCACTGCATGTTTGTGGGGAACTGGGTGCTAAATCATTCATAGGTGACCTGATTCTGGGTCAGGGTTTCGTGTCAGTGTCAGTGGCTCAGTAGGTAGCACACTGGCCTCTGAGGCCAGGAGATCAGAGGGCTGTGGGTTCAATTCCCACACCTGGCACTTGGGTTAATATCCCAGTACTGACACTGTAGTGCAGCATGGGTGGGGGTGTGTGCTGCACTTCTGAGGTACCGTCCTTCGGATGAGACATTTAACCAAGGTCCCATCTGCCTGGATTGGTGGTTGTTAAAGTGGATGTTAAAGATCAAAAAGTGTGGAATGAGTAGGGGAATTTTTTATTTACAACAAACACACACATTTTGACAGATACTATTTAAAAATCATATATACATGTTTACAACTTTTATAATTAACTCATTAACCTATTCTTGTAACATTTTTCCACATTTTCATTGTTCTATCCTCCCCGAATATTTTACATTCCTCTTGATACACCTTATCTATTTCTACTTGTACTTTAAACAAATCCTGTACAGTTATTTCTTTTTTCTGTAAGAATCTTAAGCATCTATTTTGCCATATTACCCACTTTAACACAGCCAGGATTACGTATATTGTGCTTCTTTCATATTTCTCCCATATCTTGGACAACTGTCCATAAATTAATATATCATAATTCATCTGCTTAAAACACTTCATCCCCCCCCAAAACTAGCTAACATACTCCAAAATGGTTTAATATATGTGCATTCAAAACACATATGCTTCATTGTTTCTTTCTGTAGTCCACAATTCACCTCACCACATATTCTTTCTTCCAGAACCTTGTGTTTATGGTTACCTCGAACATTCAATTTTCCATGACTACTCATCCAATGAACTTCCTTCATTTTTTTTGGAATTCTGTTTTCTAATGTTGCAGCCAATATATCATCCATCCTTATTACTTTATCAACTTTAAATACCTCTTTCTCAAAAAAAATGTTTATATGATTTCTTTATACAGCTGCATCCTATTTTTCCTAATTAAATCAGCTATTTTTACACCCCATTGTGTAAGATAATTCCTACAAGTTTTCATGTATCCAGGCCATACTTTCCCACCTTTTAAGTTTCCCTTCTTCCCATATTCCTGATAAAGGGATCTAACCACCCTTTTGTAAACTGTATCCATCCTGATTGTTCCCCTTTAATCGTAGGTACAATATTAAATGCCGTAAAAATGCTCACTAAAAACACAATTGGTTGCAGCATATTTAAACCACCCTCTTTTATTTCTCTATAGGTTATCCCTCTCTTAAACGGATTTAATTTGCTGCCCATAACATTTAAAAAAATAGTGATAAAATCTTTGCTTGCATCTGTTGTGGCACTGGATACACATAAGCTAAGTACAAAAAGATTGATAAAATGAAAGGTTTTATCAAGTAAATCCTTTTTTCCTTAGTCTTATTCCATTGCCTCCACACACTGAATTTTTTTTGTGCTATTTCAAACTTTTCTTCCCAGTTCTTCTGAATCACCCTTGGACTTCCATACAACATCCCCAAGATCCTTATTTCCCCATTTACAATTTACCTGTTCACTCTCTGCTCACATTCTCTAACGGGTATACTTTTGTTTTTATTTCTCCTTATACCTGTATATCTACTATTACGTTCCACCATTTCCAGCATTTTATCCCCTGCTTTTTGATCTTTGACCAACACTATGCAATCATCTGCATAAGCAATTGTTCTACTTAAAACTTCTCCCTGCCATTTTATGTTCTGAATTTCTTTTTCTTCCTCTATCTTTCTTAAAATAGGATCCAGACATAACACATATAATAAGGGATTCAACAGGTATCCTTGTCTCACCCCATTCTTTATAAACACTGGCATTCCCATATGACCATTTATCATAGGGCGTGTTTGTGCTTCTTTGTATAGTGTTTTAATCAAACTAATTAACTCCACTGGTATATTATACTCTTTTAAAGTATCCCATATGTACTTGTGCTTGACCACATCAAATGCTGTCTCCTGATCTAATGTATACAAAAAACCTTTTATTTCATTTTCCTGTCCTTTCTGTATAATCTCTCATATATGCTAGGTTTTGCGGTATCCTTCTACCTGGAATTGCGCATGTTTGGGTTTGCATTACCAACTGATCTGTGAATGATCTTAATCTATTGTTAACAATTTTAGCTAGTATCTTATAGTCGGTCCTTAACAGACTTATCGGTCTCCAGTTTTGTATATGTTTTCGATCTCCTTTTTTAAATAGAAGAACAGTTATTCCTAACTTCATACTTTCCGGCAAGTCCCCTTTCTTTAATATTTTATCATATACATGCTATAACATGGGTGCTAATTGTTCCTCAAATACTTTATAAAATTTATTTGGTATCGCATCACTTCCCGGCGTAGAGTTACTTGATAATGATCTAATGGCTTCTCTTATTTCCTGTACCTTAATTCCTTCATTTAATAAATCTTCTTCTATTTTTAATTTTGGCATGATTATATTACTAAAAAAAAGTCCTTTTCTACCTCACTATGTACTCACTGATATTTTTCTTTTAAAAACTCTTGTACTATCCTTTTGATCTGTCCTATCTCTGTTGTCACATCCCCATTTGTTTTGTAATTCACACATTACACATTCCTTTATTCTGTCTATTGCTATCAAATGGATTTGTTTGCTGTTTTGTACCGTGTCCCACTCTTTTGCTCCATTATCAGTGACTTCATCCTGGTTTTTTTTGTTTTTTTTTCTGTATCATTTATTTATGCACCCTACCTTCGGGGTATCTCTCAGGGTCTCTTCACCAGTCACCGGACACAACCGCCCACCTGAACCGACTCTCCAGGCTACATCGGGTATGCGGGGACTGGGCACTCCCCATCCCCTAGGAGCGGCCCCAGACCCCAAGGAGAACTGGAGAGACAGCCAGTATTGGACTTGAGGTCAGTCGCACTGCCTCAGATCGCTGTCGCCTCACCCGAAGGGAGCAGGTATTTCTTGTAGTTTTCTCCCCAGTGCAGGCGTGCAATGATGTCCCACCTGGCGTGTGTACGCTCCTGCACGCACCCGGAAGACGTCCCTGCCACGCTCCAATCCCCAGGCATCTGCTACTGTGCTCTGCAGTGCCTCCAGCCTCTGCCAGGGGATGCCAGAGCAACAAGAAATCCCTGAACCCTCCCCAGGACCAGGAGAGCTGTCCTCAGATGCTCAATCCCAGTCCTCCCCTGCCGACCCCTGGCTCCCCGAGCTCGTTCTTGAACTCGGGTCACCAGCATAGTGTGAGGTGTGGCGTCCAGCGCCTCAACCCTCAGCGCCACCGGGCTGGCCTTGTGACTTCATCCTGCTATACTGATATTTCTTCATTTCTTGTTTTATTCCCCTGTATTTGTTGCTCCTCATTTATTCCTTCTTTCACCTGTCTTGTTAATAATTTGTATAATTTAGCTCTTAATTTTAAATATTTCCCATAATTCTTGGTTTCCAATTGTTTCCCTTCCTCTACCAATGTTTTAATATCAGTCTTAGTATCCTCCCACCACTCTCTATTGCTATCATACATTAATTTAACTGTTTCCCTTGCTTCTAATAATTATTTTATTTTCTCCTTATCTGCTTCCACTTCCAGTTTTTCCACATTCATCCTCTAGAAACCTCTACCAAAAATAATTTTCTTCCCCAAATTTATTTCAATTTTAACAGCCATATGATCTGTGGTTTCGATTGGCACTATCTGAACTTTATTTAGAATAACATCCTTTGGTACTATCCAAAAATCAATCCTTGTAGATCTTACCCCTTTAAAATATGTGTGTTCTCCCTTTTTCTTCATAATTTTATATACATCTTCCAACCCTGCTTTTGCCATTATTTTTTTTAACAGATTAGTATCACAAAACACTTTACCTGCTACCCTTCCCCAGTCTGCTTTAGTTAATCTGCAGTTGAAATCCCCCCAAAAACACCACTAATTTGGATTTATGCAAAAAGGACTCTTATAATTCCCATCACTTGATTCGTTCCTTTTTTTTGTCTGTGGGTTCTAAATTACAACAATCCGTATTGCTGTATTTCTCATTATACAGTCATCAATAAAAGCCCTTCCAGGTACTGGTTTTATTACTTTACTTATTTTAATTTCTCATGTCATAAACAGCACCCCCAACCCCGAACACCTTTCTTCACTTATTGACCATAAGGATGATCACCAAATCCAGTCCTTTTGGGCTTGCTGTAACTCTTCAATGGTGTTCAGTCTCGTGTCCTGTAACACTATAATGTCACATTTTAGATCACTCAGAATTTTAAACATGGTGAGTCTTTTTGTTCTATTCTTAATGCTATTCACATTGTTTGTAATGTACTTTAAGCTGCCTATTTATTTTTATTTATAAAAAAGGAAAAAAGAAAACAAAAAATCCTCTGCTTATTCCTCTCTCACCCTGTATCCCATGCTTTTTCCTTTTTTTTGAAGCTTGAGTGTCTGATGTTCCTGCATCTGTCCTCTCATCTCTTATAGATGAGACAGAACTCTCTTGCTCCGATTCCTCTTCAGCTGTAGATAAGTCTTCATCTTGCAATGGGGAATACCTATTTGATAATTCCACCCCTTTTCTGTCCTTCTCCACCAAGGGTTTCTTCTGACTTAGATTTTTATTTCTTGATCTTGTTACCATAGTAAAGTTATCTGACTTCAGTCTCACTTCCTTCTTCTGTACATCTTCTTGCACTATAGTTTGCTCTTGATATCCCCACTTCCTTATCTCCTTTTCCTCCTGGGGTTCTTTCCTTTTTCCGTTCCTTCCCAATTTTGATCTTCTTTGTTTAAAGCCTCCCATACTATTTTATCCTGTTTTCCTTTTTCTTTCTGTGCCACTGCTAAATACACATCTTGTTCCACTCTTTCGCCTATATCTGGACTATTATGCGATGCCCAGGGGCAGTTTACAAAAATATGTCCCTCTTCTTCACACAAACTACATTTCACTCTGTTTTTGCATTCTGCAGCATAATGACCCAGAGTTCCACACAGACTGCATTTTACCTTTTCACATGCATTGCTCAAATGCTCCTTTTCCCCACATTTGTAGCATGCACAGTGTTGTCCCGTATAAAACACAATTCCTCTATTTTGTTCAAAATAAAAACAATTTGGGAGATGTTGCATTTCCCCTTCCAACTGCTTTAAAGTGACTTTGTATTTCCAACCCCCTGACCATATACACTCCTCATCAAGGATTGGTTTTGGTGGGCCATGCATTGTGCATCTTTGTTTAATCCAAAAATTGATGTCCACGTTTACCCCGTTTCGAAAAAGTACTGCTACAATCTTGAAGGCTGGTTTTGTTAAGGGAATGGCAATTACATTTTTCCAAAGTTCTGGGTATTTGACTTTTTGGTATATTTCCAAACTCTATCGAGACCATTCTGGTGTTTGAAACTAATATCATACTGTCTGTTTCGAGGGACATGTATAAGGGCATATATCTCATAGGGATAACGCTTCACATTTTCTTTTAGTAGTTTCCTCCCCACAAAAATCCTATCTGGTGCATCTGCAGATGATCCTCTGTATTTTAGTCTAACTGCAGTTCTCCGTTTGGTTTGCTGCAGTTTATTTTTTGATTTGGGAAAAGGTTTTTTGCTTTCGTATTACCACCCCAGGCTTTTTCCTTCTGTTTCTATTTTTATTCTCTTCCTCCATTTGTATTGTCGTCTGCTCTGCTTCTATGGCAGTATCCTCACTTTCTGTTGCCCCGGTTTCTACTACAATCTCTTTTGTGTCATTCATTTCAGTTTGTTTTTCCTTTCCCACTTCTTCTTTTGTCTCCTGTATCTTTTCTTGTAATTTTATTTCTTCTGCCTCCTTTCCATCATTTTTTTCTATGTTTTCATCCCCCATTCCAGATGTACTGGGCCTGTTAGGTTTCCAGCCTGACCCATCCTCTTTTAATTTCCAACCAGCCCCTAACAATGCTTCCGCGACCCACTCAGGATTATCTTTTTATTACCAAACTTAGGACCAGATATTCAAAGCATAGCGCAGTGTGCAAACCATTAGCATGGGAATAGCGCAGGAATAGCGCGGAGTATCCATATTCAAAGGACCTGCTAGCATGCGCAAACCGCTGTAGCGTGGGGCAAACCGATAATGTATACAAGGGTCAAAGAGAGGGGGGCCTGCATACACATGCAATGGGATATTCAAAGCTATAGCGCTGCGCTAGGACACGTAGTGCAACATCTAGCACTGCGCTAGCTACCACCTATAAAAGGCTGATCTTAACCCAGGGCAAATCACCTAGGGGGAGAGGCCACAACAGGAAGTGGGAATGAGTGCTGTACCACCAGCAGTGATGCTGCCATTCATGGTAGCTGTAGTGGAGGAGGAGGAGGAGAAGGAGCAGTCCCAACATGGACCACAATGCAGGCTGAGGAGATGATATGCTGCAAACAGGTGGTACTGGCCCAGGATCTCCTTTGAGACCCTGCCAGATGAGCACATCACTGGTCGATACAGGATGAACAGGGGGATGTTGAGGCAGCTATGTGAACTCCTGCATGAGCAGCTGCACCCCAACACCAGATGCAGCCATGCCATGACAGTAGAGGAGAACGTGACAGCAGTGATGTGCTTCCTAGCCACAGGGATGTTCCAACAACCAATGGGGGACACCATTGGGGTATCGCAGTCTTCAAACTTATGCCACCTGACCCAGTTCCTAGAGGCTTTCCTGCCACATGCTAGGGAGTTCATAGTATTCCCCAGCACAGCAGCAGAGCGCAGAGAAACAATGCAGCAATTCCATCGAGTTGCACACCTACCAGCAGTACTGGGCACCATTGACTGCACCCATGTCCCCATCCGTGCACCACCAGGCAATGGCAGTGATGTCTACATAAACAGGAAGGGGTACCACTCCATCATTTGCCAGGTGGTGTGCGATGCGACTGGGTGCATCAGCAATGTCTATGCACAGTACCCCGGTAGTGCCCACGACGCCTTCATCTGTCACCAGTCCCAGCTGTGCCAGGCATTTGAGGAGGGCAGGATACCCAGTGGGCACCTAGTCGGTGAGTAGCAGCTGACAAGGCACACGCACCACAGCATGGATGGGAACAGGCATGGGAGGCCAGGAAGGGGTGTGGAAGGGCAACACAGGGATGCACGATGGCAACAGGCAGACAGCAGTTCAACACTAACAGGTGCATATCTCCCGACAGGAGACAGCGCCTGTCCCCTGTGACCCTGGCTGCTGACACCGGTACCTCAGCCAGCCACAGTAGCCAAAGAGCAGTACAATGAGGCACACGCCAGCACCAGGAACATCATAGAGAGGGTGTTTGGCATACTGAAGATGTGCTTCCAATGCCTAGACACATCAGGCGGTGCCCTACAGTACAGGCCTCAGAAGGTATGCCATATCTGCCTAGCCTGTTGCATGTTGCACAACATGGTGATGAACCATGGGATACAGGCACCTGAACCTGAGGAACAGGCCAACAGTGACCCAGAGCCAGCGGTCAGGGGGATAGTAGAGCAACTCAAGAGGAGGGATCCTCGCATGGCCCCCAGGGCCATAGAACACAGGGCCAACATCATCAGGACACTTTCACAGGCCAGAGGGTGAGTACAGACTGCACAGCAACATGAAACAGTACAATGGTGTATGATTTAATGTGAACAAACAACCACAACAGTGACATCACTAATCAGAGCAGGTGCACAACAAACTGGATCAGAACGCATGTGAGTGTGTGCAGTACGATGCGAGGGGTGTGCAGGTCACACGGAAAGTGAACACACAGCCATGGCATGGTGGAATGGTCGATGTCCGATGTGTGGTGGCAGTGTGAGGAGGGCCTCCATGGCTGTGCCAGTGAGGTGGTGCATGTGAAGGAGTGTGGGGTGCGTGTCTGTGTGTGTGCATGTGTGTACAAGGGTATGGGTGTGCCAATGTGCACACAGGGGTGGCGACTGTGCACAGGTGCAGGTTGGCCATTTTGATCAATGGTGACTACCACCTTGCACACAGTGCACACCATGGGAGTGGGTCACAGAACCAGGGGTGCTCTGTGCAGAGGACACAGTGGGGGAGGACCACAGGAAGGCAGGCAGGGTGGATGGCCTGTGCCCCCGTCGACCAGCGGAACCCGACAGGGTGGATGGACAGCCATGGCTGTGCTGGGTGCCTGTAGATGTGCCTGATGCATTCGTGCTGGAGCCAGTGACAGCCCTGTGAACATGTGTGGCATGCCTGTAGGCGCCTGTGCCATGGTCACCCTGCCCTCCCTGCACATCCTGGTGACCACCATGTACCCCGCGCAGCACAGTGGTGATGTCGACCACTGCAGCCATGAGCCCAGCAAAGCCACAGTCCAGCACAGCAACCACATGGCCCACCCTGTACTCAGAACGCTGTTCTGCAAGGGCAAAGCCCAGGGACACAGACTCATGCAGCAGCGAAAACTCATGCCTGAGCTCCCTCCACAGGCCATGCAGGTCCATCTGAGCCTCCTGCTGTGACGTCAGGGCAACCTGCAGCAGTAAGCAGGCCCCCAGGGCATCCTGCTCCAGGGGCGCAGCCCCCCCATGGTGGCTGGCACTGGGGCCTGCATCTCAACAGGGTTGGGACTCTGGTGCATGGGTGGATGTCCTACTGCTGTAGACCACCGGTGAAGTGATGTTTTACTGGAGGGCCCTGCCTCACAACCTGTGAGGGACACCACATGTCCAGCGGTGCACACACATCCCCCACATGGCCAACCACCGGCTGCATGGGAGCACCCATGTCAGCAAGGCCAACCACCCCCCCGGCGCATGTGCTGCGTTCTACGCCTAGCCCCACCTCTGTACCCCCCTCCACAGGTCCATCCATGAGCAGGAGGTAGGAACCTTCTGGCGCATCTGTGTCAATGTCACTAGTCACAGTCAGGAGGATCACCTGCGCACCACCCAGATCCTCAACCTGGCATCCTCCATGGTGGCACCATAGTCCAGTTCCCCTCGTTCAGTGGGGCCCCCTTCCTTGTCAGCTGTATCAGTCCTCCATGTGAGTGCCACACATGGTGAGGCCCTGGGTGTACCCATCCACCACCCAGGCCAGATGTCGATGGCTGGATGTCCTCCACCTCCTCCTCCAGTCCCGAGGCTGCCATTCCGGCATGGTCCTGGTGCACCGCTGGCCCTACACACACCACTGTAGATGAAAAGAGGACAGGGTCAGTCACCCATACACGCAATGTGTGTCCCACCACCATCAGCACCACCGCCACCCAAACATGCACACCCTAGGACACGTGCCACCTGCTGTAGACATGCACACCCCACACATCACCCTCATGGCAATATCATGTGGCCACATGCACCCAACCTCCCCATAGTGTGCATGCATACCCGTCCCTTGTGCATAGTGTGCACAGCACTGCAGCTCCACAGTGCACCCCAGGCTCAGCCCCAACACAAACACCCTGTGCTGCCACACCATGCAGGGTACACACATGCGGTTACAGACCTGCCCTGGGCAGTGAGAGGCATCTCACACCCAGCAACCGGTACACCAGTGACAGCCACTGGGCGCAGTGTGGATGCCACCACGGCCATGAGTGGGTCCTCCTCCTGCTGTGCTGGTTGCTGGCCACCACTGGTTCTCATCCTGTCCCGTAGATGCTGTGTCTCTTCATCCTTCGCCCTGCATAGCAGGTCGCTCTAGTGCTTGAGCACTGCCTTGGTTGTCCTGCCACAACCGCCGACTGCGTTCACCCCAGCAGTGACCTCCTCCCATGCCTGGCACATCACCACATCCATGGCCTTGTGTTGTCTCAGCACCTGCTCCCTCTCCTTGACACCATGCACCATGGTCCTCAGTTCCTCCTGTGAGAAGCGATAGGCATGTATCCGCTCAGGCTGTGCCGCACCACCTATGGGAGAGATGGAAAGGGACATGTGTCACCAACTGTTGCATGCCTGTGTTGTGTCGCGCATGCTCAACTGCACGTGCATGCCACCACCTAGTGTGGCATAGGTTGCATGGATCTGACACTGGCTGGCATGTGCGTGTATGGTGCGCACACAGCCACCCCTGTGTGCACTGTGCCACTGCACAGCTGTCGGTGTCTGGACGGCATGTAACGGATCCACAAGGGCACCGCCATCACCCATGGCTGACATGTGCACCTCAGGATGGGCCCACCCCAACGGCCACCACCTTGCACTGTACTGTGCACCCCAGGGGACATGGGCACTGCACACAGGGTGAGGACAAGGAGATTGGCATGCAATGGCAGGCTACCAGGCACAGGCCACATGGAGCCCTTGGCAACACACTGCCAGGACCCTGTGACTCTTGTTCTGTAGCTGTGTACCACTGACCGAGCGTTTGTGAACCTCCACGTCCCACATCCAGGGCGGCAACCGAGGTGTCATGGACCTCATGACAGTCAGCCACAGTTGCGCTGCACACTTGCATTCTGCGGTGGGGTCCCCCCACACCTGCCTGGCACCCACAGTACTGCAGACAGTCCCACCAGGTGCAGACTGACACAGGAGCATGTTCACAGTGCTAGGTCGGGTGTGCTGGACTGCTGTCCTCATGGCTCTGTGCACCATTGCGCAGCACCGTGCATGCCTCTGGTCCTGCGGTTGGTGGATCTGTCCCCAGCCAGTACAGCTGTGGACAGCAGGTGCACAGTGTGTATGCCCCAACCCTGTGTTGCGCCAGTGCCATTCCAACACCTCTCCAGCAGCAATACAGAGCTACCACTCGCTCTCCCTCCTGTTGCATGTCTCCTTCAGTGTCATTCTCTATACTGCAGTGTCTGCTGTATGTTGCATTGCCACAACACAACACCTGTGGAGCACTTATTGCCCTTTTATAGCCCAGCTGGGCAATCCAGCCCATTATGCATGCAAATCATCAGATACTGATATGCTAATCAGTGTTTGCACCATGCATGCACAAGTACCCTCATTTGCATGCTCCGGTTGAATACGGGCCTGATTAGTGCCGGGCTAACAGCTTAGCGCCACGCAAATGGCAGCAGTGGGCAATGGGGAGGCCAGCACCGTGCTGTCCTGGTAGCACAGCGCTATGTGGCATAGCGTGGAATCCACGCATGCCCATGAGGCCCCTGGTCCATGCTATCAGTCAGGTATAGTGTGGCATAGCGCAGCGCTATCCCACATAGCGCAGAACACCGTGCATGCGTGGCATTGTGGCCCAGGGTTGTATGGGGGTCACGCATGTGCATTGGGGCCGCTTCCGGGTAGCGCCGAGCTACATCACGTGATAGCGTGGTGCTATGGCACTTTGCTTGTGGGAGCAGGGGTGGTACTGTCAGTGCAGTGGTACAGGTGGCCGGCAGAGTGCGATCCATTGGCAATGCCAGGGGGTAGGCGGCAATGGGCGGTGGTGCACCGGGACAGGCATTGGGGGGAGGTGGAGACAGCCAGCCTGGTTGACCTGGTCCGGAAGAGGCACCGGCGGCTCTTTGGGGAGGTCAGGGAAGGAGACCTCCCATGCATTCAGGTGTGGGCCTCGGTCGCTAGTAAGCTGTGTGCTCACATGGGAATCTCCCACGATGCAGAGAAGTGAAGGCACAGATACACCAACCTGCAATGACGGCAGCAACAGCAGCTTAAGCACTACAAGCGCATGGTGCACAAGGGCACTGTGCCTGTACCAGGTAAGTGGCAATGCACGTTGACACCCACTATCATGTGCGTGTCACTCTGCGTGTGCCTGTGTGTGTGTGCGCGCATATGTGTGCCACACTGCATGGTGCTTCGGCGGATGTGGCACTGGCGGGAACTCACATGTTGGCCCCCTAGAGGGGCATCTTGGTACAGGGTATGTGGCGGCACGCACAGTGGGGGCATGGTGCATGCTGTGGCCATGGGGGTGGCATGGGTGTGGGTGGTGGGTTGGGACATGGTTGGTGGTGGATCCTGGTGCAGCACCAGCCTGCAGCTGATGGCACCGTGGTGCAGAGGTCTTGTTCCTGGGAGACTGTCGACCTGCACACACGGGTGTGCAGAATATCACAGGACAGCTGCGACTGGCACTGTCGCACCACTGCGCCACCTTGACAACATATCGTGTGTGCCTGGCGAATGCTCCATGGGCTATGCCGCTCTCTGTGTGGGTGTCCTCCATGTTCAGTCACTGACTGTGGGCGTCCCTGTGTGTGCAGTGTTGTTGGGGTTGCATGTGCATCTTGCTGTGCTGCACGTGGTGTATGCTGTGTCATGCACTAACGCCAATGTTTCACCTGTTCTCTGTAGAGCGGATTGAGCAGCCCAGGGCCAGAGGAAGGGGCCGGAACGTGACCCAGGAGCAGAAGAGAGGCAGCCCGAGGGTGCCATCCATGCCGCAGCAGGCGTAGGAGAGCAGCCCTGAGTGTAGTGGCTTGTTGCGTGAGTACCTGTCTTGTTGCTCTGTGCTGTTTCACTGTGCTGTGTCTCATTCTGTGTCCTGCCACTGACTGGTCTGGTGGCATGGCTGCAATGGGCAGTGGGCCAATGGCGTTGTGGCACTGTGCTGTGCTGTACACCTGTGTTACACACCACAGCCGGGTGATGGCTGTCTGGCCGCTGTGCACTGTTGGGGGCTGTGGGGCACTGTCGACTTGCATTGCTGTGAGGGTGCCAGATGGTGGGGGGGGCTCTGGTGCCGGGTGTTTAGTGGGGCTCACACGCTGCCGGTTGCCATGCCCACCTCTGCGGTGTAGTGTGCTCTGTCCCTCCGGCCCCCCCACAGATCGTCCACATGTGCACATTTGGCATTACCTTGCTGTCCTGGGGCTTCACTGGACAGGCCTGCATAGCGCCGCCCGGGTGCCTGTTGTGGTTGCAGGACACCACACCCCATGCCTTCCAGGCATACCTCTCATCCCTTTGTCCACCAACCATGGAACATTGCCTGTCATACTGTGGAACATACTGGCAATATGTGGAACATGTAGTGGAATACTTACCTGGGTAGCTCATGACATTTTTACTGTGTTGCATTTATGTTCCGAGGGTCTGTTATTACTTTACTAATATATTATATGCATCGTTTACTATGGAGTGTTGCATTACAATGTTGACCTTGGCTGTGGAACATGTCCTCACAGGGTGGAACAGGGGGCTTTTGCCCCATGGATTGAGGAATGTTCCTTGTACTGTGGTACAGTTGTGAGGTATGCTTTCAGTGGCCTTGCTTGGTGGCATGTGTCGGCACATCACTGCCAACATCTGTGCCCTGGCTGCCTGTTATTCCCTGGCCTAGGTCGGTCATTGGCAGGCCATTGTCGTGGTATGGTGCTGCTCCAGCATGCCTTTTATTGTTGTTGTTGCTGTGCTCTGCATTACGGTACATTGCCATCTGTCAGTGGGCAGCATGTCCCATGTGGGTGCCCTTGTGCATGTTGTGGCGTGGCCCTTGCACCCAGCTCTCTGGGGATCCGGCTGTGTGTCTGCCCTGTCTCACTGTGTGCTGTCCCGGGGTAGGTGGGGTCACCTGTGCCCTGGTGCTGTCGGGCTTGTCGTCGTCATGTATGTTGGGGTTTGGGCTGGTGCCTGTGTCACCCAGGCCTGCTGTGTGCGCACCTTCCAGGTTGGCCTACCGGTGCGGCACTCACCTCCACTCGGGATTGTCCGTCGGGACATGCTGCCCATCCCTGTATGGCCACCTGTGGTTGCTGTCTGCCTCCTGGCTGGTGTCCCATCCTCACAGTCTCTCCCTTCCTCTTGTAGGTCCACTCCAGGCATCACTGTGGGCGACCAGGCCAGAGGAGCCAGAGAGGATGGAAGACCTGCTGCGCTGCATCGTCTGACAACAGAGGACTGTAATCGAACATCAGGCCATCTTGATCACGGAGACAAGGAGGGTGGCAGCTGTGTCAGAGGCTCGGCTCCCAGATCCGGCGGGCAGTTAGCCATGCCCTTCTACCCATTCTGTGTTGTCTTCCCCTTCCACCAGGCATTGTTTTTGTTCCCTGGCCCCTATTCCTGTGTCCCTGTGTGCAATCCCCTCCCCTTTGCACCCTTCCCCTGTGCCTTAGCATACATTGTACATAGTAGTATATATGTTTGCCATTGCTGGCTTGGGTGTGCTCATTGTTTTTTCCATGTTGCTGTACCAGTGGTGGTCTTCTTGTTGCTTGGGTTGTGTGTTTGGGTGAGGCATAGCTTGTCACATTGTGGGTATTGTTACATTGTCTTTCTTTGGTATGAGATGGGTTGGAGGGAGGTGGTTGGGGCATATTTTGTTTGTCGTTTGGGTTTGACTTCCATTTACTGTTGTATTTCTTCACTGTTCTGTTCCCTTTACCGTTTTATTTGCTTTTTTACTATTACATTTAATTTATTACATTCTACTGTGTCCTGTGTCGTTCTTGGGTTTCACTTGGTTTGTGATGTTCCTTGGGTTCCCCACATGGGTCCAGGTTGTTGCTTGCCATTCTCGTGCATGTGTCATTATCCAGGATGTGCATTGTGCTCTGCACCTGGGACCTCATTCCAGCCTGTGTTTCATTGCATGTCCAGGGTCAGGCTATCCCAGCTCTACACTGTGTTCCTTTGTGTGTTTGCACTGCCTGCTTGGGTGCTATATGCAGTGCTGTCTTATTTGCTATATTCAGAGCTGTCTTATTCCCAGACTATGTTTTGCCCTGCACTCCTGGCCCTGTTTGCTTGCTATATTCAGCTGGCTTTGCATAGTGCTATTCCTTTTGAATATTGCTTGCATTTTGCTCGAGGCTACTTTTGCACGCCGGGCAGTGTTAGTCTCAACCCGGGGCAAAGCTTTGAATATCTGGCCCTTAGTTTGTTCAGACACATTTTCCAATTCTGAAATTTTCTTCTTCTCCTCCTCCTCCTCTTTTATTTTTGAGCCACTTCCTGTACTTTTGTTTTTTCTTTTAATTTTGCTTTTACTTTTCCCACACTTTTGCCCTTTTCTTGTGTATCTCCAATTTTCCTCCTTTGGCCTAGCCATTTCCAACTTTTGGCCTTTCCTTTAAAGGTTTCCCTGCTTTCTTCCTCGAAGCTACTAGGCGCGGCCCCCTTTGATGCTGCTGCGTCATCCTCTAGCAGCTGTTTTTGACAGGCTTTAGGCCTGTCAGCTTTACTCTGCAGTGCTCGCTCCATTTTCGTCCTCTCATTACTTTCATAGGCATTATTTTTTCCTTTCTCTTTAACGTTCGCTCCCACAGGCATAGAAACCTTTTTACTTACAGTTTGTTCTTTTCCTGCACCCTCTGTCTCCACGGTAGATCACACTCCTTCAATTTCCATCAGTGTCTCCTGACTTTCAGGCTCTTGTACTTCTCCATTCTTTTCCATGCTGTACTCGTGCTCCATAGCCTCTAGTATTATCAAGACCGGGGAGGAGGCCCTCTTCTCCAGTCTCACACATCCGTCCTCACTCATTCCAATAAAGACACTGTCACATCAGCACTTCCTCCTCTTCTGTTGTCCGGCTCCAAACTGAGCTCAAGAAGAGTAGGGGAATTTCCCCGGTGTCCTGGCCAGATTTCCTCCATTCACTGGAAATACCACAAACAGCTTAATCTGGTTCAATCTCACTTGGGATTCATCTGTGTGGGGGATAATGGTGAAGGAGGGAGGGGCAGCTGCAAAGTGGGGTGCTAGCTGCATACTCATGCAGACTTGATGGACTATGTGGCCTGTATCTGCTAGCAAGTAGTAAGTAAGAAGGTTTTTGAGACTTCTGAGCCAAAGTCTTGCCACCTACTAAATCATGGTAGGCAGAGATGGTCACTAGATGCACCTTCAGTGATGAGTAGCTCAAGCCCAGGTTCAACAGATGGGAAAATACTCCATGACCTGAGGAGCAGGGCACAAGAAAGGGTCCCAAGACTCTGAGGTGGCCCAAATGGAAAAGCGTTTCCACTTCATGGCATAAGTAGCTCTAGTAGATGACTTTCTTGCCTCCACCAAAATCTGAGCTACCCGAGGAGAAACCCTGTACCATGAAGCAGCTATGTCTTGAGGAGCCATGCGTGAAGATGGAGGGATTTCAGTCCTGGATATACTAGGTGCCCCGGTCAGGATGTGGTAGGAAAGAAGTAAATGAACTGGAGGTTCTGCTGCCATTTGCTAGAGCAGTGGGAACCAAATCTGTCGAGGCCAAAACGGAGCTATCAATATAATTTGTGCGCTCCTTCTGTCTGTAGTTTGATCAACGCTCTCTGCAAGACTGGGAAGGGAGGAAATGCATACATAAATCTCCTTGTCCAAGAAAGCGACAGTGCATCTTGCCAAAAAACACCAGGCCTGGGATCCAGTGAGCAAAACTTGGGAAGTTTTGCATTTGATGGTGCTGTGAAGAGATCCACCTCTGGACGCCCCCAAAGGTCGAAGATGTGATCTAGTACTTTTTGTTTTAGCTCCCACTCATGCGCCCGTACCTTGGTGCGGCTGAGACTGTCCACGAGAACGTTCTGCACACCTGGGACGTGGAACGCCAGAAGATGGACCTTGTGCAGAACCGCCCAATTCCAGACCCACATCGCTTCTCTGCAAAGAGGATACGAGTGGGTGCCCCCAATTGTTGATGTACCACACCACACACATGTCCGATTGGATCAACAGGGTCTTTTATTGAAGAATGTGTTGAAAAGCCTGAAGAGCATAAAGCACTGCTCTCATTTCTAGCACATTTATGTGCAAGTGCAGTTCCACAGGCGACCACAGGCCCTGGGTCCTATGATGTCCCAGATGGGCACCCCATCCCATTCCCAACGCATTTTTAGTTAGTATTTGGGAGTGAGAAGGGGTCTGGAAAGGGACTCCTTGAATCAGGTTACTGGAGTCCTGCCACCATAACAAATCTTGTTGCATTGGGCAAGAGATGAGGACCTGACTATCAAACTTGTCCTCCCTCTGATCCCACTTGGACCTCAGAGTCCACTGCGAGATTCGCATGTGGAGTCAGGCTAATAGGACCATAGGCATAGCCACTGCCATGAGACCAAGAAGACGGAGAACCACCCTGGCTGAAATGTGTTGTTTGGAAGATACCAGCTTGGTCTGCCTCTCCAGGGTGTCCAGAGGGAGAAAGGCCATTCCCCGTACTGTGTCTAGCACCACCCCAATAAATTGAAGGTGCTGGGAAGGAGCAAGCTAAGACTTAGGGTAACTGACAGTAATACCCAGGTGCTCAAAAAGGTGCAGGGTAGCTGATTAGGAAGCTTCCAACCCCTCCCTCAATGGAGCTGCGAGGAGCTAATCATCAAGGTAAGGAAAGACATAATGCCCCTGACTCCTCAAGGTACCTACCACTACCGCTAAGCATTTGGTAAAAACCCGCAGTGCAGAGGACAGTCCAAAAGGGAGCGCTCTGAACTGGTAATGCTCCCCTAGGAAAGAAAACCTCAGGAATTTGTGATGTGGACGGAATATTGGGATGCATAAATATGCATCCTGCATGTCCAGGGCACAAAGCCATTGTCCTTTGCAAAGGAGGCAGTAGGCTTTGCAATGTCAGCATTCAAAACCTCTTGTACTACATGAATAATAATATAATAATAATAATCTTTATTTATAGTGTGCCTTTCAAAAAGCCAAGGCGCAGTACATATTTAAAATCAATTCAATAAAACATCATGATAAAATCACTAAAACAAATAACATCAATTCATGTCCACACCATCCCCATATGCCTTATTCCATAGGAAAGACTTCGGTGCTTGTTTAAAACCCCCACTGTCATGCATTCTCTAATCCAATGGGGTAGAGAATTCCAGAGGGTCAGTGCCGCGAACGTAAAAGCCCGGGTGCCAGAAGATTTTAAAACTACCCTCGGAATCTCCAGCAACCCCTCATTGGCCGAGCGGAGCGGTCGCTCTGGGAGGTAAGGAACCAGAAGCTCTTTCAGGTAGTCGGGTCCCAAACCGTGGAGGGCTTTATAAGTCAGTAAACCGACTTTAAAGGTGATCTGCCACTGAACCTGCAGCCAGTGCAGTTCCCACAGCACCGGTGTAATGTGGGAAGAACGGGGGATCCCCATTAACAACCGGGCTGCGGAGTTCTGCACCAGCTGCAAGTGGCGGATGTCAACCCCTTGAAGCCCAAAGTAAAGGGAGTTGCAATAATCCAAGCATGAGGTCACAAAGGCGTGGATCAATGTAGGTAGGTCCCCAGACGGAACAAGGTGCTTGATCCTAGCGATGTTCCTCAGATGGTAAAAGGATAACTTAACGACAGCCGACACCTGAGAAAGTAATGTCAGCCGATCGTCAAGAATCTCCCCTAGGTCACGCACCTGTTCAGAGGTAGGGAGCTCAACATCCCCCAGGAAAAGACCTGTGGGATGATTTGCTCCCCACCCCCCTATCCGGCGACCAGGGTCCACGACCATCACCTCAGTCTTCCCGGAATTCAACTTCAACCAGCTGGACCTCATCCAACCTTGGATCTCACCAAGGCAGTTATTAAACATCGAGAGTGCTCCATTCTGGTCTGGTGCAAAAGACAGGTAGAGCTGGGTATCATCGGCATAACAATGAAACTCCAGCCCATACCGTCTTACAATGTCTCTGAGGGGAAGTATGTACACCACAAACAGCATGGGAGACAGCACTGAGCCCTGAGGCATCCCACATGACAGAGAGGTAGGATCAGAGGAAAACACCCCCGATACCACCCTCTGAGTTCTGCCAGTGAGGAAGGAAGTAAACCATCTGTGAACCAAACCTGAAAGCCCACAGATGCATCTCAGGCGTTCAAGCAGAACCCTATGGTCTACGGTGTCAAATGCTGATGACAGATCCAACAGGACCAAAATGGACCATTTTTTCTGGTCTCTCACCATCAGGAGATCATTGAGCATCTGAACCAGTGCAGTCTCGGTGCTGTGCCTCTTTCAAAAACCCGATTGAAGAGGATCGTAGATGCTATGGATGGTCAAATAGTTGTCCAACTGAGCAGCCACTACTTTCTCAATAACCTTCCCCATGAAGGGAAGGTTCGAGATAGGCCTAGAGTAAGCGAGGGAGTCTGGGTCCAAAGAAGTCTTCTTCAACATTGGTATCACCACTGCCTCCTTCAGGGAGCAGGGGTACTCACCAGAGTCTAGGGAGCACCAGACTATCCTCGCCAGAACCGGGATGATAACCTCCCCATAGCCCATGATCAGGGCTGTAGGACCCGGGTCTAAACTACAGCATGTAGTGCGCATACCCCGGACAACCCTCATAACATCCTCGATTTCTGGCCTTTCGAAGGAACTCCAGGAAAAAAGAGGGACTGTGATCAGGGGCTGGTCTACAGCAATTCCCATAGAGAGTGCTGTGCGGGTCTCTGCCCTGATGTCGTCCACCTTATCTGCAAAGAACCGAGCAAGCTCCTCACACTGTACTTGTAAAAAGGCTCTATGAACCTGCAGACATGCTGGGCTGCACAGCCTGTCCATGGTTCGAAAGAGCTGGGCTGGTCAGTTCTGAGCAGCAGCAATTTCCCCGGACAGGAATCCTGCCTTCTTACGGGTGATTGCTGACTGATAGAGTTGATAGTGCTCTAGAAGTCTAAGATGGTCGGCATCCAAGCCAAATTTCCACGAGCACCTCTCTAACCTGCATCCTAGCCACCGCATCTCCCTCAAGTCCCCGTTAAACCAAGGCAACCGAGGGCGAAAGGAAAGAGGACGCACACGGATTGGAGCAATGGAATCCAGAGCAGAAGTAATGGCCTTATTATAAGCCAGCACCAAAACCTCTGGATCCAGGCTCATCACAGGAAATTCTGATAGATCAAGCACCGCAGTTAGGCCATCGGGAGTCACATCGGGAGTAAAGGGCGGTACTTGACCATCTCCACAGGGGTAGGCCTATGCAGCGTGGTGCAAAAATTGAATCTCACAGTGTAATGGTCAGACCATCAGACAGGTTCCACCCCCACATCGGAGGCTTCCATCCCCAGGAGGAAGACCAGGTCAAGGGAATGGCCATGTTTATGAGTGGCAGAGATAACCACCTGTGAGAGGCCCAATGAATTCATCAATTGGAGGAAGTGCTGTCCAAATTGCGAGAGTTTGTCGTCGATCCAGGCATTGAAGTCACCCAGCACCATCAACCTGGGCGACTCAAAGACCAACTCGACCACGAAGCCTGCCACTTCCTTAAGGAATAGCTTCTCATCTCTGGGTGGACGATAGATGAGAGCCAGCCTATAACCCCCGCCTGCCACTACGACACATTCAAATGATCTGGTCTCCTCAACTGGGACACTAGTGAGATCCAATTCAGTCTTAAAACAGACCGCAACCCCCCACCCCTGCGATCCAATCTCAGATGGTGTATCACCGAATACTCAGCCGGAACTGCCGCCTCAAGTATGAGGCCAGCATTCCCATCCAGCCAGGTTTTGGTGATGCAAGCCAGATCCGCTGTACCCACCAAGTCTGCAACAATAGCAGTCTTGTTCACAACGGATCTGGCATTGCATAACACTGCCCGAGTTGGACAGAACTCCTGGGATTCCCCAGCCACCTGCCCACCATTAATAGTGGTGGTGCCCTTGGGTATGGAGATCAGACAGGATGACACACGTTTTGTACTCCATTTCGCCCCAGGGCATCTTCTAGGCTTAACCACCCCGATGTGAGTGCTCCCCTCGTCCATCCTCTACTGTTCAAACCCGCCACCCCTCCCCATCCTCCTGCGGGCAATTCCCAAAGCCCGACAGTGTTGATAGATGGAAAAAAGCAATGAAGGGGGAAAAAAGGGGCAGAGGGCATGAAGAGCAGAGGATGAATAGCGCTTGACCCGGGGGGAAGGATAGTGATACATATCTCAATCCTCCAAGATAGGGCAAAAAACAATAAGCTTCTACTCTCACAGTAATAACAAAAAATCAAATCCAAATCTAAATAATTAAAATAACTCAATCAAAAAACTAAACAAAAACAAATCAGAAAACGATAAACTCAAATCCAATTAACTCAAATTAATCATCATTCAACATTTGAACCAGCTTTCAGGAAAACAAAGGAAACAAAACTAAAACCACATAATAAAAAATAAAATAAAATAAAATGAAAATAGGTATCCCTCCTGTGGAAGGCTTAAGGGTTACCAAGGATGCTGTAGAGGCAGAATGGCTTCTTTACTTCCTTTATTTGTAGAAAACCAAAATGACCACTTCTTGGAAGAACAACAAAATGAAAACGAACTGTACGTTTGAAAATAAAAATAAAGATTTTACAGTTAAATCAAGTAAAGCCTCATTTTAGGTCAGTAGCAAGTACTACAATCACCTCTGTGGTGCTTACACTTCAGCACCCAAATGCTATCTGATCTTATGTTCAGCAATTCTGGCATATAAAGGGTGTAAAAGGCCAGGATTGGTCCTGGCACAACTCAATTCAACCAAACATTTTTATTCTCATACAGAATTATTTACATACATTAATGTCTGTGTTATGATATTCCTTAATTAATGACAAACACACTCTGTTGTAGATCTACAAAAAGGAATGAATTTTAGTGACATTTTAATTCGGTTTTGAAACGCCGTCAGGGACCACCCCATCTCTTCTGGATAAAAGTGGGATGAAAGGGGCTGGCCGGCTCTTAGAGGGACAGAAGAGCTGTAGGTAGCTGCGGCGTTTCCAAGCACCTCACAGCCTTAACCCTGCATAACGAATTTTGCTCCTCGAAATAAGCGGTTTAAGAACATTTCAGCTTCAGGTATACTTATTCATTTTGAGAATGCACTTTTCATGAAAAGCACTCGATTACCTGGCTCCAATTTTCTAGTTAAGTTCATTTATGGAACAGAAACGGAAGCACTGACGTTCGCACATTCGTGCAGGAAAAGGAATTGGGAAAGAAGTAAACCGGCTATTGAACTCGGGAATAGGAGTTCCTTTTCTAAGTAAGCGCCGGTTGACTTTTCCTGAGAGGCCCCAGAAACTTACAGAGACGTTCTTGTTTGGATGAAAATAAAAATAAAAAGGTTCAAACGTGTATCCATGAGTTAACCCTTAAATGCTCTGCTCCTGCTAACGAACTCGTATAAGGCAGCACTTTATGAACCTTGAGTGGCTAACATATAATATACTAAGGTACTCCTGATACAAGAAGGGGGGGGGGATTACCGGTTTTAAACTAAATGCCTGGAACATGAAGATATCCATTTTCTTTCATGCTTTTAACGTATCATGCAACATGTATTCTACTGTATACAGTAAATACATACAAAGGACTAGCATTTTACTTTGGATAGAGGGAGATAGATGGCCAGTCTATACTCCACTACTACCACATACACATATCACAAAACAAAGGACACCATTCATACTACAAGACAACATAAAACAAAAGCATACAAAAACGAGGAAAAAAAAACAAAAAGGGGGGGCATGATGCCCCTTCCACATTCTCCTCCCCCCTTATGATCCAAAACCCCCTTGCTTGTCATAGAGTTTTTAATTGTTGCAGGAAGGGAGTGGAACCATAGCCCACCCTCTCCATGGCTCCACCCCGGGGTCCCTTTTACCGAGGAAATTTAACAATAACAAGTAATGGGAAGATTAATATCCTCCATATCTTTCATCTCTATCACCCCGGGGTTTGTATCAATAGATTTATCCATCCCATACCTGGATAGGAAATCCGCATTTCCATTTAATACCCCCTTTCGATGTTTTATTGAGAATCTATAGGGCTGTAGTGAAAGGTACCACCTCATAATTCATGGATTTCTATCTTTCATATGTTGTAGCCAACATAATGGGTTATGGTCCGTCCAGATTTCAAATTCAACACCCCATAAATAGAAACGTAAAGCTTCAATAGCCCACTTTATTGCCAAACACTCTTTCTCAATAGCGGAATATTTAAGCTCACGTTCGAGTAACTTACGGCTAATATATATAACCGGGTGTTCTTCACCATCAATAGTTTGTGTTAACACTGCCCCAATACCTTGATTAGAAGCATCCATCTGTAGTATAAATGGATAAGAGAAGTTGGGAATACAGAGTATTGGTGAAGAGCACAATTGTGCTTTTATGGACAAAAAAAGCTTCTTCACATTTGGGGCTCCATGTTACCCTATCCGGCTGTCTTTTTTTTGTTAAATCAGTTAATGGTCCAGTTAGGGCTGAAAAAGTGGGAATAAAACGTCTATAGTATCCTGCCATGCCCAAAAAGGCTTGAACGTCCCTCTTGGTTTGTGGTCTTGGGCATGAGGCGATTGCATCTATTTTAGTTATCTCTGGTTTTATGCACCCTCTGCCTATTAGAAAGCCCAAATATTTAGTTTCTTGCATTCCCAAAGTGCACTTGCCAGGATTTATGGTAAGACCTGAGTTGGAAATGGCCATTAAGACATTTGATAAATGTTGCAAGTGATCTTCCCAAGTAGGGCTGAATATCACCACATCATCAAGATAAGCTGCACTGTATGCAGTGTGAGGGGCTAAGACCTTATCCATGATCCTTTGAAAAGTGGCAGGGGCACCATGAAGTCCAAAGGGCATCACATTAAATTGAAATAGTCCAATGGGCGTACTAAAGGCTGTCTTATCTTTGGCCTCATTATCTAAAGGAATTTGCCTATATCCTTTGGTAAGATCAATAGTTGAAAAATACTGTGAATTACCAAGGTGATCTAGTATGTCGTCTATGCGGGGCATGGGATAACTATCAAATTTGGAAATGGCATTTAGGCATCTAAAATCTAAGCATAGACGCACTCCCCCTTCCTTCTTTTGTACGACCACTAAAGGAAAGCTCCATTCACTGTGGGAGGGTTCTATAATTCCCATTTCCTGCATCTTTCTTAATTCTTGAACCACAGCCCCCCTTAACTTTTTGGGGAGGCGATAAGGCTTTTGTCGAATCGGACTATTCTGGTATAGTATAATATTATGTTTTTCCCCTTCAGTTCTTCCTGGTGTCCCTCTAAACGTTTTTTCATGTAGCTGTATCATGTTTAACAGTTCGGCAGTCTGTTGAGATGTTAATTCGGGGTTCGTCTTAATGTCTTTTATGTCCCCTTGCATTTCTAATCGTTGATAGGCAGTGTCTAGTTCGCTACTTCCGGATTCAGGATAAACATAACTGTGTAGATTGGGTGTCCTCTCCACCCAGGGTTTTAAAAGATTAACATGATAAATACGCTTTTTATTAGTTTTGTCGTGCATACATATTTCATACGTAACAGGCCCCATTCTCTGAATTACCTTATACGGGCCCTGCCACTTCATAAGTAATTTATTATCTGATGAGGGCAGAAGTAATGACACAAATTCTCCCTCAGAAAATTCCTTAACCCTAGTACCTTGATCATACAATCTTTTTGGTATAGTTTGTTGTTTTTGATTATTTGTTTGGGCTTGTTGGGTATATCTCTTTATTCGATCTCTTAAACTGCTGTAAATATTCAAGGGGACATTTCTTTTGTGTACCCTTACTGTCCTCCCACCATTCTTTTACAGTATCTAAAGGTCCTCTAGGATTCCTCCCATACATCAGCTCAAAAGGGGAGAAACCAGTAGAGGCTTGTGGTACCTCTCAATAAGCAAACATTAAGTACGGGAGGTACTGGTCCCATTGTTTTCCTTCATCCTGTACGAATTTCTGGATCATTTTTTTCATAGTTTGATTAAAGTGCTCTACCAGTCCATCAGTTTGTGGGTGGTAGGGCGTAGTTCAGATTGTTACAATACCTAGGGTCTGGTATAGAGGCGCCTCAAAACTTGTGAGCAGAAATTCGTACCCCTGTCGGTTAATATTTCTTGGAGAATGCCAACTCTACTAAATATCTTCCCTAGTTCTTCAGCAATTCTAGGGGCGGTGATAGTTCGGAGGGGTATTGCCTCCGGATATTTAGTAGCATAATCACACACCACCAGAATATACTGATTTCCTTTTGTACTTTTTTGGACTGGACCCACTATATCCATTGCAATTCTTTGGAATGGAGTACAAAATAAAGGCATAGGTTGCATTGGTACTTTATCTTTCTTTACCACCTTTGCTACTTGTTGACATTCTGGGCAACTCCTACAATACTCTGCAACTTGCTCATGTATTCCAGGCCAGAAATATCTATTTAGTAGTCTGCTCAGTGTACGGTCTCTCCCTAAATGTCCGGCCATTGGAATATCATGGGCAAGTTACAGTAACAATGAACGATATTTCTCAGGTACCAGTAATTGTTCAACTCTTTCCTGTGTTCTAGGGTTATTACACTGCCGATACATCAATCCATTTCTTAAGTGATATTTCTTTTCACCTTCCAGGGTTTTCTCCTGGGAGGTGAAAAGTAATTTTAAGGATTCATCCTTCCTTTGTAATTCAACAAAACTATCCCTTTCCCTTTCTGTTATATTCCACACAGTTTTATTGTTAAAATCAGTCTGGTGTTTCATAGTCCATTCTTTCTTATCCTTTCGCCTTTGGCTCTTGGTTTTTCTTTCTTTCCCATGATCACCAAAAATGTCCTCATCAAAAGGAAAATGTTGCTGTAACATATAGGGTGTTGAGGATTTCTGTGTTCTAGTTACCTTGGCAGTCAAATTATTAGACAACAAGGACTGGAAAGAGGGATAGTCATGTCCAATAACCACTGGTATGGGGAGGTTAGGTGCCACACCCACTTGCATGGTCTGGGCTTGACCCTGTATTCTTAATTCTACACTTGCCAAAGGGTAGCGGTGGGTATCCCCATGAATACATGTTACTTTAGTGGTCAAACTATTCAAAGCAGTGGACCTACTTATTAATTGGGGACGTATCAAGGTTTGCCTACTCCCAGAGTCTATCAACCCAGAAACCATATGCTGGCCTTTCTGTACTGGTATCATAAACTGTCCCCAATTGGCCAAGGCAAGGTGTGTTTGTTCAATTTTCCATTTAGGGCAAAATCTAGCGATGTGTCCTTTTGTTTTACACTCATGGCACACAATGTCTGGATTATTCCCTTTTCCTGTTCTGTTAGAGTTATGTACAGGGATACTAGTAGTATTTCCTCCAGTCGTGCTATGATGTTTGGTTAAATGTCCCTGGGACTGGGCTGATGAGTGGTAGCTTTTCTGTCTCTGAGGTCTGGCAGCAATATAGTCCTCAGCCAACCTTATAGCAGCTTCTGAGGCCTCTGGCCGGTGTTCCTTTACCCATAGTTGCACATCAGGGGTTAGGACTCGAAGGAATTGTTCTAACACTATTGTTTCAATAATCTGGTCTACAGTCCGGGTAGTAGGTTGCAGCCATTTAACACATAAATCTTTAAGTTGCGTAAAAGTGTCCTGTGGATTATCAACAGTAGTATATCAAAATGATCTAAATCTTTGTCTATAAGTCTCAGTATTAATGTCATACCTTTTCAATATAGCTTGTTTGACTCGTTCATAGTTATTAATATCCACCATCTCCACTCGACTGTAGGCGAATTGTGCTTTTCCAGTTAAATAGGGCGCCAGGCGTATTACCCATTGGTCTCTGGGCCAGTTACAAGCCATTGCTACCCGTTCGAATGTTAATAGATATGCCTCGATATCATCACTGTCCGATAATTTAGCCAGCTTAATGTCTTTCTGCCCAGCTCTAGGGACGGCGGGAGGCCCTCCAATCCCCATTGATTGGAAGGCTCGAAGTGTCTCATTCCATCTAGTCTCATATTCCCTTCGATCCCGGTCTCTCTGTCTCTCTGTTTCTAGTTGTCTGGAGCAGAGCCATCTCAACAAATCTTGTGGTTCCTCGGGTAGGCATTCTTCTTCACAACCTCCACTCGCTTGGGCCAACCCTTCCTCCTTTAAGTCCGCCATTTGAGGTGCGAGGGGAACCTTCCTTCTGGTCACAGGCTCTACACCAAAGAGTAAAGGTACCTGATATTTGGTGGTCACTGTTCTGGTCTGTACTCTCCACTCAGGTTGTTGTCCCTTCTGCTCCCCGTCCCCTGGATCCTGGTACATCAGATATCCAATTGACCTCAGGTCAGGTCCACTAGTCGGTCAACCCCAACTAGCCTTTATCCCACTTCTGACACCAAATTGTGGAAGGCTTAAGGGTTACCAAGGATGCTGTAGAGACAGAATGGCTTCATTACTTCCTTTATTTGTAGAAAACCAAAACGACCACTTCTTGGAAGAACAACAAAATGAAAACGAACTGTACGTTTGAAAATAAAAGTAAAGATTTTACAGATAAATCAAGTAAAGCCTCATTTTAGGTCAGTAGCAAGTACTACAATCACCTCTGTGGTGCTTACACTTCAGCACCCAAATGCTATCTGATCTTATGTTCAGCAATTCTGCAAATAAAAGGTGTAAAAGGCCAGGATTGGTCCTGCTCAACTCAATTCAACCAAACATTTTATTCTCATACAGAATTATTTACATACATTAATGTCTGTGTTATAATATTCCTTAATTAATGACAAACACCTAGTTGTAGATCTACAAAAGGAATGAATTTTAGTGACATTTTAATTCGGTTTTGAAACGCCGTCAGGGACCACCCCATCTCTTCTGGATAAAAGTGGGATGAAAGGGGCCGGCCGGCTCTTAGAAGAACAGAAGAGATGTAGGTAGCTGCGGCGTTTCCAAGCACCTCACACCCTTAACCCTGCACAACGAATTTTGCTCCTCGAAATAAGCGGTTTAAGAACATTTCAGCTTCAGGTGTACTTACTCATTTTGAGAATGCACTTTTCGTGAAAAGCACTCGATTACCTGGCTCCAATTTTCTAGTTAAGTTCATTTACGGAACAGAAACGGAAGCACGAACGTTTGCACATTCATGCAGGAAAAGGAATTGAGAAAGAAGTAAACCGGCTATTGAACTCGGGAATAGGAGTTCCTTTTCTAACTAAGCGCCGGTTGACTTTTCCCGAGAGGCCCCAGAAACTTACAGAGACGTTCTTGTTTGGATGAAAATAAAAAGGTTCAAACGTGTATCCATGAGTTAACCCTTAAACGCTCTGCTCCTGCTAACGAACTCATATAAGGCAGCACTTTATGAACCTCGAGTGGCTAAAATATAATATACTAAGGTACTCCTGATACAAGAAAGGTGGGGGGGGGAGTTACCGGTTTTAAACTAAATGCCTGGAACATGAAGATATCCATTTTCTTTCATGCTTTTAACGTATCTTGCAACGTGTATTCTACTGTATACAGTGGCCCAGATATTCAAACTGCTCCCAAAATGTGCGCAACAGTGGGAGCAAGCACAATTCAATTGCGCATATGCGCAACAGACTCGATATTCAAACATGGAGCAGAACAAATTGCGCAAGCAGCCAACGTCTGAATATCGCAAAAAATCCAGTCTATAGCGCAACCAGTGAAGGGGAAGCTGAGCAGAAAGGTTGTGCCATAGTGCAACAAGGGCAGCACAGCTGAGCAGTCCAGAGGTGCCATAGCGCAAGCAGAGCCCCCCCCAGCAGAGCAATGGAACTGCACAACCAGGGAGGCAGGCTGGGGCCCACCGCTAGCCATGCCACACATGGGCACAGGAACACACTGCAGAACCAACAAGACACCTGCACACCCCAAGCACAGCATCACTGGGGGTGGGACGGATGATCTACTGGCCCATGGGGACAAGCCAACAAAGCACAGCAGGGCCATGGCGCCCCAGCACAACCACTGGCAGGCTGAGACTGCCACACAGGGTTGACAACCACAGTGCACATCAGCCCCCGCACGCACAGCACATCCTGCACCGTGACCCCAAGACACCACCATGTGCAGTGACTGGCACTGCAGGAAACACCATGCATCCCCGGCACACGTCAACCCCGTGTAGCAGAGAAGCATACAAGCCAGACCCACCCTGTGCACCCAGCAGTGGGTGGCAGCAGATGGCAAGACCAACAGAAAGTCACTGCCACACTGGAGACACCTCCCCATGCACACACACGCACACACACACACACACACATCCCAGGACCATACCACCCCAGATGGCATGCACACCACTGCAACTGAGCAACCATAGCCAGCTGCAAATCAGAGACCAACACAGTATTCATATCAAAATATAAATGTATTAGAAAAATGTAAATTACAAAATCAACAACAACATAACTATTTACAAGAGGGGTAGGGGTACAAGGTAGGGGTGGGCAAGGGTGAGGATGAACAACTTGGAGAGGAAGGCAGGGTGGGAGGGAAGGGTGAAGTGGGAAGGGGAATCTGGCCTAAGGCCTAGCAGGCTGGTCCTCTTCCGCCTGGTGCCGTCGTGTCTGGCCGTGCCTCCTCCGGAGGCCATGGTGCTGGATGTTGGTGAGGATGGTCCTGTTGTCCATGGACACCTGGGTGAGCTGCTGCAGTGCCTGCTCTATCCTCCAGAGCACAATGAGGCCTAGGAAAATGGGAACACAGTCAATGGCTGTGACTGACCACAACCCTGAACACCACCCAACCTGCAAGCCATATAGCCCAATGTCCTGCACCTGTGATGGTATGCACCCACCCACAGTGAACATGCCTAGCCAGCCCAACCAAGCGGCACCAGCTATGTGCACCGCTGCACACACACTGCCCATGTCCATCACAGCACAAACAAGGCTGTCAAGTGATGTGGCAATGTGGTGCGATGCCAGTTCCACAGCCATGTGCCCAGTGCATGCATGGACCACCAGTGACGCACACACAGGCGTGCAGTGACACTGGACAGTGATGAATATAGCCTGTGTCGTGCATGGTTGTGTTGTGCATGGCTGGTGGTCATGCCCACCCTCCAGCATGCAATAGCATCCATGATGTAATGATACTCACACCGCCAAGCAGCTGTGGCTGCTGCTGCTGCTGGCCCACCCTCGCAGCACCACCGACCACCACCGGGGCCTGCCGACCTCCTCACCCGTGCCTGCATCCTCTCTGCCCGGCCTGTGGAGACAAATGTTGAGAAAAACATCAGTGTGACTCAAAGCAGACTGCCCCTGCCCCAGTGAGAGTGCCTGCCCACACAGACAGACCCATGCATCTCACACCTGCACACACTGACACAGCCAACCATGTCAGAGCCATCACCCATGCACAGCCACCAAAACACACTCACACCCCTATAGAGAATACAGGTGCATAGATGGTACACCCACCTGGCCTAGGCACCACGCCCCTCCTGGCACGTGACCGTAGCCGCTCATGCAGGTCAGGCTCCCTCCTGCGGAGGTCACTGTACCTGTGCCGGCATTGCTCAGCAGACCAGCGCCACCCAGTGACCCCCACCAGGTCATTGGCCACTTGCAGCCAGACCTGGGTTCTAGCCATGGTGAGGGGCTCCTCACCATACAGTGCCCCATAGTGGGGCTCTACCAGGGCCACCAGGTTGGCCACCTCCACCGGGCTCCATTTCGCTGCCCTCCTGTATGCCATGCTTCCAAGTTTACAGCAGGCAATATGGCGCCCTGCAGCGTGGCAACCCCACGTGGAAATGTTGCGCAATAGACCACCATAGGTTCCAATCGCGCTGTTCGTACAGTGCCGTCGGTCCACATAGCGCTGTCACCAGACAGCACAATAGGGCCATACACATGGCAGCCGAACAGTGCCAGGGGGCAAAGGTTGGACACCAGGTCAGGGGTCTATGACGCAAGGCCACGCACAGCGCCATCTGATGTCTACGCATCCTGCGCGTCCGACCACCTGCGTGACAGTGCCACAGTGGACTATTGCGCAGTAATGCCACAGCGCCATATAGTGCCCAGTGCTGTAGCGCCACTGGCACAATGGTGGCCATGGCCTGAATTGCCGATCGCGCACAGCACGTCATCAGCGCGACAGACGCCTGCGTAAGCTACCTGGGCATGCGCAATGCAGTGTACCCGCTGGTCACAGATCTCGCTATTGGCTCAGCCGGCTCAACCGTATTGCGAAAAGCGCAATGGCGCGATATTCAGCCGACACATGCAAATCATCTGATCAGCCATTCAAAGGCGCAGTGGCGCGATTTGCATCTCATTACAGTTGCTCCACTCCTCATTTGCATGCATTGCGCTATAAAAGTGCGACAGTGGGCTGCGCTGGCCAGATTCGGTTACTGCAGGTGAGAGGTGAGTTGCATGCTGTGGGATGTTCTGGACAATGGGCATGGGATAACGCTGTAGACTGCACAGTGACAGGTGTCCACTTCCACCCATACAGAATGCCATGACCGAGCAGAGCCAAGGTGAGGGTGAGGATGGTGGGCGAAGGAGGAGGAGGAGGCCCAACTTCACCACGGCAGAGACTGAGGCCCTCTTCCAGGCCTACCTGGAGGAGGAGGCACTACTGAGTGGATGGCGGGGCACCCCTCAGGCCCATGCGGCTGCATGGGAGGGGTACGCCGGCAGTGAACCTGCACGGAAGCCACCAGCGCTCCGTGCAGGAATGCAAAAAGAAGATTGGGACAGACCACAGGAGGGTGAAGGAGAAGGTGGCAGCCCTCAGGGCGGCACGTGCTGGCACTGGCGGGGGCCAGCCAGCGGTGGTGGAGCTGACCCCGGCTGAGGACTGACTGGCTGCATCAATGCAGCGCAGTGCTATTGAGGGCGTACCAGGAGGTGGATTCCAGACAGGTGGAAGCCCATCACTGCGGGTATGACATGGTGGTGGTGTTGGGGGTTGTTCATGCACTCACATGTCCTCTCTTTCTGTTACAGATCCTGTTTATCTTCAGGGGACGGTGGTGGTGGGTCCAGGCAGTGAGGATGACCTGCTGGACATGGAGGAGGGTCCATCCACCTCTGTCACCAGCCAGCATGCACTGCACCAGCATGCACGCTGGGCTGCCAACTCTGGTGTTGGTGATTCGGGTGTGGGGGGTGCACAGCCTGTGTCTCAGCAGTCTGGCATGCAAGCATGCCAGCACGCTGTGACTGTGGCTGTAGCTCGTACCTGCACCATTGATGATGCAAGGACTGCAATGGGCAGTGACGTGTGTGTCCCATGACAGACACACAGCAGGCCAGCACATGCCCCTGGGCCTTGCTGGTTCTGACTTGTGTGCCAGCATGTTGGCACAGTCCCAGGCTGTACCTGTCAGCACCGGTGGGGCAGCACCGGTGGCTGTGCAGGTGTCTGGCACTGTTGGCCACAGCGGTGGAGCAGGTGGTCCCTGGGCACATCGGTTAGAGGGCAGCAGCAGTCACCCACCAGGTCTGGGGTGCAGTGTCCAGCGGTGGCACATGCCCGCCCGCCTTTGATACGCCCATTCCTGGTCCTGGTGAACAGTGCCCACCCTCAAGGGGTGTTGTGCATCAGGACCTTCCACACCCTGGGGACAGGATGCCGTTGTGGCAGAGTACCCATTGGACGAACACCTGCCTGCTGCGGGAATCAGTACAGCAGCAAAGGCGGGTTACAGCGTCTGTGGAGGCACTGTGTGCGGCTGTGGAAGCGGCACATCAGGAGTGTGCTCTGGACTGTGCAGAGATGGTCGCATGCGGATGGATGTGACCGCCGCCATTGACAGGCAGACCCAGGCATTGGTCGCTGTCGTGGCTGCATTGGGCACCCACGCAGGTGCTCCTGTACCGCGCAACCCACACAGTATGCTCTCCACTCCCCATTCCCGGCATCATGCGACCCCAGGCCTGTCGACACGGGTTCTGCTGTGGGCATCCCAAGCACCCCTGGTGCAGGTATGTTTGGCATCCTACAGACCCCAGTGCGGACAAGGTCGCGATCACGCAGTGGGACCCCTGGTGGTCCATCGGTGCCACCCCATGTTGCCCCTGCTCAGCCTGCCAGTGCTGTTGGGTCATGGGCGGGGCTTACGCACCAGCAGTGGCCGTGGAATGGTGCAACATGACTGACCTGTCTCCCAGTGCGGGCCCTGTCTGCTGCTGCCCTGTGTGCACTGTGCGTCATGGTGGGCAGTGCACTGGTGGGTGCCCCTGCCCATCACGCGACTATCTGGACCACCTGCACACCATCCCGACTGCTGTCCACAGGTGCGTGTGCATGATGATGCCTGCATTGTACTGTACACCAAGGTGCAAGGGTGCCCAGCATCTGACACACGTGCTTGGACAGTACAGGTGGTGGGTGTGGTCTGTGGATCTGTGTGTTTGCCATGTCTGTTCCTGCTCTGCTGTGCACCTGCCCATGTACGCTTTGTGCCTGGTGTGTTTTGTGTGTGTGTGTGTGTGTGTGTCCATATGACTGTTCTCCCTCCCTGATGGTGTGTTTGTGTGCCTTCCACCTCCTTGCCGTCATGCACCCTGGTGTGTTACTCTGTGTGCCTGTGGGTTGCGCCAGGACAGTGTTGTTTGCACATGGCCCCTGACTTACCTGTGTTGTGCATAATGCTCCTCCGTGATGGTGTCCCGGTGCAGCTGGGCCTGCCGGATCAGTCGGGGGTCCCGCCGTCCAAGGGGGGGCTGCACATCACCATCAACACCGGCGCCGCTGGCGTCCCCATCGCTGTCCCCCTCTTCAACCTGTACGACTATCCCACAGTCATTGGCCATGTTGTGCAGGATACAACAGGCCAGGAATATCCCACAAGCCTTTGAGGGGCTGTACTGTAGGGCACCGCCGGAGGTGTCTAGGCATCGAGGCGTGCCTTGAGCATCCCAAACACCCGGCTCAATGATGTTGCGTGTGGCGGCATGTGCCTCATTATAGCGTTGCTGCGATGGGTCATGGGCGCGTACGGTGTGAGCAGCCAGGGACGGAGTGGTATCCGCTGTCACCTGTGTGGAAATAGTGGAGATCAGTCTCATGTTCAGGTCCATATTGCCCATATCCTGTGTGCCACTACCATGGCACCTGTGGCGATCCACCCTTGCCCCGAGTTTGCATTGCCTACATGCGTACTCACCCACTAGATGGCCTGTGGGGATGTCCCCACTCTCGAATCGATGGCACAGTGCGGACTGATTCCATATGAAGGCATCATGTGCTCTGCCAGAGTGTGTGGCACAGACATTGATTATACGCGCAGTGGCATCACACACCACCTGGCAGTTGACACTGGGGAAGCCCTTCCGATTCATATAGGCGGCCCATCGGGCCAGGTGGCGGCGAATGGCCACATGGGTGCAGCTCTATGGTCTCTAGCACGCCAGGCATACGCAGCTACCCTGTGGAACGCCTGCATGTTTGCTGTACGCCTGCCGTGGTGCTGGGGAAATGGATGTGCTCCGCAGCATGTGGCAGCAGTGCGCTGAGGTGGGTGAGGATGCATGGCGTGGCCAACTGTGGATGCCTGTGGTGTCCCTGTTGGCCTCTGGAAGGTGCCCGTGGCGAGCGAGGCACATGCAGGCTGTCACCTTGGTCTCCACTGACAGAGCATGGCTCCGTCGTGAGGTGCCTGCATCACATCACTGCACAGCTCACAAAGCCGCCTCAGTATTGCCCTGTTCAGGTGGTACCGGCCCACGATCTCTACATCTGTGTACAACTCAAAGCTGATGCGGCACGTACTGCCTGTTGGGCGTACTCACTGACGGGCCCTCCACTCATCATGTCCCCTGCACCTTGCATTCTCACCCTCATTACAGCTTCCATGTGAAGCTGGCACTTCCATCTCCCTGGCTGTGCCCCCTGGCTGATGTTGCTCTGTTACCTCCGCTGTCCTGACTGCTACTTCCACTGCACCGGCACCCCCGCTGGCCTCTGCAGCCTATGGCCCACTGCTTCCCTTGCCTGCCCTGGCCTGTCACTGTCTGTCTTTCTCTCTCTCTCTCTTCCCACTTGGCATCCCTGTGGTGTTCTTGCGCCGCTTCCTTGGCCTTTTATTTTGGCTCATTTCTGGTGGGCGCAGCTTCCAGCTAATGATCCGCTGTTGCGCATTGGAAAGTCTTTGGATGCTCAGCATGCGCTCTTTGTACATGGATCCACCCCCTTGGTTGTGCATGCCGTCATTTGCATTGGCGCTTGTTGCTCAGCATGTTTTCGTATGCAACTGCCTCCTGCTGAATATCGCAGAATGGCGCACTTTTGGACTTGCGCAGGTGCAACCCTATTGCGCATGGCGCAACCCTTTTGAATATCCCACCCAGTAAATACATACAAAAGACTAGCATTTTATTTTGGATAGAGGGAGATAGATGGCCAGTCTATACTCCACTACTACCACATACACATATCACAAAACAAAGGACACCATTCATACTACAAGACAACATAAAACAAAAGCATACAAAAACAAGGAAAAAAAAACAAAAAGGGGGGCATGATGCCCCTTCCACACTTCCTCACACAAGGAATTCCTATAAATAAAAATCACAACTTAGAAAATATCAAAACAAATAAATAAAATTACACAAAACATCCCCCATAAAATAATCAAAACAAAATAAATTAGCTAAGCACACAAGTACTACCACTACTTGCATGCTCAGCCCCCCAGGCACTCTCACTGCATGGAGAAAAAAGAAATGAAATAAACTTTCCCACAAGAACTAAATAAATAAACAAATTTGTGAGCAGACAGGGACTCTCACTCCCTGAATGCTTCACCAAAACTGAGCACTCTCACTGCACAGAAGAGATGAAAAATGTTTGTCCCAGAAAGTAGGTTCCAATTTGAAAAACAACCTCAAATTCTTCACCCCCCAACCACTGTCAATTAAAATCCAACACTGTACTCTCTCAAATCAGAGGCCCTTTCACAGCCTCCCCAAAGGGCACTTTAAGTTAAATCAAATAAGTCACCAGTACTTATCCTCTTTTCCTGGTCCAGATGGTTAAACAAAAATAGCATTCAAAATAATATGCTGCACAGTCCAGGCAAATATTTCCATCCGCTGTACCATATGAACAAAGCTGGGCCTAGCGACAGTCCAAATCCCCAACGAGCGATCAGGCTGCACGCCAGTTCCGACTCAAAACTGGCAACTTACTCCTTGACGCATTTTACTAGATATCCCGGAGGATGTAGAATTTCCTCAAACTGCAGCAGCCCGGCCAAAATAAACCCCTGAGGTCAGCACCGGTTTGGAAATCACCCCAGCACTACCACTCCCCAGGGTCATGGCCCCAGATCAAGAGTGGCCTAATGACCACCCAAGACTGCAAGCCCCCAGGGCAGGCAGAGACTATACCCTCCGGTAAGCCTCCAATCAACCCCCTCACCCACTGGGAGCGAAGAAAGGGCGCACCTCTCCGCTGCAACCTCGGGTCTTGACCGGCTCAGATCTTCAAGTCTTAGCAGTTACCCGACACTTTCTCTGTTGTTCTGCCGCTATGAAACAGATGCCAGTCATAGGCCTGATAACCTCCTCTATCCTAATCGGGCACCACCAAAGGAAGACACCTCCAAGCACCGGATTCCAAGCACCCAATCAGTCCTGGGAAATCCTCCTCCAACCCAAAACCAGAAAGAACCCAGAGCGATCTCCAAGTGTCCTACTAAAACCGTAAAGTGTCCCACTAAGACCGCAAAGTCTTCGGCAAGTCGCAGAATCGCAAAGACTTCAGCAGGTCTACAATCATACAAAAACTTAAAAAGTATAGCGTTGTACTTTGTGTAGTCTCATAACCAAATCCAGGGAAAGAACAGGTTTAAACAAAACGGCCCATGAACAGCAGCAAAGGGAGAATATCCAAATTCAGGTCCCAAAACAAAAAACTGTGAAGCAATAACGAAAAATAATGAAAAATAATAAGAAAATAAAAACGGATGTTAAACAACAAACAAAAACAAGCTTAAAAGCGAAATAACACAAACATAAAATTTAGTACTATGAGAGCGACCTCATGGCAGACCCACACCGGTCGCCATCTTGAATGAGATTTAAGGTACTGAGGACAAGAATCGGGCATAGATCCCCTGTCTTTTTGGGTACCAGAAAGAAGTGGAAGTAGAATCCCTTTCTGATCTGGTTTGCTGGCTCTGGCTCTATTGCTTCTTTTCGAAGAAGAGCTGTGATCTCCTCCCTTAAATGGGGAATATACACTCTTGGGTAATGAGAAAACCTCAGGGGATTGTTTGGAGGTTTTTCCTGAAATTCAAGAATGTGACCAAGCTTTATTAACTGAAGCACCTAGCATCTGTTGTGATGGACTCCCAATCTCCCAGGTGCCTCACGAATCTTCCACCCACCTGTTCCTCTGACAGATGAGGAGGAGGGAGGGTGGTCAGCAAGTCAGGAATGGGAGGGGGATTGGGGAGGACCGCTCTTGAAGCTCTTTGGATTTTGGCTGGAGGGGTGGCAGCTGTATTGGGAGCCCTACGTTTAAAATGGTATTTGAGAGTGTGACAGGGTTTAGCCCTGTCCCTTGATGTGGACCTTATTTTCCTCTCCTTGTACCAAAACATCTTTTGCAACAGTTCTATCCTTTGTCCTTTATTCTATCTTTTCAGCTCTAGTTCAGAGGTTGGCCACCTCTGGGCAAACCCCCCCCCCCCCATCTATCTCTTATTTATCTCCACTGTTTTTCCATTTCCACTGAGGTCCACTGAAAGGATACAGTTAATTGGTCAGAATACGACCTAGCATTGTACATAATATTATGCAGCATGTAAAATAATTCATTATGTTAGGCAGTACAGTCTTACATTCAATATGCTGTGTTTATGCCTTCAAATGCCGCTCGTAAACAATGCACCTGGGCCATAAGGCAAGCCAAGTCCAAATACTACCAAACCACCCTGGCCACCTCCTGGGGCTCTGCGCATGCGTTCTAGGATAATATTAAGGAGCTCAATGGAAAAATTCACTCCCCCTATCTCAGATATCTGTCAACGGTGCTATTACCACTGCCCCCCCACATATTGCTGACTGCCTCAACACAACTTTCTCTGACCTAAGTGCAGTCCTTCCTGTCCACTTTTTTGACCCTATCCCTACCTCAACCCTCCCACCATTTCTCCTCCAAGCCATATCTCCCCATGAAGCCAAACCACTCCTACTAAAAGCCCTCTCCAGCCACAACCCCAGCTGTGACCCCACTGACTCCAGGATTCTCAGTCTAATTTTAGATGTCATGCTAGCCCCTCTCACCGACCTGTTAAACTGGTCTCTGTGCCTCGGTCAATTCCTGAGTGCCTGGAAATCAGCTGAAATTACCCCAATTCATAAGAATGGAGATCGCATATTACCAAATAACTACAGACCAATCTCCATCCTCCCTCCACTCTCTAAAGCCGTGGAAAAAATAGTATCCACCCAACTCAAGGAATATCTTTTTTTTTTAAATTTAACTTTATTAGTTTTATAAAATGACACCAAAACACAGATTTACATCAGATCTATCATAGGATTAGTTAGCAACTCCCTGTTCACCAAAATGTTATATGAGACATATAGTAGGAAAAAGAAAAACCTCCCTGTACCACCCCCTTCCCCCCAACCCTAACCCACCCAGAGTGTGCATATTTAGTATATCATATGTTATTAACATAATACCATGGACACAGAGTTGGTGATGAGATAGATGAGGGGAGAGAACTTCAGAGACAAAACCAAGTAGTCTCTAATGTAAATACAATGTGTATAGTTTGTCCCATTTTTTGTGAAACAGATCCATACGGTTGCGAGAACTAGCCGTGAGTCTCTCCATATTAAAGCAGGTTGATAGGTCTTTCAACCACTCAGTATATGTTATGGTTAATTGGTCCATCCAATGTTTGAGCACCAGCCTTTTAACCACCATAGAGATTAGTGCAATGTGGAATCTGCGCTCATGGTTCTCAACTTTGGAATAAATACCCAGGATGCATATTTCTGCGGTGAAAAGACCGTCTAGACCCAAGAGAGGATCCAAGTTGGACTGAATAGAGCGCCATGAGGGGTCACTTTTTCACATTGCCAAAAGATGTGGAGCAGATTTCCTTCTGATTGCGAACATCTGGAACAGAGAGGGAGAGGTAGTTGCCCTAATTGAGCTAATTTGACCGGTGTATAGTACATGTTATTTAATATATGATATTGGGTAAGTCTAAACCTATCCTGAGTGTGATATCTGTATAGATCCTTCCAGATTTGCGGCCAATTAGGGACGAGATCAGGCAGGAGAGAAGTCCAGACACTAGAGCCCGGGAGGGAGTCCGGAAATTTAAGACCCAGGAAATATGAATATATAGTTGAGGTTCCATGGGATTTGGAAGCTAAATCCTGAACTTGGGAAAGAAAGGGGCCGACTTGTGAGCAGCGAAACTCGGTACCAAAATTAGTGTTGATGAGGTGTCTCAGCTGGTATATCTTGAAGATATTGTTTTTGGGGACATTAAGCTTGGCCATAATATCCGGAGAAGAGAGGAGAGAGTCCTGAGAGTATAGGTTCTCAACCAGGGCTTCTCGTATTTGAGGAAGCCAGACAAGGGTAATCATTGAGCCTCCTAACCGAATGTTGGGGTTTAAAATGAGGGGTTGTGCCAAGTTTCTTTTTGGGGAGATTTTGAGGTAGTGCAGGCACTGAGAGAGGATTTTAAGGGAAGTGATAATAGTCAGATTTAATATTGAGGATGGGAGTGCTGAACTGGGAAGAAAAAATATGGTCGAGGAGCAGAGATTGGCTTCTACGAGTATCTGTCTTTCAATTTGGAGCCAGATCGGGAGAGGTCCTTCAGCCCTATTTGGGAGCCATCTGCCCAGTTTGCAGAGATGAGCAGCCCAATGATAAAATAATAGATTAGGGAGACAAAGTCCCCCCTTGTCTTTAGGAAGGCAAAGTTTGGCGAAAGAGCGTCTGGGAGACTTACTTTGCCAGATGAATTGAGAGACAGTAGAGTATAAATGTTGCAAGTATGAAAGGGGTAGCCAGAGACTCAATAGGTTGAGAGGATAGAAAATTCGGGGAAGGACGTTCATCTTGATGATATTGATTCTACCCCAAAGAGAGATGGGGAGTTTGGACCATCTTTGAAGGTCTAGTTGAATATTGGTCATAAGGTCATCCAGGTTAAGCTTCTTGAGTAAAAGTGGGTCATTGGGGAGGTGTATGCCCAGATACTTAATTGATTTAGGGGACCATCTTATACCGAATCTAGCAAAACTAGCTTTGTGCGTGAAGGAATTCAAGGGGAACACTTCTGATTTTGCTAGATTCAGTTTATAATAGGAGAGACGGCCGTACTGTGTAATAACCTGAAGGGCATGCGCTAGTGATGTTTCAGGGTGGGCAACGTGAAGGAAGATGTCATCCGCGTAGACAGAGAGGACCAACTCTTGTTGTGGTACCGGGCAACCCTGGATATATGGAGATCTTTTAATATTGTGAAGGAGAGGTTCTAAGTATAAATTGAACAAGAAAGGGGAGAGGGGGCAGCCTTGTCTGGTACCTGTAAAGAGGTAGAAAAGTGAAGAGAAGACACCATTACAATAGATCTTAGCTGAGGGAGATTTATATATAGCCTGAATCCACCGAATAAAGGAGGTTGGGAATTCCATCTTGGCAAGTGTTGCCCATAAAAAGTCCCAATTAACTCTGTCAAACGCTTTTTCAGCGTCTAGAGAGATTAAGGCCATCAGAGTATGAGATGATTGGGCTGCATGTGAGATATGGGAGAGGGTTCTAAGGTGATCAGCAGGGGAGCGAGCTTGTACAAACCCTAGTTGCTCCAAACTCACAAGGTTAATCCAAATCTTTTTAATCCTCTCAGCTAAGATCTTGGATAAGATCTTAATGTCGCAATTTGAGAGAGATAGGGCGGTAGCTTGCAGGGTCATTAGGTGGTTTATCCGGCTTAAGGATTAACACGATCGTGGCTTCTAACAATGTAGGATCTATGATATCAGCCTTAAACATGTAGTCATAAAGCCTGAGGAGGAGAGGGGCCAGTTCCTTGCTAAAGGTTTTGTAAAAATTAGATGGGTAACCATCGGGGCCCGGTGCTTTATCAGAAACTAAAGAGGCAATCGCCTCCTCTACTTCAAGCAATGTGATGGGGGAGGTGAGGGACCTTTAATGGTGTGGAAGGAGGCAAGGAAGGTCGAGATCTTCTAAATAGGTAGAGATATCCAACGGGGACGCTGGGGAGGGGTGTCTGCTATAAAGCTTACTGTAAAATCCCTCAAAGATCTGGGTGATCTCTCTGGGTGTAGTTTTGACTACGCCCTCCGGTGTTTGCAGCATTGGGATCAATCTCGAGCTCTCTGTCTTACGCAATCTGAGAGCCAATAATCTACCGGCCTTTTCGCCTTGGTCAATATATTTGGATTGGGTTTTTAAGATAGAGTATTCAGCTTTTTCTTTCAGTAGGTCTGCGTATTCGTTCTTTAGTTTTAGCAGGGATTCTAATGAACCTGAGAGGGAGGAGGGGGAAAGTGAGTGCTCTAATTCCTTAATTTTGGTTAGCAACGAAGCGGCTTGTGCCAACCTGTTTTTTTTTCCTCAATGAGGCAATTTTAATTAGCTCCCCCGGTAGCACTTCAGGCGCACCATATTGAGTCTACTCTGGGGTAGAATTTTGTTAAGATCCATAAAGTTAGAGATCAGGTCTTTAATATAAGAGACAGTCTGATTATCCTTGAGGAGTTGGGTGTTTAGCTTCCAGATGGTGTCCGCTGAAAGTTAGGGTCGGTGAGATCCTAACCCAGACTGTTGAATGATCTGACAGTACTATCAGCTCGATACCTGATTGGAAGAGACCAGGAAGAAGTGACTTACTGGTCAGAATGTAGTCTATTCTAGACCATGAGTTATGTACCTGAGAAAAGAAAGAAAAAGACCGGAGTGAAGGGTTAGCAAGCCGCCAGGGGTCGCATAATCCCAAAAGTTGTGTGAAGTCCAATAGGGCTTTTTGAGCTGGAGTCACTGGCTTTATTGGCGTATAGGTTCTATCAAGAGCTTGGCATGGTGGGACGTTCCAGTCCCCCCCTAATATTAACTGTGAGGGTAAAAAATTACCAATCTTATCTGCTAGGGTCATAAAGAAATCTGGACTCCCTCCAGCTGGTCCGTAGACAGATCTGAGCATAATAATACAGTTATTGAGACAGCCTTTGACCAGAATAAATCTGCCCTCTGGGTCTGCTAGTTTCTCTTCAGCCAGAAAAGAGACATGATTCTTAATTAGAATGGCCACTCCTTTGCTTGCTTCAGATCCACTCACTGAGAAAACTTGAGAGAAGCCAGATCTATGCAACCAGATTGTTTCATTATTAACCAAATGGGTTTCCTGAAGCATAAGAACATCAATCCTGAGTAAATCACAGTGTTTGAAAACTTGGTGCCTTTTGGTTTTATTTCTGAGCCCTCGCACATTCCAAGTAGCTACCTTAATTGCCATCATAGCCATTTATGAGCATTTAAGTTAAGAAAATGGGAATTTATGGACCTCCAAACTGAAAAAGAACTATAGCACACTCTAGAGCCCAGTTTAAGCCAGCACACTCTATACAAGAAACAGCAACCAGACCCCTGATATATAGAAACTGTCAAAGAGAAGATAGTGACCTTGGGCTGTAATCGGGGAGTCATGACCTGAAACCAGAGGTGACCTCCCCCCAATCAAAAAAAAAAAACCCTCGCACTATATACAAAATAGTTTCAGGTTTGGGCAGGCAAACCTCGAGAAAACCAACAGTGAGTACCTGAAACCAAAACCCCAATGGCGAATCTCAGGAGCTTCGTATACCAATACCTTCCTAATGTGGTATTACCACAAGAATGGGGAGGTAATCTGATTAACTGTGTCACCCAGCAAACTATAAAGCTGATCCCCATAGGATTCTCCTGCAGATCGCCATACCCCCCTTTTATCAGCTCGTGAAGCAGCTTCCTACAAGCTTCTCCCGTCCCCGGGCCCCCCCCCCACCATCCTCTCTTAATCATAGTGGTTGGGAACAGCGCCTTGTTGTGACCAAGCAGAAGGTTTTAATAGGCTAGCAGGGCCGGTGACTGAAAACGACCCAAACGCGGGAATCATATCACTCGTCGTCTTTATACTAAGAAATGGTCGCTTACCATAGTGTGCAAGCTCAAGTCTGAGTAGCGAGTCCATTTACGGGTGTGGCCGGAGCCCAAAGGATACTAGGCCCATTGACAGTTAGGTAAATATACATCCCACCACAGCCGGAATGCCCAGGGGGGCATATTTTATTGTGGGACCTAAATCGGTCTGTGGCCTAAACAGCTAGCTGGAACAAAACCCAGCCCAAAGGTTCCGGTATTGGCCCTGGGAAATTCAAGGCGCTCACGTCTTTCCAAAATCAGGGTCAGCAAGCCTCCCAACCCCCACCAAGCTGTTCAGCCCGACCCTTCCCAATGAAAGCAAACAGGTAACTAGCAAGAATAACTACACATTAATAAGAGGGAAACAGAACCAATATGACCCCTTGTTGAAACAGTACATTGTTCATCCCTCTTTAAAGAGGTTGGGAAGCTTGGAAGATAAGTCCTTGATGGCTTGGTCAGGGGATTCGTAGGTAAATGATGAGCCTTCAATTGTGACTTTTAAATTGGCTGGATACAGCATCCTGAATCGGATACCTGCTGCGATTAGCTTGTGAACAATTGGGTGGAAGGCGGTTCTTTTCTGTCTGGTCTCGATCGGAAGATCTTGAGCGATTCTTATTCTGGATGATCCCCAGGTTATGGATTGCAGCTCTCTAGCTTTGTTGAGGACATGCTGTTTTTCTAAGAAACTTAAGAATTTGATGATGATCGGGTGGGGAGGGAATCCGGTGGAGGCCTCGGCCTCAGAGATCGATGGGCTCTTTCGATATGGTATTGGGGATTCAGTGGTGAAGGCCCCACGACTTTGAGAAGGAATTTCTGGAGGAATAAAATGGCATCTGAGCCTTCTTCTGTTTCAGGCAACCCAATGATCAGGAGATTATTCCTCCTACTGCGCCCTTCCAAATCCTCCGTTTTGAGTTGGAGCTTCCGGACTTGCTGTCTCAACAGGGTAATTTCTGGATCAGTTTAGTCTCTCCATCTTTCTTGGGAGGTAATTCTGGCCTCCGAATCAATCATTCTGCTGTTAAAAGTGGTGAGATCTCCTTTGATCAACAAGCTCAGAGGTAATGTTTTCCAGCGCCTCTCAAAGGGTGAAAACTCCTGGAGGAATCTTTTCTCGGATAAGGGAACTACCGGGGAATTAGTGCTGCCCGCCTTATTCAGGTTCCCAGAGGCCTGGTTCCTCGCTTTCTTGGAGAGCTTTTCAGGCGTATTAGGTGGAGTGTGCTGCATCGTGGCCTGTTTCATCTCTGCCTCCATCGCCGTGGTAAAGCTTTGCGATGCCGAGAAATGTAGATCAGAACGATAGGCAGAGGTTGAGGAGTCTCCAGACACTTCTATTGTGTAAATTAGAGAGCTAGAGTTGGTTTTAAGTCGATTTATATTGGATGGATGGTAGGAACCCACAGTAGGTGCAGCCTTCAGGCAGCTTGCATCACGTGACCTCTCAAGGAATATCTAACCAAATACAGCATACTATGTCCACAACAGCATGGCTTCCACCCTGGACACAGCACCACCACAGCCCTCCTAGAGTTCTCACAGTAAATACACTCTGTACTTGACTCTGGGGACATTGCTGGAGCAGTGTTCATTGACCTATCTAAGGCCTTTGACACTGTGTGTCACCCCCTGGTGCTTGACTCCCTTCATCAACTAGGCTTCTCATCTGGCCCCTTGCCTGGTTCTCCAGTTACCTCCATGCCAGATCCCAATGGGTCAAGATAAATGGTACCCTATCAGCTGCCCTACCTGCTCACTCAGGTGTCCCCCAGGGTTCCATCTTGGGCCCCACATTGTTCAGTCTCTTTCTAAACACCCTTCCTAGCTCCTGCTTGGGCAGTATGCTCCTATATGCCGACGATGCGGTTCTCGTCGCCTCCCAACCCAACCCCATCACCCTCCGGAACTCTCTGCAACTCAGCTTCAGCCAAGCTGAAAAATGGTTCCTCGACCATTGTCTAGTTCTGAATCTCAAGAAGACAAAATCTATGCTTTTTGCCACCCGCCAGAGTAACTCCAGAAATGCCCCCCTTCTTATCCTCCCCAGCATCCTACACCCCCTTGAACAGGTGTCTGCATACAAATATCTGGGCATCACCTTTGACTCAGCTCTCTCTTTCCACTCTCATCTTAATTCCCTGTCCACTGCTGTAAACACCCGGATTTGACTCCTCTACCACCACAAAGACTGCCTCCCTCAGAATGCCCTCCGGCTGGCTATCACCTCCTCCATCCTGTCCTTGGTCGATTACAGGCTCCCTATCTATGCAGCTGCTGACCCCTCCATCCTCACCAAAGCCCAGACCTTGATCAACAAGGCTTGCAGGCTCCTGACCGGTGCCCCCAGCAGAACGCACACATGCCAGCTCTACTCCTCCTCAAACTTACTCAGCTTTGATGAGCACCTGTGCTACCACACCTGTATACTGGCAAAAAAATCACTACTTGGGCTCTCCCCCCGGGGGTTGCTGCATCCCTAAAATTGGCCTCCCACTTGGTCACCACCTGAAGCACAACCAAAGCCACCTTCCAGGTCCCAAGAGTCAGGACCTCTCTTGCGCAAAGATCATTCCACCACAGAGCCCCCTCTTGGTACAACTCCCTCCCCACTCATATCACAAACATCCCCAAAATCGGTCCCTTCAAAATCGCCCTCCGAAACCACCTCACTGTCACTCGGAGCTGTAAATGCCACTGACTGGCCCATACCTAGAGCTCTGCCTGGCCCAATTTACAGACATCCTTCCGGACTGCCTTCTCCCCCAGCATCCATCCCTTCCCCAATAGGTATCGCTCCCTAGAACCCCTAGCAGTACCTTATTATTTATATACCAGACTAATTGTAACTAATTGAAGCCTTTGTACACCTTTGTATTACTGGAATTGCTTTGTGTGTTTTTTTATTGTACCTCACCTGTAATGTTCTCCATTGTTGTACTCCACCACCAATTACTGTCTACCCTCCCTGCGATGAGGTGCCTTTGTAAAGGAGTCTTTGACTCAAAGGTTGTAAATCCGAATTACGAAATAAAAAAAATAAAAAAAACAATAAAATGGCTATATGTTAGCCGGCCCGGTGGTGCTGAGGGTTGAGGCACTGGACGTCACACCTCGTGCCACGCCAGCGACCTGGGTTCGGGGACAAGCCTGGGTCATTGGAAGCCGGCAGGGGGAGGGAGGGAGAGGATGTGAGAAGCTGCCAGCTGGCAGCACTCCACCTCGGAGGAGGGATCCAGCTCTCTTGAAGCTTGGCCACCTTCTGGTGGAGGTCAGAGGGATGGCACTGTGAGACAGCTCAGACAAAGGTTGACGGGGAGGGTTGAGGGGACCTGGTCCGGAGCTGCAGTGCGCATGTGCACCTCCATACGCATGCATCACCGCTTCTGGGGGTCCCGGGGTAGCGAAGGGAGAAAACAGAGGAAATCGCAAGGGCTGATGTGGATGATGCCCCCGGACTGAGTCAGGGAATCTGCTGGGGCGCGAATGGCACTACAAGACCCCGGAAGACCTCGAGAACAGTAGGCTCGGTGGACGCAGAGGTCAACCCGCCACAGGAGGCTAAAAATAGTTAACAAAAAAAAATGGCTAAATGTTCAGTATGCCTCAAGGGAAATACAAAACATTTCTTGTCTCAGTATAAAAGCCTGGGGAATATTAGTTAATAGTTCTAAGCCCCAGAGTAGCTGTTTTCATTATGTGCACGTAGCCTAAGTAGTAATAGTGTCAACAGTCATTTTGGTACACTTTGTGTGCAGCTCTGTGTTTTTGTTAGACTCTTTTGCTCCTGTAAATATGCTTTACATTGTTACAGAACTCAGGTAACCACCAGTGTTGCTACCTGCTCAGCATGAAAGGAGTTAGAGTCAGTGCTTTCTCGCCTGGGTAGGCGAAGGACTCAGGGGAGTCCTAGCACCCTTGTGGAAACTGACTATACAACTTTGCCACGGCTGTGTGACATTTTTTGTTATTATTTAAAACAGTTATATTTTATTTGCTCACAAGTGAAGCCTTTATTTACTTTATTTTTATTTTTGGTTGCCTAAAAATAAACAACGCACCAAGCCAATGGTGCATTAAACCTTTTTCTGGTTGTGAGTGTCCGTCTGTTATCCCACACCCTATGACATATGGTGACAGTGGTGGGATGACTGCTAGCTGCATCTTGCAGGGAAGGGAGACGTGGTTCTGGCGGACACCGACCAGTATCCCAGGTGGATATGCTGCAGAATGAGGTCTCCAGCAGGCGTCCAGATGAGGAAGATGGCCAAACAATCCGGTATTCCTTTGCACCCTGGACTGGACCCAGTGACCCGCCCCAAGCAACACTTCAAACAAGAGGTTGGAATGGAGCAACCAAAGGAAGATACCATGGAGAAAGAAGCCAAGGCACCCCCTTCAGAAGACTTGAGTAATCTCCTGAGATGGTTGTGCATCAGACAGAACCTATCCACCAAAAAACTTACAGGTTACTTGTAAAGGTCTGAGATGAAGTATCCATGAAATAAGAAAAGCTGAGAAAACGGGAATCGTTGTTCCATCTAACAGTCCATGGTCCTCCCCATGGTAGTTGTAGGTAAAAAGGAAGGTGGGATTCGTCTTTGTTTGGACTTCAGAAAGATTAACAGCATCTCCTTGTTTGATGGGTACTCGATGCCAAGGGTGGATGATATTATTGATCGCTTGGGTAATGCACAATATATCTCCACCCTTGATTTAACAAAAGGGTACTGGCAAATACCCCTGTCCCCTGCATCACAAAAGGTAACAGCTTTTAGTACCCCAGTAGGTTTGTACCACTTCGTTAATATGCCTTTTGGACTTCATGGGGCCACTGTGACATTTCAGGGATTTATGGATATTGTGCTGAGACCCCATAAAGAATGACGTTGTGATATTTAGTCCAACTTGGGAATCCCATATGGAGCATTTACGGAGGGTGTTACAGTTTATCAGAGACTTGGGTGACTGTAAACCCTGCCAAATGTGCATTGGGTAATGTAGAAACCAGGTATCTAGGGTTCATCATCGGAGGTGGTAAAGTCCAACCCGAGACTGAGAGTGACTGCAGTGGCTAATAGCCCTATACCAACCACTAAGAGACAAATGATGTTCTTTCTTGGTCTAGCTGGATATTACCGGAGGTTTATCCTGCAATTTTCCTCCACAGCTTGCCCCCTTACAGAACTTACGAAGAAAAGATACCCTAATAAGGTACAATGGTCTCCTCATGCGATGAAGCTTTTAGAACAATAAAGCCATCCTATAGATTTCAGACGGTTCCTAAGCCCAGACTTTACACAACCTTTCGAAGTACATACCGTTGCATTAGAGGTGGGTCTTGGTGCTGTACTGACACAACAAATTAAGGGAGAAGAGCACCTCATACTATGTATCAGTAGAAAGCTGCAGGAGAGAGAGCGCAAATACGCAACCATTGAAAAGGAATGTCTAGCCTTAAAATGGGCTATTGAATCATTAAAATATTATTTGTGGGGAACCGAATTTAAAGTCATCACAGACCATAACCCACTGTGCTGGCTACAACAAATGAGGGAGAAGAACCCTCAAATCATGAGATGGTACTTAGCCCTACAACCGTACCATTTCACTGTTTGTCACAGAGCTGGTACCACCCACCTTAATGCTGACTATCTGTCCGGATATGGCACAGGTACTGAAAATGAAAAAGAAATGTAAATCTTGTAAATATTGCTAAATGTTGTTGTTATGCACCATTGTGTAATGGAACAATGGAAAAACGTCCCAGGGTAATTAGTGAATGCATTAGTAATGTACTGATGCTTGATTTATGCTTTATATAGCACTGCATTAAAGTGCTGTTGTATAATAGACCCTGGGATGAAGCTTCTGGAGTGGGTGGGTGGAAGCCCCAACCCCTTCCAGGGTTAGGGGAAGGTGGTTAAACAGTCCATAAAGAGGACTGTTTCCCTCTTAAGGGGGAGAATGTGACTGGGATTAGCCCTGTCCCTTGATGTGGACCTTATTTTCCTCTCCTTGTTCAAAAAAGTACAGTTACGTAGGAACTTGCCATAACAGAAGATCTTCGAGAGAGGTTCCTTCAGTAGGTCATCACTTATAGGATTGGCACCACCTGGTGTTGGGCCGCCAGGGCAGACATTTCTAGCAATCCCTTACGGGGACCACCTGTCACAAACTGACTCAGCAGGTCAGCCCTCTACTCCTAAAGTGTCAACCTCTGAGTGCAGTCTTGTGATCAGTTAACAGAAACAGGGTAACCCTCCTGTCTATTTTGTGGGTTCGAATCAGCCTTTGGTCTCAGTTCTGGAGGGATTCAAACTGTGAACCTCTTGCTAGCATACCCAATCACAGGCTCAGATAATTCTGTCTACAGGGGGCCAGATGTCTTTGCCTACGGGCACCTAAACAGGTGTACAGAAATGAACCCTTAAAAACTCTAATAAAGACCTCAGATTAATCTTAACTTTTTCCAGTTTGGTATCACCATTCAAGCTTATGCACAGTGTCTGCTTTAACCATATATATTTCACTTGTTAAAGGAAGAAATTCAAAGACAGACCAAGTAGGCTCTAAAAATAGAGTTTTACTAAAATAGATAAAAAAATATGTAAAACATAAAATACAGAACCAGATATCACAAAACGTATAAATCTTTTAAAAGAACAAGGTTTTAACAGTGCAATTCCTACTACAGTACTTAAGATTTTGTCTCTACCTGTATACTTGCTTAAAGTGCTCAAAGATGTTTCCTTGTCAGAGTGTAGATCAAAGTCTCTGAAGGAAAACAGGATACTTGTTTAAAAGCTGGCTTTGCCCACCTCTTTGCTTGAGGTCACCTAGCTCCTCCTCTGGTTATGAAAAATCGTATACCCAGGATATTTTATCATATTAGAAGGTAAGATAATTAAGGTTACATCAGCAGAAACTCCTTTCCCCATGTGACTTCCCCAATCAAGTCTGTGCATTTCCTTTCATCTATAAGCAGTATCCCCTCTCACACAGACATCAGAGCATTTATGACTTCGCACCAGTGTCACATAATCCTGCACTCTTCCTCTAAACACTATAAAAGTTTATGATTTCCCTCTTAGCAACTACAGCTATAATTAACTTAGATAAATAGGAGATCCTTGATCAAGGCCTGTTCTACTCTGTAATTAGCTTCTGGCCTTCCAGGGTAACACCTTGTATCTAAAACCTGTGTGTGTGTGTGTGTCATACTCACATGCCATTTCAGCATTTCTCATGAGAGACAGTCCATAACACAATTTTATATTACAAAAAATGATACAGTGATCAGAACCAGCTGTCCAAGTGTCACAATTTCTCCCCACCTAGACTGAATTTGGGGGCTCTATCCCCTGCATGGGATGAGCATCCCAAATTAGTTCACTCCTTGTACACCTGAGACAGTCCATCGGAGTTCTGATTTTGGCTCCAGCTCTATGTACGATTGTCAGAGCATACCCTTGCAAAGCAAGACTCCATCTTAGCAATCTACTATTGTTTTTCCCCATCTGTATCAGCCAAACCAGGGAGTTGTGGTCAGTTTGCACCACAAAATGCTGCCCATATAAGTATGGTTCTAATTTCTTTAGGGCCCACACTATGGCAAGACATTCTTTTTCCACCATGGAGTATGCCTGCTCCCTGGGAAGTAACTTTTTAATCAGGTAGGCTATTGGGTGATCCCTCCCTTGGCTGGATGTCTGGCTTAGTACTGCCCCAATACCTATGTCTGAGGCGTTAGTCTGAACTATAAAGGGTTTGCTATAGTCAGGACTTGTCAAAACAGGAGCACTGTACAATGCCTCCTTTAGTTTGGTAAAGGCTTCTTCACAGGCTGGGCCCCAGGTAATTTTCTTGGGCATCTTTTTCTTTGTCAGGTCAGATAGGGGAGCAGTCAGGGCACTGTAATTGGGTAAAAATTTTCTGTAGTACCCTGCTGTCCCTAGAAAACTCGTGACCTGCTTCTGTGTTTCTGGTCTAGGCCACGCCTGGATTACCTCTATTTTTATTTGGTTAGGATGGAGCTGTCCTCGGCCTACCACATGCCCGAGGTATGCCACTTCTCCCATGGCCACCTGGCACTTCCCGGCTTTGACAGTGAGCCCAGCCCTCTGTATCCTGCCCAGCACTTCCCTAAGGTGGGATAGGTGTTCCTCTCAGCTGGTACTAAAGATGGCAATGTCATCCAGGTATGCAACGGCGTACTCCTCAGCACCATTTAACACCTGGTTTACCAACTTTTGAAAAGTGGCCTGGGCGTCCTTCATTCTGAAAGGCATTACTTTAAACTCAAATAAGACTATCTGAGTGATGAAGGCCGAGCTCTCCCTAGCCCTGTCTGTCAACTCTACCTACCAATGCCCCTTGGTCAGGTCAATAGTGGTAAGGTAGGTTGCCCCTCCCAACTTGTCCAGGAGGTTGTCTGTCCAGGGCATCGGACTTTGTGACTGCATTCAGTCCATGATAGTCCACACAGAAACGAGTAGCGCCATCTGGCTTGGGCACAAGGAAACGGGTGAGGCCCAGAGGCTGTGGGATCTCTGGATTACCCCTAAATAAAGCACCTTCTCCACTTCCCTCCTAATGTCCTTTTGGACAGCCTCTGACACCCAATATGCTGTCCACCGTATGGGCGTCTGTGTCCCTGTCTCCACATCATGAGTCGCTAAGGGGGTTAGTCCAGGCTTGGTGCTAAACAATGGGGCAAAGTCTGCTAAAACCTCCCTTACTTCCTGGATCTTGTCTGGGGTCAACTGGGGAGACAATTTTACTGCCTCCACAGAGGACTCCCACTTACTTTTTTCTAGCAAGTCCAGAAGGGGTCTCCGTCTGTCCCCTCTCCACAACTACACACTGCAAACACCATGTCAGCCCTATTTGCATATGGCTTCATCATGTTGACATGGTACATCCTTTTTGTCTGTCTTTGGTCAGGTAACTCCACAATATAGTTCACGTCATTTACCTTCCTAACCACTTTGTACGGTATGGCCCACTCAGCCTGCAACTTGCCTTTCCGGACCAGAATAAGGACCATGACTTCCTGACCCACCATGTACGAGTGAGCTCTGGCTCTATGGTAGTACCACACTTTTTGTTTCTGTTGGGCAGCTGCCAGGTTGCTCTGGGCTGTCCCCATAAGCTCCTTCAGCCTTTCCTTAAACCTAAGGATGCAGTCCACAATGGGAGTTCCCTGGGTGGCGTGCTTGCCTTCCCAGTCCTCCCGGATCAAATATAGGGGCCCACATACCCGGCGTCCATAAAAGAGTTCGAAGGGGGAAAAACCTGTTGACTCTTCGGGCACCTCCCTGTATGCAAACAACAGGGGGGAAGGTATTTCTCCCAGTCCCTCCCATGCTGTTCAGCAAACACCCAGAGCATTGACTTTAGGGTACCATTGAATCTTTCCACAAGCCCATTGGCTTGTGGGTGATACAGTGTTGTGCATCTCTGCACCACCCCACACTTCTCCCATAAACATTTCATCAGGTCAGACATGAAGGAACCCCCTCGATCAGTGATAACCTCCTGCGGAAACCCAATACGGGAGAAAATCCCAAGTAAGGCATCTGCCACTTTGTCTGTCCTCAGTGAGGATGGGGCGACTGCCTCTGGGTACCGAGTGGCATAATCCACCACAGTCAGGATGAATCTCTTCCTTGAGGAGCTGGGGGTATTTAAAGGCCCCACAATATCCATTCCCATCCTCTGGAATGCTCCTCCACTATGGGCAATGGAATCAGGACAGCTTGGGTTTTCTTGCCAGCCTTCCCTATTTCTTGGCACCGATGACAAGACCTGCAATACTCCTTCACTTGCTGGGTGAAGTTAGGCCAGTAGAAATTCTGGGCGAACCGCTGCATAGTGCGCTCGATTTCCAGATGACCAGACAAGGGAATATCATAGGCAATCTTAAGCAACTGCTCACGATACTCCTGAGGAGCGACAAACTACCTGCCTAGCACCACTCCGTCTATACTGCCTGAGTATACATAAGCCCATTTTCCCAATAAACCTTATGTCTGCTGTCACCTCCCTGTGCACCGTCCGAGTCTGCCCAAGCCCTTAGCTTCTCTAAACTAGGGTCACTTCTCTAAGCAGCTGCAAACCCCTCACACATTCTCAAGCCGTGAGACAGGTCCCTTTCAGTCGATAAACTAGGGTCCCTAGCACTAGCGTCAGGGCATTCAGGATCACTGTTAATCCCAACCCTCTGACAATGAGTCACCCCTCCCTCTTCGGAGTAACCCTCTGTAGCTGTGTGGTTACTTGCCACTGGGGAAATTTTTACCCCATTTCCATTAGTCTCCCTATCTGGAGACACAGGCTGGGGAACCAGCCTCTCAGTGGTTTCCATAATGGCTTCTGTGGGGTTCAGGGAACTACAATTTTCTCTTGCCACTTGGCTACGGGTAACTGCACATACCATCCCGTTTTAGATTGTTGCCCAGGATCACATCCACTGCTAAAATTTTGGCTACAGCCACCTGTTGCACAGTTCCCCCCGTTTCACCCCAGTCTAGGAGAACACTAGCGAGGGGCAATGTTTTTGCCTCACCTGTAAAGTCCTGTACAGTGATGTATTTATTGGGTATAAGCAGACCAGGCTCTAATAGATCCCCCTTTACCAATGTCAGGGATGCCCCTGTGTCTGTACACCATTCACCATGACTGGGTGCATGTGTTCCCTCATGTTCACTGGCACGCTCCCATAGACACACAAACAACCCACTTCTTTTCTAGTACCATTCTGTGTATTATTGCTCATTCTTTTGGGACACTGTCTGGCAATATGCCCAGTTTCTTTACATAACCAACATTCACTTCTCTTTTGAGAGAAATTTTTTCTCTGAAACCTGGGGCTAACTGGTTTTGGTGGAGGCAGTGAGGGTTTTAGCTGCCCTGAAGGCGCGCTTTTCCCTTTCTGCGCTGCCACACCCACCCCAATCGCTCTCAGAGCAGGTCTGCTCTTGGCATAGCGGTCCGAGAGTTCAGCAGCCTCTTGCACTGTTTTGGGATCTCGGTCCTTCAGCCATGTTTTTAGCTCGGCTGGGCATGCCCAATAAAACTGTTCAAACAAAATCACATTTTCAATTTTACCAACAGAGTTTGCCTCAATTCCTTCCCATCAACATTTTAAAAACTGACGTTGTTTCGTGGCTAGCTTCTCATAGCTCATGTCAGGGCTTCTCCTGAGCTTATGGAATTTAGCTCTGTATGATTCAGCAGTTAATTCAAATTTCTTTAACAGTGCAGCTTTAAGTTTGCTGTAATCATCACTGTCCTCATTGTCCATTTGACCCAATGCATCCCAAGCTTTCCCGGTAATTAGCGGGGATAGCTGGAAGCTCCAGGACTCCCTAGAAATTTTAGCCTGAATACAAACTTTTTCAAAAGAATTTAAAAAGGCATCCATATCTTCCCCCACTTTAAATGTGGCTATTAATTTGGAATTCAGTTTGTAACCCAGTCCTGTAGTCCCAGTTAAACCCAAGCCACTTACCTGCTCTGGTGCCACTGGTCAGAGTCATAGCTTCTCCAGTTCGTGTTGCCTCTGGCGCTCCTAGTCCTCACGGTCTGTGTCTCGGCATTCTCGCTCTCTCTTCTCCTCTGCACCTCGCTGGCACTCACGCTCCTCATGCTCAGCGTTTCTTTGTTCTTGCTCTGCCTCTCAGCATTCTCGCTCTGCTTCATGGTCCCCCACTTGCTCTCTCTCCCTCTGGAACTCCAGCTCCATCCTGCGCAATTAAATTTGCAGCCCTGAGTACTTCTGGATCTAGGATACTGGTGACCTTCCCCTGTTGCTGTGGCCCTTCACTGACAGTGGTCCTGTTGCCCTCCTCATTGGATCTGGACACTGCACTGGCCGCTAGCCCTGCCACACTTGAGGTTTGGTCCTTTTCAGTCACGGTCTGTGACTTGGTGCTCTGGGTATCTGCTACCATCAGGGCATCCACTAGGTTCTGTTTGCTGGCTTTTGCCTCAAAAGGGACTTCTCTGTCCCCGCACAACTGCCTTAAGTATTCTACAGTGTGCCTGCTGTAGTTGGAAGCCATCTTCCCTAACTACTGCTATTCTGACTTGCACTTTAGGGAAAAAAAATAAAATGGGTAGGAACTTGCCTGTATGCCAAGTGATACAGTTCTGTTTCCTTTTAAAATAAAACTCTGCCTTTTTCTTTCTTTGCAAGTGAGCTGATGGTCTCAAGCTGACACACTGAACAATAAAAGCTTGTAATACCAAAATTATCCACACCGCTGCTAACCAATCTGTCACAAACCGACTCAGCAGCTCAGCCCTCTACTCCTAAAGTGCCAGCCTCCGAGCACAGTCTTGTGAACAGTTAACAAAAACAGGGTAACCCTCCTGTCTGTTTTGTGGGTTCGAATTAAACTTTGGTCTCAGTTCTGGAGGGATTCAAACTGTGAACCTCTTGCTAGCTTCCCCCATGCACAGGCTCAGATAATTCTATCTTCAGGGGGCCAGATATCTTTGCCTACGGGCACCTACCAGGTGTACAGAAATGAACCCTTAAAAACACTAATAAAGACCCCAGATTAATCTTACCTTTTTCCAGTTTGGTATCACCATTCAAGCTTATGCACAGTGTCTGCTTTAACCATTTATATTTCACTTGTTAAAGGAAGAAATTCAAAGACAGACCAAGTAGGCTCTAAAAATAGAGTTTTACTAAAATAGATAAAAAAATACGTAAAACATAAAATACAGAACCATATATCACAAAACATACAAATCTTTTAAAAGAACAAGGTTTAAACAGTGCAATTCCTACTACAGTACTTAGATTTTGTCTCTCTCTACCTGTATACTTGCTTAAAGTGCTCAAAGATGTTTCTTCGTCAGAGTGTAGATCAAAGTCTCTGAAGGAAAACAGAATACTTATTTATAAGCTGGCTTTGCCCACCTCTACGTGAGGTCACCTAGCTCCTCCTCTGGTTATGAAAAATCATACACCCAGAATATTTTATCATATTAGAAGGTAAGATAATTAAGGTTACTTTAGCAGAAACTCCTTTCCCCATGTGACTACCCCAATCAAGTCTGTAAATTTCCTTTCATCTATAAGCAGTATCCTCACTCACACAGACATCAAAGCATTTATGACTTCGCACCAGTGTCACATAACCCTGCACTCTTCCCCTAAACACTATAAAAGTTTATGATTTCGCTCTTAGCAACTACAGCTATAATTAGATAAACAGGAGATCCTTGATCAAGGCCTGTTCTACTTTGTATTTAGCTTCTGGCCTTCCAGGTAACACCTTGTATCTAAAACCTGTGTGTGTGTGTGTGTGTGTGTGTGTGTGTGTGTGTGTCATACTCACATGCTGTTTCAGCATTTCTCATGAGAGACAGTCCATAACACATTTTTATATTACAAAAAATGATGCAGTGATCAGAACCAGCTGTCCAAGTGTCACACCGCCCACCCGATGTCATGTGACCGTCAGCGTGACTGTATATAGTGGGCGGTCCCCACGTCCATCCTTCAGTTCTCCTGCCAGAGCCAGAAAGAGCCCTGACAGCAGGAATGAACAGGATTTGGAGACCCTGTAAAACATAAAATGAGGGGAAGGAGGGAGGGAAAAATATGACCTACTGAAGGAACCTCTCTCAAAGATCTACTGTTACGGTAAGTTCCTACATAACTGTACTATTTTACTTCGAGAGGGTTCCTTCAGTAAGTCATCACTTATAGGACAGAGTCCCAAGCAGTCCCTCCAAAGAGAAACCGAGAGAAACTAGGGAGGAGGAAAAATAACTCCAACAGAAAAACTGGAATCCAGAATGGACCCAGGCTAGGACAGAAGGCCTTGTAACACAGCTAGGCCGAAACTAGTCCTAGAAGCAATGTCCAGACTGTAGTGCTTGGTAATGGTGTGGACAGAACTCCAAGTGGCTGCGGCACAGATATCAGCTGCAGAGACATTTTGCAAAAAGGCAGCAGAAGCAGCCATGCCCCTAGTAGAATGACCTCTGATGGTACCTGGCAGAGGTTTTTCATACTTCTGGTAACAATACCTAATGCAGCTGCCTAACCATTTGGAAAGGCCCTGCTTAGAAACTGGTTTGTCCTTCGATCTGGGGGCCAAAGAAACAAAAATCTGATCACAGCTACGAAATTCTTTAGTCTGGTGAGTGTAACACTGACGAATCCGATGTACGTCCATGGTATGGAGGAGTGCCTCACCTCTATTAGAGGGGGACGGATAGTATACAGGAAGCTCTACTGATTGGTTCAACGTGGCTTCTGACACCACCTTGGGAAGAAACTTCGGATTCGGTCTAAGGACTGCCCGGTCCCTGCAGAAAATCAGATAGGGCTCCTTACAAACCAGAGCATGAAGCTCTGAAATCCTCCGGGCTGACGTGATGGCAACCAGGAACAATGCCTTCCAGGAAAGGAAGAGCAAATCACAGCTCATAGCCGGCTCAGGAGGAGGAAGGGTGAGCTTTTCCAAAATGAAGTTCAAATCCCAAGGAGGAGTTGGGCTGTGGATGGTGGGTTTCAGATGGAGAATCCCTTTCAGAAAGGTTTTTTAAGACTTCCAACTGAGCCAAAAGTTTACCATCCACAAGCTCATGGTATGCCAAAATAGCCGAAAGGTGGACCTTCAACGATGAATATGAAAGACCGGAATCTGACAGGTGAAGGAGGTATTCCATGACTTGAGGGGCAGAATGTGAGAAGGGGTTCCAACCCTTGGCAGTCGCCCAGATGGAAACCATTTCCACTTCATGGCATAAGCGGAATGAGTAGAGGGTTTTCTGGCCTCGATAAGGACCTGAGCAACCCGGTGGGAGAACCCAAAGCGAGAAATCGCTATGTCTGCAAGAGCCATGCATGAAGATGCAGAGTCCTGAGCCCCGGATGTGGCAGTCGACCTTGATCCTGAGTCAGGAGGTCATGAATCACTGGAAGTGGAACCGGTGGTTCCCTGGAAAGCTGTTGCAGCAGCGGGAACCAGATCGGTCAGAGAGGAGCGATGAGAGTCATCTTTGTCCTCTCTGCTTGAAGTTTGAGGAGGACCTTCTGGAGAATGGGAAATGGATGCAAGGCGTGCAAAAATTTCCCTGTCCAAGAGAGAGACAGCACGTCGTGCCAGAAAGTACCATGCCCTGGAACGAGCAAGCAAAAACTGGCAAGTTTTGCATTGAATTTGGAGGCAAAAAGGTTGATTTCCTGATGCCTCCGATGTAGGAAGTTGGATTTCACCACTTCCTGATACAATTCCCACTCGTGAGCTAGGGTCCGAGATCTGCTGAGACTGTCCACCAGGACATTTAGAATGCCTGGCACGAGCACGGCCACGAGGGCCAGATTGTGCTGGACCACCCAGTTCCACACCCGCATCGCCTCCCTGCACAAGGGATACAAGTGGGTTTCTCCTTGTTTGTTGAGGTACCAAACTACCGACATGTCCATTTGGACCAGCAGTGATCCCTTGGGAAGGAGGGTCTGGAAAGCCTGGAAGGTGTACAGGACAGCCCTCATCTCCAGAACGTTGATATGTAACGTAGTCTCCAAGCTGGACCACAGTCCTTGGGCTTGGTGCTCCCCATCCCATGTTCGAGGTATCCATGGTGAAGGATGCTGAGGGAGCTGGGTTCCTGAAGGGAAGACCCAAAGAAAGATTGCAGGGATCCCTCCGCCAAAGCAATTCTTTCTGAACCGCTGAGGAGACCAGCACCGGATGGTCCAGTTCATCCCGGAGTTGATCCCACTGCATGCCCAAGGACCACTGAGTGACTCTCATGTGGAGCCTCGCGAGGGGATGGCGGCCGCCATCAGGCCAAGAAGGTGCAGGATCTCCCAGGCCGGGATGTTCCTGGAAGAAGCCACTCTGGAAGCCTGACAGATCAGTGTCTCCACCCTGTCTGGAGGGAGGGAGGCTCTGCAATAGACCATATCCAAAACTGCCCCATTGAACTGAAGTTTCTGGGCAGGGGTCATAGTAGACTTGGAAATACTGACAGTAATCCCTAGCCTGTTGAATAGGTCCAAAGTGAAAAAAAGAGCTTCTAGTAAAGAGTCCCTGGATGGGGGTGAGATCAGCCAGCCGTCCAGGTAAGGGAAAACAGCAATGCCTCTGCGGCATAAGAAGGCCACAACCACTGTCAGGCACTTGGTAAATACCCAGGGTGCCAAGGACAGGCCAAAGGGGAGTGCTCGGAACTGAAAGTGTTCCCCCTGGAACTGAAACAGCAGGAACCGGTGGTGGCTGAGGAAGATGGGGATATGCAGGTAAGCATCCTGCATGTCCAGAGCGCATAACCAATGGTTCTCCAGAAGGAGGCTCTGGAGAGTCAGCATCCAAAATTTTTTGTACTCGACAAACTGGTTTAAGTAACTTAAGTCGAGTATGGGTCTGAAATCCCCAGTCTTTTTTGGAACCAGGAAAAAATGGGAGCAAAACCCCTTTCCCCTTTGCCGGAGGGGAACATGCTCTATTGCCTCCTTGAGCAAGAGACTGTTCACCTCTTCTCAGACGAGAAGAGCCTGATCCCTTGAATAGGAGGATCTTTTTGGTGGAGTTTCTGGAGAGAAGTCTAGAAACTCTAGTGTTCATCTGACAGACTCTAACTGCAGGACCAATTCGTCGGAGGTGATCGCCCTCCACTCCTGCATGTGGTAGGCGGACCTCCACCCCACCTGCTCCCCGTCAGGAGACTGAGGAGGCAGTGGGGATGGGAAGTCAGGAAGTGGCTGGACATTCAGGGGGGAGGACAGCCTGCTTGTCTCTGGTTCTTGGAGGCAGGAGGGGTGGCTGTACCTGTGGCCTTACACTTTCCCTGGCGGTGTGCCGGGCTTGTTTTCTCTGCCTCCAGGTCCTTTTCCGAAAGGGCTGCTGTTAGTTGCCCAATCGGTACATGGACCTTACCGACCTGAGGGCAAGACCTCTGTCCTGCAAGTCAGTGATAATGTCCTTGGTGTCTCCACCAAAGAGTACTGAGCCCCTGAAGGAGGCATCTTGAATCGCCGCTGGACCTCATTAGCAAGTCCAGAGAGGTGAAGCCAGCAGTGCCGGCTAAGGGCAACGGCAGTTGCTGAGGTGCCCGCCACAGAATCGACCGAGTCATATGTGGCCTGCAAAGCATGCCTACAAGAGAACTTGGAGAGGCGAAGATCCTTGACAAGTTCCTCCTTTAAGGTCGAGGGATCCATGGCCTGGATCCGAGCCTCTAACCTGGTCAAGGTAGCTTTTTGGTGAGACACCATATGGGCCACATAGTTAAATGACCGAAGGGAGCATGTAGCCGAAGAACAGATCTTTCTCCCGAACTGGTCCATCTGCCTCACCTCTTTGTCCAGAGAAGAGGTGCTCATGTGCTTGGGTGCAGCGGAGCGGTCATAAGCAGCAGAAATGACAACAGAGTCAGTCTTAGGATGTGTTTTCAAGAATGGGACATCCTTTGGTGCCCGGTAAAGTCCGTCTGCCCTCTTGGGGACAGCCGGGAGGGAATGAGGCATCTGCCAGATGGTAGAGGTGAGGTGCTGATGAGGTCCACTCCATGGAGAAATGGGGACCGGAGACAGAGACTAAGTCCAGATGCTCAGTGAGTCTCTGTCTCATAGGGTCCTGATCCTCTGACTCCCAGTCAAAGAAATCCTTCATGGACCTCAGAAGGACCGAAAAAGGCAGAGTCCTCTGATGGGGATTTTGGGGAAACCTTGCCTGACGGGCCCTCAGGCTCCTCCAGGACTGCCTCCGTAGAATCGTTGGCCCCCTTATAATCATTGTTGTCTGCCCCTTCGTCAGGACGGTAACGGATATCCGGAAGTGAGACGTCCTGATGAGTCTTCTCCGAGACATGCACAGTAGCCACAGAAGAACTGCTCGGGGAAAGGGACCTTGGAGATCGTGGGAGAGGGAATCTCATCTCCAGATCAGACACCAACTCTGACCGAGCCCCCTGCCACCAAGCCTGAATCAGGGTCTTGAAGTCCAGTGCAACCAGAGGAGGTGGAGAGGTGGGTGGAGGAGGCTGGGGCTGGGGGGGGGAAGAGGAGGTGGCATTACCGGTGGGGATGTGTAATGATAGCCCTGGAATTCCTGGTAGTGAGAGCAGGAATTGAACCCAGGGTAAAACTGTCCGAAGTGACTCCAGTCCGGAGGGGAGCCAGCCTGGTAGTGGTCACCCAGGGACCCCAGCGGGTAGTGAGGGACAGTTTGGGGTCTGGAGTAAATCCCCATCGTCAGATCTGGCGGCTGGGGCACCCACGTCAGACCCGCTGTAGTATATATAGGCTGGGGGGTCCAGCGTTGGGACGGCCCACATTAGGGGGACCAACATTGGAACCGGCACCACCCGATCTGGCGCCAGAAAAGGGTCCGGCATTGCAATCAGGAGAAGGGGCCCCTGACGGCAGGACCGGATCTGGCATCAGAGCCAATGGCTGGGGCTGATCGCTAGGTCCCGGGCGAACAACAGTCTTCGGGACATCCGGCATAGGAACAAGGTTCGCTGGGTCCTCTGGCGGGATGTTGGCCAGAGTCGGTGCTACAGGGATCCCGCCCAGAGGCAGAGGAGGGGCCTCCACAGTATTTGACCCCAAGAGGACAGCGTTGAGGGATTCTCTGCTTTCTTTGCCGGGGGTACCTGCCGTTGGAGTGGAGGGCACGGGGCAAAGAGATGGGGGAGGAGGCTTCTCCCCTGGTTCCGCCGGGCACCGTGTGAGCGCTGTTAGGGCTGACGGAGAACCACACCTGTCACGGCCATCAGGGATGGGCGTCTTAGCAGGTGGTGTCGGCAGGTGGGGAGGAGCCCCGGCCGGCTTATCGTGGTGCTGGGTGGGTCCCACAGGCTGGGAGCTGGCTTACCGATGCGTTATGTCCCCGGAGGAGCCGGGGTCAACTTATTATTGGCTGGTGCGCGGTGCTGTCGGAGGAGGAGCCATTTGCGACTGACCGCTGGTGGTCTTACCAGACTTACCGTCCGATTTTCTGGGCGGCAGCTGGGCCTTGCTCATGAGGGTGCGTGTAGTCCACTGAGCGCTCTCGCTCCGTAGACTTCTCCTTATGCTTCTTCGATGGAGAAGATTTATCTGCAGAGGACTCTCTCAAACTGTCCATCTTCTTCTTCTCTAGAGAAGCCAAGTGGGCTTTCAAGAGATGGGCATCCAAAGCCTGCTGTCTCCTTTTCTTAGTGGCCTGGTTGAAGGTCTCCCACTCCGGGCAGGAGGAGACAGGGTGGTTTGGGCCTAAACAGAGGACGCACTTGAGATGACCGTCCTTGGGCGGGATCTGCGTGCCACAGGATGAGCACTTCTTAGGTGAAGACATCAATGAAGAGGATGAAAAAGGAGAGAATTTTTTAGCGAAGGAAATTTCGACGCAAGACACTTTCACGATGATCGCTATATGGAAGTCTGCAAAGCAACTGACACGAGGTGATGGCGGGAAAGAACTGGAGGGTGGGCGTGGGGATTGCTCACTATATACAGTCATGTGACGTCGGGTGGGTGGTCCCCAGTCAGTATTTGATAGAAAAGTCTGCCATGTGGCTCGATGCCAGGCACTGCCAGTACTATAAGTGATGACCTACTGAAGGAACCCTCGCGAAGTAAGATCTTCTGTTGCAACAGTTCTATCCTTTGTCCTTTATTCTATCTTTTAAGCTCTAGTTCAGAGGTTTGCCACCTCTGGGCGCCCCCCCCCACCCCGCCAAATCTCTCTTATCTATTTCCACTGAGGTCTTCTGAAAGGGTACAGTTAATTAGTTAGACCATGATCTAGCATTGTACATAATATGCAGCACGTAAAATAATTCATTATGTTAGGCAGTACCATCTTACATTCAATATGCTGTGTTTATGCCCTCAAAATGGCTATATGTTTAGTATGCCTCAAGAGAAGTACAAAACATTTCTTGTCTCAGTATAAAAGCCTGGGGAATATTAGTTAATAGTTCTAAGCCCCAGAGTAGCTGTTTTTTATTATGTGCACGTAGCCTAAATAGTAATAGTGGTAACAGTCATTTTGGTACACTTTGTGTGCAGCTTTGAGTTTTTGTAGACCTCTTTTGCAGAACTCAGGTAACCACCAGTGTTGCGACCTGCTCAGCATGACAGGAGTTAGGGTCAGTGCTTTCTTGCCTGGGTAGGCGAAGGACTGAGGGGAGTCCTAGCACCCTTGTGGAAACTGACTATACAAGTTTGCCACGGCTGTGAGAGAGTTTCTGTTATTATTTAAAAGTTATATTTTATTTGCTCAGAAGTGAAGTCTTTACTTTATTTTTATTTTTGGTTGCCTAAAAATAAACATCGCACCAAGTCAATGGTGAGTTAAACCTATTTCTGGTTGTGAGTGTCCAGCTATTATCCCACACCCTATAACAGGGCGCTTGCTGATTTTTCATCTGGCGTCTGTTCTGCTGATGAAAAGGACATTTTTGTTGTTGTTGTTGTTTCAGACGGTACATGGGGTGACCCGACTGAAGCGCTGTACCTTTATCCTGCAGTCTTGTGATAATGTCCTGGGCATCTCTGCCAAACAGGACAGAGCCTCTGAAAGGGGCATTCTGAATAGCCGATTGAACATCAGAGGCTAAGCCAGATACTCGTAGCCAGGAGTACCAGTGAAGGCTCACAGCTGGGGCCGTACCTCTAGCAGAGGAATCCACCGCATCATAGGTGGCCTGCAAAGAATGACGTCCTACCACCTTGGCCATTTTTAAGGAGTTTGCCAAGGTGGACTTTGTTTCAGAGTCTGGTAAGGCCTCAACAGGCTCAAGCTGGCGGAACAATGACTTCTGGCACTCTAGCATGTGCGAGACGTAGTTCAGAGCATGTATAGCTAGAGTAGAAGAAGAATAAAACTTTCCCCAAACTGGTCCATTTGCCTGGATTCCTTGTCAGGTGGAGAAGTACTAAGGTGCTTTGGCTTCACAGACCAATCATGGGCTGTAGTAATGACCACCGAATCAGCCCTAGGATGCACTCTGCAGTGGTCCTTGTCTTCAGGGGTCCTATAAACCTGGTCGGCTTTCTTGGTCATAGCCGGGATGGAGGACTGTCTCTGCCAGATGGTCAAGGATAAATCCTCGTGAGGTTCCAGCCATGGGGGCTGAGTACCGGACTCGGCTCTGGGAAATCCAGGTGCTCTGCCAACCTCTGTCGTTTTGAGTCCAGAGCCTCTGACTTCCAGCCTTGGGTCTCTGCCATCTGTTTGAGGATGTCCACAAAAGTGGGATCTTCAGGTGGGGATTTGGAAGACTTCCGAGGGACTAGTTCCTCATGGGGAGGCATCTCAAAACCTGAACTGGCAGATGAGGAATCAGAGCCCGCATTGGAGTCATCTGAATCCTCTGGAATTATATCAGTAATCTGAGGTTCTAGCTCCCTGGAGATCCCTTCGGACATCAGGGGTTACGGTCGGGCTGACGACTGGCCTGACACTGAAGCGCAGGAATGACTGGAGAGCTCCTAGGGTAGAATCTGGGTGGCCTGTGTCTGGAGGTAGCGTATGTCTGTTGTCCAGCTCTGAAACCAATTGTGATTTTGTCTCAGACCACCAAGATTTCAGAATCTCCCTAAAATCCACCAGAGACTGAGCAAGAGGAGGTGGATGTCCATGTCCTGAGAAGCCAGAGGATGGATAATGGTGAGGATAACCTGGTGGAGGGTAACAACCAAGATAACCAGTGTAATAAAAGGTTGTAAAGGGATCCGGAGTCAGGGCTGATGGAGGATAGCATGATGGCAGATATGCAGACGGTGCCCCCACTGTCGTATAGCCAGGCGGCATTCCTGATGGAGAGTAGTCTGACGGCGGCCCGGAGAGAGGGTAGCCTGACGGCAGCCCGGACAGAGAGTAGCCTGAAGGTGGCCCAGACGGATGGTAGCCTGACGGTGGCCCTGAAGGCAGATAGCCTGAAGGGAGTCCTGCTGGAGGACCTGTGGGGAAACTCCCATAAGGGCCCAAAGGTGGAAGACCTGAGGGGGCCGGAGGCGAAATACCTGTAGGGAGCCTGCCAGGGGAAAGCTCGTGGCAGTCCTGATGGGGCAAGGGACTTAGGGCGTGAGGAGAAAGAGGAGGAGCAGGGTCTGGTATACTATTGGTGGCAGCAGAGCCACTGTAAGGCCTTTTGGAACCCCGACGTCAGGTAAACCTGATAGAGGGCCTCCTTCCATCAGGACCTGCTGGTCTGGCAACAATGGAGGCATTTCTGACGGAGGAGTACGAGACCGGAGTCTTTCCATGGATGGAGACCCGGGGTGAACCTTGCCCTCCAGCCAGGACAGAGTCCAGCTGTGTGTCGTTAGAGCCTGATGAACGTGAAAGAGTTGTGCGTTCGTCGGAGGGCCCGATGACTGGCTGATCAATCCGGGTCATGCAGGAGTTGGAGGCCCCGACTCCCGACTTACCTACCCCGGCCGATCGCTCATCAGAGGGTCTGATGAGCGGCTTATTGGCCACGCATGCTGACTTAGAGCCCGGGGTAGTGATGGGCCTAACTGCGGCGGTGGCCTCGGATGAATCCGAGGTACCCGCCATCAAAGTAACCAGTGGTGGCGGGGGCAAAGTCTGTTCTGTAGGCAGGAGTGCAAGCCTGACTGCAGCACTTGCCATCCCAGAAAGGGTCCGACCCTCTGCTGAAGGGTCCGCGGACGGCTTCAGTGGAGAGGGGCTGCTCCCGGTCCCAATGTTTTTCCTTGTCCCTCTTTTTCTTCTTATGGGGATCAGTCGGGAAGGAGGAGGCACTTTTCAGCTTCTTCAGCTCTTTCTCCATCAAAACCATTTTTTGTTTCAGGAGATGGGCCTCGAGTGACTGTTGGCACCTTTTCCATGTGGCCTGGTTGAACTGAGCACAGCTCTCACACTCCTCAATGTTGTGGTCTGGTCAGAAGCAGAAGAGGCAGAGGGTATGCTGGTCCTTATGCAGTAACTGGACGCCGCAAGAACCGCACTCATTTTACGCAATTCTATAGCAGAAGAGGATGATATACAAAACTATTAGAATAATTTTCAGGCAAGAGAAAAAAATGGATACTCATCCAAGTTAGGCATTTGAACTACTGCGACGAGCTTCAGTCAGTCTGACGTACACAGGCTGACGGTGGGAAAGAACTTAAGGGTGGATGTGGGGACCACCCACTATATAGTGTCACGCTGACGTCAGTCACATGATGGGTGGGCGGTCCGCTGTCAGACACTGCTAGCAAAGGTTTCCGACAGGGGGCGCAGTCCTACAAGTTATTACCTACTGTAAGAGCCCATTCTAAGTAAGTTCAGCCTCCATCCATCCAGGAGGGGAACGACAGTCCTGGGTGGAAGATTTAAATGCTACTTTGATGAGCATTTAAACTAACCAATGGGGGAGGGCAGAAAGATTGAGGGAGGGAGAGATTGGCCCCTCAGGGACTAGTGCAAGAGGAGAGGTTAACCCAAGGAGAAGAAATTCCCCAGAAGTTGATGGAAGCAAAGAGAAGGGCATGGCAGACAAGCCTGGGGAGGAACTTTAGTTGGAAGAGAGAGGAAAGCAGGAAGACAACATAACAGGGGAGGGTCAGGACCAGAGCAAAAGAGGGAGCATGGAAGGAAGCAGGAAGAGAAGTCATGTTAGAAGACGAGAGGGACAGAGAAAAGAGAGCCATGTGTGCCAACACAAGGAGTCTGGGAAACAAAATTCCTGACCTTGTGGCAATCATTGCAGAGGCAGACCTGGATCTGGTGGCTATAATGGAATCATAGTGCATGGACAACCACAGCTGGGAAGTGGCCGTTGCAGCCTATACCATGTTCCAGGACGACAGGTCAGGGAGGAAAGGCGGAGGGACTGTTTTGTATGTGAAGGAAGGTAATAAGGGCCACTGAGCTGCAGGGGCAACAGGGTGACAATGAAGGGCTGGAGGTGTTATGGGTCAGCCTAGAGACAGGGTCAGTGGCTGTTATTCACATGGGGGTGGTGTACAGGCTTCCAACACGGGGGAAGGAATCAGAAGGAGGCCTGGGGGAAGCCATTAGCAAAATGGCCAGCAAGGGGGAAGTTTTGATTATGGAGGATTCTAATCTGCTGGATATAGATTGGGGCATTCTGGCTACAGCTTCATCAAAAGGCAGGGCCACCCTTGACTCCATGCAAGGGGCATTTCTCAGGCAGCTGCAGTGCAGAACCCGATACTTACAGAGACAATATTGCTGACATCACAGTGGGTAGTCCCCTGTGTACAAGTGATCACTGTACTACGTGGTTTGGCATACAGATAAGACAGGGAAAAAACACACACACACAAGTGTTTTCGCTTCAGGAAGGCAGGTTTTAAAGAAATGGTAAACTGCCTCAGAGAGTGCCTTGGGGGGGGGGGTGCTCAACGGAGAAATACTAAGGAGAGTATAGCCCAGGCAATGGCACGATATTTGAAGGAACTGAGCAAGGGAAAGAGGAGGAATGGGCAACTATGGCTTTCAAAGGAGGTAGCAAAGGCAGTGAAGGAGAAGAAAACAGCATTTAGAAAGTACAAGGAGACCCAGAAGGATGACGACATGGAAGTGTATCTGGCAAAACAAAGGGAACCAGGAAAGAGGGTGAGGGCAGCTAAAGCACTAACAGAGGAAAGAGTAGCTAAGGAGGTCAAAAAAGGGGACAAGACCTTCAGGTATGAGGGGGAAAAGAGGAAGCCAAGGGAAGGGATAGTGAGTATCAGGAGGGTGGGTGGGGGTACTGCACAGAGAAAGATCAAGAGAAAGCAGAAATACTAAATTTTTCTGCTCAGTCACCACAGTACAGGGTTGGGGGGAGGACAGACCAGCATGATGCAGTATGCACCAGGCAGAATGGACAGTAGTCACAAGTCCATGCTCAGTGGAGAGGGTCCAGAAGGGATTGGAAGCCTTAAAGGAAAATAAGGCAGCGTGGCTAGATAGGATTCATCCACGGGTCCTAAACGAACAGACTACGGTACTAGCCTCCCCTCTGGCAGTGCTTTTTAGCACCTCAGTGGAGATGAGTGAAGTTCCAGAGGACTGTAAAAGGGCCGATGTGGTCTCTCTGCACAAAAGCAGCAGTAGGGAGGATGCTAGCCACTGCAGGTCAGTCAGTCTCGCATCAGAGGTGGGGAAGCTAATGGAGACACTACTTAAGGATATGCTTGTGGTACACCTAGAGGCACAAGGGCTGCAACACCACCAGCTGTACGGCATCATGGGGGTCATGTCAAACTAATCTCAAAGGTACCTTTTACTGTTTTACCAGGGAGGCGGATCAAGGGCAAGCAGGGGATGTGGCCTATCTGGATTTCAGTTGGGCTTTCAACACTGTGTCACATGGGAGGCTAGTTAAGAAACTAAGGAGCCTGGGGTTGGAGGGGAAGTGACAAGCTGGGTCATCATACTGGTTAAAGGACAGGAGTCAAAGGGTGGTGGCAAATGGTAGCCACTCAGGTAATAGGAGAGTGACTACTGGAGTGCCACAGGGTTCAGTGCTGGGACAATCCTCTTCAATGTCTTCATAAGTGACACTGTGGAGGAGTATGAAGGAAAGGTGTGTCCCTTTGCAGATAACAAAAATCTACAGCAGGGTTGACACTTAGGAAGGGGTGGATAGAATGCAAAGGGATCTAAGGAAACTAGAGGAATGGTCTAGGAGATGGCAGCTGGGTTTCAATGCCAAAAAGTGCAAGCTTATACACTTAGGGCTGTGGAACCCAGGGGGCTGTAGCTAAGACGGGAGAAGTGAAGCTTATGGTCACCAAGCAAGAAAGAGACTTGGGGGTCATCATATCTGATAACCTCAAGGTGGCTGGACAGTGTGACAAAGCAGTGGGAAAGGCTAGCCAAATACTGGGGTACACTGGGAGAGGGATTTCTAGCAGGAAGAGGGCGGTGGTGCTGCCACTGTATCGCCCGCTGGTGAGGCCCCACCTGGAGTACTGTGTCCAATTCTGGAGGCCGTACCTTTGCAAGGACATTGAAAGGGTGGAGGTGCTACAGAGAAGGGCAATCAAAATGGTAAGGGGGTTGCATGAGAAGCCATACAAGGAAAGACTGCAGGAACTCAACATGTACTCCCCAGAAGAGAGGAGATTGAGAGGGGACATGACTGAACCTACAAGTACTGTACCTCAGAGGAGTGAACAAGGTTGTGTGGAGGGTCTATCTCACAGAAAGGAAGGCACTAGAACAAGGGAGCAGGCAATGAAGCTAAAGAGGGAAGGGGACAGGCAATGAAGCTAAAGAGCAGAAGTGAGGAGATATGTATGGAAATACTTCACAGAAAGGATGGTGGATGACTGGATCAGTCTGCCAGAGGAGGTAGTGGGGAAAAGACTGTGGGGAGTTTCAAGCGTGTGTGATAGGCACTAGGGTATATTAAGTAGGGGAACGGAGGGGGACAGAGTGACACCTATGACTAACTAGGGTCAGTAGTGATGGAACAGGTAGGGACAAGGGGCAGACTGGATGGGCTTAAAGGTCCTTTTCTACCAACAAAATCTATGTTGCTAGGCTATGGTGGACCAGGAAGCTTGCCCTTCTGTAAGGGTTTCCTGCTCATGCTTGAGACTGACAGGGGCACTACCTGGTGCTGGGTGGTTCAAGGGGTATCCTGGGAAGAAAACACAAGAGAAAACAAGCATTTGTCAATGCCGAATGTTGGTTTGCTGGCATTGGTAGTGCAGGAGTTAGAGAGATGCATAATAGGAATGGCAGTGAAGTATTGAACTGGCCGTACCCATGCTGAGACTGACGGATGTTGGGGTGTGCTTTTGGTTGTCGGCCACTGCGCTCATGTTTCACCTCACCGTACCCTGCAGACATTGACAGGTGTCGTGAGTGCCTTGGGGTTCGGCCTTATACGCACTTCATTCCATAAGGTTATACCGACGGAGAAAGTGCGTATAGGAGAATGGGTGAACATTGGGGTCGAAGATCCCAAGGCACCCCTCGATGCCTGTCACTGGCTGCAGGGTGGGGGTGGAATGGCGTGAGCATTACGGCAGATGATCCCAAGTCACACTCCCAACGCCTCCCAGCCTCTACAGAGTACAGCGTTATGACTGGAAACCCTAATGCCCAGGCCGTTTGTTGGTATTTGCGCTCCAAATTTTCAAAATGGGATTTTGTGACCCCACCTCATGAACAGTGGCACTATCATTTTGTTACTCAATCCCGAAAGGTTGTTTTGCACACCGACTACGCCATTTGGTGCCACAGGTGTGAAAACATAATGTCTGGTATGATGTGAAAAACGACAGCTATACTGTTCATGAGGTGGTGCGAAAAAATGGCAATGTTGAAAATTTGGAGTGAAAGTATGAAAAATTGGCGAAGTCATGAACGTGCGTAGAAACTGCGCAATGCACGTCTGTAACACAATCATTTTTTGGAATTTTTTCACCAAATTTTCACCATGGGCTTTTTTCAACCTCTCCTCATGAACAATGACATTGTGATTTTGTTAATCTGTCCCAAAAGTTGATTTCCCACAGCGACCGTGCCATTCTGCGCCACAGGAGTAAAAACACGTTTTAGGAAGATTGTGAAAAATGACAGCTATTCATGTTCATAAGGAGGTGTGAGAAAATGGCAATGTTGAAAATCTGGAGAGAAAATATTAAAAACTGGCAAAGTTATGAGCGTGCGTAGAAACTGCGCAATGCAGGCTCGCGACGCAGTCATGTTTTGGAATTTTTTCACTAAATTTGCAACATGGGCTTTTTGGGACCTCCACCCATGAACAATGACACTGTTATTTCGTTAATCGGTCCCGAAAGGTGATTCCATACAGCGACCATGAAATCACCTTTTGGGACAGAGAAACCAAATGACAGTGACATGGTTCATCAGGTGGAGTCCTAAGAACTCCATGTTGAAAATTTGGGGCCAAAATTCCCCAAAATGGCTGATATATCAACCTAAGCCCATGTAGTTGCTCATGTCATTTGCCCCTCTATGCTCATAGCTTGTTTTTTCTGTATCTGTATATATTAGCTTTATTTCTTATTGCCTGTTACCATCTGTATATTATGTACAACTTCCATGTGACTATTTTTTGTATGCTCCATGTCCCCTTTCCCCCAGGATGCATCTGGAATCAAGCGGTACTCCGGTCGGTATGCCTTCCTGGTAAAACTCAAATAAATAAATAAACAAACAATGTTGAAACCCCCACTGCCTCCCATTATAAAGCTTACCGTCATTTCTTCATAGAACCATAGACTTTGACGACAGATAAGGACTGCTTGGCCCACCTAGTCTGCCCATTTCCCTACCTACGGGATAAGCTGCAGATCCTAGTTAACCAACAGCCTATTTCTTCCTACTCCCCCCACAAGAATTGCCTCATGTCTGTCCCATGCATTCTTGAATTCTCCCACAGTTTTAGACCCCACAAGCTCCTCAGGAAGACTGTTCCATGCGTCCACCACCCTCTCTGCGAAAAAACACTTTCCCACATTGCCCCTGAGCCGTCCCCCCTCTATCTTCAAATGGTGTCCCTTTGTTCTTGCACATCTCTTTTTCTGAAAGATGCTACCCTCTTGGACTTTGTTGATTCCACTGAGGTACTTAAAAGCTTCTATCATGTCCCCCCCTCCCTCCTTTCCTCAAAGGTATACATATTAAGCTCCTTTAGTCTCTCCTCATATGGCTTCTCTTGCTTCAGTTCGCAGTTTGGCTTTAAAGAGTGCAGACGTGTCTTGGTTCAGAAGATCACAGCTCCCGACCTCCAGACAGTAAGTATGGGTGGGGGGCGGTAGGAGGTGGGTGCGAGAGGAGGGTGGGATGGGACTAGGGACAACGGTGGACTGTTTTCTGTTTGTAGGGAAAAAGCCCGATAGGTAGGTTTTCTTTCATTTAGAGGTATAAAAAAAAAAAAAAAATAGGCACACTGGGTTGGCTCCTGTGTGCCACAATTCTAAAGGGGATGCTAAACGGGATTGTGCACCCGATGTCAGCAAGATGTATAGGGATGGGGGCGACATTCTACACCAGGAGTGGGCATCCCGGTGTCGGAAAGGGAAACTGTTTAACCAGGAAAGACACACTAAAGGGGGTGCTGACAGGAGGCATGGGCATCCCGATGCGGCTTTTGGAATATGGGCATGTAGAAGCCGTCATGTTACGGTGTGACACATAATGTTGGGGACATGCCGACACAGATTGGGCACCCTGGATGTCGGCTTGGGGACTGTGGTGGAGGCTGGAGCCGCCATATTTATTTAAATGTTTCACCAGGAAAGGCACGTAATGAAGGAGTGTCATCTGCTGCTGCTGCAATGATAAGCCTGTCTCTGACTGCAGTAGCAGATTCATTTCAACTCCAAGGCTCTCTCTAAAACTGCCGTCATTGACAGCATGCTCACTAGTTGGCGGCTGAGGGACGTACCCACTAAAGTATCCCCTGCATTCGCCACAACACTGACACACCTCTGAAATGTGAAACTACCTCAAGATGTTGCTTGCACATGCGCGCAAGCCAACATAAAAATGGCAGTTGGTAGAATGATGATGACAGTACTATTGGGACTCCGCCCCTCCACGGTACTGGGTGAAGGTAAGTAAGGTTTTGGGACTGGGAGGTGGCCTGGCAGATGTGGGTGGGGTTGGTTGTTGCATAAAAATACTCTGAAGTAGCTATCTTCTCTCTTTATGAGATTTATTAAACCAGACAAAATAATTCTATGGGTTGGGATGCATACCATGGCAAGTGCTTAAGGACTGGAACAAACAGACCCCTTTAAAGAAACACAATCCAAAGCTCAGACCAGCAATACACAAAGACACATACAATAGACACAATGTATTTATTAGATCTTCTGTACACTAAAGGCCAAGCATGGCAAACTCAGCATATGACAAAGCGCAAGTCTTAGGTGCCAGTGGGAACTTCAGGTTGGCTGAACAACTTAGCATATGAAAGTCATCTTTAAATATCAAAGATAAAACGCAGTATGGTATTTATCAACTTCATTAGTGTTTAAGGCAAACACAGAGTTGGTTCAGAGAGACTTTTCGGCCATTTCCCGGTATATGTCCTGCTTGAGATGACATGGGCATGGAAAGTGATGGCCCCAGGTAGCTGTACAAAGGCTAATCTGTTAAAATGCACCCTTAATTAGCTCAAAGCAGAAGAAAAGACACCCCCCGTGAAACGAGCAATCTGAAAATAACCCCGAAAGTACTGTAAAAACCGGAAAGAGTTTTCTAAAAATAGATACAAAAATAATTGGCTTTCTTGTGTGAAGGCATTTAATTTTGTCTCTGTAATCGTTCAAGCTAGACGCTACAAGATGGGGAATGTCACAATTTAGAAAACAGCAGTATTTCATAAGCAATCTGCACTGATGTAAAGCCCACATCTATAATTAAACCTGCAGTGGTAACATTGCATAGAACTGTGCTGTTCCACAATAGTGCCCCCCACCCCCCCAAACAGACACCCATTCCAATCTGTTTCCAGGCCTGAGATCATACACATATAAATAAGTATAAACTACAAAGCTGCTCACTCAGGGTAAAACAGAAAAAGGTTACCTACATTTTTTTGGCCTCAAGTACAAAGGTTGCTTTAAGACAGTGGATGTGAGGTTAAAATACAACAACTGCCTAATATGTTACTGAAAGTACTGAATCAACACGAAATGGAAAAACCTGTTAGGACTGTAAGGATAACACTACAAAGAGTAAAAAAAAAAACATGTTCTCAGCACTGCACAGCCTACAGCATGGAGAGAACTACTAGATTTTGTTTCTCAGCAACATATACTGCTGGAAGTTGAAAATTCCTTCCTCTCAGTCTTGTTTACAGATGTTTCATTGTTGGAGCAATGGAACTCATCACAGTTCGGTATTATAATAATCCCTTGTGCAGGTAAATTTGGAAACAAACTCTGAATCTGGATATCCGCTGGTGATCATTGAAAAAGTGAAGTGGTGCGCTCTCCTCCAGGACACTGAGTTGATGCAAGTCTATCCCGGGTGGCATCTCTGCTGTGGTATTCGTTGGTTTTCCATTTTTGTTTCACATGGCCCTGGATGGTAATCGCTGTTTGTACATTCCTGCTAAAGCCTTGGCTGCACTATAGATCATGAGTCTACGAGACATGCCAGTGAACATGACGTGCCAGTCTGTCCTACTCACATGGGGTAAACTTCTTTCCAGTACCTCCCCCACAGTCACTGAAAGGCCTGACCACCGCAGGCTGTAATCTGGCAGGGTCAGATTTTGAGCCTGTAAAATTAACAAGAAAACAAAAAGGAGTTTAAAAAAAAAAAAAGCACACTATACAGAGTGACTTCATGGGATTAAGACACTTTAATCCAAACAGTTCATTCAGTCAATTAGGCTGCATAAATGAGAGTTACAAATTGCAAATGACAGTCTGGAAAAAATGTGTAACACTTAAATATTGCTCCCTCTAGTGGCTGTTAACTGAAAAGTACAGCTGCAGAAAGATTTCACTGTGGGACCGAGTGCAGATGGCCTGATAGGACAGTGGCAATCCTGGTTTGGCCGGCTGACAGTATTATTAGAAAAAAAGGGGCCAAACGCAAGACACCAGAAAAACAACTTGTTACTTTTAATGCAAAGAGGCAGTGAACTTAAATGAATAACTCAAAGTAAGAAAAAAATGAATGACCCTTTGTATAAACCAATAAATATTAGAAAGTCTTAGTTTCGCCTGCCTGAAGAGACAATCTGTAGGAACCTGAGGATCAAAATAATAATTTTTCCCCCAGCTTTGATATATATCTATATATATTCACATGCAGTAGTCCTGACACAGAGGTTTTAGTGCAAGTTTGACATCTTAGCAACGTATTTTTTTTCAAGTCACCCCTTCCCTGTTCAAAGCTGGAATCTGTAAGTTGACTGTTTTAAACTATGCTGTACTGACGTAACGTCTGCACGGTGCCATGGCAGTTGTGTATGGTATGTTGCTTGCTATTTCTGTACTATACAGAATGCTCATTTTAAGCTACTGTTTTGTTCAGTGCACATCCCTTCAAGATCACGTTATGAGTGCCTTACGAATTATTTTTTCGTTACCTGAAGTAATTAGAGTCATTACCTTTGCACTACCTCAGTGCTTTAAGACAGACAGTCTGGACAGACAAAGCAATTAGAAAACTGACCTGCTGTACATATTCTAAAGGCACTGGTGTCGCCTGTGTGAAGGTCTCCAATTGAATACCGTGGCCTGGATCTTCAAGAATCAAACAGCCAATGTCAAACCACCTGCAATAACATTGGAGAAAAAAAGTAATAGCTTTAAAACTGGCAGAGTCAGAGGCTGGACTGTGCACAGCTAGTGGACCCTCTCTATACAGCTGTTCTTGGAAGAGTTTGGGTGTTATACAGAGGTGCTGTTAAACACCAGGGTAACAATAATGGGCTTCAGTGTAACTGGGTACCATGGTAAGGCAACCTTATAACGATGGGATACTGTACCTCTTGTACAATACCGTGGCTAGCATTTATCATAGCAACCTGATCTGTATTAGCCCCATTGCCACTCGCAGGCATGTCCATCCAATCACCTCTTGCAGGGAAAAAGATGCAGAAATGCTGTCAATCTTTATTGACACCTTTTTGAAAGATATACTGTGCAGCAGTTAGACCCCTTCTCTCATATTTGAAATATGGTAGCATCCTTAAGAAGTTCAAGAATTTTGTGTGGAAGGAAGGTTTTCATTAGTTCTCCACAGACGTGATGTTTAGACTACTTGGAGTGAGCACACTGAACAGGCAGTTTGAAGGAAGAGTGGTAAGGGATTTTGTAAAAGGGTGCGAGGAGAGAAGCAATATCCAAATTGTTTGTGCCTCTCTCCAAACCACACACAGATGCTAAAGCTTCAGTCCCACTGCAAAACATCATGGGTATGCAAATGGCGTCTGCAGACATCTATCCAGCATGAAACCAGTCTACTGACTATTGAGTATGTTACCTCTTACTGTGGTGCCAGTTTGGTAGCAATGGAGTTTACTGTGCATTTTTGTGGAATTTATTCTCATTTATTTGACTGCAGATACCTCTTCTAGGTCTGTGGGGCACAGTGGGGACCACCATGGCCCCCTCTTATGTCAACCTTCTCATGGGCCGCTGAGAGGAGGTGGGCCATTACCAAAGAAATTCAATCCCTTTGTTGCTAAATCAGCTACGGTGCTGATACATAGACAACATCTTGTGTGACAGGAACGGCACTAGAACTTAAGCATCCACCTTTGTAGAGCTGTTAAACACACATTGTAGTACTCTATGGTTTACATGTAGCTTTAACAAAACTCAGATGGATTTTCTGCATCATATTCAAAGTTAATTCCAACAAAGAAGTGAAGACAGGAGAAATTACGAGGTGAAGCCAGGAGAAATCCCTTCATACTTACCGCAATTTCCTTTTCTGTTAACTCCAACATTGTCAGTGTGGAAAGTACTTAATAAATACGGGTAATGTGCTCCCCCACTGGGGGTAGTGGTACAGCCCAAAGCTGTGACCTCATCAGCACAGAGCCCTAGTGACATGGATATTAGGAATGCAGCAGTTTCCTCAGTTTACATCTGTCAGTGCAATACCCCAAATAAACATAACTATCAATGTTGACATCTCTAGTTGAGCCCCCATATACACACACATACACCAAAAATCGATTATGAATGGAAAAACACAGGCCTGCCTAATCTGGAATGACAGGATCGCCATACGAGCCATGCCTTGGGTGCTAGGATGCTGTCATAACTGTGAGTGACATATGGCCAACCAGCACACCGAGCACTGTTGAGAGGCAGGTCCCCAGCCCAGCTGATCAGAGCTCTGCATCTCAAGTTGTCCAGTTGAGGCCAACTCCTCAACTGTATGCCAGCCAGACTCATGGTCGGATACCCCCATCTTGTACTAGAGGTCGCGAGCCCAGGTCCAGTCTGGGCTCCCCAGGACTTGTAAACTCTCACCAGCCTTCCTGAAGCAGCAGGAGCTGCTTTTAACAACTCCCTCCTGCAACAGCCAACCAGCGCACCTAGCACTGTTGAGAGGTGGGTCCGCCGCACAGCTGATAAGCCTGACTGTTTAAAACTCCACTTGTTACAACCAAGTTATCGTCAGCTCCCTGTAATTAGTTCTGCTAATTAGGTTTCACTGCCTGCAGCTTGCACACTATCTGTGTGAAGTTCAGGAGGGCGCGCAGCTGTTGTAGAAACTGGTTTAGCCCACTATTTGTACCTGCTTGTTTTAACTGTTTTCAGCCTGCCCTAAGCCACCATTCTGTGTGGTGGAGTTCATGAAGGTGCAACTATTTTACAAACTGGTTTAGCCTACTATTTGAAAATGCGTGTAATACCTGTGTTTAGTCTGTAGTAGACCGTCACACTATCTGAGTGTAGTACACAAGTATTTTTGCTGTCTAGAAGCTGACAGACTGTATAAGAATCTGGTTGTGATACTAGTGTTTAAACTGCCCCAAGCCACCACACTACCTGGGTGGAATACGAGTGTGTTGCTGTCTAGCAGCTGTTAGGCTGTTTAAGAATCTGCATGTGACACTCGTGTTTAACCAACCCTTATCCATCACCCTATTCGGAATGGAGTATGTGGATATGTTGCTGCCTAGAAGCTGTAAAACTGTTTTCAAGAATCAGCTTTTGACACTTGATATTAACCAGCCCTAAGCCACCATGCTACTTGAGCGGAGTACCAGAGTATGCTGCCATACAGAACTTTGCTCAAAACCCTATATAATCATATGTAGAACTTTATTAACTACATGGCCCAGCCCACCAGGAGTACTTCCCAGAATGGCCCCATGAGCCTAAACTGGTTAACACACACTGGTTTCTTAGTGCTTAAGACCCTTAACCTCTGCCCTTCACTGGTCAAATTTGCTACTCAATTGGATTTTATAGCACCTGACCGCTCCCTGTAAGGCAGTAACTACTGAAAATGCATACATCAGTGCTCGTGCTCCTTGGCCTCATCCCAGCTGGACTAGTAAGTGGATCAGCCCAGGGCAACAAAATCACTAATCCGATCCTACACGATAACTGGGTTCACTCATCCACTCGAAGTGCCCCCTCCGACACGCTAAGTTCACAGGTCACATGGCCCTCAACCAACTGCTTGCGCCTGTCCCCACTAACAGCCGTAGAGGTATGCCACAACTTTGCTAGCAGGACTTGCTTAAAGCCCATCACCCCCAAATACAAGCTGTGCAGGATAAAGAAAGCAGGCTTTAGGAGCCGAGTTGGGTCATGCAGGGGCTTCTCGGCACTCCTACTTTTGCTGTCTGGTACCATACATCCCAACCCTGGGCCTATCCTGGGAATGGGTCCCATTCCTCAGAAATCATAAACCTGAGTGGAGAGAGTTCATCCAGACATAGGGTTCGAAATTGGCACCCGCCCGCCAAATGCAGGAAGATTTCACCTCAAGCGGGTAAATCTAGTGCTGCAGAGCGCCCGCCCGTCGCCTTGTGGTAATCGTGCAAAAGCTGACCATTAGCGCGATATGCTGCATGGCACATTACTGCAGTAGCCATTGAATAACATGTATTGCACTACCGCGCTACTGTGGTAATGCACCATGCAGTATATCATGCTGACAGTCAATGATTGCGCGACTACCATTGTATATAGGCAATGAAGTTATAGGCATGCCCACTAGGTGCGGTTTAGCAGAGAGACAAGAGGAATTACAATAGCTGGAGCTGACAGATACAGGATTTTAGAATCAAGACCAGAGGGGCATTTCCTTAGTAGGGTTAAGGGAAAGAAGGGATTTGAGAGCATCAGCAGGGGAGATAGGGGTGAAGGAGAAAGAAGGGGGAAGTGGGCAGTTTGAGAGAGAGAGGATTTGGGGGTTGTGAAGAGGTGGGGGCGAGGTTAGAGAGCAAGGAGGAGGCGAGGAGATGAAGAAGGTATTAAACTCCAAAGGCTACAGAGAGGGGTCAGAGAGAGCGACATTTTCCACTTTGAGAACAGGTGCAGGGGGTTGGAATGGGGGGTGGAGAACAGGTATTGGGCCACCTTCCAGAATATGGATTGGTGGTTGATGCTTTTGTTGAAATTTGCTTTGAAGTAATTGGTCTTAGCTAGTCTAGTTGCCCTTGTGCAGGCATTTCTTAAGAGTCCGGTAAGTTTGGAAGGCAAGTGGAGAGCTCGTGGATTTGAATGGTTTCCATGCCTGATCTCTTGCATGTAGACATGCAATTAGTTCGGCAGATACCTAGAGGAGGTGGGAGCCACGCACTTGGGTCTGTTTTTTGGGAACATAGTGGTTCCAGATAGAGAGGATTTTAGAATGGAAGTAGTGAAGTACAGAGTCAATTGAGGTAGCAAGGTGTATGGGGACCAGTCACAATTGATGGATTAGTTAGTACTGACGATATATGAAGGGATTTGTAGGAACGAAGCATTAGGGTTTCGGTGGGGCTTTAGGATAGTAGATTTTCGGAACCATGAAGACTAGGTGGTGGTCACTAATGGAGTCTGTAAAGGTTCCAGCTGTGATTATCCGATGAGGGTGAGAGGTGAGAGCCCAGCTGAGTAAGGAGTGATTTTGTGATGAGGGGTTTAGACGTGTAGGTTCTCCTATTTGTTGCATCAGATTTAAAGCAGCAACTGACCCACCCAATCACTAAAAATCTTCAGTCTTTCACTGTGCTACTTCCACATCCCTGAAAAGTGAAAATCTGCAGTGGTCACACCTGTCTTCGAGAGTGGCGACTGGTCCATACTGCCAACTAGTGACAGGCTTATCTCAATCCTCTCTCCACTGTCTAAGGTGCTCGAGAAGGCTGTCAGTGACCAACTCACTCTTACCTCGACAAATACGCCATCCAATGTACTCAACAGCATGGTTTCAAGAAATTCCACTGCACTAGCACTGCCACTCGTGAGATATCATGATATCATTGGCCTCTCATGAAGATAAATATGATATCTTCACTCAGGCCATGTCATATCCCCTATATATACACATACATACATACATATATATATATACACACACACACACATATACATATTAGAGTGTTAAGCTAATCAACTTGATCTCCCCCGTCCTTGTTATTTCCCCTTTAATAAATCAGATTTGTTGTTTGCAAGGTATACTGTCTGAACTGGGTGTTTGTGTCCCCCTCTTGTGCATGGGTTGTGGTATTACTGCGTCTTATTTTACAGGGGATCTTTTGCGCCAAGTTGGCCAATCCATTCTGGGGGTAAGTGTAAGTCATCACGGTGGTGTGGGAAGCATTCGTGGGCCACTAGTGGAAGGGAAGGGGCGTTGCAGTGACCCACAGGGCTGTGACCGAGTCATTTTTGACTGTTTCAACCCAGACCTCTGGGTTGAGGCAGCCGCCATTGGATCCAGGCCCCTCAACCTGTTGGTGGCAAAGCAGGCAGGGGTAGTAGCCCTTGGGATAGCGCCCCTGGGGGTTACATTTTGGAGGCACCGCTGGGATTAGTGTCCCCTAGTGGCTGAGTAGACGAAATACTCCAACATGGCCAAATTAAAGGAAAAACTGGAAGGGGATATCACAACTAAAATTAAGTTAGACCCTGTTAAGATGATGGTGCATAAACTGATGGGGTGAGGTGAAGCTGAAGAGTTGAATTCCCAGAAAATTGTATTACTACTGGATGTACCTCTGGGGATAAAGAACGCTGACCTTGTTTCTGCAGCTGAGCGTGTTAAATGTTTAGGCAAGGTAGATGTGAAGGGGCGACTGGCCGACCTACTCGATCAGACCTTGCAGGTGCTGCTTTTATGCAGTATAATTATAGACCTGGAGAGGGTGCCCCCAGTGATTTACCCGGAAGGTGCTCAAAAGGGGTGGAGGGTCATTCATATCCAGAGTGGTTCAGTCACCCCAGGGGGGGTTCCCCAAGACTAATAAATTCAAAGATAAATTGCTTAAACTGTTAGCTGCAGAAGGGGGGGGGGCACTCAGGAATTACTACAGGTGTTAGACCTTTCCAGTGATCTCACCCCCCTAACCGTCCCCAGGTACATCTCCCGGGTCTTCCAAGAGTTCCATCCTGGCTTCACCACCTATAGTTGTTCTCCCCCATACAGCTAGACTCCTATCGGAGATTGAAACTTTTTTCTGGTACTGTGCCTGTGCCCTCGGGAGAAGATGATTTGGAGACTTGGATGAATTATGCTACCCCTTTAGTCCAAGAGTGGCAGTGCTCTGAGGGGGAGAAACGAAAGAGACTGATGGAGAGCCTGAGGGGCCCAGCTTTGGAAGCCATTCGTTTCTTGAGGGCTACTAGCCCCGAAGCCACTGCAGTACAGTACCTTTCTGCCCTAGAAGGGGTGTTTGGGAGTACAGAAACTGGGGAAGACTTGTTGTGGAAGTTCAAGTCAGCTAAACAGTGGAGGAATGAGAAACTGTCAGCATTTATTACCAGAATGGAAAGGGTACTGCAAAAAGCTTATCGAAAGGGGGGGTAACTGCCCCTGCTTTAAATCAGGTTCACCTAGATCATATCTTGAAATCTGCCAGGTTTTCCAGTGTGATATTGTTGAAGCTCAAACTACATGACCGACGGGCTGCCCTCCTGAGTACTGCCAATTGAAGAGAGAGATTCGAGAAGTTGAGACTGATGAAGAGGGGTGGGAACCCTATGTGGGGGTCGTGAATCTATGTCAGACCCCTGAGCCCAGTGAACCAGATGAGACCCACCCCTCGAGGGGATTGAACAAGGGACCTGATGCATTTCCTGTGCCCCCAGAGGCCCAGGGTGGAGTGGGGGTGCATGCTGTTTCCTCTGATCCCCAGGTGGAGAGTGATTTGAAGGCCGAGATTAGAGAGTTACGGGAAATGGTGAGAGAATTGAAACAAACTGCTGCCAACCCCTCCAAATTTGGGGAACCTGAGTTACCTAGAAACAAATGACCTAATCAAGAGGAGCCCTCCAGAACACCCGACGCCTCCCAGCAGGCGAGATATCTCCCTCCCAACAAAGACCCCCGAGATACTAAGTTCTGCTATCATTGTGGGGAGGATGGACACTTTCAGACTGAGTGCCGGTTACCAGCGATCTTAAGGAGGGTTAACAGCAAGCTAGTAGCCTGGCATCGCAAGGCCTATACCAGACCTCAGGGAGGGCTTCCTCGGAAGAGTTTTGTTACCCGGGCCAACGCCCAAGCAACCTCCAAAACCATGCCCCCTGAATGATCCGACGTGGTGGGTCCCTCAATGGAGACCACCGTGACAGTGAATGGAGTACCCACCTGGGCTGTGTTGGACAGTAGTTCCCAAGTGACCATTATGTTTCAGGACTGGTATCCGAAGCACTTGCCTGAAATGCCTCTGCAGCCTTTGGATGGACTACATGTTTGGGGACTGAGTGATAAGGCCTACCCTTATTCTGGGTATATCCGGATCTGGTTATCTTTTCCTACTTCTGTGGCTGGGGTGGCCGAACAAGTGGAGACCTTGGCATTAGTGTGTCCCCCCATTGGACTGTATGATGGGGTGCCCTTGTTAATTGGAACCAATGCTCATATGTTTGGTCGTTTAGCGCAGCTGTGCTCTGAAAAACAGAGGTCCAGGACTGGGTGAGCTCTCAGAATTCCAGCCTTGATTCAGAGAAAGGCCAGCCAGGCGGAACCCGAAGGCCCTCTGGGTATTGTCTGGAAGAAGGATCCAGAGTCTTTGCTGCTAGCCCCAAACGCCCAGTGTGTTCTACAAGGAGAGGTCTAGATTAAAAAGGATGTTAAGAATAAAATACTGATGCTGGATGCACCAGGCGATGGAAAATTGCCAGAGGCGTTGCTGGTTAAACCCAGCATTTTGCCTGCTAGAGCCCATGCTTTTGCCAGAAGAGTAATGGTTCAAGTGCACAATGTATCTGATCGAGAGATTCGAGTGAAGCAAGGTTGCACTCTGGCCACGGTGCACTGTGCGGATACTGCTGTTCTGCCCAGCAACAAGACTTCCAGGAGGAGTGACAGAGTGACTCCTGATCTGTTTGATTTCAGTGACTCCCCACTGCCAGCAGAATGGAAGAAAAGGATTAGTGAAAGGCTCGCTCAGAGGGAGCAGGTGTTTTCCTTGAAGGAGTGGAATGTAGGATGTGTGCAAGGAGCTGAGCACCACATTCGGCTACAGGATGAGCGACCCTTCTGTGAGCGATCTCGGGGCCTGGCCCCTGCTGATATAGATGATGTGAGATGACACCTGCAGGAGATGCTCGCAGCTGGGGTGATACAAGAATCCAGAAACCCCTATGCTTCACCTATTGTAGTAGTGAGGAAGAAGAATGGAGCTGTTCAGATGTGTGTGGATTACCGTACTTTAAACAGGTGAACTATACCAGACCAGTATACCATGCCACGCATCCAGGACGCCTTGGATTGCCTAAATGGTAGCAAATGGTTCTCAGTGTTAGACCTTCGCAGTGGGTACTACCAGATCCCGATGGCTCTGGAGGATCGCGAAAAGACTGCTTTCATTTGCCCACTAGGTTTTTTCGAGTTTATGAGGATGCCTCAGGGGATTTCAGGCACCCCTGCTACTTTCCAGTGCTTGATGGAGCGTGCTGTGGGGGATATGAATGTACTCGAGTGTTTAGTCTACCTGGATGATGTCAGAGTGTTTGGCAGCTCCTTGGAGGAACATGAAAGCAGGTTGTTCAAAGTCCTGGATCGACTGGAAGATTTTGGTCTCAAATTGTCTATAGATAAGTGTCAATTCTTTCAAACATCCATGAAATATGTGGGGCACATAGTATCCACTGAGGGCATATAGACTGACCCCAGTAAAGTGGAAGCTTTGACTACCTGGCCTCAGTCAAATAATTTGAAAGAGCTGCAAAGGTTCCTGGGGTTTTGTGGATATTATAGATGGTTTATCAAATACTATTCTTGAGTGATCCGCCCTCTACTCAACCTTACTCAAGGGTATCCTCCAACCCACAGAAAGTATAAGAAAGGTGCGCCCTCTGAGACAGAAAAAATATTTCCGTCCAAATGATGTGTTTAGAACCCGCTGGACTGCTGACTGTGAGGTAGCTTTCCATGATATTATATACCAACTTACCCATGCCCCCGTGCTGGCCTATGCTGACCCTGCCCGGCCGTACATTCTTCATAATGATGTCAGTCTACAAGGATTGGGGGCTGTGTTATATCAAGAGCACCCAAATGGTCTAAGACCCGTAGCATTTGCCAGCAGGAGCCTCATTCCTTCAGAAAAGAACTATCCAGTGCACAAGCTAGAGTTCTTGGCCTTGAAGTGGGCCATTGTTGATCAATTTCATGACTACTTGTACGGTGCTAAGATATTGGTGAAGACTGATGATAATCCTCTAACCTATATACAGACCTCAACTAAGTTGGATGCCACTGGCCATAGGTGGCTTTCTGCGTTGTCTACCTACGACTATGCTGCTGAATACAGAGCAGGCCTGAACCACATAGATGCTGATGCTCTCTCCCGGAGGCCTGTGTCCCGAGACAACTGGGTCAGGTTGTCAGAACCTGACATTAGAGCACTTTGCCAAAAATTTGACAAGGAGGAACAGGTATCTCCTGATGCTGTGGATTACATGGTGGTTTGTTTGGGGCCCTCTGAGAACTGTATACCTGCAGCTTACTGTCATTTCTCTGCATCAGACACTAGTGCGTTGTCCCAGTTCAATAATGATAGTCTCCGACTGGCCCAGTCCCCGGACCCCATGATAAAAACTACTCTGGAGGCTCTGCACGTGGGGTGGAATGTGTCAAAACTGTGTTCCACTGACTTGAGAACTGCCCTGTTACACAAAGAAGGTCCCAAGTTGAAACTGATTAATAGACTATTATACAGAGAGACAATAGATAAAGAGGGGCGAGTAGACAAACAACAACTGGTGCTGCCCACTGCTTTTAGAGAACTGGTGTTAAGGTCCCTACACAATCACATGGGACACCTCGGCATAGACAGAACCCTTGACTTGGTGAGGTCCCAGTTTTATTGGCCCAAAATGGGTGCTGATGTGGAACAGCATATCAGGACTTGTAGCCGATGTTTACAAAGAAAGACCTTGCCCCAGAGGGTTGCCCCCCTGGTTAACATCACTACTAGTGCCCCCATGGAATTGGTCTGCATTGATTTCCTGAGTCTAGAACCAGATCAGAGAAACATCAGCAATATATTGGTAGTTACTGATCACTTCACCCGGGTATGCACAAGCTTTCCCCACTAAAGACCAGAAAGCAACCACGGTGACTAAAGACCAGAAAGCACCACGGTGGCTAAAGTACTTGCTGAGAATTTCTTTGTCCATTATGGGGCCCCTCAAAGAATCCATTCCGATCAGGGGAGAGATTTTGAGAGCCACTTGATTAAAGAAATGCTATCCTTGTGTGGGGTACGAAAGTCGAGAACTACTCCTTATCATCCCAGGGAGATCCTCATCCTGAAAGGTTTAACCGCACGTTGCTTGACATGTTGGGCACCCTGCAACCTAAAGATAAGCCTAGATGAAGCCAGCAGATTAGCACTCTAGTACACGCTCATAACTGCACCAAAAGTGATGCCACTGGATTTTCCCCCGTATCGACTGATGTTTGGGAGAGAGGTTAGACTGCCAGAAAATGCCTGTTTCAGAGTTTCTCCTGATGGGGTTCAAGCAGCCAATCATCTACATTATGTGCAGAAGCTGAAGGCCCAACTAAACCATGCCTACCAACAAGCCCAGACCATGGCTGCAAAACGAAATTTAGCCAATAAAGAAAGGTATGACAAAAAAGTGAAAGCACTGGAGCTTAGAGAAGGGGATAGAGTGCTATTGAGGAATCTGGGACTGCATGGCAAGCATAAGATTGCTGACAGATGGCATCACCTCCCTCATATTGTTGTAGGAAAGTTGGAAGATTTACCTGTATACAAAGTGCGGCCTGAGAACAACTCAAAAGATGTGAAAACTATAAACAGAAATCATCTGCTGCCAATTGGACAGATCCAGATAGAGGCTGAACCACCAAATGCCCTCCCCTCTGGGCCTGTGACTAGAGCCACTGCCAAGAAAAAACTAAGACCGACTGATTCCCCAGAAATCAAACTAAAGAGGCCTTCTCCACCCCCCTCCGTTGAAGCTGATTGCCAGTCTGTGTCCGAGGACAGCGAGTGTAATCCTGAATATTACCCCTCTTATGAACTGAGTCAGTTGTTTAGGGGCAATCCTCTAATCAACCTTGGGGATGAAGCTGGGCTTCCTGGACTGTATGAGCCCCCAGCTTCGTCTCTGGAGCCAATGCTCCCGGAGGGAGAAGTGAGTGGTATTAAGTCTGAAGATATGAGCTCATTGGAACTGGCTGAACTGTCTGATTTCTCAGACGAAGGAGGTGACGTGGGGGAGGCAACTGGGGATATGCCAGAACAAGAAGAATATTTGGAGTGCCCTGATAGTCCCCCGGCAGTACCAGAAATGTCCTCAGCTGAGTCTGGTGGTATGAGCTCAGAAATAGAGGGTTCTGTCCCCGAAGGTACCATGGACTCTGGGTCCCCTGCCCCTATAGAGGTTTCCCCGGCCATCTCAAGTCAGGCGGAAATGGAGTCTGAGCCTTCAGAAATTTTCCCCGAGACTCCTAGCCGGACTGGCCGAGAAGTACGGCCTGTAGTGAGATTGAGTTACGAGTCCCTGGGCCAGCCTGTGGATCTGCCTTTGAATGTGGTCCATAAAAGGGTGTACGTGTCCCCGAGCTCCTTGCCCAAATTAACCCTGGGGGATGATTCCAGACTGCTAGTATTGCCCTCTGAGTATGGTACCCCTGCCCCATGTTAGCCCGCAAGTAGCTGATAGGGAAGGGCCCCCTCTTTCCAGGTGTCATGGGCAGGAAGCAATGACCTGATTTAAAAAGGAAAAAGGTTGTCTGTATGTGTAATATTGTATAACCAATAGTAAACTGTGTAATGCAGTACTAGTGTATGTAACAAAAGGTTTGATATGCTGTCAGTTTAAACTGTTTTGCCTTAAAGTGATTTAAGGGTAACTACTTGACGCGGACGCCAAGTTCTTTCCAGGCCAGGAAGGGTGTAACCCCCCTACAAATGGGGGTTCCTAGAAGCCTTCCCGGAGCTTGCTTAAGTGCTCCCTGCCTAACTGGCTTTCGGCGTAATGCCATTTAAATGTGGGCGCTGTGAGTGCTTTTAGAGCTTCTGGTACTGTCTCTTTAAGAGCTGCCTGCTTGCAGGCTCTATTAGTTTGCAAGGGGGGGATTGTGGGTTTATTGCTCAAATCCCACTCGAGTTGCCGTTCAAATCGCTACGCTTCTGCAGTCGCTAAGAGAACAGAGGGAGCCTAATTGAAGGATGTAACTGTTTGCTGGGAAGTATGTAGCGTAAAAGTAAAAATGTAGTTTGTTTAACCTGCCTTTATTGCAGCTGGAACTCTGTGCGTCTGGCCCCGCCATTTTGGACCTGAACTACTGAAATGGGCCAACTGGGAAAGGGGGACCTTAAAATAGAGACCGCTTGAGCCAACCAGGACTTGGATTCCCACGGGGAGCCTGCCACCAAGGGGGATATACGGTAGGTGCTTCTGGGAAGCGTAGTTTGGACGCTGGCGCCCTTTTTGCACCAATAGAGGGCGCATGCTGTGACTAGCAGGAAAAAGCAGCCAACCAGAGCCTGTGAGGCCAAGAGAAAACTGCCCTGAACTGTCCTGGATTGGCAGAGTCGTTGGTGATCGTGAAAAGAGAAGGAGCTCTGGCTCCTGAGCCGTGAAAGTCTTTGCGCAGGAAGCGCGTGTGGCAGGCCAACAAGTCAGGCGATAGCATCGCCAGAAGGAGCGGACAAGATCCGTGGAGGAATGCAGGCAGAAGAGGCTGTACGTTTACAGCTACCTACCAGGCTCACCCTGTAGAGGACTGGAGAATCTGCTTCAATCGCGCTCGGTCTGTCAGGACATGTGAAGCTGCGTCGTTTGGCCTGGTTACTGCAGTGAAAGCGACTGGGAGTATAAAGCAGCTGCCTGGTATGGTACCCCTCTGCTCTTCATATAAATGTGTGGAGAAGTGTTTGGATCTCAGGCTAGGTCCTGCAAGTGGTGTGAGAGAGATCTTTCTGCAGGAGTCGTGAGTACTAAATCAGGGTATCTCACTGTCAGATGTTCATTGTGAGGGCAAGATTTGTCTGGCTGCTCTACTGGCTGCACGAACTGAGCCTGCTGGCTCTGCTTAATCAATTTAGGTATCAAACGTCTGTTTTCTGCTTTAGGACCCCAACCAGCTGCACCGAATAGGCTAGCCTTGTACTGCCAGGGTACCCAGAGACAGTGATTTACAGGTTTGGCCTGTGCACAGTGCGATATATATATATATATATATATATAACATACATATATATATATACATATACATATATTAGAGTGTTAAGCTAATCAACTTGATCTCCCCCGTCCTTGTTATTTCCCCTCCAATAAATCAGATTTGTTGTTTGCAAGGTATACTGTCTGAACTGAGTGTTTGTGTCCCCCTCTTGTGCATGGGTTGTGGTATTACTGCGTCTTATTTTACAGGGGATCTTTCGCACCAAGTTGGCCAATCTATTCTGGGGGTAAGTGTAAGTCATCACGGTGGTGTGGGAAGCATTCCTGGGCCACTAGTGGAAGGGAAGGGGGGGTTGCAGTGACCCAGAGGGCTGTGACCAAGTCATTTTCGACTGTTTCAAGCCCGACCTCTGGGTGGAGGCACCCGCCATTGGGTCCAGGCCCCTCTACCTGTTGGTGGCAAAGCAGGCAGGGGTAGTAGCCCTTGCGATAGCGCCCTCTGGGGCTTACATATGCACTACAGGAGATCCCCTACCAGCCAACCTATAGCAGAGGTCAATGCAGGATGTAATCCACCTACCAATTGTCCACTTAGCTGCCAGTCTTCCAGGCGCAGAATCAATGTATCTGACAAATAGCTAGAGAGCCTCACCCCAAACTCCAACTGTGTGCTCTACATAGTAGGAGAGTGCCTTCCGCTGGTCCAGAGTAAGGAGCCTGCAATCGGCCTCCAAAGTTGGGTTGGCAAAATATACCAGAAGGTTCATCATCTGGTTATGGTGCAACTCCGATTCAACCTTCGTGAGGAACTTCAGGTGGGGGGTGAAGGATGACTGTCTCTGTGGAAGAATTAATAAGGAGAGACCACTGAGAGCACCTGGAGCTCCCTAATCCTTCTGATCCATGTGATAGCCACCAAGAAGGCCATCTTCCATGACAGGTGTGACATTTCACACCTGTGCACAAGCTCAAAAGTCTTGTCCATAAGCACAGCCAGCATCAGCAGTAAGTCCCATTGTGGTGGTGGTTCATGTACTGTAGAGGACAGATGATACAGGCCTTTGAAAAAGCCTCTGTTCACCTTTTCCTGGTCCACCACCGACATACCAGCCCATGCCCAGTATGCAGAGATGGCTGCTAGGTGCACCTTGATGGTCGTCGCTCATAGCCCCAGCTGGAAAAGGGACCAGAGGTACTCTAGGATACCAGCCACAGGACAGGCAAGGGGATCAAGATGCTTGTCCTGACACCAAATGGAAAACCTCTTCCATTTAAAGGCATAGCACAAGCGAGTCAACCCTTTTTAGGAGGCCTCCACAACTTCTCAAATTCTCTGAAAGATCCAAGGCCTGGAACTCCAGTCACTCAGGAACCACACTGTGAATGGCAGGCTTGCCAGCACAGCAGTAGTGCTACCGCTTGCGACACTGATGACCCGGGGTCAGAAGTGAACTCGGGAGTCAGAGGGCTGGCTGGGTGAGGAGGATCGAGCGTCCCAAGGACTCCTCTCCTCCTCCAAGGGGGAGGGTGGACATGTCACTGGTGCAGTACTGACCCCTTGCTGAGGCCACGGTCTGACTGCCGGGGCAGTATCTGGCTGGGAGGCGTGCCAGACATCAGGGATATGCGCTGCTTATGTCACTGCACACCACGCCTCCCTGGGGAGAAAACAAGGAAATACCCAGCCTGCAGGATGACGCCTTCCACCTTCACAGGCCCCACACCCACTGACTGGGCTCTTTGGCTGTATCCACGAGTGGTAAACCATAGGGCACTGTGGACTGCTCCAGTAAGTCCCCAAGATGGCAGGGTGACAGGGCTGGATGAGAGGCTGAATGGGGCAGGCTGGCCGCATGGGGAAAAAGCATACTAAATAAAAATAAAAAAGGAACCAGGCTGTAAGGTGCAGGGATTGAAGGTCTGGGTGCAGGACCTTCCCGTGTCGGCAGATCAGCAGGTCCATGTGAAAAGGTAACCACTACACAGGCCCGCTGCTGAGCAGATTTGAGTACCAGAACTGTCATGGCCAGTCAAGAGCTATCAGGATCAGCCATGCCTTGTCCTTCCTGGCTTTGACCACCACCCTGTGGATCAAGGAAAAGGATGAAAGACTAACTCAAGGCCAGGTGTACAGGGCCTCACAAAAGCATTCCCCACCAATGTCCCAGACTGGCCCACCAGTATCCCAGACTGGGGGGGGTGGGCACAATACAGCCTCAGTTTGGCATTCTCCCAGGAGGCAAAGAGGTCCACCAGAGGAGTGCCGACAGGGAGAACAGGGGGTTCACCACTTCCTGATGCAGGGACCAGTCATGCGACGTCTCGCCCACCAGGCTGACAGCATCTGCCAACTGACTGTTAACTCGAGCGACATCCCCAGAAGATCTGCACCCAGGCTGCGCATGACAGTCCAGATGTGGAGGGCCTAACGACACAAGGGAAGGGAGTGCGTGCTGCCCTGCCTGTTCAGGCAGGACATGTTTGTAGTGTCGTCTGTCTGGACTTGCATAACCTGACCTCGGACAAGAGAAGCAAATTCCATCAGAACTAGCTGCACTGCATGGAGCTCCAACAGGCTGATGTGGTGACGGAAATTCCCTGGGCAACTAAAACCCGTGGGCCCTGCAGTCTCCCAGGCATGCTCCCCACCCCACCCCACCAGAAATGCGTCCGTCTTAAGACTGACAGATGGCTCTATGCGGACAAACAGGACTCCTTCCTCCAGATGTTCTGGGATTAGCCACCACTTGATGGCATCCCAAATCAGCGGGGTGACTGTGGCTGGCTGGTCTAAGTGTCCTAGATGCTGAGACCACTGACAGCCCAACTCCCACTGCAGGTCCTGCCTCCACCAGCAGGCCCACCAGACCATGCTGGTGCAGGTGCCATGTACCCCAGCAGCCACAGGATGTCGAGGGCAGGGCACAAGCACCCAACGTAAAGTGATCGGGCAAAGGAGGTAAGATCCAGTGCCAGTCTGCTGGGAGGCAGGCCTTGGCCTGCAGGGAATCTAGCTCTGCCCCGATAAAGTGAATCACCTGCGAGGGGATCGGTTCAGACTTGGCCAGGTTGACCAAGAGGCCCAAGTCTCTGTCGCTCTGGAGGGCTAGATTCCTGAACCACTTCACAGCCTCCTTGGACAGCCCCACTATCAGCCAGTTATCCAACTAACGGTAAACCCTGATGCTCTTGTGCTGCAGGAAGGCTGCCACCACTGCCATACAGTTGGTGAGGACCTTGGGCGCAGACAAGAGGCCGAAGGACATGACCTGAAACTAATAGAGAATCCCTTCTGTGTGGAACTGGAGGTACCACCAGTAGGATGGGCAGACAGGGATGTGGAAGAACATGCCAAGGAGGTCCAGGGAGCAGAATCATATGCCCTCCTCCAGGGATGGTATAATCTTGTTCAGAGTGATCATCCAGAACTTGCACTTCCAAATGAACTGGTTGAGATAGTGTAGATCCAGTATGAGATGCCAGTCCCCCCACCCCCGTCCATTTCAGGACCAGGGAGTACCTGGACACATAACCCTGACTTGCCAGGGTGTCTTTGACATGGGCTACAGCTCCTTTCACAAAAAGCTGAGCAACATCCTCCCAGAGGGCGAACAATGTATCCTGCAACACCCAGGACTCAACTCGGATTGTGGGATTGGTAAGGTGGAAGCGAGTCAAAATCGAGAGGTAGCCTTCTGCCTACCACCTCGAGAACCCACGTGTCCATGGTAATGATGGACTAATGTGGCCAGAAAGGACAGTTACATAAGAACTTACCAAAACAGTAGATCTTCGAGAGGATCTCTTGAAGCAAGCCACACTTATGGCATTATAGCCGCCAGGCACCAGGACCACATAGAAGCTTTTCTAGCTAGCAAACTTTCAGGGGGCCGCCCTCTTCCATGTCACACGCTGACATCACTCTATCCTATAAGAATGGGTGGCCCTCGTGACCTCCTCAGTTCTCCCACCAGAGACAAGAAGCAACTTGTCTCCTGCTGAGGAAGAGCCAAAGGTTCCCACCAATAAACATATAGCAGAAGGTTCTCCGCTAAGAAGAAAGAGAGACAGAAACAGGAAGGGTCATAGAGCCAGGGAAACAGAGGATATGATGGCATGGCCTGCTGCAAGAGATCCTCTCGAAGATCTATTGTTACAGTAAGTTCTTATGTAACTGTACTATCTTCATCAAGGGTATCTCTTGCAGCACGCCACACCTACGGAACAAGTTCCAAGCAGTTCTGACATCAGGAAATGCAGTCTGGGTGGTTGGAAAACAAAAGCCTAAGAAAGTAGAACAGCCAGGCCAAAATTCGCCCTTTGCCTTGAGGCAATGTCCAGACTGTAGTGCTTGGCAAAGGTGTGGACAGTACTCCAGGTGGCATGGAATCGCCATGAACAACCCCAGGAAGTTCCTTACTGTACTTCCTACAACAAAAAGTAATACAGTTGGTCAACCACTTGTACAAACACTCTTTAGAAACAGGAATGCCCTCTTTCCCAGTGGCAAAAGAAACAAACAACTGGGAGGACTTCCTACAGTCCTTTGTACGATGTGTATAGAAACCCAGAATTCCATGCACATCCAAAGTGTGGAGAAATACTTCCCCTGGACTGGCATGCTCTGGGAAATAAACAGGCAGGTGGATGGAGTGATTTAAAGTAAACCCTGACACCACCTTAGGAAGAAACTTAGGGTTAGTATGCAGAGACACACAATCTTTGTGAAGAAACAAATAAGGCTGCTCACACATGAGGGCCTGTAGCTCTGAAATCCTTTGAATGGCAGTAATAGCAACTAAAAATAATGCTTTCCACAACAGAAAGCATAGCTCACATGTTGAGGCCGGCTCAAAGGGAGCCAAAGCAAGTTACTCCAGAACAAAATTCAAGTTCCAAGGTGGGACTGGATTGCGGACAGGAGGCTTCAAGTGAAGAATGCCTCTCAAAAATATATGTGACACCTCCAGTTGTACAACCGTACTGCCTTCAACAGGCACATGGAAGGCAGAAATGGCAGACATATACACTGTAAGAGAGGAGTACTTCAGACCGTAGTATGAAAGGGACAGCAAGTACTCCAGAATCTGATTCACTGGACAAGTGAAGGGGTCCAGATGATGAGAAGCAGTTCACGTGGCAAAGCATTTCCACTTCATGGAGTAAGTGGCTGCCCTGGTGGTAGCCTTCCTAGCTGCCACCAAGACTTCAGTCACCTTGGAGGACACCCCAAATTGCACGTCTTCAGGAGCCAGTCATGAAGATGCAGGGATTTGAGATCCAGAAGGATCAGGGTGTCATGGTCCTGGGCGAGCAAGCCAGTGCACAGGGGCAGGGGCACTGGATGTTCCACTGTCAACTGCTGCAGTAAGGGGAACCAGATCTGACGAGGCTAGAAAGGGGCAATGAGGATCATAGTGGCCGCTTCCATCTGCAGTTTGATCAGAACCCTCTGAAGTAGGGGAAAGGCGTAAAGAAACCTCCCTTTCCAAGAGAGGGACCTCGTGTCTCACTAGAAATCTCCAGGCCATGGAAAGAGTGAGCAAAAAAGCAGCAGTTTTGCATTGAGTGGGGACACAAAAAGGTCCAACTCTGTGCGACCCTACCTGTCAAACAGGTCTGCTAAGATGGAGATCAGCAGTTCCCACTTGTGCATGTTGGACTGTGACTGGCTTAGCCTGTTTGCCAGGATGTTTTGGACACCTGGAACACAGACAGCCAACAGTTCTAGACCATGTTCTAGAGCCCAGTACTAGACTCTCATTGCTTCCTGGCAGAGAGGGTACGAGAGAGTGCCCCCGTTTTTTGTTTTTTTTTAATTTTATTTTTATTTGGTGGATGTGATCACAATTCTAATACAGTCCACTGTTTGTTGGTTTACAATCATTAAAGTTATGACCATACATATATAATCAGTATGTATAATTGCAGCCATGATGACTGATAAAAATTTCTTTTATATAATCTTGACTGTGTTCATTATTTCACAAGTATTCCTAGTCCCTCAATACTATATATTAAATAATCTTTTCCTGTGGCCCCAACTATTATAACAACCATGAAATTTGCCCCCATACGTTTGTTTGGGACTATCATTCCTCTGACAGTTACTTACTCCTAAATACCTCTTCAAGGAGTAAAGTCGGGATCGTGTCTAGAAATATAAAACACCCATGGCCTCCTGTATACCTCACTCACTGGAATTTTTTTTATGTAATTTGGCCATGAGAGATTCCATGTAATAAATATCAGAAACCACCTTCCTCCAATCTTTAACAGAAGGAACCTCTGGTGACATCCATTTTCTTGTCATAGCCTTTTTGGCTGCCAGAATATAAGTAGGTAATAAAGTCTGATACCAAGATGGTCGGTGAGGAGGAAATATTGCTAATAAGATCATCTCAGCAGTTAATCCCCCGTTTGTTTGATGTAGTGAACTACACTGATGTTGTCCGCCTGCACTAGCAGAAGGCCCAGGGATGACTGTGTCTGGAACACCTGTAGGGCATAAAGGACTGCCTGCATCTCCAGGATGTTGATGTGGAGAGAAGACTCCATCCTGGATCATGTCTCTTATGTTTAGTGAGGCCCCAGATGAGCCCCCCACCTCCATCCCAGCCCCGAAGCATCTGGGGTGAGAATTTGCTGAGGGGATGGAATGAGGAAAGGAACCCCTATTAGCAGATTGCTGGATTCCATTCACCAAAGCAGAACCTTTTTGACCAGAGAGGAGACTAGGACCTGCTATTCCAGGTCGCCCATACATTGATCCCATTGGACGCTCACTGTCCACTGGGGTACCCTCATGTGTAGTCTGGCTAGAGGCACTGTGACTACAGCCGCAGCCACCAGGCCCAAGAGCTGGAGGAATGTTCTGGCTGAAACATACCTGCTGTTGTACAGCAGGCAGGCTTGAGCCATTAAGTGGTCTGCCCTGTCCTGTGGCAGGAAGGACATACCTTGAGCCATATACAGGAGGCGCTGACAGAGGGTCAAAACAGACTTGGGCAGATTGACTGTGATGCCCAGCTCCTGAAACCGGTGGGTGGTACATTTTAAAGTCTGCAACAGCTGTTCCTTGGACTGTGCTTTGAGAAGCCAGTTGTCCAGATAGGGAAAGAGACAGAGCCACTCCCTCCTGAGGGCTGCCACAACTACTGCAAAGCATTTGGTAAACATCCGAGGGGCCGAAGACAAGCCAAAAGGTAGGGCCTGAAACTGGAAGTACGCTCCCTGAAAGTGGAACCTGAGGTACTAACGGTGGGAGGCACACACCTTGATATGCAGGTATGCAGCTTTCATATCGAGGGAGCAGATCCAATCACCCTGATGCAGGAGGGGCAGCAGTCCCTGAAGGGTCACCATCCAGAATTTCTTGTACTGAATGAACTTTAGTTCTCGGACGTCTAGGATGGGCCTGAGATCTCCCGTCCATCTGGGGGACTAGGAAGAAGTGAGAGTAGAACCCCCTGCCCTGCTGCATCCCTGGAATGGCTTCTATGGCCGTTTTGTGGAACAAGGTGCGACTCTCCTCCCAGAGCTCGGGAATGCGGTCTGGATGGAGAGAGGACTGAACCAGAGGGTTTTCAGAAGGCCACTCCAGAAGCATGGCTGTTTTCTATAAGCTGCAGGACACAGGCATCTCTGGTAATCTCCCACCACTTGTCCAGGTGCAGGGAGAAGCGACCCCTGACTACCACCTCCTGCACGGTTGGGGGGGGGGTGCTGGGCAAGGAGTCAGGCTGAGGTAATGCCTGCAGCCGAGGCCGCACCACCTCCTCTGGGAGATTTTCCAGTGGTGGAGGTGGGGGTAGGCAGGGCTGTGGCTGCTCTGTGTTTACACTAAGGTTTAGAGTTGGGTTTAGGCCAATGGGCAGCACACTGAAAGGGCACATGCTGACCGCTTCTAGGCTGGTTGTTGTGGTACACGGAATGAGCTGACCGCAAAGTGTGGCCGGAGGCCTTCTGGTTTGACAGTATGTCCTGTACGTCCGCCCCAAACAGTCTGTATCCTCTAAGGGGGCATTTAGGATAGATCATTGGATTCCTGGGCAAAGCCCGATACCAGTAGCCAAGAATGGTGTCGCAGCCGCCAAGCAACTACAGCATCATAGGCACAGCAAAGAAGCTGCTTGCCAATGTCGGCCCCTGACTGACTGACCTCTGGAGCAGCTGTTGCTTCAGGGGGTCCTCAGGGAGGGCTTTTGCTGCCTCCTTGACCTGGGCCAAAAGCTGGTTCTGAAACTGGACCATATGTGCGATATAGTTCAGGATACTTATTGTCAAAGTTCCAGAGGCAAAAGTGTGCTTGCCAATGAGATCCAACCTCCTGGACTCCTTGTCCGGTGGGAGGGAGCTGAGGTGTTTGGGCTTCTTGGTACAGTCGTGGGCAGCATTAATTACCACAGAGTCTGCTTGAGGCTGCTCAGCAAAGAAAGACTTCCCCGTAGAAGCCTGGAATAGCCTATCCACCTTCCAAGGCATGGCAGGCACCAAGCTAGGCTGATGCCAAGCAGCCATGGTAGCATCCGGCAGGCCAAGGTAACTGGACAAACGGCGCTGGATAGGGTCCTGATCTTCGCTATTGAACCCCATGGCCACACAAAGCTGTCTCAGAACAGAGATAAAGAAAGGGTCATGGGGAAGGGGGTCGTGGTATATACTTGGGGGTCTACTCCCCATTGGATGACAACAAAGAGGTATAGTGGGAGGGGTAATCAATCCTTCATCTCCAGCACCTCCCTCGTCCTCCTTGTCAGGAAGGAGGTCCAGGCCATACTCATCATCGTCCCTCAGATCCGGAGGCCGGTGAGAGGGCACCAGACCCCTAGGTGCATGCCGTGGCCTCATTGGGGGCTGGCACCAAAAGCCCTTGCCGACGGGTCCCTAGGGTGGGGTGGAGGCAAGCCAGGCTTCCAAAAATCCCACAGAGAGGAACGCATAGCTTTGAAATCTACCATGACCGGTGTAGGGGCACCTTGCAGAGCCTGCTGAGGGGACATGGGGGCCAGTGCCAGAGCTGGGGCCGGGGAGGGTGACCCAGGCAGCCGAGGCCTGCGGGATGTCTCCTTTGTCTGAGCTGTTGTCAGAGACTGAGTGGACGTCCAAGAAACCGCCCTGGGTGACGCCAGGGCCCTGAGGCTGACGGCTTGGTCGAGGAAATGGCCGGGTTTGGCATAGAGGGAGTAGGGAGAGCCCCTGAAAGCACAGAACCAGCGTCAGAGGATGTCAAACTGGCAGAGCTGCCTGACTGATAGCCTGCAGAAAACAAGGGCTGAAACAGCAGGGGCTGAATCATCAGTGGAGCACTCACGCCCAAGAAACCAACACCTGCCGGAGTGAGACTGGCAGGAGGAGCGGTTATAGGTAGCCCTGTGGGAAGAGAGGGTGTCGAGGCAGAGAGGTCGCTCCTGAACAGAAGGACAGCCTCGCCGGGGCCGATGTGAGAAGCAGAAACCGCAAACGGGTTAGGGACGACAGGGTCTTGGCGTGGTCCTTGTCCCTATGTTTATGCTTCCTGGTGGATTTGTCTCAGGTTTTAGAGGAGATTGAACCTGAAGACAGGGATGGGGAAGCTGAGAAACTCCTGGCTTGTAGCTCTTTCTCCATGAGGACGATCTGCTGCTTGAGTAGGAATTTTTTGAGGGTCTTCTGGCAGCCTGGTTGAAGCTGTGGCAGACTCCTTCCAGACACACTTTTCAGACTCCTAACAGATATAACAGATATGGATAATGAGTTCAGTGTTGCTTTTTGTAATGCTGCTAGCTCATCGAACGAAGTAAATGGTACTAACTATCCCATAAATAATAACCACATTAGCTCTACTTATTTGTCTTTTAAATTTCATACAATATCCATTGAAGAAATTGCCGGTGCCTTAATTCTATGAATTGGAAAACCCGCAATTGTGATGATCTAATTGATCTAAAATTACTAATTTTAGTGAAGGATCTTGTGCTCTATCCTCTAAATTTTCTATTTCATTTTTCTCTAACAACTGGTACGATCCCAATCTTGTGGAAACAAGCTACAGTTATTCCAATTTTTAAATCAAGTGACAGATCACTGGTTAGAAATTATCGACCTATAGTTTATCTTCATTATCCCCCTTGTCCAAGGTCTTGGAAAAATTGTAATGGACCAGCTGAAAGAGCACTTGGACTAACAAAACATAAATTCTCCCTTTCAACATGGGTTTAGATCTGGGTACAGTACGCTTTCTGCCTTGACTGAATTCACTGATTATATGCATTCTGCTTTGGACAAAGGGCATTTGGGTGCAGCACTATTCTTAGACCTCTCCAAGGCTTGTGATACCATAGATCATAGCCTTTTAATCTCTAAACTTCAATCGTAGGTTTTTCTGACACTGTGGTTGCTTGGTTTTCAGATTATTTATCTAACTGAAAACAAAGGGTAGACTTGGGTTCAACTACTTCCTCTTTTCAAAGTGTGAACCAAGGAGTTCCTCAGGGATCAATTCTGGGCCCAGTTCTTTTTAGTTTATTTGTTAATAATTTACTCACAGTGGTTTCAAACACTTTTGCATGCAGACGATATTTGTTTGTATGTGAAAAACCCATGTGTGGCTTCCTTAATCAATCAGAAGGAACATGACTTCTCTCTGGTACAGGTGTGGTTAACTAATACTATAATAAGATAATTTTGAATGTTAGCAACACCAAACTTATGATATTTGGTTCTGCACGAGCCCAAGTTGTAAATGATTCACATTTGGTAATTAAGGATTTAAACTGAACCATAACTGAAAATGTGGATTGTTTTAAATATCTAGGTTTCCTGTTAGACAGTACTTTATCTTATGCTAGCCATACTGATTCCTTAATTTAAAAAATTCACTCAAGATTAGGTCTATTGTACAAAGTGAAGAACTGCCTGACCATTAATTTTAGAAGAATCTTAGCTCAAACAATACTTTTGTCTTTTTTAGATTATGGCATGCCTATCTATACTGCAGCTAACAAAACCACATTAAAACAGGCAGAAACACCTTATAATCAGATTTGCAGATATGTAACTTCTGATCCAGGTTTCACGCATCCTATATTATAAATTAAATTGGTTTTCTTTGGCGTCTAGATGTTCATATTTAAGGCTTCTTGCTTTTTGAAAATTTTATAAAGGTCTTATCCCTTTTCATTTTAAGTTCATCTTGGGTGCCCGGTCGTTGAGTTATGTTACCAGGTCACCTATTAGTGGCAAAATCAAAGCTCTCTTATGCCATACTGCAACATTGTTTTGTATTTAATTCTATTGCTGATTGGAATTTCCTTCCCACTGAACTTCATCAACCTATGTCTATTCTAGGTTTAAGTCTCACTTGAAAAGACATTTCTTAGGATTGTCAAGCTGTCACTGTTTTGTTAGTGTGGTCTGTGTATTTGTATTTTTGTATGTATTTATTTATTTGAGTTGTATTTACTCGATTTGTACCTTTTTGTATTTCTCAGGTCCCCCTTGAAAATGGGCATTTGATGCTCTAGGGTTCTTACCCGATTAACAAATCAAACAAATAAATAAATAGATGTCACAGGCTTGGGTGTCTCGGTTTGGACCTAGGCACTCTTCCTGAAGAGCATAGTTGGAGCTTGGCATAAACAAAGAAAAAGAATCACTTTAAAGTAAAGTAATGCTCAACTAAGGAGAGAAAAACAACTGAAATTCAAAGAAATGGCGATCGACTAAAGCTGGCTGGATCTCCGAGAAGGGCACAGGGGCCACACACTCTTATAGGATAGGGTGGAACAGCATGTGATGTAAGAGTGGGTGGCCTCACTGGAAAACTGTTAGCTAGGAAAGTTTTCATGCAGTCTCGACACCCAGCAGCTATAGTTCCATAGGTGTGGCTTGCTGCAAGACATACCCTCGAAGAAGATGTGGCAAAGCTGACCCCACCATCTGGATGAAGGACTGGACAGGTGGGAAGTAGATAACCCCCCTCTGACCCATCACTGGGCAGCTCTGGAGGGGGCACCAGCCGCTGGGCTGGAGGGGCACCACTTCCCGTACCCCGGCCTTTACTGGACTTCTGACTGGAGAATTTGGCCTTGGGGCTCCAAGCCTGGTTACTACCCCTGCTGGCGCTGCTGCTGCTGTGGCTGAAAGGACCGAAACTGAAAGTCCTTCCTTTCAGGTATCTGGGCCTTTGGGTTCTTCTTTTCAGGTTTCTGGGCCTTTGGGTTCTTCTGGGGTGAAGCCACAGAGTCCAAGGTGGTGTTGGACTTCTCAATCCATGTGAGATGACTATTCACCCCTGGGTTAAAGCAGTCAGTACCCAAAAAAGGGACATCAGCCAGCTTGTGCTGAGTGTCCACCATAAATGTAGAGAGCCTCAGCCAGGCCCTGCAATGCATTACAATGGCCGCTGCCATGGCACGGGCACAGTAGTCACTGTTTAGCCAGCACTTGACCCTGGTCTCTGATCACATTCACTGGCAACTGCTTGTCAGCAGGGAGGTAAGGGAGGCCATTATCTGGCACTCTCAACAGGGAGTGGCCACAGTGGGCCATCATCAGCCAGGAAACCAAGGGAAAACCGGCGCAGACCTTGTTGGCTGCATGGTCAAGCTTCTTCTACTCCTTACTTGGGGAGAGAAGAGAGGCTTGTCCACATCCCCAGTGTTTCCAGATGTCCAGAAAACGGAGTCTGAGACCAGACCCTTTGCCAAGGGTGATCTGAAAATCCGAAGGACAGGAAGCCGGTAAAGAGCGCATACTTATAGACCATATGAGATTAAGGTACTAGTCAGGATGCTGGATGCTGCCAGAGCTCCAGAGCCGGTCCCAAAATGGCCTCAGCGATGAGAAAGAAAACCCCCATGGACTGGTCCCTGTCTAGGATATCTATGGATATTTGGTCCTTGTATGTACAGATTCCAAGGGGACAGACATGGACTCTGACATGAGTTGGTGTGGAGCCCCAAATGATATCGACCCATGATCAGTGGTCAATTCCTTGACCGACTTGCGGTCAAAGGTATGCGTACTTGATGACTGCATGGAGGAACTGAGAGTCATCCGAGGACTCGTCAAAAATTGCCTCAACAGTCTATCATCATGAATCACCCTGGAGTCATACAACTGAGTGATTTTCACAAAGAGCCAGCCTGACAAAGTTGATCGCAGCATGGGAGTCCTTAGTCACGGCACCCCTGAAAGGCTGCGGTTGAGGAAGTTCCACCAGCAGGGGTTGAGAGACAGATGTCATGACAACTGCCATGGGCAGAGCAGTGTGGGCTTGACTGACACCAGCCAGTCTACCACAGGGGTGGTCGTAGAGTCCTATGCTGCCCCATCAAGGCCCACAGATGCCAAACAAGTTCCTTGCAGTGCCACCACATGTGCCGGTGCAGCCTCTCCTCATCCTAGAATGAGGAGGAAGAAGAACGTAAACGGCAAGGCCTCCCAGTCGAACAGGGCCAAGAGTGTGTGTGTGGCCTGTCGACCTTAACTGTTGACACAGGAGCCACATTTGAGAGAAGCCGCTGGGGGTGCAGTACAGATCACGTGCACCGGCTTTGGTGGAAAGACTTCCGGTGCAGGCTGTTTCTGCCTAGAACTAGCTGGAGGCACTGACCAGTTCACATCCTCCTGGGTGTGGACCAAGAAAACTGGGGTCTTGGAGATCAACTCCTCTTCAGTCTCCTCTGACAAATGGTCAACTGGATTGAGGAAAATCTTGACTGCCTGGTTGGCTAGTGTCAAGATCGATAAGTTTGACAGGGGTCAATATGGAGCCAGTGATCTGGCCCTCGATCAATTTTGGCTCGACTGAAGTAGAGTGCTCAGCAAGCTTTAAGTGGTTGAGGGAGTCAAGGAAGTGGAAGGAGTGTGATCTTTCCTGGTACCACGACCAATGGTGGTGCTTTTTGTGCTTCTTACGGTGGTGGGCAGGGCTCTCCCCAAAGGCCTGGAGGATCCAACACATCTCCCAGAATTCACTGATAAAGGACACTCCGATGCTGGCTCCAGCTGGAAGTAGCCCCGAGGACAACAGGTTGCCCTCTGCAGCCTTTGCTGCTGCTTCTTCCATGGCCACAAGTTAAGCCGCAGACCCCGTCAAAGCGGAGGTGGCAATTTAGAATTTCAATTGGCTAGCCGGCCAAGGAGAAGCTGTGCCTTGTGATCCTGCAGGGAGAAAGGAAGCATTATCTGGCACATGCCGCAACCCGCGACATCATGTGCCATCCCCAGGCAGCAGAGGCACATGTTGTGTGTGTCTGTCCGTGACACCTTCTGTCAGCATGTGACATACTGCTTGAAGCTAAGAGCTGGCTTTACTTCTTCATGTTCCATCGTCCATCACTGAGGCTGGAGGAGAACCAAGAAATATAGCAAAGAATCAAGTTTGAAAAAAAAAAACTAATTTTGCCAATCCCGCACTTTGGGCCTTGTGACACATGGAGCTGCAAAGTAGGAGACCAAACTCTTCCAGCAGAAAGGAAGATCTGACATCATGGGGTGGAACCAGAGGATATACCACCCCAGGTGGTGGGAGGAGCTTAAAGACATTCAGATGAATCGGCACTTCTGGTGGAACTGCCATCGTGTGGATAAGTGAACCACATCCACACCCTCAGAATACATTTTACTGACCTAATGTCAAAAATGGCGAGTACATTATATTTGCAAGCTAATGTTATCTGGAGCACGCCTAGTAGAATATACAAACTTCCCCCACCAGGACTGAGATGGTGGTGATAAGGTTGGGGCAATCTATAGACCTAACCAAGGCCTTTGATCTAGTCCATCACTGGACACTGCTTTGAAAACTATTTAATGAAGAAAACCCATAAAGTCAAAACTGAGGGTACAACCTCCGAGGACAGGGCAGTCTCAGTTGGGGTACCGCAAGGCTCTATCCTGGGTTCCCTACTATTTGGTCTCTTTGTTAACCAGCTTCTTGAAGCCTGCCAAACTCCTCCTGTATGAAGACAACGCGGTTGTCTATACTAGATACCATACCAAAGATAGCCTAACTCTTGCCCTGTAATGCAACTCTGAGTCTACTGAAACCTGGTTCTCCAACAGCAGCATAGTACTCACCTACAAAAAAACAAAGATCATGCTGTTCAGCAGCACAGTACTCACCTACAAAAAAACAAAGATCATGCTGTTCAGCAGCACAGTACTCACCTACAAAAAAATAAAGATCATGCTGTTCAGCAGCATAGTACTCACCTAAAAAAAAACAAAGATCATGCTGCTCAGCAGCATAGTACTCACCTACAAAAAAACAAAGATCATGCTGTTCAGCAGCATAGTACTCACCTACAAACAAACAAAGATCATGCTGTTCAGCAGCACAGACAGTAAGAAAAAATTTCCCCCACTTGACATTTTCAGTGTTTTGGTCGCCAAACTTGAACAGGCTGAGGTCTTCAAATACCATGGGCTCCACTTGGATGACACTATCCTGTGTCCCCCACGTGGATAGCCTGGTGACCACTGCCAACAAAATTTTGGGAGCCCTATACAGAAACAGAAATAACCTCACCTCGGAGGCTACACATCTAATTATAGTTAGTTCAGTTTTATCCCTAGTTGATTATGGCCCAATTATTTACTTTGTGACAAATGAGACAGTTATGGAGATAGAATCTTAGACAATAAAGCCTGTAGACTGGTCCTGGGTGTGGATAAACGCACCCACAGTTGTGACCTGTACTCCCTAACAAACTGGCTACCCCTTGCTAGCAGAATCAAACAACAGACCGGCATACTAGGAAAAAGGCTCTTCTGGGACTTCAAAGTTTAAAACCTCCTGAGCTTTGTCAATAACCTGAAGCATGATGACCGATCACAGGCTTTCAAAACCTTTTCTGCAGGACTAGACATGGTCAGTGTTCCTTTTGTGGCAAGGGCAATTAAAAGGCTGATTGTGCTTCCTAGCATGCTCTTTAATATGACTAAGTTGAGTCAGTTTAAAAGCTTACTACGTGCAAATCTAAGAGTAGGCTCACTGTTCTTGTACCAAATGAGTGTGACCCTGCTCCTACGTGTGTACCTGATGATCAGCCTGCTCTCTGGTTATACCCTTGCATTTCTGCATTCTATGTAAACCTTTATTTTGCACTTGCACTCTCTGTTGACCTCTGTAATGACTCACTGTAAGCTGCTCTGCACTTTTTTCCTCCATGTAGCTTTTTGCTCCCCGTTGCTGCCTCCCACCTACTTCGACAACCGGGAGACATAGCATTTTTCTGGATTTTCTCTCACCTATTCCCAGGGCCCCAGAACACAGTCGTACATGCCTCTGGAGGTGGGCATGCATCCTGTAGCTCCGGTAGCCGTCCCCCCCCAACCCGGCCTAACGCCGAGTCTCTTACTGGGCTTGGTGCTACCACCAAGCCTACACTCGGCGGCAGCCAAGAGCCCGGGAAAGTCCAGAACCCTCCCTGGTAGAGGAGAGCTGCCTGTTGGTAGCTCAATCCAACTCCACGCCCTCTCGCCAGCTGACCCACGGCAACCTGAGCTCGCTCCCAAACTCGGGTCGCCAGTGTAGTGCGAGGTGTGGCATCCAGCACCTCAATTCTCAGTGCCACCAGGCTGACTGCTGCGCTGCACTTTTGATATCCACTGTAATGTCTCGCAATTATCTGCCCGTTCTGTCCTGATGCGGAGCAACTGAAAAAAGAGCACCTGTGCTCACAGGTTTAAGGTTTTCCTAGTCATAATAAAACTAAAATAAGAAATAAAAACTTTGTGTAAAAGAATCATTTATGTCAACTCTAATGATTCAGACATATCTGGAATGAGGAGTCAATCCATTATGTGTAATCAAAGAAGTTTTCCACCTATAATTTTAATCAGGTCGGTTTCTAGTCACCCTTAGTCCAGAGCCCCCGGCTAAAGAAGGGCTTCCTATGCCGCACTGTGTGTGGTAGTTTGGTAATACAGACAACTAACACCCAGTAACTGTGCTTTGCATGCCAAATCCTGCTTTGAAGTGAGCTCAAACCAGTGTGTCACTAAAAAAGCTTAGTTCTTCTAAAGCTAGTCCCTGAAAGCCAGTTTAGATTGGATACTGATAGGCTAGAAATGGTTTGATCCTCTGTTGCCTCCCCCATGTTTCACTTCCGTAAATTTTATACCAATTTGTTCTATCGCTCTTATTTTGAATTCCACATGCCTGACTCTAAATACAACAAAATAATTGTTTATATATTGTCCCATCAGTTGCAGTTTAGTAAAACCACAACACCTAGAATTTCTAATTCAGTGTAGTACAGCTGGGAGGTGTGGCCTCCACGTCCTTCAGTGGACACCAGCTATACAATAACAAAGAGCCAGTGCACAACAGACTCACAGTACATCTAGAAGTCTCTTACTTGTCCGGAAGTAGTTCTGCGATGAAGTTCTCTACTGAAACCACAGCTTGCTTCTCATGGATTAACCCCGACCGACGTAAGCTGTCTATCCGCTCCTGGGCACCCTAAATAAAGTGGCAGACAGGAAGTTTAGCATGAACAAGCTTACAGCAAATATATACACACACGCAGATCTCAAAAATGAGGCAAATCCTGCTACCTGAGTGGTTAAAACATGGTCACATGTCATGGACTAATGCAGTCTCTTCAACACAAAACTGAAACCATGAAGTCTTAATTTTTTAAGCAAAACTAAAACTTCCAGAGTTTGTGGATTAAGCTACGAAAACACACATATGTTACAGCATCCCCACATACCTTGTGTTGCTACCCACATCCACCTGATATGTAATGGACTATACTTAGGATAACCATATTAATAAAATAGGCTACAATATAAAGAATAAAGTATGGGTCTGGGTGTGTAACGAGAATTTACACACACCCGAGGGGTTTATGCGTAGCATCAAACCCCAAGGGTGTGTGTAAATTTGAGTTTTCACACACCCAGACCCATATTTTATTTTATATAATTGTTGGGTTTCTCTTTTTCACTTCAGCAATGATATAAAATTAAAAAGGCTGCTGTGCCACCGCAGTCCGATCACGTCATGGCGCGCAGTCAGCTTTCACTTTTATTTTAAACTATTGTGCAAGATTCAGTATCACTTTAATATAAATCATATATTCTAGTTAATAAGGTTGATGGCAAAATTGGTCTTTCAGTGAAAGGTACACCAATCTGCACTGAATGTGTGCACCCGATTTTTTTTAACTTAAGCACAGCAAAACACCCCGGTATCTCATCACCCGCCAAGTTCAATTTAATACTGTTCATAGTAACACGTTGTGTTTTTAGACGTTCAATACAATGTTTTCACAGGATGAATATAAAACAAACTACTCGGGAACTGATTTACCTTAAATGTTAAACTGCCTGCTGAATCCACACACACATATGGTTGAGAAGGAGATGGCGATTGAGGAGCGCGAGAGCGCATGCGAGTGGGAAACTGCGCTGCGTGTTTGCCATTATAGCGCCCTTTATGTAATGGCAATTACGCCACAGTTTCCTATGGAAAAAGAGGAAGCCATTAATTATTATCTTATAATAACTGGTGTGCGCTTTTTCCCCTAGGGAAACCCGGTTGTAATTTTCTGTTATAACCAGCTGGTGATAACGGCAAACACGGGCTGGATTTCCCTCGGACCACACATGTGCCAGTCACTGGTCTTTCTTTACTCTGCGACGTTCCCTGGAGCAATTCCGTATGGCTGCAGACTTCACCGCCTCTTGCAGTTGGCGGTAGTTGATTTTTTTTTTTTTTTTAAAGAAAAGAAGTCTCTTTGTCCACTGACAATTACAACAACAACAAAAAAACAAAACAAAAGGGAACCTTTTCAGATACGCGCCAGGTTTCCCTGTCAGCTCACATGAGCCAGAGGGTCTCCCCACCTCTTCACAGTGTAAGGACATTGCAGCTCCGCAACCGCTGCTCGGCGGTACGTTTAACTATAATAAAAAAAAAATTAAATAAAAAAGAAAACAGAAGTTTTTAAACAACTTCTTTTAGTACATCTCCACTTCCTGCTGCCTCAAACAAGTGGAGCACTATAATTTGGCAGACTGTGAACTGCGCAGAATCCCGACTGGTCCGCTGTTGCCTGAACACCAATCTGTTTGCTTATTTTATTTTGTATTATTGCTGAGGTGAAAAAGCACACGCCAGTAACTATATAAAATAAAATATGGGGTGGTTGTGTAGAACTTGATTTTACACACACCCTCGTTGTGGGATGCATTTCAACTTGGGTTGTGTAAAATCTCATTATACACACCACCCCATACTTTATTCTCTATGTAACACCACTGTCAAGAGCCAGCACATGACTGTATGTCACTTTCTTAGGACCACACACCTAACTCATACTGCATAACTTTTACTGATTTTAATATCATGCTAGTGCCTATTTTATAAGTGGGATAACACTTTTCAAGCTGTGCAGTTCTAGGGAATACATACACTTTTCAGGTAGTTACAAAGGCATTTGGAGTGCCTCATACCGAACAAACACCTATGGTATGCGTACAGTCCCAATTGACCACACCCTTTTGTGGGTTATCTCTTAAATAGGATATGTTTGACCGCTTTTACTAGCAGACGACGACAAAGTGAGAAATTGAGGACATTTCATTAGGGCATCCAGGAATAAGCTTCTTATTCAGGATGAAATATTACCAACAATGCTGGCCAGTAACACGCAGCAGACCAAAGCGTCCTTCCCCGGCAAACACACACACCTGTAAAACCAGAAGTACAGAAACTGTAGGTGAAGCACTTCTGGAAGACAGGGGACGCAGCAATACAATGACTTTCACAAAGAGCTGGGACAAGGGGTAGGGTATTACTCAACTACCAAGGAGGAAAAGTGCTGATGGGGGCCTGGACCACTAGCAGGCTATATCAGGCTACAGATCAAGGGAACCATATGCCCAGCTACCGGGGTGGGGGAGGGGGGAATATCAGAGCAGCACGTCCACTCATTACCAAGTCTATGCCATCCTGGGACTTAATAGTTCATGCTGACCAGTATGATAGTGGACACAAACCTCATTTGCATTTCATAATGTCTGGATCATTCAACGGAATGGTAATAGAGTCACTGAATGAACTTCTCTGCCTCGTGACATCCTTTATGTATAGTGCTATCGGGGTGATTAGCATGATAGGATGACAGTAAACCCCCTGTTTTGTACCACCATCCATGGTCACCGAGAATGGGTTAAGTTGGAATATGTCAGTTACTGTTATAGAGCACTGTGTGGTATGAACTTTGAGTGAGATAGAGGGTCTATTCATGTATGAATAAAGGAAAATTACTTACCATAATTCTTGATCTTCCAGAGTATCTTCTCATAAAGCAACACTCTTTGGTCTTTGAGGGTGGTTACGGTAACAAACTGTGAATGAGCTTGGTACATCCTGGGTTTGATTCCCACAACCTGAGCGTGGATATTGCGAGACTCTAAACAAGTCACTTAACCTCCCCAGTGCTTCCTGGTCACCCCTGAAAACAGGCACTTGTGCCTAGTGGACCTTACCCAGTTACCAAAGAGTAAAAATAAATAAATAAAACAAAGGCGGGGGGAGGGGCAAGGAAAGATGAAAAGCATGAAAGGAGAAGAGAGCTTAGGAAAAAGAAAGGCAAGGAAAGCTGAAAAGAGTGAGAGGAGAAGAGAACTTAAACAGTGAAGTATCCCATGAGTGTAAAACAATATTTATAGGTCCAGGATGTCTGTACCAAAAGTGGAAACAAAGTAAAACACAAGCGTTGCTTATATGTGGAAAAAAAAAGTTCAATGATACTTGAGAAAAAAAGGGTGTTCCTGTTTAGAGGAGCTACCACAAGACAAGCAAGCTCATTTGTAGTAGTAAACTAATACCTATATGTGACAAAGACAGGGGTCAAAACTGATAGCTGAGAAAGAAAAAAAAAAGGAACACCCGGCCCAAGACATACCACCGGTTTGGCTGGTACATCTATTGAAAAAGTACCTCTAGTACAGCAGTACCAGCTGGTTGGGTACAATACCTACCCACATTTGGTGGAAGGGCCAGTGTCAGTTTCAAACCTTACCAAGATGTATGACTGATACTGCAAAACTTAAAGCACCAGTGCCATTTAAAAAAAGCAAACAAATTGAAATATGTAAGATGATCCTGGAAAAACACGATGCTCTGCCATTGATAAGCCACAGCAAGATAAGGGTGTTTGCAGCAGCAATCACATAAAGAGACAGCAAAGGGCAAAACTGAGCACTGACAGTCCATGGGAAACAAGCTTGCCCCTGCAGCTATGAGGAGTATACCTTTATAAGAAAGGTTCTTGTAACAAATTCTATACAAGGATGTGGGTAACTAATTTGCAATGGGGTAGGCATGTGCACATCTGAATGAGAGACATGCTAAACATCCCAATCATGATAGGACTAACTGATTAAGAAAGGACAGCAAATAAACACTTCAGCAGAATATGTGAAGAAACATACACCTCCCAAATTTGATACAAACGGGGGGGTAGTCTAGAGGAAAATTTAGCTTAATATTTTCTGAGCAGACTGGCTACAGACTGACAGTCTTTATGGCACAAATGCTGCCTTGACAGCTAAGGCATCCTTGTTAGAGAAACAAAAAAACAGGGGTACCCTCTGTCCCCCAAAAAACTCCAAGACAGACAAACTAACAAAATAAACCAGCACGGCAAAAAACGTGGTTCAAACATGCAGAGTTTACTTTCACCAAGAGTGGAAGTATAAATGCCCCTTCAGTTTCAGACACTTGCTTTTAATGTGGTAGAAACAAGCTATGCATGAACAGGGGCTGGGTATGCGTGTGAGGTGCATATCTGGCCCGAGGAGCTCTGCACCCATGGACAGGCACATAGGTCTCAGCATTCAGTACTGCTGGCCTCCATAGGGCTCCTGTCTATGGCCTTGACCTCAAGTGCCACAGAGCAGGGGGTGGACTGGAGGACACAAGCGGGCATCCAATCTAGTGCTCATCATGATCCATTAGTGGATCCCCTGCCTTACGTGGAGGAGGGGGACTGAAGGATGGCATAGGTCCTGGAAAGATAAACCTTCAGGCGAGCGCCCGACTGGATGCCCTAGCCTTCTCTGTCTGATTGGAAGGCTGGGACAGCATTGAAAATGTACTTTTTGCCCTGCCACGGCTGGCAGGTGTACATTGTGGGAGACACGCAACAGATACAGCAAGGTGTCTGCAGCTGTATCTTGCACCCACCTCACCCAGCACTCCCGCCTTCGTGAATGGCACAGAGTGCAGGCATGCCCACTGACACTCACCTGGGCCATCTGTGCACACAGCCGCATGACCGGCAGAGGAAGTGCAGAAGAGGCGCACACCCCTTCCGTGAATGTTACCGTTGGGTCTGTGGAATGCTGACGCATGGCATTCTAACTTCAGGTTACCTATGTGCCACAGATACACAGCACATAGGCAATTCCTTTTGCTGTGCACAAGGCTCAATATGCACGAAGAGTGAAGTATAAGCATATCCTAGGGGACCAGAGGCACAGGTGAGTGTTGTTCTATGGAAGACATTCTGGAAGATCAATAGTGTAAGTAATTTTCCTATCTTACTAGAGTCAGTCTTCTCTATAGAACCCCACTTTTTGATAGAGTAACAAGAAGTACTCATGAGAATGAGTGGAAAGTGAGAACCCCAGGTGTAGGAGGAAACTTCTTACAGCATCGCTTCAGAAGGGTCCAACTGGATGTCCTAGTAGGGGAACAACATAGGAACCTAGACTGGTAGAAAATGTGTAGCAACAAGTTTACTGAGAGTGACAGGAAGAAGGTGCACACAGATCAGGTTTCACAAAATACATGACAGAAACTAGAGCACAAAGCCACCTGCGGGCAGAAAAAAAGGTCAACCTCAGACAGCTTTTTTAAGGGTTAGTAAGTGAGCTCATAGGTTCCCTGCCTTAGTGACGATGCACACACAGACCCCAAAAAAATCCTATGTCTGCTCATCCTGTGTGCCATAAAAATGGAAGACCACAAAAAACTAAATGAAATTTACAATATTATTATCCTGCCAGAGTGTGAGGCCCTGGAGATGGAACTTTAAGCTACTTTTAGAATAAGAATGCAGGTTCAAACTACAGTATGCACTGTGGTCATGTGTCCAGTGACCATTAAACTAGCCAATTTCTAATAAAATTTTTAAGACACCATACAAATTTAAAACAGATATCATGTAGCAGTTAAACTGATCACATCCTAACAACTGCTGTGAAACTGCAAAAAGGAACATTCAAGAAGCCCCGAGATAAGAACTGATTCTTGTGTGAACCTTTTTTTAGGTTCTGGAAGGGGAGGCAGGATCAAGGTTTGTAAATCCCACTGATGGATCCCTGAGAAGAAACATCATTACTACTTTGAGTATTTTTTTTCTTCAAACATCAGGAATACATCAATGATGCTTTACAATAGCAGACTATCCAACAATACCTTGGGAGGATTGGTATAGAACCTATTTAGGAAAACAGTTCCACAAGACAACAGTTCCAAAACTGGCATCCCTCCTGGACTGTATGTCCAGGCAATAGTGCTATGTAAAGATGTGCAGTTTTCCAGGTAGCTGCTTTGCAAAAGTCTAGAAGGGGGATGCCCCTTGTAGCTGCCACAGATGCAGAGGTACCCATTGTGGAATGTGCCCAAAGGCCTGGGGGAGGTATTTTACCAGCTTCTTCATAACAAAACTATATGCAGAAGACTATCCAATGAGACACAGTCCTCCTAGCTGTTGGCTTATCTGTCTACCTCTCATCAGGTAACAAAAGCTGTGTCCCCTGGGACCTGACAAGACATCCCTTGACCAGTCCATGAAGTGATCTAGTGCACTGTCTACATCCAGACAGTGCAATTTATTTTCCCTTGTACTGCAGTGTTCAAGGTAAAGCACGGGAAGGGCAATTCATTGGTTCAGGTGGAATTCCAACACTACTTTAGGTAGGAACTTTCTACTGGTCCTAAGCACTACCTTGTCCATGTGGATGATTATGTAGTTTGGATCTGTATAGAGAGCTTGCAGTTTGCTTACCCTCCTGGCAGGTGGCATGGCAGTCAGGAAAACTTTTTTCCATGTGAAATACTTTAAATAGCAGCAGCCATAGGCTCAAAAGGAGCCGCCATCAGCTGGGAAAGACAGACATTTAGGTCCCATGGAGGGACTGGGTCTCTTACAGGTGGATACAGGTGACGGAGGCTCTTTAAGAACCTTTTAAAAACAAGTTATGCCAAGGATTTGTCTTTGCCTGCTGATGTGTAGGCTGACATGGTTGCCAGCTGTACCTTCAGTGTTAAGGGTTTGAGACCAAAGGACTGTAAATGTACCTTCTCTAATAGATTCAAACTAGGGAATTTTAGCTCTTCAAGAACCATGCCCTCTGATGTACTGTTCTGAGCTCTGGGATGGTTTTCTGCCCGAAGACAGAGTTGATAGGTTGTATCTCAGTGGCAAGGTGACTGGAATCCTGCTGGACAGGATCAGAAGCACTGAGTACCAAGCCTGTCAGGCCCAGTCTGGGACTATCATGATCATCCTTGCTGGCTCTCTCCTGAGCCTCACGAGCACTCTCTGTATGAATGGGAATGGTGAGAAGACATACAGGAACCACCCTGTCCAGTCCAGAACAAGGGCACCCTCTGATACTATGCCCCTTGCTGGTGACCTGCAACAAAACTGTGGGAACAGACTGTTCTCCCAAGAGGCACAGAGATCTATCTCTGGAGTAGTAGCAAAAAAAAACAAGTTACTCACCTGTAACAGTATTTCTAGGAGTGCTATGTGGTGTACATCCACACTTCTGGCAGTATCCTTTCCCTTTAAATATCTTGGTGGAAGGTCTTCAAGCTGACTCCTCCCACCCACCCAGGTGGTAACTCCCTCGGTACCACCCTGTGATGTCAAATCTTACCCGCTGGAAGCAAGACTCAGTGTACCACTTGGCAGGGGAGGTCGGGTGGGTTGTGTGGATGTACACCATATACCACTCCTAGAACTACTGTTACAGGTGAGGAACCTCTTTTTCTAGGGACGTGGATATGGTGTACTATCCACACTACTGGTAGACTCCTAGCAGCTCTCCAGGGAGGTAGGGGAAAGGCGCACACCCCCTATTTGGGGAACAGAGACTGGAGAACCGAAGTCTCAGAACCAGCATCCCAGTGTGACTCAAGGTTGATGTGGTAATGGGAAATAGAGGTGTGTGCTGACTTCCAGGTAGCATCCCTGAAGATCTCCTGGATAGGGAGATCCCTGGAAGCAGCCACTGAGGCTCTGGTATGTCTGGTTGAATGAACCCTTAGCCCTACAGGAGGCTCCTTACCAGCCAACTATAGCAGAGGTCAATGGAGGATACAATCCACCTGCCAATCGTTCACTTTGTTGCTGGTCTGCCAGATGCGACTTCAGCGTAGGTGGCAAACAGCTGGCGAACCTCTCTCTAAACTCAAGCTGCGAGCTCCTTATAGTAAGCAAGTGCTCACCTCAGGTCCAGATTAAGGAGCCTGTGCTCAGCCTCCAAGGTCTGGTTGGTGAAGAATACTGGGAGATTCATCGCCTGGTGAAGATGAAACTCCGAGACAACCTTCAGAAGGAAGTTTAGGTTGGGACGAAGGGGAACCTTGTCCCTATGGAAGACCAGGTAAGGAGACTCCACTCAGAGTGCCTGGTGCTCACTGATCCTTTTGGCGGAGGTAATAGCCACCAAGAAAGTGGTCTTCCATGTCAGGTGAGAGATGCCACATCTGTGGATCGATTTGAAAGGCTTGCCCATGAGCTTTGCCAACACCAGCAACAAGTCCCAAGCTGGTGGTGGTTCATGCACTGGAGGAGAAATGTAGTCAAGGCTTTTAAAAAAGCATCAGACCACCTTCTCCTGTGACACTGATGGCATACCAGTCCGCGCCTGGCATGCATAGATGGCTGCCAGATGCACCTTAAGGGTCGTCGACTGAAGGCCCGACTGGGAGAGGGACCAAGGGTAATCAAGAATGCTAGTCACTGGGCATGACAAAGGGCTAAGCCCCTGGCCCTGGCACCAAATGGAGAACCTCTTCCATTTGAAAGCATCTCATTTTCAGGTTGACCTCTTCCAAGAAGCCTCGACCATAGTGAGGACATCGTTGGAGAGACACAAAGCCTGGAACTCTACTCGCTCAGGAACCAGGTTGTCCACTGCAGGGATTGAAGGTCAGGATGGAAAACCTTCCCCTGACAAAATGCAAGCAGGTCCAGGCATAGAGGTAGATGGCAAGGGAGCCTGCAACCGCTGCTGAGGAGACTGAGGTACCAGAACTGGCGGGGTGAATCCTGAGCCACAAGATCATCCGAGCCTTGTCCCTCATGGCTTTGAGCAGCGCTCTGAGGATCAGCGGAAAGGGAGGACAGGAGGCCCAGGGCCTCGAGAAGGCATCCCCCTGCAGCATTCCCCGCTGAGGGGGGTGGGCACAAAAGTGCCTCAGCTTTGCGTTCTCCCTGGAGGCAAACAGATCCACCAGAGGGGTGCCCCACTGGGAGAACAGACTGTGTATTACCTCCAGATGGAGAGACCACTCGTGAACCTGGCTGAGGGCATCTGCCAGCTGACTGAACATGCCGACTACATAGACGGCCAGGAGATCGGCATTCAGGCTGAGCAGGAGGGTCCAGATGCGGAGAGCCCCCCTGCACAGAGGGAGTGTGTTCTGCCCTGTTTGTTGAAGTAGTACATGGCCGTGGTGGTGTCCATCTGGACCTGAACGACTTGACCCCATACATGTGCAGCAAAGGCTGTCAGCGCCAGCTGAACTGCCTGAAGCTCCAGCAGACTGATATGGCATCGGGAGTCCTCGGGGGCCAGAACCTGTGGACTCTGTGTTCCTCCGGGTGGGCACCCCAGACCATCAGGGAGGCATCAGTCATGATGGTGACTGTCTACTCCGGGCAGACAAAAGGGATTCCTTCCTGCAGATGTTCTGGGACCAACCACCACTAGAAGGCATCCCACATCAGCTGGGTCAAAGTCACCGGCTGGTGGAATTGACACTTGCGTTGAGACCATTGATAGGCCAGCTCCCACTGCAGAGAGAGCATTCTTCACAAGGCCCAATGGACCATGCTGGTGCAGGCTGACATGAATCCCAGCAGACACAGGAAATCCAGAGCAGGGCGCAACTGCCCAACCTGAAATCACTGGGCAAATGAGGACAGAATCTCCGCTCAGTCTGATGGGAGTCAAGCTCGGCCCTGACAAAATGCATCATCTGTGTAGGTACAAACTCCGACTTGGCCTCGTTCACCAGAATGCCGAGGGTCAGACAAGTCTGGAGGACCAGGTCCCTGGACTGCTCCATTTCCTCCCTGGAGGGACCCGCTATCAGTCAGTTGTCCAGGCAGAGATACACCTGGATCCCTTGATGTCTCAGGTAGGCTGCCACCTCTGCAATGCACTTGGTGAAGACCCTGGGAGCTGAGAAGAGGCCAAGGGGCATGACCTGGAACTCGTAGCCTCCCTTCCGCTTGGAACCAAAGGAACCGGCGGTGGGAAAGGTAGATGGGAACATGTAAGAATGCATCCTGATGCTCTAGGTAGCAGAACCACATGTTCTGCTCCAAGGCTGGAATTATCTGTGACAGAATGACCATCCTAAAGTTGCGCAACTGAAGAAACTTGTTCAAGTCATGCAGATCTCAGATGGGGCGCCAGCCCCATATCGGTTATGGAACCAGAAAGCATATGGAAACAAACCCTGGGCTTACTGGAGGGTCTGGGAGTTGAGCCACTACCTCCTTCTGGAGGAACAGGGCAAAGTATTCCCAAAGGGTTGATAGCCATGTTGGCGGAAACCGTGTCCTCCAATGGGGTGTGGGCTTGGCATGGAGGCTAAGCCTCAACTCCAGAGACAGACCTTGACCGACCACTTCGAGGACCCACCTGACCGTGGTGACAAATGAACCAGGAGGAAACAAAGTGGCAGAGCTGACCCCTGGACTGGCTGAGGATGCAGCGGGATCTTGACCACCTGGCTTGCAGACAACCAAAGCAACTGATTTTGGTAGAGGCGCAAGCCTGGGCCTGCGCCAGCTAGGGGCTGAGATAAGCCAGCCACAGGGAAGAGGGGCTGAAAGGCTTCTTCTTCTGAAGCTTAGAGCCTTGGGATCCCACTGGGTGGAGGTACCAGTGTCCAGGGTGGCAATGGACTTCTCAGTCCTAGTGAGGTGTCCTTCCACCCTAGACCCGAGCAAGTCGGTGCCGAGGAAGGGGACATCCACCAACTTGTGCTGGGTATCTGCTGTAAAGGTAGAAATCTGCAGCCAAGCCCCGCAGTGCATGGCCACTGTGGTGGCCACTGACTGGGCGCAGGAATCTCTGCTGTCCATGGCTGTCTGGAACTGCTGTTTGGCCACTGCATGGCCCTGGTCCCAGACTTGCTTGACCATGGTCCGCAAGTCAGTAGGGAGCCAAGGAAGCACCTCATTGAGACTGCCCAGTAAAGCATGAGCAAAATGGACAATCAAAAGGCCGAACTCACCCACCCGAAGGCTGAGAGAAGAGGCCGTATAGACTTTTTGGCCATGTGATCCAATTTCTTTTATTCCTTGGGAGGATTATCCATGTCTCCAATGGTGGATAAGGAGGGTCTCTTTAAGCTGGGTGGCAATGATAACACGAGGGGGCACAGTCTTAAGCTACAGGGGGGAGGTTTAGGATGGAGGTCGGAAGCACTTCTTCACAGAGAAAGTTGGTGGACACTTGAAATGCGTTGCCAGAAGAGGTGATCTTGTTGAAGACAGTGGGCAGCTTCAAGAGAGGCTGGGATAGGCATAACAGGAAGGTAAGGATCATAGGTAGGGAGGATTGGAGGAGTTGAGGGGGGGCAGGGTCAGTGACTCGAACTGTTGGCCATGCAATACGGGCAGACTAGAATGACCAAATGGCCTTCTTCTGCTGGCTTATTTTGTATGTTCCCCCTGAAAGGAATGCCTTACCTTGCAAGGCATCCAGCTCTGCTCCTATGAAGTCCAACATCTAAACTGTTTCCATCTAGAATTTCTTCAGATTTAACAGGAATCTCAAATTCTCAACAGAGCTCTTCACCTTTTGGATACAGCACCTTGCCTCTTGTTCTGTTTTCCCTGAGACTAACCAGTCATCTAAGTAGAGAAAAAAAACACACACACACCCCACACCTTGTCTTCCCAGGTGTGCTGCCACCATGACTAGGCACTTTGTGAAGACTCTTAGGGATGCATGGCCGATAGCTGTAAGCCGTGAGACAGAGCCCAATACCATACTCTCATTGCTTCCCTGCACAGTGGGTAAGAATGAACTCCCCCTTATTTATTGATGTAATGCATCACACTGGCATTGTCCGTTTGTATTAACAGAGGACCGAGGTGTAGCTGCTCCTGAAAGACCTGGAGGCTGTACAGGACAGGTCTCATCTCCAAGACATTTATGTGTAACATGGCCTCTTGGTCCATAACCACCCCCGAGTCTGGTAAAGGCCAAGATGAGCTCCCCAGCCAAAGCCTGAGGCTTCTGTAATGAGGATCTGTACATGAGCTGGTACAAGGAATGGAACACCCTTTAACAGCTTTTTTTTGTGATCCATCCACCACAGTAATGCTCTGCGAAGTGGTGATGTGACAAGAACCATTTGGTCCAGCTTGTCTGTCAGCTGATCCCGCTGGACCCTGAGTGTCCACTGGGGAATTCTCACAAGTAAATGGGTCAGCAGCACCGTCACAATAGCCACAGCCACAAGACCCAGGAGATGTAACACTGCACTCGCAGAGACATAGATGCTCCTGTATATCAGCTATGCTTGATCAATCAGGTTTTCTGCTCGGTCCTGTGGCAGGAAAGCATATCCATTCCTTGTGTCCAAGGCTATCCCTGTGTCCAAGGCTATCCCTATGTCTTGCAATCGGGCAAGGAGTCAACACTGACTTTGGCACATTCACTGTGATCCTCAAGTTGAACAACTGACATGTCTGAGACATGGCATGCTATAGAACCTGCTTGGAACTGTCTTTCAACAGCCAGCTGTCCAAACAAGAAAACATACAGGCCCTCCCTGTGAAGGACTGCTGCCACTACTGCCAAGCGTTTGGTAAAGATCCATGGCATACAGGACAAGCCTAAGGGCAATACTCTGAACTGGCAATGTTCCCCCTCCAGCACAAAGAAGAGTTATTTCCTGTGGGCTTTATCTCCTAGCTGCGGCAAGGGAACTACAGCTTGTTGGGATACCATTCGAAACTTCTTGTATTCTATGTAGAAGTTGAGATCCTCGAGATCTAGCACAGGACACGATCTCTTGTCCATTTTGGGACTAGGAAGTATCTGGACTAGAACCCTTTGTTCCACTGTCGTGGCTAGTTCTATAGCACATTTTTCGAGTAAGAATTGCACTTCTTCCTTCAGAAGGGACAGATGTCCAAGAGGATAACAGGAAGGAGGTGGATGATGATCTGGAGGGGTGTCTGTTAGTTCCAGAGCATGCCCACTTGGAAGTTTCTCTAGGACCCACCTGTCTATTGTAATCTCCCTTCATTTTTCCAGATGCAGGGACAATCTGGCTCCCCAACCCCACAACCACCCATGGAGGGGTCTGTGGAAGCAGGGGTGGGTCCATGTATGAGTCAGGTGTAGCTGGTGGGGGCATGGCCGCTAGCACCTGCTTTGGGTGCTTATGTGTGGGCTTGGGGGGGGGGGTCGAGTAGGGACCCAGCTCCCTTAACTTGACCTTGTGGGCAGAAACCACATCCACCTCTAGTGACAGGCTGATGAAAGGATCCCCTCCTATTCCCTCTAGCAGGAGTGGGATACAGAGATTTTACAGACCTCAGAGTGATCTGGGATGTCTGAAGGCCTCTGAGGGCTTCTTCAATGTCACAGCCAAAAAGTTGTGTCCCTATAAAAGGGCATTCAAAATGGCCTGCTGCACATCTGTGGAAAATCCCATTACTCTAAGCCAATAATAAATTCTCATACAAATGCCAGAAGCGTGCAGGCAGAGGCATCAGTGGTATGATAACGCAGAGCACAGCAAATGTTTGCCACCTCAGAACACAATGTTAAAATCTTAACTTATGCTTGGCTAAACCTTTAGGCAAAGCTTGAGCTGCAGTCTTGGCAGCTTTCATGGGCTATTCTGATATAATCGTATTTAATTTATTTAAATTTTGGTATATGGACCAGATAATTTGCAATCCTAAGGCCCAGTGAGGCAGAGGTATAAGTACGTTTGCCCATCACATCCAGCCTCCTACATTATTTATCTGGAGGCAGAGTACTCGTATGTTTAGGTGTCCCACATCTACCATTATGACAATTAGAAGTTCTTGGTGCAGTATTAGGCACAGTTAAGCAATTTAGATCACAAACTGTAGTGAGAAAGAAATAATGTGACCTACTAGGAATTGAACGTAGGCCCCCAGAATACCGTCCCAGTGCTCTAACCACTGAGCTCTAGGCTCACATGGTTGGATGCGACTCTTCCCAGATGCACTTCTTTCTCTGGTATTGCAAATCCTGCAGGTATCCAATCACGTGAGCCTATAGCACAGTGGTTAGAACACTGGGTCCAATTCCCAGTAGGTCACATTATTTCTTTCTCACTACAGTTTGTTATCTAGATCTATTATGCGCAGCCATAAAGACTACAGAGCCAGTTTCTGGCTGGGCAGCATAAGGCTTAGCAGATGGAGCAGGACACTACTTATTAGCCTTTCTAGGAACTGCAGGCAGTTAATCAGGCCTGTACAATGCAGCAAAAGAAGCACCCTCTAATGCAGGATACATAGTTGGAATTATTCTGGAGGACCAGGAATTCCATCAGGTTCTTTGTGGAATCATCTTCTTCCACAGCACAGCCCATGGCAGCTTGCATTTGCTGCATCACGACTTGAAAAGTGAGATCCACAGGAGGAGGCATCTGGGTATACACTACGAGTTCTTGATGCAGGATGAGAGGGTAGAACCAGAGTGAGGCACCACATAGTGTTCTCCCCTCATATTCCTCCTCTACAGCCTCCTCTAAAACCATAAGGTCAGGACTGCATTCCGTCTCACCATCCACGTTTCTGTCAACAACAGGAGCCTCAGAGTGCTCTAGTGACACTGGTGGAGGTTTAGAGGCAGGAATCTGTGATGTGCTGATAGCTGGCATCGATGAGGGTTGAGTGCCTGCAGGCCCTGTTGACGGTAGGGCGTTGATAAGGGTGCAGTGTCTGCAGACCCCGTTGATGGTAAGGCCACCTGTATAGGTAATCCAGGCAGTATGTATCATATAATTTCTGAAAAAGATATCAGTACTGCTTGAGAGTCGATGACATACTGGACAGGGGCCATGACTACTTGTGTCAATGATGGGCCTTGGCCTGATGGTGTTGTACTGACAAGCCAAGCCCTGACATTGGTGTCTCATTGACGATCGAGGGGGGCTGTAATCAACATCACCAGAGCTAGCATTGAAGCTACTGATTTACCTTGTCTTACCGGCGACTGGGACTTGGCTAGCAAAGAAGACCTCTATCTATTCCTATGCTTGTGCTTGAGTCCTGGCAATGAGGGCAATCTCTAAGTCAATCTTTCTTTTTCCCAGTCCTTCGACTTTAGCAGCCATTTTTTGGTAGATGTAGAGGGAGACACAGATGCTGAGCCCTGGATCTTCTCCATGGGAGGTATTTTAAGAAAAAGGAAATTTACTAGAGCTTTCCTGCAGCGCTGCCTTGTAGCCTGATTGAACCTCTAGCAAATCTTACAAGTCCTCACTTTGTGAGACAAGCCCAGACAACAAACATAGACTTTGTGGGTGTCTTCCTTATAGAATTTCTTTGCACTTATAATACTGACATAAATCTTTTGGCAGCACACGAAGACAACAAAATTCACTTAAATGTAAAATAAACTTCAACGACTAGCTGACGACGTTTCCTTCAGCAGGTCTGACGAGGGTGATCGATGGCAGGAACAGAACTGAGGAAAGACGGGGCCACTCATGTCGCTGACACTTGACGTTGTCATGGGTAGTCCCAGGCTAGCAAAAGTTTCTATGTGATCCTAGCGCTGACGCGGGTATAGTTCCAAAGGTGTGGCCTATTGGAAGAGATATCTTCAAGGAAGATCAATTCTTTACCAGAGAAAGGGTCCAGAAGGGTCTGGAAGCCCTAAAGGTTGCTAAAGCCCCAGGACTGGATGGGATGCACCCAAATGTGATCAGGAAATTGACTGCTGAAGTGTCTGCAACCCCAGTAGGGCTACTCAATAGCTCAGTTCAGACAGAGGTAGTTCCAAAAGACTGGAGGGTAGCAGACGTAGTGCTGCTATATGGGGGGGGGCATAAGCAACTAGGGAATTATAGACCTGTCAGCCTTGCCTCTGTAGTAGATAAACTGATGGAGTCATTGATCAAAGGGGAGCTTGTGGACTACCTAGAAACCAATGGTCTACAGGACAGTAAATAGCATGGGTTTGTGGCAGGGAGGTCTTGTCAGACCAACCTGGCAGTTTTCTTTGACTGGGAAACAAAGGTAGTAGGTAACGGCCACGATGTGGACTTGCTCTACTTTGACTTCAGCAAGGCTTCTCAGTCGGTACCATACAGAAGACTGATGAAGAAACTGGAGTACCTCGGCGTGGCTGGGGATATAATTAGATAGTAAAGAAACTGTCTGAAGTAGAGACTGAAGAGGATGATTGTAAATGGGATCAAATCATAAGGGAGGGAGGTTACGTGTGGAGTGCTGCAGGGATCAGTCCTGGACTCTGTCCTCTTCAATATGCTCATCTGTGACACTGGAGAAGGCATCTAGTGCAAGCTGTGTCTCTTTGCAGATGGCACAAAGCTCCGTGGAAGGGTAGACAGCGACAAAGGGATAAGAGAGATGCAGTGGGATCTACAAAGGCTAGAGAGGTGGTCTAAGGTTTGGCAGTTGAAATTCAATGCCAAAAAATGCAAGGTTATGCACATGGGGGGGGGGGGAGAATCATGGACAGAGGACTGGATGGGAAGGGTTAAACTGAGCACTGCGGCAGAGGAAAGAGACCTGGAAGTCATCATCAGTGAGGCCCTGAGAGTCAAGGCCTATAGTAAGGCTAATAGGATACTGGGTGTATTGGAAGGGGTATTGATAGCAGGAAAAAGGAGGTACTACTACCTCTGTTCAGGTCACTGATGAGGCCACATCTGGAAAATCGTGCTCAGTTCTGGAGTCCTCACCTGAGGAAGGACAGGCTGGAGACGGTGCAACACAGGGTGACCAAGAGGATTCAGCACCAGCAGGGTAGATCTTATGAAGATCGTCTGAAGGCACTGAACATGTACTCAATGGCGATCAGATGAGAGAGGGGGGGATATGATAGAGACCTTCAAATTCCTGAAGAGAATAAACAAGGGGAACTGCGGGGAACTATTCAGCAGGAGTACAGAGTCAAGAACCAGAGGTCACGAATCAAAACAGGTGAGGGGAAGGTTTAACAGGGATGTGAGGAAGTTCTATTTTATGGAAAGGATAGTAGAGCCATGGAACAATCTGCCAGTGGAGGTGGTGTGCGCCAACACCATAAATGATTTCAAGCATGGTTGGGACACAGTGAAGGGGTTTGGTGGTTGCTCAAGTCGGCAGCAGTATGGAGGGGAGCGGAGGTTTCGACCGGGAGGAATAAAACCCTGTACAGTCAATAGGTCCCGGGACAGACAGGGAACTCTGGGAAGACTGCATGGACCTTTGGTCTTTACCTGCAGTCATTGTCTATGTTTCTATGTTGTTACCAAGAACATCTGTATGAAAACAGGATCTCTATCCTATCCATGAAGGCTGCTGGTCTATGCCTGACTTCACAGTTCTGTTTATGACATTTCAATCTGTTGCTGCGGAGATAATTATGATGTCAGAAACGGAAGATTCCACTGTCTCCACTGTAAGGCTGCTCCATAGGTTCATTCTTCTCTGGGAGAAATGCTTCCTAATGTTATCCCATAATTTACCACCTCTTGAGCTTTAGAGAACATTCCAATGTCTACTATCATAAGCATAAAGTGGATCAAAGTGAATATTTTTTCCCCCATATTCTTTTATCTCCGAAGGCCCCTGATCAGAACCTCCTTCACTCTCCACTAGTGCCACCTACTCATTCACAAGAGCACCTCCTGGCCAGCTGTTTCAGGACCCCGGGGACCAGCAACACATCACTGTGTTGCCCCGGTTGATCCCCCCAGATGGGGTTCTGCCATATGTACACAGCTGCTTCCTTCATGCAATACAACTACCCATGGCAGAAGTCTCCTGGGACTTACCGTAACAGTAGATCTTCGACAGAAGCTCTTGCAGAAGGTACCACAATTAGGACTGATGCCACCTGGCGGTGGTTCTCAGCATTTTTTTTTCCATCCAGCAATACCGACGTGGGAACGTCCCCGCTGATGTCGGATCCACCCCTGGTGTCACCCTATATAATGGAGGAGTTCCCCACGTGCTCCAGTTCTTGCATGCTCCCCGTCAGACAGAGAGATGGTAACAGGCAATAGTCAGAAGTATGAGATGATTTCCTCACAAGGCGGGAAGGCCAACCTGAAAGAAACTGATCCCTGGGGGAATGAGAGCGGGAAATATATCTGCTGCAAGAGCTTCTCTTGAAGATCTACTGTTACAGTAAGTTCTTACGTAACTGTACTATCTTACTTCTAAAGGAAGCTCTTGCAGCAGGTACCACAATTACGACAGATTCCAAAGCAGTATAAACCTATAACAACCCCTAGGAGGGGGAACAATAAGGAAAGGAACAGCAGGAAGGGGAAAGGCACCTCAGGAAACCAGGCTTTGCAGAACTGAAAGGCCAAACCCTGCTCTCCGTCTGGAAATGATGTCAAGGCTGTAATGCCTGACAAAGGTATGACCAGAACTCCAGGTAGCGGCAGCACAAATATCAGCTGCTGGTACCCACTTCAGAGCCGCGAAGGAAGCAGTGACAGCTCTGGTATAGTAAGCTCTAATCGGCCCCGGGGTAGACCTGTTGTGCTTCTCATAGCAAAAGGTAATGCAATGCACCAACCAGCGTGAAAGCGTCTGTTTGGTGACCGGGCGACCTAAGGACAGTTGAGCAAAGGATACAAAAAGTTGATCAGATTTCCTGTCCCCTTTTGTCCTGGCTAGATAACATCAGAGAGCCCTGTGGACATCCAAGGAATGAAGCAGGGCCTCCCCCGTTAGAATGCTCCAGATAATATACCGGGAGCTGAACGGATTGGTTCAGAGTGAGCTCGGAAACTACCTTCGGTAAAAACTTCAGGTTAGTGCAAAGATCAACCCTATCCTTGTGAAAAACAAGGTAAGGTTCTTTACACATGAGGGCCTGAAGGTCTGAAATGCGCCTCACCGAAGTAATAGCTACCAACAGCAAAGTCTTCCAGGATAGAAGACTGAGCTAAGTCTCCATGGCCGGTTCAAAGGGAGGAAGAGTAAGCTTCTCCAGGACGAAAAGGAGATCCCGGGGGGGACAGGATCCCTGATGGGAGGTCTGATAAGAAGAATACCATGTAAAAAGGCCTTGGAAACCTCCATCTGAGCCACCGTCTTATCCGATACAGGCAAATGATAAGCAGAGATGGCGGCCAGGTGCACTTTGATGGAGGAATAGCTGAGACCTGTTTCTAAGAGAGAACGCAGGTATTACAGAACTGAATTAACTAGACAGACCAGCTGGTCTACCCTCGTGGCTGTGGCCCATATACAGAAATGTTTCCACTTCATAGCATAAGTGGCCCTGGTGGCAGGCTTGCGTGCCTCAACCAGAACTTGCACTACCTGATCGAACACACCGAATCTGACTTTAGCTAGGTTCTGAGGAGCCAGACATGTAGGTGAAGAGAATGCAGATTCAGGTGTATCAGGGACTCACTGTCCTCCGACAGGAGGTGAGAGGATAGTGGAAGAGGCAGCAGAGGCTCTGCCGCTAAACGCTGAAGTAAGGGAAACCAAATATGAAGAGGCCACAGCGGAACAATCGGAATGAGGATGGAGGGTTTGGATTGCGCTTTGCGGAGAATCTTCTGTAACAGCGGGAAATGAGAAAACGCATAGAGAAACCTCCCTTTCCAGCAGACGGACAACACGTCTTGCCAAAAAGCTCCAGGCTCTGGACCTAGCGAGCAAAAATTCGGCAGTTTTGCGCTGAACCGTAACGCAAAGAAATCCAAGTCTGGTGTCCCCCACTGACAGAAGATGTGATCTGCGATCTCTTGAAGCAGCTTCCATTCGTGAGCTTGCGACTTTGTCCTGATGAGCGTATCGGCCAGTACGTTTTGCTCCCCTGGAACGTGTACCACAGTCAACAAGAGCTGGTGCTCCAGAGCACAGTCCCACACTCGCATGGCTTCCCCGCAGAGGGGGTTAGAGTGTGTGCCACCCGGCTTGTTGATGTAGAACATTACCAAAGTGTTGTCTGTCTGTACCAAGAGGTGGCCTGGCACTAGGACCGAGACCAGGGCTTGGAGGGCACAAAGAACCGCTCTCAGCTCCAGAATGTTGAAATGTAGATTTTCCTCTACTGGGGACCAAGAGTCTTGAGCGCAATATGTCCCCAGATGAGCGCCCCATCCCGCGGACGACGTGTCCGTAGTCAGAATCTGGGATGGTGCCCCCATGTGGAAGGGGATGCCCATCAGCAAATCTTTGGACGACATCCACCAGCGTAATTCCCGGTGGACTGACTCCAAGATCCGGATTGAGGCGTCCAAGCTGTCTAATGTTTGATCCCACTGGACCCTTAAGGACCACTGGATGGTTCTCATGCGTAGGTGCGCTAGAGGGACCAAAGCTATGGCAGCGGCCATATGCCCTAACAGCCTGAGAAGGAGTCTTGCAGGGACTCTTGAGGCTGAAGAGATCTGAGATGCCAAGACCTGAATGCGACCCGCTCTGTCGGTGGGAAGAAACACCCTCCCGAGAGTGGAATCCAGAAGAGCTCCGATGAATTGGAGGTTCTGGTCTGGGAGCAGATGAGATTTGTCCCTGCTGATGGTGATCCCCAGGTGCTGAAACAGCAAGATGGAATCCCAGATAGTTTCCAACAGGCGAGACCTGGAGGGAGCCAGGAGGAGCCAATAGTCCAGATAAGGGAACACAAAGTGGCCCCGTCTCCGTAGTGCCACAGCGACTACTGCCAGGCACTTGGTGAAGACTCCAGCGGCTGAAGAGAGACCAAAGGGAAGGACTTGAAACTGATAGTCCTTGTCTTCAAACCTGAACCTGAGAAATCTTTGATGGTTCCTGGTAATAGGGATATGCAGGTAAACGTCCTGCATGTCCAGGGATGCCAACCAGTTGCCTGCCGAAATGAGCGGCAGGAGAGTGGGGAGGGAGACCATCCTGAATCTCCTGTAGGAGACCCACTGATTCAGATCGCTGAGGTCCAGAATGGGTCTGAGATCTCCCGACTTTTTCGGAACTAGGAAGAAGTGGGAGAAGAACCCCCTCTCTCTCTCTCTTTCAGCTGGGAAAACCGTCTCAATGGCCTTTTCGTCCAAAGAGGATAAAATCTCCCTTCTGACCAAAGTTCAGTGTTCCCTTGGATAACGGGATGGGGGAGGTGGTATGTCCGGCAGAATAGAGATGAACTCTATGTAGTGCCCAAACTTCACGAGATCGAGTACCCACTGGTCGGTGGTCACTTGACCCCACGCATCCGCATAAAGGGAAAAGCGGCCTCTGACTGGCTCCCCTGACTGAACGTCTAGTGAAGGAGGGTAGTCTGGATGGTCAGATGGTGGGAGGGGGAGGGAAGGCGGCAGTGGCTGTCTCGGCCTGTCTAGAGGAGGAGGCAGAAGATCCTCTGGCTCCGCCCCATGACTGAAGCCACCTCACTGTGAGTGCTGTTGGAAGCAAGGCTGCTGAGGCTGATGTCCCCCACGGCCACGAAAACGAGGCTTACGAGCTTGCCCCTGTTTCAGGCGGTACATCGACTGGACAGTTCGGATTGCCTTGTCGAAGTCCTGCAGCCTGGTGATGATCCTCTCCGTGTCTTCGCCAAAGAGCATGGAGCCCTTGAAGGGAGTATCCAGTACGTTTCTTTATACATTTGGATTGAACCCAGAAGCCAAGCATGGCATTGGAGGCAAATGCCAGTGGTGGCCACCCTTGAAGAGGTGTCCGCAGAGTCATAGGCTGACCTCAGAATGTGAGTACCCACGTCTAAGCCGGTCTGAAGTAATCTGGTAAGCTCTGCCCGCTGAGGGCAATCAGGCATACTCTGCACTATGTCCAACCCCTGTTCCCAAAGGGCATTCTAGAATTGGACCATGTGTGCCAGGAAGTTTAGACTCCTGATATTGCAAATGGCAGCAGAGTACACCTAGTGGCCCACAGAATCCAGCTGCTTTGATTCTCTATTAGGCGGCTGGGTGCTCAGGTGCTTGGGCCTCGGCGAATGGTCGTGAGCTGCCGAAATCACCACCGAGTCCACTGCGGGCGGTTCGGCCAGAAAACGATGGTCTGTAGGTGCCTGGTAAAGCCGATGAGCCTTTTTGTGGAACAGCAAAGGAGAAGTGAGGGCGCTTCCAGGTCACGTGGGTGACATCCTCAAAGGTGTCGACCATGGGAGGGATGACCACTGGCTTAGGGTCTTTTTGGCGGAGGTAATTAGCCAACCGCAGTTGCTCGGGTCCAGGGCCTCAGTGTCCCAGCCCATGTTGACCTGGATGTGCTTCATCACCTCCATGAAGCTAGGGTCATCTGGAGGGGATTTGGGATATCACTCCGTGTCCCCCAGGTCTGCCTCTATGTCGGAGTCTGCACGTGAGGTGTCAGAGTCCACATAAGAGTCTAGTGTGGAAGAGGAAGGGGATCTGTGCAACTTCCTCTTGCGCCTCCTGTCCAGAGAAGAAGAGCGGGAGAAAGTACTGGATCTGGTCCTCCTTGATTTCTTCTTGTGCTTCTTGGGTGCCGGTTCCTCCTCTGCTCCAATGTCTAATGGTTCCAGAGTATTAGGTACTGGAACCGGAAGGAGCGTGGGAGTAGGCGCCCCTGCTGGTAGGTCCCTCTTCACGGTGTCCCATCAGTGGGAGAAAAGCTCCCTGATCTGTGATAAATTCAGTTTGGGTGAACCATGCACAGGGGGTGGAGGAGCACCCGAGCCTGAGCCGGCATCGGTCCTGTCATCAGGGGGTACCAATGTTGGGTCCGCACCCTTATCCACTGGTGTAGGCTTAGGGGCGCGGGAGGGCGGCGCGCGGGCGTCAGCGCCCGTCGTCAGGCTCCGACATCAGACGGGCCGGCGACCGAGGTGAAGGGGTGCCAGAACTGATGTCAGGAGGTGCCAGGGTAGTCAGGGGGCGGCAAGACAGTGACCGGCGGTGGTGTGACCTTCGCTGGGTCAGTGGCCGGTGGGGCTGCGGGCAGATGACGGTCCGGCGTCCGCTTATCTTTGGAGGCCGACGGACGTCCTTCAGAGGCGTGAGCCTTAGGGTGGTTGGCCTTATGAGAGGCGGACTTCTTGACCGAGCACCAGTCAGTCACCGGAAGCGGGCGTCGGTCAGAGTCACCCAATTTCAGCAGCAAGGAAGAAGCCCTGCTGCCAGAAGACCTGAAGGCCTTGCTCGACTCCCGTGAGTCAGCCTTCGAGGAAGTGGCCAAGCAGGAGGAGGCCTTACGTGCGCCCGGCGAGAAAACCTTCATGGCGGGCAGCTGTACCCTCAAGGGTTGAAGGGTAGCTCCAGAAGACTTGGTCGCAGAAGACCTGGAAGATGGTTTAAGGGCCAAGAGGTGGGAGTCCTGCCCCGAAGACCTGGGCCTAGAGTGAGACCTTCCTCTGTCTTTGTGTTCCTGGTGTTTGTGTGGCATGTGGGCGGGAGGGTGGTCAGATTCCCCCAAGGAAGAGGCCCGTTCCATGGCGGCCAATTTGGACACTGCTAGGCAGGCGGAAAGGAACTTCTGAAGCCTGATCCTAGTGCGGGAGTTGAAGGCCTGACAATGGGGGCAGGCGTCGTGGTCGGGCCCAAGACAGAAGAGGCACGCCGAATGACCGTCTTTGGTGGTTATCTGTCACCCACAAGCGTACTTGTTGACGTTTGAAGTCGATGACATAGATGCAGCGAAAAAACTTGGTTGAGCGTTGGAGAAGGAAGCGATAGGTACTACGAAATGGTAGCCGAGGCGAACTATCCCTGACTGTACAGCGGGAAAGAACTGGAGCGCATGGGGAACTCATTCTTAAATAGGGTGACGCTGGGGGTGGAGCCAACATCAGCGGGGGCATTCCCACATCGGTACTGCTGGATGGAAAAAAATGCAGAGAACCGCTGCCAGGTGGCGTCAGTCCTAATTGTGGTACCTGCTGCAAGAGCTTCCTCTTGAAGTAAGATGATATGTTACCTGGCCACTCAGTGGCCATTCCCCCCCCCTTACAGTTCCCTTCCTCTTAACAGCATGCTTGCATCATAAGGTGTAAACACACCTGGGGCAGCAACACACACTCTCCCCACCCAGTGCAGTCTGCAAGCTCTCAACTGCAAAGTGGCAGTAGAAGCAGTGAGTTGCGATACCCTTCCTCCGTGGAGGAGAGCGCCCTGTGGGATGCTCAGTCCCCCTCTCCCGGCTGGCCCTCTGATGATCCTGGCACAGGGCAAGAAACCAGAGTTGCCAGTTCTGCACAGAAAGGACAGCTCAAGTGATTGAATTATTTTATAGATATATGGCAAACGCATCCCGAGAGCACTCTTTACTGAACTTAAAGAATACTTTAACAGGGCAGGGAGGAGGAATGGTCACCAGAGACCAGTTAGGATCTGTGGAGACAAACTAGGCAGGGACCATCTGGGCAGAACAGGTGGGCCAAGCAGTCCTTTTCTGCTGACCAATTCTAGGTTTCTGTGATGTTATGGAGTTTTTGGATCTCCTTTAATTTCATGGGAAACAACCAAAACAATCTACAGTGGTCAATATAATTTTTTATATAATTTTTAAAAAAGTGACTGTACATAATTTTTATTCTAATCAGAGAGGACATCCTTGCATGCTGAAAACCTAATCTTTGTTGTAACAACAATCCATTTTAAAATGTCCAACGTCACAGAGAAAACTTTGGCAAAGCATGATTTTAGACACATTTCAAATTGTCTCTGCATTTAGCAGCCATTTTTTCCATACATTTGCAGATTAATATAAAACAGGCCGCTGTCTCATCAGAGTTTGTATGCCCAGCTGCTTGCCTGCACTGGATACTTCATAATTTTCGCAGCAAAAGACTTATCACGAGCAAAGATTATGGTGCCACAAGCAGACTAGCAGCTGGAGCAGATGGAGTCAATCAGGCAGCGGTCCTGTTTTTATGGTAATGTGCCTTGTTAAAACGGAAAATGCGGAGCTTCTGTAGATACAGAGAATTTATGAAATACAAGCCGAAAGATGTCCCAGAATCATCAGGGTCTCTTAACTGTAGTAGCGGCACTCTAAACATTAATGCAATTGTAACATGGACAGCCAGTTCTGAGTGCTGTATGATTTTTTTGTAAAATAAAAAAAAATGTGTTATGAACTGTCTCCTATGAGAAATGCTGAAACAGCATGTGAGATCTCACACACACACACACACACACACACACACACACACGTTTTAGATACACGGTGTTAGATGAAAGCCATGAGCTAATTACAGACCAGGCCTTAATCAAGGATCTCCTGTTTGTCTGAGTTAATTATAACTGTAGTTGCTAAGAGGGAAAATCATATCCATTTTATGACGTTTGGAGAAAAACCCAGGTTATTACACATGGGTGCGAGGTTGTAAATGCTCCTTTGAAGCCTGTGTGAGAGAGGATGCAGCATAAGATCAAAGAGAGTCATTTGAAGAACATGAGTTATGCTGAGGCTGCAGAATATAATACTTGGAAAAGACATCCTGTTTTTTTATAGATATATATTTTTATATATTCTGACAAGGAAGAGCTAGGTGACCTCATGCAAAGAGGAGGGCATAGCCAGCTGTTAGACAATATTCTGTTTTACTTCAGACACACTTCTATCTAGACTCTGACAAAGAAACCTCTGTGAGCACTTTAAACAGGTATTTAGAAAGAGAGACACATTTAATTACTGTAATAGGAATTGCACTGTTTAAAACCTTGTTCTTTTAAAAGATTTGTATGTCTTGTGATATAATAGTTCTGCATTGTATGTTTTACATACTATTATCTATTTTAGTAAAACTCTTTTTAGAGCTTACTTGGTCTGTCTTTGATTTCTTTCCTTTGCAAGTACAGTATGTATGGTTATAGCTGACACTAGGCATAAGCTTGAATGGTGATACCAAACTGAAAGGTAAGAATAATCTGAGGCCTTTATTAAAGTTTTTAAAGGGTTCATTTTTGTACACCTACTTAGGTGCCCGTAGGCAAAGATATCTGGCCCCCCGAAGACAGCAATATCTGAGCCTGTGCACTGGGTACGTTAGCAAGAGGTTCACAGTTTGAATCCCTCCAAGACTTGAGACCAAAGGTTGGTTCGAACCCACAAAAACAGACAAGAGGATTACCTTGTTCTGTTAACTGTTTACAAGACTACGCTCGGAGATTGGCACTTTGGGAGTAGAGGGCCTGAACTGCTGAGTGGGTTTGTGACAGTAATAACTACTTCTGTCTAAACATTAATGTAACTGCTACTGTTGTAATCACCATCAGAAAGAGGGAGGTGGCGTTGCCACTTGTATAGATCGCTGGTGAGACCCCACTGAGGAGGGGTTGTGGGATAACAGATGGAACAGACACCTGGCACCAGTGTTCTGCCTCTCTGCATAGCTGGTCTGCCTCCAGCCATTGCCCACTCATCCAGCGGATCATCCTCATCAGGGTCTCCACCTCTGGGGTGTTGTCTCTCACAACCTCCAGTCTGCCTTGACCTGCATCTCTTCGTTGCCTTCAGACTTGGTCTTCCTCCAAGCTCCCAGGTCCAGTCCAGGCAACAGCTTCTCTCTGTCTGTCAGCCATGGTTCTGGTCAGAACTTCATGGACTTTCTTCTCCAGGTTCTCTTCGTCAACTCCTGGTGCATCGGTCCACCTGGAATATCTGGGCGATATCCACCAGAAAACGTCCCTCTTCGGCCAGTCCAGATGCTTCCAGCAAGTTATCCCGCTCCTGACACCAAGACTGTGGAGGGGTTTTGGGATAACAGATGGACCAGACACAAAACTTCAGGTTCAACACACAATCTCTGTGTGATGTTTATTCAGAATACAGGAAATAAGCTTCAACAACAGCATATTCCTTCTTTAGTATATCAGTTTGCAGCAACAGACTATGAATGTCCTTTCTCTGCACTTAGCCAGCACCTACTGACATTGATCTCTGATCTCTTCACTTTTCAGTGAAAACCCTTCATCCTTACGTGGGCCCTGTTTGCTTGGGTAGCAGGGGCTCAAAAAGAAAGGGGAAAAAAAAAAGTTAAAAACAAAGAACATCACTTCAGAAACACTGAAAAAAGGGTTACCCCAAAGGGCACTGGCAACAAATCACGTTTCAAAGAAATACATCATCATACATACGTCCATAATGCAAAGCATCATGGGATATATGCAAATCAACATGACATTTCAGACTTGTTCAATTTATAGCAATTTGCATGCATTTTAAATAGCACAACTAACTTAATTTCTATAATAGTCACCTAGTACTTTTTACCATTATCAAAAACACCTAGTGCCATGGTATTTTCAACATTTACAGGTTTTATAAACATAAGGTATATGGCATAGTGCTATTACATACTAAATCCAATGACGATAAACACAACCTGTCTTACATATGCTTGGAGGTCACAACAATAACCTCCCTGTATGAGGACCTAAGAGGGAAAAGGAAAATTAAAGAGGAAACTATAGCATAGTCAAGAAAGGGGAGGGGGTGCCCATAGGTGGCCAACCGTATGAACTAGAAATTGTAAAGGATAGAATAGACTAAGAAATAGAAGAACAGTTGCAACAGATTTAAGAAAAGGTCGGTCCTCAAGAGTGGCAGGAGCACCCTGTTACATATCCCCCACCTTACGAGGGAAGCAGTCATTGCAGACTGCTTACCACCCTCCTGTCCCAGGAAGGGATGGAGCTTCTGCCATCCATCTTCAGAAGGTCTGTCTCATGGTCCCTATTAATGATAACCATTCTATCATAAACATAGTGGATATCATCACTCTTTACCCTGAGGAATCAACACATTTCTCAGTAGAGACCAACAGTGCCTTTCCTGAACCATCTCCTATTAGGGAATGTACATGATATTTCTTAACCAAAGAATCTGTATGGCTCGAAAGTCCAGTGCCATAGAAACAATTTCTCTGGGGTGAGTAATTACCTGCTCCAACCCCACCAGACATGTCAGTTTTAAACAGGGGCCCAGTCATAGGTTCAACCCCTCTACATAAACCCACTCTGTCTCTTGATTCATTTAACTTGCTAAAGATACAGACACCTGAGGGTAGACACTCTGTTGGTGTTACCCCAACACAGGTTCCAGTCTATTTTCCACCCACCTCCTCCTTTGTAGGTTTTTTCATCAAAAAAAAAAATAAATAAAACACATGTACCACTTCCTTGATCTTAACATACTGTAATATTTTGGCAATATTACCATCTTTAGCCTGCAGTATACCCCAGTCAATACTGTTAATAGATTTAGCTGCATCAATACAAAAAACAGTCCATTCAGCCTCATAGGCTTCTTCTTACTTGCTTGGAGTCTTCAACCCCAGCACAATATCACTAGGCACAGTCTTACCTGGGGTATCCGCCTCTGGGGTGTTGTCTCTCACACCTCCAGTCTGCCTTGACCTGCATCTCTTCATTGCCTTCAGACTTGGCCTTCCTCCAAGCTCCCAGGTCCAGTCCAGGCAACAGCTTCTCTCTGTCTGTCGGCCATGGTTCTGGTCAGAACTTCAGAGACTTTCTTCTCCGGGTTCTCCTCTGGCAACTCCTGGTGCATCGGTCCACCTGGAATATCTGGGCAATATCCACCAGAAAACGTCCCTCTTCGGCCAGTCCAGATGCTTCTAGCAAGTTATCCAACTTCTCACACCAAGTCTGTGGAGGGATTGTGGGATAACAGATGGACCAGACGCTAAACTTCAGGTTCAACACACAACCTCTGTGTGATGTTTATTCAGAATATGGGAAATAAGCTTCAGCAATAGCATATTCCTTCTTCAGTACATCAGTTTGCAGCAACAGACCATGAATGTCCTTTCTCTGTACTTAGCCAGCACATACTGACACTGAGCTCTGATCTCTCCACTTTTCAGTGAAAACCTTTCATCCCTATGTGGGCCCTATTTGCTTGGGGGGTAGGGGGGCTCAAAAAGAAAAAAAAGAAAACAAGCTAAAAACAAAGAACATCAGTGCAGAAACACTGAAAAAAGGGTTACCCCAAAGGACATTGGCAACAAAGCACGTTTCAGAGAAATACAGAATCATACATACTTCCATAATGCAAAGCATCATGGGATATATGCAAATCAACATGACATTTCAGACTTGTTCAATGTACAGCAATTTGCATGCATTTTAAATAGCACAACTAACTTAATTTCTATAATAGTCACCTAGTACTTTTTACCATTATCAAAAACACCTAGTGCCATGGTATTTTCAACATTTACAGGTTTTATAAACATAAGGTATATTATGGCATAGTGCTATGACGTACCGAATCCAACAACGATAAACACAACCTGTTTTACATATGCTTGGAGGTCACAACAATAACCTCCCTGTATGAGGACCTGAGAGCGAAAAGGAAAATTAAAGAGAACACTATAGCATAGTCAAGAAAGGGGAGGGGGGGTGCCCAAAGGTGGCCAACCTTATGGACTAGAAATTGTAAAGGATAGAATAGACTAAGAAATAGAAGAACTGTTGCAACAGATTTAAGAAAAGGTCGGTCCTCAAGAGTGGCAGGAGCTCCCTGTCACACCCACCTGGAGTACTTTGTCCAGTTCTGAGGACCACATCTCTGGAAAGACACAGAGTGAAGGCTGTCCTTGGAGGGCAACTAAAATAATGAAGGGTCTGCATCAGAAGCCCTATGAGAAGAAACTAAAAGACCTCAATATGCACACCCTTAAAGATAGGAGGGAGAGGTGGTATATAATAGAGACTTAGGGGTACATAATATACAGGAGGGGAGTATTTATCAGAAAAAAAAATGCGCACGAACATGGGGACATGCAGTTAAGCTGGAGAGAGGTAGATTCAGGGGGGATGTGATGAAGTACCTCTTTACAGAAAGAGTGGTGGACGCCTGGAGCAGTCTTCCAGTGGAGGTGGTGGGGTTCAAGAATGCATGGGATAAGTATAAGGGAATCTTAGTGGAATGTAAGGGGTGGGGGAGAAAGAGTCAGAGGTCAAGTATGGTCTGCAGTGATACCGTAGGTAGAGAAACATGAGCAGATGGGGTGGGCCAAGCAGTGTTTATCTGCCATTGAATTCTATGTTACTGGCACTTACTTTTAATCCTGCTGCATAGCCCAATGGCTGAGGTGCAATGTTGGACTGTCCAGCTTCTCCAGTAACAGTGGCCAATCCAAACACTTCCTGGAAGGCATCTCGGACTGCCGCAACTTTCACCTCCTTATTGGAAGTCACCACAATGTCCAGTTCACCGCCAGATTCTATAGGGAGGATGAGATGAGATTTCATAATTCAAAACCACCACAATGTTGCTAGTACACAGGGCATAGATGAAACATGAACTCGAAGCTGAATACCACTACTTGGTGCTAGTGCTCAAGGCTTCAACGAACCAAGATTTCAGTTGAGCAACATCACCAAAATGTGCAGGCACACAGGGCTTCAATGAACCACAATCTCAAAACTAAACACCATCACCATTAGTCACACATGGCTTGAATGAACAGAGACGCAATCCGCATACAGGACTGTGCGATGCACTGTATTCACAACCTGGCCATTCAACTGATCAATGCTCGAGCTTCATCCTGTTGTGTCCTAGGGCTGTTTTCCTTGTTCTGCAGTTCCCCACTTTTGGGGTGCCAACAAATCAGCATCCAGTGTGTGCAGGCAAAATGAGCCATGGAGTGCCTGTCAGCACCTCCCACCCCATCAGGCATGGTCACTTGCACTACCGCCTGTGGTCTCCTGGTGGCAGTAGCAAACGGCACATGAACCCCCTGGAGAAGGACAGCATCCACTGGAACGCTAATCATCCTTTCCTTAGCGCCCCAATGCCCCAGGCTAGAGACGTGATCTTGGGCCATCGGCACCACAAGAAGCAATACTACCAATTGCCACTCAGTATTTTATTGTTGTAAAGTCAAACATGAAATATGTTACCAGTTTATAAAAATGTGCAAACTGGTAAAAAAATATACTGATATACAGTCAACACTCGTTTATCCACCTCTCACTTATCTATCACACTCGTCTTCTGTCCATGTGGCCTGAGTACTGACCGTACCGTCATTTCTTGTAAATGTGCATTTTAAAGTTGTATCATTAATCCTAATGTAACAATATGTGCTACTTCGTGCCCCAGGAATCACTACAAATAAGACTTTGCTTCAGGGGAGCAATCATACTGACTAAACTACTCAATAAATCTAACAATCTTTCATGAGCAATTACGTCAAGCTAAAAAGCAAGTCATGCAGCTGTGTTGGCCCAAGAAAACTGAAATCAGAATGAAATTCCATTAAACAGACTCCTTAATATCTGCCAGTTGGCACACATTCAGTACCCTCTCTCCTTATAATGAAAGTCAAATCAAAAGAACAGTAGGACAGAATGTTTACTGGTCAGTGTCCAACTGATTACAAACAATACCTGCTAAGAGAGGTGGACTGGAAGGAAGGGTATCTTCTCCGCTCAGACTCACCTCAGCTGTTATCCACTAGAAACAGACAGGCATTAAGAAGATTCTGACAGCTCCCTTCCATGACCACTGAACTGCCTTTCTCTATTTCAACAGTGATTTCCTAAAACCCTCTACAGGGAACATGTATATGGCAAAAGAAAATAAAACAACAAGGCCAGTGGCACAGAAACAGTGCATCACGTTGCCACGTGTGATCACACTGCGCTCCAAGGGAGGGAAGGGTGCAGGTGGCCTTGCACCCATATGCCCCCTGTTGGCCATTCAAGGAGTGGCACTGGACTATAAAGGAGGCTGCTTGCCCTACCTCCTGGCCAGAAAAAGAATGCACCTGTGGCAACCCTACTGTCAGAAGAGTGGGAGACAGGGAACCCTGGGACAAATGGGGGAAGGAATGTAATAAAAAAAATAAAAATTGAAGTGCTTGGTCACATTCCAAATGTTGGGGGTTCCTTTGCAAATGACAAGAATAACTGTCATCGTTACCACCTTCACTATGGGCAATGCTGTTCCTGTTTACTTCACAGCATAGAGAGCAGATGAAACAGAAACCTAGATGATGGCAGAAAAAGACCATCTAGCGACCTACTGCCTCTGAGGGAATTTTGCTTACACAATTCCCTCTACTGTTCCCCATGTTACCACTTCCCTCCTACCCAACAAGTAACTACCATACCTGTGACTGTATCCCAGCCACGTGTGAAGCCATTTATGATTTTGGCACCTACCACTTCTGCTTGCAGACTGTTCTCTGGCTCAACAAGTTTCCATAAAAATACCACTTCCTCAACATCCTTCTTAAACTTTTCCCCCACCAACCTCCACTCGTGACTCCTTGTCCTAGCTTCAATGTTCCTGTTGAATAGCTCCTCACAGTTCACCTTGCTGATTCCTTTCAGGAACCAGAAGAGCTCACTCATATCCCCCCACCCCCTTATCTGGTTTTCAGTGAATACATGTTCAGTGCCCTTAGCTAATCCTCATAGGATGTGCCCTCCAGGCCCTAAATCATCTCGGATATCTGCGCTGAACAATCTCTAGCGTTTCCTCGCCTTTTTTTTTTAGGTGTGGACTCTAGAACAGGGCACAGTACTCCAGCTGTGGCCTCACCAGTGACCTCTACAGAGGCAACAGTATCTCCTGCTTTCTACTGTCGCACCCCCTCCCAATGCACCCCAGCATCCTGTTAGCGTTGCTGAAGGCTTTGTTACATTGGTAGATTTATTTTTTTTTTTTAAGGAAGTCACTAATGGTGATTCCCAGATACCTTTCCTTTGATGTGTCTAGCTTAACTCCTGCCAACAAATATGCTGTTCTATGGTTTTTGTTCCCCAAGTGCATCATTTTGCACTTCTTTGCACTGAATTTCAGTTGCCAAACTTTGGACCAGTTTTCCATCTTCTGTAAGTCCCTTATTCCCTTTATGTTATCTGCCCTACTACGGAGTTAAGTGTCATCTGCAAAGACGCACAACCTACCACACATTCCCTCTCCTATGTCACTGATGAACACACTGAAGCAGGCTGGGTCCAGAACAGATCCATGTTATACTGCGCTGGCGACCTCTCTCTACTGATCTGACCCCATTCACCACAACTGTCTGCTGCCTCTGCTCCAACCAACTCCTTACCCACCTTACTATTTCCCTAGCTGTTCCTAGAGCTCCCATGTTCTTCAGCAGCCTCTGATGTTGCACTGAATCAAATGCTCGCTGAAGTGAAAGCACAGTAAAACTGCTGTGTGGCCCTTATCAACTATCCTGGTTACCCAGTCAATGAATTCCATCATGTTGGTCAGACAAGACCTCCCTGCCATGAACCCATGCTGCCTGTTATCCTGGTGCCCATTTTCCTCCAGGCATTCCATGTCAAACTTCTTCCCTAATGCACTAGGCCACTCTCTTGTTAGGTGAAATCGACACCTTTGAAGAGACTTTTATCTCAGAAGCCCCCCAGCACTCTACAAAGTAGTAGCCATGCTCTTGATGCCCTCTTTTTAACCACCAATTGAACTCCTCGATCTTCTCCTTCCTCACTGTATCTTCCCTCTGTCCACCAGCCTCTGGAAGTTCCGCTTCACTGTTTCCACAAGCTGGTTCACCAAATTGTTGGTACCAAGGTATACCAGCACTCCCTGCTCCCTCCCCTCTTCTGCTGTCCTCCTTATCCTCTCTCAATCCCAGAAGACTAAAGCTCCAGGCAGGCATCTGACCACCCCCCTCCTTCCATCTCTGCCTACCACCCTCTCCACACCTCTGACCATAAAGTTCCCCAACACTAGAATACTCCTTGTTAACTTCCTGAAGCTAAGGAACTGCTTTCCATTTCAGGTGCACTAAGTGAGTCTCAAACAAACGGGTTACTCACCTATAAACAGTAGTTATATAACGAAGCATTATGGAATGAGCTAACCTACTGGAGAGCTGCCATGCGCTCTCTGGTAACTACCCAAGTGTATTACCTGCTCCAAGAGATACCCCTCAAAGATCTACTGTTACGGTAAATTCTTATGTTACTGTACTTTCTAGGAGTGGTATATGATGTTCATCCACACAGACCCACCCGACCTCCCCTGGCTTTGGAGCACAACACTGCTTCCAGCGGGCAAGATCCGGGCGTCATGGGGTGGAGCCGAGGGAGTTATCACCTGAGTGGGTGGGAGGAGCCAGCTTGAAAATGTTCCAGCCAGAATTAAAGGGAAAGGCAACTGCCAGAAAGTGTGGATGAACATCGTATACCACTCCTAGAACAAGCCATTACCAGGACCTATCCAAGCCTATTCCACATTAGCCATGGCCAATACAGTGGCTGGCTCCAAAGGGGCTTCGATTACAGAATATCTGCAATGCAGCCACATGGTCCACAATACATACTTTCACAAAGCACTATAACTTAGACATTGCTTCTCGTTGTAGGATGGCCTTTTTGGCCACGCCGTCCTACAAGACCTTCTATCATAATGTTTTCCACCCTTCATGGGTTTACTGCTTGGGACTCGGATACCAAGTGTATTACCTGCTGCAAGAGATTACCCCATGGAAGATAGTAAAGTTACGCAAGAATTTATCGTAACAACAGATCTTTGAGGGGTAACTCTTGCAAGTACGATCCCGCCCTCCATCCTCCTCCTTCTCTAAAAGGATGAACTCTAGATCCAAATGCATATAGGAAGGGATACCTATGGTACCTCGGATCCCCTTGGCCCTTGCTTAGCAAGCTAAATCTGGCGGGGAACTGAGGATGCCAGGGACCGCCGACTCTTATATAGGAGCAGGATGATGATGATATTGGTGGGCGGACCCTGGTGAAAGACTGCTAGAAGAGAGCTGCCGTGCGCCCTCTGGTGACTACCCAAGTGTATTACCTCCTGAAAGAGATTACCCTGTGGAAGATCTACTGTTACAGGTGAACAATCTGTTTTTCTAGGAATGTGGATATGGATATGATATTCTATCCACACTTTCTGGCAGACTCCTAGCATTTCTCCGGGAGGAGGGAAGCAAAGCACACGTACCCTACTTAAGGAACAGAGACTGAAGAACTGAGACCCCAAAACTAGCATCCGAGCGTGACTCAAAGTCGATGTAGTAATGGGAAACAATGGTATGTGCTAACCTCCAGATAGCAGCCCTGCAGATTTCCTGGATATAGCCGCCCATGGAAACAGCCACCGAGGCAGCTATATGACAGGCGGAATGAGCCCTTAGCTCTATGGGAGGCTCCCTACCCGCCAACCTATAGCAGAGAAGGTTGATGCAGGATACAATCCACCTGCCAATCGTCTGCTTGGCTGCCAGTCTGCCAGGTGCAGCTTCAGTGTAGGTGACAAACAGCTGGCGAACCTCTCCCCCGAACTCCAGCCGTGCACTCTTTGTAATAAGCAAGCGCTCACCTCAGGTCCAGAGTATGGAGCCTGTGCTCAGCCTCCGAGGTGTGATTCGTGAAGTACACTGGGAGATTAATCACCCGGTTGAGGTGATCCTCTGACACAACCTTCAGGAGGAACTTCGGGTTGGGGTGAAGGACAACCTTGTCCCTGTGTAAGACCAAGAAAGAAGACTCCACTGAAAGCACCTGGAGTTCACTGATCCTTCTGGCTGACGTGAAAACCACCAAGAAGGAGGTCTTCCACGACAGGTGAGACATTTCACACCTTTGCATAGGTTCAAATGGCTTGCCCATGAGCTTTGCCAAACCCAGCAGCAGATCCCAAGGTGGTGGTAGTTCACTCACTGGAGGGGAAATGTGATCAAGGCCCTTGAAAAAGCACCAGACCATCTTCTCCTGCACTACCAACTGCTGACTGGCCCATACCCAGTAAGTAGAGATGGCTGCCAGGTGCACTGGGTCGTCGACTGAAAGCCCAACTTAGAGAGGGACCACAGGTAGTCAAGGATGCTAGACACTGGACAGGACAAGGGATCTAATCCCTTGCCCTGGCACCAAATGGAGAACCTCTTCCACTTGAAGGCATAGCATTTCCTGGTCAACCTCTTCCAAGATGCCGCCACCACAGTGAGGTGATCTTCAAAGACACCCTAAAGCTTGGAACTCCAACTGCTCAGGAACCAGGCTGTCAGATGTGGGGAATGAAGGTCCAGATGGAGTATGTTCCCCTGACTGATGAAGAGCAGGCTCGGGTGGCGAGAAAGACATCTCGGGAGCCTGCTGATGAGGCTGAGGAGACTGGGGTACCAAAACTGGCACGGCCAGTCCAGAGTCACCAGTATCACCTGTGCCTTGTCCCTCCTGGCCTTGAGAAACACCTTGTGGATCAAGGGAAGTGGAAGGCATAGAAGAGGCCTAGGGTCCAAGACCTTGAGAAGACATCCCCCTGCAGCGTTCCCTGCTGAGGGGGGCAGGCACAAAACAGTCTCAGGTTTGTGTTCTCCCTTGAGGTGAACAGGTCCACCTGAGGGGTGCCGCACTGGGAGAACAGACTGTGTACCACCTCTGAGTGGAGAGACCACTCGTGAGATGCTTTGCCCACATGGCTGAGGGTGTCTGCCAGCTGGATGGAGGCCCCTGCCACATGGATGACTAGATCATCAGCCTCCAGGCCACACACGGTGGTCCACACATGGAGAGCTTCCTTGCAGTGACAGGGAGTGCATCCCGCCCTGTTTGTTGAGGTAGTACATGGTCGTGGTGTTCTCCGTCTGGACCTGGACCACCTGACCCAGAATGTGAGAAGCAAAGGCAGTCATCGCCAGCCGAACTGCTCGGAGCTCCAGCAGGTTGATATGGCATCAGGATCCCTCAGGGGTCCAGAGCCCATGGACTCTGTGTTCCCCCAGGTGGGGGCCCCAGCCCATGAGAGAGGCATTGGTCATCAGGATGACCGTCAGTTCTGGGTGAACAAATGGGATCCCCTTCCTGCAGATGCTCTGTGACAAGCCACCACTGGAGGGCGTCCCTCATCTGCTGGGTCACGGTGACCAGCTAGTTGAAGTGACCCCTGCGCTGAGACCACTGGCTGGCCAGCTCCCACTGCAGGGAGCACATTCTTCAGTGGGCCCATCGGATCATGCTGATGCAGGCCGCCATGTAACCCAGAAGCCACAGGAAGTCCCTGGCAGGGTGCAATTGCCCAACTCGAAATAACTGGGCAAAGGAGGAGAGAGCCTCTGCCCTGTCTGCCAGGAGCCAGGCTTCGGCTCTGCAAGAGTCGAGTTCCACCCCAATGAAGTTGATCACCTGCAAGGGCATGGGTTCCGACTTGGCCTCATTGCCTAGGAGGCCAAGGGAGATGCAGGTCTGGAAGGACAGGTCCCTGGACTGCTCCACCTCCAGCCTGGAGGGACCCACAATAACCCAATCCTCCAGGTAGGGGTAAACCCAGACCCCTTGGTGCCTGAGGTAAGCTGCCACCACTGATATGCACTTGGTGAAGACCCGGTGGGGGCCCAGGACAGGCTGAATGGCATGGCCTCGAACTCGAGAGGGCTCCCTCTACTCAGAAGCAGAGGAAACTTCAGTAAGGACGGATCAGGATGTGAAAGAACACATCCTGGTGATCCAGAGAGCAAAACCACATATTTTGCTCCAGAGATGGTATGAGCTGAGACAGAGTTACCATCCTGAAAGTGCGCGACTTGAGAAACGTGTTCAGATCGTGCAGATCTAGAATGAGGCGCCAGCCCCTGATCCGTTTTGGCACCAGGAAGTACCTGGAGACAAACCCAGGGTGTTCCGAAGGATCTGTGACAGGAACCATGACCTCCTTATGGAGGAGCTGGGCAATGTCGTCCCAAAGAGCCAACTGGATGTGTGCAGATACCATGTCCTCCCATGGGGTGCAGGCTTGGCAAGGAGGGTACTGCTCGAATTCCAGAGGCAGACCATGAAATCTAGAAGGAGGACCTTGAGGACCCACCTGTCCATGGTCCTATCCGTAGTGAAAGTGGACAAGGCAGAAAGAAAGTGGTGGAGCTGGCCCCCCATGGGAGAATCCCGAGGAGGTGTGATGGGTACCCCTCATCCCGTCACTGAGCAGGATTGGAGGAAGAGCAGGGTCCAGCTGAAGAACCACTGGAGTCTCTACCCCCAAGCTTACGGATGACTGAGGCCACTGACTTCGGCTGAGGTTGCCAGGCCTGGGTCTGCTGACCAGCCTGGGGTCGGGCTGGTATGGCCACAGAAGTAGAGGTGGACCGAAAGGGCTTCCTTTCCTGCTGCTGCTTAGAGACCGTGGGTTCTTTTTGGGTAGATATCATGGAATTCAAGGTGGAACAGGACATCTTGATGTGGTTGAGGTGGCCCTTGACCCCAGGCCTGATCAAGCCGGTGCCCAGGAAAGGAACGTCTGCCAGCTTGTGCCGAATGTCTGCTGTGAAGGTCGCAATCCTCATCCAAGCCCTGCGGCACATGGCCACTGCGGCCGGAACGGAGTGGACACAGGAGTCCCCAATGTCCATGGCTGTCTGGAGCTGTTGCTTTGCTACAGTCCGGCCCTGGTCTCAGACCTGTTTGACCGTGGTCTGGAGGTCCGATGGCAGATGAGGAAGCACCTCATCCTGGGTGCCCAGCAGGGCATGGGAGAATTGAGCCATAAGGAGGGCCAAGCTCACCTGGCGAAGACCAAGCTAGGAGGCAGCGTAGACCTTTTTAGCCACATGGTCCAACTTCTTGGACTCTGTCGGATGGCTTGCCAACGTCCCCAGTGTTGCCAGAGCGCCTGAACACAGAATCAGCCATCAGCCACTCATTCCAGGGGTGTTCTGTGAATCAAGACAGGAAACAGGTAGGTACCACATACTTGCAGGCCATCTGGGCAAAGAGCGCAGGACAGGAAGTGCAGCACTGCCAAAGCTGCAAGGCAGAACCAAGGATGGCCTCTGCCACTGGGAAGACCTCCCCCAGAGTATCTCCCCAGTCCAGGATCTCAGTCAAAGGGTAACGAGCCCATTTCTGGACAGGCTCCATTTTCACACCCATGGACTCCGAGATCAGGCGGAGAAGACTCATACAGGAGGTAGGGGCTTCGTCCATCGAGAGACCCGCAACCGACTGCACGTCAACTGGATGGGAGTGCAAGGCGGAACCCTCCTACTCTGAGGAGTCATTAAAGACAGGTCGATAGCCAGAGCCTCCGCTGAACCTCTGCAGACGGTCAGGAGTGATGGTGACCGACAGCCGGTGGGGAAGCCCCTTGATCAGCTGAGACTCCTTGGTCGTAGCACCGGTTGTTGGCTGTTTAGGTGGCGGTTCCATGGGAAATGGTGGAGATGCTGAGGTCAGCCGGGCCAGGACCATCTCGGTCAGCTCCTGAGGTGTAAAAGGCATCGGTCGTTGAGGCGAGAGCCAAGTAATGGCCAGTGTAGGAGCCAGGGTCGGCTTCATACCAGAGAACACCAGTTGTTGCCACATAAGATCCTTGTAGCATCAATGCAGCTTGTGCAGAAGCCTCTCCTCACATAAGGAGGACAAGGAAGAAGAGTAGCGGCAGCACCGCTTCCCATGGTGTTGAGAGCAGGAGCGCCGACATCGGTTGGAACTGCTCTACCCCCAGGAGTATGACCAAGACCTGGATCTCGACCTCCAGGGGGACCGGCAGCGGGAATTGGAAGGAGCCAGCGAGAGTCGAGGCACCTCAGGGTCTTGGTCGATTACCAGAGGTGGCGGGCCAGCGGTCTGATCCGTCCCTCCAGTGGTCTGAGTAAGGACCGGAGTCCTGGAAAGTGAAGTGTTGGCCTCCTCAGTCGACAACTGGTCGGCTGGCTCAAGAAAACTCTCGTCCAGAAGATCGACCAGCATCTCAGTCGACTGGCCCGACAGGGGTATCGTGGAGCTGGCAGCCTAGGACGAAGATTTGACCAAAGTCTGATCAGGAGAAACGTGGGAATCAGAAGCCCTCAACCGAGAGCATTTCAGATTCCACGATCGATAGCAAGATCATTTTTTGGCCTCTTTTTTAGACTTGGATTTGTGCCCAGAAGACCGGCCCTCACCACGTGTTGGGAAGGACTAGCGCAAGTCTTTGAAGGATCCCGAGAAGAAGGTCCCCAATGAAAGTGGAATGAAGGCCAAAGCCGAGGAGGTGTGTGCTGTGGCCTGGGCTGCTGCCTCCTCAAACTCCACAAGCTGGTCAGCAGACCCTGCAGTCACAGAGACCACGTAGCAAGCATCCTTAGATTTAACCGGCGAGTCCCGTTCATCCAGTCTGTCAAGAACGAGGCAGGTGTAGTGGTCCTCAAGAATGGAGGGATGGAAGGAATGACATATGTTACAGGCCTGAGGATCATGCCTGTGACCTAAACAAGAGACACACACTGTGTGCGGATCCGTTCAGGATATCTTCTGCCTGCAAAGGCATTGGTGGAACCTGGAGCGAACTTGCCATCGCTCATCACAGTCGTGATCAAAGATCGAGCCTGAAGACAAAGTTTTTGAAGGTTTGGAAGTAAATACGAAGATTTAGAGCAAACAGGCCTACTCAGCTGAGAGTGATAAGGAGGGAACCTGCTTCTTCCAGCGGAAAGGAAGATCTGGCGTCATGGAGCAGAGCCAAGGTAGTTACCACCCGGGTGGGTGGGAGGAGCCAGTTTGAAGATGTTCTGGCCAGAATTAAACGGAAAGGCAACTGCCAGAAAGTGTTGATAGAACATCATATCCACGTCCCTAGAAACAAAGTTTCAGTGTCAAACCTCAATCGCATCCTGACCCGAGATACAGGGAGTTTCATTTCTTTTGAGATGGTGAAGCCCTTCCACCATGCCACATCTCAGATTTGCAGGCCATAGGGAGGGGGAAATGAAAAACTATTAATTCCATCACACTGCTGGTAAACTGGTTTTCAATTTTCCTAAAAATGTTCCAAAATCATATTAAAGAATGTCCTAGGGGAGATGCATTGGTTTTTCTCTAGACTAGCAACATATCTTCTAGTTTAAATGGGATTTTGAACATCATGCAAGGAGGAGATGAACAAGTAGTCTGCAACTGCTGTGAATGGCCTTTGGCACAAATCTCATCCCAGGGACTCCAGGGCGTCCCGGTGTCACAGCAGGGGTAAAATGTAGAAAATCTGTGTTTTAAGTTGTCAGGATCCATAGGATACTGGGGATGTAATTATTGTTGTACTGTGTGTTTCGCCCCATGTGAATAATCCCGATAGCTATATACCACACTTGCATGACATATGCAGTAAGTCACAGGATAGTGCACGGGGTGTATAACAGCTGACTGTTGTTATAAGTTTGATCCACTTTACTAATGTACTGCAGCACCTTTGCCAGAAGCAGCTCAGACAGAATTAGAACCAGTGGTACTGTATGCATTTCAACAAACAACACACATACATCAAAACATGTTTTAAATGCAAATTAACTGCACAAAGATAACACCATGTTAAGTACCCAATCCATTATCCTGTTAAGGGGTCAAGCAGATATGCAAATAACAAAAGTCATTACTCAGCCAGACATAAAATCGTACTAGGCCAAAGACCTGATGCAAGAGGTAAGCCTTTAGAGAGCACTAAAAATGTAAAATGAATTTTCTGTTACTTTCACTACTAAAGTGTATTTATAGGAAAGGAAAGGAACTTAGAATATCTTCCATACATATAGTGTCCCAAATTGCTTTACAGTCCGTGAAGAGTTGGTAGCCATGGTTTGGATCACACAAAAAAGGTTAAGAAAAAGGTTAGCGGGTTAGGTTTAGTAACTTGCTCAGGTTCACATCGTAAGTAAGTTTCATTTGAGGGACAGAAGCCTGGGTCTGTGAAGTCTCCTAATTCATAGATCTGTGCTCTATCCTCTAGGCTATACTGCATTGTATATATTGGAGGTGGTCCAGGGAAGGGCACCAGAAAACATGAGGAGAGACTAAAGGACCTCAATATATACTCGCTGGAGGAGAGATTGGGGGGACATGATATTTATTTATTGAATTATGTTGACCCGGTAGGCCCACTGAGACTAGAAGTCCCTTTTTCAGGGGTGACCGGGGGATACAGATGGTAACCAACTGAAATTGAACCAGATTAAGCTGTTGGTGGTATTTTTAGTGAATGGGGGAAATCTGGCCAGGACACTGGGGAAATTCCCCTACTCTCGGTAGAGGGCGCTGTTGGCCCATTCCAAGCTGGAGGTCCCTGATGTTATAGAGGAGGTGGAGGTGCTGCCGGCTGTGGAGTTGCTCTCCCTCCCAGCTGAGGTAGGCCAGGAAAGCGATGGGCTGAAGACATCTGTGGATGCAATTATGGATATGGATTCTACTACTACGGATATTGTGGATGTTATTGCTACTGAAAATGTTCTGTGTGATTTGCAAACCAATTCTAAAAAAATTTCACCGGCTCCACTGACGATGGAAACGGGAGAGGAAGAGATGGATTCTGCTTCTGAGGAGTTTTTGATGGCCACTGATGAGCTTCAGCCTGACGGCAAGCAACTTCCTGGGACTAGTCGCACTGAGACTAAATGATGTGTTGCAGAAAAAAGTGTACAATCCAAGAGACATATGGAACGCACATCAAAGGAGGCGTGGAAGATGCCCTGGAAGGAGAAAGTGACAAAAGAAGATTTAGTGACTGGCACCCCTAGTATCTCAGGGAAACACCAAACCACAGGAGAAAGGCTGAAAGAAGCATTTTGTGTAGCTTCACCTGAGGTGCCTCCAGAGGACTGGACACCGAACTGGGCCCTGCAACAGGCCAGATGACGGCAGGGCGAGACTGATAAGTGCGTCACTGACCCCACATTTGATTTAGCACAAGGACCCCTTGTTAGCCGAGGAACGAGTGCTGAATTATTGCAACAGCCAGGGTCTGCAGTATGTGATGGCAGTATAGGAGATATGAAACCAATGCTTGTGGAACAAGTAGGGGTGACAATAGGCGATTCTTTAACACATTCCGACAATGCTTTACTGATTGATTTGCAACCTTTTAACCCACAGAAGGTCACAAACAAAATTGGGAGGACAGATACATATACTGGCAAACAGGGTTTGGATATAGTAAATAGTATAGTTCAGGATGGTGACCCTGGTCCTCAGCCACACACTACCCAGCAAGCTATACTTATAGTTGATGAGAACCAAGTCCCAGGGACTGATGTGGAGAGGGAAGGGGTCACTACATTGCCAGAGGACAGGCTGAGGAGGTAGCCATAGACCTGGAAACAGGCTTAGGAGAGGAAAAAACATTGACTGATACAGGTCAGGATGATACACACAGATCAACTGATGATGACTCTCATCAAGATTCTGGCCCAAAACAAAGGCCCCAACCACCGCCCAGAACTACTACATTTTCAGATTTATCTGACAAGTCACCACCCATACCACACAGGCCTGCAGTACAGTTACGCTCTAGAGGAGGGTTGGAAGTATTCCTGAACAGGGAATATGTGGGGAAAACACTACTGAAAGAATCACTACACTTCTCGCCAGCTGAAGTCCATGCCTTGGTCCACATTGGTGGTGAAGAAAATTTTGATATTAGCTTTCACACAGCACATGGTTTAGACAAATTTTGGACTACATACAACCAAAAAAAGTTTTCCCCACTGTGGACTCCATTTTTTGTGATCCCTCTCACAAAGCCAGTAATTAAAAAAATCACCATTATGTTTCGTACTGAGACTATACATATTGGAGATATTCACCATTGGCTGCAATATTGATGTGATGTACTAAGTGCTCCTGAACAGACTACTAACTCGGAATCCTTCTGGACCGGGGGTGGCATTTTAAAATCAAACTCCAGCAGACCGAATCAGGCATAATCCATCTGCCCAACAGTTTTTTTATTGGGAAAGACCGTGGAGTATGTTTTTATGCTGGGCAGCGGAAGGCCTGTCACAAGTGTGGAGAGCGCACTCACCTTGCCAACTCCTGTGACAAACTAAAATGTATCCTATGCGGAGAATATGATCATACGAGCACAGAATGTAGAAACGTTGCTAGGTGCAACTTGTGTAATGCCAGAGGACAAGTGTTCTATAAATGCCCTTATGCAGCCCATAATCGGCAAGACAGCGCCAACCAGGATGCCATCATTAGAACGGCACAAAGAAAAGCAGTCTGGGACCCCCACCCCATCCCTCTCCACCAAATATGGCTGAAAAGTTCACTGAGGAGCAAAGTGCGTCAAACCAGCCCAGTGCTCCAAATGAACAGCCACCTGATGTATCACAGGCTCAGGAACAACCCGCTGCAGAGTCACAACAGGAGACTCCTGGGGAGCAGGTGGACTCTGACCCTAATGAGGCCCCCCTAGGTCCTTCATCGGCACCACAAAGGGATTCTATGGATGGACAGATAAGTATGGATAATGCAGGTTCCTAGGAAATGCCTCCACCACCTCCCCCACCCTCTCCTTTGGATAATCCATGGAGTACCCCTACTTCCAGAAAAAGTGCTAGACTACGCACTTTTACCACATCCGAGACTAGTACTAGCAACAGAACTGAGGAGTTGGGTAAACAGCAAGAATGGGGGGCTATGGAGACAGATGGTTCGAATGCGGCTCTCTCCTCGCACTCCCTTCCCCCTATTGAGAGAGGTGAAGATGGGAAAAAATGAGGAAGAAGAAAAAACATGCGAAGGATCTCAGATATGTTTAATTTTTTTTCTCTCAAGTTATGATGCCTTTTACCCTTGTTTCCTTAAATGTGTGTAGCATGTTGAATGGGGGAAAAGGAAAGCAATATTTTCATTATTAAACCAGCAGGCACTGAATGTTACCTTTGTACAGGAAACATGGCTGACACTGCTGCATCTGTATCCCAATGTAAAAAAGCATGGATATGGGGACCGTCTTACTGGTCATTTGGTTGGATAGAGCTGATGGGGTTGGGATTTTATTTCAAGGGATTCGTTTTCAATTACAGAAACTTACTGATGTGGTGCCTGGCCGCATATTAATACTAGATGGTATATTTAATAACATAGCATGTCGGTTGTTGTCAGTTTACGCACTCCAGAGCAAGGCTGAACGGGTTGAGCTTTCTAGAACAATACAACCTTTTTTAGCTACTTCCAGACAGGTGTTTCTTGGAGGTGATTTCAATTGCCCCCTGGATATACCACAAATAGCCTCTGCCAGAAGGTGTATTGTGATACACATGCTTTGGTGATTTGTTTGCACACGGCAAGTATGCAAGATGCAGCCAGACAGTCCCCCCTCCCCCAGCAGACTGCTAACACTTATGTAAGGGGGAGGTTGCCAACATGTATTGATTTTTGGCTTCTGTCTCCAAATGTACATTTTGAGGATTTCCAGGCTTCCCAATGGAGTTCTCCGATCACTTTCTGCTTAAATTGAGGTGGATCTTCAGGATGGGTCTTCATGGGTTGTAAGGGGATGGAGACTGAATATATCTGCACTAAGTGATCTGATAGTTCAGACTAAGATTCGGGAAATCTTACAAGCATGGTGTATGGTACACTGCCTATGTGACACGGCTGGTGAATGGTGGGAGGATACAAAAAAGGAAGTTCAGAACTGGTTTACAAAATATGGGGCCCGACAGAAGAATTCGGATTTTCTTAAATATTTATCTCTACTTTAGTAGTTACAATATCCTTACTCTCTAACTAACACTGCCACATACGATTATAGTGCCCGAATTAGTCAGGTAAAACAACAAATGAAGACATATCAGCACGACAGGGCAGCCACTTGAATGGCTGTAATGCAGTATGGTATGGTAAAAACACCTTTAGGAGACCCTTGTCAAGATTGTATTTATTTATTTATTTTTATTTATTTCAATCTAGGATTACAATACCTGTGAGCCGAGGCTCTTTTACAAAGGTTCCACGTCAGCGTCTGCAACGGTCATCATTTTTAGTTACAAAGATATAGTCATTGACTTACAGACACGTAATAACCAGTACAAAGATTTGAGCTATGAGCAAAGACAAGGGAAGGGGTGGTGGGGTGGTGGTGGGGGAACTGAGGACAGGAGATCTGTAAGACCAGACTTGAGAATTCTTGTATAACAGCTTTAAGGGATGAGGATGGGATTATAAAAACACCACCACAAGACCTCAGCCGAATAAAACAGACTTATTTTTCCTCACTTGAATCCAGAGGTTTAGGTACACGGGCAGAAATGGATTCATACATTTCTGGGTCTAAATCAGGTCCAGGTGACACTCGCCAGACAGAACCTGATAATCCTTTTACCAAAGATAAGTTATTAGATACTTTATAAAAAAAAATGAGGAGAAATCTATCCATAGGATATGATGGTTTGCCCTTGGAATTTTACATAATGTTTCAGGATGTCCTTGCTGAGATGCTTCTCCCTGTGTTTCACAAAATTGTGAATGATCAAATAATTAAGAGATGATTTTTGCCCTTGGTCTACTCAAATTTCTATACAAATCTGGAGATAAAATGTTAAAGAACTGGAGGCCGATTTGGCTCTTGAACATGAACTGGAAAATTTTAAGGAAAATGTTTCACAAAAGACTGCAAGGGCACCTACAAGAATGGTTACACCCAGCAAAAAGTTGTGGGGTTCCTGGATTGAGGATGCAGGATAACCTTATTCTTGTAAGGGACTGCTATACGTACTGCACTCGGCAAAAGATATCGGTGTTGCTGATTTCATTGGATCAGAGCAAAGCACTTGATAGAGTCTCTCATACCTTTCTAATGCAAGTCTTGAAACACTATGGAGCGTCCAGTAGGATTATTAGAGGTATTCAAACATTTCATGGGACAGCCTCAGTCATATCTCTCATTGGAGAATGATTAGTGACCCCTCTGCGGCTCATGGTGGGGGTACATCAAGGCTATCGAATGAGTCCTTTATTATATACTTTGGTCTTTGACACCTGTATTCGACATCTGGCTGGGAATGATAACATTCATGGCATTAAGTTGCCAGGCCAGTTATCTGAATTAAAAGTCACTGCTTACGTGGATGATTTATGTTTGTTTTTAAGCACTACAGATATTCTCAATCAAGTTATACAGGAAGTACAGAAATATGGGGACGTACCAGGTGCATGTTTAAATTTGGATCAAAGTGTGGGAATTTGTGCTGGGCCACCACTTGTAGAGGGGGAAGTGTACGGTGTCAAAATCTCTACTGACCCTATCAAAAATTTTAGGCCTTTACATAGGAGAAGGGGATATGGTGCATAAAAATTGGTCTACAGCCCTTCAAAATTGCAAATGGCATGTGGAAAAATAGAAATGTTGGACTCTGTCTAAAAGAAAGAGACAGGGCTATCCTAGATCTAGTACTGACTAATGGGGAAAGGATCACAGATCTCCAGGTAGGTCACCTGGGGGCCGGTGACCATCACATGGCATGGTTCAATTTGGCCACTAGAACTAAATCTTCCCATCCAAGGCAAAAATATGGGACTTCAGAGGAGTGGACTTTTATAAGATGGCCAACAGAGTTAAGCTACCCCCTGGCAAGAAGAAATACAGGTGAGAGGGTACAGGCAAAGTGGGCCAGCATTAAGGATGCAACACTTGAACCAACATCCCATTGTGTTACGGAGAAAGGCAAGAGCAAAAGAAGGTGGAAACCACTTTGGTTCTCAGAAACAGTAGCAGAAAGGACAGAGCCAAAAGGCTGGCCTTCAGGAAATATAAGGGAATGCAGCAGGACGAAGACAGGGAGGCATACCAAACTTCCCTAAGGGAAGCAGGAAAGGCAGTAGGGCAGGCAAAGGCCCAAACCAAGGAAACACTAGCACGAACAGTAAAAGAAGGGGACAAGACTTTCTATAGATATATTAGTGAAGAGAGAAAGTCCAGAGGGGGTACTGCCAAGATCAAGGGGGATACGGGGGAGTGTGTGGAGGAGGACCAAGGAAAAGCATCTATCCTAAATAGATACTTCTGCTCAGTATTTACTGAGGAGAAGGTAGGGCAGGGCCCACAGCTCAGCACCATGGACATAGGAGGGAGGGAGGTGTGCACAACTCCCTTCACAAAAGAAAGGGTCCTACAACAGCTTGCTAAGCTCAGTGTGGACAAGGCAATGGGGCCAGATGGCATACATCCCAGGGTACTAAACAAGCTAAGGGTGGAACTAGCAGAGCCATTATCAGAACTGTTTAGTGAGTCTCTGAGCACAGGAGAGGTCCCAGAAGACTGGAGAAGGGCTCATGCAATCCCGCTCCACAAGAATGGTACCAGGGAGGAGGCAGGGAACTACAGACCAGTCAGTCTTAACTCAGTAGTGGGCAAGATTATGGAGGCACTCCTTCAGGGAAGGACAGTGCAACACCTGGAATCCTTAGGATCACAGGATCTAAGACAGCATTTGTTACAACAGGAAGGTCCTGTCAAACTAACCTCATAGATTTGTTTGACTAGGTAACCAGTGTGGTGGACCAAGGGGGTGCAGTTGTCACCCACCTTGAATTCAGCAAAGCTTTCATTACTGTTCCACACAGAAGATTGATTAATTAGCTGGGTAGGCTCGAGGTGGATCAGAAGTTGGTCAACTGGGTGGCAAACTGGTTGGTGCGCAGAACACAGAGAGTGGTGGTAAATGGTATACAGTCACAAGAGATGCAAGTCACAAGTGGGGTACCTCAGGGATCAGTCCTGGGGCCAGTCCTCTTCAATATCTTCATCAGTGACATTGCAGATGGACTGGAGGATAAGGTCTGTCTGTTTGCAGATGACACCAAGATCTGCAACAGAGTAGATGATCCAGATGGGGTGGGCAGAATGAGAGAAGATCTGGATAAACTGGCAAAATGGTCGGAAGAGTGGCAACTGGAGTTTAACGCAAAGAAGTGCAAGATCATGCATATAGGGAAGAGAAACCCTGAAGCCACCTATAGGTTGGGAGGGGAGTTGCTGGCAATCCCAAGGGGAAAAAAAGAGACTTGGGCATCGTCATCACAGATGACCTGAAATCATCCAAGCAGACCACTAAAGCAGTAGGTAAGACTAGGAGGATGTTGGGATGTATTAGTAGGGGTATCACAAGTAGTAAGAGGGAAGTAACAATCCCTCTTTACAAGACACTGTTTAGGCCCCATCTGGAGTACTGCGTGCAGTACTGGAGGCCGCACCTGCGCAAGGACATGAACAACATGGAGGCAGTCCAGAGAAGGGCAACCAAAATGGTGCAGGGACTGCATCAGAAAACATATGAGGACAGATTAACGGAGCTCAATGTGTATACCCTAGAGCAAAGGAGGGAGAGAGGTGATATGATCGAAACATTCAAACATCTTAAGGCATTAACAAGGTGAAAGAGTCTAACATGTTTCAATATAAGAAAAATAGCAGGACAAGAGGACACAGCGTGAGATCAGAGGGAGGCCAATTAAGGGGTAATGTGAGGAAGTTCTTTTTCACAGAAAGGGTGGTGGACGCATGGAATGGCCTACCTCAGGAAGTGGTGGATATGAATACAGTGCAGGGCTTCAAACAGGCATGGGATAGGCATAAGGGAGCAATACAGATGAGTACGAATAGACCACTGACAGAGTAAAGGCCTATGGCACATTCATAAGGTAGAAAAAATGGGCAGACTAGATAGGCCTTGAGGTCCTTATCTGCTGTCAACTATATTTCTTTATACTAAAACAATTTTTAGTCCCCTTATTATTACATGTCAGCTGGGTGTATTCTATACTGTATACGTGGAAACAAAAATATTTAGTGTATTTTTCCATATGCTGTGGGGGAGTAGACTTAATCCGATAAAGAGAGATTTTACCTATTTGCCAGTTAACAAAGGAGGTGTGGCAATGATTAACCCACTGGTTTTCTTCCACACCATTTTTTTGGGGAGGTAACTTAAAAATCTTATTGCAACCACCGGGAAGTCGAGCTGGGGAGAAAATGTGGACGAGGACCTTGCTGCAAGGCCTGTTGAGTGCTTGGCAAGATGCACCAGTGAAACCTTTGCCAAAAATGAGAATACCTGGCTTCTTTAAGCCCACACCAATGAAATTATATATCTGGAAGGTATCAAAATCAGTTTACAATTATAAGTTGAGATAGTGCAAACCATTGGTCCGCAAATACCAGAGTTTAAACTTTGTATAATCGGCATGGGTTCCCCTGGCCTTAGCCCAACTTACTAATCCTCAAATTCCTGTGAGAATGTGGGATAATCTTTGGTTATGTACCTATGGGAGGATAAATGTTAGTCGAAATCTAAAGCATAAATCTATAGGAGAAAGAGATTGTCCCTATTTGGAATGTGCGGCACCTGAAGAAACGATGCAGCACTTTCTGTTAGAATGTGAATTCTCAGTCAGCCCGGTGGAGCTGAGGGTTGAGGCGCTAGATGCTACACCTCGTGCCACAACGGCGACTCAGGTTCGGGAATGAGCCCAGGTCACTGGGGGTCCGCTGGGGGAAGAAGGATTGAGCATCCTAGGGACTGTTCTCCTTCTCCAGGGAGGATGGGGTGGGTACACCGCAGCTCTGGCTCCGTTCTGGCGTGGCTGGGGTTGCCGTAAGCCGCAGATCAACGGGGGTAAGAGCGGCGTCAAAACATGTGGTACGTGGGAACACGCGACAACAACGCCGCTGACGCCACTGCACGCCGTGTTGGGGAGTAAAGGATCTACATGCAAAATACCTCGGTGCGCTACATAACGGACTCCTCTGATCCGGGACCCTGCTCAGGGGTGGTGGGTAAGTACTGCCTGATGCGGCCGATGTGTGGAACAGAGGAGGGGTCGAGCATGGGCACTTAGGAGTGGCGCTGGGCCTGTGTGGCCAGATGGATTGGGGGGGGAACCATAGGCACCACCCCCCACCCGTGGAGGAAATAAAAAAAAAAAAAGAATATGAATTCTCGAAATATTATGTGGACTTTATCATCACTGAGGTGGAAACTATCCTGGTTGGCTCGCCTGATCTATGAACAATTGGTGTTGGGTCAATTTAGTGGTAGACTAGCTTTTGGTTCCGGTACACGGAGTATTTTTTTTGCTTGTTTAAAATGTTATCTTTGGCAGGCCTGTAGCAGATACATTATCCAGCAGCAAAGAATTACATATCTAGCTATTGGGAACTTGGTAGAAACAGCACATTTGGAAGTGTATAATACTGACACGAAAATGTTTCCTGTACAAATTATTCAAGTAAAGTGGCACGGGTTACATAATGCACTACAGATTACATGAGCAAACTAAGCTTTCATTTTTGAGTGTTGTAACTTGGGTGGAGCACAGGGTTTATAAAGCTTGGGGTTTTGGGAGGGGATGATTAATCAGTATTATTGAGATCTGATATGGTAGGGTGGGCATATAGTGGAAGAAACTTTAAACTTCCTTGGTTTTTGTTAGATATAGACTGCTTGATAAATTTTGCAGTGATTTTATTTTTATGAATTTTTTTTTCCTTTTTTCTTTTATGCTATTTATTTTGCAAACATGTTATTGGTTTTAGCTACCCTATTTGAGTTATCTCCTTTGTTTTATTGTTGAGTTTGTTCCTGTCGGGTTTTCTTTCTCCTCTCCTGGTCCTGTGTTATGTATTGTACCCCATAAATGTGGTTTAGATGGCTTCCCTCTTATTTTTCCTTTACCCCCCCCCCACATTTTTTTATACTGTTTTGGTTATTTCAGTTCATGATGTTTACAGCTGTTATGATTTCTTGTTTGTTCACGGATGTTTGTATTGAATGTTCAATAAAAAATGTTCCTACTCTTTTCGAGAAGTGCCATGGGATCTTTAACGTCCACCTAAACAACCATCAGAACAGGCAGACAGGACCTCGGTTTAATGTCTCATCTGAAAGATAGCACCTCAGGAGTGCAGCATCCCCCTCATGCTGCACTGCAGTGTCAGTACTGGGATATTAACCCAAGTGCCTGATGTGGGGATAGAACCCACAGCCATCTGATCTCCCGGCCTCAGAGGCGAGTGTGCAACCTGCTGAGCCACTGACACTGCAGTAACATTCAAGTACCTTAAGGGTATAAAGGAGATGTAGGGTAAGGCATCTTCCAATATAAGAGATGTACAAGAACATGGGGGCATGATATAAAATTGGTATGTGGCAGGCTGAGGGGAAATGTGAGGAAGTTTTTCTTCACGGAGAGGATGGTGGACACATGGAATACACTGCCACAGGAGATCGTGAGGGCGAGCACAGTGGAGAGTTTTGAACATGCATGGGACAGGCATAAGGGTACCTTTGAGGTGGGAAGGTGGGGTGAAAAGCCATTGACCACTTAGGGTCAGAGGCCATAAACTAGTGTAGGGCTTTCGGGCACACTGGATGGGCCTGGCAGTCCTTATCTGCCAACAATTTCTATGTTTTCTATGTAAGAAAATAAAATTGAAGTGTAACATTAAATTCTGCCTTTGTAAGCTGGATCGACGGCGCACTGCTCGCTTTGCTAGCGACCGGGTTCGGGAATGAGCCCGGGTTGTCGGGGGTCCGGTTGGGGAGGATCAATTGTCCCAGAAGATGTGTTCCTACTCCCGGGGGAGCAGTATGTCACGTCCTGCTGCAGTACTGCCACCTGCAGACATGCTGGTGGTAGGGTGCACGGGACTAAGGGTTGGAAGGACCCGCCGCACTGCATATCCCGTGAGCATGCCAATGCACACTCTTATCGGGGACGTAGTCCCAAACGTCAATATCCTTATGGGGAAGGGCAGAATAGCACAACAAAGGGAAACAGGAAGATGGAAAAATGCCCAGGCTGGCAGAATGATTGCTGACCTCCAAAGTCCACGCACCGGTGACCCAGGCACCTCCCAGATCTGAATCCACTGTTCAGCGGGTTGTGGGACTCCCTGCCACCCTGCCATGGAGGGCAAGCCGTGGGGGACTCAGGGACAGGCAAGACCAGGAAGGATGGTGATAAGGCTGGGAGGGTCGGCAGGAAGGAGGGCTAGCCGGGGTGTAGGAGGAAAAAGAATAAATTAATAAACAAATTTTGCTTTTTTCCAACGATGCCTCTTCCTCGAGCTCTCAGAGTCACAATATTCCATCGGAAACTGCACAATATCATTTTATTAACAACACAGTATTCACCCAGTTAAAAACTTAAATACTGTACACCATGGTACATAAAGAGTGATCCTGTCACTATAAAATTATTTATTTTGTTTCTGGCTACTGGGTAACAAACCCCATTTACAGGAATAACCGGACAGTAGTTTAACTGCAGTACTTTTAATCAGGTACAAAACAGCATTCTTTATAGAAAACTGCTTACAAAAAGGAGACACGATACAGAAGTGCAGATACATATGTAATTACCCTCTCCCACAGGTAGGGGGCAGGACTGTTACTAGCAGTGCCCATCAGAGAACAGGGGGACCTGGCACCAAAATTTCTGTCCCTAGTAGGGGGAGGAGACTAGGGATGGAGAGGATAAAAGGAGGTTTAGGCAGGAAGAAGTCCAGTTCTCGGGTTTGGGAATTGAGGTGTTCCTGTGAGAGGCAGCTGATAAGAGTGCCCATGAGGTGTAAGTGAAAGCAGGCACTGGGCTGGCTGCAGGGTGGGGTCTACCAAACGGCATGGTGGCAGGTTGCCAGTCTGGGGTGGCATGTGCACCCTTCGACCCCAGGGTTACCACCTTTTAAGAAGCCCAAAGTGGGACATTTCTTACTGAAACATGATTTTTCGCAGGACAATAGGTAACCTCGACCAATACAACAGACTTGTTTTCACTAAATAATCAGAATTAAGATTGTGTTGTGGTTTTTTAGTTGTTTCTAGTATTTATTATTTTAAGGTATTTTAATAAAGATATTATTGTTTTTTGCAACATTTAGAGAAAAGTAAGAAAATATTTTTTCTACTATAATGTCAGGACAAGTAGTATTTTTCATGTTTTTTCGCAGGACACAGCTGCCCAAATCAGGACTGTCCTGCGAAAATCAGGACAGGTGGTAACCCTATTTGGCCCCTGGGGTGGTATGGGGGAAGGAGTGCAAAAAAGGGTCCTTGTGGGCTTCCTGGGTGGGTTCCCTTTCAAGGAATACAAATCATGGGTTTCCAGGCCTGGAGGGATTCCCTGAAGAATCGGATGCTCAGAGGAGGTTTTGGGAACTGGATACTAGACTGGTGACTACCTACAAGACCTGCACGCCTGAGGTAAAAAGCAGTATGCGAATAAGTATTGTGTCAAAAGCTAAGGGTTAGCTGTCTGTGCCGTTGTTGGGGTGAGAGATCTCAGGGGACAAGCTGGTGGGGTTGGCGCCCCACGTGTCAGTGACATGTTTCAGAAAGAACCATGGAACAAATACTGCCTTAGTACATCTGAAGAACCTGTGAGAAACCTCCAGCTGTGCCACTGTTTTGCCATCTGTGAGGGCATGAGAAGCTGACACCATAGCTAAGTTGATCATACCAGAGGAATACCCCCAGTCTGAGTCTGTAAGGGACAGGAAGAATTCCATCACCATACTGACTGGACATATGAAGGGGTCCAGGTTATAGGCAGCACACCATAACAAAAAGCATTTCCATTTTTGTGAGTAGGTGCACGTAGAAGATGGTTCCAGGCAGTCAGTACAACCACAGCAACCACTGAGAAAACTCCGAAGTGGGAGAGCTCTACATCCTCATAAGTCACTGCCTACTGCTGAAGCAGAGGGGAAAGTACAGTAACGCAAGAACTTACCGTAACAGTAGATCTTCGAGAACAGCTCTTGCAGCAGGTTACACCTTTAGGACTGAAGCCGGCAGGCACCAGGACCCCACGGAAATTTTCTAGCTAGCAGTATTCAGCGGGGATCACCCCCATCGGTCCCGCCCCCGACATCAGGCATAGTACATAAGGGGGCGGTCCCCCAGAATACCCAGTTCAACTGCCGGAGACTTCCGGCCGCTGGATGACATCAGAAAAGGACACTGAGGATCTGCCATCAAATGGCAATCAGAGTGGTGTTAAGAACACCTGGTCCTAGGAGAAGGATAGCGGAACAAGTCTACCTCCAGTGGGGATGGTGGGAGCTGCTGCAAGAGCTGTTCTCGAATATCTACTGTTACGGTAAGTTCTTACGTAACTGTGCTATCTTACTTCGAGAAACAGCTCTTGCAGCAGTTTACACCATTAGGACTGATTCCCAAGCAATACTGGAAATCCCTCACCATTGGGAGGAGGAAAGGTAGACATCACTAATAGAATCGAAGCCTAGGACAGGAGTCCCTGAATGACTGCTAGACAAAAACCTGCTCTCCGACTCGATGCGACATCCAGGCTATAATGCCTGATGAAGGTGTTCACAGTGCTCCAAGTAGCTGCTGCACAGATGGCTGAGGTGGACACGTTCTTTAAGGCCGCAAAGGAGGTAGCCACTCCCCTTGTAGAATGACCCTTAACCGAGCCTGGTAAGGGTTTGTTATGCTTCTGGTAACAGAACGTGATACAGTGTATGAGCCACCTGGATAGCAATTGTTTGGAAACTGGAGCTCCCATCGTCCTGTGGGCGAAGGAGACAAAAAGCTGGTCAGATTTTCGGTGGTGTTTGGTTCTGGTCAGGTAGTATCCAAGACACCTATGCACATCTAAAGTGTGCAACAGGGCCTCTCCTCTATTAGAATATTTAGAAAAGTACACTGTTAGATCGATGTCCTGATTAACAGTGAGAGCTGAGACCACCTTAGGTAGGAACTTCGGATTAGTCCGCAGGGATACCCTGCCCTGGTGAAAAACCACATAAGGTTCTTTGCACATCAGTGCGTGAAGTTCAGAAATTCTTCTGGCTGAAGTAACGGCAACTAGAAACAACGTCTTCCATGTAAGAGGTCTAAGGTGGAGAACACCTCTCAGAAAGGCTCATGCCGTGTCCAACTGAGTTATGGGACGTTGGCCTATAGGAGTGTGATAGGCTGAGATGGCACAAAGGCGTACTTTTATCGAGGAGTAGGCCAAGCCTGTCTGAAAAAGAGACAGGAGGTAGTCCAGGACCGACCTTTCTGGATAATCCACTGGCGAAAATCCCCGCGAGCCTGAGCCCAAAGGCAAAATCTGCGCCATTTCATGGCATAAGTAGTGTGAGTGGCCGGTTTTCTAGCAGCCGCTAGAACGCTCTGCTACTCCTCACGTAGACCTCAGACGATAATGGCTATGTCTCTAGGAGCCAGGCATGCAGGTTCAGCGAACAAAGGTCTGGATGAACCAAGGAGCCCGCCTCCTGAGACAGTAAGTGAGAGCTGATTGGCAGAGGCACTGGAGGTTCCCGGGACAGCTGATGTAGTAGAGGGAACCAGATCCGTCTGGGCCAAAACGGCGCGATAAGTATCAGCGTTGCTTGCTCTCTGTGAAGTTTCAAAAGGACCCTCTGGATCAATGGGAAGGGAGGAAAGGCATAGAGGAATCTGCCTGCCCAGGAGTGGGACAATGCGTCTTGCCAGAAAACACCAGGCCCTGGATCTAGCGAGCAAAAATTGGGCAGTTTTGCGTTGTATGGGGATGCGAAGAGGTCTAACTCTGGTGTACCCCATCTATGAAACAGATCCTCTACTACCTCCTGGAGTAGTTCCCACTTGTGGACTCTGGCCCGAGAGCGACTCAGGCTGTCTGCGATGACGTTGTCCACTCCTGGTACATGAACAGCAATGAGGTTTGCGCTGTGTTGTAGAACCCAATCCCACACCTTCATGGCCTCCCTGCAAAGTGGGTAGGAATGGGTGCCTCCTTGTTTGTTGAGGTAATACACCACCGCGGTATTGTCTGTTTGTAACAGAAGAGCACCCGGTTGGATCTCCGACTGGAAAGCCTGCAGGGTGTAAAGAACTGCTCTCATTTCCAGGATATTTATGTGGAAATGAGCTTCTTGGGCTGTCCATAGGCTCTGAGACCTGACACTGTCGAGGTGTGCTCTCCACCCGAGCCCTGAGGCATCTGTGGAGAGCGTCACGATGAAGGGGACCCCCGCTAATAGATTCTTTGAATCTAGCCACCATTGCCAATCCCAGATTACGGCATTCGTGATCCGAATTGGAAGCTGCAGATGGTCTTGCTTCTGATCCCATTGGACCCGTAACATCCACTAGGTCACCCGCATGTGGAGACGGGCTAGCAGGACTGTTGCAATGGCCGCAGCCATATGTCCCAGCAGGCAAAGGACCAGTCTGGCTGGGACGGTCCTCTTTGCCAAAAAGTCCCTGATGAGGGATCCGATGTGTTCCGCTCAGTCCTGGGGTAGAAAAGCTTTCCCCTTGACGGTGTCCAGAACTGCACCTATGAACTACAGAGTCTGTGATGAAACCAAGCGTGACTTCTCCTGATTGATAATGATGCTCAACGTCTCGGAACAGAGACTGAGTACAATGAATGGCAGACATCAGGGCCTCCCAAGAGGGCGCCATGAGAAGCCCGTCATCCAGGTAGGGGAACACGTAGTGGCCTTGTCTCCTCAGAGCCGCCGCTACGACTGCCATGCACTTCGTGAACACTCGAGGTGTCGATAACAGTCCGAAAGGGAGGGCTCGGAACTGATAACTGTGACCTTGAAATTCGAAGCGCAAGAACTTCCTGCGCGCTTGAGCGATGGGTATGTGCAGCTAAGCATCCTGCATGTCCAAGGACACTAGGAAGGCACCTTGCTTCAGCATGGGTAACAGACCTGGAAGGGTCACCATGCAGAAGAGTTTGTAGAGGACCGAAGTGTTGATGTCGCTGAGATCCAGTATTGGACGGAGGTCCCCTGTCTTTTTGGGAACCAGAAAAAAGTGAGAATAGTGACCTGCACCTCTCTGGTTCCGCGGTACGTGCTCTATAGCTTCCTTTCTGAGAAGCGCAAGCACCTCCTGCTGTATGAGCAGGGCGTGCTGACCCGAATAACGGGAAAGCAGGGGAGGTCTTGACGGTGGGTGGTCGAGACATTCAATGACGTGACCTCTCTTGACCATTTGAAGAACCCACCGGTCGGCGGTAATCGACTGCCACCCTGAAAAGTGGCAAGCGATGCGACCCCTGACCTTTTGTGCCCGTTGATCCAGAGGAGGGGCGGGGGCCGGGAAGGAGTCATGCTGTGGCAGCGCTGGTTCCTGCAGGCTGGGCCAGTTTGGTGTAACGCTAGCCTCTGCCTGGGGAAGATTTAGCCTGGGCTTTACGATGAAAAGTGCCCCTTTGTTGTTGGCCGGAACGTGGCTGCTGCCGTTGTTGCTGGCTGCGGAAACGGTTCTGGTTCCTACGAAAGGAACCAGGTCTTGATCTGTACATGGCTTGTATGGCTCTAACTGCCTTCCCGTCATCCTGGAGCTTGGTGACAACCTTCTCCGGGGTGTTCACCAAACAGGACTTCGCCATCGTATGGGGACGTCAAGAATGTTTTTCTGTACGTCTGGGGTGAAGCCGGAGATGCGGAGCCAGGAGTATCTCCGGAAACAGATGCCCGAAGCTGCAGCTCTGGCAGATGAGTCCGCAGAATCATATGTGGTTTATAGCACTTGGGTTCCCACATCAGACCCTGTGCGGAGGAGGTTTAGGAGCTCCGCCTTCTGATCGCCATCCGGTAATTTGTCAACAAGGTCCTGACCCTGTTCCCACAGGGCATTCTGAAACTGAACCATGTGAGACAGGTAGTTCAGGGACCTGATGGAGCATGTAGCAGCCACATACATGCACCTCCCCAGGGCATCCAACTGTTTGGATTCCTGGTCCAGTGGCTGTGTGTGTGCTCATATGCTGCGGTCGTTGGGACTGGTCATGAGAGGCCGTAATGACCAGGGAGTCAGCCAGAGGTTGTTGTACCAAGTACTGGTCCTCTTTCCGGGCCTTGTACAGGCAGTCAGCCTTCTTCAGCACAGCGGGGGTGAAGTGCGGACGCTTCCATGCAGCCTTGGTGACGTCCACGTAAGTGTCCACCAAGGATGGCAGTACCACAGGCTTAGGATCCTTCTGCCGAAGGTAACGGGCAAGGCGCTGTCTCTCGGGGTTGAGATCTTCCGAATCCCATCCCATGTTCCCCTGGATTTGCCTCATAATCTCGGAGAAGGAGGGATCATCCGGAGGTGACCTGGGTAGGTCTTGTGGGTCAGGCAATGGGATGGTGAGCAGAGAAGGAGACCTGGAGATTTCAGAGGTATCCGATCTAGAATCCTCCCCTGACGGAGTGTATCGCCGACGTCTGGGTCACGTGGGGCTGGGAGACCCTGAGGGAGATCATGAGGGAGGCCTTCTCCGTTCCTTAGATCTTCCCCTAGGAGGTGGAGTGTGCTCCTTAGGGGTTGGTGGTCGTCCTGCTGGTCCCTGTGGTGGAGGAAGGGGAGTAGGAGGTGAAGGAGTAGGAGGTTTTACAGGGATCACATCTTTCCAGATTATGTCCCACCAGAAAGTAAAGAGATCCTTGACCTCTTGGATGTTCATGCCCGACGACGGGCCTGGCGGCGGTGGTCTGTCGCCGTGGTCGGGCGTCAGGTCCGCAGGTGTCTCCGGGATGGGCGAAAGTTCCTTTGGTAGCCCGGCGTCCTCTGTGTCGCCTGCCTGGTCCTCAGGCAATGTCGTGTCCTCCTCTGAGAAGTCCCGGTGACCGGTGTCCACCAGTGATGGGGGGCAGTCTTCGGCTCCCGCGAGTGTGAGGCCGACATCGGTCGCTTGGCCGACGCCTTCAGGTCTGGCGAACGCCTGGCCGACGTCTGGAGTTTGGCCGATGTCCTCGGCTCCAGCGAACGCCTGGCCGACTTCGGGTCCTTGGCCGACAACGGGTCCGTTGTCTGCTTCAGGAACGTCAGGTCTTTTGTCTTCCTGGGTGGGGGATCCAGACCCCTGGGAGACCGCTCTGGAGTCAGGGTCCCGGTGTCGGGCAGAAGGGGAAGACTTATGACTGTCAGAAGACTTCGATGAGGCCCAGGAGGGAGTGGAGGAAGCCGAAGGCCTGAAAGTCTTTATGGGGTGAAGCGAAGCCGAAGAACCGCCTGTAGCCTTAACCTTGACTGGAGGGGGCTGAGAACGAGCCCTGGAGGGAGAGCGGTCAGAGTGTGTGGAGCCTGAGCTACGCGAGTCCAAGGCCCGGTTAGGGGATCTGGACCTTGCCTTCTCCCGGTGCTTGTCCCGGTGTTTGTGGGCTTTTGAGGGAGAGTCACCTCTGGAGGAAGGTTCCTTATCCATTCTGCTAAGTTTTTCTTCTAAAAGGTACCCCTGAAGTGCCTTCTGATGGCGGATCCTGGTGCAGCTGTTGAACCCCTGACAGAAGGAGCAGGTCTTGGTGTCGTCATCTGGGCCTGAGCACCGCAGGCAGGAAGAATGAGGATCCTTGAAGTGGATCTGTTTGCCGCAGGCACACTTGGAAGGGTGAAGAAGAAGTTGGAGATGCAGACATTAGTTTAGTAAAACTATTGTGAGAAGTTCTTAGTCGTTGTGCGCTAGAGTAGGACCGTGAGGCCGATGCTGGCGAGTCGACGGAGGGAAAAGAACTGGGGATTCTGGGGTACCGCCCCCTTATATACTATGCCTGACATCGGGGGCGGTCCCCACTGAATACTGCTAGCTAGAAAATTTCCGTGGGGTCCTGGCGCCTGCCAGCTTCAGTCCTAATGGTGTAACCTGCTGCAAGAGCTGTTTCTCGAAGTAGGATCCACATCTGTCTGGGTGATTATGGAGCCTACAGAATTAGGGTAGCCAAATCAGCTGTGCCATTTTTAATTTGCAAGGGGGGTCCCACTGTCCTGAAACATCAGATACCCCTAGACAAAGGAGGTACCCTGGGTCATGCCAAACCCCATCAGGGCATATACATAAATCGGCTAGCAGGCTGAATGGGGGAAGGTTGCACATAGGAACATTGTTGTAAAGTTTTTATTTTGCACTACTTAAGTACTATTTATTTTCTTAAAAGAAAAATGTTTCATTAAGGACTGAGGGTAAAAATAATGAGAGACTACGTAATAACTAAAATATAATTATTATGTGGTTGATTTGGGGATTAGGAAAGGTGAAGCAAGGAAGCTTTACACTGGCCTGACTCCATAGTCAGGCTGAGGAACTTTTTTTTTTTTTTTTTAATTTAACTTGCACACAGCATCTGTTACTAGTACGGTGCATGCCATCCATAAAGATAAAACAACATACATTTTAAATTGCCAGTGATTTTTACCAGTCTTTTATAGAGCAACTAACATCTTTTAAAAAAACTTGAAACAGCCACATACACCTAACTGAAAACTTTGCAATTTTAAATGCAATTCAGTTCTTCAGCTGTGGTATCAGCAAACAGATGAACTCTAAAGGAACAAAGATCCTGTTTTTCTGCAAATGATAATCAGTAATAAATAACAGAAAGCAGAAACCATAAAATACTGTGGAATACGCTGAATTACATCTAAATATTATGTTTTTTTCTGTTGGCATTAGCTGCTCTTAAAGAAAAATAATATTTTGACAAAGCATAACTTACATTACAATTTTTGGGGAATTAGGGCTTACTGCACTTAGTCATGTTCTTCAGTATAGTGGGTACTGGCACAAAAAATGGTTTTGTGAACTTCAGAGGGCTTGTGAGCTCCACTGTACTTGTTCATTCCCCCACTTGGAAGTCATAATCCTGTTGTGACATCACATTCTGCAGCCAAGGAAGGGGCTGTGATTTTCATAAGCAGAGAATTAAGACTTTGGGTGGAGAATATCATCCACAGCAGATGAAGTCTAAGGGACAAAAGTCCTGTTACCTGCACATATTCTCAGTTACAAGAACAGAAAATACATGAAATATAAACTGAAATTGGGTCTAAATATTATGGACCGGATTCTCAGAAAGCTCCCAGCGCAGCACAAGGGGCTTGCACCACAATAAATGGTGCACAGTGCCCATTGTGCCAAATGATGCACCGGAAGCGATTCTCAAAGACTGCCTGCATCAACCGCAGGCTGTCCACACCAAACGGTGCTTGCACCACCCATGTGCCACAAAATGGGTTGCAGCATGGTGCTAGGGGGCATGAGGCAGATGCAAGCTGCCACATCCCCGAAAGTGGGATTCCCAAAACTCCCAGAGGGAGAATTTCTTTTTTTTTTGTGTTGTACACTTTTTTTTTCCGGCAGCTTAGTTTCCCCTTCAGCCACCTGCTACCAGATCGGGGATCCCCCTCCCCGGATCGCAGTGCCCCCTGAATTACCTCCCAGGCCAGAGCTGCCGGAGCCCCCTCTCACAGCCCCGATAAATCTATCACAGATGCATGGGGGGGGGGGACACCAGATTCGCAGCAGGAGGGGAGGCATCATGGTTGCTCACCAGAGACAATTTTTGCTACTTGTAACTGGCGGTGGGGACATGCAATGACAACCCGCATCCACCCTGCCCCCCCTCCCAGGTAACAGCGCTAGCAAGGAGAAACCCCCCAGCCTCAACCAGATGTTCGTGGTGTGCCGGACACTCAGTCACCCTCCCCCACAGAGGGGTGCAGTCTCCAGGACACTCAATCCTTCTCCCTCTGGCGAGCCCTCTGACATCCCGAGTCCATTTCCAAACCTGGGTCATTGGCATCGCAGATGGATGCCCTACCTCTGCACTGGCGGTTCGGCCTCAGAGGAAGAATTTCTAAGTACCATTAGACCAGCCAGGGCTGGTCTAAGGGTACTTAGAAATATCCCTCTGTTAAAGAGTTTAGCACTTTGAGGCAATGTGCCACAGATTCCCCCCTCCCCAGCCCCGATTCCCTGTTATGTTTAATTTAAACTCCCTGGTGGTCTAGTGGACCCCCTCCACAATCCCAGAGTCCACCCATAAATACAAATATCACAGAATCCCTTCCCTGGGGGTCTAGTGGACCCCCACTGCCCAAACCAGCAGGTGGTGCCCACCACACCCCCATCCCGAAGTAGAGCCGCTGACTGGCACAGTCCTCCTCTCACTTCCATGGCTGACAACCAACTGAACTGTCACCGAGAGCATACTGTATAGTGTATGCACTCATTGACTGACAGCTGTCAATCCAAGAGCACGACACTATACATGTCATGCGTTCAGTGAAAGTTCAGTTGGCGGCCTGCTGTGAAGGTGAGAGGAGGGCTGTGCCAGCCACCGGCTCTGCATCAGGATTTGGGGGTGGGGTGGTGGGCACAACATGCTAGGGTAGGGGCTTATTAATACATATGGATGAGCGTAATCGGGGAAGGGGGTCTACTAGACCACCAGGGACAGGGCTTAATTTAATTTACCAGAGGACTGGGGATGGGGGACCACTTGCCTTTGCTGCATGGAGCTTGCGGCAAACCCCTCCCATGCACCATGTGTCTGTCGCACAGGAGAGGTTGTCCCAAGTGTGGGGACTTGGGCGCCAGGACCCCTCCTGTACCAGAATCTGGTGCAGGGTCCCTGGCACACCAGGCTTCGACACAAGCCGCTGTTTGCCGCAGCGTGCGTTGGTCTAAGCCTCGTTTGAAAATTGAGTCCTATGTCTTCAAGGTTTTCCAAAAGGTATCAACTGCATGCACTGAGCTGGAATTTCTGCATGTAAATCTGCTTAAGATTTCTACGGTCTCAGGGCTTGAGGGGAGGCTGCTTTTCCCCAGGAACATATGTTCTACCTTCCTAGCTTGCACCAGATACAACTTGGAAGCTGGAGAAAAGGAAGAGAATTGGAGAGAGCATGCCACAATACTCACTGATATATGGTGCCATTCCTGGGTCCAGGGTGGTGATCATTGTCTCCACAGAATGTTTGGTTTTGTCAAGTACCGTCTTCACCATTGGATTTCCTGCTACACCCTAAAAAGGGAGAAAGAAAAGTCTTAATTCAGTGCTGCCATCCATGTCACTGCTTTCAGCATACTAAAAATACTACCCAACTTGCAGCAGTAGCAATAGCAGGGCTACCTTTTTCCCCATTAAAAAGGAAAACCTGAATTAAAAAAGGAACTGGCCATTTTTAACACACCACATATTCATTTTCCATATTAAAAAAACCTGTTTGCCCCACATTTACAGCTATACTAAACAGCAAATCTGTGTAAATCCCCAATTTTGCACCTCATTTTAATGCAAAACATGCTAAGCCTTACGCTTAACAAAGCCTGCAGACTTATCACTGGTGCACCTAGACAAACGCATACATGTCAGCTGTATGCCTTGTCCACCCTACTCAACCTGGATGAGCGGCTCATGTATCAAACCTGCCTGCTCACCTTTAAAGCACTGCATGGCCTATCTCCAACTGGTCTAGCTAGCTCTATTCACTGCACTGCACCAGCAGTGAACACCCGCAGAGCTGGGCTCAAACGCCCTGTTCATACCAAGGGCTAGGACTCACAAGGCCAAAGGGCATTCCCCACAGAGCCCCTACCTGGTATAATTTACTCCTACCAGTATCTCTGACTCCCCACATTAGCAAGCTTTTAACCAGCTCTCAGAAACCACCTGCTCAATTCCCCGTGAGGTGTTGCTGAGAAGTAGAAGTGGGTGATAAGACTTTAAAAGTTAAGACCATAAAATTTTTATAGACTTGACAATGCTGCTGAGCAGCACTCCCACCCCCCTGCCCCTGCCCTCTTTCTCCCCTGAACTTCCACCCTACTTTCGCCTTTCCTCCCATCCCTCTCCATCTAACCTTACCTACGGTCCTCACCTTAAAACATATGTATCTTGAACTTGCCTTATTTCTGTATTAACTGTTGTTTATTGCTCTAATGTCTGTTTGTCCTCTATGTGACGAGGTACCTTTGTAAATGAGCCTCTGGCTCAAAGGTTGTTAAACTGATGTTTAAATAAATAAATAAAAATAAATAAATAAATCTGCACTCATTTCTGGGGGAAAAAAGGATTTTAAGATTTTACTAAAAGGAAAGTCTGTCTTTAAAAGTTGAAATCGCACCCGGAGTGTCACTTTGTGTAATAGGATGCTACAGGAGCCCATCGGTTTGTCTGTAGTTGCTGTAATATCTAGGTAACATCCTAGGCCTAGTCTCATCGGAATATATCATACTAGGGGACTTTAACCTAGATTGGCTCTCCTGCGCATCCACTCCCCTCAAAATCTTCTGTAACTCGTTAGGGTTGACACAGCTGATTAGCAGAGCTACTCGTCTTAACAAGATTAACCCTATTAAAAGTACTCTGTTAAATATCATCTTAGTTAGCAAACCCCACTTGTTTACTCATGCTGGTGTCTTCTTCTCTGACATTAGTGATCACTGCTTCATTGCATGTGTAAGGTCAACCAATAAAATTATAAATGCTCCCAAATTCTCTACTAAAAGGTGTACACGTAACTTTGATCCCTGTGGGTATATCTCAGAGTTAAGAGACTCCCTACTTTGGCAGGATTTTTATTTAGCTAAGACACTGACTGCGGCTTACAACGTTTTCTCTGAGACTGTGTTAGGGGGCTAAATAACATCCCCCGGTGAAAGTCCGTACCAGGACCAAAAGCTGCCGTGGTTTACTGAGGGTCTGAAGGATGCTCACGGAGTAGGGATTCGCTTTGGAGAACTGCCAGAAAAAACAATCTTCCCAACGACTGGAATCTATTCATGAGGGCAAGGAACTGCTGTAACAAGTTGGTTGGGGAAGCGAAAGCTAATTTCTATTGTATACAGATGGAACAAGCTTCAAAGTGTTCTTCTAAATTCTGGAATGCAATCAAAGAGATGGAAGGCCACAACTCTGGTAATCACCTACCTGCTAAAATAATAATTGGTAATACCGTAGTATCTGATAGACCAACTATCCTTGACTCCTTCAACAATCACTTTGCTACTGCTGGGCTAGCCTTTGATTCTTCTCCTGTCAGCTCCCTCCGACAACAACTCGGAAAGGATATTCAAGACAAACCCATCTACAGCCCAGTTTTCTCCTTTCAGCCTACTTCTCTGAAAGAAGTCGAAGACCTCCTTCTACAGTTAGACACCAGGAAAAGTGCTGGGGCCAATCTCATGGATCCATACTTCTTAAAGATTGGATACCGTGTCCTTGCAGTCCCCATTACTAATATTACTCATCTTTTCAATCTATCCCTGTCCCAGGAAGACCTTCCTCCTATTTGGAAGACCGCACTTGTGGTCCCTTTGTTTAAGTCAGGAGATCCCAGTGATCTCAATAATTATAAGCCAATCTCCTTACTTCCAATCCTGTCTAAGCTGTTGGAAAAAATTGTGAGTGCTCAGCTACGGAATTACATGGAAACAGCAAAGCTGCTCAACCTGTTACAATCCGGCTTTAGAGCACAGCACAGTTAGTACTAGTTCTCAGCCCTTCCCAAAGTGACTGATGATTGGCTAACTGAATTGGACAACAAGAACATCGTCTGTGCAGTGTTTCTGGACCTTAGTAAGGCTTCTGACACTGTTGACCACAGTCTGCTTCTCTCTTCCCTGCGGAACATTGGCCTGGATTCTCTTTCCTTAAGATGGTTTGCCAACTATGTCTCTGGCCGACTTCAGCAAGTAAAGGCAGAAGGAAAAGTCTCTCCACTAAAACCCTTGCAGAGGGGAGTACTGCAGGGCTCCATTCGGGGACCCTTGCTATTTACATCAATAATATCAATGCTACCATCAAAGAAGCACAAATACATCTATCTGCTGATGATATGGTGCTCTATGCTTCCAGCCCCACTCCGGATGCTGCCTGCAAAACCCTTCAAAGGGAATTCAACTTGCTGCAACTTCAGGTTCTAAATCAGAAGCAAATCCTAAATGCCAAGAAAACCAAAGCTATGTTCCTTTCGTTCCTTTCTCGTGCATTTAACCTTGCCATCGCCGGGACGCTCCCACCGATTTCCACCATCCTAAGGGCGCAGTTGGACTACGAAACAAAATTTAAATATCTGGGGGTATTACTGGACAATGAGCTCTCATCAACTGACCACACAGAAGAGCTGACAAAGAAACTTAGGCACAGACTTGGTCTCTTCTTTAGGATCAACTATCTTCTCACAAAAGATGCCAAGTTGAAATTGGTCCAAACTACCTTTCTTCCCTTACTAGATTATGCGGACTTCCTATATAGTCAGGGTACTGCCGGTGCACTTGCCAAACTTGACACGCTTTATCACCGAGATTTGTGGTTTATCACAGGCCTTCCTTATTCCACCCATCACTGTTCCTTGTATGCTGAAGTAGGTTGGACATCCCTTAGCTATAGACATCAAAGAAATGCCACCTTCTGGACCTACAAAGCTATTACAAAAAAACTACCCCAGTATATCACTGTCTACCGTTATGAACTACTGGCAACTATGCTCTGGGAAGTACCTCCTATATCTCCCTGTACGTACATAAAGCAAGGTCACGTCTCGGTAGAGCAACCATGAGCTTTGTGTTACCTAGGATTTGGAATAAACTGCAAAAGTCCTTGAAATTAACTCACTCCATCACCTCAGCAGCCTTCAGATCTATTTATCTACATCAGAATAAGGAGCACTGCACTTGTTTCCCCTGACTTATGAGACTAGCATCACCTTAGCGTACTATGTCTTCATGCCATTACAGATAGATTACGACTGGTTTCAGCCAATTCCTGGCTCCCACCTCCACTTCCCTTCATCTCTCTCTCGATCTCCTTATCCTTACTCCCTCTTGCTCCCTGGAATCAGATTAGATTTCCAATCCCCCCGTTCTTGTCTTTCCTCTTGAACCCACCCGAATGGCTGGAGTCTTTAACACTATAGCTCTTGGGGGCTGTCCCACATCCCAATTCCATATGCTTCCCCTTCTATCCCCCCACCCTCCCTGATCCTATCAGTATCCCTAAGCTCCAAATCACTCCCTCAAAATTACCCTCTAGGACTGCCCTGTCATCTTCACCCCCTTCCTGGATCATTTCTATATTGTACATTGTGCTCTATTTATGAGGTACCAACCTGATCTGTATATATCTCCACAGCAATGTTTATAATTATTGTATCCCTCACCTTAATCTAAACTTACATTCCTTACTGTCATTGTCTCCTATCATTACTTCTGTATATATTGTATAATTTCCGTATATATTTTTTGGTATTTTGTGTATTGTGTTATCGCTGTATTGTTGCTACTGAATAACCCCAGGTCCACCTTGAAAATGAGCATTGCTCAATGGTGCTCGCCTGGTTAAATAAAGATTCTGATTGATTAATTGATTGACTGAGATTTCTGAACAGAACAATTTTGAAAAAAAAGTGACCCTACAACAGCTCAGCAGAAACAAGCTGATACTGCTTGTATTCTTAAAAGGAACTCTATCTTGGGACGGCCCGGTGGTGCAGAGGGTTGAGGCACTGGCGCCTTACCTCACGCTATGCCAGTGACCTGGGTTCAGGAATGACCTCGGGTCATCAGGTGCCGGCATGGGGGAGGGTGGAGCAGGATTGAGCATGCCGGAGGCAGCTCTCCTCTCTCCTAAGGGTGGTGAGGGTGGGTTGACCCCCATAGTTCCGCTCCCACCAGGCAGAGGTCTGGTGGGTAGTGCAGGCGGAGAAGGGGCGGCAAACTATTGGGAGGTGGAAGGGACAGAGATGGCACCACAGGGTGCAAAGAGTGCCTCCACATGCTTGCAGCCATGTGCCGAGGCCTCGGGGGGAAGGGGACCTGTAAAATACATGTGTCCCCACCGCTAGTTGGCGGGAGGAGGCAACGGGGACCAAACAACTCTATTATAAAAAAATTTAAAAAAAAAAAAAAAAGGAATTCCATCGCTATTCCTGGTGTTTTAGCAAACCGGCACAGATCATGGAGTTGCTTCCCAAAAGTCAAAACATCAGGAATGCTATGCATGTGAAACCTAATTAAGCACACACACTGTGGCCTCATACCTTAGTTATTTACTGCTTCTGTAGCTAACAAGCTGGATCCTGATGGGATGCTGGGGGGACAGCAACTTGTATAGAAATGGTCTTCTCAAAATTAAACCAGAAGAAGGACCTCAAATGGTTTATGAAGGTTCGTTACTTACAAGTAATGAGATCTTTGAGGGGACATCCATAGAGTCATAACATGCTGGATTGTAAGTCTTTAGTGTTAGTACCTTGTGAGAAGTTTTTACAACAGGGCTGCCCATGTCTGTATGCCTATGTGCACAGCAGCTGGGCACAACGTTGCCTAAATAATGTGGATGGGCCCCAACCACTTCAGTTTGCAGCTATCTGTGAAGAGAGTTTTCAAACATCCACCAACAGCTGTATTGGGGCCACCCAGAGAGGCAGGGGGAGCAAAGCAAAACCTGCCTACCGCATACCCAGTGGAGACACTGATAGAATTAACAGACTCAATATGCAGTGCTTTGCCCAGTAGCTGAAAGCAAAAGTTTGCCCACCAAGGGGAGGGAGGGTGGAAAAAAGGTATGGCTCTATGGAGATACTCTCAAAGGTATACTGTTACTGGTAAGTAATGAACCCATCTTCTTTATGGGTATCTCTACTAAGCCTTTATATATCTGACAACTAACAAGCAGTGCCAACTGCAACTGGGTAGCAGTTAAAATAACAGGCCGACACCTCAGAAGAGAAGGCCTTGTAAGACCACAAGGCCAAATCTAGCTCTCCTAAAGGGGATCAGACCTACAGTATAATGCTTAACAAAATTATGCATCCTGTTCCAGGCAGCAACCCAGCGTCTGAAACAGGCCAAAAAAAGGATGGCATGTCCTGTAACTATACTGGGTATAACCTGCCCTAACTGCCTATAACAACAGAATACAGGTGGAGATCCACTTGGTGAGGCACTGTTTAGAAAGTCTTTCCCCTGGTGCAAGGGGCAAAGAAGACCACCAGCAGAGTGCACAGTCCTTGGTATGGTCCAGACAGTATCACAGAATTCTGCGTATGTCCAAAGAGTGCAACAGCACTTCCTCCAGGTTATAATGTGTAAGTAGACTGACTGATTCAACATGAAATCAGTCACAACCTTTGGAAGGAATCTAGAATAAGTTCACAATGCCACCCTATCCTAGTGAAACACCAGAAAGGATGATTAACGAACCAAGGACTGTGGTTCAGACACACATCTGGCCAAGGTAATCGCCAGAGGTAATAAAATCTTCAGGGACAGGTACTTCAAGTTTCAGGTAGATACAGAGGGCTTCTGTCAGTTAATTCGAGCACAAGATTCAGGTCCAATGGTGCTGAGGCATCCTGCCTTACCTCGTGCTACGCTGGCTACCCGGGTTCGGGAACAACCTCAAGTCGCCAGGGTGCCAGCGTCGGGGGAGAGCAGGATTGAGCGTTGACTCTGCTCTCCCGTGAGGGATGGTTGCCCGTCCACAGTCCTGCCATCACCGGATGGAGGTCCGGTGGCAAGCGTAGATGGTAATGAGTGACTGGTAGGGTGGGGCGTCCCACACGTGTGCATCATGTCGGGGATGCAAGGGGACCGGGACCAAAAATGGAAACGCAACTAAAAATACGTACAGAAAAAAAAGATTCAGGTCCAACAGGTATGCAGACTGGCTGAGCCACATGCACTGTGCCCTTCAACCACCAGTGGACCACGTCTAGCTGGGCCACAGTCTTGCCCCCAACAGGCACATTAAAAGAAGAAATGGCCAAAAGGTGAATCTTCATCAAGGACTACTGCAGCCTTGACTAAGAAAGAGCCAGGAGGCAGCCCAGTACCCTCAGTAGAGGACAAGTGAAGGCATCCACTACACAGTACAAAAGCTTCTACCTCAAGGAACAGGTGTGTCTGGTGGAAGTTTTCCAAGCAGCAAGCACAACAGCAAAAACCTCAGCTGAAATTCCAAACTGAGAGATCTCTGCATCTTAAGGAGCCATGCATGGAGCCGCAGGGACTGGAGGTCTGTAAGCAGCAGCATCCTGCTGTTCTGGGACAGAAGGCCGGGATGAACAGACAAAGAATACTGAGAGTTTACTGCCAACTCCCACAGCTGCGAAGGCCAAATCTGTCTAAGTCACAATAGTGCCACCAGAATCATTCTGACTGCTTCCTGCTGTTGCTTGGTTTGGACCCTCTAAAATATAGGCAGAGAAGGAAGGGCACAAAGGGATCTCTCTTTCCAAAAGAGGGACGCTCAGCTAAAAAATGTCACGCCTTGGAGTGAGTAAAAACATGGCAGTTTTGCACTGTGTGGGGAGGCAGAAAGGTTCAGCTCTGGCCTTTCCCACATTTCAAACAACTGTTTGGCTACGGCTTGACTACTCCCATTCATGTGGTGGGAGAAAGGAACAGGTGTCTGGTGGAAGGTTTCCTAGCAGCAAGCACAACAGCCAAAACTTCAGCTGAAATTTCAAACTGAGAGATCTCCGCATCTTAAGGAGCCATGCATAAAGCCGCAGGGATTGGAGGTCTGTATGCAGCAGCATGCTGTTGGTCTGGGACAGAAGGCCGGGCTGAAAAGACAAAGAATACTGTGCATCTATCCCACAGCTGCAGAGCCCAAATCTGTCTGAGCCACAATAGTGCCACCAGAATCTGGCCTTTCCCACATTTCAAATGACTGTCTGGCTACGGCGTGACTACTCCCATACATGTGGTGGGACCACAGAGTGGCCCAAATTTTCTGCCAGGACATGTAGTGTACTGGTGACGTGGACAGCAATGAGTGAAATTTCTCAGGCTATTGCTGAGTTCGAAACCCTCACTGCCTCCTCTCACAGAGGGTATGTGTGTGTGGCTTTGTGATATATCACACTCTGACTGTCTGACTTGATCAAACAGGCACCCGGTTAACGCAAATGGCCAAAGCCTGGACACCAAACTGCCCTCATTTTAAAGTGATTTAGTCACATTCCACATATGCCTATTTCACATAGTATGCCATTGCCACCCATGCTTCAGATGTTGAAGCTGCAATTTGTTTTGTAAAAAAATCTCAGTCATTTTTTTTTTTGTTTGTTTCTGCCCGCCCTCCAGTTTTCTGTGTGCGGCCACACCCCCAGAATGATGTCATGCAAGGGAACTGTCAATGTTTTACATACAGCAACAAGGAATTCAGGGTAAATTATAAAGCTGACATAAATGTTCATTACTCAGAGGTGTAGTCCCTTATTTTGGTAGTAGGGACTGCAGAATAGCACCTAATATGTAGACATATAACCTAGTTCTAGAGAAGTTTGAAGAAGCTAAGTACGCGTGCACATGGGCAGACTAGGTGGGCTGTAGGCCCTTATCTGCTGTCAACATCTATGTATCTATGTGTATCAGACGGTGTACACCCAAGGGTCCTGAAGGAACTGGCGGAGGTGTTGGCAGGCCCTCTGATGGACCTCTTCAACATCTCCTTGGAGACAGGGAAGGTACCCAAGGACTGGAGAATGGCTCATGTGGTGTCCCTTCACAAGAGTGGATCCAAGGACCAACCGGGCAACTACAGACTCGTAAGCTTGACTTCCATAGTGGGGAAGTTGATGGAGACTATTCTAAAGGAGCGGCTGATAAGCTTTCTCGATAGTAATGGTCTACAGGATGAGAGACAGCATGGGTTTGTCTCGGGAAGATCGTGCCAAACTAACCTGATCGACTTCTTCGACTGTGTCACTAGAGCGGCTGACGAAGGCCACGCTGTGGATGTCCTGTACCTGGACTTCAGCAATGCTTTCAACTCGGTGCTCTAAGGGAGGTTAATGAGCAAGCTGAGGGACATGGGGGGTGGGGGAGAAACTGATGGGGTGGGTTAAGAGCTGGTTGCAGGTCAGACAACAGAGGGTAGTTGTAAGGGCGGAAGACACCCAAGTCAAGGCCAGTAACAAGTGGGGTACTGCAGGGTTCAGTGATGGGCCCTGTTTTGTTCAATATCTTCAATGAAGACACTGCAGAGTTGGTCAAGAGTAAGATCAGCCGGTTAACAGATGACATTAAGATTTGTGCAAAAGTGGACAATGAGGAAGGGAGACAGGCACTCAGGGGAGAATCTAGCTAAACTAACACTGGTCTATGGAGTGGCAGTTGGGGTTTAATGCTAAGAAGTGCAAGGTCATGCACCTCAGAGCAAGAAATCCCAGGACCAGCTACTGGCTGGGGGAGTGCAGGTAACTTCAGTAGAGGAAAGGGACCTCAGGGTAATAGTCACAGGGGACATGAAGGTATCATCGCAGTGTAGGAGAGTGGCAGCAAGGGCAAACAGGATGCTGGGGTGCACTGCCAGAGGGATCACCTCTAGAAAGGAGGACATCCTGCCCTTGTATAGCTCACTGGTGAGGCCACACTTGGAGTACTGCGTGCAGTACTGGTGCCCAAACCTCAAAAAGGATGTGAGATTACTGGAGGGGGTACAGCGCAGGGATACGAAAATGATCATGGGACTGGGGGAGTTGCCGTATCAGGAAAGACTGAGGGAGCTCAACATGTATTCGCTGGAAGAGAGAAGGTAAAGAGGGGACATGATAGAGACCTTTAAGTACTTGAAAGGAATAAACAAAGTCAGAGAAGGAGGATTGTTTCGCTTGGGGGGGGGGGAGAGTCACTAGGGGGCAGAGTATGAAGTTGGAAGGGGGAAGGTTCAGGAGGGAGATGAGGAGGCACTACTTTACAGAGAGTGGTGGTGAGATGGACCACACTGCCGAAGGACTTAATCGAACTTCAGGACAGTGGATAGCTTTAAGCGGGGTTGGGATAGAGTCAAGAGCAGAATTAGTACAGACAAGACAACAAAGAGGGGAAGACCAGGAAAGGGGAGGAAGGAAGGGGTCTGAGTGGGGCTGGGGCAGCTGTAGTAATATGAAACTAAGAGCTGCACAATCGGGCAGACTTGATAGACCTGTGAGCCTTTTTCTGCCGGAAATTTCGTATGTTCATATACGTGTGTGTGTGTGTGTATTTTTATATATATATATATATATATATATATATGTAGCAAGGCATTGTGGGTACAGTACATAGCTGATTTGTCTGTCTCCCTTATCAAAGTGCAGTCTCCTATGTCGGAAGTGTTTACAGCAGTATAGTTTGTAGAAAAGTTTCTGGAAAACTGTTTCTGTGATGCACTTAGGTCAAAAAGATAATTTGCCAGTCTGTGTAGATGTTGTTCGACTTTTACTGCTTGCTGGTGAAGTGACAGGCCTGATGTGGTCGCCCCTGTTAGAATATGAGAGCGTGATGCTACTTTCTATGTTTATGTTATAGGGCCTGAATGAGCAAGAATATTGGTGATGTATTATGATATACTTATATCTAGGCAAAAGAAACTGAGACGTTATATGAGAGAAAAAAAAAAGAAAGTTGAATAAGCACTCCTGGGAAAGCTTCACACAACGCTCCAGGTACCGAACTGCAAAAATATTGTTATTACTGGAAACACTTATCATGCCTAGTGGCACGGAGGGATGGAAGCACTAATTGGCTAAATGTATTTACAAGTGAAGTAACAGATTTTAAGTACGCGAAGCAGGAACATGAAATGTTAACAGCATAAACAGAATATTGGCGAGTGGTATGGGAGGGCAAAATACCGAGTGAAGACAAGTGGCAGCAGGCATTTTAAATGCAGCGTTTATTTATTTAGTTTTTGTTTACCGGGTAGGTGCACTAGCCAAAATAAACACTATTTTCAGGCACGATCCAGGAGAGTACAGAGACAAACTTCAAGAAACATTACGTTACAGAATTTGAATAACATAGATGTTTGCAACCGAAGAACAGCAGTTAAATGAACAAAACAGATGTAGTATGTACATTACGGGATTTAAGATTTACATGTGACAATACATTTAAGGCAAAGATAAAGTGACTAAACAATATACAACCAATGGAGGATAAAGTGCAGCGAGAGCAACAGAGCAGATAGCAACCAAGCAGAAATAGGTATAGGAGAAACTTGGAGAGAAAGGGAGGGAGTAGGAAGGCAAGAGGTTGGAGGGTGGAAATTAGGTGAAGATACATACCAGTTTACCGGTAGGATACAGTAGGAAATAGTTGATGATACTAGAAATTAGAAATTAAAATTGAGACAAAGTGCTGCATGTTGGAGTGGAGCCAGTAGACTAGTGAGGGAAAGGTGGAGTTAGGGAGTAATGGGGCTAGGGTGGTTTGAAACATGAGCATTTGTAGGAGGAGATGAGATAGCGGCGTAGTTCTCTCTTAAAAGAGATATGGGATGCAGCTTGGCATAGAGTTAGTGGGAGTAAGTTCCAGAAACTGGAAGCATGACAGGCAAAGGCACTAGCACCTTTAGTGGTATGGTGTCTTGGGATGTGAACAGAGGCATTATCCACAGAGCGTAGGCCATAGCTGGTTGTCTGGTTTAGGAAGAGACACACCAGGCGTTTTGGTATCTGGGATCTGATAATGTTATCAGTGATGGACCCGATTGCGTAAGACCTTAATGCTTGGGGAAGAAGCCATCCCAGATCTGCATAGAGAAGACAGTGATGTTTCAGTCGGGGGAAGGGGAGGAAGATGCATAGCAGCAGATGTTATTATAGGTAACATCCCACTTGCGTAGACTCGAATTACAGGCGGAAGCATATGTAGCAACCACAAAGGTGAGAGAGGGAAGTAATACCCCATGGGCAATGGCAAGTCTAGCTGAGGGGGTAAGCGCATAGCTAGTACGGTTTGAGTTTACCTGCTTACAGCATTGTATATGAATAAGGCTAGAGGTTAAGAAAAAACATCCATGGGAATGAAATGCATGAGACAAAAAAAGCAATATGCATTAAACAACTTGAATAGAAATGCTCAGATAGTAGCAAACGACATTTTTTGAATTTCTTCATTTATAGATAACTGTATAGTGGTGCTCAGTAGAAAGGAATAATAACACATAGCGCAAGCAAGTGTACGTAAATTATGGTAAATGTTAATTACGTTAAAATATATATTCTTGAACAGGTTATAAAGAACAATTTTGAAACTGTATATTAATTACAGAACTGAAAAGCCCTTTGAAAAAGCACTTAAGGTGCGAAAACGTCAGGGCATGACAAATAAAAGGAACTTTGATTGCAAAAAAGCGACTTAAGAATTTTTTTTGTCCCCCACAATGCCCCATGAACTCTTTCTGACTTTGATACAGTCCTAGATTGGGGGTAACCTACCTAACATTTTTTTGGAACTGAACTCCATTTCCCATGGAAGAGGTTTCCTAACCTCCACTTTCTAAAGACCCAGAACTGAAAGGGTTACCTTTCTGGGCAGAGGGAGAGGAACTGCTTGTGACACTGCCTGATTTTGATGTGCTGGTAGGCAGACTGCAGCTCAAGGGTGCACATACATTCCCCCTTTGACAAAGGACGGAGAAGAGAGCCTAAGACCGGTATGCAGATTTCTTGTAAACCACATTCTTGTTTAGGCACTGGGAGTCGAGTTTTTTTTTCAGTTCTAAGAAGTACTGGGACTGAAATTTAAGTGCTGTGGGGGAACTTATGGAAAGCACAGTTGCGAGATCTTTGAGAGTATCTCTTGCAGCAAGCCATAACACATGAGATATCCAGCTGTAGGCATCACTTCCTCCGGATGATTTCTCAGCAGTCTCTTCCAGGAGCCTCCCCTTCCTGTCACCTGACGTGCTCTTGCACATATATAAAGGGGGAGGCCCCGATACTTTTCAGTTCTATTTTCCATCTTAGCAACCGATATGAAAAGTGAATCATAGGTCTTTAATGGGAACCGAGGAAAGGAACAAAAGGCAGCAGCTCAAGGCTTCCACGTGAGGATGGAGCAAGGCACCCTTCTGAAGCAGGCGCAAGGGAGATGGTGGGCGGAGCAGCATGGCCTGCTGCAAGAGATACTCTCCAAGATCTACTATTACAGTACATTCTTATGCAACTGTACTATCTTCTTCGAGTCAATCTCTTGCAACAGGCCATAATACACGGGAAGAATCACAAGCAGTTATGATGCCCACAAGAGAAGGCAATGAACCGCAGCATGTTAGGACAGGATGCCACTGAGGACGGCCAATCCAAAAATTGGCACGCTTCTTAGAAGCAATGTCTAGACTGTAATGTTTTGAGAATGTATGTACAGTTGACCAGGTGGCGGCCTCGCAAATTTCTGAAGCTGAGACGCTTTGAAAACACGCTGTGGAGGTAGACGTGCCTCTAGTGGAGTGAGGTTTCACAGATCCTGTGAGAGTTTATCATATTTATTATATATGAATGTAATGCAGCTGGCCAACCATGTGGACAAGCACTGCTTAGTTCTATGACCCTAGACAAGCTCCCCATCTTGGATTCTGAAGGAAAAGAGGAAATGCCATTTTATCATTGGTTATTTTGTGTAATGCAAATTGCACACACCATCCCTTCCTTTGCCGGCTGAGTGTTCACAGCAGCAAGCTATGTAAATAAAAGTAACTGGAAATGATACAGAGACTGCCCTATTTCCAGTGAATCCACATATTATAAATAAATTAAAATTCAAAGGGAACAAATAACAGAAAACAGTAAAAGCCTCCAAAACAAAATCTGAATTTTTAAACTACCAAAGTAGAGGAAACAAACAATGAATACATTGAGGGTGATACCTTTTATTGGATTAACAAAACTAAACAGTATGATAAAAGGCATCACCCGCAACATATTGTTTTTTTTTTCTCTACATTGTAGATTGGACTAACACAGCTACCACATTTCTTTTTTTTTTTTTTTTTTTAAACTACCAAACAATCCAAAAAAACAAGAAAGCTATGAACAGTGAGCAAGCAAACTAGACCCTTGTGACCCTGGCAATCCTGGGAGCCAGCAGAGTTTTCCCTGTGTAAGAAGGATCCGACCACTTCCCTGACATGTGCATGCAATGCCAGCTTCGGGGGTAGGGGACAACAAGCACTGCCCAGCCCATGGTGGCAACAATGTTCCACATTCTCACCGCAGGAGGTAATGACGCACTGCAGAGATGGCAACCCACCCCTGTAGTCAGAGAGCTTGACAGAAAAAACAACTCCCCCACATGTTGGCACAATGCATTACTGCAGAAGCCACTGGCCTGGACATCTTTGTTAAAGAATTTATTAACCCAAGACAGCCTATAACAAAATGCAACATGTAGCTTTTTGGGGGGGGCAGGGGAGGAACTTCCACTCAGCTAGATGCCTGAAGCACAGACATGAAATGTGACCTACCCAGTGTTAAACCATTGGCTGACCTGGGCTTTGAACTGGGATCTTTAGGCTTAGTTAGTTGTAAGCTCATAGTGCAAGACTACACTGTATTTCCAGGGAGGAGGAATAATGAAAACAAGAGCAAACTTTGCTCTGTTAATACCAACAAAGTACAAATCACAACCAGGGCCAATTTGTCTTACTTTCCATGAACCAGCTTAATATTCTGTGGTGATTTACATATGCAGCCCATGATGCTTTGCATTGCCGGGGGCATGTGTGATTTTTGTATTACTTTTCAAGGAACAGGTACATATGAAGTTAGTTTAATATTCTCCTAGCAGTACAGCATGGTGTCCACTTCCAAGAAATGATTTATATCAAGGTAAACTGAAAAGTAAGCATGCCTCACCTGACTATTACCAATACTTTTTTTTGTGTCAAGTAAATGAGGACTCCCAACTCAGTTTTACATTATTATATAAGCACATGGTAATAAAATATGACAAGAGTGTGTGGCAATTCTGTAATAACCGCACACCCTGTGTGTACACCAATGGCCTTCAACCATCCAAGCACTGCTGTTATGACTATATCAATGCATAGCTGGAGTGTGTTTTATTTCACTTATGAATGAAAAGACCAAAAGTGTTATAATTTTTATATATCTGGTAAAATTCCTCTGTACTGTGAAGTACACCACCAGGTGTTCAGACTCCTGAAATGGCAACAGAAAAAATGAATCAAGCGCCACTCACGAGAAAATATTTGTGCGTTGCTTTACTAATTCAGAACAATGTAATACTGTATCAGCAGTAAAAACCTTCACGTGATATAGCAGTAAGGCTTCAAAAGGGATGGCAGGCCCCTGGATACGTCTCTGATTTGAATGCCTTCCTCAGTGAGGGTTCTAGACAGCACTGCTACTGCCAGGCTCCATTCAAATATTTTAAGCTTCTGTGGTTGAAAAGCTTCATCTCCCCACTCCCAGTGTATGCAACAAAGTGTGCATCAAAATTCAGGGCTACTTAATACATTCAGTCGCTTAGATTTGCAGTGCTAATGAAAATATGTAAGCAATAATACCCGACAGGGTGGGCATTATTGGGAAATACCGGACTGCCCAGGGGTGTAATGAGGCCCGACGCTGCAGGCGGAGGGCCCTTATAACCCTGGAAGGTCCGGTATTTCCACAATGCCCACCCTGAGGGTATTAATATGCTTAGAAAATGGCTTTTACTAAGTTTTAATCAAGTGGTAAAAGAAGAGGAAATGATTATAAAAAAAATGAATAGCATTAGTAGAAACAAAAGTACTGAAAAAGTAGTCCATGTTTCTTTAAGGCTGTTCCAGGTCCTGTTGCTGCTCCCACAGCTATGATCCCCGCGCGCACACACACACACACACACACACACACACACACACACACACACACACTCACTCACTCACCCACCTGAAGAACAAATCCAGTAGCACTTTGAGGACATCGTTTTTAAGTTATGTCGGGTTTTGTAACATTTTTTTTTTTTTTTTTTAATTGGTCTGCAGTTGCACGTTGCATCTGTTGAGCGCGCGACCTGTGGATAAAAAGTATGCGCCACGAGGAACAGACCCGAGCTAAATGTTTTTTTTTTGTTTTTTTTTAATTAAATTGGATCGAATAACTGAGGGAGTTCTGGCATCTGTGGAGGTAGCATGGTATGGTTTTAAAAATCCTGCTTCTCACCAAGAAGCAGTTCGGAGCAACGGCTTCATTTTAATTGCAGTTAAGCTCCGTACTGCGAGAGTGCGGTCGGGAGAGTGCAGCTGTGAGAAAAAAAAACATTTTGTTACTCTTCCCGACCGCAGAATAAGTGCAGTGTTTTGTTTTTTTTTAATGAAGAGGGAGCGAGCAAATACTGAAGGAGCGAGTGGTGTGTGTGTGTGTGGGGGGGTCCAGTAGCTCCTCCTAAGCGATGGCGGGATTTCTAATTTAATCAAGTGCTCTCAACCAATGACAAATTAGGCTGAGCACTCTTGTACAAGGGTATGTGGTGAGGTGGCACTTGGGCTGGTACTCACTTTTAGGTGGACATCTATTAAGAAATAAATGTTCAGCTAGGAGACTGTATCAGCCAGTCAGAATCTAGAATCCATCATGGCCATTTTCTAATAATCCTTAAATAAAATAAGCTGAACAAGTACACCATAGCACAAATCAATAATTACATTTGGTTGTAGAAAAGCTGTATAACACAGTACTACACTGAAACCTGCAGGACATTAAATAATGTAGAAGTCCAGTGAGATTACTTTCATGTTAATTTACCAATCCTTCCTCCCAAAAAAAAAAAAAAACCACACACTCAAATCTAATGCAACACAAGATCTGCACAGTACGTCCCAATGAACAAAATGTTTAGCCATAGGTGAATGCTCGTCTTTCTCCCGGTTACATTTTGGTGCTAATGCAACTTTTCGACAGCATACCTAAATTATTATTATACAGTGTAGTTCTGCGTGGCACTTTTCATTTTAGAATCAGAATATTTATAAGCACTCTAAAGAAGAAAAGTGTTGAATAGGTCAAGTTATTTTTTTTCCTGTAGAAGCTGCGTACTAAAAATTGGTTCCAGTATTGGCTATTGTTACATCTTTACTGGCTTTTTTTGGTGCAACAGATATTTCAGTGTCTCTCTTGTGCGCCAGTAAACTGATCTCAGATCAGTGCTCACACTACAGTGATCTGGTGCTGGTGGTATACTGACCGGGCCCGGATCAGTGCTCAGACAACACTGATCTAGTGATGGTGGTAAGCTGATCCTGGATCGGTGATCAAAGTATACCCATCCACTGCTGAAGGAAAACTGACCCCTGAGTAGTACTCACACAACACTGATTCAGTGCTGATAGTACACTGATCCCGGATCAGTGCTCACAGTACATCGTTCCAGTGCTGACAGTAAACTGATCTTAGATTGGTGCTCACAGTACACCCATCTAGTGCCGAAAGTAAACTGGTCTTGGATCTGTGCTCACAGTACACCCATCCAGTGCTGCAGATCAACTGATCCTGGATCAGTGTTCATAGTACAAAGATCCAGTTCTGACAGTAAACCGATCCCAGATCAGTGTTCACAGTACACAGAACCAATGTTGATACTAAACTGATCCCAGATCAGTGTTCACAGTACAATGAACCAGTCCTGATACTAAACTGATCATAGATCACTGTTCACAGTACACAGTACACAGAACCAGTGCTGATACTAAACTGATCCCAGGTCAGCACTCCCACAACACTGATCCAGTAATGGTGGTAAACTGACCCCAGATCAGTGCACACAGTACAGAGATCAATGCTGGAGGTAAACTCATCCCAGATCAGTGCTCTGCTCACAGTACACTGATCCAGTGCTGACAGTAAACTTATCGTGGATCAGTACAGACAGTACACCCATCTTGTATCAATGTTCACAGAACAGTTTCAAAGCTGTAAGTAAACTGGTCCTGGATCAGTGCATTCACAGAACACCAATTTAGTGCTGGTGGTAAACTGATGGCGGATCAGTGCCCACAGTACAAAGATCTAGTAGAGGAGGTAAACTGATCCTGGATCTGTAGTCAGAGGTACAATCTATATGCATTCTGTCAGACAAGCCATGCCTGGGAACTCGTATTACACACAATTTTCACTTCTGGGAAAATCAGAAGTTGCAGTTTTGCTTTTTTCTGGTTCTCAGGCACAGCTTGGCTGATAGAGGCTGGCCAGCATACATTTGGGGTAGGGAAGGGTAACATGTCATAGCCCAGAAGGGACAATCTGAAGACCATGCATGGTGACGGAATACCTACAGTAGCTGGACCGTGTATTCATTACAGGTCAGTGCTGGGGTGGGGGGTATATGATTTTGTTAATGCCCCAGCCAACGAGCAATGTGAGGGAGGGGGGCTTAGTGTGTGGTGCCGAATGGAGGGATAGAGGGAAATAAACTTGATGTCTGATTCACCTCTGTTGCTAGCAAGAGGAGGACTATGTAATGGAATGTGAGGGGGAAGGGGGACCCTGGCTGGCTGGCAGAAGTTGGAATGTTCTGTTTCAACATGGAAATTTCACAGAACAGAAGAATTTCTACCAGAACTACCCTTAAACCAGTTATAGAGATGAGCAGTACCAGACTTTCTGACTCAGGTCCAGAGATCCTTATCCCGTCCTGGCTCCACACCAGAAAGAAATTTTGTCCAGTACCACTCACCCTCACCATACTGAAAAATACAGCCACCCCCTGCAACCCAGCTGTTAGAAGGGTCACAGAGCCCTAAACCATTCCTGCTCTGTCAACCCACCTACTGAGATTTTATACACTACCCTCACTTCACTGCACCAGGTCACAGGCCTACACCCCCCCCCACAAGGTAAATCGAACAATCCCAAATCCCATTCCACCCATGCCACCCCCCACACCTCAGTCACTGCTGGCAGCCTGAGCAGAGGTTGGTGGTACGAGTAATCTTGTATTGTTATAAATTAATAAACAGATTTGCATGTTGTTCCTCCAGTGCAGACAATTTATTTTTTCAAAGACGCAGGCAAGCTGGCAACTCCATCAGCACCAACAACTCAGATAAGGGAAACACCAGTGCTCCGGGAGAGTGTCATGCATCCATGGGAGTTCCCAGTACCAATTTACAGATTTCAGCACTTCAACAGAAAACACATGATGTACGTCATACCTTAAAGAAGCCCCAGATTCCTCCACCTCCCGATGTCGAACCCTGCATTCCGATCATCCTAGGGTCTTCTTGGTCCTCAGGAAAAGTTATGGAAGAGCCACTCCCCTGGCCCATTACAGGACTCACTGCCACAGAAGGCTGCTGAGCCATGGGGCTGGGCACAACTCCTGCAGAAAGAGATGGAAGAAAACCTTTAAAAGTTAGATAACTTTGATTCCTGGACACCAACATCCTGCTTTACTACTGTCCACAGATAAAGAGAAAGACGGACTGCTGGTGCATACAGCACAGGTTGACGGGGAACAACTACATAAAAAGAGCAGGCATCTACTAAAAAAAATTTAGGCTTAAAACTAGTATATTTAGAGCAACTTTTTTTTTTTTTACTTTTTGTTTAAATTTGCGAAGGCAGCATGATCTAATAGCTAAAGCACAGGCATAGGACCCAGGAGATCCAGGTTCAAATCCCACCAAAGCCACTTACATGCTATTTGTGCTTCATAAGTTAAGGCAGCAGTGCAAGTTATCGAGGAAAATTGTGACCTATACTTTTTATTCTATTTTAAACCATTCCTTCTCTCCTGACTTGCATGACACTCTTCTTCCCCAGTTTGAGTCGGCTTTACCACTTTTTTCTACAGTTGAAATAACCAAAGGGGCACTCTTTTTATTATGGATCAAACCAGGTTTTTGGCACTATACACTGTTGGTTTTGAACATCACCTGTTTATAATCACCCCTCATGGGGAGTCATGTGATGCAAAGGACTGACTAGCATCACTCATCTGAGCTCCTGCCTTTCCACTCCAGAAATCCCTTTTAATCTTCATTTTTGGTATAGGGATCTGTGTGTTTTTTTTTTTTGGTGTGCTAACTGCCACAACTAATAGAGTCAGCATTGGTTTGGTTTTTCTGGTGATAATGGAAGCTAAGATGTGAACTGCACCACACTGGCACAGCCTGCCAAACACTCCAGACAAAAAATATTAAGTCTTCCAAGGCTTCCACTTCCTTTTCTGGGCACTCTTCCACTTCAACGCCGGGGCCAGCACCTCTTTCGGAAGACCACTTCCTAGCCGAATTTCTTCCTTTCAATGATGAACTTCAGAACCTTATCAAGGAACTACAGGCAGTGCGGGTTTCAGTGGAGGACTTCACCTGCAAAGTCAGAGACAACAAAGTCCGAACTCAGTGGAGTGGTTGAAAGATAAAAGTTGATCCAGAACTGTCGGCACTCTGACAAAAATATTCTAAACTAGAGGTTAAGCTTGAAGACTTAGAGGGTCGGAGCCGCAGAAACAATATTGTGATTACTGGCTTGCCTGAAAAAGTTGAAGGCTCTGACCCTCTCCTGTTTGCCAAGAAACTGGTTTCCAAACTGGCCGGACCTTTGCCACAGGGCCTTACCTATTTGATCGAATGGGCTCACCAGTCCTTGCACCCCGTGACACCTGACTGAGCTCCTCCTCGACCTTTTATTCTCCATTTTCTCAACTACCTCGATCGGCAGCACTTATTGGCAAAAGTGAGGGACTTGAAAGAAGTGTCCTGGGAAGACTTCCGACTAAGAATTTCAAAGGCAATGAAGGGCAAGTTTTCACCCCATCGTGACTAAATTAATATCAGCCAGCTTCAAGTTTCAGAAGCGGTATCCTGCCTGTCTTCGAGTCCTAAGTATTGGCTGCTGGAAAAGCTTTGCCTGGCAAGAAAATGTGGCTGAAAATCTTAAGCTCCTGCTGCCTGACCTATTTAAGGAACGATGACCCTGTTAAATAGCCTTTTGTGGGTCTTCATGTCCCTGGGCCAAGTGTGTCATTTGTAATATGGTATTCCCTGTTTGAACTGCAGTTAGCATCGTATTGGGGACTATAGTATTACTACCTTGTACTTTTTTGGATCTATCGGAGCTACTGGACTGTTTTGCCTTGTCCTCTCCTTGCAATCTGGGATATTGGCACATGGGGCACCAGATCATCGATTTTCAATCGTTAGCCAAAGCTGCGCTCCCGGTCTGACTTAGCATTTTGTTCACTGAAGACATGGTTCTGGCTCGAGCCAAGAACTTCGCTCACAGTGCTTTCTCTGCTTTGGCCCAATTTAGCCTTTTGGTACACTGGAGATGTGGTCCTGGTTTAATATAGGATTCTTGCCCTTTTCCCGCACTATTTGATTCAATATCCCGACCTACTGGAGTTGCGACCCTGGTTCGATTTAGGATCATCGCCCCAAGTGCTTGTCAACCTCTTCCTGCCTCTTCATCTAAGACAGCCTGTTGATTATTCTGCTTTCAGGTGCTAGAGGGTCAATTTCTCATTCAGCTTTGCCCATTTCAGCCTTGAGCTCAGGTCATCAGCATTTGGATCTTGCTCCGTACTTGGATGCTAGAGAAGCGGTTTTAGATGCCTTACCCCTTCTTTTCTGCCGCATGTCAGCTCTCTGTGGATCTAGTCTGAGATAGGCTCTGAATAGTACCTGCCATTGCCAAGCTGCAGTTGGGACTTAAACTATGCTTTTTTATTTGTTAGCGACAGTCTTCTGTTAAAATAAGCGGCTGTAGTGAAATGTTCTTTGATGCTCTTGCCTGGTCCATCCTAGGATGTTGGATCGAACTATAGCACCAGAGCTGTGGCTTGTTCTGCTGCAGTGGTTTCTCCTGTGCTTGTTTCAATGGGGAGAAAATTGCCTTGGTGCTCTATGAGACTCTGGGGAATGTATGGACCTCCCTCCGATCCCAATGACTGCCAGCTACCTGAACTTTAATCTCTGATCAATGGAACATTGTTTTTAGTTTACCTTAATGTCTGTATGGTTCCTTTGGTGAAGACTGCACCTCTCTTTGCTTTTGGGGGGCCTTACTTCAGTAATTCCAGGATTACACTGGGGCATTTTCCTATATAAAATTTTGTTACGTGGTGAACCTTTACTCCACCTGATCTTCCTGGGTGTTATCTTACTGTGTGGGCTTGCCCACTGGAGTAACATTATAGGGTCAAGGGTCCTGTTATTCCTGGTTGTTTTCCTGTACTTGTTCAGATAATGTGCCACATTGCATCATATTCCTGTCTTTTTCATTTTTTCCTTTTACAGGTAGAGATCTGTGTCACTGACTTTATTCTGGGGACATGGGTGCTCATATTTGTTAGTTGGGGCGAACCTCCTATTAAGCTCTATGCCATATAATATGTAGGATTTCTAATAGCTAGCACAGGGTCTACTTACTTGGGGGAGTTATATGTGCCCTCGATTAATGGTCTTCTATTTTGCCCGATTTTCCTGGGTTGTTGGGATTTTTCGTTAAGTCAGAAAGTTCTCTACTGTTTATATAACTGTGGAACTCTTGGTTTCATCGGGGGTTGTTGTTATGTAGTTACCTAACCGGGTCTATGTTTGGTTAAATTTAGTGACCCTCACTGGTAACCTGGTTCCTTTATCCAGGTACTGGTTCTCATGGTCACATTTAACTCCTTTTGGGAATTATTTGGTGGTGGTGGGGGGGGAGGCAAGAGGGTACTGCTGGTGTGTAACAGTTGGTTTGGGTTCATCAAGGGCTGGTTTATGTGTGTTGTAATTAGTATTGTGTGGGTTTTTGGTGGAGCTAGAATATGTTTAGTTCTGGGTGATATTTTTGGAAACAAGCATGTAGGGGGGTCTAGTTGTGGGGAGTCTTTGTGTTTGTTTGTTGGGGATGGGGGGACTCATGTTGAGACTGTCTGTGGGGTTTTATTTGGTGGGAGTGTGATATGGCAGAGTGGCGCATAAGGACTATGGCTAATGTAATTAAGTCTGCTACATGGACTGTTAAGAGAGCTCGTAACAGAGTAAAAAGATATCAGATTCTTAAGCATATGCAGCACCTTCAGTGTGCTGCTCTCCTCCTGTAGGACACTGATTTACTGCAGAAAGAGGGTATACTATTTCAGAGACAAAATGTTAGCCAAGTGTTTGCTGCTAGAGACAGTACAAATAGTAGGGGGGGGTTGCAATCCTCCTTTCTAAGTCCATTCAATTTTCTTGCAGCCAATGTACTGGGGATCCTGGGGGCAGATTTCTATTTCTCAAAGGCCTTTTAGACTGCACTGAAATCCTGTTGGGTTGCATTTATGGGCTGAATGCTGATTCTCCCTCATTTTTTCCTGAACGATCCTCGCTGTTGGCCCCATTCCTCTTTCTCCCTGTGATAATATGGGGTGATTGGAATCTTGTTTTTAACCAGGACTTAGATAAGACAGACAGACCCAGATCCAACCTGTCCCCTGCCCAGCACTCCATCCGGAAGATGTCTGATGATCTTGGGCTTCGTGACCCTTGGCGGGTCATGCATCCTAGATTTAAAGAGTTTACTTATCATTCTTTGGTTCATTGTTCTTCCTCTAGAACTGATTACTTCTTAATTAGTCGAAGTCTGGTGGGAGGAGTGTTGGGCAGAGGAATAGCCCCAAAGGCCATTTCTGACCACTCTTTAGCATGGTGCACTCTCTCCTTGACTCCATCTTGTTGGAAGAGTAGTTGTGGAAGCTGAACAACCAGCTTTTGAAGGAGGATTATGTTGTCTCCAGAATTAAGGATCAGATTGGATTATTCAGCTTCACTAATTTGGACTCTACCGGGAAGATTGATCTGGAGTGGGGCATCTTAAAGTGTTTTCTTAGAGGGGAGTTCATACATCTTGCCTCAGCTCAGAAGTGTAACAGGGAAAAAGCAGCCTCGGAATTGCTTTCCAGGATTCGGGATTTAGAGAAATATTTGTCATTCAATACTCCTAATTCCCAGCGCCTGGAACTCCTCTCTCTCAGAGATCAATATGCAGGCCTCTTATGGGAGAAATCAGAATACGTTATCCTTAAAACCTCCACTAAATACATCGACCAGGGTGAAAAAGACAGGCACCTTTTGGCGCTACGACTTAAGAAGCAAGAAGCGCCCTGGATGATAGCGGCTATCCAGTCTGCTGGTACTGGGGCTTTAAAAACCTCCCCAGAAGACATTGTTTCTGAGTTTGAAACTTACTATTGATCACATTATTCTCCCTTGCCCACCCCCCTTCCTTAGATATGGTTAGGGAGTATTTTGCCCCCATTCCCCTTCCTACTCTGACTAACACTCAACGATCTCTTTTTTTCTACCCCGATTAATGAAGAGGAAATTCTCACTGCCATGTGTTCTCTGCCTTTGGACAAAGCCCCTGGTGTTGATGGCTTTTCCCTGTATTTCTATAAAACATCTGTGGCTGAGCTGGTACCCTGGTTGCATCGGCTATTTCATTACCTGTACTCAACCGGTTTTATGGATAAGCCTCTGCTGGAGGCGCTAATTATTCTGCTTCTGAAGCCAGGTAAGGCCCTGGAGAAGGTCACTAGCTACAGACCAAATTCTTTGCTCAGTTATGACATTAAAATTTTGGCAAGGTCTTGGCCTCTAGGATTGGTCAGGTGTGGTCTGAACTTATTGAGTCCGAACAAGTGGGTTTTATGGTTGCTCATCCTTCGGCAGATCATCTTCGTAAGCTCGCCTATATCTTTTTCGTCTAGGACTTGGATATACTTGTCGTGACAGGTTACTAAACATGGAAAAGACTTCGAGTAGAGTGGACTAGTAGTTTTTGTTCACCACCCTTGAGCGCTCTGGCTTTCCCTCTTCATTTATTAAATGGATTAAAGTGCTTTACTCCTCCCCTGGTGCCCAGATATACTGTAAAATAGAAACATAGACTTTGACGGCAGATAAGTATCGCTTGGCCCATCTAGTCTGCCCATTTCCCTACCTACTAGATAGGCCGCAGATCCTAGTTAACCAAGAGCCTATTTCTTCCTACCCACCCCACAAGAATTGCCTTATGTCTGTCCCATGCATACTGTAATAGAGTTCTGTCCTCTATCTTTCCCCTACATTCAGGTACTAGACAGGGATGCCCCCTACCTCCCCTCCTCTTAAATCTTTATCTGGAACACCTTCTCCATAAACTTAAATCTAACCCTAATCTCACCGGGGTGCGGGTTGGCTCTTTGGACCTGAAGCTTTCCGCTTATGTGGATGACATCTTATTACATGTGTCATACCCCAAAACAGCCATCCTCGCTGCCCTGGCTACTATTAATGGGTTTGGTTCTCTATTCAATTACAAACTTAACTTGGACAAAACCATGGTTATGCCTTTAAACTCCTGTGTTCTTAAATCTGATATTTTGGCTCTTGGTATGACCTGGTCTCCCAAGCAACTTAAATATTTGGGCATCCTTCTTTCTAGGAATGGTACTGACCTGATTTCTGTTCTTCAGCAGGATTTTTGAAGAGATGGAAATTACTTCTATTGATGCCTTGAGGCAGGATCAGTGTGGTGAAGATGAATGACCTGCCCACTCTTTTCTATCCCCTCAACATGATCAATGTTTGGCTGCCCTTCTCATGGTTCAAGAAAGTACATAGTCTTATATCAGACTTTCTATGGCTCTGTAAGACAGCTCGGCGTGCCTATACTAAACTAGCTGCCCCTAAAGACTGTGGAGACCTTCGGTTTCCTCATTTTGGCCTCTACTACTAGGCGAGCCATGCGAGTAAATACCTAAGTGGGTGTTGCCCAGAACAGCCGATGAACTCTTCCATCTATTCTGTCTGGCTCAAGTTAGAGAAAGAACAAATTACTCAGGTGGGGCTATCTCCTCGGGCATTATTAAATAATCTCCCTAAAGATCTGCCCAATAGTCTTTGCCATTTGGTTACTGGGGGTCTCGGTCAGAGTTCATTCTCAGTCATGTACCTTTATGAAGAACTGCCATAGGAAAGACTTGTCCCAGTCTATTTTTAGGAATCTTAATTGTAAAATTGTGGGGAAAGTCATCCCTGTTACTTGATTACCCCAACTTGCAAACATTAAGGTGCGCAACTTACTCCGTAATGACAGGTGTTTGTCTTCTGGTGACTTAATGAATCTTTTTCAACTGACAGGGTTTGTTTTGTTTTTTTAAGTGTTTGTCTGGGGCCGATTTTGAGACCACAAACTTTTCTGAGTTCTTGCAAGCATTATGAGATGTAGCTTCGATGCCTCATGTTGTTTCAAACATTTATGCCGTACTTTTTTCCAGACTATTCCCAAGATTGGATGGGGTTTGTCAACATTGGAATGCTCGGTTCCCGCAATACTCCTTCAACTGGGGGAAAATTTGGAAGGACACATTCACTTACATGTATCAGGACAAGCTGAGGTTCACCCAGTTCCACACTTTGCATGACCTATATTTTACTCCGGTTAAGTTAGCAAAAATGGGTGGCACTCTGTCTCATGTATGAAGGGTGGGCTAGCAGAAGGGACGTCTTTATACATCTTATGGGACTGCCCTAAAGTAGCCCCCTTATGGCAATCAATTAGGAATAAAGCGGATCCCCTCCTTGGGAATGACCGTTAATTTTCACCGGGTATTTGTATTGTGGGAGACTATTTCAGAATTGAGGTGAAAGAGCATCGATACTATATGGTGTTGATTGCTCTTTCAGTCAAAAAATTTGTGCTGCGCTATTGGTTAGACAATGTTACTCTATCTTACCAGGAGTGGTTGCAGGAACTTTTATTTAATCTGAGGGTTGAGAAGACGATTGCAAGTTTAAGTAATCGTCTGCATGGTAAATTGCACACCTTGTACATTTGTGTAAGTTCCTCATTGAGCTCCCTAATGTGTCCACTAGCCATCTGGTGTTCACTGTGTTTCTATTTTTTGGGTCCACCTCTTATGTTTCTTTGAGCTAGCAGCTGTTTGTGATGTGGCCACTCTGCCGGGGTGGGAGGGTTGGTGGGGATGGGGCTGTTGAATTGTTCTTGCTGTTTTTTTTTTTTGCTTTTTTTATGGACTGTGCTTGGTTCTGTTGATTGTTGCTGTTGGAATTGCTTTAATAAAATACATCAAATTAAAAAAATTAAAATAATCACTTCTCATAGAAACAGAGATGACGATGGCACAAAAAGATCGATGATCCATCCAGTCTGCCCATATTACCCTCCCACACCGCTCAGGACCCATTATCTCTATGAGGTCTTTGCTTACATGATTCCCTCTTTTGTTCTCCATGTTTCTGCCTTCCTCTTCCTACTGAGTAGCAACTATATCCTTGACTCTATCCCAGCCATGTCTAAAGCTATTTATGGTGCAGGCACCTACCACCTCTGCTGGCAGACCATTCCATGGCTCTACCACTCCTCCTGTAAAATAGTACTTCCTTACATCCTTTCTAAACCTTCCCCCATTAACCTCCACTCATGGTCCCATGTCCTAGCTTCTCTGTTAATAGCAAATAGCTCCTCTCAGTTCATCTTGTTAATTTCTTTCAGGAACTTGAAGGTCTATCATTTCCTTCCCCTTCTCTCGTCTGGTTTCAAGTGACTACTGTATATGTTCAGCACCCTTAGCTGATTCTGTCCCAGAATCATCTTGGTCACCCTGTGTTGTACCTTCTCTAGCCTGTCCATGTTCTTTTTTAGGTGGGGAGTCTAGAATTGGGCACTCCAGGTCTCACCTCACCAGTAACCCACACAGTGGTAACAGTATGTCCTGCTTTCTATCACTGAACCTTCTCTCAATGCACCCTAGCATCCTGTTACCCTTGCCCATAAGGATTACCAGTACCAGCATCAAGTCCCAAGGTAGTGGTGCTTCACATATCGGTGTGGACAGGTGGTCAAGGCCCTTGAAGTGCTTGACCACCTTCTCCTGCACCACTGCCAGCATTCCAGCCCACGCCAAGTATGCAGAGATGGCTGCCAGTTGCACCTTGAGGGTCACTGACCCTAGGCCAGACTGGGAGAGGAACCAGAGGTAGGCCAGAATGCTAGCCACAAGGCTGAACAGGCTGCCTAGCACCCTGCCCTGGCACCAAATGGAAAAGCACTTAGTTTTAAGGGCATCGCACTGGCAGGTCAACTCTTTATGGGAGGCTTCCACAACATGGAGAATCTCTTTGGAAAGACCCAATGCCTGGATCTCCAGCCGCTCAGGAACCAGTCCGTCAGGTGCAGGGATTGAAGGACCGGGTGAAAGATCTTCCCCCTGTGACTGGAAAGCAGATCCAGGCATAGGAGCAAGCACCATGAAGGCCTCCTGCTGAGGCTGAGGAGATCTGGTTACCAGAACTAGCATGGCCAGTCTAGAGCTACCAGGATTGTCTGTGCCTTGTCCCTCCACACCCTCACCAGCATGTTGTGGGTCAGAGGAATGACAAGGAAGGCGTAAAGGAGGTCTGGAGTCCTAGGTCTCATGAAGGCATCCCCCAACAGTGTCTCGCACTGAGGGGGTGGGCACAGAACAGCCTCAGCTTCATGTTCTCCCAGGAGGCGAACAGGTTAATCAGGGAGTGCCCCACTGGAAAACAGGTGGTCCAACATCCCGATGCAGAGACCACTCATGAGACACCTTGCCCACCCAGCTGTGGGCATCCATTAGCTGGTTGTAGGCTCTGGCCACATGACTTGCCAGGAGATCAGCACCCAAGCTGTGCACAAGGGTCCAGATGCAGAGGGCCTCCCAACACAAATGAAGGGAGTGCATTCTGCCCTGCCTGTTCAGGTAGTAAATGGTCATGATATTGTCCATCTGGGCCTGCATGACCTGACCCCTGGACAAATGAAGAGAATTTGGTTGGAGCAAGGCACACAGCATGAAGCTCCAGCAGGTTAATGTGATAACAGGACTCCCTGGGAAACCAAAGCCTTTGGGCTCCCAGGTGCACTCATCATCCCACTAGAGACACATCAGACGTCACAATGACCATCGACTCTAGGCAGACAAATGGGACTCCCTTTTTCTAGATGTTCCGGGACTGCCCACCACTGGATGGCATCCCACATCGACTGAGTCACCATGACTGGATGGTCCAGGGGACCTAGGTGCTGAGACCACAGGCAGGCCAGCTCCCCCAGCAGGTGGTGCATCCGCCATCAGACCTACCGGACCACACGGGTGCAGGGTGCCATGTACCCCAGACTCCAGGATTGAAGTGCACTCCAATTTTATGTGCCATAAAGGCTTTAGAACATGTACCCCAGCAGCTGCAGGAAGCCGCTAGTAGGACACGAGTTCCCAACCCGAAATGATCACACAAAGGAGGCAAGATCCACTGCCCGGTCCACTGGGAGTCAGGCCTTGGCATGGAAGGAGTTGAGCTCTGTTCCCATAAAGTAGAGGACTTGCAAGGGGTTGAGTTACAAAGTGGCCAAGTTGATCGGAAGGCCCAAGGCTGAGAAGGTCTGGAGGGCCAGGTCTCTGGACCGCTCCACTGCCTCTCGAGATGACCTGGCAATCAGCCAATCGTCCAGGTATGGATAGAGCCGAACCCCTTGGCACTTCAAGAAGGCTGCCACCACTCCAATGCACTTGGTGAAGACCCTGGGGGCCAAGGAGATGCCAAACGGCATGACCTGGAACTCGTACAGAACCCCTTGTGCGCAGAACCAAATGTAGCGCCAGTGGGACCGACAGACTAGAATGTGGAAGAAGGTGTCCTAGAGGTTCGGAAAGCAGAACCAAATGCATTGCTCCAGAGATGGTATTATCCAGTTCAGAGTGACCATCCAGAACTTGCACATCCTCAGGAACTGGATCAGATTGTGAAGATCCAGCATGGAGCACCAATGTCCCATCTGTTCGAGGACCAAGAAATACCTGGACACAAAGCCCCTGGCTGGCCGTGGCATCCGTGACACAAGCTATGGCTCCTTTCTCTAGGAGCTAAGCAATGATTTCCCTGAGGGCTGGTAGCGTGTCCTGAGACACCACAGACTCCCATGGAGCATGGTCTCAGTAAGGCAGGACAGCCTCGAAGTCGAGAGGTAATCTGCATCCCATCACTTCTAGCAACCATTTGTCCAAAGTGATGGCAGACCAGGCATACCAGAAATGGTGAAGCTGACCCCCCTTCGGGAAGCTTAGGCAGGGACCTGACGAATGGAAGGCACAAACTCCCCGACCCATCACTGAGCAGCTTTGGAGAAGGCCCCATCACCCCAACCTCCAGGTTTCCTGGAACCTTGGCTGGTGAACTTGGACTCAGGTCACCAGAATTGGGATTGCCCCAACTGGGGCTGCTGTGGTTTGGGCTGCTGGGATAGAAAAGACCAAAACTGAAAGAGCTTCTTCTTCAGCTTCAGTCCCTTGGGGTCCTTCTGCAAGTATGTCACAGAATTCAGGGCAGCACTGGACATCTCAGTCCTAGTGAAGTGTCCATCTGCCCTGGGGCGGAAAAGGTTGACGCCCAAGAATGGGACATTGGCCAGTTTGGTATCTGCAGCAAAGGTGGAAATTTACAGCCAGGCTCTATGGCACATAGCGACCAACGCTGCCACAAACTGGGTGTATGAGTCACAAATGTCCAAGGTAATCTGAAGCTGGTGCTTGGCCAGGAAGTGACTCTAGACTCTTAACATCTTGACCACAGACTACAGATCTACAGGAAAGTGGGAAAATACATGGTCCAGGACACCACGAGGACATGTCTGAAGTTGGCTATCATCAAGATGGAGCTGGCTTGATGAAAAACCAGGGAAGATGCAACAATGACCTTAGCTGTGTGGTGCAGCTTCAACTCCTAGCTGGGGTCCTTGTCCACGTCCCCGACGTTGCCCATCTCATGAAAGATGGAGTCCAGCACCAATCCCTCAGCCACGGGATGGTCTGAAAACCTGGGAAGAGAACTGGTCAGAACTGTGACTTGCGGACCAGGTGGGCTGTCTGCTCCAACACGAAGCCAGATGCTGCCAATGCTACAGTACAAGACCCAAAATAGCCTCCGCCACAGGGAAGACAACCCCTGGTGAACCATCCCAGTCGAGGATCTCTTTAAGAGAATACTTGTCCTGCTTCTGGACCAGCTCCAAGGAACTCTCCATCGATTTGGAGATCAGCTGAAGCAAAGCCCTGAAGAAGACCAGTCCATGCTCAGTACAGAGTTCTTCGTCTGACTCAGGGTCAAAGCTCAGGGCCCAGAAGGACTGCATAGATAACTCTTCGCAGTCTAAAGACTCCTCAAAAACCACCCTCTGCCGTTTTTCACCATGAACCACCCTAGACTTGCCCAAGTGGGTGATTTGGGTAGACAGCCATGTGAGATGGCCGGTAGCCAAATGAGCAGCCCTGGTGAGAGTTTACTGCAAAGGCTACTTGGGTGGTGGCTCCATCACAATCAGTGAAGAAGCTGGAGTAGGCACGACCAAACTCAGCATGACCAGGGAGGGCCAGACTGGGGGAGACCAGGGAAGCACTGGGGTCTGAGAAAGGGGCATAGGGCCTACCATGGCCGAGGACTCACTGCTGTCACATAAGCTCCTCATAGCACCAACACAACTTGCGACACAGCCTCTCTTCATCCAAGAATGAAGAGGAAGAGAAGCATCGACAATGATTCCTGGCCAAAGGGTGAGCATGAGAATGCAAAGATTCCCGAGATCGTGATCTCAGTGTAGACTGGGACCGCGACTGACGACTACAGCATCGAGAGCAAGGAGAAACAGGAGGTGGGGCCATGTACAATACATGCGCTGTGTGCTTCCTCTGGACTACTGAAAGGGGCATCTCTTGGGAGGAGGCAATCTACTTGACTGGCTTTTCCTGCCCCTCCTGAAAAAGAGGATTGAAAAGACCAGAATCCTTATGATCGAGTTATCCTTGATCTCTTCTGACAACGGGTTGACTGGGTCAAGAAAAATCTCGACTGGCTAGTCAGCCTGCATCACAACCAACACCCCCGATGGCAGTACCACAGACCTGGCAGCCTGACCCTCAAGACTAGAGAAGGCACGTCTGAGGCAGAGAGCTCAACACCCATTGATTGATCGAGGGGAATCTCAGAAACGGGAAGAGCATGCTCATTCCCAGTCCCACACCCAACAGTGGCATCTCTTCATCTTCTCTGTCTTCTCACCCCAGGAAGGGCCCTTCCTCGAGGGTCCACAGAAACTGACACATCTCATGAAAATTGCCAGTGAAGGATACCCTAATGCTGGCGCAAACCGGAAGTAGCATGGACTCCGACAAGGAAACTGCCAAGGCCTGGGCTGCTGCCTCTTCTAAAGCCACAAGCTATGAAGCTGAACCCACAGCCACAGATACCGCATTATGGGCATCTTTACAGCACACCGGGTGGGGGGGCCCTGTTCATCTGGCTGACCAAGGGGGAGGAAGCCGTACCAATCCTCAAGCGAGGAGGAAGGCACTAAAGTTTTACAAAATCCGCAAGTCTGAGAGTCGTGGTCTGCTCCAAGGCAGTAGATGCATAAGGCGTGCTGGTCATTCCTGGACATTTTTTGATTACAGGTGACGCATTGCTTGAAACCTGGACTGGACCGAGGTTTGTCACACTTTATACCAGAATGAAGGCAAAGAAAAAGGGCGCTTGAAAAGTTTTGAAAGATTCTGAAACACTGGTCTGCACCATGCACATGGAGCTGCAAAGGAGGAGACCTGTCTCTTCCAGCAGAAACAAAGATCTGACGTTGTGGGGCAGAGCCGAGGATGATAACACCCAGGTGGGTGGAAGGAATTTAGCTTGAAGACATTCCAGTGGAATTTAAAGGGGAAAGGAAGACTTCCACAATGTGGATAGTGCACCATATCCATGTCTCTAGAAAAAGGATTACATGCCTGTTAACCAAAAAAATTAAATGCTCAGGCTGCAAAGAAGTCTCCTTAAACCAATTATGCCGGAGGAGAAAGAAACACGAGCAGACAACACTGAAATGGAAGTTACTGTGCTAAAAGAGAAACATTTTTTAAACTCACCAAGGACATCAAGGTGGCAGATCAATATTTAATGCCAACTATAAGTCTAATTAATTAATCATGAGCCTAATGAGGATCCTGATTGGCTACTGGATCGGTCATTCATTTCCAAGAAATGACCGATCCAGCTGCCAAGTGACGCTATGCGACACGCACGGCTCGTACCACTCTGCTTTAAAATTTAATTGTGGTAAAAATAAATGGGGAAAGTTGCTATTGCGATTAGACTTATAATCGCAATAACAACCTTAAAGCCAGTCATTTCATTGGATTAACGACCATCTGGAGGGAGGAGATCCTTGGCTGCGCCCAACTGGTCGTTATTCCTTCAGAAATGACTGGCTTCGCTGTCTTTAGTGTTTAAATATATTTGGCTGACAGCCTTATACTTTCATAGGCCCAATGGCAAAACAACCAGCTGTCCAAAAGGAGATGGGGTTAACAAGAGCCAATTTAGTAAAAACAACACACATGTTTTACATTTAAAATCCTGCTTGTAAAAAACAAACTGAATTCTCCACTCCGAGTTACCACAGTGTAAAAATTACAAACGTTACACTTCAAACAGGCAAGCCCCCTTTGCTGCATATCCCTTTAACACACCTATGAGTTCAAACGTCAAATGTCCCTGAAAAAGGGAGGAGTCAGGGTTCCACGAAGATGTCAAAGTTTTAGAAGTGGCTGGTCCCTACTAAGGATGCATGACAGACCCAGCAGTAAATGAACAGTTCAGTGACAAAGTGGAACAACCCCAAGAAATAACTGCCCTAACCTGCAAAAGCTTGCACTAATCTGCAGTCACAACCAAATAGGGAGTTTACATTAACAGTCAATAAGGGCAAAAGCCAGCATAAATTCTGCTAAGAAATTCAAATAAGTGGTTTAATTTTAATTCCTTAGTACCTGCTAATGGTGTTGTCACACTTCCACTCCTGGTAATGCCTCTGCCACTCTTAGAACTGAAAAGCAGCAAATTTTGCACGATCCAGGGCACTAGCCTGCAGGGACAGGTATCGGGTAATGTCAGTAGCCCTGAGTAATTTGCACTGTACCCCAGATGAGTAAATTAACATTAAAATAGACTAATTCTGCAGACATCCGCACTATAAAATAACAGTCTGAAATTCTCTCATCTGGAGTGCTATTTAATTGGGTTCTGCTGATGCCAGTGGCTGCACCACCTTCTTAACCTGTTGGAAGGAACAGGTGGCGATTACAGAGCTGATGGAAACCAGGCCTAGGAAATCCTTGCTGATTTTACACAGAAGGCTTACAGTAACTATGGATAAACAAACACTGCCTCCAAAAATATCCAAACAAGGCCAGCCTGGTGGTGCTGAGGGTTGAGGCACTAGATGCCACACCTCACGCCACGCTGGTGACCCATGTACGGGAACAAGCGTGGGCCGCCGGGGGTCAGCAGGGGAGGAGGAGAAGACATACACCTGGCCCTCAGTGGAGGCTGGAGGCAGCACGCCGATGCTATAGATGTGGACGGAGATGGGGCAGATGCCTGGAGGAGCGCGCACACACGGGAGCATACGCACTGCCACTGCTGGCATCACTGCACACTCAATCTTTGAAAGGGGAGGAAATTGGAGGAGAAAAGGCTGTTGCCGCATATGACGGAGGGCGCCTTGCAGGTCCTGCTCCTGGCTAGCCACAGCGCTGGCCAAACTGGATTCGGTCTTCGGCAGGGTTGGGGAGACCTGCCAGCTGCACCAGGGTGGGTAAGCCCTGGGGGTAAGGGTCGGCCGCCAACCGGTGGACACTGGGGATGAAACTGGGGGCTCCCTCCAGAGGTAGGACTGCAGCAACAAGGAGCACAAATTGATAGCTAAAAAAAAAAAATTTATATATATATATATCTATATATCTCCAAACAAGATGGTAGTCAGACTACATTCATAAATCCACCCCCCCCACCACCACAAACACAGAAGTGTTTGCAAAAGTGAGTCACATTGGTCGACAGCTACAATAAATTATTCTCCCTTACTGACAGACAGTTTCAGGGTATTCAAGCTGGTCTATTGCAAATGCCAGGAGACCTGGAAAAGAAACCTACTAAAAATAGCCCAACGGTCAACCTAGCACTCACAATTGAGGGCGAAAGCAGCAATGCTGCACTGTGGAGGTAGCACACTCAGACTTCAGGGAGAAAAGCACTGGGCACAAGGCATCCTCTCCCTATTGAGCCAGCAGTAACATTCACACCAGTAAGTAAGAAATGGACGCTCAGTCCACCCTTCTGACTAAAGTAATGGCACAAACACAGAAGCTAGTATGCATGAAGGATGGATCTGGGATCAAGGAAAAAATTGTACTCAACATAAAGTAACAACAGGAATTATACAAACAAACAGGGACAGACTTACTAAAGATGTTTGAAAGCCAAAAAACTGGAGAAAAAAAAAAAAACAAGGCCTTTGCTCTGAAAAGTTTTTCCTTTGATGATTTCAAATGGGTTCTACTGTAACAGCTCAATAAAAAGGTTCTCCTGTGAGATACTAAATCAGACTGTACATATTCACAGACAGAACTAAATTTTGAAGGCCAGAGTAATGTGCAAACAGGAAAATAAAAAAATAAAAAAACAAAGGAACACCCTGGAATCTTTTTTATGTACATGTTGAAATATGTTTTTGTGTGTCTACTCACAGAGTCCTTTCATCACATCACATACAATGAACAGAGACAGCAGTGACAGCAGGGTTCCCTCCAGAGCACACTGCAAGCTGTCCTACTCTGGCTAAAATCAGGACCAGTGCACAGTGAGGTAAATTAAAAGAGTTATCATGAAGCAGGAAGTTGAAAGATATTACCTGTGGTTGCTGGTGCAGAAAATGTTGGCATTAAAGGTGTCTGTGGCGCTCGCCCTGCATGACCTCGAGTGATGTCATAGTTTGAACTCATGGAGAACCCCGTGGTGGGTGGGCCCATGGGAGGTACAGAGAGTACAAGCCCAGGAGGAGCGCTCATAGGTGCAACAGGAGGAGGGGGAAAGCTGGATATGGGGTTGCTGAAGGGGGTGCCACTGGTTGGGGGAACAGGAGGTGGAAGAGTTGATGCAGAGAGAGGGGAAGCAAATGGCAGTGGTGCAGCAGCCCCAATTTGAGGGTTTGAAGTTGCTGCAGGAGGCAGTGGTGTGGAGAACCCTTGAGGTGGGAAGGAAGTGAGAGGGGGAGTAAATGGCAGTGGTGCAGCAGCCCCAATTTGAGGGTTTGAAGTTGCTGCAGGAGGCAGTGGCGTAGAGAACCCTTGAGGTGGGAAGGGAGCTGTAACAGGAACAGATGATGGATTGGACAAAACTGAAACAGAAAAAAGGAAAAGAGAAGTTAAATTAATTAAATCAACACACATGTAGTAAGTACAACATTAATATACTGTACTGCAATGACTAGACAAGGCAACTTCAATAAACCCTTGCTCTTTGCCATCCACAATAACTCAAGTTTCATGGTACAGAAAGCTAGCATAAAAGAAACAAGCATTTATCAATGTCGAACATTCCCTTGTAGGTATTTGCAGTAGTGTGTGGTACTGGTACTGGTATTGGCTTCAGAGGAGAGAGGAGGTAGCAGTGAGAGCAGCAGGTGCCACATGGTGGGAGCTGCATCGTAAATGCAGCAAGGAGCTGGTAGTCAGTGAAGCCCACCCCGCTGGCCTTAGTGGACCTGAGACAGAGAGTGCGCCGGGCGACAGGAGCCGCCAATAAGTAAAGCCGCACCACAGCTAATGTATAAGCTGGGCAGGCCAGGAGAGAGAGTATGCGGTGGGTGGCAGGAGCCAACAATAACCGTAACTCTGGCCATGTGCATTAGTGTCAGCTGTAATGTACATGGCTGGAGTTACGATCACAGAAAGAAATGAAGTGCTGTCTCATTGGACCAGTTCATTTACAAACATATGAAATTTGCCAGCAGATAAAGGCCCAAAGGTCTATCAAGTCTGCTCAATTTTGCAGCTAGCCCCCCTACTCAGCAGCTGCCCCCATCCCTTAACCCTTCCTCATACCCTGTCCCAGCCCATTTTGAAGCAGCTCACAATTATGCAGGATACCACTTCCACCGGCAACGCATTCCACTCGGCCACTACCCTTTCTGTAAAGAAGTGTCTTATCTCCCTCCTGAACATCATACCCCCCCTCCAATCTCATAGCATGGCCTCACATATCCCTACCTTCCCTCACTTTGAAAAGTCCCTCCTTCCCAGTCCTCTTTATGCCTGTCATGTACTTGGAAGGTTTCAATCATATTCTCCCTGGCCCTCCTCGCCTTCAGCGACTACATGTTCAATTCCCTCAGTCTGCTGTCGTATGGTAAATCCCCCAGACCCTAGATCATCTTTGTTGCCCTGCGTTGTACCCCCTCCAGCAAGTTAATGTCTTTCTTCAGGTATGTGCACTAGTACTGCACGCAGTACTCCAGGTGCGGTCTTACCAGCGATCTATATAATGGCAGAATAACCTCCCCCCTCCTTGAGGATATACCCTTGGCAATACAATTTCTTTCAACTACAGAACATGCCACGTGAGTAAGCAGAACTACTGTCGTGACCACAGTGCCTGGTCATTGATCTACACTGCCAAGCCCATAGCAGTTTTAGCTGTGATTGGCTCAGCAGTGAAACACCTCTAAAATGCTGTTAGTTCGTTCAGGCCCTGAGCTCCCATGCTTCGTCATGCTCCTTATTTTCAAGTGGCAGCGAAGGGCAAGGACCCTGTGCACCATCCCTCCATAGATGCATAACCAAATTATCAGCATAGCCATCGTATCACCCCAGCACATGTAGGCGGCTGACAACATTTTCAAATCCACGCCAAAACATAACTCTGTACAAGTAGAATGCCATTCTGTGCCACAGGTGGAAACACACATTTTGGGCAGGATTTGAAAAATGACAGCTGTTACATATATAAGCTCGGGTAATAAGAAGGCTAAGTTGAAAATCTGGGGTGAAGATATGTACGATTTTTTCAGTTATGAGGGTGCGTAATGAAACTGCAACAAATGGGCATAACTGTCATTGTTTTAATGTTTTGATCCCAAATGTTTAACACAGTCTTCTTGTCTCCCCACCTCATGAACCCCGTAGGTGAAAATTTGTAAATCCATGGGAAAATGCCATTCCATGCAATAGGTGCGAAAACACGTTCAGAGCAGGATGTGAAAAATGACTGCTGTATTGTTAATCAGGTGGTGCGATAAAATAGCTGTACTAAATAACTTGAGTGAAAATACTGACAATTACCAGAGTTACGTGCGTGCGTAGAAAATTTTCCAATAACTACACATAACTCTGCCATTTTTAGTTTTTTCACCAAATTTTTAAAATGCCCTTTTTGGGACCCCACCTCATGAACTGTTATTTGTTCATTGGTCTCAAAAGGTGATTTAGCACAGCAACTGTGCCATTCTGTGCCGCAACTGTGAAAACACGTTTTGGGCAGGATGTGAAGAATAACAGCTATACGGTTCATGAGGTGATATGAAAAAATGGCAATGCTGAAAATCTGGAGTTAAAGTATTAAAAACTGCCGAAGTTACAAGCATGCATAGAAAAATTCCAATGACCATGCGTAACTCGGGCATTTTGGTATTTTACGATATCTAACATGGGCTTTGAACCTCCTCATGAACAGTGGTGTTATTGTCGATTATCGTCCAGATAGGTGATTCTGCACAGGACCACAAAATCACCTTTGGAACCAGTAACGAATTGACAGCACCATTGTTCATGTGCTAGGCCCCAAAAAGACCATACCTAAAATTTGTGCAAAATTCCTTAAAATGGCTGAGATATCAACATAAAAACAAAACGCCACTGACAGCCATTATACGGCACTTACAGTACCTTCAATCTTCAGTTCAGCTTTGAAGAGTGCAGACACGTCCCGATCCACAAGATTGCAGCTGCTGAACCTCGGAGGTATGGGGTAACGGGGGAGGGGGAGGTGGCTGCTCAGTGGGAGGGTGGGGACAACGAGGGACCGTTTTCTTTTCTACAGGTTAAAAAAAAAAAAGAGACATCAGTGGACCATTTTCTTCTTTTCAGGTTTTTTACTGAAGATGTCAGGACACTGGGAGTGGGCTTCCCAGTGTCCTAATGGTTTGGGGGGGTACACATCAGGAGACACTGGGAGTTGGCTCCCCAGTGTCCCACACTACTGGCTGCGGGGAAGATTACTGGGGACACTGGGAGTGGGCTCCGCAGTGTCCCACACTGAAGGGTAAGCCGCACTGTGGCTAATGTTGAAGCCGGGGGGCTCAGAGGAGCGAGGATGGACCAGGCAGAGAGAGTGGGGTGAGTGGCGAGTCACCAACAAGTAAAGTTTCACCGTGGCTAATGTAAGCTGCTGAGGGTCAGAGGAGCGAAGATGGACAGGGAGAGAGAGAGAGAAGGCAGAGGCGGCAGGCAGTCATATCAACTCAGCTAAAGACATTGTTAACTCTAATCGCATACCGAAGTCATGATTACAGAAAGAAATGAAGTGCTCTCTCACTGGAGCGGTTCATTTCTTTCAACTAGAGGACATGCAATGTCAGCAAGAAGAACTACTGTTCATGACCAGAGTGCCTGGTCATTGGTGTACACTGCCAAGCCCATTACAGTTTCAGCTGTGCTTGGCTTGGCAGTGACACACCTCTAAATGCCAGTAGTCCCAAGAGGTTTCTTGCACAAGCGTAAGTGAACACAAAAATTACTCACTGTAGTAATGTTGTTTCTTCTTGAGGGATCCAACAATAATATTTACAACATGCTTTTCCACAACTCAGTGATACCCTGCAGATAGAACTTACGCTAATTATGGAACTTCAGAATTAGAATGAAGTTCTAACTTTGCCCTGTGGTCTCGCTCCCCCCAGCATCCAAATATCATATCTGTTTCTAAAGCTAGGGGGATCTGTTACCACTAAATTAGCTAAATAGCTACTAATAGAATTTTAAAAATGTGTTTGTAAATTTTTTTTAAGTAATTAAACTAGACAATATGGGTGCTGAACACTCTTGGAAAGTTAAGGGAAGTTTCTTGTTGATTGTATTCTTTTTATTACCATGAGGGATCTATAAACCAGTAGGTTGTTTATGTAAAAGGACTAACTGGGACTATTGTGTGACTGATCCCTAATTAGTTTCCTAGGTTGTGTGATAATGTTTACTTTATACATGGTGATACATCATTTGGGGGGGGGGGGGCAGTTCCAAATTACTGTAACGACTGGGGTGGCGCCGGCATTAATTTCTTTATGACAGAACACTATTATTTGAAAAATGTACTTGTGGTATCCTCCTATGTATCTCTTTGTAAGATTCACGTTTACAAAATCAATAAAAAAATTATAAAAAAAAAAAATGTAATCAAATTAAGGCAGAACAACAAAATATATCAAGGGTGGAGGAGAAGGAGGTAGGCTGTTGGTTAACTAGAATCTGCAACTTATCTGTTACGTAGGGAAATGGGCAGACTAGGTGGGCCAAGTGGTCCTTAAATTCTATGTTTCTAAGTTAAGGGTCAAGTTTTACATTAATTTACTGACCCAAGGCATAGTATAAGCTGTCTGGCGCCACTGCAACTTCCTCCTGGCTTTTCCATCTGGGCTAATGTAAATCCCCACCACCCCTCATCCCAGGCCCACCACCCACACTACCCCAGGGGCTATGCTTAACACAAGGTGAAAAGTATTTTGGGGGGAAAAAAAAGTCCTGAAGCAGCACAACACTAAGCCCATCCTATTATTTTCACTGGGCCCGTACATCAACAATCTCTCCCTCATGCAATATCATAAAGTATCACTGAGACAGACTGTCGGCATTCAGGCCCGGCAGTGAAACTGTTAAAACACAATCAGTAGTGTGCTGCTTTAGGACTTTTTTGTACGAATACTCGTCACCTTGTCGGTGAGTTTTTGACTAAGGGGACATGGGTGGGTAGGGTGTTGGGGCAAAGATGGATGGTGGAAGGATATTAATTACTGTAGTTTTGTTTCTTGCTTTACTGCAGTTGCACAAGTTAGATGGTGGCCAGCTGAGGAGATGAGCCGAGGGTTTGTACCGGCTGCCATCGAGGACCAGGTTCATGGGTTTGGGGAGCACAACAGGGTGGGGGTTGCCACTGGACACCAGGGAGAATTTACGGAGAAGGGCTGCTACTGGACATCACAGAGATCTCATGGGGATGCAGAGAGGGAGGTGTACCACTGAACCCCAGGGAAAGTTTATTGGGAAGGGGAAGTGAAGGCATTGTCACTGTGCACCAGGGAGGGATTATGTGGATAAGGAGAGGGTGCCACTGAAAACCAGTAAGTAAGTAGTTCTGGCCAAACTGGTCCTGCCCCTGTAGAGATGGTCTGGTACCGCTCGCTAAGAGGAGTTTCCTCGTCAGGACTGTCTGCGGTACTGAACCTATCGAGCATTGTGGCAGCTTGAGCGACTGGACCAGAGGAAGCAGTGGCAGCCTATAATGGAGCTGTTACTATGGCCTTCGACTCAATTGCACCGAATCGTGTCCGCCCCATATCTATTCTCCGGAGACCTCCTTGGTTCGATGAGGATCTCCGGAGGTTAAAGATTAAGGGACAGAGGTTAGAGAGATGCTGGAGGAGATCTGGCTTGGTGGGGGACAAATTGCTCCTGAAGTCACATTATGCTGACTATCAGGTGGCAATCTCCAGCAAAAAGGCAGAACTTCTGTCTAGAGAGACTGCTGAGGCGAGGAGTAGACCAGCCCAGCTCTTCCACACAGTAGACAGGCTTCTACACTGACCTATCTCCATGTTGGGGGAGCAGGTTCAAGCACAAAGTGTGAGGAGCTGGTTCTATTTTCGCCGACAAGGTATCGACCATCACGGCTGGGGTCTCCTCGAGTATCTCTCAAAAGGGATGCAGTGTTCAGCCTGAGTTGTACCGAAGCACTCCTCCTGCCTGGGATGTGTTTGAGCTGGTTGGGGTGGAGGAGATGGTGGGGATCATCTCAAAGCTACGACCTACACAGTGTGATCTGGACCCAGGTCCGACTCGCTTTCTGGTTGGATGTCTGGATCTGACTGGACCTGTGGCTGCTGAGACTGTCTGGAGTCCCTTGAGGAGTGGGGTCTTTCCGTTGTCCTTGAGAGAGGCCGTGGTTAGACCCCTTTTGAAGACACCCTCTTTGGACCCAGATGGCCTCAGCAACTACAGACCAGTCTTGAACTTTCCATTTTTAGGAAAGGTTATAGAAAAGGTGGTGGCCATGCAGCTTGAGACATCTTGCCTCTTCCTCTACCTATAAGCCTTTCCAGTCTGGATTCTGGGCAGGTATAGCACAGAGACGGCCCTAGTAAGGGTGCTGTATGATCTCCAGATGGTGAGGGACAGGACAGCATGTACCATCTTGGTTCTCCTGGACCTCTCTGTGGCATTCGACACCGTGGACCACAAGGTGCTACTTGACTGCCTGCGGTTTTGGTGTGGCCTATCCGGTATTATCATCAGCTGGTTTAGGTCATACCTGACAGGCAGACAGCAAAGGGTGAAAATGGGAATCCTCTCATCTAGCCCGAAGCCTCTGAACTGTGGAGTCCCGCTAGGTTCGGTCTTGTCACCCTTGTTGTTCACGGTGTATATGCTGCCATTAGGCGACATTATCAGGCAGTACAGTCTGGGTTTCACTGTTATGCAGATGATACCCAGCTGTACCTGTCCTGTGCACCCGAGGAAATCCAGTCATGGATGACTCGAAACTGGCGTAAACTCAATCCAGACAAGACTGAGGTACTGGTAGTGGATCTGGGTCATCGTGGGGGGGGGGTTCCCTAGTCCCTTCTAGACAGGTGAAAGATTTAGGCGTTATCGCAAACAACATCCTGACACTTGAGGCTCAGGTGTCGGCCATGGTCAAGAATGGATTTTATCATCTTAGAAACATTGTCCAAATCCGAGCCCTGATGCCTCCAGAGGGCCTGACCATATTGGTAAATGCATTCATCACTTCCAGGCTGGACTACTGTAATGCCCTGTACCTTGGGTTATCTGGAGACAACCTTCGCAGGCTGCAGCTAGTGCAGAATGCAGCAACGAGACTTCTGACTGGGGTAAGAAGGTGTGCATATATTACCCCGGTCCTCCATGGGCTGCACTGGTCAGGTGGAGGACTGTCTTCAAGATAGAGCTCCTTACCTATAAGACCCTACACAGAATGGGTCCTGTATACCTGCAAGATCTCCTGGTTCCTTACCGTCCAGCTTGGGTACTCCATTCTGTCGAAGAAGGCCTCCTTGGGGTTCCCAGGGTAAGGCTGTGGCATTCTGGAGATAGGGCGTTTGCAGTTGCCGCACCTACCCTGTGGAACTCCTTACCAGAGTATTTAAGGAGGGCCCCCTCAATAGAAGCCTTTAAAAAAGGGCTTAAAAGGCATCTAAACAGACGTTCTCAGATTTTTTATTATGGAATGATAATTGATATGATTTTATATTATAACTATTGTATGAGCATATGTTTATTTGTATGGTTTTATTGCTGACATTTGGATTACTGTTTTGTATAGCACTCAGAGTCCCAGGAATTGGGCACTTTATAAATAAAATATCTATCTAAAATGTTCTGCAAGGCAGCCATGCCAAAGCTGGCATCTCTCCTCAACTGCAAGTCCAGACAGTAATGTTTCATGAAGGTGTGTACTGTCCTCTAGGTAGCTGCTTTACGAATCTCTTGAAGGAAGATTCCCCTTGCTGCTGCCATAGAGGCAGAGGTGCCCATGGTGGAGCGTGCCCTAAAGCCTCTGGGGGGCAATTTGTCAGCTTCTTCATAACAGAACTGTATTCAAGAGATTATCCGAGCTGTTTCTCCTGGAAGCTGGTTTGCCTTTTCCTACTTCACCATAGGTGACACAAAGCTAAGTACTGCTTGATCTGACCTCTTTTGTGTGGTCCAGGTAGTGACCTAGTGCCCTCTTCACATCCAAGCAGTATAGTTTTTGTTCCCCTGTGCTGGACTGCTCAATAAACAAAAAACAAACAAACAGGAAGAGCAACTGACTGGTTCAGGTACAATTCTGACACCCCCCTTTGGGAGAGATTTCCTGTTTGTCCTGAGGACTACCTTATCCCTGTGAAAGACTATGCAATTTGCATCTGTGCAGAGGGCTTGGAACTCGCTCACCCTCCTGGCAGATGTCATAGCTACTATAAATTTGTTTTTCCAAGTCACATTGTTATTTTTTGGCAAAAGTTTTTATCTCTGCAGGAAAGACTGGGCAGCTACTCAGCCCTGTTCCCGTGTACTATCGACAGTCCCTTGCCCCTCTCCGCAAGGTCCCCTGAGGATTGCCCCCCCCCCGAAGCAAAGTCACGGAGGGGAGGGCCAACCCTCACTGTCTCTCATCTAGAAGCCCCCCAATGGAGCAGTAGGATGAATCACTGTACAACAGATGAAGCTTCACTAAGCCCTGGTCCCCTTTTTTCCACCAGGCTTTTCTCTCCAGAGTCCAGAGCCGCAGTGGCATGGAGCATGCCTGCACGTGGAGGCACGTATGCATTCCAGAACCACAGCTCATTCCACCTGCCCCTAACTCACATCTGTTCACCCAGCATCAGCGCTACCATCAGGCCTCCACTTGGCGGCAGCCATGAGCCAGGAAGGCAACCCACCCCCGTCCAGGAGAGGAGAGGAGAGCTGCCTGGCAACTGCTCAATCCTCTATCAGCCCACTGACCTCCGTCAACCTGAGCTCTTTCCTGAACTTGGGTCACCAGCATGCTGCAAGGTAAGGAGCCAGCAGTGCCTCAGCCCTCTGTGTCACTGGTCTGGCCCTCCAAGGGATACATTTAAGGGAGGCAGCAGCCATAGGCTCAAAGGGAGCTTCCATCAACTGGGCACACATTTAATTCACAGGGAGGGGACAGGATCCCTCAAAGGGGGGTACAAATGACTGATGCCTTTAAAGAACCATTTATAACCTTAAATAGGTTGTCAGGTCATTTACTTTCCTTTGCCAGCTGTAAGCTGAAACTCCTGCCAAATGTGCCTTCAGGCCCAGGGACTGCAGGTAGTAGTAGTAGTAAACTTTATTTATACAGTGCCCAATCCAAGGGGCTCTGAGTGCTTAACAGAGAATAAAAACAAATATTTAGCACAATAAAACAATCATTATAAGCAGCCACAGTTAAAACATCAAATAAATAATGATAAATTAGTCAAATGTTTACAATACAAATACCTACAGGTCAGTAGATGAAATTCGAAAAGAACTAATAATTTCAGAAAATTATGAAGTGCCACATGCCTAGGCCAGCCCACCAGCAGTGCTACACTTACAATGCCGGCGACTCCAGGTCTGGAATGAGCCCGGGAGCTGGAGGGACAGGTGGGGGGGCTTGAAACATCCAAGAACCGTCACGCCCAGGAGGGGATTGGAATTGATGCTTGGCTGGACCGGGCGGAGACCAGAGATACAGCAAACCCAGCCATACACAGGGGAGAGCTCAGACAGACTTTGGCGCTATGCCTTTGATGTCAGGGCGACATCACGACTGGAGAAATGGGTATATGGCCGCTGCACCCCAGTAGATGAAGCGCCAAGCCCAGATCCCCAATGCTCCCTACCTGTCCTGGAGGGCATCCAGACAAACTAAGGGAATTCAGGGTGTACTGGCCCCACCTCATACCCGTCTGGCTGGGGCAAACCACTGCTACATGGGAGATCAACCACTCCAGGCTCCAGGTAGGATGGCCGGGACAGAAGGCTATAGGTAACTCCCGGAGGGAGTGGAATGCAGTGTGTGTGTGTGTGTGGGGGGGGGGTTATAAACAGCAAGTTTAAAAAAAAAAAAAAATTAGATATGCCTCTTGAAAAAGAAAGGAAATTCAGGCTCTTCTTAAAAGGATCCAATGAAGGGGCCACTCTCAGTTCCCTGGGAAGCCTGTTCTACAAGGCAGGACCAGCAGAAGAAAAGGCCCTACCGCTGTCTGGAAGACTTCAGCCTTACCCTTGGAATGGCTAACAGATCCACTTCAGAAAAGGGGAAGGGGTGAGAGGTCCGGTAAGGAATCAATAGGTTACACAGGTAGTGTGGTCCCAGGGCATACAGAGCTGTATAGGTCAGTAAATCAACCCTGCAGGTAATATTCCACTGCACCGCCAGCCAGTGCAGTTCCCGCAGGACTGGGTTACAGGACATGACCTCGGAAGGACTGTCAACAACTGGGACGCTGTGTTATGCACTAGCTGCAGATGCCGAAGGACACAACCACTCATCCTAAGGTAAAGACCACTGCAGTAATCAAGTCCGGAGGTAACAAATGCATGTAACCAATGAGGGCAGGTCTTCAGGAAGGGCCTGCATAACGATTATCTTTCTGGGAGCACACCAGAATGAAAATCTCTTCCATTTTGAAACATGTTTTCTCCTTGTTGGTGGTGGTCTTCTAGAAACCTTCAACACTCTCCTTACTTCTGCTAGTGAATTTAGACAAGAGAACTCTAGCTCTTCAAGAACTATGCCCCGAGGCATAGTGTTCGGAGGTCTGGGTTTGTTATCCTGCCCTGAGACAGGGTCAGCAAGTTGTGGCTCAGTGGCAGGTTGACTGGAGACTTGCTGGACAAGGCCAGAAGCACGGAGTACCAGGTCTGCCTGGCCAGTCTGGTGGTACGAGAATCACGGTTTCTGGCTCCCTCCTGAGTTTTATGAGCACCCTCTACAGGAGTGGAAAAGGAAGGAAAGCACATAGGAACTTCCCTGTCTAGTCCAGGACCTGGGCATCCTCTAGGACTAAGCTCATTCATTACTTGGGGCCTGCAACAAACATGTGGGAGCTGGCTGCTCTTCCAGGAAGCAAGTCGGTCTAATTTCTGGTGTACCCCATTGTCTGAAAACAGATGCCAGCACCTGTTGGTTCAGAGTTCACTTGTGGTTTTCCAGGCTGATTCTGCTCAGACAGTCTGCCAGGACATTGTCTTTCCCTGGCAGGTGTACTGCGAATAGCTCTACCCCCTAAACAATAGGCTAGGTTCCAGATATTCAAGGCTTCTATGCACAGCTTTGAGAAGGGGAGATATTGTTGATGGGGGACCTGAATATGCCAGATGTTAACTGGAGCACCTTTGCTGCAGGCACATCCAAGAGCAGGGTCATTCTTGATGCCCTACAAGGGGCATGCCTCAGACAGCTAGTATTGGAACCCACTCGGGAGGGAGCAATCTTAGACCTGGTACTCTCAAATGGGGACGGAGAAAGAATCTCAGATTTAGAAGTGGGTAGCCATCTGGGAACAAGCGACCACCAAACAATGTAGTTCACGATAAACACAGCCATAAAATCAAGCCATACAAAAGCAAGAGTATTAGGACCTGGACACACTACAGAACTGTTTTTGAAAACCGTTTTTAAAACCAGTTTAGCTAAACCATTTCAGTGCAGCCACACTACTCAGTAATAATTTTTGATAATGGTTTAGTGTGGCCACACTGCTAGTGTTAAACCTGTTCTCCTTGTAACTATTCTGTGTTAAGTCCAACACACAGAACTGTGCTTGCCTGGACACACTGCAGCTAGAACTGTTTCAGATAAACCATTACAGCTTAAAACACTTACTCCTGGACAGGTACCTGTGAGTAAAACCATGCTAGCTCCAATACGTTTTTAAAAATGTTTTTAAGACTAGGTATCTAGCAGAGTTTAAAAACACTTTTGTTAAAATGTTTTAAAGGGGCTTGTAGTCTGTCTGCAAACAGTACTAGGGGGATTTAAACCATTTTAAGGCACTTAAACCATTTTAAGTTCCCCAGTGTGTCCAGGGCCATAGACTTTAGGAGGGCTGACTTTGGGAAAATGAGAGAGTGCCACAGAAAAGCACTAGCAAACAGGCAAGAAGGAGGGGTGGAGGAACAATGGGGAGTAATCAAAACAGTCATCACAGAGGCAACAAGCCTTTGTGTAAAGCAAATCAACAAAACACAACGAAGGAAAAAAACGCTATGGTTCTCAAAAGAGGTTGCAGGGAAGGTTAAGGAGAAAAGGATAGCATTCAGGAAATATAAAGAAACACAGAAGGAGCAGGACATTGAACTTTATCAGTTAAAGCAGAAAGAGGCAGGGAAGGCAGTCAGAATAGCAAAGGCCCAAACCGAGGAAAGAATAGCCAATTCTGTAAAGAAGGGGGATAAGACCTTTCATAGGTACATTAGGGAGCAAAGAAAGACCAAAGGAGGGATACGAGGCTTAATAAAGGGGAAGGAATGTAGCAGAGGGTGACAGTGAAAAAGCAGGGATACTGAACGAATATTTTTGCTCAGTATTCACAATGGAAGAGGGGGAGGTACCTAAACTAAACAAGAGAAATACTCTGAAGATGGGGGTCGATACCAGTCCATTTACAGAAGAAAGGGTTCAGAAAGAACTAATAAAATTGAAGGTGGACAAAGCAATGGGGCCTGATAGGATTCACCCAAGAATTTTAAAAGAACTAAGGGTAGAACTAGTGATACCGCTGACAACTCTCTAACAAATCATGGGAGGATGGAGTGGTACCTGAGGACTGGAGGAGGGCAGATGTGATTCCTCTTCACAAAAGTGGGAGCAGGACAGAGGCAGGAAACTACAGACCGGTTAGTTTGACCTCAGTGGTAGGGAGAATTATGTAATCACTTCTGAAGGAAAGAACTGTTGAGTACCTAGAGGCCAGTGGGGCACAGGACCCAAGACAGCATGGATTCATGATGGGAAGGTCGTGTCAGACGAATCTAACAGATTTCTTCGACTGGGTGACCAAAGTAGTAGACCAGAGAGGGGCTGTGGACATGGCCTACCTAGATTTTAGCAAGACATTTGATACAGTCCCACACAAAAGATTAATACACAAGTTAGCCAACCTTGGAGTGGTTCCCAAGGTGGTAGCCTGGATAAAAAATTGGCTAGACAACACGACGCAAAGGGTAGTAGTAAACGGAGTCCACAGTGAAGAAAGGAGGGTTACTAGCAGGGTTCTGCAGGGTTCAGTATGGGACTGGTCCTTTTTAATGTCTTTATAAGTGACATTGCAGAGGAACTGGAAGGAAAAGTATGTCTCTTTGCAGATGACACAAAGATCTGCAAAGGGTTGATACATAAGATGGAGTGGAAAGGATGAGAAGGGACTTGGCAAGGTTGGAGGAATGGTCAAATGCATGGCAGTGCAGATTCAATGCAAAGAAGTGCAAGGTAATGCACCTGGGAAACAAAAACCCAAGGGAAGAGTACACAGTGGGGGGTGAGATACTGGCAACAGTAAAAATGGAAAGGGACCTGGGGGTAATTATATCAGATGACCTAAAGGTGGGCAAGCAATGTGAGAAGGCAGTAAGGAAGGCTGGGAGGATACTGGGATACATAGGGAGAGGCATCAATAGTGGAAAATAGGAAGTTGTTATCCCTCTGTACAGACAGTTGGTGAGACCCCATCTGGAGTACTGTGTGCGGTTCTGGAGACCCCATCTCCGCAAAGACATAGACAGAGTGGAGGTTGTCCAGAGGAGGGCAACCAAAATGGTACAGGGTCTGCACCAAAAGACATACGAAGAAAGACTAAAGGAACTTAATATGTATACCCTGAGGAAAGAAGGAGAGAGGGGACATGATAGAAACTTTCAAGTACCTCAAGGGAATCAACAAAGTCCAAGAGGGTAGCATCTTTCAGAAAAAGAGATGTGCAAGAACAAGGGGGCACAATTTGAAGATAGAGGGGGGACGGCTCAAAGGTAATGTGAGAAAGTATTTTTTCACGGAGAAGGTTGTGGATGCATGAAACAGCCTCCCTGAGGAGCTCATGGAGTCAAGAACTGTGGGGGAATTCAAGAATGCATGGGACAAACATAAGGCACTCCTAGTGAGGGGTAGGAGGAAGTAACCTGTGGGTAACTAGGATCTGCAGCTTATCTGTTAGGTAGGAAAATGGGCAGACTAGGTGGGCCAAGCGGTCCTTATCTGCCGTCAAATTCTATGTTTCTATCCTGCTCCTCCCTGCCTTTTTTTTTTTTTATTAATCCTCTATTTATTCTCCAGCTGGCCGGGGCATCTCTCGAGCAGACTCGCTCAATCTTGCCTCCCTCGCCCACCTGAACCCATTCCCTGACCGAAGAATCAGGTGCTGGGTCCTCCCTCTCTTGCCGGCCCCTTATGGGAGGAGGCAGGGGACCACGGAGAGTCAAGTTGGGGTCAGGGCCGGCACTGGGCAGCAGGGTTCGGCCACTGGAGATCTGCAGTTGCCTCACCCAGCAGCTCCTCCCTGCTTGTTTATGTAATACACTGTTGTGGTGTTGTCTGTTTGGATCTGGACAGACTGACCCTAGATCTGGGAAGAAAAGACTTGCATTGCTGGGAACACTGCCCTGAGCTCCAGGAGGCCGATATGTTCCTGGGTCTCCAGTGTGATCTAGGTACCACTAACAGTGAGATCCTTTAGTTCGGCACCACACCCTAGGAGTGAAGCATCTGCTTTGAGGATACCTGCAGGGGACTGCTGGAGAAAGGGCATGCCCTCTCTGAGGTTGTCATCTTTCTTCCACCACTTTAGTGCCTTTGGCAAAGTTTTTGTGACTAGCACTAGTTTGGATACAGGGTCCCATCTTTGGGGACCTGTGTCCCTTAAGTGGTACTGCATGTCTGTCATCTGAAACCTAGCCCCTGGTACCACTGCAATGGAAGAGGCCATGTGTCCCAGCAGCCAAAGAAAATCGCTTACAGGTCCTAGCTGGCCAACTTAAGGGATTTAGCAGTGGAAATCAGGTCTGCTACCCTTGCTTGTGGAAGAAAGGTCTTCCCTTGCAAGGTATCTAGCTCTGCACCTGTGATGTCCAAAACCTGAGCTGGCGCTGTCTGTGACTTCTGCAGGTTTATCAGGAAGCCCAGTTATTCCAGGGTACTTTTCACTAACTGTATACAGCACTCTGCCTCCTGCTATGTTTTTCCTGAGATCAACCAGTCATCCAGGTAGGGGAAAACCACCACACCTTGCCTTCTTAGATATGCAGCCACCACAGCTAGGAACTCTGAGAAAACCCTAGGTGAAAAAGTGAGGTCGAAGGGATGTACTGGCAGTTCCCTAGCCTGCACCTGATGTACTTTCTGTGAGTGCGTCTGACTGGGAAGTGGAAGTAGGTATCTTTCAGATCCAGTGACTCTGGCCAGTATCCCAACATTGCAGAAAATGTACCACTGAGCCAAGTGTAACCACTATGAATCGTTCATTTTTTACGTGTTTATTCAGATGCCTCGGGTCTAAAATGGGTCACCACTCCCCATTTTTTTTGTGGGTCACAAAGTATCTGGAGAAGAGACCATTGCCCCATTGCATGGCGGGGACTTTCTCCGCTGTGCTTGCTCGCAGCAATTTCTTTCTCTCCAGCTCCAACATGATTTTTCTTTTAGGGTGTGAGGTGGGAACAGTTGTGGCTTCTGCAGTTTTGGGAATTTAGAATTCTAAACTGCAGCGCAAACCGTGGCCCGCTTCTTCCAGGAATATTGTAGTGAATTGATTCCCAGGGTTTCCTTTTTCCAAATTAGTAATTTGTGAAGTGCTTCCTAAAAGCAATGTCTTAACTGGAATGACTCAACCAGTAATATTCTCTGTATTGCCCCAAAGTTGGGGCATCACAGAAAAACAAAAGCAAGAAATAAATTGGGGTTTTACAGGTGCCTAGGGTGCCTGCTACAGGTATAGACTGCAGGGGATAGATAAAAGGGGCCCCTAAGTTAATTCCCCTCCTTGTGTAAGTGGGACGCACTGTATATAATAAAAGAAAAGTGCCCTGTGCACTTGAAACTCTAAAAAAAATAAATTTCATGCAGCTCTGGTAACAATGGCCTGGAAGGAATGTTGTGCTGAGCTGCCCATGCACAGCATTCCACTTCAGCCATTCTAGAACCCTGTGGGTTCAAGTTTGAAAGTCTAATTCAGTTGATCCTGGGCAGCTGTAGAGGACAGAGGACACAGTAAGTCCAAGGGACAAGGTAGGGCTTACCTGGATGTTGCAGCCGTCCCTGAGGGCTTAGCTGTGTGCCTGCTCTGCCTCCACTGCCTGAAGTCTCCATCTGCTGCTGTATGTTGTGGTCAGTGGTGCCATCGGGGCACCACGAAGAAAAAAAAAAACATCCAGTTCGGTCATTTGGGCTCTGTTAGCCCCGTCGTTTATTTATTTTGGCCCCGTTTATTTAAAAGTTAATTTCTGTCCCTCGACGGCGGCAGAGAAGTGCCGCATCGCTCCAGTCATCCTGTCGGTCATCCGAGGCCCCCCGATGTCCTCCCTGCTGCCTACAGTGCTCCCTCCCACTGCCAGAACACCTCCTGTCTGCTTCCTCTGGTCCCGGTGGTGTGCGGTGAGTCGGTGGCAGCACGCAGAATCGTGCTGCCCGCCCAACAAAAGAGTGACTGTGTGTTTTATTTTATTATTTACTTGAAAAGCGTGCAGTTGGCATGTAGAGAAGCGGCTGAGCGCCACCTTAGCATCGGGTCGAACGGATCTTTATTTTAATATTTAGGAGGGGCTGGGACTGTAGCGACACCCACAGGGAGGGGACAGAACGGCAACGCCAGTGAAGAGGCCTATAAATATTCATAAGAGGGGCGGGTCAAAGGCGGTGACATGCCACAGGAGTGACAGAAGGCTTAGAGAGCCTTAGGGGAATTTAAAGGAGCCCAGAATAAAAGGGCAACGCTCAGCCCAAAGTAAAGAAGGGCAGCAGGCCCAGATTAAATAGAGGGCTACCCGGCCCAGAATAAAGCAGGGCACTAGGCCCAGAGTATTTAGGACACCAGGCCCGAAGTAAAGAAGGCACCAGGCCCACATTTAAGAGGGCACTAGTTCCATGTTAGGGGGCGCCAGGCCCGAGGTAAAGAGGGCGCCAGGCCTATTTTGGAGGGCAAGCCAGTCCAGTGGTAGTAAGGGGGTCCTGGCCTGGTGAGTAAGGGCAAGCCAGTTCAGCTGCAGTAAGGGCAGCCCAGGCCTAGGCAGTGAAGGCAAGCCAGACTAGTAGTAAGGAGGGCACACAGGCCCCATAGCAAGTAAGGCAGTTAGGCTTCCAGTGTTGAGTGCAACTGGTATAGTGTCAAGTGGTTCACCCTAGTATAGTAATTGGGGCATTCGTAGCCAAGGTTCGGGGGTAGCCAGATCCTATCCAGGGAGGCCCTAAAGTCAGAAAAGGGTCCCATCGAGGGTGCTTAGCTCACAAACACTGCAAAGCAACTGTAACGACTGTACTGTTTATGCAACTGTTTATTGCTAAAGCATCTGAAAGACTGTGTAATTGCTAAAAGCACCCAGCTTGAATGTCTCTATCATATCCCCCTCCATTCTTTCCTCCAGGGTATACGCACTGAGGTCTTCCAGTCTTTCCTCGTATGTTTTCTGGTGCATTCCTGTCACCATTTTTGTTGCCCTTCTCTGGACCGCCTTTATTCTGTCAATGTCCTTCCAGAGATGCGGACTCCAGAACTGAATACAGTATTCCAGATGTGGCCTAACCAACTGTCTGTAAAGTGGCATCACCACCTCCTGTTTTCTACAAGTGATGCCACTCCCTATGCACCCCAGCATCCCTCTGGCACTCCCCACCACCTCTTCACATTGCTTGGCTACACCTTCAGGTCATCTGTTATGTTTACCCCCAGGTCTCCTTCCAGTTTTCTTGTTGTTAGTATTCTCCGCCCCCATTTTGTATTCCTCTCCAGGATTCCTTTGGCCCAGGTGCATGACTTTGCACTTTTTTGCACCGAATTTAAGCTGCCACTCTCTTGACCACTCCTCCAATTTGCCTAGATCTCTTCTCATTTTTTCCACCCCGTCTGGAGTGTCTTCCGCAAAGAGGCACATCTTCCCTTCCAGACCCTCCGCAATGTCACTAATGAAGACACTGAAGAGGACCGGCCCCAGAACTAAACCCTGTGGCACCCCATTTATCACCTCCCTCTCCTGGGACTGAACTCCATTCACCACCACCCTCTGTGTCCTGTTGCTCAGCCAATTTCTGACCCATTGTACCACCTTGGGACCTGCTCCCAGAGTGTGCAACTTGTTTACTAACCTTCTCTGTGGGACTGTGTCAAATGCCTTGCTAAAATCTAGGTAGGCCATGTCCACCGCCCCTCCCTGATCCACCACCTTGGTTAACCAGTCAAATAAATCTATCAGATTTGTTTGACAAGATCTCCCTGTTGTGACTCCATGTTGCCTCAGGTCTTGTGCCCCACTAGCCTCCAGATATGCCACAATCCTTTCCTTTAAACACTGATTCCATGATTTTCCCCATCACTGAGGTCAAGCTGACCAGCCTGTAATTTCCAGCCTCTACCCTGCTACCACTTTTATGTAGTGGTACCACATTTGCCCTCCTCCAGTCCTCTGACACCACTCCCTCCTCCAGTGATTTGTTAAATAGGGCTGTCAGTGGTACCCTTAGTACCTTCCTGAGTTCTTTCAGTATTCTGGGATGCATCCCATCTGGTCCCACTGCCTTGACCACTTTTAGTTTCCAGAGTTCCTTTAAGACTCTTTCCTCCATGAATGGACTGGCATCCACCTCCCCCCACCCAAGGTGTGTTTCTACCCCTTAATTTTGGTCCCTCTCCTTCCTTTGTAAATACTGGGCAGAAGTATTCGTTTAGAATTTCTGCTTTTTCTAGGTCCCCCTCTGCACACTCCCCCCCCCCAACCTCACAATCACTTCATTGGTCTTTTTCCTTTCCCTAATATACCTGAAGGAGGTTTTGTCACATTCTTTTATTGACTTTGCCTATCCTGTCTTCAGTTTGTGCCTTTGCGCACCTGAAAGGAAATCAAAATTCCTTAGTGAACTTAAAGGAGCACTGTCAATCCCCCTGTTTTCATACTGTTCCTAGTTTAACATGTTTGCTTATCTGCTGTAGAACTGGTTGATGTAGCTTTTTGCATTTCTAGCCACTTCCCTATTCTTAGTACGTAAAAATGTGTTTATAGTGTAATCATATATAAACCTTTACTTTAAATCCTTACTCTCCTCTCAATGCAACATAGCAAATTAAGGTTGGAAGAGTCACTAGGTCCCCCCCCCAATTCATAAGTAGGACCAAAAAGAAAGCTGTGCAAGTGTACTAATTTATAAGGATTTCACACCACCCTACTACCCAGGCTACCCACTGATTCCCATTGTAAGCAAGGTAGTCCGTGACGTGGGCAACCACAACTGAGCGACCTGCTAAAGGGTGACTCAATTGTGGCGCCCGTCACAGGGGCTACCAATTAGGGACAGCGAATCGATTGGGGTGAGCGACTATAGCGACGGGAAGTCGCTATAGGTATGGCGGGGTGTGGTTAATTCTGAGTGGGTGGCGCTACAGTAGGCTGCAGAGCCGCTCCATGGTATAGCTGGGTCAGCTCATGGCTTTGGAAGCTAGAGTGCTGGGTTCGTCCGGGTCGCACAGGTTCTTTTGCTGCCCTCGCCGTAATTTTTAATTTTTTTACGCCCCCGACATGCACCCCCTGGAGTTGAGAACCTTTAGTAGAGGTGTGGGGGCACAACACACAAATCCCTGGCACCGTTTTGTTCTGCACCAAGGAGTCAGAGCACCGAAACTGATTTTCAGCACTCTGACTTCACCGTAACTGCGCTCACCCTTTGGCAGTCGCCATTATGACACAGAGCCATATGCAGCAATGTGTTCTGGCTTACCTTACAGACCTGTGCTGTCTTCATAATCACAACCTCTACTGGTAGGCTATTCCATATGTTCACCACCCTCTGGGTGAAGTACCACCACCTCATGTTACCCCTAATATTACCACTTTGCTGCAGGGTACGTCCCAGTGCCTTGCTGGAATACATCAGATCAAATATCTGTCTGTACGACCTTCATGGTACCCTTCAGTATGGCTCCTCTCAGCCTCCTTATCTCCAAGATAAACATGTTAAAAGCCTCCAGTTTGCCTTCACAGCTTTTGTCCTCAACAACCTTGATCATTTTGGTAGCCACGAGTTGCACCCTCTTTACCGTTTTAGTGTTCTTTTTATATTGGGGGAGCCCAGAACTGCATGCGGTACTCCTGGTGGAGACTAACCCATGCCCTGTAAAGTGGCAGGATTACTCACCCTTTTCCAAACTTTAGAAATGCCACCACAGTGTCCACACACTCATGATATAGTTGATCTCTCCCATGGAATCATGAGTGGTTAGATTGCGTGCGTGTGTGTGTGTGTGGGGGGTCAAATTTTCAGTCATTTCTCCCTGTTACTATTTTTTTGCTGCTGCTGTTTAATGCTCTTCTGCCCGTTCCACAATTAACTATATGATAATTTTGCTGAATGCAATTTATTCTTTACTTGTCCTAAATAGTACATTTTGACTTATTATTTCCATTTATTGTACTGTTTATGCACTGCACTTTGCATATGTTTTCTTCTCTTCCCCAACCCCCAGGACGCATCTGGAAACAAGATGTTACAAGCTCAGTAGATCTTTCCTGGTGAAACTTTTGAAATGAATAAACAAACAAGCATCAGCAAATTCTACTGAACACGAGCAACCCTAAAAAAATGATTTGTTTGTTTTTTTTCATTAAAAAAGACAATTCGAGGCGGGGGGGGGGGTTGAAAGTCCCTTTAAGTCATATAAATAATTTAAAGAGAACATTTCCTGCTCTTTTAATACTCTGCCCCCCAAAACATATAAGGAAGTTTACCAGGCTCCACGTCTACTGCAGTATAAATTTTGATGTATTCCTGACAGTATTTAGAGAGGGAAGGGATTGCCTTTTGGTTCTGTGGAACAGAGAGCCTGAACCCTTCCACTTTCTCATTCAGAGACACCACACACAGACACACACACACACAGATGTTTTGTGATGTCAGCATAGGGAGACTGCAGGGGTGTGTGCCATTGAGTGTGATGGGGACTTTTTTTTTTTTTTTTTTACATATATAGATTTTTTTACCATAGGTGTTCCGGGGCAGGCAAGCTGCAGTCCTCCTGCAGAGGATCTCAATCCGCCTTGCTCACAGGACTTCACTGAACCTGCACCGGAGCCACATTTTCTGTCCCCCCCCATTATCCTGGGACCCCAGAACACGGTCGCGCATGCATGTGGAGGCACGTGTATGCATGGCTACGGTGACGGCCCCTTCCTCTTAGCCGGCCTAATGCCTAGCTCCCTGATCGGCTTGGCGCTGTCATCTAGCCTCCACAGGGTGGCAGCCAAGAGCTGTGGAAGCCCGTGTCCTCCACGGAAGAGGAGAGTCAATCCAGCTCCTCGCTCTTTCCTTCAGCCGCCCCCGGGTGACTCAGGCTCATTCACGGAGCCGGGTTGCCAGCATGGGAGGAGGTAAGGCACCCAGCACCTCAGCCCTCCATGCCACTGGATTGGCTTAATAGGGACCGACTTTTTTTTTTTTTTTTTTTTTTAGTGTTTTCTAGTACACTTTAGAATTTCAATTACAACAAATCAAGGCCACCACTCAACTAACAAGGACCTTGTTAGCGGATGGCCTTTAGCGGTCATAATCAGAACTCTAAAGCACTTAACAAAAAGTAATCACTGTACTATATGGAGCGCGCCTCCACACTCTCTCTCTCTCTCTCTCTCTCAATAATTACACCACAAAATGTTAGAGTGTGGGTGCTTGTCTCTGAATAGAGATGTGGAAGGGGAATCGGGCTCAAAGATGATCCCTTTCCTCCCTAAATACCCGCAACAATAAATTATAGTGATCAGAGTACTATCAACTATTCTAGACTTTAAAAAAAGATGGCAATGGTAAAACGAATACAGAAGTGTTCAGAAAGGATGTGAATGGCAACATGCTACTCCATGCCTCCAGTTGCCATCCATGTCGCACAGTGAATAATATCCCCAAAGGACAGTTCCTGAGAGTGAAAAAAAAAAAAAACAGCAGCACAGGAGAGGCATTCTGGAAGGGGGGCGAAGGACCTTAGGAACAGAATCTTACAAAGAGGTTATTCACAACATTTAGTAAAAGAAGCTTGCCAGAAAGCTGAACAAAAGGCAGAACAACTTTACTCCGTACAGAACATAAAGAAATAACACAAGGTAATAGAATTCATTTTGTGATGTATTTTTCAGCACACACTAGCTCTGTAGTAAGTATCATTAGAAAGAACTGGCAGGTCCTAGCAAGTGACAGGGGCTTAAAAACACTTATGGAAGCTCCTCCTAGTATGTCTTATAGACTAGCACCTTCCGTGAAGGATAGCCTGGTTAGAAGCCACTATTGTAATGAACAAAATGATACTTGGCTCAACAAAACAAAAGGGTGCTTCCAGTGTAAAAACTGTGTTCACTGTGAACACGTGTCACCCGGTAAGGAGTTTTCATGTGGACACAATGACCGGAGGTATGAGATCCGGCAACTTATCACATGTAGTACCCCAGGAGTTGTCAACTTAGCTGAGTGCGGTTGCAGAGCGTTTTATGTGGGGAAGACAGTAAGGCAGTCCAAAACGTGTGTACGGGAACACATAAGAGCCACTGAGACAAGGGACCCCACATACGCTATGGCATAACATGTCATAGAATCGGATAACCTTAGAGAACATACCTTTAAGTTTAAGGGCACTGACAAAAATATTCCCAAACCCTAGAGGAGGAAACTACAGAAATAAAATACTTTAAAAAGGAACAGAATGGATTTTACAGCTACAAGTCAATAAATTACCAGGTTTAAACACTGGTATTGAACTCAACCCTTACCTGGAGAAATGCTGAACCTAGGAAACTAAAAACTGCACTTTAAGATGTTTCACTTTCTGTATTACTGATGCTGACAATTGATACATATGTGTGTGTTTTCTGCGTATGTCTTGTTACGTACTTGCACTATTTTGCACTGGGCATTTTTTGTAACCATGAGAACCACCAACTGCCTATAACAGACTAGCTCTGGTCAAATTAATCTGAAATATCAATTAGTGACACTGTGGTTGTGTGTGCATTTAACTGTTGTGTGGTGTTTTAAAAATTAGCGTTTCATAAAGGAAAAAGTTCTGAAACATGCCTGGCATTTTATCTGTCATCAATATGGAATAAAATAATCTTTAATTTGAAAGCATCAAGAGCCTTAGTGGTACTTTATACTACGGGTGAGTGCTACAGTTCTCTGGACTAAAATAAATTATAGTGCACTAGACTTGGGGCCAGGTAAGCTTCATTATATGGTTTTTTTGGGGGGGGAGCACCAGAAAAGGTGCTCTTCAAGGAAATTCCATGCACCACCTAGTCCCCAAGACAGACAGACACACACACCCACACGTTCTTTCTCATATATATATGTATACATACACATACATACATAAACACATAAACACACACATATACACACATACATACTTATATATATATACACACACACTCCTATACATACACATACACCCCTATACATATATACAGTGCATATAATACTCATAACAAGAATAACCAAATGAAAGGTCTTTTATCTGCAAAACGGTAAAATAATTCAATAATTCACTTCCTGATAAATAAAAGAAACAAATTTGGACTTGCACTCCTCACATCACAGATGCAGATGTCTGGAAACTTGCTATGCTATCATTTTAATGGGAAACATCCAAGTACTGCTCCACACCTTAGTTTGGGGCAGTTCCCTATTGGCCTTTCGTCTGTACAGTAAAGTTGTACCCTAGTTGATATTACTGCCATTTAAATTCATCTGGTTGATCCTGCTGTCCCCCCTACCTGGCATTTTTTAGCAAGCGTCACTCAGTGCACATCTTAGAACCACCCGCAACTGATGTCATGGCAGGACCAGGGATCAGCAGCGGGAGCATGTACTGTATTCATTAACAGAAGGTACCATTTATAGCTCCACTTGCTCTCTACAGGTCCCCGTGCCATATTAAGACCAAGTACAGACTCCGTATATCTCCTGAATAAAAAGTGGCTTCTTTTTGTACCATAACCTGCAGTGGAACTGGCTCCTTTATGCGGTGTGTTGAGTGCTGGAGTCTGTCTGGAGGACCTGGGTGTGGATTTAACTCAATGCTACCAAGTCTCGGATAGTGTCCTTGACTGTACTGACACTGCTGGGAGATTTCTGGCAAGACTCAGTGAGATACCACCCAAACCAGAAGCAAAATACCTGTGACACTGAAATCTCGAGAATGAGCAGTCAGAGTGCCAACACACAGATGACTGCAACTGGAGTTTCAGAAATTATGAAACATCTTTTCACAGACTGAAGCTGGTAACGCCTTCCTAAAAAAAAGGAAAAGATGGGGCAGACAGAGAAGAATGCAGAACAGAATGACTGAGGTATAACACAGGCATTTGTTGAATACAAAAAAACCCCCAGCTTTCTAGACCCAACGTCTGAACTGAAAGATTGTATAGACTGAAGCATATTTACAAGTCGAGAGGGTGCCTCAGGGAATAACAACAAAGGAAGGCACTTGCACAAGGGAAGGAGAGAGAAATTCTTTGACTGGAACAGTGCATGCGGCCTCCTCCATGAAGCTGCGAGACTCCAAGGATGTGCAACAAACAATACAAGCAGAGCTGAAAGAAAACGAACATCTCCTGAAGTGTAAAGATGATCCTAAGAAATCTTCAAAACCGAATTACAGGAAGTAGTCAAATCACATGACGAGAAGATTAGTGCAGCAAAAAAAAGTTTTCACAAGGTGAGGCAGATTAAAGATCAGGAAATATATTATACTGGGGTAAGAAACAAGTGTGAAAACCCAGGGCGCAATTAAGGTCCATTCTGAAAGTGCCATGCAATGCAGACAGTGAAAGTAGCAGTGCTGTCAGTGCCAGTGACTCAGAGGGCCCCACAGCTACTTTTTTTTTTTTTTTTTTTGTGTTATGGAAAGGATCAGGAGCAAACCTCAACGTTGGCACAATGCAGCACCCACAGAACATGGTACAGAGTAAAGCCAAAAGAGCTCAACAGGGCAGGTGCAGACCCAAGCAGATGCCACGCTGGCAGGAGACGCCATCAGAGGAGATAATGAAAGTAACACAAAATAATGCTATTAATTTATTAAGTTATGAACTATGTAAAGCAGAACACAGTCTCCTGATAGGAACCATTCTGAGACAACATTGACTCTGTTTAAATTCGGTAGGAAGCTTAATCTACGATGCTTCTTTGACATGGGTGAGCAAATTAATTCTTAGAATGAGGAGCATGAAAAGAGAATGCACACATTAATTGACCTCCTAATGGAACAGGTGGCAGTAGAAGGCTTAGCGCCTGGACAAGCAACAGGTTTCATAAACGATTCCCAGGAAAGAGAGATTACTGTCCAGGAACAAGGGACTTTCACCTGAATTTTGGCAACATTACAAATGAGGATCAATGTGTTCTTGGACAAAAAAAAAAAAATGTGACAATCAAACCTGCCGCTAAGTGTGGTGGTCCTGAACACAGAGGATGCATTACTCTACTGTACAGGGAGTTCTGACTGAAGCATGCTGCTCCCTGCTGCCCGTTAATTCTCTGTGAAGCCCCACCCCCAATTCACATAAGGACAGACAGTATAAGAGCATGCATTACTGTGCAGGGAGTTCTAACTGCAGCCTGTGGCCTTGCTGTGAAGGGAACGCTCCGTGAAATGTTTTTCGTTTTGTGCTTTGTGGTATGTGTGGCAAGGACAGGGTAGGGGCACAAGAACACAGGGTGGCAAAAGTACTAAGACAATTGTCGAATGAGATGTACTACACGTCAGGAGTTTGGACCCCAGACCCACACTTAAAAGGAAGGCTGATGAGCTTGTAATGGAGTCATCTGGCAATATCTTGATTACTAAGAGAGAAATGGAATTTTTTAATAATAAAAACACCCCTAAGGGTGCAGATGTACAGAGGTGCCAGCTAGGATGAAACGCAGTACCTTGCAGTATTACTGCAAAATGCTGCACAATAACAGTGTAATTCAATGGCAATCAAGCCCTTTTGTCAGGCACTATTTCATGACACGTCATTTACTACATTGTAGCCTGACTGGCTCTGCTGTATATCCTCCCAAAGGTCTGTCCACCAGGCAGAACAATCATTTTGGGGTTGGGGGGGTAGTAACAGAGCCATAATCCTGGTTTACAGATGACTCCATCAGCGGAACAGTCATGACCCTTATCACAGATCTGATGGATGCAGGGGACCCGTTGTGGGTGTTGGTGAACATGGATGTCAGCGGTGAAGACCTTCTGGTCACCTACGATGTCAAGGCACTATACACAAACATCCACCACTCGGGGGGCCTGGAGGTCATGAGACATTACTTAGAGAAAAGGAAGCTGGGGTCTAGACCCAACACTGAACTGATAATGAACACGAGCAGGTTGGCACTAGATAGCACCAACCCAGTCCTGCTGAAAACCTTCTTCTATGCATAGCACTACCCAGATTAAATCAATTTTTAAATGATAAAGCGCTTATATTTATTGTTTGTACAGTTTATTTTTTGTATTATATTTTTATTGTTGTAAGGTGCCCTGAGCCTTATGGGTAGGGTGCCAAGCAAATAAAACGTGCCCTGCCTTGCCACGTATGGGTAACTTTTACCTGCAATAAAAGACACTGTGATGGGGCAAGCCTCACCCTCAATTACGCCAACATTCATATGGGGCACTGGGAGAAAAAGGTAATCAGGGACCCAGATGTGAACCCATACTATGAAAAAAAGTTATTGATGTAATTTATAGTATGGTGAAGGAACAGAGAGGCGCTACAAAGCTTTGTAAATTATCTGCACAGTTCAAACAGCAATCGACACTTTCCGCCTGTTACAGATGAAAAATAGATACACCCTTTCCAGATCTGATCATTAGGAAAGGTGAAAATGGTGATGTACAGAACAGCATCTTTAGGAAAGCCACAGAGAGGAAAACTGTCCTATTTGCAAGTACCTGCCACACCATAATGTCCCAACGAGCCAGTTCATCTGCGCACACAGAAATTGCAGTGAACAGGAAAGAGGCCAGGGTGTTGGAGCAACGGTTTAAAAGGAGTGGGTATGCAAGAAACATCACTGAAACAGCAAGGGAAGATAGTGATCTCAGAGATAGAGAATCCTTTTTATAACCGAAGGTACAAAAAACGGAAATGGGGTATTAAAGGGACACTGTCAACAGGGGTCGAAATTAACATACCCAGCCTGTTCCAAATGTAAGTAGGAACAGGCTGGTGCAAGTAGTTTTATTTCTTGCCTGCACCATAGTGCATGTGGTGTGTTTTACTTTCTCGGGCTGCAGTTCCAAGAGGTGCCACTAGGGGTGCAGCATCAAACACAGGCAGACTTTTTTTTTTGGGAGATGACGTCTGGACGTCGTGGTGATCGTGCGCGCTACTGTGAGGAAGACTCGGGAGTGAGCGGGAGCGAGTAGTGGTGACTAAGAGCCCGCCTCCCGAACAGCAGCTGCTGCAACGTAAGCCAAGGCTTGGAGGAGTGCCACAGGAAGGAGGTGGGACGCGGCGCGGCAGCAGGAGTTATCGGAATGCCGAATTTGAAAGTGGGCTGGCTGCTGGCAGTGCCTGTGTGTAGTATGTGGCGGCATTACGCATATTATTAATGACCCACCGGGATGCTTTGGGTGATTGGGCTGGTAGAAGGGGTTGGGAGGCGTGGGTACAGCACAGGGGCGGGCAGGAGGGCTGCAGCAAGCAACTGGAGTTGCGCCAGTGGGGCGGGGGGTGGGAATCGGGATGGTCACTCGGTGAGCATTAATTTAGGCTTGACTGGCATCTGGCAGCATGCTATCTACTGCTATGTTAACTCTATTGTACCACGTGTCTCTCTTTCTGTCACACACGTGGTACAATAAGGTTCACATAGCCATATGCATCTGCTTGAACTACGCAGTTGTGAGAGACTTTCTTGGAGAGCAGTCACTAGGCGGGAAGCTCCATGAAGGAATCAGACTAGTGTCACGAATTTTTTCTGGGCCAACAAAAAAGCACATTTAGCTGTTTGCAGGCAGGACGAAGTGTTTAGCAAGATAAAGGTTGCAATTTAAGGTAAAAAAAAATACTTATCTGGGGGAAACTAAGTGGCAGAAGTTCAGAACCAAAGTAAATCAGGGCTTCACCACACCACCCCGAAATAAAGGTTTTTTCTGTCCTGTGATTTCATAGGACTTAATTTTACCACAACCTTGATCCTGATTTTTTGTGGACATAGTGGTGTTTCTTTGCTTTTGTTTGTGGGGCAGCAGGTAGCTGTGAACAAAGCTCTTAAATATAGCAGGAGCTACAGCAGCAGTCAAATCCTCACAGAGTGTATGTGTTCATGCAGGAGACAATCAGTCCCTCCCAGAGTCCCAGTCCAGTTTCTTCTTAGTGTGTGTGGGGAAAAGCCTGTAAATCATAAAAAAATTGAAAAAAAAATACGTGTGTGATTGAGTGAGAGTGAGTGTGTGATAAAAAATAAATTTGAGCAAAGACTGCCTTTCAGTGTCAGTGGCTGCAGCCTAAGCAAAGGGCCAAGGGCAGTTGCTGTTTATTTTCTAATCTAAAGGGTCAAAAGGAATTCTGTCTTGAAATAGCAAAGCAATTACGGGGTTCTCATCACTAACCCACTAGCCTATTTGCTCACAGCCAGCCTGGGCAAAGAGCAGTTATATAAGATTGAGGAAAAAAGTAAGGGTTCGCTTTCTCGCTTGTTGAGCAATGTGGGTTTGCCCTTGTTCCCAATCCCACCACAACTTTGCCACAATCTGAGACTGAATTGATGAACCCATCTGGTCTGGAGGACTCTACCATTTTACCTGTGTTGTGAGTCCAGCATCTGTCATAATCGGGTAAAATAAATATATGTGTGTATGCTGTAGCACAAAATAATTACTGCACATAGAAACACAGATTTTGAAGGCAGATAGGACTGCCTGACTAAGGTTTACCTGGTCTACCCTATACTATACTACGTGTACTACACTGCTGCATGTACTACTACTGTGTGTGTGTGTGTCTAGTGTAGGTCCATATAAACTCCCACCTGACCTGACCCCCTCTTTCTATAGCTTGAGTCTAAACTTATTTTTTTGTGAGAGACAGAAATAAATATACAGTGTAGCAGTAACAGTGTACACTACTACTACCACCACTATTGCACTGCTCTGGCTACCGAACCTGGCCCTGAGGTTCAGCCTAAGAAAGAGACTTGTGGACTAAGGTCAGGACCTACTGTATGCTAAGGAATTTACATTTCCATAATTGTTGCAGAGTAGTTTATCTCTGCTGTGCAGTGAGTGTGAGCCTCCTCTGTGCTAGCAGTCCTACGCCAACCAAGTCTGACTGGGATTGGGGGGGGTTACTACTAATTTTGTGAGACAACTTAAAAAATTCTGCCTGATTCTTCGGCTAAGTCACCCTTGTAGACTTAGTGTGTTGTCACTGGTGTAAACAGTTTAACCTACAAAGTAATAAAAATATACACAAGACGCTTTTCTGACGGACAACAGTTTTTATTGACATTTAAACAAACACAAAAGAGACGTCAAAGTTTAAAAAGCTCAGTTTATTAGACATTGTTAAAATTACACCATGCCACCCAAGAAAGTGTTACCCAAACCAGTGAATACTCTTTTTCGATACAAGTTTAGCAAAACAAACGTTGAAACTGCAGCAGCTCCCACAGCTGACCAGAATCAAAGCCAGGCCCAGCCCCAGATCCATTCTGAGTCTTGTGCAACAGTCTATCAGTCTTCTGGTGGTGACAAGTCTCTGATATATGAATCTGACTCCATTCCTGGCAGTTCCAGCCTGTCCATAACAGAATTTAACTCGCATGCTTCTTCTGAATGTTCTGGTGTTCTCCTCCCACCTTCTCATGTTCCGGTGCCCGATCCTAGTCCTAGCCCCACTGCAGTTTCTCTATGCTCCTCAGTGCCTGGTCCTAGCCCCACTGCTGTCTCTCTATGCTCCTCAGTGCCTCCTCCACAACTTCCTCAGCCTCCTACTACTAATGAGACAACTGATGGAGAGCCACCCTTAAAAAAGAAAAAAACATACAAATTTGTGGACTCATAGAAACAGAATCGTAAGTGGCTAAAGTATGACAGTAAATTGAACATTATGAAATGTGAGTGGTGTGAACTATTTGATAAATCTGGAAAAAATAATTCCTTCCGGGATGGGTGTTCATCATTTAGAAAGGCAAATGTAGAGTTTCATGAGTCATCTGATTTACATGAGGCATCCAGAAAAGCATTTTTTGCTCACTCTATCACCCCTGCAGAGCAGCCATTAATGAAACTTGTCCAAAAATGAAGAAAAGAATTTGAACAAATGAAGGTTCTCTTCAGAACAACTTTTTCTTGCATAAAAGCACGGCCTTTTACTGATTTAAAAGATGAGGTAAACTTATTACGTGCAAATGGGGTCTCGGTCAGTGACACCTACTGCAATGACAAACAAGCGAGTATTCACGGAATATATTTACAAAAATAAGATGGAAGATCTTATCACATGGTGAAATCAGAAGATTTCTTTTTCTATTTTGTCAGATGGCTCAACAGACAAAAGTATTACAGAAGAGGAGGTAGTTTATCTCCGCATCTTGGAGAAGGGCATCCCTGTTACTAAATTTGTAGACGCTAGCCTCTTGAAAAGGCAGACACAGAAAGTATAACATCAACATTACAAAATACCATGGAAATTGACCTCCAAATACCAGACTGAGAAATAAGTTAGTTTGCTTGTTTTGATGGGGCATCAGTCATGATGGGCAGCAAACGGAGTAGCCACAAGGCTGAAAGAGGAGGCCAGACTTTTAAAAGTGGTGCACTGCTGTGCACATAGACTTGAGTTGGTCACTAAAACGTGATCGAGGGACACCCTGTACTCTGCAGTGGAGGATTTGCTTTCCTCATTGCACAGTTTCTATAAGCACTCTGCTTTAAATTGGTCAGGCTTACAGGCTGCAGGGGAGGCACTGGGCATCAGGGTACTGCACCCTGTAAATACTGGGGGAACAAGGTGGCTGCCACACCACCAGCGTGCTGTTAAAGTGATGCAGACAAATTATCCGGCTACTGTTACACATCTGGAGGACCTATCGGTAAATGGTACAGGGGATAAAAGAGAAAAGGCCACTGCAATTCTAAAGCAGATAAAATCTCCCAAGGTTTTATATTTCGTCAACTTCCTAGAATTCTACATAGCAGTCATGTCCAGACTAACGCTGACATTCCAGCAAAATGACTTAATGGTAGACTCTGTGCAAGCTAAAGTTCTGTCTCTCATGAAGAAACTAAAAACTCTTAGAGATTCAGAGACTATTGATTGCCTTGAAACAGGAATCAGTATTGTGGATGGTAAGCTGCATTACAAAGGTGTGGAGCTTAGTTCCTCTGGTTCAGCAAGACGCAGCAGCAGATCAGATCCTGACGAAGATGCAAACAGTGCCAAGAGCAGCGTAGTGTCTATTGTAAAGAAAGTGCTGGATTCCACATTAAATCAAATGGAAATTCATTTTTCTGAATTTGTCAGTGATCTGTCATTGCTGAAATGAGAATTTTCAACTTGTCTAACTGGCCTAACTCTGAAGATTCCTTGGCAGAGTATGGAGACGCAGAAGTCAAGTCATTATTTTCTTACTACAGTGACATGCTGGAACCAAAGGAGTACAGTGCTGTTTCAGCACTCTTGCAGTGGTCGGAACTGAAAGCATGTATCCACAACCTAAATGCAGCTTACCATCCCCCTTTGGATTCCACTGCTATGTGGGGTAGAGTTCTCTCGGAAGAAAGGGATGACCTCAAAGATATTCTAGCTTTGCTGAAAATATTTCTTATGATTCCATCTTCAACTGCGGAATGTGAACGAGGTTTCTCATTAATGTCACGAATAAAAAATGACTGGAGGGCAAACCTGAGACCAGAAACTGTGTCAGCTTTAATGGCCATTAATCTGAACAGTGAGGCCGTGTCCACATACTCACCAGACAATGCCATAGCTAGGTGGTGGACATCAGGAAAGAGAACAAGGAGACCTCAGATGGCTCCTTATGGTTCAAGAAAGAGGAAGAAAAGCTGGGAAAGTGAAGAAGACACTGAAATGTAGAACAGTACATAAATATACTGCAGTTGTTCCATATACTACTATTTAAAAATTCAGTATCTTTTTTTTCAAGTTTTATCATTTTTGTCTACCAGGTGCAGGTAACCTGACTGTGGTGCATGTAACTTTTGTTGCCACATGCACCGTAGTGCAGGTACCGAAAAAAGTAAAATTTCTATCCCTGACTGTCAACCCCCTTGGGTCTCTAAGAGTCCTTAGTTTAAAAACACATTGTATGATTGCCAACATTCTGTAAAGGTTGCTGATGTAGCTGGTAGTTTAATTCTCATTCTTTTTTCTTTAACAAAAGTGAAAAACGGACTGCCCACCATACTGGTGTTACCACACAAAACAGGTTTGTTTACATTCCTTGATCAGCTCCAACTGCATCTTTCCTGGAATTGGGAACACCCACAACACATTCTAGCCACTTATGATGCAGTGCGAGTTTAGTGTTGCCTCATGAGTGACTGCACTATTTAGAGGTGTTTCTAATGTTCAGGGAGTATTCAGTAAGAACAGATCCAGGATTGTAAACAAAACAAAGTTGTTTATAAATATACATTAGCATGCATTCAGTTCTACTAAACAAGGAGACAGACAAAACAAACAGCAACATCAATGAATTTTAGAGAAGGTAAGCAATCATAAAATGTAGGTTTTTAACTAGAAATAATATGATGGAAAACAGGTTGACAGTGTCCCTTTAAATAACTGGCACAGCACAACAAAACACTGAGCACATCGGAGAGTACTGCTAACTTATTTTCTGAACTGCACAACACTAGTCTGCTAAACATTTTTTTTTATTTTTTCTTCAAGTTTGCACATTTAAAACACATTAGAAATAAAACATTTTTAAATTTTGCTAATCAATCTGTGCCATGTGTTACGAATTTTTTTCTAGCTGATCAGCACTTTCATGTGCAAAACTGCTGATCAATATTTCTGGCTTATTCAATACCCTGAAATGGGCACCCAAAACCAGGTTAATTTCACCACCTATTCTACAAGAGCCAGTAGGGTTAACGAAATATTAGAAAGACATTGGCCAGTTCTGAGAACAGAGCCCCATCTGGCGAAGGTGAAGAACTCCATCCCCCTGTACAGAAGGGGTATCAACCTAAGTGGGTTTGCAGTGATGTAAGCGAGTTATATTGAGCATCACAACTGGAGCGACGGAATATAACCACTCGTACTAAGAACAAATGGCAAAGAACACTGAGGAGTGCATCAGAGCGAGTGTAGCAGTGAGCTGCACTCACTGGGAAACGATATAGGGATTTGTCTGGTCAAGCCCTGCTGAGGTGGCCATTTGGCATAGTGGCTTGAGCCATTGCCCCTGCAGCTGGTGGATCCGCGTTTGGGTTTCGGTTGGCTGTACCAGAAATTTTTTTTTTTTTTTTTTTTACAGTGTTTCTTATTTTCCCCTGTGTCCGTGCCCCTCCTGGAGCTGAATATTTAAATTTTTGGGGGGTGCAGGAGCGTAGACACCTCGACCCTACGTAACTGCATCCTGCAAATCCCTGTCTAGGGACCCCAGGAATGCTTCCTAATTTACCACACCTGCTAAATAAGTTCTAGCCTGGACTGCTCTGTCAGTACTGTAACTGTAAATACCGCCTGTCAATGTTAGTCTTATACTGAATTCATTTTCCCTCCACCCCCCTGTAACCGACGTGGAGCCTTTGCAAAAAGTTACTCCATCAGTACTGAAATTGTAAATACTGCCTGTTCATGTCAGTCTTTTACTGTATTTGTCAACCCTCCACCCCCTGTAACCTGACGTGGAGCCTTTGCAAAAGAGTCTGTGACTCAAAGGATTGTAATTCCGATTGTATTCAATAAATTGTCTGTCAATGTTAGTCTTATACTGAATTCATTTTCCCTCCACCCCCTGTAACCGACGTGGAGCCTTTGCAAAAAGTTACTCCGTCAGTACTGAAATTGTAAATACTGCCTGTTCATGTCAGTCTTTTACTGTATTTGTCAACCTTCCACCCCCTGTAACCTGACGTGGAGCCTTTGCAAGAGAGTCTGTGACTCAAAGGATTGTAATTCCGATTATATTCAATAAATTAATTAAAAAAAGTTTATTTTCTTGTCTGCGTTTGGTAAGTCAGTGACCATCACTGTTTGCAACGGTCGCTGTGATACTGCTCACACTTTTGACTTCGGCAGTTTTTTTTTGTTTTTTTTTTTTTTAGTCACTCTCTTTGGTCAGCGACTTTAAAAACTGACCCTGATCACATGAAACCACCTAACTAACATGTTGGTATATTCAGTTCAGCTTGTGGACAGGCAAAGATTCTTCCCACACCTGCCTCCAGGATGGCGTTGGTGTAAAAACTGCAAATACAGCAGAGTGGTCTAAAAACAAACCTCCTTTCAACACCTTGCAAATGGCAATAAGTAAGGATTAACCCACAACAGAGCATGGATTACTAGGGAATTAATCCACAACTTGAGGGGTGGGGTTGTTGGTGTATGAGTGCAGATGACCACCCAGGCGTATATTAATTCCCCATGTAACCCATACTCTGAAGTAGATTAATTCATTCATAACATGAGCAGGGAAAATGGGGACTGTACGCTACACACAGACATGGCACAGATGAGCGTTGTTGCAAGTACAAGTCCCCCCCCCCAATTCCATTTCTCACTCTGGAATCCAGGCATTCTTTGGGAGTACCCTCTCGGCTGTGCCTCTCGCTCCCTGCCTGAACCCTCGCTTCCCCCAGGCTCTCCCCTCGAACGACTTGGCAGGTCCAGCCCCCTGTCGTTTATTTTCACGGACAGGACACGATGAAGGATCAGGATGTGGGTAGGATACTTGGCAGTGGGAGGAAGTTGTTTTTGCGCATCTCCTCTCTGTACAGTGGCGGGGGGGCTTGGAGCTGACTGTGATGCCACTCAGCTGCATGCTGGGAAGTGTCATGCAGATTGAAGGATCAAGCAGCTCTATGTTAGGAGCATTTTACTCCTTTCAACTACACAAAGTTTATGCCCAGCAAGCAGAGAACAGTATCATGATCAGCCTTGCAGATCATCGGGCAACCACTGTCCAGCCCCCTGCAGCCGGTACGCATTGGACCCCACAGTAACACACTTCTGAAACCCCGTTACTGTAACAATATGATTGCTGGACATGCACAAACACTGTTATGCTGCAGCCCTGAACAACCTAACTGTGATTGCAGCTAGTCTGAAAAGTCCCTCAGACAGTACTGCAGTCTGGTGACGGTTACTGCAACACACTAAGGACTAGATGCCAGGACATGGTGTGTTGGTCAGGTAGGATAATGTTGCACAGGCTCAGTTACCCTGTGTGCCTGAGAAGCTCTTCTGCTGAATGCAAAGGTCAGGAGAGGCCTGACTGGAACAAGTAATAGCCAACTGCTAGGTGACACCAGAGGCCTCCAGAGGGAAGGATGGAGTTAAAATCTGTCAGGGAGGGACTTGCTGCAGCTGCACCATAACCCCTGTGCCTCGATGGAGGACCTCTAGTCTGGGACAACTGAACATAAACCAGGGCTAGCCCTTCAACAGCATCACTGTATCTTAATTGTTTAGGAAATCACTTAATGAACTAGGCCATACCAGTGTTCCCCATTCACTGTTTTAGTGCAGTGGGCCACCACCCTACATTTTTTTTTTTTTTTAACCATCGCTCTATATTTTTTACCACCGCTCTATATTTTTTACCGCCACCCTATATTTCTATCCATTACTGATTGTTTTACAAAATCCTCCAAAACTGTCTTTTATTGACATCCTTTACTGCACTACTACCCCTGTTTTGATACCAGCATACTATATTTTACTTAAAATCAGCTTATGCACATGTACGGTGCATACAGGAGGTCCACAAAAATAACACACATTTTGACCCGATCACCACTGCCACCGCCCTATATTTTCAGACAGTGGGGAACGCTGCATACTGCCAGGATTTACCAATATCTATTTGGGTTCAAGAGTCTTTGAGTTTTGGGGGTTTAAATTGCAACAAAGCATAGTTATATTTTGTATAAGTGCACCGTCGTTGATCAACTGCATGCACCGTCACTGGCCAGCACTATTTCCACAGCTGGTTACCCAGTGAAGTACTGGGAGCACACTAGTAGTAATTAAATGGTTATATGCTGGTACCAGCGGGAAGAGTACAGTGCCCACCAGTATAGCTGGGCAGAAGCAGTAACTTACCGTGCATGTACGATTCAAGGGCAAGCTTGGGTTGAGCCTGTAAAGGCATTGGAAGCACAGCCCAGGTGCAAATATATATTATCTGGCTGTGCCTCGGAGGGCAATAAAAGAGCAGCCCTTATTTTAAGGCTGAACCTGGACAGGCACTGGAAAAGCCAGTCAAGGGTCTATTCATACTACCTCAGACTGCTTAACCCCCTTTTCCCTTTTAGGGCATGCCAGCTTACCCTAAATAAAATCTTTTTTATTTTATTTTATTTTTTTTTTATATAATCACTGCGCGTTTATTATTTTTCAAGTGGGAAGTTACATGCTTTCTGGGAACTGTGACTGCACTGAGTTGGTTCACAGGTGGGTTGGTCCTGTGGGAAGTATGATTGATTGTTCCTGGATAAAAATAACATTTTATCAATCTTTTGAGATAATTTCCCTGTTTTCAGTAAGAATGCCCTGTACAACGATGTTTACACAATAGAAAATCCAATACCAAACACAAAATATTGACAAGCTATAAAACATCAAATACGGAGAATAAAATACAAATATTATTGGACACATAAATACTATTACCCATCGCTGTTCATTCGTTAAGGTCATATGTTGCAATTAGACTAATTTGAAATACCTTCTCAGGGCTGCCTGAAATTTAGATAGGGAGTTATTAGCTTTTAAATCTAGAGGAATAGAGTTCCATGCCTGGGCTACAGAGGTTTGTAAGGTGATATCCCCAAATCTATCAGGGTATCTGGGACAGGACATTTTTACTGTTTTTTTTTTTTTTCCCCATTGTGTATCTGTTCTATTCTGCCATCAGATTTCTATGATGCTACGATTCTAGATGGCAAAAATTTGCACAGAGCACCAGGGCCATTGCCAGGATTCTTTTTTTTTGGGGTTCTTTTGGGTGAAAGCACACAAGAAATTTGTACAAGTGGTTGGCACTGCATGTACACAAAACGACTGGCAAGTTCAAGAATGCATGGGATAGACAGAAGGCAACCCTAGTGATAGGAGTACAGGGTAAGCTGCTGATCATTTAGGATCTGGAGTTTAAGTAGGTAGGGAAATGGGCAGACTAGGTGGGTCAGGTGGTCCTTATCTGCCATCAAAATCTATGTTTCTCATGCCCAGTTTCAATAGTTACTAAGTAGCGTAATGGGTGATCACTTTTTGTGTTTAATAATTAACACCAAATTATCCATTTTATTTCTCTTATCTGTTCCGGCCCCATCCAGTCCTGGTCTGTATAAACTTTACAATGGTGTGTTCCAAATTTCAACAAATCTGGTGAGTTTATAACAAGTTTGATCTATCTTTTTCAGTACCTGTTTTGGGGCACATCTATAAACCAATCCCCCATATTCTAAGACTGGTATTATTAGTTGTACAAGTTTGGATCTCACCTTTTTTTATAAAACAGAAAGAAATTCGTCTTAGTACTCCTACTTTTTGAATAGGATTTCTTCACTACGGAACGCATATGTTCTTCATAAGTAAATTTCCAGTCTATTATAACATCCAAGTATTTATGTTTATGATTTTCTGGTTATTTTTAAATAAAATATTTAAATCCTGTTCAGCTTCGGATTTCTCATAAAACTCATGCACTGAGATTCATTAAAAGTTTGGATTCACAAAACCACTCTTGCATTCTATATATGCCTTCCTGCAATTCTTGTTCTAGGGAGGTGCGACTGTCTGCAGATGCCTCCAAAACTGTGTTGCCCACATACAGTCGAACCTCTCTATTTTTTAAAGTCCCTGGCAACCTGTTAAGGTAAACATTCAAAAGTAAAGGGCCCAAAATTAAGCCCCGTGTGACACCTCTTTTTACCTTTCCCAGAAGAGATGTTACTGTGCCCACAGATACACACTGCCTCCTATTTGCCTAGTAGAATTTAAACCAATTTAATGTTTCTTTGTGGACCCCAATTTCATGCAGCCTCAGCAACAAGATCCAATGCTCTACCAAATAATCAAATACCTTACTGAGATGCACGAACACAGCCCCTGTACTCAAGACTGAATTCATAGATGTTGCTATAAGATTGTTGAAGTCTACTAGGGCAGTGTTCATGGACCTCCCTGCTCTAAAGCCATTCTGACAATTTGTCATTAGGCCATACTGGTCCAGATACTGGCAAAGCGGTTTGTGTACAAATCTAGCCAATAGCTTTGACAGTATGGGAAACAAAGCTATTGGCCTGTAATTAGAGGCAACTAAGGGATCCCCCCACCTTTGAAAATTGTAACGATTTTCCCCGTTTTCCAGACATGTGGGAATAATGCTGAGCTAAGACTCCAATTAAATCGGTATGTAATTACTAGTGCCAAAATATCAGCCCCCAGTTTCAAACATTTTGCCTCTATCCCATCTAATCCACCAGTTTTATTTATTTTTAATCTATTTCGTTATTTTTCAACATACTTTAATTGACCTTAATGTAAACAAAGGTTGGCTCACTCCAATCCTCGTTGTTACAGCATTCTGGGAAAGCGCCTACAATAACATATCGGAGGTGCTCTTCCCATGATTCTTCAACTGTAGATCAGGTAACTCTATAAAGTACTGGTTGAACATATTAGCCACTCTCTTCTCATCTTCAATTATTACATTATTCTCGGTTAACTGTATAGGAGTCCTATTACAAACTGGGTTTTGTAGATTTTTAATATAAAGCCACAGTTTCTTGGGGTTTTGTGTTTCCACAATATTATTTTCTGTTCTTTGGGGGCATGTTTATTAATAATAGACATGACTGTATTATTAAAATCCCGAACTGCCAGTTCCAGGTCTGGCATCAGGGTTAGCCGATTCCAATTTACACTACCCAAACTCTCTCTAAATGCACTTATATTAAAGTGTTTCCAGTTAGTCACCCAGTATAATACAGTCTCAGACTATTTTGGGATTGTCCAATCAATAGTACATTTAATTGGGTAGTGATCCCCCAAATTTAATGGCATTATTTCAATGTGTTTTGCCAATAAGTCATTTGATAGGACATGAGATCCAAGACAGATCCCTGGTCCACACTTTTTGTACATCTAGTTGGCCCTTGTATCACCTGTTTAAGTCCTAATATTTCTAAACTTTCTTTTAATTTTTTCCCCTCGTTTGATTCCAATCAGCATTAAAGTCCCCAGTTAAAATAAAATCGGCATGCTGAACATTAACTAATAATTTAGTGGCAAGGACATCAAAGTGGGCCAATTTGGTTCTGGGAGGGGCATAGACCAACCCTACCATGAGCTTACTAGTTATTAGTTCCACCACAAGGCAATTCATTCCTTCTAAATTTTCCATATAAATAGTTCTATATGGTCCCAGGGTTTTTAATATATAACATAACTCCCCCTTTTCTTTTCCCTCTATCTTTCCTAATTAACCCATACCTTTCTATCTGCACCTCTTTATCTTCAATTCCATTATGGAGCCATGTTACAGTAATCCCTAGTATCTCAAATTTGACCTCTTCAGCCCAAATTCTAAGAACATCAATCTTTTTAGTTAAACTTCTGGCATGAGTTATTTGTAAACCATGCAAACGTCCCGGACCCAGGATCACTTCAATACTCCACTTCTTATGAGATGCATTGCATCACAGGGTTTGTACCGTTCCTACGCCAGGCCCACTTAAACCTTTCTCTGGGTGGAGCACTGTGCAATTTATCTAAACTATGGATACGAACTCTCCACTCACGAGTTTTAACAATCCAGGCCCTAAACCTTGTCTGAGCCCACAAACCAGGGGAAGTAACTGTCAAGTAAATGACAACATACACCGTTAACATACACAGTGACTGGGTCATATACAAAATTAACATAAAAGATAACAAATACTAGAAAAAGGTACTCAATACTTAGATACCATGTTAAAACTGCAACAGCTGCACATAAACCCCTTAAAATGGTTAGTACAGCCCAAATTTGTGAACATTAGGAGCACATACAAATGAGGGGTGGTGTCATCTGTACAGGGTGCTATGGCTATTCAAAGCTTTTCAGAAGCATTAATGGACTATCCACACAAATACAAAAAAGGAAAGTCTCAGAGCCATTTCTTAATAACATACAAATTGGTCTACCTCCTTCCCCGACCCCTCAGCACATCGTTCCTCTCTAGTGGCACCACTCACTGACACCCGATTCCCAGTAATGACAATCCTTGGCATTTAGTGGTCCCCCTCCCTCACTAAATCCCCATTAATATCAATCACTGGCATAAAGTGACACCCTCCTCCCTCACCTGATCACCAGTATCAGAAATCTCTGACATCTAGTGCCACCCCTTCCCTCACTCATCATTATTAATGTTTAACCTAGAAGTCCAGAGGCATTCCCTGTCCCCCCCCCCACATACACACACTCACTGAACCTCGATCCCTCGTGTCCAATGCCGTCCCCCCCCCACCTGGTCACAAAAGGACAGCCAGCACATAGCCACCCACTCACCTCCATGGCCAACTGCTGCACACAAGTACTACAGCAATATATAAGCAGATAGACATCGCACAAGTACTAGAGCAATATACCTTCTTATCACTCTAGTACTTGCATGTGGCAGATGGTGGCTGGCCATGGAGAAGAGTGGAGGGTGTGTACCAGACTCCATCATGGGACTGGATGAGGGGAATCAGAAGGCTATGGGGGAGGGTGTTGCCACCAGATACCAGGGACTGATGTTCCATAAGCGGAAGAGGGATTTTCATCAGACACCAAGGCTGAACGTAAATCAAGATCAGGTGATGGAGGGGAGCTAGCAGCCACTAAAGAGTGATGGTAACAGGGACTGCATGAGGAAGGCATGCCACTAGACACGAGGATTGATGTTAACAGGGATCTTGTGAGGAAAGTGATGCCACTTGATACTAGGGACTGACATTAACAGGAATTAGGTGAAGGAGGGGCTGCCACTAGAAGCCAGGGATTTAAGTTAATTAGGATCGGGTGAGAGATGGGATGCCACTGGATGCCCAGGAAGAGTATTCACAAGGATCGAGAAGCTATATCATACCCTTCACAGACAGGGCAAGCACTGACAGTGCAGTTCACAGACACCACCCCACGCTGAGCCTATGGGAAGTGCCTGCATGTTGTGTGTGGTCATTACCATTTTATGTACCAAGACAGCAGTCTAGCACTGCAGCACTATGGTATTTGTGTCTCGCAAACTGCACTGCATAGGGTGGTTTAGGATGTGTGACAATAGTTCAGATTTGCACTTAGAACAAGGTTTGGCCTCTGCTTTCCACTAGGCCTTCTGTAAACCTCTTTGTGTAAACACAAGGTTTCCGATAAACCTCCTTTTGTGTCTTGTGCACATTAGCACGCACAAACAGACCTTTGTACCTCTGTATGGTTCTGTGTTCCAATATGCTGCTTTTAGCTGCCTATCAAATTTTAAGCACCAGTGTTACTGAGAAAGCAGGGCCATCCTTAAGGATAGGCAAACTTGACAACTGCCAAAGGGTTGCAATTTTGAGGGGGGCATCAAATCAATAAATCGAGCAGAAGGAATAAACTTGAGTGGGGGCACCAATGTGAGATTTGCCCAGAGGCGCTTCAGTAACAAAGGCCATCACTGTGACAAAGTGTGATAACAGCTATTCTGAGAAATGCTGGAAAGACTGTGATGTGGAAAAGGCTAACCAAACACGCACGTTACGTCTCACAACCCTTCCACATGATGGACCTGGGAGGAATGGTGGAACGCTGTGAATTAGATTTATCCAATGGAGAAGCTGACAAATGTTGTGAGACTGCTGAAGAATACTGCTGGAATTAAATGAATTATTTTGGGCGCCAGGTGGCATTTATCAGCCTCACGAGTAATGAGCTTGTTTCCTTACTTTACATATATGGCGCAGGTAGAATCAGCTCCAGAACTTACCTGTCTGGGTTGTTAGAACTCGACCCACTCTTGTCATCTCTGTGACTATTCTAATGCAGACATGCCATCTCCCACGTCAGAACTGCAGCACATGGCCCTTGCGTGCGGCACTTGCCTTCAGGCTGATGAGAAGAAACTTTAAAGTGGCTCAATGTCCACAATTACTGGCTTGGGACAATGGGATTTGACCACCCCTGAATGCAGAGGAAAGAAAAATGCTAAGCTGCAGGAGACATACTTCCAACTTCTCTCCATTCCAGTTTGTTGTTTTGGAAACACCATTCCGCTGTATCCTCCTTCCTACATGTCACCGATTCCATCCTCTCGGAGATGGATCATGGGCACATTATGGCATTAATTTTCATCGCTCTAGCCAAAGCATTTGATTTTGTGGCCCATCCACTTCTCCTGGATAAGCCAAGTTCTGCTGGTCTATCAGACTCTGCTGTTGGGTGGTTTCACCCCTACCCTTCCAGCCATCAACAGTCACTGCTGGCAGGTGGCATCCTGTTCTCTCCACTCCACATCCAGGTTGGGGTCCCACAGGGTTTCCCATCCTGGGTCCCATCCTTTTCTTCATTTTTCTCAATGACCTCCCATTGGCCTATGTCAAGTCACATATTGATATATATGCAGTCGACACTGTTCTCTTTACTTCAGGCCCATCAACTGAGGCTGCTGAAGTCATGCTGCAGCAAGATTTCCACAATGTCCTGTGTTGGTTTCAAGCTAACCAATGTTGGGTCAGCACAAAGAAAACAGTGTCCATTACCTTTCACTCCAAGGCTGTCCAGGCTGCCACCCTTCCTTCCTTCACGACCCTAGATGGTTCCCCCCTTGAAGTTCTCTCCTTGAAATTTCAGAAGCTTGAGGACTGGTCAAGGGAGTGGCAGCTGAGATTTAATGCTAAAAATGCAAGATAATGCACATGGGACACAAAAACCCAGGAAAAATATATTAACAGGGGGGGGGGTTAGAATGCTCCAATTAAAAAAGGGACCTAGGGGTTATCATCTCAGATAACCTCAAGGTGGGGCGTCAGTGCAACAACACGTCAGGAAAAGTGAACAGGATGCTGGATTGCATAGGCAGGGGTATCACCAGCATGAAGAGAGAGGTCATTTTAATTTTTTTATTTATTTATCAAGTCTAGGATTACAAATACCTTTGAGCCATGGCTCTTTTACAAAGGTTCCACGTCAGAGAAATACAAATTATGGGGAACATCAAGACAGGCATTACAACAATGTGGACATTGCAAACAGAGTACAGATTAATACAGTTCAAGGGTAGCATTGTAACAAGGCAGCCAGCGGCATTTGTCAGAGAAAATAGACAACAGATAAGAAGTGCCAGAGTCATAGGGAGAGAAGAGGGTGGGGGAGAAGGAATGTAGGAAGGGTGGTGAGAGGTGAAAAGTGCAGCATTGGGTATACCAAGATGTGAGGTAGAATCCAGTGAGGGGGGGACAACTAGAGCAGAAAGGGAAGTGGAGAAACAAGGTTAAGTTGGGCAGTCACAGGAGCTGTTGGTAGTGAGATAGTCCCGGAGACTAGTTTTAAACATACCAATAGTTGGGGCAGAGCAGATGGTTGGGCTGAGGCCATTGAACCAGAGTGGTGCTCGATAAGCAAAAGAGCGTTGTCCCTGTGAAGTGTGACAGTGGGGGACTTTCAGTAGCTGTAGCGTGGATCTCCTAAGGCACCATGTGTTAATTCTGTGTTGTAACAGATTTGAGACCCCAGAAGGTGCAAGGCCAAGGTAGATTTTTTTGACCATGGAGCAGGTGAGAAACTTTATGCGGTTTGATAGTTGGAGCCAGCCAGTCTGAGTGTACAGGTCACATGTGTGAGTGAGACGGTGAGCACCAGTGATGAGACGACATGCTTTATTTAAGGCAGTTGAGAGGCATTTAAGGGTTGTGGTTGTGGCCGGGCCATAAATGATGAGACCATAGTCTATTACAGAGATCACAGAGCTCAGGACTGCAACCTTCAAAGCTTCTGGCGTGAGGTGTGGTCTGTGTTTGTAGAGGAGACCAAGCCGTGTATTAGCAGCTCTAGCTACATTATCTACATGAAGTCCATAGGAGAGATTAGGGTCAAGCTGTATCCCTAAGTATTTGAAGGACACCACCTGATCTAGAGTATTCCCTGGGTGGTGGAGATAGCCAAGTGGTGTAGCTTGTGTGGGTTATGAGAGCTGCAGAAGAGCATAGATTTGGTTTTCTTGTCATTGAGGACCAGTTTATGATTAAGAAACCATGTCTCTCTACAGTACTGAAACCAAGTTGAAGGTTGTGTTGAAGAGTTGCAGGATCTCTGTGAGTGGAGAATACAACAGCATCATCGGCATATAGTATGATCTGCTCAGAGCAGTGGTAAGGGAGGGGTTAAGAAAGAAAAGGCTAAAGGAGGGGTCCCAGTATGGATCCCTGTGGGACACCTAGCTAACAGGCAGGGTGTTAGAAAAGCGCCCGCAATTTTACTCTCTGTGACCGGTTTTCTAAGTAGCTTTTAATCCAGAGAGAAGAGTCAGGTGATAGCCCGCATTCAGTAGTTTGTGTATTAGTAGTCCATGGTGTACTGTATCGAAGGCCTTGAGAGGTCGGACAAACAGCCCTGTGAGAAGGCCGTTGTCAAGGATTTGTGCAAAGCTCCAGTGAACTCAAGAAGGGCTGTGGTGGTGCTGTGACCTTTCCGAAGCCGTGTTGTTGTGGACAAGGTATATTGTATTTATCCAGTGGTCGGTAAGTTGATCAGCCACGATGCGCTCAGTGCTAGAGAGTGGGGCAGTATGGAGATAGGCGATAATTTGAGTGAATCGCTCTTGTCCCCACTTTTATGGACGGTGTCACGGTGGCTGTTTTCCATAGGTCCGGAATTTTCCACAGCTGAGAGAGAGGTTTAGGATTTTGTTAATGGATGAATTACCTCATCGAGGTGAGCAACAGAAGCTTAAGGTCCAGGGTGTCGCTACTAGATCTAGATTTAGAGATAGCTACAGTAATATAGCTGAGCTTCATTCAGCCTTACCTTCCTGAAGTAGAAGGGATGGTTAGACTGAGGGGCTGAGGTATTTGGGAGTAGGCCCTGTTTTCGAAAAAGTCATGGGGTAGAACAGCACTAAGGTCTGAAAAAGCCGTGTTAAAGATGTTTGCGATCACCTTAGGGTCAAGGGTTGAGGATCCATCAACCATTAACATGGCCGGAGAGGTTTTTGGCTGCTTCCCGTTGACATCCTTGATATTGTCCCAGAAAGCACGACCATTTCCCCATGTATTGGTGAGAGTGTCTTTGTAATAGGTGGATTTCATTAGCCGTATGGCTTTTGTGCAGGCATTTTGTGCTTGTTTGTAATTTTGGATGTCCAGTTTTTTGCCAGTGGCCCTGGCAACTGCCCAGAGGTGATCCCTTAGTTTCAGCTGTGAGAGAAGAGCCGCGGTGACCCATGGGTTAGAGAGAGATTTTGTTTTGCGCCTTTTAGCAGGGGCAAAGAGGTCACAGGCTTTGTTGAAAATTGAGATGAAGTGATCAAGAGCCAAGTTAACATCTGTTGCTTCATAGATGGGTAGCCAGTCTTGTAGAAGCAGGTGTTTGAGATGTGGAAGTTTTCCATGAGGAAGGACTCTGCTAGCGATAATTTTGGGAGGGGGCTTAAGGAATTTGTTAGACCATGCACACATGACTGGGGAGTGGTCACTGAGTGAGTCTGGGAGAATGGTCGTACGAGAAATCCTTGTGGGGTGAGTGGTGAGGACCCAATCCAAGAGGGTACTGATGCCAGTCTTGTAGTTAATCCTAGTAGGGGAGTTTACCATTTGCGTGAGGTTAGCAGCTGAGATGGAGTCTTTATAGGCACTGGCACTCGATGCTAACCAGTTTATATTGAAATCCCCTAGTAGAATAAGTTCAGCTTCGGGAGGATGAGAGTTGATAAAGTTTAGGACGTCATTGAATCCATGTTTAGGGTCCCTGGGCGGGATGTATACAGAGACAATAGTCAGGGCTTTATGGTTGGGACCTAGGACGATTTTTATTGGCAGAATCTGGGCTGAGGCAGAAAGTGCTGGAGTTGCTACAGGGTGCCAAGACAGGGAGTCTTTGATATAGATTGCGCAACCACCACCTTTTTTGGATATCCGGTCCAGCCTGTGGACATTGTAGCCCTGTATTGTTACTACTGAGTCAGGAACTATAGGTGTCAGTCAAGTTTCCACCACTGCAAGGATGTCAGGGTTGTGTTGGCATATGAAGGCTTGGAGTGCATCCAGCTTTGGTAGTAGGCTGCAGATATTAATGGTTGCAAGGATAAGGGTACCTGGAGTTTGTGTGTGGCCTGAGCTTCTAGGGCCAGGATTGGGATGGACGCTGCCTGAGATGAGAAGGAGGAGGAGTAGGAGTTTTAAGGAGCAGAGTCGCAGCTCTTTGAGAGATAGTTTTGATTATTATTTCCTGGAGTAGAAGTTGAAAGGTTCCAGGCGGTGTCCCATATGGACTGCAAGGTGGTACAGTGTAGAGAAGTGGCCACACTTGTTGAGAATAGTGGTGGGGTTAAGTAACCAGGAATGTATCAAGCGGTCGTAAGCACAAGTCTCGAGTGGAAGTGGAGAGTTCCTTGAGTAGCAGTGGAAACCAGAGTAGAGGGCAGGGGTGGGATGGGGGTGGCTAGGAACAGGGAGAGAGAAGAGGGGGGCCAGGGCAAGGAGGAGAGGCGAGAGAAAGGCAGAGAGAGTCCACATGGCTTACGTACTAGATCAAGAGATAGAGATATAGCCCTCTAGTGGTGAGAGGATATAATCTGCTAATGGAAAAGTCAACAGTTAAAAAAAAAAAAAAAAATTCCACTATACAGGACATTGGTGAGACCACACCTTGAATACAGTGTCCAGTTCTGGAGACCTTACCTACGTAAGGACATACACAAGGTGGAGGCAGTTCAGAAGAGGGCAACCAAGATGGTGCAAGGATTACATCACAAGCCCTATGAAGTCCAGCTGAGCGACTTAAATATGTACTCCCTGGAACAGAGAAGGGATAAGACTGAGACATACAAGTACCTCACAGGGAGAAACAAGGTACAGGAAAACACAATTTTTCAAAGAAAAAGATGCTCCAGGACTAGGGGACATGGAATGAAACTGGGGGGAAGGGGTCAGAGGCAACATGAGAAAGTACTTCTTCACTGAGAGGGTGGTGGACAAGTGGAATAGCCTACCAGAAGAGATAGTGGGGGCAGAGACAATTACAGGATTTAAGAATGCATGGGATAGGCATAAGGGGATCCTAGTTGTCAGGGGAAGGGGACATCTTAGTCCTAGGGAAGCTTGAAGAAGCACAAAGTGGGCAGACTAGGTGGGCCGTAGGCCCTAATCTGTCGTCAGCATCTAAGTATGTATCTATGTAAGTTATCCATTCCTTTAAGTATTTAGGTATGTGGTTTGATAGCAGGCTTGACTTCTTTGGTTATACAGATGCCATTCATGTTGAACTCCACCCCAAACTTGGACCCCTGTACCGTAATAAAGACTACCTGCCCCCACATGTCCGCTGGGAACTAGTTACCAAAATGGTACTGCCAGCCTTCACGCTGATCTGGTTTACTGCACTGCTCCCTCCTTGCCAGACTGGACACCCTCTGTAACCCCTTCTTTCATTCTGCCACAAACCCATCTTTGCACACTGTACTCTTTCCTACTCATCCTCCCTCTTCCCTCCTGTCGCCTGCATCACTGCATTTCTTTCACCTCTAAATACTGGTTTGAGGAACTGTCCTTGTACTTAACCACTCTCAACTCTCCTATCCTTCTGCCTTATACTCTACTTCATTCCAGGGATCCCCACACTTTCTCCTTCCCCCACCCTCGCTCCTCCGCTGGGCAGTCAGCTTTCTCCTATAGCCTTCCCTCCCTCTGGAATCTTCTCATTTCGGCATTCCATCTCTCACCGTCCCCAACCTCCCTTAAGCACTAGCTTGAACTCCTTCCACCACCACCCCTTGTACCTGTCAGCTCCCTTACTAACCTGCCTTTCCCTCTTCCCTCTCCAATTCATGCCCCCTCCTTTGGGGTGATTGTATCCCTTCCAGTTCTCTGCACTGTGATTTTCTACCAGTTGCTTAATTTTGTTTCAGGTTGTAGTGTTCCCGCTCCTGATACACATACCTTGGAATTTGTACTTTTGCCAAGTTGCACTACTGTTATTTGCACTTTGTAATCATCTTTCTATTGTATTTGCTTCTTTTCGTCCCCCAGGTCACACCTCTAATTCAGCCTTGGCTCAGTGTGCCTTTCCCAGTTACCGATTTTAAATAAATACATACATGCATGCATACATACATACATACATACATACTTGGTATAGAGGTGTTAAAATAAGACCTAATGAACTAGGCAGGGCAACGTCTTTTTTTTTTTTCCCCCCTTCTTCTGAAATTTTGTTATTCATTTGAATTTTGGTAACCAGGTAGGCCACACTGAGATCATGCAGTCCCTTTTTCAGTGACAACGCAGGGGACACATACAGCAAATACAACTGAAACAAACATCGGATATGATAAAGTGCCAAGGTTAGAACAGGAATAACATGGGAATAGAGTGTCTTCTACAGCTAATTGAACTAGAAAACAACCACAATGAGTAAGGAGAATACAAAGTCATAGAAACATAGAATTTGACGGCAGGTAAGGACCGCTTGGCCCACCTAGTCTGCCCATTTCCCTACCTAACGGATAAGCTGCAGATCCTAGTTAACGAACAGCCTACTTCCTCCTACCCCCTACTAGAATTGCCTTATGTCTGTCCCATGCATTCTTGAATTCTCCTACTGTTTTTGACTCTTCAACCTCCTCAGGAAGGCCGTTCCATGCATCCACAACCCTCTCTGTGAAGAAATACTTCCTCACATTACCTCTGAGCCGTTCCCTCCATCTTCAAATTGTGCCCCTTGTTTTTGCACATCTCTTTTTCTGAAAGATGCTACCCTCTTGGGCTTTGTTGATTCCCTTGAGGTATTTGAAAGTTTCTATCATGTCCCCCTCTCCCTCCTTTCTCTCGAGGCTATACATCTTTAATTCCTTTAGTCTCTCTTCATATATGTCTTCTGATGCAGACCCTGCATCATTTTGGTTGCCTCCACTGGACAGCCTCCACCCTGTCTATGTCTTTGCGGAGATGGGGTCTCCAGAACTGTACACAGTACTCCAGATGTGGTCTTACCAACTGTCTGTACAGAGGGCCAACAACTTCCTGTTTTCTACTGGTGATGCCTCTCCCCTATGCATCCCAGTATCCCCCCAGCCCTCCTCACTGCCTTCTCACATTGCTGGCCCACCTTTAGGTCATCTGATATGACTACCCCCAGGTCCCTTTCAATTTTTGTTGTTGTCAGTATCTCACCCCCCATTGCATACTCTTCCCCTGGAGTCATACCAGAAATGTACATATTTACATGTCCAGAAGTGGGCATATTTACAGACATTAACACCATAACAGCTTCATGAATAATATACTTTGGCAGAAGAGTAATACAGTGTAATAGGAATTAGCAAAAGCAGAAGCAATGCGGGAGGGTTGCAGAAGGAAAGAGGTAAGTTCTTGTTTGAAAACTGACATAGTAGGGCAGGAAAGTATAATCGATGGGAGGGAGTTCCAGGCCAAGGTTGCAGAGTATGCAAATGAACGCTTACCCGCGAGTCGGTGCGGTTTCTGGATTGTCAATAACGGAAGGGAAGTTGATCTGAGTGGGTGAGCACTTGTTTTGCAGTATACTAATCCCCTTAGGCGTGGGTAAACAAAGCATAGTGTGAGGACTGTAGCCCAGAGTCAAAATCTGGCCAATTTAGAGAAGCCAGGATGTCAGAATGGTGTCTTCTAGAGTCGGCCCCTAAGGCAAAATGCCCAATCCTAAAATACATTTGTCACAGCCGAGCGAGAGAAGATGGTTGAACAGATAGCAGGAGTGGAGCACCATAGAATAAAATAGGGAGGAGGGATGAGGAGGCAATTTTTTGGCATGCGGAGGACAACAAAAGGGGGGCAGAGTCGGTATAGGAGACCTAGCTTCTGGTTTACAGTTTTAGTTGGATGGGTAACATGTGACTCTAGTGAGAAGGAGGCATCAAGATGCAACCCTAGATATTTAAAAGCTTTGGCTACCTCCATGAACGTGTAAGATGCTAGACATGTAAACAGATTACACTTGTTCATTTTGTTTCTGATGAGACATTCCAAAGAATGATTAGTGTAAACAAAAACTGGACTAAAACCGAATTCTATAAACAGTTGCAAATTAATGATTTTTTAAACTTCTAGAAAACTTTTAAACAATTTAAGCAAAATTATAAAGCTGCTTCCCCAATTAAAAATATATAATATACAAAAGGAAGATTGCTGACTTGTTTAATGGGCTATTTACTAATCTGAGGAAGCATGCTGAGACAAATTATTGTACACAGATTAAAAAAAAAAAAAAATTTAATAACAGACCTAAGTTCGATCTGAGGGGGGTCTCTAAATGCAAGTTTTTTTAAATGCCTAGATAACCTCGATATTAACAAGGGTTCTGGGTTTGATGAGGTAGAATTTAAATGTCTAAAATAGGAAGCTGCAGAAATTGCAGGTCTTTTGGCTATAAAGTTTTGTGTATCCTTTAGTACGAAATATATAAGAGATATATGAAAGGTGGCTTATGCATTGCTGGTGTACAAGAGTGGTAATACAAGTACCGAGAATTATCTATCAATTTCCATAGTGTCCAGTCTTTCAAAAATTCAGGAAAACTTTGTCTATAAGCAACTGTCACACTACATGGATGCTTATGGTTCGCATACCAACGGCATGATTTCTGCAAGCGGTATAGTACCATGACTGTCTTGTCCATCAGACGCTCTGTACCTTCCCTGCCAGCCTCTGCTCCTAATGTCCTAGGCTTGAGGCACAAACCCAGGCTGCCAGCATGCCACAGTGATCCTTTATCACTTGGTGCCACGGAGCCAGCTTACAGTGGGGCAGTTTTTGATATATGAAGCTAGAATGACTTTGGCGAATATCAGCTTACCGACGGTGCAGGATTTAGGGATGTCACTGTATCAAATATTGACTGTATGATAACTGTGACACATAATTAAGCAATAAGGCACGACACAGAGTGTGTGTTATGTAAGTAATAATGCCCGACAGGGTAGGCATTATTGGGATATAACAGACCGCCCGGGGCGTAATGAGGCCCAATGCTGCAGGTGGAAGGCCTTATAGCCCCTGGAAGGTCCATTATATCCCATAACACCCACCCTGGAGGGTATTATTACACTTAGAAAATGGCTCATATATTACATTTTTAATAAAATGGAATTAAAATTAGCAACAAGCTGAATAAATGTTAAAAACGGAATGAAAGTAAATTTTTTTTTGTAAAGTAGTTCCTGTTTTATGCCGCAGTGTCCAACAGAGGGGTGCTGCTGTTTAAGAGTGCCTATTGGAGTGATCTGGATTTGTGTCCAACGGATTTATGGGAGCTGTAGTCCTATGATCTGAGGTCGCGATAGGAACAGAGAGTAAAAAAACTGGATTACAATAAAAAAAAAAAAAAAAAAGATTCTGAAGACTTTGGGAGCTAAAGAGAAGATGAAGTGCTTGGGTGAACTCTGTGAGGTGCATTCCACAGGTACAGTCTGGCTGGTGGGTTGGCACTCTTGTGAGGAGAGAGCTGGCAGGGATCAGGAAGAAGTGTGGCGAGGAAACACAGGAGCAGGACTTTTGTGAATTGCGTCCCACAGATGGAGTTGGACTGCTGGGTTGGGACGTTTGCGAGAGCAGGCAGGGATCCTAGGTCAGGAGGGGTCTGAGCGCTTCAGTAGCATCAGGTTTTCGGGGGGGGGGGGGATGAAGGACATTTTTTTTTTGTTTGTTTGTTTTTTTAACATTGAAAAGCTTTGTATTTTTGTTTACAGGAACTGATCCGGACAGTTAAGAGGGGTGGGGCCTCTAGCTTGCTCTCTCACTTAGCGAGAAAAAAAATGTCAGCAGCTTTTGAAAATTAGACTGCCATTATGTTGGGCAGAGCTGGCACTTGTTTTTATACCGGGCATTAAGAAATAACAACACCGGTGCCTTAGCCACTCAGCGTACAGCTTTTATGAGACCCATTTTCTAACGTGTAATAACATCATGCATCAGCTAGCTGAAGCATAAGGCCAAAGGTCGAGTGTGTTCAACACCCGAGAAGTGATATTACACAATAAAACATCCCTGGAGTGCCTTACTGCTATCATACAATGGCTCGATTACAAAGAAGAAAAATCTTACAAAAAATGTTTTAAATAAGTTTTTCCTTCATTTTTGCTGTGTGGAGGTATGTGTTTAGAAAAACAAAGTCCAGTTTGTTTTGCCCACAAGATGGTGCTGCAAATAGATAATGTCTTCTATTTGTCTCTCCACAGGGCTCCTTCTCTCCACACACAAGTCTGTGTCTCTCTCTCCCCAAGCGGTATTGTACATGATGGCCCCTGCCTACCACTGTAATATTTTTTTTTTTTTTTTTTTAAGTGTTACAAATGCAGCTGTTGTGTACGCGGAGTCGTCGCTGCCCGCCGATCCAATCGCAAAGAGTGTGGCATAGTTACCACGCTGCTGCTCTGTGGGACAAAGCCAACAATGTATGGTTTTACATTACATTTTTTTAAATTTACATTTTAATGTGAGAACTATGCTGGGGCACACAGGGATGCATAGCCACCAAGTCTTAAACTGAGAAGCTGTTTCTTTCAGGACAGAGCAGAGTGGTGTCTGGTGTGTGGAGCGAGCTTTTGAAACCATTCACGATACAGCCGAGTGGGGTAACGAGATGCTGTTTTAAATGACGGCTTTGTTTTCCTAAAACATTTTTTCTGTTTGGGGGAACTTAGTAGGGGCAGAGGGATTACTGACATTATATGTGGTTTTGGCTGGTGATGGGAACTGAGCCAGCTTCGGGGCAAAATGTAGTGGGGATGAATGTGAAGGCGCGGCATCATGGTGGCTTAAGCAGGGAGGGAGGGATTTAATTTAGTGTTCTACAGTCATGTGTGTGCCGGGACTTCATACAAAGATGTTACTGTGAAACAACTTCATTGTTCCACATACTCACTGACCAATCAGAGTGCAAGAAATGCCCTTGCCATTGTATAATACCACAGTTACCACGAATACTATGGTAGTATGAAAGTAGGAATTTTTGTTAAAAAAAAAAAATAAAAGTTTCCCTGAACTATTACGTCAGGGAGAGTTGGCAGAGAATGGACAGCTGTTCCTATAAAAAAAAAAAACATACATTAGTTGAAAGGCATGAAAACCACACTATACTGTGAACCACGGCTATCATGGTACAGAAAATCAGCCATGTTATCCGTACCATGACTTCCAATACTGCAGTATACTGTAAACCTTGCTACCATAACATCCCTAGTTGGGACTGTGGCATTATAGTGTCTACAGGTCAGCCTCATCTACTACTCTGAACATAAGGCAAGTATTTTATAATTCACTTTTGTCAATTTACTTTAGGTGCAACAAGATTATAGCACCGCTTAAGCACTAAGGCAGGACCAGAGGTTATGTTAATAAAAGATTAACATAAGGCTGATAGAATTTACAGTCAATCAGAAAGCTCAATGTCTCAGACCCTTTTTATAATGTAAATTATACAGTCTGCTTTACTGCCCAACCCTTACAGTCCAAACTATTTTGAATATTGGCACTATGGTACATAAAATCCTTTATAAAATCGGTAGGCTAAATCCAACAATGTGATTGGCTAGTTACCCATGCATGGGTAAAAAAAAGGGTCTGGCAGTAAAAAGGTCAATATCCATAAGCCATGGAACGCTGCCATTTTAACTGTCTGCCATCTTTGTATTTGACAAGCGCGAGGAAAACAGAGTTGTATTATTCAGCCTACCCGTTTCATAAAACTAAACGATATTTTCAACAAACCAAGTAGATTTTAATATCGGCATGTCGGATGAGGAGATGGAGAGGATTTTTAGCATGCCAGAGTGCAATTTTATTGTGGTAGAGAAAGACGCCAAGTCCCACAGCAAGTCTTGTAAATTGCACAGAAACTGTCAGCACGATGCCACCTCGAATGACAGTGACTGCTAAGGCAACAGATGCTGTTAAGTTGAAAACTGCAAATGCTGCAATAAATCTAATTAAGACTGTAAATCCAATGGCCAGTTCATCACAGCAGTTTACAGCTGGAGCTGTAACTGGCATGAAATCGAAACGGTCAAAGACCGCGGCAGATGTCAATTTCAGTGAAAGTGACAGCCAAATGGCAAGCACCTCATGGCATTTAACACTAAGCAGTGATGCCGCTGATGCGATCGAGGATGGAAAAAATGAAATAAACACAAAAAAGGCCACATTCTGGGCCATTAAAGTTTTTGATGATTAGAAAGCAGCAAAAAACTACCAAACTGATTTAAAAACTGCCACCACCTCTGAGATCAATGAGGCTTTCCGGCGCTTTTATGCCGAAGTGAGGAACACTGAAGGAAAAGAGTATTCCATCAGCAGTTACTGCAGTTTACGATCATCCCTGAATAGACACTTGAATTCGATGCAGATTGGAAGGCAAATTAACACCATAACAAATCCAGACTTTAACACAAGCAACAACGTCTTTGTCTCTGTCACAAAACCGTTACAGGAGACAACAAAAAGACATTTCAAAGCACTACCCTCCAATCTCAAAGGTCGATTTAATGCTGCTCAAGAAATCTCAAGTTTTATCTCCTGACACTGCGCCTAGCCTTCTAAAAAAAAGTCTGGCTAGACATATAATTGTACATGGCCAGGTGCGGGCGGGAGGGCCTCAGAAGCCTGAAACCTGACAGCTTCATCTTCTTCGTGGATGAGAATGGTACAGAGTATGTCAGCCTCTCGTTCAATGAGGCAACGGAAACTCACAGAGACCCATTTGAGCCCAATAAACAGTCTCACAGAGGGTTCATGTATGCTGAACAAACTCACCACAATGCCCTGTCGAAAGTTTAACGAAATATCTTTCCAAACTGCTGCCAGACACTCCAGCCCTCTACTGCCACCCATGCAGATTGCCGCAACATTTCCTGAACTGCTCAGAAACCTGGTACACTACCCAACCCCATTGGATTAAACATTATGTCCACACTCATGACCAAAATGAGCAATAAGGCATCGCTGAGTCAAAGTTACACAAACCACTCGATCAGGTTGACAACTGTTTATTTGCTGTCTGAGGCAGGGCTCTAAAAGCCGAGAAGTCGTGGCTGTAACAGGGCACCGTTATGAAGCAAGCCTTCACTCCTATTAGAGTGCCTCCTGCCAAGATTGTAAAAGATGAAGCTCAATACTGGGGCAAAAGAATGACAGCACACAAGAACGTGGACAAGAAACAAAAAAAGAGAATGAAATAAAGCTAAATACACTGCCAGCAGCTAGAGTGATGACATCTTTCAATCGAGGTCCATTACCTTTAATGGCCCCATGGATTTCAATGGAACTGTGAATTTCATTAGTCCGACTAAGTGATTTTTTCCTTAAAGTAAACAGAAAAAAATAAAAGAAATGTAAAAAAACCTATTTTTCTTGTTCAAATACCCACTCCACTTCCCAGTTATTGTTCTATCCCCCTTTACCCTTCATTCTATGCAGAACTACTTTATGCTGCATAATTTTCTCAGCAAAAATAAACTTTTTTTTTTTATGCAGTTAACTTTAAAGTTTTCCGTGCTTTATTTCTCCAAAAAATGCATGACCATTTTATAAGCGCAATAAGACACTCCAGGGTGTGCATGGAAACATATTTTATCACACACCAGAGCCATAATAAGGCACGAGGCCTTTGCACACCCTGCCGTGTCTTATTGCTTATTTATTCAAAGTTTAGTTCACCAATCTAAGATTTGTTTTACTTTAAAATAGCAAGCAGACTCTTTTACAACAGTCTTAAAACAACAACCCAGTGACAGTTCTTATGAAAACAAGTATAGGACAGAGAACTTTTTCTTAGTCGGCTGGTAAAATCCAGGAATTACTTGCCTTTCATTATAAGATCTGTTACATCTGCTGGTAACTTTAGAAAACAGATGAGAAATTTGTTACTTAATTTTAATGTGAATGTTTTAACATGACTTGACGTTTGTATGTAACTGTAGCATATAAATTTGAAAAGTATTTAGTACGTTATGTGTACCTGGGTCGAGCCTGTAAAAGGGATGTATTTACAGTGTGCTTACCCACTTAAACACTAGAAAAGAATCCTTCCCTCCACCCCTACCAGGCCCAGATCAAGAAGATTTGCGAATAGGTTACTGGAGGGGGCATTCCACTAACTGCAGAGTTGCTCCTCCTGGGATGTTGCCCGGCAGCCCTACAAATGTCCCTCTTTTCCAGAGGCTCACTGCAGTGGGGGATGCAACTAAGAGGGTAATCCTCTATAAATGGAAGATGCCTAGCAGTCCCTGTATTAATGAGTGGATCGTGGCAGCGGGGGCTTCAACTAAGAGGTTAATCCTCTATAAATGGAAGATGACTAGCAGTCCCTGTATTAATGAATGGCTTGTGGCAGTGGGGGATGCAACTAAGAGGGTAATCCTCTATAAATGGAGGATGCCGAGCAGTCCCTGTTGGAGGATGCCTAGCAGCCCCTGTATTAATGAACGGCTCATGGCAGTGGGGGCTGCAACCCAGAGGGTAATCCTCTATAAATGGAGGATGCCTAGCAGTCCCTGTATTAATGAACGGCTCGTGGCAGTGGGGGATGCAACTAAGAGGGTAATCCTCTATAAATGGAGGATGCCTAGCAGTCCCTGTATTAATGAATGGCTCACGGCAGTCCCTGTATTAATGAACATCTCATGGCACTGGGCCAGCTGGCAACTTATGAAAGGCTCTCTAAGTCTGCAAACAACTCTCTGCAGCACTACTATAGGTGCTGATCCCCTTCCTTAATTCTAAATACTGCAACACAGTCCCCTGTTCTCTGATCTCTCCATTCTACCAGTACCACATTAAGTGACACAGTGATGAACAGAATAAAGGACATTAAGTATAGGTAGCTGGATTAGTTATTGTGTTAGTATAGATAGTACAGTCCAGTTTTACATCATGACAGAGTTTCTTTCAATAAAATTTTATCGATATACTTATTTCCATAAGAACAAAGTATGTTGATATTCTTTTTTAATATTAACATGGAAAACTTCAGGACGATTTTAAAAAACAAAATAAAAACCTGTTTACACTTTTTTCTGAATTTTGGTATTAATCCCCATAATTTAATTAGTAACTTATAGCTATTGGGCTCATAACACTTATGCCTTAAATCACATAGCAAACATTTTAGTCACCCCTCAAGTGGTATCCATTCTTCCTCGTTTTGACAGGTGAAGACTACAAAAGTGTCTATGAGATGACCCAGTGGCTTGGCGGCAGTGTGCTGCACTGCCTTGTGGGAAAACAGAGTTGGAAGTGGCTCTGGGTTCCTCCCTCACTGGTGTGGGGAAGGACAGCAGGGTGGGCATGTAATGGAGCTGACATGTCTGCTCTGAAGGTCACTCAAACGTGGCAGAATGGCTTTGTAAATGTGATCTACCAACCAAGTTCTGCTGGGAGGTATTAATGCATCTGTTTGGATCCAGTAGGTGACAGTGTGTATGTGGTTGGGAGACAGACTCACAAACAGAGGCTAATGTTTTTGGTTTTTTTTTTATTGTAAATGTGGGACACATTATGCGTTCTTGGAGACAGAAGATTAAAATACACTGCAAGCCTGTTAAAACACACATCTTGTGTCTTTGTGTGTGTGAGCAGGGACTCAGAATGAATGAGAACATATTACAAAACTTCACAGATTACTCAGAATCCCGCCTAGCATGTATGTTTCTGTATTCTGTGTGATCATTTCAAGTTATTTAACTGTCAGGGAGCCTGCCTTTTTTAAGGACGTTTACTGCAGAAGGTAAAGAGAGGATACTAACTCCAGTGGCTAGATGTTGGGGTTCCAGCACAGCTGGAATAAAAACAACTGTATTGTAATATGTTCATTTGAATACAGTATAGAATCATTTCCTTTTAAAGTAATAAATTAACTAAGAAACGTTTATGTAGCTTATGAAGAATTTTGTCAGAAATTATATCTCCGTAGCTCCTCCACCTTAATTCTGCATTTTACAAATCTCACCAGCTCTGCACTCCCCTCCCCCCAAAAAAAGCACTACAGATGCTCATAAAAGCTTCATAATGTCTGTTACAAGAAATGTTTCTGTCCATTATAACCAGAGAAAAAAAAACAGTGTCCATTGTAAGTGGTGTGCATTGTACTGTATAAAGGAGTGTTTTGGTGCATAAGTTTCCAGGCAACTGATCACCATGGATTAACAGGCCTCCTTGCTTGTACTGTAAGTTATGCCCACCCTGAATAACGATCCCACACAGAGGCCCAGCTCACCAACATCAGACCTGAGTGAATTAACTCCACCTCCCCACCAACAGGGTGAATTCTGTTGTGCAGTGCAGAAATTTAAATGGGCAGCCCATCACCCCATGCAGCATGTTAGCAATATTTTCCTTTTCTTAGAAACCCTTTTACATGTCACTACTAAACAAGATTTGTGCTAGACTGGTTTCAGGGGAGAAAAATTTGCTCTCCTTTTCTTTCTTTTTTTAAAAATGGAAAATGGTGATAGGAGGGCAGGCCGCCATCATCCAGGCAGCCTGGGGGGCCATTTTTCTTTTTCGGTTCCCCCCCGCCCACTGGAATGCATGATGCTGTGTCCTGGCATCCACGCATGCAACATGTGGTCACCCATGCCGTAAAGCATGATGCCGAAACTGGCACCAGGAGCCTCCAAAGGGCAGTGCATTCTTATCCCTCCCCATCCCCCCAACCCCAGGAGGAACATGTCCAAGAACGCTCTTGAGCCCTCCCTGTCGGCCCCTGCTCCTGTCGTCCCAGGCCCATGCGCGAACACGGGTCTCCAGCGTGCCAGGCGATCCCCTATTACCAGCACCACAGGGCCGGCAGGTTTCCATATTTATTGGTCAGTTTTATCAATTTTGGATACTGCATCTACTTAACTTTGATTAAAGTAAGCTTAGAGTATGTTAGAGTGTTAGTTGTCTTTAATTGTATCATATGTTGTTAACATATTGTACTTGCTTTTTCTCTTTTAACATTTTTCAATAAAGATATACAAAAAAAATGTCCATGACATCAACACTGTGACTTCTGATACCACAGTATACTAGGATATCTCTATATATATACACACACACACTGTAATGTACACACATACAAGTCTAGTTTTTGATGGCGCTAAACACAGGCACCCATGAAGGGGGACTTGATTTATCTGTGAGGTTGCCCTCTGCAGATTTACCATGGTAAACCAGTTTTTGCAACGGTGTGACCTAATTCTGTGTCCACTTCTGATCACAAAGGGAAATTCTGTCAATGTTGGTCACAAGACAGATTTTTCCATCCAGTTTGGGCAGCAAAATAATGTCTGTAATTTTGTTAAAATTGACAAGGAAGGGGGGTCGACTTAGATGTGAGGCCAACTTACAAGCCAAGTATATGCAGTAGTATTATGCTATGGCTAACATTTCATAAACAGCATCGTTCTACCATTCCACATGCTAAACAAAAGGTTCATTAAAAGACATATGATCCCACTCAGTAGGAGACTGGTCAGCACCAGGACCAATGTCCTCATGACATGAGATAAAATCAGTCTCATTTTATTTTGGATCCAATACAGTGCTAAGTGCAAACTGTGAGCGACTTTTGAAAAGCAGTATTGGAATGTCTAACCACACACAGTAAAGGCATCCACTGGTAACGGCTCAGTGTTAGTGTTCAGAGAACTTGATATACAATGCTGACAACTGTAGCCTTTGCACTCAACTTCCTGCACTACATTGTATCTGCTGCTAGCACTGCATATGAAGTTCTTTGAACACTAAGCCTGAGCCGTTACTAACAGATGCCTTTACCGTGTGCAATGAGCTGTTCCAATACTGCTTTTCAAAAGCTGTTTACAGCTTGCACTTAGCTGGATCCAAACTAAAGTGAGACTAATTTTATTAGCTCACGTTGTCTGGACATTCATCCTGATGCTGACTGGTCTCCCACCGAGTGGGCTCATATGTCTTCACTTGTTACTGCATTCCTGGTACGGTGCACAGAACGAACCACTATGTGCTAAGCTCCCTCTAACCTGTATGTTATAAAAAGTTCATGTCAGAAACTTTTATTCTGGTCAGAACACCATGCTAAAGTAAAAACAGGTGGAGACGGGTTGTGGCAAGGTGAGGAAGCAACAGTTTCACAGTGCAACTACTTACACCTGTAATGTATTTACTGAACCTAGTGCAGTATAGATTACACTGTACAGCAGGTCTCCTTCCACGTACCCCTGGAATGATTTCAAAATGTCTGCATTTTTGTAATGATAAATTCCCAATGTTCCTTTCTCTCAGAACACACCCAGCAACCAGCTGTTCTTAGCTCAGTGTACCCTCCTGCTCAAACATTTTAAATATAGACAAATCATATGCAATAATATTCATTTCTGCTTTAAAACCCAGAGTAAATATGTGGGACAACACCTTTTTAACTATGGGAGAGAGGGTATCAGAGAGATAAAATGAGGGACCTCCCTCTTAATGTGGCAGGACATACACTGGTTCCTTAATTTTTTTGCATCAATATGTTCACCAGAACACATTTTTGTGCACCATATGACAAGCAGGATCAGGCTGGGACAAACTGGGTAGCCAGGTGCCCAATGGCCACTAAAAAATTGGTTTGGCTACTAGATTTTGAAAGTTACTGGCCAGCTGGCTACCTGCCCACAGAGTGATTTCTGAGCTCTTAAAAAGGTAGCATCTAAAGAAATATTGATTTGGCTACCAGATTTTGAAAGCTAGTGGCCAAACTGACCTCAAGCTCCAAACTAATTTGTCCCACCCTGACCAGGGTGAATTTCCCCCTATTACAATTATGCCAAACAGTTTAAAAAAAAAATATCACCATTTAAAAATATTAATTTCTTTTGACTCCAGTAGCAAGTGGCAGAGCAAACCCTACAAGGGACAGTTCAGAGGTATGCCTTGTGCCCATGCCAAACTGGGCACCGCTTACCAGGAATCAAGTGACACGCTTTCTGGACAGATGACATCTTATTTACATTTAATATCTGCAAGAAAAAGATGCCAATGACATGCAGTTCTAGGTAGGTCTGCTCTGTCCCGCTAGACAGCTACTTATATTTTATTATATTGCAAGGTCACCTGGAACATCAAAGATTACCCAGGCAGCGTGAGCACTAAGCATAGCCACAGTAGTCAATGGCCGGTAAAAAAAATAAAATTCGCCTACAGAAAAATACTGCAATTTACTTTTTTTTTTTTTTTTTGTTATCACAAATACTGCTATTCACTGTATGGGGCTAAACCTTTATTTCCCCTAATGCACACCCAGTCAGGGTGTTTCACAAACAACATACGTTACCCTAAAACACTTCCAAATACAGCAAAGTTTACAGGACTGTAGAGACTAGGGCTAAGTGGGAAAGAGCTTCTTCATGTGACTGTTTGAAGTGCAGGTTTGCCGACTCCCCAGGTCCTGTGGGCTAGGTCAGAAACAGTGCAACAGCAAGTGCCAGCAAGCAGGAAGTAAAGCAGCAGGGTGCAGCAACGAAACCTGCAGCCAGGGGACAGCAGAATTCCCACTGTCTTAGCAAGTTACTGTACTGGTGGGCAACATCACAGTTTCATACATCTTAATGCCAGAGTGGGTACCAAACGTGCCGAACGTGTACACCCACAGCAGCAATCAAACAGCAGAGGTGTCTGTGGGCAGCTGTAAATATGTTCTGCACCTTCCACAAGGCCCACGGAAGGTAAATTATCCCACAAATCAAGGCTTTGCATGGCACCACTGGAGTCATACAATAAAATGTGAATGTGGAAGGAAATTTCGACTTGCTGCTGACTGATCAGAAGATCAACGTAATTTGCAGGTGCCTCCAACTCAGAATGGAGACACGTTAAGATCGTACGGACCCTCATTACAAGGTTCTTTAAACACTACGGTGCTGTAAGTAAGCAATGAGACAATGATGGGTGTTCATTAGACATTTTTAAAGCTCAGCCAAGGTCATACTATGGCATGAGGCCGAGCCCCTTGCTTTACGTAAGAAATGTCTAATGCACATCCCCAGAGTGTCTTACTGTGCATATAAAATGAGCCTTTGTGTATTACATGCGTGTACAAATCAAAACTGTTATGTTTCAATACTAAAAAAATAAAATCTTTACTCTATTTTGATATCAAATAGTTCCGGCACCTGCATTAGGTTGATGATTTATTTTTAAATTACCTTAGGACTTTTGTCCCACTGTATTCACCATATCTGGCATTTTGTGTTTGGCTGCCATGGTTCCTCCTCCTCCCCCAGCAACAAATGATGTACAGTATGTTATTTTTGTTTGTTTTACGAAGCCATGCTCCATCACTGCCTTGAACTGGCTTGTACTTTATTCCTGACCTGGCTGCCAAAGTTTTCAGTATTGTAATCCAGCTACCATTAGCAGTTTGCTGTTAGTACTAGGAATGATCCTGAGCTGGTCCGTCTTTTCTTTGTCAGATCGCTGCCAATACAGAGCCCAAAAACCTAAATGCTTAAAAAAAAAGAAAAAAGGATAGCAATGCTGGGATTTACTCTGCGGGTCTTGCATAAACAGACCAAATGTTCCGTTTTAACAGCCTGATGATAAACTTTATTTACCGATCCGATTTATTTATAGGTGTGCCAGCGAGCAGTCAGGCTGGAGAAAAGATGCAAGTGCAGCACTGTAGGTGATCAAGAGTGCGGTGAGAAATTTAAAGGCAGGTTATGAGGTGTCGATCTGCCCTAGTTTTTTTTTTTTTTTTTTTATATATAAAAGAAAGGGAAACCTTTACATGTGGACTGATCAAAGACAATTTGTTCCAGGACCTTGGACAGAGGGAAGAGTAGAGAAATAGGATGATAGTTTTATTTTTGAGAAGGCACGATCACCAGATTTGAAAATTTTGAACAGCTGTTGCCTGCTTCTAAGGCTGTGGAATCTCAGCATGATATAAGGAATGATTAAACAAACTGTTTGACGGGTAAGCCATCAAATCCAGTACTAAGGCAAAAAGATGCAAATCAATCTTATCAGCCCCAATACGTGTTCTCAAGTTCATATTCTGATCAGGGGACCATAGTTTAAATGCAAATTTAGAGAACTAAAACCAGATTCTTGTATAATGGAGCTAAAAGTAAAAGGTGCCAATGGGGAAGCAAATTTAGCAACTTCAGTGAGTATAAAGTTCAGTAACAATAGCTAATCGATCAGTTAAGTTACCATCACGCGTACTGAGTAAAGGAACTTGAGTAGAATCTGACTTGCCTAGTAATGTATTTTAGATTGACCAGTTCTACTGCTGCTTATTAGAGCAGAACTAGTGCTGCAGAGGAAAAAAAAGTCAGATTCTGTTTGCCTCACTAATTCTTTACCCAAATTTCTAAATTACTTATACTTAATAAAAGAAGCTTAAGAATGTGATTTCATATAGGCACACCTGACACCATCTTCTTCCTGCATCTTCATTATTAATTCAGGTATATTTACTGGTTAGTGTCAGTAATCTACTACTAGCAGAAGTTCACAAACTCAGTTATTCACATGTGTGAATAGAGGAGTTCCGTTAACCACCTTTGAGAAGGATTCTCAAAGAAGCTTCCATGTCAGCTAAAACTGTCCGTCCTCACTCATGCAATTCGCTCGCTCTGTCAAAGGAAACCGCCAGCGGGCATGACTTGGTGTTCCTCAACTAAAACTGCTGTGTACTGAGACCGGCAGTTACAAGTACCCAGGTTAACACTTCCGGTTTTCCGTTTGGGGAAGTTGTTCTGGCTGAGTGGATCAAACGGATCAAGGCAACTAGGCAAACTGTTTTTGTTTCTTTTAACAGCAAGTGTCATTTCTTAAAAGTAGCTGTCATTTAGGTATTTAAATTTAGAGCCATTTCATGTGCTTCTGGAAACGGTTGATCACGGAGGAGCAAGCGCGTGGTGAATTAAGCCACGGAGCCAGCACTACTGAAGCCACTCACACAGAGCGAACTAAAGAACCAGTAAATATAAAAAACAAAACGTGGGGAAGTGCTTAAGCTCGGATTTTATGCATACCCTCGGTGTGTGATGCCCTGATAAAGGGCATCATTCACTTCGGGTGTGCATAAAATCCTTGTTATGTACACTTCCCTATGAATTATTCTATATATAATCCATTCCTGGCAGTGATTTCTTACCCTAATTTTTACGTACTGAGGAACATCCATCACAAATCCTATTAAATTCAGTTGTTATAAAATTAAGCATAAGATCAGCACTTAAAATACAGGTAAGGCCAATCGTCGGATGCAACAGAATTATGAAACACTACTAAAGTTTTTTTGAACACCATGAAATTATATAAATAAGAGAAATTGTAGGCTTTTGAGCACTCCAAAAACAAAAAGTAGGACAATGTTCACTAAAACTATCAGCCAAAGGAAATACCTGTAGTATTCTATCTACCCGAGAGGTCAAAATCCAATCAGAGTTTCAGAACCAGTTTTATGATTATACCAGCCTGTGTAAAGTCACACTGGTAATGCGATCCTTAAACAGTTCACATTAGCATCCCTTATCAAAATAATTTTCTTTGTTGTAAGTACTGAAGTTTTGTAATCTGAAATTAAAGCTAATCCTTCCAATGTGTGGCCAGGGAGAAAATAAAAAGTAGCTAAATATGTAAGCATTAAGCCACAACAAAGGAGGGTTCTACTAGGGAATTAATGTCTTGTTTCTGGGGGTGAGGCATGGCAATAAATGGTTTAGTCAAATACTGTTTTGTGACTGGTTCAAATGCAACACAAAGTTGAAGCGGGCATTCATTTTTAGTAATGCCGCTACTGCAGAAACCACAATATACCACGGTCACCTTCCTGCACACTACTTTTTAAAGAAAGCATGTTCTCTACCCACCCGCCCAGCTGTATTTGGAAAAACTGAGCACAAATTTTACTCACATTAACATGAATATCTACGACGTTAACTCGACTCAACAATGAAAATCAGCTTCATACAGAAAGTCAGCTCCACAGAGAAAATCCTTCCTGCTCTACTGGCAGCCCATTTAACATGAGCCATTTTATGATTAACGGCCCTGGACATTTCAACTACTATTGTTGACCAGAAAAATCTGCCCCGCAGAGAAGCATAAACTGCAGATATACCAAATACTGCAAGAAAGCCTATTAACTGTATTCGTATTCGTTATGATGTTTCTTTAAAAGCATACCTTAGTACGATGTAAAAATCTTACTCTTCTTGCAGAGTTCATTTATGTTTAAAAAAAAAAAAAAAATGTCATTGTTAAAAAGTTAATAATAATCTAAATGCTAAATTTATTCCTTGAGCTCGCACTGTTTGCAGCTTCACGGAGTCCAACTAATGGATATGCAAATCTTTCGTAAATTGGTCCCATAATGCTATTCAAACCTTCAGACTCTATATATATTAGAATTACAACATATCACACATGCCCCCACAATGCAAAGCATCATGGGCTGCATACACAAATCACCACAGAATATAACGCTGGTTCAACTTTAAGCAAAAATGCATGGTGCCAAAGGCCTCTCACAGTGTTTGCAAAGGGTGCCAACAGAAGACACAGACACGTGTTTCGTCCTACCAGGACTCATCAGTAAGCCTTGTCTGCTTGACACCCCAGTGGAATGAACCAGCTACCCTAAAATGGTCTGTCTGGGTTATGTTGTGGTGAACCCAATTAAAACAAAAAACTATATATAACTTTCTTTTTAAAGCGCCTTTCAATACATCAAGGCGCTGAACATATCAAAACCACAACATACAATACCAATTAATAAAACATATAAATAAAATGATTTCATAACATCACATATTAAAAACAAGCAATAAAATATCTCATAAAATCAAAACACAGTATTTACATTCATCCTCCAAGTAAGCCATATGCCACAGGTAAGTTTTTAAATCTTTCTTAAATACCTCCACGGAGGTGCACTCCCTTAACCGGCGTGGTAGAGAATTCCAAAGAGTGGGTGCAGCATAAGAAAATGCTCTACTGCCAGAAGATTTTAAACTCACTCTTGGAATCTCTAACAACCCCCCGTCGGCCGAGCGGAGCGATCGGGTCAGTAGTAAGGCACCAGAAGTTCTTTCAGATAGGTCGAACCTTGATCATGAAGGGCTTTGAAAGTCAATAAAATGACTTTAAAGGTGATCCGCCACCGTATAGGAAGCCAGTGCAGTTCGCGCAGTACCGGGGTAATATGACTGGATCTCCTTGTCCCAGTCAAAACCCAGCCTGCAGCGTTCTGCACCAGCTGAAGGCGACGGATTTCAACCCCAGAAAGCACACCGTAAAGGGTGTTGCAGTAGTCCAAGCATGAGGACACAAAGGCGTGGACCAATGCTGGCAAAGAGTCAGACGGAACAAGGTGACACACCCTGGCAATATTCCTAAGATGATAAAAGGAAGTCCTGACAACGGACGACACTTGAAATTGAAGGGTCAGCCTGTCATCTAGGACAATCCCAAGGCTGCGCACCCGTTCAGAGGTCGGAAGTGACACGCCGCCAAGAAAAATTCCAGCGCGCGTGCCATCATGCGACCTCACTATCTGACCACCCGGGTCCACCACTAACACCTCTGTCTTCTCTGAGTTCAACTTTAACCAACTAGAATCCATCCACCCTTGGATTTCTTCCAGACAGTTATTAAACACCGAGAGAGCTCCATCCTGGTCAGGTGCAAAAGAAAGGTATAGCTGGGTATCATCTGCAAAGCAGTGAAACCTCAGCCCATACCGTCTTATAATGTCTCCGAGGGGCAGCAAATACACTGCGAATAACATGGGTGACAGCACTGAACCCTGAGGCACATCGCACAACAAAGAAGTTGGGCTGGAGGAATGAACCCCCGACACAACTCTTTGTGATCTCCCAGTAAGGAATGAAGTGAACCATTTTAAAACAGTTCCCGACATTCCACAGATTAGTCTCAGGAGTGCTAGCAACACCAGGTGCTCCACAGTGTCAAAAGCTGACGAGAGATCAAGGAGAACTAGAATGGAACGTCTCTTTTGATCCCTCGCCCTCAGAAGATCATTAAGCACCCGAACCAGCGCAGTCTCGGTGCTGTGTCTTTTACGAAAAACAGATTGGAAGGATTCGTAGACATTATGGATGGTTAAATGGTCTTCCAATTGGGCTGCCACTACCTTCTCAATAACCTTCCCAATAAAGAGAAGGTTAGAGATAGGTCTGTAGTTTGAAAAACAGTCTGGGTCCAAAGTAGCTTTCTTCAAGAGGGGTGTCACCACCGCCTCTTTCAGGGAGTTAGGAAACTCAACTGACTCTAAGGAACACCAGACTATTTGCACCAAAACTGGACCAATGGTCTCAGAACAACCCAAAATTAGGGGAGTCGGTCCAGGGTCCAAACTACAGCTCGTGGGCCGCACACTATAGATGATCCTCATAATATCCATGACCTCAGGTCGGCAAAAGGAACTCCAAGAGAACTAAGGTATTGTGAACTCGCACTGTTCCACAATATCACTCTTAGAGATTGCCGGACACAAGTCCGCCCTGATGTCAGCCACCTTAGTTGCAAAGAAACGAGCGAGCTCCTCACACTCTAATTGCGAAAAAGCTTTTCGAACTTGCAGACAGGCAGGGTTGCACAGTCTGTCTACAGTCCGAAACAGTTCAGCCGGTCGATTCTGTGCAACTGCAATCTCCCTGGACAGGAATTCTGCCTTCTTATGGGTGATTGCAGATTGATAGATAGAATAATGTTCCATCAATCTAAGGTGGTTGGCAACAAGGGCGGACTAGCGCCAACAACACTCTAACCTTCGCCCTGGTCTCCACAACTCCCTCAGTGTCCCATCAAACCAAGGGGACCTGGGGTGAAGGGATAGGGGGCACTCACAAACAGGAGCAATAAGATCCAGGGCCACCGTAATGACCGTATTATAGGCAGACACCAGTGCCTCTGGGTTACTGTTAGCCAACACGGGGGATGAGAGGTCAAGGACCACCACAAGGCCCAGGGAAGTAATATTCCGTAATGGGCGGTACCTGACCATCTCCACAGGGGAAGGCCTTCTCAGGGGGGTGTGAAAATTGAACCTCACAGTGTAGTGGTCAGACCAGGTGACTGGTTTCACCCCCACATCGGATGAATCAATTCCTAAGAGGAAGACTAAATCCAGATAGTGCCCAGATTTATGTGTAGCAGTGGAAACTACTTGTGTAAGGCCCAAAGAAGACATAAGTTGGAGGAAGTGATTACCAAACTGAGAGTTCATCATCGACCCAGGTGTTAAAGTCACCCAGAACCATCAATCTGGGCGACTCAAACGACATATCGACGAGGAAGTCTGCTACTTCCTGTAAGAAGCGTTTCCCATCTCCGGGTGGACGGTAGATAAGAATGATTCGAACGCTTACACCTACTACAACTGTGCACTCAAAGGATTCAGCTTCACCTACTACCACATTCGTGAGGCCCAATTTAGTCTTAAAACAGACTGCAACCCCCCCCGCCCCCGCGGTCCAATCTCGGGCGATGTATCACCGAGTACCCAGCTGGAGTCATGGCCTCCAATATGGGGCCTGAATTTTCATCCAGCCAGGTCTCGGTGATGCAAGCCAGGTCAGCCAAACTAATAAGATCGGCTATAATGGCGGTCTTATTCCTAACAGACCTGGCATTGCATAACACCGCCCGAGTTGGACAAACCTCAGAGGCTGTCTGGCCTATCTGCCCACCAAATTCAGTAGTGCCCTTGGGTATGGGCACCAGACACGGGAGACCCCCGGTCTGGATTCCATTTTGCCCCAGGGTGCCTTCTGGACTTGGTAACCCCGATACGGTGGCCCCGCTCTTTCATCCTCTCCTGTTCACCCACCCTCGCCCTCCTCACTCTCCTACGAACAATCCCCAGCACTCTACAGCACTGGTAAGTCTCAAATTGCAGGGAAGGAGTACAAAAAGGGCGAAGGGCGCGAAGAGAGGAGGATGAATAGCACACCGCCGTGGAACCTGCAGGCCAGCACATGTCACTACATAAACTAAACAATATACACCAAATACAATCAAAACTAAAGCCCCAAAAAAGACCCCCAAACAGCAATAATAAAATACCCAACAGAACAAAACAAAAAAATGCCCACCCTAATATATAATAAAATGCAGATAAAACAAACCCCATCCCACCTGATTTGGAAAACTCGCTCCCCAATACTTGACTCAGGTGGTACTGCCGTCCACACTCACAAAATTATAAAATATAAAAGTTTTACCCTCCCCCCCCAAAGCCCTCTCACAGCCAGAGAAACAGGGAAGTCCAAGCACCCTCACTGCCCAAATGAAAGTCACAGACAGTTGAAGTAACATACAGAACACAAAATATGAGTTATAAAATTACCCCCCATCACTGCCCGGCTACAAGTCACAGTCAACTCAACTGATATCCACGATAAAATGAGATTGCAAAAATAAAATAAAAGTAAAATATATGGACGCCCAGGTCCTCTCACCACCGAACGACCACACAAGAGAGTTTAGGCCTTAGGTCCCGAGCGAAGCAGAACAGTCCAAAATATCAGTCATCCATAAGCTGGAAGCCATAGAAAAAAGTCCAAAGAAGGAAAAAATCCAGGGTGATACGCAACACAAAATAAGGAAAGCCAACAAGAAAGTACAATCAGAACAGAGCCAGTTGCAAAACTCAGAAGAAACCACCACCAGCAGCAGACCAGGGCCCCTCCAACTACATATCCAGGCACAGCCTGAAAAAATTACAGCCCCACCACGACACCTGGGTACTGGCCACCCCGTAGCCAAACCCACGGATCTAGGGGAACTACGATACCCCAGCCAGCTCCCTGACTGAGCAAATACAGTGCCCCCCAGTGAAGCTGCAAATTCAGCTGGCGATCGACCAGTGGAGTAGGGACCCCTCCTGTCGCTAACCGTTAATTACTCCAGGCAGAAAATCCAGGAATTCCAAGTCAGCAAAACACCATCCCAGTCCCAGTGTTTGGCTTCAAAAACCAGCTCACATCCAAGGTCCAGAATATCAAACAAGATCCAAATTATCGCCAAGGATAAGCAGCTTTCCACTCAAGCTTGTCCTTAAAGCAAGCCAGTGCCCTCTCTTCAGCTCCCTTTAACCACAAAACTTCCTCGCGTGTCCTCTTCAGTCCCACTCGTCCCAAAAAAAACTCCTCGCACCTCTCTCCTCACTCTCAAAATGCTCTAATTAAGTGAGGGGGCTCAGTAAGGTTCGATAGAGAGTTCAAGGAAGAGAAATACGAATCACCATTTCCACCGTGCTGAGGTAACACTGGCGGGTTCATTCAAATAGAACCACGCAGACTGCGGAGTGCAAAAACAAGCCAAACGCAGAAAATCGTGCTATACCGGTCTGTCAAGCAACCGCTATCATGTTACAGCTCCCGTAAAACAAATTAAAAATAGAACAAATTAAATACAAAGAAAATAAAGCAAACAAAGCAAAAAACGGAAGCGGGTTACAGCACACGAACTACATCACGCCCAGCCTGGCGGCCATCTTCCATCATCAGTAGTAACTACAGATATGTCAGTCTAACACATATATATATTATATATATATATACACACACACACATATATATACACATACACACACACACACACACATATACATATACATATACACACACACACACACACACACACAGTGCTCCCTCACTTATTCGCCCCTCGATTATCCGTCACCCTCCATTATCACCATTTTTACTCCCGTCCCGAATGCATGTCCATGTTATCACACTCAGTTATCCACCTCCCTCACTGTCCGCCATTCATTAATCATCCCACTCCCCCATATTGTAATAGAAACTGCCCTCTTTCTTTCACCATCGCATCACAAAAAATTCACAGCTTGTTGACTAGCTGGTAACAGCCGCTCACATTAGTCCACCCTGTCAGCCTTTGTACCATGAACAAGTGATCAAATAAATTACCCGCATAGTACAGCGTTAGAGCTGATTGCTGAATGTTTACTAGCTGGTGTTAGCCGCTCACGTTAGTCCACCCTGTCGGACCCTATCAGCCCTTGTACCGTGAACAAGTGATCGAATAGTACAGTGTTAGAGCTGATTGCTGAATGTTTAAAAAACCTATCACCTGGGTAGTCATTAGTGCTTCAATTTAACTGTATTGCAATCTGTTTGTTATAAATTCTGTAATCAGTGTTTGATATTTAGTTCGCTTTTTGGTGAATGAACAAGTCAGTCAGTCTGGGGAAAATGATGGCAGAGTCGGCAAGTGGAAAGTGATCACGTCTTGCTCTTACTGTGGCTCAGAAGAGCCTGATTGTTAAGTTTTCAGTCGATAACCCTAAAGCAACCCACCAGGAGGTTGCTCACCATTTTTCCACACTGTGGTGCCAGCCCATGACCCGATGAACCATTGGAGATGTCCTTTCACAAAGAGAGGAGTGGTCCGACGCTGTAGCTGTTGCCGCTGACCGAAAATCGAGGAGAATGCCAAAACACGGTGATCTGGAGGAGGCGTTATTCCTGTGGTTCAGCAACGCCAGATCCCATAATATTCCGGTCACAGACGAAATCCTAAAGCACAAAGCTAAGTATTTCGGGGGTCAATTAAATGTGTGATTTTTCTTACTCAAATGACTGGCTACAGAAATTTAAGAGCTGAAATAATATTGCTTGCCACATTATATCTGGGGAGAGTGCGGGTGTTAGTAAAGAGGTTATCAGTGAAGGCATGCTTAATGCCAGGCATGTAGCAGAGCAGTATGAAGCTCGGGACTGTTACAACATGGATGAAACTGGACTTTATTTTTTTTTTTTTTTAAATGTTGCCAGACCGTTCCCCTGATGATGATATTGTAACAATGGTAGCAAATTTAAAGGTCCCAGATGATTTCTTAGAACCCACAGAATCACAAGATGAAAATAATGACACCTTAGAACAGGAGATAAAACAACCTCCTGTAGTGGAGGCAAAGGAAGCAATAAACACTGTGCTTAGATTGTTTGAGTCTTATGAGCTCGCAGTTGAGACAAATATTCAGAAGTGCCTTTTCCTACACTGCAAGATAAGACAACTTGCTTCTGTGAGAGCTAAGCAAATGTCTATTACAGACTATTTCAAGCTTACATAACTCCAGTTTGTAACTAAAACTATACAGCTGTGATTTTGAACCTCATACTGCTCTGCTATACTATGATGCTGTAATTGTGAACCTCATACTGCTTTGCTATAATAAGCTGCTATGCTGTGCTTTTAGCACTGAGAAGCACTTTATTGCACTGTTAACATTTTTGAATACAAAATGAAGATAACTGTATATAATTTATATGCAGAAAATCAAAAAAATGTGTCCATTTTGTCACTGTCACCACCATAACACCCTGCTACCGGATACAGTGTTCTGTATTTAACATCACTACATTTTGATTTTTATTTTCAGGCACCCTTCATTATCCACAACCCTCCCTTATCCACCCAAAAACTGTGGCCCCAAGTTGGGCGGATAATGGAGGATTCACTGCATATATATAAAATTCACAATATAAGTAAATGTTACCCATTTGAAAGTCATATTAAATAGGTTTAAACTTTTAAAATGTGTCTGTTTTTTCTCTCTCTGACTTAATAACTGCACAAAATTTTGTAAGCACTTGCCACGTTACATGTGCATTAAGCCACTCCAAAGGAGGGATCTACTAGACAACCAGAGAATTAAGACCTGGTTGGAGGCACTCGGCAATTAAGGCCTGGTTGGGTGCCCCCCAAACAGGAATTAATTCCCTAGTAGAACCCTCCTTTGTCATGGCTTAATGCTTACTTAACATCCTCCACATAAATTATTAAGAAAAGAAAATCAATAGCTGAATAGGTGTTAATAAAATCGCCTCTGACTACAGAAAAATAAAAAGAGGCTTTTATATACACCACCACCCATGTTTTGCCTGATGTTGACACCGATGTATATTAAAACCATCTAGGCTGACAGCAGAATCTGGTCTACTACACGACAGCCAAGAATCTGAAACAGTTTTTACATCAAACCAACTGCTGCTGACCCAAGACCGAAACTCATCAATCTGAGGTAGAATGCTCCGCATATTAATGTGAACAAAAAGAACAACATGTTTAACATTTTTATGTTATCTTCATTTATTTTGTAGCAGGCCTTACTCTCTCACCAGTCTCACTGTTATAACTGTAGTTCTAGGTGGCCCAAATCTAATGTCAGTTTTACAGATTTTTTCAATACAGTGCCTACAGGGAGGGCTTTGATGCAGCAGGACTGCTTTTCAGTAATGCTCCCTACACTGTACACATTGGTTCAGGCCCACCCAACACAAGGAAATTAGTTTCATTCCCCCAGCACTAAACTCCCTTATAGCTCTTCCCACTATATATCAGCATTTTTTTATTCTCCAATGATCTGGATTGGACACCGGACGCATCAAGTGGTTGGGGAAAAAGGAACAGACATTATTTATTCCATCGTGGGTCAGGCTGGGCATCAGACCCATCAGGTAGTTTGGAGGAGGGAGACAGATTTCCTTTTAACTCCCTGATGGGCCAGGTTGACCTTGGGAATCATCAGGTTGTTGAGGGAAGGGGGACAATTTTTTATTCCCCGACAGTTCTGGTTTGGCCCTGGACTCACTGGGTAGTTGGGTGGAGGAGGAGGAGATACTTTTTACTTTTTTTGTTGTTGTTTTATAGTTTTTTTTTTTATTTCTAACAGATTGTGTCCATCACTGGACCCCACAGGCAGCTGGGTTGGACACTGGACCAATCAGGTAGTTTGCGGGAAGGAAACAGATTCTGTTTTGTTCCACGATAGGTCAGGTTGAGCACCGGACCATTCTGTTGCGCAGCAGGCTGGGTTGGAGCATTCATGGCAGTGTGATCTGTATGTGTGTGTACTGGAAAGATTTAATGGCTGAGACTCCGGGATAAGAAAAGGAAAGGAAAGAGCAAAAAAGAAAGAGTCAGGTGGTACAGCCAGAATCGCAGGCACATAGGGTTGCAGCCCCGGGAATTACACAGCATCGGTCCAGTCTCCCATGCTAGTGTGCTGCGGGCCGAAGGAGGTGGAGATGCCTGAACAAGCTGGTAGTAGCAGTAATGCAGGAAACCCACTCTCTTCAAGCTTTCCCCCACACAAACCTACACCACTTCCTTCCTTTCCAGTCCCCCACCCCTGTCACCCACTGTCTCAGGGACTAACCTCGGGGGGGGGGGGGAAGAGTCCCCCCACAGATATCCCTTCTGGTGGAGTCGCAGGAGGGACGGCCATCTTCCCCACTCCTGAAGAACAATCCAGAAAACCACCCCAGAGCCCCGTAGGTGGAGCAGGGGCTGCAGCGATGGGGCATCATCCTGCAGTCGCAGTCTTTTCAGTTTTCTGATTCCCCCAGGGCCAAGTCGCATGCAATGATGCGCATGCAGTTGCTGATGCAAGCACGTATTACAGGTGTCTGTGTCAGCTCCCCTTCCATGGCATTCGCCTAGTCACACCACCCTGCCTCCGCTGGGTGGTTATGATGCAGTGAGACGCCGAAGCCCCACCCCGAAAGAGGCGAGCGGCCCTCGGGCACTCAATCCTCCTTTCCCCAGCTGGCCACTGAGCAACCGAGTGACCTTTGGTCTATTCCCGAGCCAGGGTCACTGCCAGGCTTCTGCCCATCCTGTTGCCTTTCATCCACCTCAAGAGCTTGTAGCTTCTTGACCAGCTTTCTGTGTGGTACTGAGTCGAAGACTTTGCTAAAATGCAGGCACTGTATGTCAACCCGTGTCCCTTATCAGTCACCCTTGTTAATCAAAAAATGTGATCTGGTTTGTCTGGCATAATGTTCCCTTCGTGAATCAGTGTTGCTCGTTATACTGGGAGATTCTTTGCCTCCAGGAAGTCTATCAAACTTTCCTGTAGGACAGAGTCTAGTAATTGTGCCACTATAAACATCAGGTTGACATGGTCTATAGTTTCCTAGATCATCTCTATGCTGCTTTTGTGCTGTGGAAGGATGAGAGGTCCGAAGCGTCATGGATAGGATACCACTGCCAGTTTGCAGTACCTATGTAACTATTTTGGTAATTTTTGGATATCTTTTGCACTGTTGTTCTGAGGGGCACTTTAGTTAGGGAGCCATTTAAAAGAACTTTTTAGCCAGCGAGCTTCATTGTCAGCTCAGCATCAGCAGAGCATTATAGAGATGTTGTGCACAGTATGTATGGATGGATTTACTCTGCTGAGATACTGAAGAAATTATAAAGCTGTTGCAAGATGTTCCAAGGCATCTCTGTCAATAACGTTCTACTGATAAATTGCTGCCTGATAACATATTTTTATAAAGTGCTAATTTTGTGGCTGCTACATGGATGGTATGCAAGGGTACTACAGCCAAGCTTATGGAGAGGGAGGAATAGTTCATATGGAACTGTTAGGGAGTTTTTTTAGGAAACTATCCAGGCCGTTTCCTCTGCATCGCTCCTTCTTTAAATCTGGGCAGCTTGTAACACTAACTAATCCTCTGAACAAGCTTTGTGCAGGGGCACTGTATCGGCTGACCTCCAGACTCTGGGTACGACCCCAGTGATTACAGAACTGTTGTAGCTATCTGTTAGTGCTGCTGCAATCACCAGCATCATCTTTCTTAGCACTCTTGGGTGCATCCAGTCCAGCGCCATAGATCTGTCCACTTTTAGCACTCTTAGGGCCAGATATTCAAAACTTTGCACTGGGCAAAAACCGTTTGCGCAGGTTTAGCGCGGGATTAGCGCGGGTCTGCTATATTCAAAAGGCCAAATAGTGCGGGCAAACTGCATTAGCGCTGGGCAAAATTATAATGTATGCAAGGGGCAAACTGACATGAATACAGGCGCAATGCTATATTCAGCGACTAGCGCCGCGCTAAGTGGTTTTGCGTGACTTAGCGCGGTGTACATTACCGCCCAGAAAAAGCTTGTCTTAACCCTGGGCAACCAGCTTTGCGCGACACTATGGCTTTGCGCGGTGTTTGCGCGGGTTTAGCGCAACCCTAACAAAGAAATATGACACATAGATAAAGCCAAACATAGAGGAAGCATGCTGTTAACTGATGGCATCACAATGATGCCATCATCTGCCACCAGTCCCAGCCATGCCAGGCAGTAAGTGATGACCCGGCTGCCAATGGACAGCATGGCAGTGTGGCCATACAGCACACATCTGCGGACCACACTTCTGTGGACACCAACAGATGCCAGCACACACATGCAGCACTGTGGGCATGGAGGATGTTGAGGGAGTATGTAGGTGGCGAGGCTGTGCCACAGACCAGATGTGGCCACAAGGCTGGGACACATCATGCAGTGCACATGGGCCAGTATTGGGAATACCCCAACACCAGTGTGCCTTTCGGATAATATATGCCCCCCCGCCACATACCGCACAGCTGTACAACTGCCACAGCACACAAAGCCAGAAATGTACATGTCACTGTGAGCATCCCATGCCACAGGTACAGCATCTGTGGGTCACACAACAGCGTAACAGTAATGTCCACTGTTAGTAAACACCTGCAGGTTGGGCCTCTCACTGTGTATAGTGCAGTCATCATCAGTGCCCTACACACCACAGGCAATGCTGTGTCCACACACTACTGGCCCCCTTGCTACTGTAGTTTCTGCTGTGCGCTGTAGCATGACCTACAATGTGACAGTTGCATGCAGCACCACCACCATCTGTGCCTATGCTGTGTTGTCCCAGTACAGCTGGGGCGCTTAGCGCTTGTGGAAGTAGTGTTCAAAACTGTATAATATTCCCTGACTGTTTCATGGCGCCTAACCGCGTTCTGCGCGGGTTTAGCGCGGGCAAAACAGTGTGAGTGCGACTGGCTGCAAATCAGGTCATAATGAGATGCTAATCTGGATGTTTGCCACAGACTACCTAAGTAGGCTCATTTGCATGTCACTTTTGAATATGGCAAAGTTTAGCTCCGGGCAAACGTGTTTGCTCCGGGCTAACGGTTTAGCCCTGCGCTAAACCCATGCAAACGTGTTAGCGCTGCGCTAACAGTTCGGGGAATATTTTACAGTTTTGCACATACACTGCTGCCTGCAGCTGTACTGGGTCCACGCATTTGCTGGCACACACATTGGCAACATAGTTCATCTCTACCTACCTTCACATCGCTGTGCACTGTGTTGCTGTTGTGGTTTGCACTTCCTGGTTGCCATATTCAGAGCTGTCTTATGCCAGGGCTAAGTTTGCCCTGCACTCCCAGCCCAGTTTGCCCGGCCTCATTCCCATGCTATATTCAGAAGCTGTTTGCCCTGGGCTATTCCATTTGAATATAGCTTGCTCTGTGCTCCGGGCTAAGTTTGCCCACCGGGCAGTGCTAATTTTGCCCCAGGGCAAAGTTTTGAATATCTGGCCCTTAGTCTCTCCAGCAACCTTTGGTGATCTGGGCTCTCTGTTGGACCCCTCATTTTCCTTCGGTCCAATTTCTCAGTCGGGTTATGGACTATCTTTTTTTTTTGTGTACGTGTGAAAACTGAATGAAAACAGTGGCTCAGTAAAATAGTCTTATCCTTGTCCTCTACCTGTCACCCCTCCCAGTCTTTAAACTAACTGTTCCTTTTTTTAATTCTTGCACTCCATTCAAATATACCGGAAGAATGCTTTGCCTTTTTGCCTCTCACCCTCTGCTAATCTCGGCTCTGCCTCAAGCTTTACATTTTTACTGTCCTACTACAGTAGTTTACTTTGTTCTTGTTAGATATGTTCCCAGTCCTCATCTTTTTGGCTTTCTTTGCATCTCTTGAATGCACTCCTTTTCTTTCTCACTCTCACTGCCTTGTCTACCACTTCATGAACTACTGCCCTTTTTTTTGCTTTCCTGCTCCTACGACTCTCTGACATACAGTTTCGTAGATCCGGTAACCCCCTTTTTAAAAGCTTCTCATTTGCTGTCCACACCGTTAACATTTCTACATTTTCTTCAGGCCACTTCAAGCTGCATTACTCCAGAGTCCTCCTTTCTGAAGTCCCAAACGTTTGTCTGCCTAGGTGTCCTGCCATTTCCTAGTGGGCTCTGAATTCACACTGTCTCGTGATTGAAGGGTGCACAGGGAGAGGTATCACCAGCAGAAAAAAGGAGGGGTTATGTCACTGTACAGATCACTAGTGAGACCTCATCTGGAGTACTGTGTCCAGTTCTGGAGGCTGCATCTCTGGAAGGACAGAGACAAAACAGAGGCAGTCCAGAGAAGGGTAACAAAAATGGTACAAGGACTGCACCAAAAGTCACATGAGCAAAGACTAGAGGAACTCAATATGTATTCCCTGGAGGAAAGGGGGGGGGGAGATATGATAGAGACATTCAAGTACATCACGGGGATAAACAAGGTACAGGAGGGAAGCATATTTCAGCAAAAAAGGTGTACAAGAACAAGGGGGCATGACATGAGGCTAGAGGGGGGTAGGCCCAGGGACAACGTGAGGAAGTACTTTTTCACAGAAAGAGTAGTGGATGCTTGGAACAGCCCCCCTGTGGACATGGTGGGGGCACAAACAGTAGGGGAATTCAAGAATACATGGATAGATATGAGTACTCTAGCAATAGAGAAGAGAGGGTAAGCTGCAGATCAACTAGGGTCTGTGGTAGTGCAATAGGTAGGGAAAAAGGGCAAACTACTGTAGGTGGGCCATATGGTCCTCATCTGCCATCACCTTCTGTGTATCTGTGTGACTGATTTAACCACACCAATTATGACTACATTAAAAATTTATTTATGGCATTTTCAAGAACAAAGTGCAACATCTGTAGTGGGGTTTGCAACATTAAATGTTATATATAAATTGTATGATGTAGTAATGCATTATGCAGAAACCTTCACACCACTGAAAAAGAGCTTTGGCTTAATGGCTGCATCATTTTCCTCGCTATAAATAATAAACATAATAAAACAAACACTGATAACACTCTCTTTGTTTAGTTAGCCCTTTCTCAAAGTGCCATGCAGAGTTTTAGGAGAAGGTAGCAAACTTGTACATGGTCTCCAAAGCATAGGCAAACAGTTCCAACAACTGAGTCAGCTACATACAAGACTCCTACATACACACACATAAACACAAACTTTGACGACAGATAAGGAAGGACCTCTTGGCCCACCCATTTCCTTACCTACTGTAACACTGCAGACCCTACTTGATCTCCGGCATTAGCCCCCCCCCTTCCCCTGCCACAAGGTTCCCTTATGCCTATCCCATGCCTTCTTGAATTCCATTACAGTTTTTGCCCCACCGCGTCCTCTGGGAGGCTGTACTACACATCCACCACACTTTCTGTGAAGAAGTGCTTTCCTACATCTCCATTGAGCCTACCCCCCTCCAGCTTCATAGCTTGGCCTGTAGTTCTTGAACATATTTGGCTCTTAAAAAAGGCTTTCTTCTTGAACCTTATTTGTGCCCACGAGGTATTTGAAAGTCTCTATCATATCCCCTCTCTCTCTCTCCTTTACTCTAAGGTGTACATACTGAGATCCTTCAGTCTCTCCTTATAGGGCTTTTGATGCAGACCCTCCACCATTTTAGTTGCTCTCCTCTGGACTGCCTCTGCTCAAAGTCCTTCTTAAGATGTGGTCTCTGGAACTGGACATAGTACTCTAAGTGAGGTCTCACCAGTGATTTATACAGCGGTATCACCACTTCCCTCTTTCTGCTGGTGATACCCCTCCCTATCCACCCCAGCATCCCACTGGCTCTCCCCACTGCCTTGTTACACTGTTTGGCCACCTTTAGGTCACCAGATATGGGTACCCCTAGGTATCTTTCCTGTTTGGGGGTCACCAGTACCATTCCTCCCCATTTTATACTCTGCCCCTTTGTTTCTGCACCCCCTAGTGCAGGATTTTGCACTTTTTCGCATTGAAATTCAGTTGCCACACTCTTGACCATTCCTCAAGTTTCCCTAGATCTCTACTCTATTACAGTGTCGTCTGCAAAACAACATACTTTCCCTTCTACTCCGCCTGCAATGTCGCTAATAAAGACATTAAAGAGGACTAGTTTCAGTACATCAGTGTGTATGCCTTGTGGCACCCTGCTGGTCACCCTCCCTTCCTTGGAATGAACTCTGTTTACCACTACCCTCTGTCTCCTATTTCCCCAACCAGTTGTTTTTACTCAGTTTACCACCTTTGGACTCACACCTAGGCTGCTCAGTTGATTTACAAGTCTCCTACAAGGAATGGTGTTAAAGGCCTTACTGAAATCTAGGCAGGTAACATCACTGCTCCACCTTGATCACATTCCCTGGTCCCCCAGTCAAATAAATCTTTCACATTTGTTTGGCACGACATCTCCCTTGTGATTCCATGTCGCATATTTGAAAAATTTCTTGTCTCCATTCTTTACTGCTTGGGCTGTTTTCTCATCCACTTGCACCTTTGCACTTCTGACTGCTTTCCTTGCCTCCCTCTGCTTCTCTTGATACTCCTCCCTATACTCCTGTATCTGTCTCCCCTTATACCTCCTAAATGATAACTTTTTTGCCTTTACCTTCATAGACACCTCCTTTGAGAACCATAGTGGCCTCTTTCTTCTTGCTTTTGCTTACCTGCCTGACGCAGAGGTTTGTTGCCTTCACTATCTCAGCTTTCAGTTTCAACCCACTGTTCCTCTACTCCACGCAAGTCCCCCCTCTCCCCCTCCGCTAGGACATCCCTGAGGCATTCCCTCATCTTTCTAAAAATCGGCCCTTCTGAAGTTCAGGACCTTTGCTTCTGTGCGATTTGCTTCTGTCACAGATCTTATATCAAACCACATCAAGCGGTGATCACTGGTCCCCAGGTGGCCACACACCGTGACTTCTGCAGCACCGTCCCCATTAGTGAGAACAAGATCCAGAATTGCTCCCTCAGGAGTGAGCTCCCCCACAAGTTGCCTGAGGAACGCCCCCTGCAGGGAGTCTAGGATGCCCCTGCTCCTGGCTGATGCTACAGCTGGGACGCTCTACTCTACATCCAGCAGGCTGAAGTCCCCCACCAGCACCTCACCCTTACCTGCAATCTTTTGCATGTCTTCTATCAGGATCTTATCCATCTCGTCCACAGTGCTGGAGGTTTGTAGATCACACCTATTTAAACAGCAGCTCCCTTCCCTGTCTCTAGTGTGACCCACAGTACCACCGCCCCTCCCTGTGTTCCCTGAATCTGTTGCTTTTATGCTGTTCCTCACATAAAGAACAACTCCTCCTCCTTCCTTAACAGTATATAGCCTGGTATGGCTATGTCCCATTTACTGAATTCATTGCACCATGACTCGGTAATGGCAACAATGTTCAGGTCAGCTTTTGCCATAATGGCCACTAGGTCTGGGATTTTATTTCCCTGACTTCAAGCATTTGCACACATGGCCTTCCAAATTCTGCTGCCACCCTGCTTGTCAACCCCCATTCCCTTTAGCCTTCTCTCCTTACCCCCTCTGACCTCATTCCAATCTCTCTTTATTTCTACCATTTTGTATTTCTTGTTATTAGGTACCCTATGGGATTTCCTCCTTAGGGTATTCCCAACTGACTACTTCAGCTTGCGGGGGGCAGTTGTCTCCCCTGCTTCCTTCTGCCACCCTTTGCAAGTTTAAATGCTCGCTGATGTAACATTTAAACCGCTCACTGAGGACTGTGGTTCCCCTCCTGGGTGGATGCAGACCATCTTCCCTGTATAGGCCTTTATCCCTCCAGGTGAGACTCCAGTCCCCAATGAAGCCAAATCCCTCCTCTCTGCACCACTCCTTCAACCACTGGCTGAAGCTCTTGGTGCAGATTACCCTAACCTCCTCACTGTCATAGACAGGCAACACCTCAGAAAAGGCCACTGAGTCCAAGACTCCCACCTAACTCCCTGAACTCCTCCTGCACCATCTTAACCTCATCCCTAGCCAAGTCATTAGTCTCTAGATGGACAATGACAGCCAGCGCTCCCTCCCATCCTACTGCACTAGCGAGCCTCATGACCTGCTTCCCATCTCTCTGAGCCATGGCGCCGGGAAGGCAAGTTACCTCCTTCCCTCCTTGCCCCCAATTCTATACCCCTCACAATAGAGTCCCCCACCAGGAGTTGCTTCCTCCTCCTCTTGATTTCTCTGCCACCCTCCCTGGGGACTCCACTAGGGAGGACCCCTACATCCTCACTGGTCACTACTACGAATACCTCCATGGGACAGCCCACTCTGCCACAGCAGTGTAAAAATTAGATAATGGTATAATTTGGGGGATGTGCCCCTGACCCACCACCCTCACCTTCCCCAAGGCCACCATATTCCAGCCACTCCTCCTCCTCCTTGGCACCCTTTGAGGCAGCGATGGTGAACCTGGTGGTCCCTAGGTGAGAGAGAAAGCCTCAAATCCCGACCAGCTTGGCCTGGAGTCTAGCAACCTCTTTCCTCAGCCCAAAGAGGTGCAGTCGGTACATACAATATCTAACAGCAGGAATTTCAAAGGAACATCTGGGGAAGATCTTGGACAAGGCAGGCTGAATCTGGGTGTCAGTGGGGGCTTCTCTGGTGTTTTTAAATTCAAACCTTGCTCTGCTGCATGCACTCCATCCAATAAAGGAGTTTTTTATGTTTGCTTGCACGCATACGCAAAGAGAATATATTAGTACTGTAGTATAATAACTAGCAAGCATTTTTTTCTATGTGCTCAGCCAGTTGATATTTGCCGTACTCTCTGCCTATCAAAACTGAGAGCACAACCTAATTGGCTCTCGTTTCCTGTGTGGGCGGGCTAAATACGTCCTATAACATGGAGGTTTCATCAGTCTGTTACGGAGGAGCCGCCGCAACACTCGTGTCACCAAGCGTTACATTTATTTCTAAGTATCTGATGAGTCCTACTTTCAAACTTAAAAAAAAAATCTCTATCTTGTTGATACTGCTGTTCGTCGTCAGCGGGTGATACCTTGGTGCGATGGTGATCGTGTGAGGAATGGGACCGTGGCTGACTGCATGCAGCGCTACCCAACCACGATTGTGATTTGAAAAAAATGAAAGTGAAAATGCTATTCCCGAAGGACAGAAAGGGATAAGAGAGAGAGTGTGTGTATATATATGTGTGTGTGTGTGTGTGTCTGTGTGTGTGTGTGGAGCACACGTGCCACGAACAGACAGAATTTGAAAACTCTCACAAAAGTCAAGCTGGGAAAAATGCTCACCAGTTATTATAAAATAAATGGGAAGTAAGTGAAACTCGAATTTAATATACATCCTCGGTGTGTGATACATTTCCTCGGGCTTCGTCCTCGGGGCTTATGTAGCATCACACACCTCGGGTGTACATTAAATTCTTGTATCACACACTTCCCCATACTTTATTCTCTATATAGTGGGCTGTGTAGGTGTGTACTGTATAAGCCAATGAATGTAGAAATGCAGGAAGCTTGCCTCTCAAAAGCCAATGCTGAGAAGGCTGACGATGACAGCGTTCTACTGGTTGATGGGTGTAAACTTCTTGTAGTTCAAAGGAGAAAGTCCAACCAATCTCACTGGTTTTCTGCCCATTAGCCAGCTGGCAGATATCATCAGGCTTTAAAGATAAACATCAAGCCTCAAAGTGAGTGTGTGTGTCTAGTTGCAGACAGGAAGCGCCTATTATAAAGCACTGGAGTTGGGGGGGAAAAGCAGCATGCAGAAAGCAAATGTAATAACTTTAAATATGTTAACAGCATGTCAGCAATGAATAGAAAACACCAACAATAGTTGATTTAAATTATGTATTGTTCATGTTTCTTTTAAAAAGCCCCTGATACCAGTTGGATAATTTTGAGTTAAGACAAAATTCAGTTTATCATTAAAATATTCTGGCAACTTTTTATATTATAATTTAATATAGACTTTATCCTCCTGCCCCTCCCCATTGACCACCTTCTGCTGTTGAACCCTAGCCCCTTCACCCCACCTCCAGGATTTAATCCATCTACCTCTTACCTCGCTGTGTGAGTGGCTGCCATGGATGGGGTGGTGTGGTGCCTTTAGGGTCACAGCATCATCCTGCAGATGGGTTCTTTTCCACCCATTACACCCCTTGAGTCAGAGCCAGTGGCGTGCAATGATGCCCATGCAGGCCATGAAGATGGTGCACGCTTCCAATGCCTGCTTCTGACTTTCAATTCTGGTGACTGCTGCTCTGCCATCTATCCTCCACTAGATGGCAACCAAGCAGCAGTACATAGTGTCTGCCAAACAAAGGAAGAGATACGTTGATGGACGCTAAGTCCTCTTTCCCCCACCAGCCCCCAAGCAACCTTGGTCCAATCCCAAACCCAGGTCAACAGTGTAACGGGAGGTGAGGCATCCAGCACCTCAACCCTCCATGCCGCTGGCCCAGCTACGAGTTCACTGAAGCTTAGATTTCCTTCAGCAATATTGTTTGTTACCCTAAAGGGGGTGCTGAAACTGCAACTCACTGTTTAATCAGTTCTGGGTTTATACCCTCTCTACTATTCAGCCAGAATTACATTTTTGCAGTTATTTCCCCATTTTCCAACTAGGGTCAGTGATGATGGAACAGGGAGCAGGGACAAGAGGCAGACTGGATGGGCCTAAAGATCCTTTTCTACTGACAAAATTTATGTTCCTGTATTTCTATGTTTTCTTTATTACTGAGGGAAGTGACATAAAAACAAGACTACTGTTCCTTGGACGTTATTACCTTTGGCTGCTTGTCTACACATGGCATCATAGCAGGGGTGTCGGTAGGCATACGCACTGTACTCAGCAGGGTACAGTAAAAAAAATACGTCAGGGGCAATAAATCAGGCAGGGGCAAAAAAAAGAGGAAAGCAAGACACAGAGAGTCACATTGTGTGTCTGTCACACTGAGCCCTTTTGCCTTTGTTCACTATGGGGCACTAATGCCACCAGTCAAATACACAAACGAGAACAACTTACCAGGCAGGCAGAGAAACAAAGGAAGGAGGATTACAGAAAGAAACTGATTACTTGAACTCAGACATGGCAAATAGGGGGCCTGTTGTTGGTGTGGTGTGGCAGTGCATATTTTGGTTTATGTTTACATAACAGGGGGGGGGGCAACAGTGCATCAGTTTTGAGTACAAGTTTAAAATTCCTGGCTACACCCCTGCATCATAATGCCCCGTTTTTTTTTTTTTTTAACCAATTATTTTACCAGGTGAGACACACTAAGCTGAAAGCTTGTTTGCAGGTGCAACCTGGGAGCACAAGGAAGTTAAGTGACTTGCTCAGGGTCACACAGTATGCACCTAGGGGGCTGTGGGATTCAAACCCAGGTCTCCAGATTTGCAGCTCAGAGCCTTAACCCACTGCGCCATACTTGACACCATAATTACCTCCATAGCAACAGACTGGGATGTCATAAACAAAACTGTGACTGCAGAAGTAGACAAGCAGACAAATAGGGCGGAGAGCCTTATTCCATGCAAATATCCTTAGTAATAAACAACTAAGTACGATAACTACAAAAAACAGTGAAATATGAAACTGTGTCCACGTATTATGTTGTTCAGATTCATCCCAACAATATCAGGGGCTCTTTAAAGGGAACTGTCCATGCAACATAGACTTTGACGGCAGATAAGGACCGCTTGGTCCACCTGGTCTGCCCATTTCCCTACCTATTGGATAAGCTGCAGATCCTAGTTAACCAACAGCCTACTTCTTCCTACACCCCACCAGACTTGCCTTATGTCTGTCCCATGCATTCTTGAATTCCCCCACTGTTTTTGACTCTACAACCTCCTCAGGAAGGCCGTTCCATGCGTTCACCACCCTCTCTGTGAAAAAATACTTCCTCACATTGCTCCTGAGCCATCTCCCTCTCTGTCTTCAAACTGTAACCCTTGTTCTTGCATGTCTCTTTTTCTGAAAGATGCTACCCTCTTGGACTTTGTTGAGTCCCTTGAGGTACTTGAAGGGTTACATTTATCAATATTGTTACCAACAGAAATCTGCTTTACATAAGCTATCGACCGAACCTGTAACACTGTTAGGGCCAGAATTATAACCCATTTAGTTGCCCCTCCCTTTATATCTGCAGACATCCATTTTCTAAATCACAGGCACAGGAAATGACATCACATCAGGGGAAAACACATTTAGCTGATAAACTGTGTAACCAGGAAAGGCACAATAAGCTGAAGCGCGATTCCAGGCGCGACCTAAGAACACAAGAAAGTTAAATGACATGCTCAGGGTCACACATTAATGCAAGTGGGGACTGGCATTCAAACCCAGATATCCTGGTTTGCAGCTCAGAGCCTTTAACCACTGTGCTATACTGTCACCTTGAAGGTATTAGGAAAAAAAAAAAAAACAGACCCTGGGGATGTGAACTTGTCTCTAATCCTGAAGGGGTTTGGCCTCTTGATGAGCTATCACAATCAGCCACCTAATAATTTAGTGATTGCACCTACGAGCATCAGAGAAGTGAAGAGATTTTATCTCAAAAAGAAGGGGGCTACTGGAGATTTCCTGCTGGAAAGACAAGAGTGAAACAGTTGGAATCATGAAATTAAAAAAAAAAAAAATCAAATCTGTGTTTTTTTTCTATTACTTTGGTGAAAGAAAACCTATTTCTGGGTGGTATTCAAATAAAGATTTTTTTTTATTTTGCAACCTTCAAAAAGAGTAGTGTCAGAACATGGGGAAAAGTGAGTGTGTATGTGTGTGGAGGGGGGGCACTGTAGTAATACGAGACTGTGACTGCTTCCTTTCTGACACTGCTGCATTAAAGGGGCACTTTGAATGCTCATGGGCAAAAGTACACACCTATAGGTTCTGGTACCTATGTTTAGAAGGGTCCTCTACTGACAGCCATCTATCCCATCATACACCAACACAAAACAAATTATTGTTTTACAACTTATTTACCCTGGATAGTCCAGCTGATATGTGCCACCTCATTTCCAATGGGGTCCCGCTGCTATTCATTTCTACTGCTAGGTGGAGTGGTGGACAGAAGCACTGGGAGGTTATGTGACTTACTCAAGGTCACACAGGTAGTATTTGACTTTACTGAGGTTTGAACCTCTCATCTCCTGGGCTCCAAGCTTGTGCTCTAGCCACTGGATCACACTCCAACAAATGACAGAACATGATGTCAACAAAAAAAGCAAAACACAGCGTCTTCAGTGCTAACAAATACTGGAACTAAATCAGTAAAGGTATAACAATGATTTACAATATTACCGCAGTAGCAGAATATTCTGCAAATCACACAGGCACAAAACATTCCATTAAGCTTCAAGGAGGCAGTATAACGCAGTGGTTTAAGGCTCTGCATTGCAAACCTGTAGACCTGGGTTTGAATCCCACAGTCCCTACTTGCATTACTCTGTGACCCTGCACAAGTCACTTAACTTTCTTGTGGTCTCAGGTTGCATTTGGATCAAGCTTCAGCTTAGTGTGCCTTTCCTGGTTAAACAATTTATCACCTAAAAGAGTTTTCCCCTGAGGTGATGTAATTTTCTGTGCTTGAGATTTAGAAAATGGATGACTGCAGCTATAGAGGGGTTGGGGGTGGGGTAACTAAATGGGTTATAATTCTGGCCCTAAAAGTGTTACAGGTTCGGTCAATAGCTTACGTAAAGCAGATTTCCACTGGTAAAAGTACTGATACATTTAATCCTACATGGACATTTCCCTTTAAAGCCCTGTTATACTGCAAGCAAACATTCAGCATTGGCAAATGCTGTACTATAGCCTATACCTAGGTGTAGTTTGTTGTTGTTGTTGTTATGTATGGCAGGCGCCCAGTTTCATTTGTTGTGCTCCTCCATTTGTTTTGACCGGCGGCACCACATGTCTGGTACAGTTTTTGTGTGTTGTTGTGGCAGGCTGAATTTAATTTGGAAAAGGTCAAGTATATAATTAAGGACTTCTTGCCCGATTCATTTGTGCATGAACAGAATAAGGTGGAGCTCCCTATGCACAGCAAAGGGTAGGGGTGGCAGACATCGGTAAGGTTCTGACCTGTATTAATATAGAACATGAACACAGAAGGGCTCTGATAAGTTCTGATTAAGTATAAAGAGATGAACTAAACACCACAAATGTAAAATAAGTAGCCAGATCTGTAGTCTTTATATACACACACACACACATATATATGTGTATATATATATATATATATATATATATACACACACACACACATATACACACACACACACACACACACACAGAGAGAGGAGCATAGGACGTGTTTTAAATTATGATTTGCATTAGAAGTGAGATGCTCAGCTGTTTCTCCTATAGGCTGCAAAACTGCAGCACTACTACACGTGACCAGGCTACAGCAGTAGCAGCAACCCTTACTGAGTTGCTCACTAGGAGCCCTTGCCTCAGTCACAGGTTCAACCAGTACATCTTAGCTAGTAGAGACTACAAGACCATACCTCATCCCCTCCCCCACAACTGCTATGTCCAACCAGTCGAGTGGCATAGCGAACTGGCGCAGGAGGCCGCGCCGGCGACCTGGGTTTGGGAATACACTGGGGACACCGGACACCAGCCAGGGAAGGAAGATCAAGCATCCCACTACTGCTGTCCTCCTTTGGAGTCGGAACGGTCACCCTTCTGGTTGGCCAGGTGCAAATTGCTGAGGTGTACCGACCCACACATGCCACAGCATTCATGCCATCCCAGGGAGGAAACATTCTCAGGGGTGCAACAACCTGAGTGGGCAGGATGAGAGTGTCTGCTCCGCACCATCCACCTAGATATCCAACCATCCCTGGAGTTACAAAAGGTGGAAGGCACGTCTTGGGGTACGTGGGTGACAGGGCTGGGGACAAAACAGGGCTGTCCAGGTGTAGGTGGATAAATAAATAACAGAGGGGGGAAAAAATGCTACTTCCCACATGGTCTAAATGCTGTCCCACACAGAGATGTGCTCTCACATTGCAAACTCTTACTTTAAATGCATAAATCCATAATTATTACTGCAAGTTATTTCAAAACTAAACTTTGCACAGATAGCATTAGTTTCTCCAACTCCCACATTGTCAGAGTCAATGTCTCACATTTCAGAGGTGAGACTGAAAGGTATTCCCAGGCTATACTAATGGTGACAGTGACAGTAGGGTAAAAATGCTGCTGCAGCTCTTTATAAAACTCAGCTGGACATCTGTCCATCCCCTTTCCTCCCGCTCTCTCTCTACATCCAACCTACTATCCCCTCCTGCTTGCTTTGTACCTCCCCCTCTGCCTCACACCCCCTCTCTCTGTGCTGTCTCTGGAACTACTGTAGATCAGCAGGGATACTTGTACCCACCCACCCCCAGTCACATGGCAATCAAAGTTGAAGCACAACTGGATTGGCTGTTGAAGTCTCACACACTTCATCACTTCTCCAGTCCTGTTGTCAGATCAGCCAGCAGCAGTCATGTGACCACCAGTGCCACCAGAGCTGAGAGACAGCAGGAGCTGCAATACTAAGGAGAGTAATAACTTGGCTGCGCATGCAGGAGTCAGGAAAGGTGGATGGCAACTGAGCAAGTCCAGCACTTAAGTCTGCATGCTCTTGTACTTGCAAGCAGACTTCTTTGACAGAACCCTTACTGACCAGAGTCCATGGCTGAATGCTGGGCACAGTGGGGTTCTGATTAGGGATGGAAGAGTCCATCCAGCCCTAGTAAGAGGGAGCCAACCTAGTCTTTCATTCAGTTCACAATGAGTAGTGTCCATTTGAGATGAAATGGGCAAAACAATTAGAGACAACATTCATTTTGGCTAGGTGTATGCTTCCCGCATTTCTGTATAGAATTTTTCTGTATTCCAATATTTGCAATATGGTAGAATTTGCAATTTGTAGGCACACAGGCACAGGAGAAAGCCACCATTTGGAAACAACTACATTATCCAGTTTGGAGCTTTAGCTTATCATCAAGGTGTTGGATAGTTTTTTTTTTTTTTTTTAACTGGAGCCTAACCAAATGCCCACATACTTATGATTTGACCAGTGTCAAAGTTTTCCCTTCCGATGTCACTATTTCTAAAACATGTGCAGTTTGAGTTTGGGCTTGGTACCAAAGAATACAGTTTCTTAGTTTTCCAACTTATATTTTTTAGCAGGTATTATTGAATTATATTAAAACCAGGTTGTGCAAATGACTGACCCGAGCCCAGGTCAGCACGGCTACAGTAAAGAAGTCTGTTGTTAGCAAAGTTATGGATATTGACTTGATTCAAAGGTGTTTTTATCGTTTATGTAGACCAAGAAGAGGAATGAGCCAAAGACAGATCCCATGGAACCCCTTTTTGTCACTGGTAGTGAGTTGGAGATATCTTAGAAGGGACACATTCATGCACAGTGGCATCACAGCTTGAAAGCCCGTGAAAAGTTATGTTAAACAAGGCACTGGACTCATCTGTAGCTTGAAGCATGACACAGATATAAATGCCAACTGTACCCAACTACGTTAGTCAAGCACAGCTTCTTCCTCCATGACATCACCGTGTTCTACAAAAGGCTGTGAATTGCAATGTGGTATTAAGACAGGACAGCCTCATGTATCTCTCGAGTACTTGGAAGTACTCATGTATCTCTCGAGTACTTCCAAGTACAAATGTGCCTCACATCTCATTTGAAAGAGCTTTACGCGATCTAACTAAGGCAGCCATTGCACAGTTTCTCTTTGAGAAACACTGAATGGTAATCCCCACTGACAACCTGCAGTGACACAGAAACACCGACAAATACCTAGCCATGGGACAGGTACTGAACGTTTTGCTGTCCGGGCCAAGACTGAACTTGTATGATCCCTGCACCACTGGTATATAAATCCGTTCTCTGTAAATTTCGTTGAATGCAATGCTCGTCTGGTGAATGAAGGTCGCTACGTTAACAAAAAAAAAAATATCTGTGCGCCCCACCTACAGAACTGCAATTCCCTTCCCAGACTGGCCACAGAGTGCGCCTCAGGCTGCAGCCTTAGAACTACATTTCCCAGCATGCCAGGAGAGCTCAGTCCCCGGTTGTTTTGATTCCAGGCCGTGGTGCAGCTACTGCTGCCACGTCTTCCTTCGTGAAATAGCAGGACACACCAGCTCGGTCTGAACAAATAATGCCGAAGGGAAACTCAGTGGCAAGTACAAGTTCTTGAGAATATTGCCGCCCTACACAAAGCGTTAATGCCAGCCGAAATTCACTGCTTCAACAGTATACCTACACCTAGTCCACACCCAGACTATGCATGCCAGTCACTTCGCAGGGCTTCGTGCAGGCTGCTGCTACTGAAGAGTAATGACAATGACAGCTGCATATTTACATACTTGCATTTTTGGAGCTTCGCACACAATTACGATAACAGGCTCTTTCAACTGATAGAATACATGCATTGCATCTCAGTTAAATAAACCGGAGAAAAGCCTAAAACCCAGGCGAGCAGACAGAGTAGTTGAACTGCAAGTCTGCAGTACAAACAAGAGTACACCTTTAAACATGTGTAGCTGTAAAGGTAAGTGCAAACGCTACTGTCTCCTCCAAGCCCGTTTTTTAAAATATGGCCTGGTCCTCCTCCTTCAGTCATTGAAAACTGTGCTTCACAAGTGAACTTTAAAAGTAAGCCGCATCCTTGCTTCGTGCTGTATTGTACTAGATGGATTCGTTAAAGGAGAACTCACCCCGATTCCTGACGGGAACGTAAGTGATATTCCTGGCCCTTGCGGGTACCTTGATTTGCTTTTAAACGTCTTATTATCCCCCAAAATCATACAAATTTTAAAAATAGTAAGAAGAATATAGCTGGCTTCCTCTCGCCACTGAACCTAATCCTGGAATTTGATTTAGTCCAAAATGGCCACGGCAGCATGACGTCGGCAGCTGCCACGTAGCTAGAGAGCGGGTGGAGCCTTACGTCAGTGGTAACAGGTAAGGAAGGAATTGGGAGGATATGTGTGGTGAAAGTGTTGATGATGCAGACTAAAGAAGCTGCGGCCTATTATAATAACATTTCTTATATGTCAGTAAGGGAATTGTGATGCTTTGGCATATTAAAATCCGCCCAAGCTAGCTGTGGGACAAAGATAGTTCGAGATCAGTTTAATTTCTTTCTTGTTACTGGAGCACCCCCTGCGTTCCTGTAAACTATAAAATTTCTTGAGGAACTTAGACTAATAAGATACTAGTGTCAATCAATGAGCACGTAAAAAAGGTATTGGCTAATTGTGCTGAGACATTAACTTGCTCGCTTTCCTGCAGAACCTGGAATAATTCCAAGCCGTTTCCTATCCCTTCCCCCGCCCCAGCCTTAACACAAATATGTAAGCATTAATCACCGACAGAGGAGGGCTCTACTGTTGATTAATGCCCGTTGGGGGGGCGTTGTTGCACGAGGGCGAAGCCCGAGGGTTCAACCCCCCAGCGGGCATTAATCACCGGTAGAGACCAAAACTGGAGGTGATTAATGCCCTTGTAACAGGGACAAGATCTAGGGCTCCCTACCTCTCTCTCCCTATGTGTGTCCTGCATTCCTGCGGCACAGTCTCGCTGCTCGCTGGCTCCATCCCACGTTTCTCTCGCTAACCCCCGGCCAGCACAGCGCCACTTGCGACCCAGTGGCTGTCGTGGCCACTGCAGGAGCAACACGGCATTATGAGACGATAATGCCGTGTTGGGCTCGGGAACGCGCAAGAGCAACACGGCATTATGAGAAATAATGCCGTGTTGGGCTCGTGAACGCGCTTCCTATAACAGCAACACGGCATTATCGCTTCACAATGCCGTGGTTGCTCCTGCACCACGGACGCCGCGCTCTATCGCAGGAGCTTCTCAGACGGCTCTCCATAAATGCCGTTACAATAAGCAACATCAGCCCAACAGGGTGTGTGTCGTGTGGGGATAACGTCACGTCTCAGGTAGTGCATCTAACAACTGAGGCATGACATCCCAAAGGACACACACCCTGGAGGGCATTACTGCTATTATACAATGGCTCGCTGTTATATATAAAATAAAAAAAATAATTTTAAAGAATGTTTTTATTAGAGTGGAAAAATATTTTTGTTTGGCAAGAGGAGATGCAAAAAAAGGGGATCAGCAATAATGATGAGAGCAGCCATAATGATGAGAGTAGACCCGTGATGTTGTGCTGGGATAACATCATGGGTCCAGCCCAAGACTGACCAATCAGAGTCCAGGATTTTTTCTTGCCATTATATAATGATGCTTCCTGAAGATTCTAACTAGAGCTTAATAATTTTAAGACCAGTAGTATAGGCTCTATAACCAAATATATGTCTATCTGCATTTAATGTACATAGTTAATTAGTTTAGATTTGAGACTTACGAGAAAGTGTTACTTGTAACAGACATCTATGATTCGCCTACCATGTCACAAAGTACCTGACTGCATAATTCACTGAAGATCTATATTGAACAGTTGTCTGATTAATCACTATAAACATAGGTAGGTTTTATGTTAATTAACTGTAAAGAATAACAATGCAAAACAATAAACAGACCTTCAGATTCTGAGGTCTGATACCGATACTTTACTGGTTAACGCAACTTCAATCAATCAATCAATCAAAATCTTTATTTATTCAGGCGAACATCATTGAGCATAGCTCATTTACAAGATGGACCTGAGTGGTCATAACAAGAAAAGGTTACAGAGTGTATACAAAAACATGATATTGAATAAGCACAAATACAATCATTTATGAGTGAGATAGATGTACAAATATTTACATACATACAAGGCAAAGGACAGTAAACCAAAACCTAATAAAGGAGAGAAACAAACAGTCTAGTAGGGATAAGGCTTGGATAATGGTACATGGGTAGGCATATATGTTTGAGGTTTGATGTGGAAAGGACCAGAGGAATAATAGAAGAATAGGGAGGAGCTTTAAAAGGGGAGAGAGGGGGTGTGGGAGGGTTGGGGGTGTGGGAGGACTAGGCCTTGTGGAAGCAATTGCATGAATCTGGGATTAGGCTGGTGTACAGCTTTTTGAAGGATGTAAGGGAATCAGTGTTTCCATTTTCAATGTCTTTTGGATAGAATTCCAGATAAGTGCCAGGGAATAACTGATTGCAGCTCTTCCATACCGGGTGCAGGTGATAGGAATCTTCAGCAGGATCAGTTTGTTGATCCTCAAGGTGTAGGGCCTGGATGTGATCTGGTTGAAGCAGTCTGAGATGTAGGAAGGGAGTTTGTTTGTCAGAGCTTTGTAGATCCAGGTAGCAGCATTTTTCTTCTTCTATGTTGCAGGGATGTCCAGCTGACTGCATTGTAGAGAGAGCAATGATGGGTGCTAGAGGGAAGGTCAGTAATGAATCTAATAGCTCTATGATACAGGGTGTCTAGTTTGTTTAGATGGGAGAGGAGCAATGACCATAGAGGAAGTCAGCATAATCAATGAGGGACATGAATGATGCAAGGATTAATCTTTGTTTGGAATCTTTGGTCAGGTAGTGTTTGATCCTATAGAATAGACCAAGTCTTTGTCTTAGCTTTTTCAGGAGCTCTTCAACGTGGGTAGTATAGTCTAGTTTATTGTCTATCCATACTCCTAGGTATTTGAATTTGTCAACATATTCCAGATTTTCACCAAGGATGGTAGAGAGTTGTGGGAGGGTGAATGATGGGATAGTGGAAGAACAGTTCTTGTGGCAAAGAACATAGCTTTGGTTTTCTTGGCATTTAGTAATAATTTCTTTTCTAATAGGTTGTGCTGAAGGAGGAGAATTCAGACTGTAGGAGCTCACAGGCTTTTGATGGTGAGGGATTGCTCACATATAGTACAGTGTCATCTGCAAAGAGGTGGATATTAGAAAGTGAGAGATTGGAATCAATATTGTTGATATAGATGGCAAAAAGGATGGGACCCAGGATGGAGCCTTGCGGTACACCTCTTAGGAGAGGTTTAGAAGTAGATAGATCACATTCATTTTTTACCAGTTGTAATCTTCCGGAGAGATAGCATCTGAACCATTTAAGAGAGAGTGAGTCAAGGCCTATGGAGTTCAGAGAGGAGAATAGAAGATCATGATCCACAGTGTCAAAGGCTTTGCTTAGATCCAGAAACACAGCACAGGTGTTATTCTTTTTGTCTAGGGCAGTCTGCCAGTCATTTGTGACTTTTGCTAGTGCAGAGATGGTGCTATGCATAGATCTGAACCCAGATTGAGCTGGATTTAGGAGATTGTTGGTATCAAGGTAGGCAGTTAACTGAGAGTTTACCAGCTTCTCAAGCATCTTGGATAGTACTGGTAAGATAGAGATGGGCCTATAATTATTGAGGTCCATGGGATCACCTGCCTTAAGTAATGGAAACACTTGAGCTGTTTTCCATATTGAGGGGATAGAACCAGTGGCAAGTGATAGATTGAAGAGGTGGGTGAGGGGGGCGGTTAAGGCATGCAGAGCTACTTTTAGAAAGTAGGGGTCCAGGGAGTCTGCACCTGCACTTTTGGTGGTATCTAGCTGGAGTAGAAGGTCTTCTACTTCTTTGAAGAATATTGGCTTGAATGAGAATGTGGAAGCAACCTTTTGACCCTCAGTAGATTGTAGGTTTAGAGATGATCTTAATAGGTTTGCAGGAGAGGAGTCGAAAGCCAGGCCAGCTGTAGTGAAATGGTCATTAAAGGCATTCAAGATATTTTGCTTATCGGTGATTTCAATACCATTTAATTGAATTTTGGGTGGTAAGACAGGGGTAGAAGTTTGACCTAGGATGCCCTTTATGGTACCCCAGAACCTGGAAGGGTTGTTATAGGAGGCATCTAGTTCAGCTGTGTAGAAGGCTGCCTTGGCTTTTCTTACTTGTTTTGTGCAGGAGTTTCTAGCTTTTCTGAATTGAAGCCAGTCATTTGGGTCCTTTGTCTTTCTTGCCCTTTTCCAGAGTTTATCTCTGGCAAGCAGTGCGGATTTAAGGTCGGCAGAGAACCAGCGACAGGATTTGAGTTTGGTTCTGACACTGGTGAGGGGTGCATGTGAATTGAGGGCACTTGTGATTATATCATTTAAGATTTGAAGAGCTGTCTCTATTGAGGCTGTGAGATAGAATTCTTGCCAACGTGTGGTGTGGCACAGATCATGGAGATATCCTGAAATATTAAAGTTCTTTTTTGACCTTCGTGGGAGGAATTTTGCAGGATTGGATGGCTTGATTGTTGATCTAATGGCAGCTATGGGACAGTGATCACTTATGTCACTGAATAGTACTCCTGCACAGGGATAGTGATGAGGTTTATTTACCAATATAATATCCAGGAGTGTGCTGTTGAGAATATTCTTTGGGTTGATCCTTGTTGGTTCTTTGATTAATTGAGAGAATCCATAGGTGTCACAGAAGGTTACCAGGGTGCAGATGCATTAGTCGGCCAATTCAAGTTCATGTCTCCTAAGATGATGGTGTCTTCAGGGCCCAGATTAAGTATAGAGCCTAGGTGGGATAGGAGTTTGAGGCCTGCAGAGGGGGGCCTATAGCAACCAATCAGTTGAAAGGATGATGTGTTGGGAAGGGTTATTTTAATTGACAAGCATTCGAATTCCTTTGGTTGTGATGTAGAATTGAGGCAGGATGCAGAGATGTTTGCTTTGACATAGATGGCTACCCCACCACCCCTGGATAGACGGTCAGATCTGAAGAGCTGGTAGTTGGGAAGGTTTATTTCACTATCTTTTGTAGCCGATTTGAGCCATGTTTCAGATATAACCAGAAAGTCAGGTAGGGTGTGTGCAACCCAGGCCTGTATTGATGAGAACTTTTTTAGGAGGCTGCAGGCATTGATGTGAAGAAAACTCAATCCATTTATGGAGGTTAGGTCAGTTGGAGAGATCGAGCTTTCAGTGGGGCCAGGGTTGATTTCCACAGTGCCAACACAGACCAGCAGAAAGAGGATTAGCTTGATGAGGGCACCAAGCGATAGGAGTAATGAGCAGTCAGGCAGTTTTTTCTTCTTTCTTGGGATCCAATATATAGTGGGTGATGATCCTGCTGCATGGTTATCGATTTTATCATAGATTACCAGCTTAATGGACAGGCGTAGGGAGTAATTGTAATGCCAGTATGGTAGCAAGGGGATAGAGGAGTTCCAAACTGGTTGTGAGCCTTTTTTTGGGATTCCCCAAGGATTAGTATGCAGAAGCGGTAATATATGTATGTAGAGTTTTGGGGCATCCACTGGAGACAGTAGGGGGGGACAGTGTTGAGTGGTCGCCCTAAGCACATCGGTATGGGTTCCAACAGTTATCTCTTCTGGATCCAAGGAAGGTGAGAGGCAAAGCAGCAGTATTAGGCACAGCAGCATGGTGGAGGGTAGGAAGGGTTAAAGAAACTAAGGAGATGTGAAGAAATGAGCTCGGGAATTGGCTAGGAGAATAGCTATGGGCGGGGATGAGATTTGGCGGGAAGGTGTGTATAAAAGAAACACCCTGAAGGGGGGTGGGGAGGGCGGACAAAAATTTTGCGGCTTTCCCGTGCCTTTCTGGCTTTCTCCCCCGGACTCCTGGTTCCCTTCTCGGCTGTGCGGTGGCCGCCCGCCCGCTGGCGGCTCGGAGCCCCTCCGGTCTGTGTGTCCTCGAGGGCAGGCCGGCTAGAAGGGAGGGGACAGAGGAGAGGGCAATCAGAAGTAGCACTTGCAGGCAGTGGCTTGCAAGAGGTGCTAAATTGTAAAATTTGCACAACAAAGACTGGGGGGTTAGGGCCTGAGCTGCCTAGCCCAACACAAAATTGACCCAAAAGACTGTAATCACTAGTTAAACAGGTAAGTAGGCATTTCACAGAAGTATACAATAAAACAGCAAAAACAGCTCTTTTTGGAGAAATTAAACTTTTCAGTAAAAGACAAGTAATCTCGACCAGTTTTGGTGGTGCAAAGATACAGCAAAAGTCAATGGGGGAAGGCGCACCAATCAGAGGCTGGCAAAGTCGGCGGTCGCCTTCCGATTGGCTGTGCAGCTATCCCGTACCTTTCTGGCTTTCTCCCTGGGCCTCCTGGTTCCCTTCTCGGCTGTGCGGTGGCCGCCCGCCCGCTGGCGGCTCGGAGCCCCTCCGGTCTGTGTGTCCTCGAGGGCAGGCCGGCTAGAAGGGAGGGGACAGAGGAGAGGGCAATCAGAAATAGCACTTGCAGGCAGTGGCTTGCAAGAGGTGCTAAATTGTAAAATTTGCACAACAAAGACTGGGAGGGTGGGGGGTTAGGCGCCTGAGCGTCTAGCCCAACACAAAATTGACCCAAAAGACTGTAATCACTAGTTAAACAGGTAAGTAGGCATTTCACAGAAGTATACAATAAAACAGCAAAACAGCTCTTTTGGAGAAATTAAACTTTCAGTAAAAGACAAGTAATCTCGACCAGTTTGGTGGTGCAAAGATACAGCAAAAGTCAATGGGAAAGGGCGCACCAATCAGAGGCTGGCAAAGTCGGCGGTCGCCTTCCGATTGGCTGTGCAGCTATCCCGTACCTTTCTGGCTTTCTCCCCCGGCCTCCTGGTTCCCTTCTCGGCTGTGCGGTGGCCGCCCGCCCGCTGGCGGCTCGGAGCCCCTCCGGTCTGTGTGTCCTCGAGGGCAGGCCGGCTAGAAGGGAGGGGACAGAGGAGAGGGCAATCAGAAATAGCACTTGCAGGCAGTGGCTTGCAAGAGGTGCTAAATTGTAAAATTTGCACAACAAAGACTGGGAGGGGGGGGTTAGGCGCCTGAGCGTCTAGCCCAACACAAAATTGACCCAAAAGACTGTAATCACTAGTTAAACAGGTAAGTAGGCATTTCACAGAAGTATACAATAAAACAGCAAAAACAGCTCTTTTTGGAGAAATTAAACTTTTCAGTAAAAGACAAGTAATCTCGACCAGTTTTGGTGGTGCAAAGATACAGCAAAAGTCAATGGGGGAAGGCGCACCAATCAGAGGCTGGCAAAGTCGGCGGTCGCCTTCCGATTGGCTGTGCAGCTATCCCGATACCTTTCTGGCTTTCTCCCGGGCCTCCTGGTTCCCTTCTCGGCTGTCGGTGGCCGCCCGCTGGCTGGCGGCTCGAGCCCCGGGTCTCGTGTGTCCCCAGGGCAGGCCGGCTTTCTGGCTTTCTCCCCGGGCCTCCTGGTTCCCTTCTCGGCTGTGCGGTGGCCGCCCGCCCGCTGGCGGCTCGGAGCCCCTCCGGTCTGTGTGTCCTCGAGGGCAGGCCGGCTTTCTGGCTTTCTCCCCGGGCCTCCTGGTTCCCTTCTCGGCTGTGCGGTGGCCGCCCGCCCGCTGGCGGCTCGGAGCCCCTCCGGTCTGTGTGTCCTCGAGGGCAGGCCGGCTTTCTGGCTTTCTCCCCGGGCCTCCTGGTTCCCTTCTCGGCTGTGCGGTGGCCGCCCGCCCGCTGGCGGCTCGGAGCCCCTCCGGTCTGTGTGTCCTCGAGGGCAGGCCGGCTAGAACTTTTAACGTAACAATAAGTAAATTGTAAACAAGTGAAAATATACACTGTGTAAGCTCTAGGTGGCGTTAACCTATGGGCTACTACCCCTGCCTGTATGGCTGTGCACAGGTTGAGGGGCCTGAGTTCTGTGAATGGGTGCTTCCATCCGGAGGAATGGTATTGGGGTAGCTTGACTGCTCTGGTATAGCCCTCTGGGATGCTATAACCACCCACCAACCCTTCTAGTGGCCTAGACAGTAACACAGTGGTACATTCACATTCAGTAGATAGCGGTAATAATATGCTTACATCCCTTTCACTTACCACCAGGGCTGGATCTGCTGCAACTGCCCTGGAGACCCCCTGGAAAATAAGATCAGCAATGCAACAATACAATATTACAAAATCATACATGCCCCCACAATGCAAAGCATCATGGGCTGCACATGCAAATCACCACAGAATATTATGCTGGTTCAACTTTAAGCAGAAATGCATGGTGCTGAAAGGCCTCTCACACTGTCTGCAAAGGGTGCCAACAAAACACAGACACGTGTTTCGTTCTACCAGGACTTGTCAGTATGCCTCGTCTGTTTGACACCCCAGTGGAATGAAATTACCACTGTAACCCAACCAATAATATACACACTAGCCAGGTTAAATGTGAAAACCGACAATTAGATTTATTTAGGGGCAGTGAACAAGGGAGGGGCGTGAATCTAGCAGAATGATTAGTGATCTGATGAGAATCAGAATTGTTGGGACTTCCGGTGACATCAGCAACCGAATGGCGGCTTAATCTGGAGCATTGCACTGCCAGAAGAGAATATCTAAAGGCATCCTTACAAAAACGAAATGCAGTCTCCAGCAAAAGCAACCCAATCGAAAGGGTTACTTATAAAGAACTGACAGACGCCGATTCAGAAACTCTACAGTATGCTGCAGCAAGAGGAACGGGGTCCAACGCCCGAGGTGGCAGGAGACGAGAATGGCACTGAAACAACCTGCATAAAGGAGGAGGAATGCTCACAATTAGTTACCTCAATACTGCAAACCGCACGTACAGTTAAAAAATTGACAGCACCCTCACAGATCTCAGGGAAGACATAAATAAAATTGAGCACCGGACGGACCAGTTGGAAGTTGGCCTTACAAGTGTAATCGAACAGGCCAACCGTCACGACAGGCTGATGCTTTTCCTTCTGGCAAAGAGCATGAACTTACCCACAGATTGGACGATGTGGAAGGCAGAAGCTGTCGCCAAAATATAAGAGTATACGGGATCCCGGAGGGTGCAGAGGATGGTGCGACGAGCCTGATAGCATTTCCACAAAAAACACTCCGTGAAGCACTTAAGCAATAATGCCCAACAGGGTGTGTGTCGTGCTGGGATAACGTCACGCCTCAGGTGGTTGGGCAGGAGGCCACAGGCCGAGTGCATCCAACAACTGAGGCGTGACGTTATCCCAAACGACACACACCCTGGAGGGTATTAATGCTGTTATACAATGGCTCGTTGTTATATATAAAATGAAAAAATAATTTTAAAGAATGTTTTTTAGTGTGGAAAAATATTTTTGTTTCTTAAGAGGAGATGCAAAAAAACAGGTCATCTAGCTCATCATATAGCTCATCTACAGGTTCACAGGGAGGCTGAGTCTAGACCCATGATGTTGTACTGGGAGAACATCACGGGTCCAGCCCAAGACTGACCAATCAGAGACCAGGAAATTTTCTTGCCATTGTATAATAAAACTTCCTTCGGACTTTGATCTGGATATGGACAGAGCCCACCGCTCCTTAGTGCAGAAACCACTGAATCCTGGGGCTAGGCCATGCTCGTTTGTGGCGAAACTCACCTCTTATGCCACCAAGGAGGAATTACTGAAATGGGCCTGGAGAACATGAGAAATTAAGTATGGGGAGAATCGACTGACAATCGACAATGACTATACTGCTATGGTCCAGGAACAGCGCAAAGTCCTTTGGCCAGTCATGAAACAGCTAAGGACCAGAAACCTAAAAGCTCAAGTGGTATACCCTGCAAAATTGAGAGCTGAAACAGAAGGGGGCACAAAAGTCTTCGCAGATCTGTTGGAAGCTACACCATACCTGGAGAGCCTGGGAATCCTGGTCCCACACATGGTAACGGAGTGGCTAGAAAAAGAACTGCTTAGAGCAGCATGGGCAGTGGCTTGAGGGGGACCCTCTGCTTCCCACCAGACAGCTGGAACTCATCCCAAGACGCTGCAAGCTGATATTTGCAGCACTATCAGGCCTCACAGTTCACCAGTCCAGTTAGATGCTATCCTGGCGAGGGAGAGAGGGAACTCCTCAAGAGGACAACAAGAAGTAGTGAGGGGAACTGACGACATGGAACCCTGAGCAAACCAAAGAGATGGGAAGCAAACCTGCGAGAATCCCTCTTTGCCCCGGCAGACTCTATGGAGCCCTTCTGCAGCAACATATGAAGGTACTGTTTTATTTGGGGCTCTCCAGGTGTGGGGGGGGGGCTCGTGGAGGGGGGTAGTTAGGGATCGGTGTGCACCTTAAGGAAAGGGAAGATGAGGTGCTTGCTCTCCCCCCCCCCAGACGATCAACTAAAGGAACTACTACCTGGACTTATCCCTGCTGGAAAATTAATGATCAGGACTTAAGAAAAACAGCAATCTAAAGTAACGTGGAGGCATAGACCTGTCTCAGCAAACCTGTCAGCGATCATATTGACCCTCCTGGCAAACACTTTAAGGAACTGTGACATAATTGAGAGAGAAAATCTAACTGGGGTGAACTCACAATAGTCTCGATGCTGTCAGAGGCGAGCGCTGAGTAGGGTAAAGATGGGACATTACTAATCAGAAATAAATTGTGCTGAGCTCTTAGAGATTGAATAATATGAACCATTTTCGAAGAAATAAGTAAATTCTGGATGCACAAAGCTAGAGGGGGGTAGACAAGAAGAGAATAATGGTCACTTTAGTGTAACAAAGCTAGACCCTCCTCTTTAATATTTCTTCACTGAGATGTAGGGCAGTGTGGGAGGAGATATCTGTGTAATATCACCATGATAATGACACTACTGTTTTTGCTGATGTTGGTTTATCAGCATGGGGAAGGGCTGAGATGCTATAAGTTCCCCCAAAGATGGGACGACCCTATATACCAACCAGGGCTAAATGTCCTTGAGAGGACATTACCTAGCGTGGTACAGAAATAACATTCTGACCATGGAAGTTGGAAAACAAATAGTGGGGAATTTTGCCAACCCGATCATAATATATTACTTAGAAAGAGGAGTCTGCTAGACTGGCTGCCACCAGGAAGGAGACAACCTCTCTCACTGGGGGAGAACCCCTTCCCCCACCAGCTATCAGAAGAGGAGGTGGAGGACAGGGAGACTATGGGTTCTCCTTACTCAACTGTTAAGTTTGCAGTTACAATTTAAAGTTGACAAAAGGTTAATTAGGGTTGGTTACATGAAAGTTGGTTTACAAAGTATTATACTCCCACCTAGTGGAGAGAAGTTGCAATGTTGGTTTATTATGATGCAATCTCAAGTAAGTAAGAAGCATAACAGGCATATCATTATTTTAGATGATGACAGACAGCATGCTGGTGTGAAATATAATAGACATATTGCCAATGGAGTAAGAAACCAAGGAATTGCAGAAGACCATCCTGGAGGGCAGGGCAGGGCAAATTGGGGGTGAGTCACAAAGCAGAAACCCAAAAATCTTTGCAACAAATAAATCTAAAATATTTATCATATAACAATAATAGGGTTAACCACCCTATTAAAAGAAAGCAAATCCAGAAATTCCTCAGAAGTCAGAAATGTGACATTAATTTCTTGCAGGAGACTCATCTTTCCCCCACCAAAACCCTGAAACTTAAAACTAGGGCTTTCCCCTGTTTGTACCAAGCCTCCCTTGAAAAAGGACGAAAGAGTGGAGTGGCCATCTTATTGTTTGGAGATTTTCCCTTTGAGGAGCTGGAGGTGGTGGGAGATCCAGACGCGCAATACCTAATAGAGTTGCGTAAGGTACAAGAAACACTTATAACCTTAGTCAATGTCTGTGCTCCCCCAGGGTCCCCAACTGCCTTCTACACAGATTATTACAGTTAGTGGCACTGAAGACCAAGGGTGTGCTGGTGACTGGAGGGAACTGGAATTTGGTCCTTAACAGAAAATTGGACTGTACTTCCAGGATCCCCACCACAGAAAGAAGAGTGACATCCTATTTCAAAAGACTTATGTTTGACTGTGGGTTAATAGATGTCTGGAGAAACTAGTACCTCCTGGCCAAAGAATATACATACTACTCGCCCAGGCATAACATTTTCTCCAGACTGGATTGGTTTCTAGCCTATGGTAGGGACATCTCCGTATTTTGCTCAGTGTGGGTGGGAACCTTATCAGACCACCACCCAATACATTTAGAGGTGGATCTCCAGCTCTCTAGAAAACCTACAGCCTGGAGGCTGAACACTAGTTTGCTTAGGGATGAGGGAGTACAAGAGGATATCAGGGAAACTATTAAGCGTACACTAGAACTCAATGATAATTTAGGCACCACCCCACAGATCCTCTGGGATACAATAAAAACCATGGTACGGGGGAAACTAATTTCGGTGGGTACATATTTTTTTATTTTTTTTTTATTTTAGTTTTTGTTGACCGGGTAAGTGCACTAGACAAATCCTGCCTATTTTCAGGCACGACCCGGGGGAGGGGGATACAGATGAATGCCAACTGACCTTGAACCAGATTAAGCTGTTGGTGGTATTTTTAGTGAATGAGGGAAATTTCCCTACTCTTATCGATAAGTGCCATGGGATCTTTAACATCCACCTGAACTACCACCAGTCCAGGCAGATGTGACCTCGGTGTAACATCTCATCCGAAAGACGGAAAAGGGAGAGAGCCAAACAAAGGGAGAACTTATTAACACACCTGAAACTTGAGGAAACACAACAGAAGCAAAAATGGGATAACAATAATAAATTTATTTGATATAGCGCCTTTCTCATATCAAAGCATTGTACAGTCGAATAAAAACAAAGCACAATAAATACAGATAAAATCAAGAAAATACAGAGTAAGCTTTTCCCCACAAAAGGTCTTCAGTGCCCGCTTGAAACACTCCACTGTCCTGCACTCCCAGAGCTGACAGGGCAGAGAATTCCACAGGGTAGGTGCTATAAACCCAAAGGCACACGCACCAGATGACTTTAAACTTACCCTTGGAATCTCTAGCAACCCCTCATCAGCCAAGTGGAGCTGTCGCAGAGGGGTGTAAGGAACCAGGAGCTCTTTCAAGTAATCAGGACCCTGTTTGTGTAGGGCTTTTTAAGTCAGTAGACCTACCTTAAAGGTGATCCGCCACTGATTAGGCAGCCAGTGCAGATCGTGCAGCACGGGGGTAATATGCGTTCTCCTACAGTAGATGCCCCAGTCAACAAACGTACTGCAACATTCTGCACTAGCTGCAAGCGGCGGATATCAACCCCAGGAAGCCCTAAGTAAAGGGAGTTGCGGTAATCAAGGTGCAATGTCACAAAGGCATGGACCAAAACAGAGAGGTCGCTGGACGGAACAAGGTGCCTAATCCTAGCAATGTTCCTAAGATGGTAAAAGGCCAGCTTGATGACTGCCGACACCTGATGACGAAGGGTCAGACCATCGTCAAGCACCACTCCTAGGTTATGCATCCGTTCAGAGGTGAGAACCTGGGCCCCCCCCCCCGGACTAAACCGGAGGGGAGATCAGTCCTCGGCCCCTCTGACCTACGACCCGGGTCCACTACCAAAACCTCAGTCTTACCTAGGTTCAACTTTAAACCGGTGGTACTCATCCAGTCTTGGATTTCTACGAAGCAGCTGTTCAGTACTGAGATAGCACTAATCTGGTCAGGGCCAAAAGACAGGTAGAGCTGGGTATCATCAGCATAGGAGTGAAACCTCAGCCCATACCGTCTTACAGTGTCTCCGAGGGGCAGCATATACACTGTGAATAACATGGGAGACAGCACCAAGCCCTGAGGTACCCCGCAAGGCAGAAAGAAAGCCCCAGAAGAAAAAATACCAGAGACAACTGTCCGCATTCTACCAGCAAGGAAAGATGTAAACCATCTGAGAACTGAACCCAACAGCCCACAAATGGACCTCAAACGCTCGAGCAGAATCCCATGATCCACATTGTCAAAAGCTGATGATAAATCAAGGAGCATCAAGATGGAATGGTGTCTCCAATCTCTTGCCATCAGGAGATCATTGAGCACCCGAACCAGAGCAGTCTCAGTGCTATGCCTCTTACGAAAACCCAATTGGAGAGGTTCGTATAAATATGAATGGTTAAGTGGTTCTCCAGTTGAGCTGCCACAACTTTCTCAATAACCTTCCCCACAAAAGGAAGGCTAGAGATAGGCCTGTAGTTTGCTAGGTTATCCAGGTCTAAAGAAGCTTTCTTCAGGAGGGGTGTCACCACCCCCTCCTTCAGGGAGCTAGGAAACTCACCCGAGTCCAAAGAGCACCAGACAATCCAAGCTAAGACCGGGTCGATGATGTCACTACAACCCAGAAAACTACAGTAAGTGGGATGCATCCCCTGGATAATCCTCATAATATCTACGAACTCCAGCAGATCAAAGGTACTCCAGGAAACTCCGGGCTCTGCGACAAAGCACCGATCAACAGCATCCCCCATAGAGTGAAGTTGGTGGCATTCCTGCCTGATGTCAGCCACCTTATTCGCAAAGAAATGAGCGCTCTCATCACACTCATTTTGTGAAAAGACTCGACGGAACCATTGGCAGGCGGGGTTGCACAGCCTGCCAACAGTTCTGAAGAGTTGAGCCAGTCGGTTCCATGCAACAGCGATTTCCCTGGACAAGAATTCTGCCTTCTTACGGGAAATTTCTGTTTGATAGGGTTTATAATGCTCTAGCAAAATAAAGTGGTCAGCATCTAAGGCTGTCCTCCGCCAGCGACGCTCTAACCTACGCCCCTGTCTCCGCAACTCCCTTAGAGTCCCATCAAACCATGGGTCCCCAGGGCAACACGGGAGGGGGCGAACACAGACAGGAGCAATCAGATCAAGGGCTGAAGAAACGGTCCTATTATAGGCTGTGATTAACTGCTCAGGATCTGTACTAGTCTCGCCCAACAACAAGAGGTCTGTCACCGCCATTAGGTCTTCAGGGACCACATCCCACAAAGGGCGATAACTGACCATCTCCACAGGGGCTGACCTACCTGGGGGGCTGAAAAATTGAACCCAACGGTGTAATGGTCGGACCAACTGACAGGTTCCACCACCAAGTCAGAGGCCTTGATCCCCAGGAGGAAGACAAAATCAAGAGAGTGACCGCCCTTATGAGTAGCTGAGAAAACAACCTGTGTGAAGCCCAGAGATGTCATCACCTGGAGGAAGTGTTGAAATAAAGAAAGAGATGCAGAAATTCAAAAAATTTAAAATAAATTACAGAAACTAAATGATACAGAGACAGAAAAAGCACTACTCTATTTGAAACAGAATTACTATGAAGGGGGGGCTAGGGCAGCTAAACAACTTGCCTGTCGTTTAAGACAAAGGGCAGCCAAAGCTGCCATAATAGGTATAAGGGACCCCAAATCAGGAATAATCCAAAATAAATGGGAATATATTACACATTTTTTTGTTATATACTATAAAACTTTATATACAGCGGACAGGGAGTTCCATGTAGCAGAGACTACACAATTCCTGAGGGATCTAGGATTACCTCAAATTACAGAGTTACAAGCTCAGACCGTGATGTCCCCAATCTTGGAACCTGAAATACATGGCACGATCAAAACACTGAAAGCTGGTAAATGCCCTGGACCTGACGGATTCTGTGGGGAATTTTACAAATCCTTTGCCCCAGAAACAACCCCGCTCCTCCAGTTGGTATACAATCAGATATGGTTAGAAGGGGACCCTGTTCCACCGTCCTGGAATTATGCTACTATATCAGTAATACCTAAGGAAGGAAAGGATCCAAAAGAATGTAGTTCCTACAGTCCCATCTCATTATTAAATGTAGACTACAAAATCTTTACGGCCATTTTGGCAAACAGAATTAACCCACTACTGACTCAAATTATAAATCAAGATCAAACTTGGTTCATAGAGGGGAGGCAGGCCCAGGAAGGGATTAGACGAATAATAAATATAATAGACCTAGTTAATAAACACCTCACCCCAGCATGTCTTCTTGGATTAGACGCTGAGAAGGCATTTGACAGAGTCAGCTGGGGCTTCCTCTTTGCAATTCTGGAGAAGATGGGATTCCCTTGGGCTTTTCTGGGGGCCATTAAATCCTTATATGCTGCCCCGCAGGCATGTGTTAGGGTCAGTGGTGGAATTTCATAGAGATTTGGGCTAGGGAGAAGAACTGGGCAGGGATGCCCAATGTTCCTGCTGCTCTTTGCATTATACATTGAACCTTTGGCACAGGCCATTAGGGAGGATCCAGACATTACTGGAGTATTAACAGGGGGAAGAATAGAAAATATCGTTATATGCTGACAATGTTTTACTATCTATAGCTAATCCAGAAAATCTCTGCCAAAAATATGAGACCTGTTAAACCAATTTGGCAAGCTTTCAGGATATGCAGTAAATAAAAATAAAATAGAAAGTTTAAAATTCTTCTGTAACCCCTCCACTAATATAACTCACCAACGTCCACTGAAGTGGAGTTCCCAAAATATAAAATATCTTGGTACCCACATCCCCAAAAACCTAAACCACCCATTTCTGGATCATTTTGATCCCTTCCTCACACAAATTAAACAGGATCTTAAAAAATGGGAAATACTAAACCTGTCCTTACACTCCAGAATAGAAATTATCACAATGAACATACTACCTAGATTTCTGTACCTTTTCCAATGCATACCACTAAAAATACATCCTGACCCGTTTAAATCCTGGCAAAAAATGGTAATGAAGTTCATCTGGGCAAACAAAAAAACAAGAATTAGAAGTGGGTTACTTCAAACTAGTAAAAATATGGAGGAAGGGCAGTCCCAGACCTAGAAGACTACTACTTGTCAGCACAATTGAAATATGCCCTCCTGTGGGGGAAGCTCACAATACCAAGCAATCTGGAAAACTATTGAAATAGAGTCTGCCGAAGGAACACCCTTGGAGGCCAGAGTATTCACCCGGACACCGTTGTTAAGAGATAATAGGGTACTGCCGTTCTCAGTTAAAAATACCTTGGGGGCGATTAAACGATTATGGACAAAACATAAACTGGAAGGAGAGGTCTGGCCCCTACGACACTTCAATTGGGACAGGGATTTGTAGACCAGCACGGTTTGACCTCACCTTTAGATGGTGGAATAGATTAGGTTTAAACGCACTAGGACAAGTGCTGACCGGAGACAGGATGGGGGACTTTGGGGATATTAGGGCACAATTTCAATTGAGGAATTCCGATCATTTCAGATACCTCCAGCTGAGGGCCCATGTACAAATATTATAAAAGCATCATGGGCCACTAGCTGAATCGTCTGAGCTGAGGTCACCATGGGAGAAATACTAACTTCCCAACGCACCAAGGGGCATATATCGGCTATATACAGTGCTCTCAGAGATAAAGGACATAGGCACTCTGAACCCCTTAAGCAAAGATGGGAAAGGGAACTGGGGGAGCAAATTACACCACAGGAATGGGAAAACATTTTCAAGCAGGCCCACAAGACCACTTACTCCCAGAGATGGAAGGAATTTGAATGGAAAATTCAAACTCGCTTCTTCATTACCCCAGCAGTAAAACATAATTGGGACAGGGGACACATGGCACTTGCTGGAGAGAATGTAGAGAGACCAACACGGGACACTCACATATAATAGGACACTGCCCAAAACTATCCCAGTTCTGGTCAGGGATCCAGGAGGCACTGCTGGACATATTTTCCCCATCAGAGGAATTGAACTCCAAACACCTGATATTGGGGCTGACCCCAAAAGGGGTTAAGAGCAAAGATCAGGTGCACCTGTGGAATGTTCTGGTGGCAGCTGCCCATAAAGCTGTCACTAGGAGATGGCTGTCACCAGACCCACTGACACTAGGGACAATAGTACAGGGTGGTACAAGAGATTCAGGAAATGGAAGAATTGACACATAAAATCAACTCAAGAACACCTCAATATCTGAACAGATGGATGAGAAGGATCATCATGAGGGAGGGTCAAGAAGAAGAAGGGGAACAGAATGGGAGAGAGAGAGGTCCAGAATGTGAAGAACCCTAGAACCCAGAAATAATGAAAGTCCTGACAAGGGAGTTATGGTCTAACCCCTTATACTGATTGATGGGAAAGAAATTAGCTAGCGCTTTACGTAACATAAGAAATGTCTCTGAGTGATATAAAGTCAAAAATATTGTATTAAAAAGAAGGATGGATTTTCTTTTTTTTTTTCTTTACTGTAGAATGTTAAATAACTATTGGTAATGAAGTGTCATTGTCAGTTAACAAATCTTAAAATATATGAAATGCTGTAATAGTAAAGGTGCCTGATGGTTCAATAAACTAGAATTAAAAAAAAAAGAATCAGGATTGTTCAGCATGCACTTTAAGTCCCAGTTACACAGTTCAACGACTCTAGGTATCCAGTATGTCATGCAGGCTAGCCTGAAGCATTGCCCGGGGTGGCAGCTGTTGTTGGGACCCTTAGGAAAAGGAAAACAGTTAACATGCACACAATCCAAATATTTGTAATCCGAGCCAGATGGCTTAGTCCTTTGCAATAACCCAGAACAAGAAACAATTAGATGGTACACAATGACTGTTGCTTTTGTTGCAGAGAGCTACCCCTGAACTGTACTCATGCTACCCAGACCAGGATGCAGGACCAGCGAGATGCAGACCTTGTGGTGATGGTGCAGAAGGCCAGAGGAAGCAGGGCTAACACAGCTTACCTCCAGGTGTTCGCTACCTGTTTGATGGTGTTGAGCAGGGGGCTGAATCCCCATGCGGGTCTTTCGCCGAGAAGGTCGCTGAAGTGGGAGTAGCGGCCTAAGCCGAGGTGGCACGGCCCAGGCAAGACAAACAGTTCAGAAGTTGTCTGTGATCTTCTGCTGATGAAGTCTCCAGCTGACGTAACAAATTTGCCCATGGGGAACCAAATTGCATCCCACGAGGCACATTTAAATCACTAAACTTCTTGATCAACAGTTCAGATGCAGTCTGGTTGCAAATAACGGAGTCTCTGTGCAAACCTTCCAATCTGAGCAAAGTCCTCTACAAGCTGGGCCGATCACTTCTGTGCTAAGGTTCAGTCCAAATCCAGAGTCACAATAGCAAACTTTCCTTTCTTTTGATGCAGTTTCCAGACATGGAAATTCGGAACCAGATCCAACTTCTGCAAATGGCAGTCCACTGGTAGGAGAATGTGGCAGGCAGGCCAGTAAAGCCTCTTCCCACCAATTCCCTTACGCTGCTTTTGGGAGCAGCAGCTTGAAGGCTCAAGCTGTTCACTCTTCAGCCTCGAACTCTAACTGATCCCCTGCTTCAGGCAGTTCTGGGTATTTCCCTGTACTCCAAAAGGTTCGGTTGCCTGAGGGAACTATCAGTCACAGTAAGGGCTCCCCCTCCAGATCCATTTGGCCGCCAAAACTTAAAACTAAAGAATTCCTTCCCAGAAGACCCCTGGGGACAGTCTCTATTTTAGGTCCCCAGTGGTTCGATGGGTCCAAATACTGAAAGTCCAGAACCTAACATGGTGGCTCCCAGTCAAATGTTCGAGTTGCAATAAAAGCAGGTTAGACAAACTTCTCTACCTGTACTATAATAGCGAATAAACAGTAAACAATCACATTTCCTAAGCAGGCTTCTCCTTCGCAAGTAGCGACTGCAAAATGGAATAAAATAACAAACTGGCCGGTCGCGAGCCTTAAATTACTCGGACCCAGCCCAGACTAACTCCTATACACAGATTAGCCATTTCTTAGAGACAGGCATGGAGGCACGCTAAGGCATTCTCACACTCACAAATAGAACTACTACTTAAAGGGTACCTAAACAAGCAGTTTTTTAAAACTGCAAACTCCAAAATCTGGCTTGATAGTGAGGTAAAGTAAAGGCTGCTGTTTACATTTATGATAAAACTGCACTTATGTGAATAACATAAATACAGTTTCATAGCTTTCGAAAAATGTAAACATCAGCCTTTCATTTCCAAAAAACAGCCTTGGTTTCTCCCTAAGATGTCTGCCAAGTGTGTTAAGTGATGAGTCATGATGACATCATCAGAGCCAGAGATCCACATTAGGGTTACCACCTGTCCCTATTTTCACAGGACAGTCCTGATTTGAGCAGCTGTGTCCTGCGAAAAAACATGAAAAATACTACTTGTCCTGACATTATAGTAGAAAATATATTTTCTTACTTTCCTCTAAATGTTGCAAAAACTATAATACCTTTATTAAAATACCATAAAATGATAAGAAACACCAGAAACTGAAAAACTACAGCACTTAGTCTTAATTCTGCTTATTTAGTGAAAATAAGTCTGTTGTATTGGTCGAGGTTACATTTTGTCCTGCGAAAAATCATGTTTCAGTAAGAAATGTCCCACTTTGGGCTTCTTAAAAGGTGGTAACCCTAATCCACATATATTTTTCTAGTGCTAACTAGTTCTTCTTTCCCTCTTTATTTTGAATTGTTGTACTAGAATGATCAACACCATGTATTAAGTTGTGGATTATTTTGATCAGTACAGATATTAGGCTATGATTTTGTTCATTTTGTTTACTTTAACTTACAGAAAATGTTTTGCAATTCAGCTGACTTTTTCTTTGGCAAACTGCATTACAGTACAACACTTCAAATACCTGATGATCTAGTGATTATATGATGTACTGAATTTTGTTTTTTTTTTTCTTAACCAGGAGAGACACACAAAGCTGAAAGCTTGTTTACAGGTGTGGCCTGGGAGCACAAGGAAGTTTAATGACTTGCTCAGAGTCACACAGCAAAGTACCGGTCATGTTCAGTTCCAAAACTCATGCTGCCTTGTTAATCCACAAATAAGGCTTTCTTTTTCCATGTGAATCCCTTGCACATAGCCTGACGTCTTTTGAACACCCCACCATCCATACCCTGTCCTTAGTACTGCCTGGGGCCGTATATGAGCTTGCAGTCTCATGAAGAGAATTATCGCACCTCAGATTGCAATCTTGTACCTCAGAGAGTTGTGCACACCTATACTGATACACATCATCAGCCGGCACTGTTAAAAAATGCCTCCCAAATCACACTCCAGTCCACATTCTCAGTGTTTGACTTCTGCTCCCACAGTAAACACTGAGTGGATCACTACCCTTCTGCACAGTGAAGGTAGTATGTACAGTTCCCTTTTGTGTTTTTTGCCCACCTCATTAACCAACAACTAGGTCTTCCTGGAGGGCCAAGCAATAAGCATCATGACCCACCAGAAAAAAATGCTGTTCATGCCCTCATAAGGGCTACACTTACAATGGATAACAATATTATTAGCAGGAGAGGCATACTAATACCTTCAGCGAATCCACCTGACTTCCAGTGTCAGTCTGCTCCTTTACCTGAAATCTGCAGAACCCTGCAGAACAGTTCCCAGCAATTCTTCTCCAGTACTTTTCTGTGCTGTTCTCCACAATGCAAGTTGGCTAGCTACCACCCTTCCAAATCTTGAATGAGCTGTACACAACTTCCTCAATACTGTCCTAACAAACGTCAACATCCCCCCCCCACCCACCCAAGGGTAATCTCCCTACACTGAATTCAGGTAACAGTTTAGGTGCAGCCCTGCCACTCTGAGTACTTGTCATCACTGGCTGCTTTCATCCACACTCAGATAGTGATCACGATGTTGGCAGCCCTACATTTCAGATCTCACAGTGATCTGCTTAGCATCCTCCTTCATGTCTCCAACTAACCTGAATATAGCTGTACCCTGCTGGAATGGTCTCTTCAGTCCTTCTCTGGCATTCATTCTTCTCACCTGCTCCCCACACCAAAAACTGGTGAGTTCACTGCCCTTCTGCATCATGAATGTGTTTAGTACAGTCTCCCATGTTATATTTACATATTAATAATAAACATGATCTGGTAAACCAGGCTGATAGCAGCATGGCACAAGTAGAAAAACAGACTTTCCTACCCATATAAGATCTAAGCCACCTATGATTAGGCCCTATTAAATGACGTGCATAATGATGTGCACACCCATCATTTAATAGTGCCTAATCAAAGGTAGCCTAGATCTTTTAAGGATGGGAAAGCCCATCATTCCCCTTGTTCCCTGTTGCTATGAGCCTGACTTACTGGAAAGATATGTTTATATTTGATATGTCAAAATAAAATGGAGACTCTACTACTTGCATTCATGATGCAGAAGGGTGATGAGCTCACCAGTTTTCAGTGTGAGGAGGAATTGTGAAGACTAAATACTAGAGGGGGACTGAGAAGGCCACTCTTGCAAGGTACTGCTATATTCAGGGAAGGGGGAAGACAGAAGGAGAGACATATCAACAGACTACTGTGAGAAATAAGGTGTGGGGCTGCTAGCACCTTGCTCACTACCTGACCCCATTGTCCTGGCCAACATTCCCCTTCCCATAAAACCAGTTCATGCAGTTGTCCAAGGCTGTGTGTGGATAATAATGTATGAAATGGCTGCCACTACACATTCGATCACTTCACTACCAGCTAAGTATTGCTTGTAAAGCACTTTGGGATACAATGTGTTTGAAAAACACTATTTAAATGTTGATTCTTATTATTATTATTTCCCATGGAAAAAGAAGACAAGACGAGCATATATTTGAGTTTTGAGAAAGTATGAACTCTAACATTGGACTGCACAAGAACTTTACTACAAAAAAGTGGTGGCTGTAGGGGGTGGTGAAGGGTGTGGCTGCAACAACCCCCCACATAGTAATGTACTTGCTTGCTGCTGCATTTCACTTTGTTGAGGAAGTCTGATTTATTGATTGTACAAATGCTTGTATACAAGCTATGGATTACATGTGTAGTTTCTGTCAAAAATGTACTAGAAAAGAATAATAGCAGAAAATATAAAGGTTTAATAAAAATGTTAAAGAGTGCATATTAAGCATGCACACCACCACAGCACCCCCATTGTAGCATCCTGGATCCACCATAACCACTAGGCCACCCGGCTATTCAAGATTTGTACTGCACTGTGGTTTGCCACAGAGAAATTCGGTTTGGTTAAAACACATGTTCAGCATGTTCAAGTAAACAAAATGAACAGAACCATTGCATAACATGTGCATTATACAAAATAATGCACATGATTTTGACCATTTGGGTGAACCAATTCTATACAAAGGGAAAAAAGAACTAGTTAATACTATAGAGAGCCATATATCTCTCTGACTTTGGCTTTATTGATGTCATCACTTAACACATTTGGCCATTTTAGGATGCAGGTTAGACAGTTTTTTTTAAAATTAGAAGGCTGATTTTACAATTTTCGAATGCCCTGGAACCACATTTAGGTAAATTATGTAAATGTAATTTTAGCATTAATGAATACAGCAGCCTTTCCTTTAGTCACCTACGGAGTCAGACATTTGAATAGTTTGTTGTCAAAATGTTGTTTAGGTATCCTTTAAGACAGGACACCAGCCTGACAGTGGGCATTAGGGAGCCCAGGAAGACATTATAGTAAACCCCAATTTGTAGATGGGTTACACTCTTCCCTGCCTGGAAAAACTTGGCATCCGTGTCAAGTCTACACATATTATAACATTCTAGAAAACTCTATATGTAAAATAAGTATGTTTCATTTGGTATACCATAAAAGAAAGACTGACGCATCAGTAAGAATAGCTAGACATAACACTACAGTATCACTATATCTTTTTCATTTAGCATGAAACCTTCATAAACACATTTTCATAACATTTTTCATAAACAGACTAATAAATTCAAGTAGCTAAACACATTACTCTTACTATTCTTGTTTGAATTACCTCCTGTATTCTAACCTACATGGCTTGGGGCTTGGGCCTATCCCTATTAGCTACACTAGGGCTGCATTGGGCAAAGGCATCAGTACTCTGAATGAAGGGTTTAACTATCAACTAAGATGTGGCAGAATAGCCTAACTTTGTAAGAGAGCTTTCAAAAATGTACACCCCCTTGTGAACTACATGTAAGGGAAGATCGAAAGACCTTCCTGGGGACTCATAACTGAGGCGTATCACTGGTTTTGTGGCTCTTCCAGACTTTCTGGAAGGGGCAGGCACAGGCTCAGTACTTTCAACAATTGTATTCAGGTTTCTCAGTCATGGCTCATAGACTGTCAGTAAGTCTGCTTCTGAAGAAAGGGTTGCCTCTTCACTGGTTGTCTGTTCTGCACTGGAAGCACTTTCAGCTTCTTGTTCTGTTAGCTCTGGTTCAACAACACTATTTTCATTACTTGATTCTAAGAAAATTCCAGGTTCATCATTTAGAGGAAATTCCATGAAATTTAAATAATGAAATACTTGACTAATACTTTCAACATCATTAGCTTTCCATAACATTGTCAAATACATTACTGGCAAGCAGCTTGGTACTTTCTGGTATGTCACCAGTGTTGCTTTCTGTTTCTGGCTGTCTTTCTTGGAGCTCAGCAAGTTCTACTAGACACAAAGAGTCAGCTACATTGGAAGTCACACTTTACATCTCACTTTCAGGGGGCACAGTGGCTGTGGAGAAGGCTGGAGGGTTAGACAGTCCTGAAGGCACAGCTTCATCTCCAGTGTTGCACTTGGGGTTACCTTGAAACAACTGACTCGGTTAATAAGATGGGTAATAGGGAGCTTCACACTCACTGTCATCAGACTCTGATTGGCAATAAATTTAATTTAAGGTGTGGCCGATAGAAAGCCTTGAACCTTTAAAAACTGGAGATGGGTTTAACTGTCTCTTATTAGCTGCAGCTCTGTTTGCAGTCCCAGGAGGGCAGTGTCTTGGGGTACAGAATCAATGATAAGTGGCCAATTGGCAGTAGGTGATTTCTGTGCATTGTTTTGATAGCTCGTGGGTCATTTTCTGGATGCACTTTATAGATTAAAGATCCTCCAGCTTGGTGACAACAATGTAAGGAGCGTGATGCCACCTATCAGCAATTTTGTGTTTTTCATGCAGTCCCAAATTGCGTAACAAAACTCTGTCTCCAGGTTGCAGTTCTTAGGCCTTGACATGCTTGTCATGCCTTTCTTTATTTGCCAGATTCCTCTTTGTTTAACTGGGCTTTTAGCTTTTGAACCTACTGAAGGTAATTCTCAGCTCTGACTCCATCAGGGGACACTCTGAAGCAGACATCTACTGGCAACCAGGTATCTGTGCCAAACATTATGAGGTATGGAGAGAACTCAGCGGCATCACTTCTAGTACAGTTATATGTGTGTACTAAGGTGCTTATCTGTAGGCTCCATTTGGATTTGTCTGGAGGATGAAGTGTGTCCAGCATGTCTAGTAATGTTCGATTAAACCTTTTGGGCTGTGGATCCCCTTGGGGGTGATAGGGGGTAGTTCTGGACTTCCACACTCCCCAGAGTGAGATCATTTCCTTGATCAAGCGGCTTTCAAAGTCTCTCTCTTGATCGGAGTAAATTCTGTGGGGGGGCACCATAATGAACAAAGAACTTTTCAATCAGGACTTTTGCCACTGTAGATGCTTTCTGGTCTTTGGTTGGGTATGCCTCTGCACAACGAGTAAAATGATCTGTCACCACTAGCACATTGCCAGTGTTCTTTTGATCTGGTTCAAGACACAAAAAGTCAATACACACAAGCTCCATGGGTGCACTGGTAGCGATATTGACTAAGGGTGCAGCTCTCTGGGGCTGGGCTTTCCTCTGTAAGCACCAACTGCAAGTCCTTCTGTGATTCTCAGTGTCAGCTCCTGTCTTTGGCCAGTGGAATCGAGTGCTGGCCAAGTCTGTAGTTCGATCACAGTCCAAGTGTCCTATCTGGTCATGAAAGACCTGCATCACCACACGTTTGAAAGTTGTAGGTAACACTAGTTGTTGCTTAGCAATTTGGCCTTGTCGATTTGTGGTGTCTCTATAAAGTAGTTGGTTGCACAACTTTAGTCTGGACTCCTTTCCAAACAACAGAGCAGTTAGTATATCTGAAGAACAAAATTTAGACACATTCTTCTCTGCTTGAATAGCATCCAGCACTGGCTTGATCATGGGGTCTTAAACCTGAGCCCACTGTATATTATCAGGGTGAGCTGAGGCATCTTACTGAGATCCAAGGCAGCAAGGTGGCAGTAGGCTGCAGGAACACAAGTGTCAGGTGGGCCCAAACAATGTACCAGGCAGTCAACAGTTTCAGAAGAGGGGTGCTCATCTTTATTGAATTTCTGACGCAGGGCTTTGACAGACTGTTCGGACATTCTCACCCACTTTGTATTGGAATCAGGTCTTCTGGAGAGGACGTCAGCATCAATGGCACATCAGGTGAGAGGGACTTAGGGATAGTGGTGGACAGAAAAATGAATAACACAGAGACTTGTTGAAGAGCTGCAGCAAACAGGATACTGGACTGCATAACCAGGGGGATTACCTCCAGGAGGAGGGAGGTGATCCTGTCTCTGTATAATGCCCTGGTTAGACCACATCTTGAGTACTGTATGCAGTTCTGGACATCCCATCTTAAGAGGCACATAGCGCTGCTGTAGAGGGTCCAGAGGAGGGCGACCAAGGTGATTCAGGGCATGGAGGGTAGGACCTATGAGGAGAGACTGGATGAACTCAATCTGTATGCATCGGAGGAGAGGAGGGACAGAGGGGACATGATAGAGACTTTCAGGTATGTAAAGGGGATAAATAAGGGCAGAGCCAGGGAAGTGTTCAGGCTTAAGAAGGGGGAACTGCCAGGGGGCATGAGTGGAAGTACAGGGGAGTGCAGGAGACACTTCTTCACCGAGAGGGTGGTGGAACCATGGAACACACTGCCCAGGAGTCAGGGTTGGGACAGGTGCAGGAGGTTGAGTCCAGGGAGGGCCACCTCTGAGGCTGGGGGTGGAGAGCGAGTTCCCAGTAGGGGGCTAGCTTCCGAGCAGACACACTAGACCATGGGGCCTATTCTGCTGGCTTTTACTATGATACTATGATCAATGTGGTTTAAGCCTGGCCGATACTGTGCTGAATAATCGTAAGTGGAAAGTACAGATAACCGGCAATGCCCATTGACATCCAGCTTAGCTAAAGTCTGGACATAGGTGAGGGGATTGTTGTCAGTTTTTACTAGAATCTTGGTGCCATTGAGGTATTTATGGAATTGGTCTATCACAGCCCTCTTTAATGCAAGAAATTCAAGTCTGTGTACAGGGTAGTTCTTTTCAGATGGTGTTAGGCTCCGATTGGCAAATGCCACTGGGTGTAGGCCTTCCTCATATTCTTGATACAGAACAGCACCAAGTCCCTTCAAGCTGGCATCAGTGTGCAACACATAGGGTCTGCACATGCAAGCACAGGGGCATGGGTGAGTTGGTGAATAATGTCATAGAAAGCCCCCTCACACTCGGGAGTCCACCTTGCTCCAAAGAGTTAATTTGTCCAAAAGTAGACCTTTTCTTCCTCCTAACTGAACTTACTTATATTTTTTGTTGGTAGGTGGGTAACCTTGAGTTACGCTGAGCAAAAGGTGGATACCTTTAGTGTAGTCTTTTATGAACCAGTAATAGTAGCCGCAGAACCCCAAGAATCTTTGCAGTTGTTTAAGATTGTTAGACTGAGACCAGGTGGTCAATGACTCCACTTTACTCAGGTATGTCTGAATCCCTTCAACCAACACTATGTGACCAACATATTTCACAGATTTCTGGAAAAATTGGCTGCCTATTGGTAGTTTTAGTCCAAATTCCTCTAAACGGTCGAGAACCTTAAACAGACGCTTCATGCTTCTCATGGGTCTGGCCAAACACAGTGACATCATCTAGATAAACCGGGCATTCTAGTAAGTTCATGTCTCCCACAGCTCACTCCATCAGCCACTGGAACATAGCAGGTGCTCCTGAAATACCCTGTGGCATGCTTAAAAACTCATAGAAACCCATGGGGCAAATGAAGGCTGTTTTCTCTCCGTCTTCGGGGGCCATTGGGATTTGATAATACCCACTCCGAAGGTCCAGCACAGAGAACCTATGAGGCAATCAAGGGTGTCTTGAATGCATGGCATGGTATATTGGTCAGGGATAGTTCTTCAATTTAACGTCCGGTAGTCCATGCACATCCTCACAGATCCATTGTTCTTCCAGACTACCACAATCTGTGAGGCATACGGGCTGCGAGACTTTTGGATGATTCCCACTGCCAGCATTTCCTGGAGATGGTGTCAGACTACGTCAATCTCAGTGGGCGAAAGGCAGTGGGATCTTTCTTGAAACGGCCTCCCATCATGAAGTCTAATGTAGTGTTCGGCCCCCATGACACATCCCACTCTCTCAGTGAGAACACTTTGCCTTTCTGAGCCAATTTCTGGCTAATCTTAGCTTTCTTTTCTGCAGGTAGAGGGGACTCTCCAAAGTCAAAAAGATCAGGATCACTCCGTCATCCTCTCCAGGGCACTTTTTGCCAGGAAGCTTAGCAGTATCCGTACAATACACAGTAACCAGTGTACACCCTCGATTTACTTGAACATCTCAGTCTGACATGTTTTGTACTTGCACCACTACCCACCAAGCATAGGCATGGGCCCAGACTGGTAGAATGCTAGGCTTGACCAGTAGTCCCTTAGGCAGTTTCCCCTCTCATGAGGTATCCAGCATGAGAATCTTGTTTTTGACGTCTTTTTTCATGTGCACTTCACCACTAATGGTACTCTTGAGCATTTGGAGGCAATACAAGTGATCCCGTATCCTTTTTCCATACTACTCCCACGGGTCCATCTTTCTCGGTCTCTTTGGTTTGCAACTGTTAGTCATAGGCCTGGCGCACCATGGCCGGAATGTGGAGAGTCTTTCCAGTCCACTTGGCTTGTTTCTCTTGACAGAGCTGAGCTAGCAGACCGAACATATGGGTGTTGGTGCCAGTCAACAGAGGGATACCATTATACTTTCCAGTTGGCAGGCACACCAGGGCCAGGGTCTCCACTTGTTCATCCACGTCGGCAGTAGCAGTAGGGAAAGATAAACAAATGTGTACACACCACTGTTAAGGATAGGATTTTTCACTTGACCCCCACACGTGCAGTCCTTGTAGGGATAAGAGTTGTAACTGGGTAATAAATCACCTTCTCAGGTTCTTGGTGGAATGGCACAAAAGGAAGAGACAACAGACAAGTGGTACTCATGTAGTAAATGAAATTTATTACAGATCAGTAATACAGACTTACTACCACTACAGTGTGAACACTGGGAGAACACCAGTTTTCCTTACCTAGGCAATGTACTCTCTCTTCTCATTCTCAGAGAAGCTACATGTTACAAAGGGTCTTATACCCTGATAATCACTATAGCAATGGCTAAGAAAGATACATAAAATGTATATAATTGGACAAATACAGGTGGTCTGAGCAACTATCCTAACTTGTGTAAAAAGTTGCATTGCTTACAAATAGATAACAATACAATAAGACCTCTATAATCCAAGGTCAGTTGCAGTGATGTGCAATTACCAAATATGGCACTGTTGCCTTACATATGAAAATACAGTAAGAATAGAGCAAAAAGCATTTCTCATAGTTAATATATATTAGTAAAGCATAATAGAACACAGATCCTGTCACTTATGCTTATACGATAAGTGTATTCACCCTAAAGTTAGTACCTCTACCTACATAAGTTGCTGTCCATGAGGTGGGAGCACCATCAGGATGCTGGACTGTGGATAACATTCCTCCCTCGCTGCCTTCAAAAGAAAAGGCAACAATCACAGGAAAGTAGTGGGATGGAAATACAGAAGCTGTCATTTACAAGCCCGAGGCTCAAGCCTTGTAAAGGAATTCGAGTTGTTTGCAATGTTGTCTAAATGTACATTGCAGACAGCAGAGGGTTAGTATCAGAAAAGCAATCAAAAATGCTTGGATAATAACAAAAGCTGTAAACGTTAATTTTAACCAAGTATTGGAAAGAGCAGTGCTTAAATCACCATCATGGACAGCAACTTATGTAGGTATAGGTACTAACTTTAGGGCGTAGAAGCATAAGTGACAGGATCTGTGTTCTATTATGCTGTCCCCGGTGGTCATGAGGGACTGCACAGGAGCTCCTCCCTAAGTCGCAGAGCGCCTTCCAGACAGCGAAAACAGCTGTCCTCGATGGTCGCAAGGGACCACACAGGAGCTCCTCCCCAAGTCGCAGGAGCGCCTCCTGGACAGCGAAACAGCTGTCCCCGGTGGTCGTGAGGGACCGCACAGGATCTCTCCCCCAAGTCGCAGAACTTTCTCCTGGACAGCGAAACAGCTGTCCCAGGTGGTCGTGAGGAATCGCACAGGAGCCCGCCCCCAAGTCGCAGAGCTCTTTCCCGGACAGCGAAACAGGCATGCGCAGCAGAAACAGCTCTAAGACAGAAAGGCTGTATCAGCTGAGTGGCCCGAGACAAGATGATTTTTGAATTTGGACTTTTAGCGCCTAAAATCTCCATCATGGATGTTGCACCCTTACTTCTCTGTGCTGGACTTCTTGTCGGCGTAGCATTGGAGATAGTCTGTGGGCAATAAGGACAAGTAAAGCGTATAGCCCTAGTGAGCTTTTTAACCCAATACTTCAAGGGGATTGTTAGACTCTATTTTCAGTCAGAGCAGTAAACGAAGTATAAAGTGCACAGCCTAGGGAGCTGTTTCCAGACAAACACCTTAAGGGGGATTGTTAGACTGTATTCTCAGCTTGAGCCTATGTACTGAAGGGGGATTGTTAGAAGTATTTGTTTCACTGTTAGGGGTGCTGGTAACCGCAAATGCGAGCATAGCACTCAGGAGCAAAGCCTGCACAACTCTGAACGTAAACCGTTTCGTTCCTGCTCTGACTCGGTGCACCTTAGGTAACTTGGCTCTGATTTTTCGATCTGGTGCTTTTTCTTTGTTGTTAACTCAATCCAGAGTCAGATCACATTATGGGCAGGACCCCAGGCAGGGAGTTAGTTAATCTGAACACTGTGCTTTCCTGTTTCTCCCCCCTCCTCACTATCTCTGCCCCTCCTCCACTTACCTGTATATATATTAACCTTCTCTCCTCTCCTCTTTCTCTGCAGCTGTCCCCAGTGATCGTGAGGGACTGCACCGGAGCCCTCCCCCAAGTCGCAGAGCTCTCTCCCGGACAGCGAAACAGGTATGTGCAGCAGAAACAGCACCAAGACAGAAAGGCTGTAACGACTGAGTGGCCAGAGACGATCCCAGCCGGCGCAAGCTCCAGCTGCCCCACCACCACCCTTGGTCGGCTCTTACATATATAAGGCAGGTCGGCTCTTACATATATAAGGCAAGTCACGTGGCAGTAAAAACCTATCAGCTCATTCTTCCATCTGCAGCTTATATTTTTCAACCACTAGTGGCCACTGCCTCTCTATACCTCCTGAATCTTGCAAACCTCTAAAACCGTACATCACTACTAAGTTGTACTGTGCACCATGGCACTTCAGTCTTTCACCTCACTGGTTTTCAACCCTAAATAGAAGACCCCTCCCCTACCCCTAGGGAATGTAGGTCTCTTCCTGCAGGCCACATCCACCTTAACTGGATTGCTATTGACCACGGATTTCTCTGCAAATATCCTAGCAAATTAGCAAAAACTCCTTTACCACTGTACCCTTACTCACTTGCCACCATGCCCTGTAAACATGCACAATGTAACTACGATTATAGACAGATCCCTGCCGTCCATAATGCTGGCATCCCTATCGTACATGGAACAAAGACTGCTTGGGCACCTGCTTTACTACACTACACTTCATAAACACCCATGGTGGCCTCCCACCTGCCCACTCTTGTCCCTTCTGCTTCTAGCCCTCCTAGACGGTGATGTAGAAACAAATCTGGGCCCAATGAACATACACATTAACCACATGGATGCAGCATGGGCAGGAAGTTATGGGATAAAGATTGCCCACCTAAATGTCCATAGCCTCCCTTCAAAACTTGCAGAGTTAGAGGCGTGGGCGACCCTCTACAAGCCCCACGTGCTAGGTAGATCCGACACCTGGCTAAAACCGTACCATGACTCTGCCTTGTACCTGCTCCGAGGCTACTCCCTCCTCCGACGGGATAGGCCGGGAAGAAAGAGAGGAGGAGGCGTTGTGCTGTATGTCCAAGACCACGTAACAGCTGCCATTGTTGCCTGCTCAATGACAGACTCCATAAGTGATTGGGTTATCACTGAGCTGACTATAAGTGCAGCAAAAACTTTATGCTGGCTGCTGCTACAACCCCCCTCCAGCCTCTATGCAGGGGTTGTCTAGTTTTCTCTCCAGCCTGACACACTCCATCACACCCAGGGATACGTTCCTGCTACAGGATTTCAACCTAAACTGGACTGTGACTCCAAAGCCAGACTACACAACTCTACTAAGGTCCCACAACTTGGATCAATTAATCTCTATTTCAACCAGATACAACCAACGCACTACCAACCACTCTGTCCTTGACTGGATCTTAAAAACACGGCCTAATCTAATCCTCCAACAACAAGTCGGTTCGCCCCCCGCCTAAAATACTGTCCTTCAGAAACTTCAATATCCCAAACCATGACCTCGTGACCAGGCATGCACTGTCCTTAAACTGGTCCTCCCTATATTTGACCGATAACGTCGCTGCTGCGGTAAATCTACTCACCAACACCATCTGGAAACTTCAAGACAACTATTTTCCTTTCAAATCCAGGAGGGTCAGAGGCACCTGCATGCTCTGGATAACTAAAGAGCTGCTACTGCAAATGAAGGCCAGGGACTCTAGTTGGAAGACTTTCAAAGCGTCCCCATCCCCCCACCTATGGAATGCCTATAGGCAACTACGTAACGCCTGTAAACAAATGACAAAGTCACTCAAAAAGAAATATTTTAACGACCTTCAACAAAACACCCTGGGAAATCCTCGCAAATTCTGGGCAACAATTGGGTCTATACTACACCCCAAGACTAACAAGCAAATAACCCAACTTATGTCCCCAGCAGGCATAATGAATGATCCTGCGGGCATCGCAGACCTTTTTAACACCATGTTCACCGACCTAACCCCATACCTTAGCAAGCTTCCTCCACACCCCACTTTCTACCAAAACAGTAGTGGTAACCCCCTCAGTCCTCTAAGCCATCGTGCCTCCACCCCTCCACTGTATTTCAGAACCATTGGGACTACTACTATTGAATGACTCCTGGAAAACATCCCCCATAGGGACAGCCCTGGAAGTGATGGCCTCTACCCTGCCTTCCTGAGGAACATCTCCACAGCTCTGGTAAGGCCATTAACACACATTTTCAATCTTGCTCTGTCCTCCTTAACAACGCCTGACACCTGGAAACACGCCAAGGTGATACCCATTTTTTAAGGCAGGAGACCCGCTAGCCCCAGAGAACTATAGACCCATTTCCCTGCTTCCTCATCTTAGCAAACTGCTAGAGAAGGTTGTCCATATCCAGTTATCAGAACACCTAAATAAGTACAACCTCCTAAGTCCCCTCCAGCACGGTTTCCGTAAGCATCACAGCACCTCCTCCACCCTGGCAATTTTCTCAAACCACATCCTCACAAATATGGACATGGGCAAGGCCACAGGTGCAGTCTTTGTCGATTTGTCAAAGGCGTTCAACCTAGTGGACCACAATCTCCTTCTCTCCACCCTTCGACAGTTTGGCTGTGCCCCTAGACCCACAGACTGGTTCTGTAGCTACCTCACAAACCGGTCCCAATCCGTGATCATAGGCAAAGCTGCCTCAGTCCCCCTCCCCACAAGCACCGGGGTTCCCAAGGGATAAATTCTTGGCCCCCTTCTCTTCTCCATGTTCATCAATGCACTACCTGCTGAGAGTCTAAACCGTAATGCGATTTTCTTCGCAGATGACCTAGTCCTGTACCACAGTGACAAATCCTTGACATCCATCTCCACTACCCTCACAGGCAACTACAGGGCGGCTGAAAGCTGGTTCACATCCAGAAAACTACAACTAAATGAAAAAAAGACGAAGGTCATGCTCTTCGGATCCAAGCCCTCCTTAAACAAGACTGCCAGATCAAACACTGCCCTCACCGTACTTATACCCGCTGGCCCCCCCCACTCCAGCAGGTCACCTCGTTCACATACCTCGGGGTTACCTTCGACTCCTCCCTCATGTTCGGTGATCATATAGCCCTAACCGTTAAAAAGATTAATCAGAAACTAGGTGCAGCTTATCGTGCAGTTCACCTGCTTTCCCCGGAAGCTCGCCTCACCATCGTGCAAGGAAACCTTCTCCCTCTCCTTGACTACTGCTCCCCTATCTACTCCCCAACACACACAAAGCAACAATCACGCCTATACACGGCATATAATGCTATCTGTCACTTTGTCCTTAAAGCACCCCCGTTAACCCATCACTGCAACCTCTATGAGTCCGTAGGATGGCTCTCCCCTCAGGCACGCCAGAACTATGCGGTGGGCTGCCTGGTGGACAGTGGTCTCAGAAGTAACCAGCTATCCCTCTGTGCTCCCCTGCTCATACCTAGAGCAGCCACTAGACCCCTTAGGACCTCTTCTTTTTCAACCCTCAAAGTTCCTCATGCCTCTACGATGATGGGCAGCAAGGCTTTCTCAGTAACGGCCCTCTCCCTCTGGAACAGTCTTCCCACTGCCATTCGTGCATCCCCATCACATACGTCATTCAAAGCCAACCTTAAGGCCTGGCTTCTGATGGAGTCCTCCTGCAAATGCTTGCTAGGCAGAGCAGAACCCTGTGAACCACCTTAAACTACCAAAACTGCTGGCCACTGCCCCTATTCTCCGGAGCACTATGAACATACATTGCCTCGCTCAATGTCTCGCACTGCCTACCTTGCATGCTGCTGCTACACAGCCGGCCCCGGCATTCTGGCTGGGACAGGTGTCTCCACCTAGTCCTCTTTGAAAGCAGTCTGACCAGCTCAAACTGCTACTTATGCTTAGCTTGTGAAACTGTTTTAGCTGCTTTGTGTATACACTTAAACAAATTCTCTCCTGCATGCTAGGCCTGTATTTCCTTGTCTCATGTTTTGTTATCTCTATGCCTATAAACATTATAAAAATTATGACTGTTCTTGCTGTCCTAATGTTGTTGTGACCACCTTACACTTCAGTGTGAATTTGTATCGTATTTCCCTGTACTGCCACCTTGTGGCCAAGGTCGTGACTGAAAATGGTCCACTGGATCAGTGCACTTACCTGGTTACCAAAAAACATAAATAAATAAGAGTATTAAGATCATCACCAGCTTTAAAAATATTGTTACTAATATAGATAAGAGGTGCATCCTTTCTAGCTAAAAGGGATTTCAAAGAAAGTGTCAAAGGGGTTTTCTGCTGTGGAGTAAAACAGAAGTTAGCAAAATTAATAGCACACATTTTGGCACCATAAGCAAAGGAATCATGATTTGTCACTACACAATACTGCCCATCGGAATTGTAGGTAGCTCTTACAGTTGGGACACTCCATTGTTGTAGATGTATAGATCAAGTGAATAACTGGTTGGTGAGCCATTATGTGAAGCAATGTACCTCCTCCAGGTAGCTTCGGGATGCAGCTGTTTGGGCGACGGACACTGAAGATGCAGCTTGACAAGACTGTTCAGTCTGGTTAGACGGCAGATCATCACCCAAGGTAAAGGACCAGTCCAAGTGTTCCAGAGAGTAGCTGCATACAGATTTAACAATGTTAAATACGTCACAGCAGCACAGGTAATAATATCCCTTCTTGGCGCAGCAGTTGGTTTGCAGTGCGACCCAAGCTTGTAGAACAGGATGATATACAGTACAAGCAAAGAAGGCAAGTCGGTTTGTTCTCGGTAAATGTTGTCATCAAGATGTCCGATGGAATTAATTGCAGCCAGTTTGTCAAAGACAGAAGTTTGTGGATCAAAGTAAGACAGTGATACAGTGAAGGTAATGAACATGTTGTCATGAATTGTGCTATGTTTAATAAAATAGCATGGTGCTTGGTTTGGATAATGTGAAACATACCCAAGATTTCTAGCAGTAGACATGGAAATATTGACAGAATTTGACATACACAATGTGATGCATGCAGTAGATTTGCAGCGAGGACAATACCATTTAGACATTCTCCTATCATGAATAATATTTGGAATGTGTCCTGTTTCCAGATCCCTGAAGAGATTAACAGTGGCAATTACATAAGAACCAAAAGCAGAGCATAAAAGTTCACAGGCAATATATTGCTTGTCTGCCTCCTTGTTATTTTGAAAAATCAATTAATTTTGTTTCTAGTGTCGTTGAACCCTTTTGCAATTTCTTGCATGTTATAAACAGTAAAACACTCTTCCTTACTTAAACCATTTACTCCATGTAACAGTGGTGGTAACATATCATTTTTAATAGCTTGTTGAAAGTTAAGTGTTTGTGCTTTAATAACAGCTATGTCTGCTCCATTCCAAATTGACATGCCTGAGCCAAAAAGGCCAGAGACAGTGCCTGCTGCACCGGTAACATCTGCAGTATCACACCTAGTGTGTGATTTACTTTTAGCATTAGGTGTGGGTCTAAAAACTCCTAAGTGTTCAGTGGCATGAGGTCCACTAACTGCACCATTTGTGCAAGTTTGGTAAGCTGCTACAATGTCTAGAAGCATCATACTGAAAAATTTAGAAGTGTTGGTCATGTGACATAGACCAAACTTGGCCATATTCCAATGTGTGAGATTAAAAAATAACTGGAACATGCATAAATTGTAGGTTATTAATCAAAGCTCCTGGTAGGGAAGTGGCAGTCAGACCACTAGGTGGACCAGGTACCTGAGGAGGACATTCAATCAGTTCTTCTTCATTGGTTGCGACCACAGAAAGGAACATGGCTTCAGTAGCAATATAGTTGTGAAGACTGAAAGCTTATGACTCCTCAGAGGTGAGATGGTCACAAAAGGTAGTATCTATTAAAGCAGTAAGTGGTATAGACCAGTATGTCTAGAAGCAGTTTGTCGAATAGAGAGTGTACCATTTGGTGCAATCCCTGTGTTGGGCCATCCGTGAAAAGTTCCTTTAGATAAACATGCTACAGGAAGTGTGTAACCATTGTAATCAGTTTCCCATTGTATTTGCAATGTGGATTTGTCTGGAGCTACTACCATGGCATTAAGATAGGTGTCTGAGCCTTCCTTGACAGTAATCAGTTTGTTGGGGACATCTATACGTACTCCCTGGGGTCTAGAGATGGGTGCATCTGTAGCTGAATGTTCGAGGTTTATCAAGCAAATGTGCTATACGTCATCTGGTTCAGTCATAAGGGGTTTGTCTTGAGAGTAAGTCAAAGAAAGTAGTCCCACCAGGATAAGGAGGTGCAAGATATCCATCTTGCCAGTGTATCTGAAAGAAACAGAAAAGGATTATTAAGTGAGGGGTACTATTCCACCCTAAGAGGGTTGGGAAAGTAATTAGTCACCTTTATACAACTTGAGCTTATTGGCATGGAACCACTTGTCAATGGTCTGTTTCTGATGCTGAACTCTCACCTGATAAACAGCAGAGCGGAGTTTGTTGACATTGAGATATGGGCCTTCCTATTTGTTGGTAATTGAATGAGCCGGTGGTCTATACTGGAGAAACATTACTTGATCTCCAACTTCCCAGTCGACTTCATTGGCATGCTTATCAAAATAAGCTTTTGCTTGTTGTTGAGCTTTACCCATCTGATGTGCAGTGAACAAATGTGTTTTCATGATGTCATCCCGAAGTTTTTCAATTATTTGTCCACAGATACCCTATCTGCTGTAGGAGTGTGGAGGTCAATCAGCAGGTGCTCAGGTAATCTCATGGCTCTACCAGTCATAACCTTGTATGGTGTGTACTGAGTAGTTGCTCCTGGGGTGCCCCAGATTGCCATAAGCAGTATTGGCACGAGGGAATCCCAATCCTTGGGATTGTCAATGATGAATCTGCATAACATCCGTTTGATTCTTCTATTTGCTCTTTCTACCTGACCTTAGGATTGAGGATGGTATGGGATGTGAAATTTCTGATCTACTCCAAGCATTTGGAGTGTCTCCTTCATCAGCTCAGCTGTAAAACTGGTTCCCTAGTCTGAGGCTGCCTTAAAGGGTAGGCCCCACCTGGAGAACAATTGATCCACCAGGATCTTAGCAGTTGTCTTTGTTATGTTATTCCGAGTAGGGAATGCCTCAACCCACTTGGAAAACAAATATGTGACAACAAGTGCATACTTGTTGTTCTTGCTGGAGTTAGTCAGTGGGCCAATGAAATCGATTTGTATCGCATTCCATGGTCCAGATTGCCTTTGTGGCAGTAGTTTGGTATTTCTTTTCACTGAAGTGGGATTGTTCTGGGCACACACTATGCAGTTGTCCACAAAGTGCTCCATGTCCTTGGTCATACCAGCACACCAGACAACGGTTGTAAGTCTCTGGATGGTGTTATCTGCCCCCTGGTGTCCATCAGTGGGGGTGTCATGAACCATATGGATGAATTTGGTTTGTAAGGATTGTGGTACAACCCACAGTTTGTGGCCTGTATCCTCCTTCCTATACCAGATCAGTTTCTGATCATGAAATAGGTGTATGTTGTCAGAATTTCTCTTGTATGGACTACCAGTAGGTAGTTCCTGTTCAGTTCCTTTGTCTAGGTATTTGAACACATCTTTTAGCTCTGGGTCAGATTTCTGTGCAGCAGAAAGGTTCAGTGGAGGTTCTGGTTGTGGTTTCTGCCTGGTGTTGGTAGCTAAGAAGATGGCTGCCACAGCTACTGGGTGAGTCATTGACCATGTCTCCCTTTAGTGCCTTCTTTGGCAAGCTAGTCTGCTCAATCATTGAATTAATGGTAAGGGCATGTCTTCAGTGAGCCTTTACCTTGTGAATGTACAGTTTATGAGTAAACTGCTGGGTCAGTGTGTGTATGTACACAAACAAATCCCTGTATTTGACAGATGTGCCATCAGAGGATGTGAAGTTATTTCTCTCCCAGAATGGTAAAAATTCAGTAAGGGAGGAGCAGACCCAGTTAGAGTCTGCAAAGATGATAGCATCCTTAGCACCTTGGGGCATAACCTCTAGAGCACAGGCCACAGCTGTCAATTCGGCATACTGTGAGGAAATGACGGTACATTTCCTAGCAATGCACATGAAATCACCATCTGGATATACTATGAACACACCAAATTCTTCTACCTGTTCTCCCTCCACGTAGGAGGCAGAGCCATCCGTGAAAACGTGATACATGCTGGTATCCTCTAAACCATCTGGTGTAGCCAGTAAGAATGGTCCCGGCTCAGGTATGTCTTGAGGTTGGAGTGCACAGTCATGGGGCTTATCTGTGTAGAGTAGGCCGTGAGCCAGGATGGATGGCATTTTTGCAGGTAGTACTTTAATGTCCCTGTACTGCAAAAGCAAAGACCAGTGGATGAGTCTGGTGTTGGAAACTGAACCATCTTTCACTTTGTCTGAAAATAAGAAGTTGGTTGGGATGCGACAGGTATGCAAGACAATGGGTGCATACCCAATGATGTACATGAAATGTTTGACAGCCCAGTAGGTTGCCAGGAGTGTTCTTTCACAGAGACTATACTTTACTGGGGACAGCGTCTGAGAAGCATAGGCAATGGGCCTGAAATACACATTGTACTTTTGTGCCAGTACTGCAGACATGGCCACATTAGATGTGGCAGTTTCCAAATGGAATGGAAGATCTGGGTTAGGATTGATCAGTGCTGGGGCTGAGGCTAAGGCCTGTTTGAGCTGTATCACAGCATAAGTGTGAGTGGTGCCCCATGTACATGGGACATCCTTTTTCAGAAGTTCATACAATGGTCTAGGATAGACTATATTCTGCTTAGTACGAGCCTCCTTCCCGGCTTTCTCCAAGCCGATATTGAACCGATAATCCTCTCGGATCATGCAATTGTCTGGATTAAACTCTCTCTAGACCCCGAGTTTCGTCGAGATACTACTTGAAGCTGAAATGCAGTTGCTTAAAGATCCCCATATGGTGACCCAGATCAAATCTCTAATCTCTCTGTTTCTCATGGACAATCTTGGATCCACTTCAAGATTTGATTCCATCTGGTGTTCCCTAAAGTGCTTTCTTAGAGGGAATTAATCAACTAGCTTCAGAAGAAAAAGCCCGCAAGCGAGCTTTTCCCTAATGAACAAAATTAAGGAATTGGAGGTTATCTATTCTTCAACTCCTCCTTACCTCTTGGAAGCCCTTATATGTTAAGAATGAGTATGCCGATCTCCTTAAGGAAAGGGCTGAATACTGTATAGTTAAACTCAGGCTAAATATATAGATTATGGTGAAAAGCCAGGAGGTTGTTAGCCTTGAGGCTTTCGTACTTTAGAAAGCTCTAGATTAATCCGCTCTGCAGACGCTCTGGTTCCATCCAAACTTCCCTAAAGAAATTGTGCGGATCTTCGAGGACTATTATAAGGATCTTTACCAATTGCCTGCCTCCCGACATCCTCCTCAGACACTGCTTCTTACCTGGCTGAGATCGATATCCCCAGTTGATGCCGTCCCACAAAAGGCCCTAATGGTTCCCATTTTCTCTTGCAAATCAAGAGCATCATTGCTCTTTGACTCGGATAAGGCACCCGGTCCGGATGGTTTTCCTGCTAATTTTATATAAGGTTTTTCTAATGAGTTCGCTCGATCCTCCTCAAACTCTATGAATAAATTTCTTCCCCTGACATAGACCCTACACTTCTTGAAGCTACGGTTATCCTGATCCCTAAGCCGGTAAAGACCCTACTGATCCGCGCGTTATCGCCTATATCTCTCCAAATATGATATGAAAATTCTTTCTAAGATCCTGGCCGAACAAGTCAAAGGAGTCTGGACCCATCTTCTTAGTCCGGAGCAAGTTGGGTTTGTATATTCCCATCCCCATCGGACCACCTTAGAACTCTTTTCATATTCCCAACACGCTGCGTGAGCCCTAGTCCCATGGCTCTGGTCTGCTAGGATGCAGAGAAGGCTTTGATCGGGTAGACTGGTCTTTTCTCTGGGCTGTGATGGCTAAGATGGGCTTCCGCTCCGCTCCTAAAGTGGGTCCAGACTTTATAAATGTCCTTCGCCAAAATTTATTGTAATGGACTCTTCTCCGCATCGTTGCTATATACTGGTACTAGGCAAGGTTGTCCCTCTCACCTTTTCTTTTTAATTTGTATCTGGAACCTCCTTATCAAACTTAAATCCTCTCTGCTCATTAAAGAGTGTATAATAAATCGACAAGAACTAGTCCTATCGTGTGACACGGATGACATACTCTTGCATATTGCATATCCTGCTGAATCCTTAAGACATGCGTTGGATGTCATCAAACACTATGGGACTCTCTCCCAATATAAACTGAACATCTCTAAATCAGAAATTTTCCCACTAAATATTCATACGTGTAAACAGGATCTTGACAGTTTTGGTATGAGGTGGTCCCCCCAATCAATTAAATATTTAGGGATTTATTTCTCAACAGATCCTTCCTTACTTAAAAAGCTAAACTTAGATGACCTCAAGACTCACATTCAGCAGGATTTGCAACGATGGTCCACCCTCCCTATTTCCCTTTGGGGACGGGTCAATATTATTAAAATGAATGTCCTTCCCCCCCTTAACTTATTAAATCTCTGGTTGCCTATCTCTTACTTCCGGCAGTTTCATACGATGTTCTCGAATTTTATCTGGCATGGTAAGGGTGTTCGGCGCTCTTTCTCTAAACTATCCCTTCCCAAGGATAAGGGCGGTTTACAGCTTCCTAATCTGCTGTTCTATCATTGGGCGGCGCATCTGGCTAAATTGGGGAGATGGCTGCCGCTTAACCCAGATTTCTCTTCCCCGATCTGGCTTCAAACTGAGAAATCAATCCTCTTGGACTCTGGAATTGATCCCTCATGCTATTTTTTACACTCCTCCTCCATTCTCTCACACTGGATACCTGACCGCACTGTTCTCATATCTCTTAAATCTCTTTCACAATGTCTGCGCTTTCTCAGAATTTTTCCGAGAAATGACTTGGGTCAACCAGTTACGCTTAATCCTAATGTTAAGGTTGGTAACTCATTACTCCCGATTGGCTTCACAAATTAAAGAGACCAACCTGGAGCATTTCCTACACATGGGTCTCTCCTATCTTCCTCTGACATTCTTAGCAAACATGCTGTTCCCAGTGCCAAAATTTTTAAAGTTTATCAATTGAGGCATCTCATTGTGCGTAAGTTTGTACTCAATTCAGAGACTGAAGTCCGCCTTTCCTCTCTCAGGTTTTAACCTTTGCTTCTAAACCGCATGCCATCTCGATTAATTTACTCATTCTTACTAAATTACAAATTCCCGGAGGCTGTTGTTGGGTCTAAGATTTAGTCTTCCTCCTTCCCTGACACTGCCCTGAATTGGCCCCGTATTTGGAAGGACCTCCATAAGTTCCATACTCAGGACAGGTTAAGACTCACTCAATATTGTATTGTGAATAATATGTACTATACTCCTAAGAAGCTTTTTCAACTCAAAAGGCTTCCCCTTCCGCTTTGCTCTAGGTGTAAGCAAAGTGAGGGAACTCCCCATATTTTTGAGTTGCAGCAAAGTCGCCCACTGTGGTCTGCTATTCGAGACAATCTAGATCCATTATTAGGCCTCTCAGAGTTTTTGTCCCAGAGATCTGTATTTTTGGGGACTATGCTAATATTGATAGTGTGGAGCATGAGTATCATATGGCTGATAGCTATTGTGGTCAAAAGACTGGTCCTTAGGCATTGGACTGATCAGCTGGCTCTACCATATAATGAATGGATAAGCGAGCTTTCTGCATGTCTTAATGCGAAAAGGCTGGTAGCCAGCTTGCGTAACCATATGGACCTGTTCTATAAAAAGTGGGGCAAGCTGTATTTGTTATACCTCAACCAATGATCCCTTGGCCCTCTCTCTGTTTTGCCCACAGCACTTTCTTGTATCTTCCTGATTGTGACACATATTCCTTCTATATTGGGAGATTATGCTCCGTTTTTCCTTTTTTTTTTTTTTTCCTTCTTTTGTGTTTTAAATTGATACAGTGTCGACTATCCAGCTCAGGGAGCTTTATGGGTTCTGCACACTGGATTTGAGGGGTAGGAGGGAGGGAGGGGAGGGTATTGGGGCTTGGGGGTTCGTGGAGGGTTTTTTTTTTTCCTTTCCTTCTCCCTTTATTGTAATCTTATGTTGTACCATGTATTTTTCTCTGTGATTGCTCCTTATGTTATGTCATGTGGGTTGTATGTTGTTTTTGGAAAATTAATAAACTTAAATTTCAAAAAAAAAAGAAAAAAAAAAAAGTTCATACAAGGGAGCGGCCTTCAAGGCAAAGTCAGGGATAAAATCCCTGGAGTAATTTACCATTCCTAGGAAGTGTCTGAGTGTTGCCATGCTAGTAGAAAGTGACAGATCTTGCAAGGCCTGGATCTTCTTGACAGCTGGGCTTCTATCTTGGTCTGTAATATGTAGGCTAATGAAGATGACCTCTTTTTCACGCAGTTGTGTCTTGGAGGTTTGCACTTGAGGCCTGCTCCCTTGAGGAGAGACAGAAGTTCGTCTAGAAGGGCCAGATGATCTTCTTTCATGGTGGTTGCCAGAAGCAAGTCATCCACGTACTGCAGGAGACATTGGGGTGTGGAGAACCTCTGCAGAGCATCCATTATGTGGAGATGGAAGAGGGAGGGGCTATTGTGAAACCCTGGGGGGAAGCACGTCTAGGTGTATTAAGGTCCATCAAAGGTGAAAGCAAATTTGCATAGGCTTTTCTGTGCTAATGGGAGTGACCAAAACCAATTAGAAATGTCAAGAGCTGTGAACCACTTTTTGTCAGGTGTCAACAGCTTGAGTACATCAGGTGTTGATGCTACTGTTGGTGCGCAGCTAGGAGTAACCTGATTAAGTTTCCTGTAGTCAGTTGTGAGCTTCCAGGCCCCATTCAGTTTCTTAATGGGCCAAATAGGTGAATTAACAGTGGAGACACAGGTCCTAATCACTGCTTGTTGAAGCAGTGATTGGATGGTTTCCCTTAGTGATGGCAAGGTTTCAGCAAGAAGTGGATACTGCTTCTGCCTCACAGGGTCAGGCCCTGTGATTTAAGTGGTAGTGTGCATGCTACCACAGTCGTGTTTATTGGTGGCAAACACATCAAGGTGTTTTTGCAGCAAAGGTGCAAGCTCTGAAAACAGGTCATGACTCTTGAACAAAGCCATGACGTCATACTCCTTGTTGTTATGGGAGATAGCTGCCACTACGTGTGAGTCTGGGATGATGACAGCATGACACTGTCCTTTGATCTGAATGAGTAGCCTGTGGGCTAGATCCACTGCACAGCTGTGTAGTGCTAAGAAATCAATTCCCAGAATGCTGGGGTGATAACATAGAACCATGAGGTCAAAAGCAAAATTAGTCCTGAGTTGGCCTACCACCACAATTAGAGGAATAGACTGGTAGGTGTGTAGCTGGGTACCATCTACACCCTGTGCACTGGTCTTCCAGCCAATGGACCAGTCAGATGAGGCTGGGTCCTCATCATGGAGGACTGACATGATTGCTCCAGTGTCCAGAAGCATGGTAAGTTGGCTGTTACACAAGGCTGTCTGTTTGTGTCAACAGTCAGGTTACTCATGATCCAGACTGGGGCCTGTAATTGTCAATCTGTGCATTCAGAATCAGCATTGTTTTCCTGTTCCTAAAATTGAAGGCCTGCAGGATCTTTTAAAGCCTCCTGTATGTCTTGCACTGGGTACAAGTGTACTTGTGATGTCACAAGTGCAGTGATGGCCTGCACAGGTGGTTCTGCTTTGGATGTTGTGTCAGCCTGGCCAGTAACTGATGCAACCTCTCCTCTGCTGCTTGATGACTGGACAGCCAGAGCTAGTGCAGCTATAGTTTGTGCAGCAGTGGCTCCCCTTTCTGCACGGATTTCCTCCAACAGCTTGCGAAGGGTTTCATTTTCTTTTCTGATTTGTTGATAGCTAGGACCAGTTCAGTATTGGTTCTGACCATTTTGTTGGGCGTTTGGATCTTTCCAACTGCTTATGTTGTCTCTATTGTTCCAGTTGTTCCTGTAGTTCCGGTCCCCCCCCCACCTTGTATGACTGTTTGTCATCAGAAGGGGTATCATTTTTCTGGTTGTTTCCCTCCACCATGTAATGGGTGGGGGCATCAGGGGTAGGTTGCACTGCAACTACCTTGCTGGATTTGCCAGAAGAAAGGGTACGGAGGTAGATCTGATAAGCCCACTCTGTCTTAGTAAGGACATCCTGAAACTTGTCATTGTCTGGGAAAATATTGAGCTTGACCTTTTCCCTCAAAGCCGGATACATGTTTCGGATGTACAAATCCTTGTACTCAATTTGATCTACGTCAAATTGCTCCTCTGCTGGGGCCTTGCCAGTTTTGTATGCAAGCCACAACCGTTGGTGGTAGGCAGCTGGGCTTTTCTTTGCTTCTTACTTGACTTTGTAGGACAAGCGCGTTTCCAAAACTCCTGGGTAATTTGCACACATGAGGGCAGCGGCAGTTTCATCATGGGTAAGATTTTCAGCAATCTGTGCAGTCTCTGAGAACTTTGCCCAGAGGGTAGGCTCAACTGTTTGTCGCAAGACTTGAACCTGGTACTGGGGTTGGAGAAAGAGCTTCTCACAAAGGAAGCACACTTTCTCCAAGTGGCAACTGAGATTGTCATTTGAGCCCATCTGTCTGATACTTTTTGCAATTTGCTGGACAGAATGAGCGACTTGCATCTTGAAAAAGCGATGGTTAAGTCATGAAACGTTGGTGTGAGGAGAGGGGGCTATTTATTTCCATGGTTTGCCTGTGTACCTCTTTTTAAAGAAAACTTTTCATTAAATGCTTTTTATCATGACCAATCAAAGTGGTTATTATTGCTGACCCCTGGTTGAGTAGTACTTGGGAGGGTTAGCTTTCCTGTCCTGAAATTTCAGTTTTAACATAAGTACACTTGAATAACAGGTAGATCTGAGGATGTGCTCCAGCCTGACTCGATTCAATTCACTAGCAGGGACACCCCTTCTTTCTGTGTGCTCTCTGTAGGGCCCATTCAATTTGGGTGACAACAGCAAACAACTTCTCATTTTTCCACTGTTTAGCAGACTTGAATTTCCACATTAAATCTTCCCCAGACTTGGTGCTGCTGAACACCCCTTCTAAGGCGGATAGGTACTCAGCTGCAGTGGTTTCTGGGTTGGTGGATCAAAGGAACCGATTAGCCTCCAGTGCAGGGCCCCTTAAACTTTCCATAAGTCTCTTTCTTGTCTCCCCCTGAACCAATGGAGTAGCATAGTCCATCCATGTTTCTAGAGCATCCTCCCCCACTGGCACAGGGACTGCACCAGAGAACAGTCTGGGCCTGCGATAAGAGTCCAGGTGCACAGAGGGTATCACAGTGGGAGACGCTGCAATAGGAGATGTCCTAGGCGTGGCCGGGGAGGCCAGAGGAGATTGTGCTGGAGTGATCTCCTCCGAATCCTTCGGAGCCCTTAACAATTCCTTAGCTGTCCGGCCTTCAGCAGCTAGCAGTCTTAACAATTTGCCCTTGAACCCCTCTATTTTTGGGCCCCCCCCAGTGGAAGATGGGTCACTATGCAAATGAATGACTCTCCACCCCTTCTAGGACCCTTCGGGCATAACAGGGGTACCATTTACGGGTCTATGGGGAGGCTACAGGAAAGGAGGGCCACCAAGGTCTGATTAAATAGATCTGAGTCCTGTCCCCATACTTCAACCTTTCCCAGACTCTTAACCTTCCCCACTGTTTCTTCAATAGTTTCATTAGTGGTCCCCACAGGGATATCAAGTAATAGTATGGCATGGTGGGAATCAACCTCTTCAGCCTCACTCCACCCCATTATGTGTCGCACAGCCAGCTTGTGGGGGGAAATTTTCCATTTAGGTATAGTAAACGCCTCCATTTCAAACCCTGTCTCAGTTTTACACTTGACTGAAATTTTAACTTTTGACCACTAGAGGGCACTAATCCCAGCAGTGCCTCCAAGATGAAACCCCTAGGCGGCGCTATTCTATAGGCTACTACCCCTGCCTGTATAGCTATGCACAGGATGAGGGACCCGAGTTCTGTGAACGGGTGCCTCAACCCAGAGGAATTGTATTGGGGTAGCTTGACTGCTCTGGTATAGCCCTCCGGGATGCTATAACCGCCCACCAACTCTTCTAGTGGCCTAGACAGTAACACAATGATACATTCACATTCAATAGATAGTGGTAATACTATGCTCACACCCCTTTCAGTTACCACCAGGGCTGGATCTGCTGTAATTGCCCTGGAGACCCCCTGGAAAATAAGATCAGCAATGCAACAATACAATATTATCACTGTAACCCAACTAATAGTATACACACTAGCCAGGTTAAACATGAAAACAGACAATCAGATTTATTTAGGGGTAGTGAACAAGGGAGGGGCATGAATCTAGCAGAATGATTAGTGATCTGATTAGAATCAAGATTGTTCAGCATGCACAGTAAGTCCCAATTACACAGTTCAACAACTCTTGGTATCAAGTATGTCATGCAGGCTAGCCTGAAGCGTTGCCCGGGGTGGCCGGCGTTGCAGCTGTTGTTGGGGCCCTTAGGAAAAGGAAAACAGTTAACATGCGCACAACCCAAATATTTGTCACTACCTGTTTGATGGTGTTGAACAGGGGGCCGAATCCCCACGCGGGTCTTTTGCTGAGAAGGTCGCTGAAGCAGGAGTAGCAGCCTAGGCTGAGGCGGCAGGGCCCAGGCAAGACAAACAGTTCAGAAATTGTCTGTGATCTACTGCTGGTGAAGTCTCCAGCTGGCGTAACAGATTTGCCCATGCCCATGGGGAACCAAATCGCAACCCACGAGGCACATTCAGCACATTTAAATCACTAAACTTCTTGATCAACATTTCGGATGCAGTCCGGTTGCAAACAGCAGAGTCTCTGCGCAAACCTTCCAATCCAAGCAAAGTCCTCTACGAATTGGGCCGATCGTTTCTGTCCAAATCAAAAGTCACAATAGCAAACTTTCCTTTCTTTTGCTGCAGTTTCCAGACATGGAAATTCGGAACCAGATCTGACTTCTGCAAACGGCAGTCCACTGGTAGGAGAATGTGGCAGACAGGCCAGTAAAGCTTCTTCCAACCAATTCCTTTACGCTCCTTTTGTGAGCAGCAGCTTGAAGGCTCGAGCTGTTCACTCTTCAGCCTCCAACTCTAACAGATCCACTGCTTCAGGCAGTTCTGGATATTTCGCTGTAATCCAAAAGGTTCAGTTGACTGAGGGAACTGTCAGTCACAGTAAGGATTCCCCCTCCAGACCCGTTTGGCTACCAACCCTTAAAACTACAAAAACTACAGAATTCCTTCCCACAAGACCCCTTGGGAGAGTCTCCAGTTTAGGTCCCTAGTGGTTCGATTGGTCCAAATACTGGAAGTCCAGAACCTAACATGGTGGCTCCCAGTCAAATGTTCGAGCTGCAATAAAAGCAGGTTAGACAAACTTCTCTACCTTTACTATAACAGCAAATAAACAGTAAACAGTCATATTTCCTAAGCGGGCTCCCTCTGTGCAAGTAGCGACTGCAGAATGGAGCAGAATAACAAACTGGCTGGTCAAGAACCTTAAATTACTGGGACCCAGCCCAGACTAATTCCTACATACATAGTAGCCATTTCTTAAAGAGACAGGCGCGGAGGCTCACTAGGGCACTCACACTCACAGACAGAACTACTTAAGACAGGACACCAGCCTGACAGTGGGCATTAGGGAGCCCAGGAAGACATAGTAAACCCCAGTTTGTAGGGGGGGTTACATCTATACTGTGTTAAGCAAAATACATAAAAAATTATATTAGGTGCTAAAATGATTAAATAGAGAATAATGGATAGGCAAGTGTGTGTTGTGAATTTTTTTTCACGTCCGAGGTGTGTGATGACCCACAAACCTCAAGAGCAAAGCTCGAGAGGTTTATGTGGACATCACACTCCGAGGGTGTGAAAAAAATCATAGAGACACACTTGCCTATCTGTTACTGCTGGTGCAAGGAGTACCAGCTAGTGTTTTGGATACATGAAAAAAAACTTGTTTCACAGAATGGTGTTTATTCTGTGTTTTGCTTTGCTAACAGATTTTGGTAGATTAGGTTAACAGTTTTAACAAGAAAGAACACTTGCACTGTTTTTTTTTTTTTTACTGAAATGTGAATTGTAACAATAAATAAATACTGGAAGTCCAGTTTCAGAAGACTGTTGAGATCTGTTTGCTCCTTCGAGAGTTACAAGGCAAAAAAGTTAAACTTTCCTGTAGGAAGAGACATATTCAAGAACTGGTTTAAAATAGTCTGAACTAAGAAATGTTTATTAGTCCATAAATTCCTGCTGACGGTTTTCAGCGTCACAGCCAGGAAGTGTTGTCATGGTACAAAGGTACCACACCAAGCATGCGCAGAACTCCATCGTGTACAAGAGCCCTAAGTTTTACAATAAATTGCCCCCTGAACCTCAGGCCTATAGTTCAGTTGACTCATTCACCTCCTCCTTCTCCCTCAAGGACCACCTCCTCCAATCCACCACTTGTGCCTGCCCCAGTAGGCAACCCCCCCTGAATGTCCACCAGCCCTTGAGTTGCAGTACCTTAGAGTTTATATGTATCTGTATATTGGCCATGTTGTTGTGTGCTCTGTATTTTTTTTGTTGTTTGTTTTCTAATCTAGATGACCCTGTCATATGCACTGTTCCTATTGTAAATACTGTAAAATTTTGCAAACATTGTTTTACCTTTTTCTCTGTATCATTGATTTTCTGTACCACTGGACTTTTGTGAAAATGGGCATTTTTGCTCACATACTTTCCAGTGTAACCTCTTCCCTGGTGCCATGGTCTAGAAGAGAGAAGGGCTACTACCCCTGCCTTGTCAGCTCGGACCAGCTCAAACAAGGTTGAGGGGTCTGGGGTTGGAATCTGATGGAAAGAAGGGGTTCCTTCCCAAAGGTTAGGTAAATAGTACAGTGCCTCCATGCAGAGTAAAATATAATGTGGGTCAGATGTTGTTTGAGCAGTACAACCCTCTGGGATGCTGTACCTACCCACCTACTTTTACAGTCATCCCACACACATGGCGTACCTGAAACCAAAAATCCATATTCCATAACACTTGCAATTAAAGACTCTAGCTAATAATATGCTCTCAAGTCAGATATTGTTCCAAAACAATAAAACATCATTTGTTTACATGGAGGAAGACTAGGACTGGGCAAAGGGAATAGAGTTAATAACATTTCATTTCATTTGGTATTTGGTAAACATTCATCTTGCAGGTAAAACATTCAGTGCCCACATCCCACCAGCATTTCACTTCAATCAGGTTTTAACACATTACCCACTTCTAAACTGGTACCAGTATAACGCCTATGAGTCCTAGCTGGGTACCCAGGATCAAGTTGCAGGCCTGTATGATGCAGCTGGTTGGCCGGCAGTTGGAGCACTTTAAAATCAAATTGGCAGTGGCTTCCCACCTTGGATGTGTGGCTGGAAGTGATTCTGATTATGAAAGCTGCATGTTGCAGGAGGCAGCAGTAAATCGTGGCTCCTGCTGAGTCCTGCCACCACTTCCTAGTTCCCTGTCCATGAATGTCAGATCCTGAGGGGTAGAGGAGTCAACCAAAGGCAGTAGCTCACTGTTTACCATGTCAGGGCCTACTGGTATGTCCTAACTTTCACAGGAGTAGGGTTACACTCTCCCCCAGCTAAAAAAATGGCTGCCCTCAGCCATTGGCTGTTAAGGTCCAAAACAGTCGAGACCTGTAACAGCAGCATATTTATAGCAGTGGCTAGTTTAGACACTTGATTGCTAGTCTGGAGCATTTTCCAATGTAGCCCTGGCACCATCCTCCAGAGGGCTACTACCCCTGCCTGGGTGGCCACTGACCAGGTTAAGGGGCTTGGGTTCCCATTTAGCTGTTCGCAGGGGTTCTTTCCCAGAATGAAAATAAAAAAGCGTGGTGCCTCCACCCAGAGTGCATTTTAAGTGGGTTAGATTTTTAGCAGTACAACCCCCTGGGATGCTGTACCAACTGGTGTGCCCTCGAACAGTGAAACTTCTACTGTGACATGCATCGATATCAACAATGGTGCCAAGTCACAGTAGAAGCCCGCCTGGAACCCGGCAACACTTTCCCCCAACCTGCACCTCCACCCCGAACCAATTCTGACTCAGAGTTAGTATCTACTGGTGCGGGGTTGAAGACAAAGCCCCCTGAAGAAAAAACACACACCGATGTGTACAGTGCCATGCCAACTGCAAATCACGATCGACGTGGAGCCTGGCGCTGTGATGCCGGTCGACGTGTTTCTTGTCAAACTGGCATCGTAGAGCCATACCAACCCACCTCCCCATACAGTCACCCCAGACATGGAATCCCATGAATCAAAAATACCACATTTCAGTTCTTTGGAATTACTGACTTAAGCTAATATGTTCACTAAAAATGCTCTTGAGTCAGAAGTTTTCCAAAACAGTAACACCATATTTATTTACATTGGGAGGGTTAGGATGGGATAGATGGAGTAGAGGTTAAGCAAAAACATTTTGTAAATTTGCATTTAGAGATTAGCATTTTAAAGTAATCATTTCCCCTTTAAATTTCAAAACCCTGCTGTAATAATTGCAACCACCAACCCTTCTAACTTGCTAACTGCTGCAGATGGTTATCATTAACAAACCCACCAACTGGTACCAGTTTACCCCCTTTGTCCTCTGACCGGGTACCCAAGTATTTGTTGCAGGCCTGTGGTGCAGCTGGTCGGCCAACATTGGTGCACTTTCTTGAATCAAAAATTTTCTTTTACTTTTTTCTTGGATTACTTTAAACTTTCCTATGCCATTGGGCATAGCTTGAGAGCAAACTATGTACATCCCTCAGGTGCAAGACAATTCCTCCTGTTACGGTTCTGTAGACAGTCTCTGGTGTCATGGTGACTGCACCTCTGGGGAATATAGAACAGCAGAACTCGAATACATGGATTTCAAGAGACTGAAGACTTGGAGCAGGCACTCTGCAGCTTGGAATCTTCCAACTTGATTGAAGGTGTTGCAGCTTGTCCCCTTCAGCCTATTTTCAGGCCTGATGTAGATGAATGCAAGGCTTTCCAAGCCACAAGAAGCCCAAACCCTGGAGTGACCCCACGGTCCAGCTCCCCACTGGATCTAGAGTGACCTAGCGCCAAGGCAGACACTCGTGGCTCACTGTGGCCCAGTTGGCCCCACTTTATAGGGGTTGACAAGTTCCTTACCTTAGAATGGAGGTTTAGACCCTTCCAACCATACAACAGACAATTTTTTAGCCACATTACCCACTGACAGCCATGGCCTTTTCACACAGGTTGCAGCTTCTGCTTCCCACCAAGCACACGGTCTCAGTAGGACTTGGGCATTCTCCTTGAGCTCCTCTGAGGACTCTGAACTTGCCACAAACCGAAACCTTTGACTTCCATCGATGCAAGCGATCTCTTTTTCTCACTGTGCAGGAGCTAGCAGATGCAGAAGAGGCTCTCTCTTCAAACTTTTTAAGCTACCAGGGTTTACTGGCCAAGCCTCCGCATGTCAGGGAGACTCCCATACTAAGTGTCCATACCAAAGCCAGTCCATTTTCCATAATCTTTTTTCCAAAACCAGAACCATTCCTTAACCCTTTTGTCCTTTCCCTTTCTTTAAGATGCTGTGTCATACCAGGCTACAGACAGAACCCTTTTTCCTTGCATGAACCTTTAACCTTGTTTCTCACTGCTGTGGTGAAGACAAAATAACCTTTAACCCTTCCTTACACGAAGGGTTCCCAGCACCCAACCCCTCAAAAAAGATCTCTGTCTCCTTGAAATTTGAGACAGCATTTTCTCTCTCTGGAATCTCTGAGCAACCTTCTTTGCTGTGGTGTAGTTCCTTCCCATAGCAGCCTGTAGCAAAACCTTGCAGCTGTCTCTCTCTGCTGCATTGTACACACCAAACAACTTGATCCAGATTTCTTTCAAACCTGGAGAAAGACAGACCTGCAGGCCCTGGGGGACAGGCAGCTGGCAACCCCCAGGTGGGCCTTTCCCAAACCTTGCAGCCCCATGTTCCATACGAGGGGCTGGAGCCTTCCTTCCCTCTGGAGGGGGCTCCCCCCGAACTGACTCCAGAACCAACAGTCTCTGTGTTTTGGGAGCTCTCTGGCAGCTCCCTATTGGCTGAAATCACTGTCCCTTTTAGAAATTAATATGTATGAGGCTCCCTCAATGCCTGATTGGTTGGATGAAAGGATGCCAAGATTTTTCCCAGCTCCCCCCCCCCACACAGGTTCATTTAACAGTCCCCTGGTCCCTTGCTAAAATCTTGGTTCTCTGATTTGCTGGCTGAGGTCATCTGGCTGCAAATATGGCTGTTGAAGTAAATATTTTATATGCAGTCCCACTATAGTCCCAGTTCAGTGTCCTGGTGCAGCCAGAGTAAATATTTTTATTATACAATGGCAAGGAAAAATCCAGACCTCTGAATGGTCCATCTCAGACTGGAGCTATGATGTTATCCCAGTACTACATTGCTGCTCTAGTCCAAGGCCACAAATGACCACATCAACTGTAATCAAAATCACTCCACCCAGCCCGCTTCATTTACCCCTGCTCAATAGCCCGCTTCAATTATTGCCATTCGGCACACACCCTCAATGTCCCCGAGTCAAAAAACTGCGGAAATCAAAGTAAAAGCCCACAGGCATTCCCCAAAATCCCCAAAGTTTCTATTCAATATAAAAATATATAATGAAACTAAAATCTATTAATGCAGTTGACAGACCGAGCAGCAAGAACAAGCAAGCAAGTGCAAGTCACCACGCACCTATAACACTCGCTCGATCGGTCTACAGATCACTTTCCTTTTCTTTTAAATTTCAGCAATGAAACCTCTGGCAAAGCATCTTTCCTGCCTCCTTTCCTGTCCTCAGAGCAGTGGCACTGAGTGACTGATCAGAAGAACAGGGCCGGGAGGTGGCGGCAATGTTCGACTCCACACACTACTTCCTAAACACGGGCATGTTTCCTTCTCTTCTTGCTGCTAGGTTTAAAAAGCAATTCACAAAAAGCCGTAACACTGGCTTCTCACTCCCCAGATTACATTCAGAAACTGTGGCTGTTGTAGCGGCACCGCGCACTAGTGTCCACTCTTCTGCTCTGCTATAATTTGACATTATGAACCATAATCTTCCAGTACATTAAAACACAACAAGAAAGTGTACTGGGAGAACCACAAGAAACACACATTTGGGGGGCTCGCCAGAAAACAAACAAGAACAGACATGAGACCAGAAAACAGGTACATCAGCATTGAGATACCAGCTCCACCTAAGGGTGAAAAATATTCTGAACTTTTTCTTCAAAAGGTATACTTCCACATTAAGAAAATTTTGTTAAAAATGACTAAAAAGTTTTTTTTTTAGCTTTTACTTTTTATTAACAAAAGAGCTATTGTATAATAGCAACAGTACACTCCAGGATATGTGTTGTGCTGGGATAACATCACTTCTGGGGTCATTGGACGCACTCAGCCTGTGGCCTTGTGCCCAACCACCCCAGGCATGATGTTATCCCAGCACAACACACACCCTGTCGTGCATTATTGCTGAATTAAATCATTTACCCACAGACATGTAGCAACCCCTTTTCCCTGTTGAACACTGGCAGCCTTTAACATCTTTGCTTTTTGCCATGCCTGTCACTGCTGCTGTTTTAGCCTGTCCCCAGGCAGCCCATACCTAATCCCACTGCAGTTCATGCACTGTTTCCCTTCCATGTCCTGGTGCAGCCAACATAAACCTTTTTATATACTGATTGCCCCACAGTCGCATAGCTGTTTTAACAGCAGGGTTTAAACATTTTTACTTGGCCCTTTCCCTGTCACTAGTGCCATTTCACACTGCCCCCGAGGCACTAGGCAGGCTCCTCATTAATATTCGTGCCCCTATTGAATATTTAAATCCCCCCCCTCAATCAAGAGCGCTCACTGGCGCTTCTTATAAAAAAAAAAAAAAAGACTTCTGTTGCTTCTCCTTTTGTCTCTCTGGGTCTCTGGTCCCCATCTAGCTTAATCCTGGGACTGGGACCACCGGAGAGGTGCTCATTCGGTTGTAAGAATGGCCAAAACACCAATATGCTTCTGCACATGTGCAGACCACTGGCCCTGCACCGGAGTGCAAAACAGGGCAGTGGCTCCGCATTCTAGCTTCTCTGGCCCCAATTTCACCTGCAACTACAAGAAAAATGCAGAGACCATATGGAGAACTCCAAGAACAAAACGGGACTAGTGCCAGGAAGTGGAGAACACCACGTGGGAAAATGGGAGAAATGGGGCAGCCCTGAGGGGCCAAATAGGTGAGGCCCCCAACAGGGGGTTACACCAACTTTTGCTACCTAGACAAATGTTCCTGACTGACAGCATTTAGTCAACATTATCCCAAACAGTACTGTGTCTGCCTTCTCTCAGGGCACCTGCAAAGTGGACATAAGGAAGGAACCTGGGCATGACATATATTTCCTTATGCACCACATGTAGGGGAGTATCAGTGGAGGCACCTGGGGTGTTTCATAACTGAGCTTCAAAATAGGCATCACAGTAGGGGTGCTCAGATTCACTAGAATCTGTTTTGTTGGCACCAAATCAGAATTTCAGAAATTCCAAATACATTCCACCTGTGATTAAGGCACAGAAGCAGATTTAGAGATGGAACCAGAAATTTTGAATCCAACTCTGAACCTACAAATAACTAGGTGCCAGGCTGCCAGCACAAAGCCCATCTCCCTGCTTCCTCCCCTTACCTTATTTTGTGGACTAGTGGAGGTACCAATCTGAGTCATCCCATCGCTGGTGGCAACTACCAGGCTGCTTCAGTGATGGTGTTTGCAATACTGAATTTATTGTTTTTGTAGTGACCTTCTAACTCCTTCAGTACAGTCCACTGACCTAAATGAACACCCCAAGGCCAAAAATCCCTAGTCCAAAGAATCCCATCGATCAGTTAGTGTTGGGTAATGGCAGTTTTGTGTTCCTTAGATCTTCCAGACCATGCCATACTGGCACAAATAGAGAGCCGGGAGGAGGTACCCAAAGTAATGGCAATGAAGGATGAAGGAGTCCTTTAGAAATGGAGGCCCCAAAGTGGGAGGAAGAGGCCCCTGTCAAAGAAGAAGCAGCTGCTGTTGTGTGGGACTCTTATCTTTGGGGAGAGAGACTTAGAGAGAGAGGTAAGGTGCCTCCCTGGCCCATCAGCTTGGAGGGATGGTGAGCAGATCCAGAGGATCGCTAGAGTGGCAGGTCTTGGGAGGGAGCCAGATGTCATTGTCCCCCCTTTGTGGATATTAAAAAAGCTTACATGGAAACTTAACCTGAAAGACTTTTTCAATAAAAGAAAAATGGGCTTGGATACTAATATGCAGATTGATATACAAGCTATGCAGGACTCAGCTTGTAATTATTCCAGTCTAAACACCTCCACTCATACCCAGGGACTAATCGATGCTGTAATTATTGAGGCAGATGGGAACAGAAAAAATCATCTTCGTACCTTCAGGCCTCAGTGTTAATTTACTCCACCTTCTAGTACTGTTGTGGCAACATTTGAGAAGGCATGCCTGAGAGACCTGGAATTATTGTTTCAGATTGGTAACAATGATGCTCAGTATTGCAACATTACACATGAAGAAAGTTTGGCCCTACAAGAACTTGAAGGTAACAAAAAAAATCACTATTAAACCTGCAGACAAGAGTGGGGCTATAGTGGTCCTAGACACAGAGAAATATGTTTTGGAGGTGAAATGACAACCAAGCCAGGATAAGTACTACAAGCAACTTAAAAAGGACCCCACAGATGAAATCAAAAGCAAGATTGACCACATCTTGCAGGATGCCTATGACAACAGTGTAATTAATTAGAGTATCCATGACTTCTTAAAAGTGTCCCATCCAATGAGACCAACCGTGTACGTGCTGCCCAAGGTACATAACAGCCTGGTAGATCCCCAGGTAGGCCAGTTGTTTCTGGGTTAGGATCCCTAACTGAGCCTTTGTCACAATATGTTGATGCACATATTAGAGACATAGTGACAAGATTACCTTCATATCTAAAGGATACCACTGAACGTTTGGCACTCCTGGGGGATCTACAGTTAGAAAATGAATGGCTTCTTGTTTCAATAGACATGGAATCTTTATATACCAATATTCCACATGAAGGGGGCATTGAGGCACTATGCACTTGGCTGGATGTCTCAACAAATCTGGGTGGGAAACAGAAGGCTTTCTTAATAACACTGTCGGAACTGGTTTTGACCTCTAATATTTGTTTTTCCAAGGGAAATATCACCAGGTGAAAGGAACTGCGATGGTGGCTACCTTGGCCCCCAGTTACACAAATCTTTACCTGGGACAATGGGAAATGGATTTCATTTACATTAGGAAAGTCAACAGATTCTATGACCTTATTGACCTTTGGAGGAGGTACATAGATGATGTGCTGATGGTGTGGCAGGGTACTGGGGAACAACTGTGAGAATTTGTGGATTACTTACATGATTCGACTCCACATCTTAAATTTAATGTGGAGGCACACCATTCTTCCATAAATTTTTTGGATGTCACAATCCATAAACTGGAAGATGGTACTATTAATATGGACCTGTTCAGAAAAACTATGGACAGAAATACTATCTTACATGCCATGAGCTGCCACCCCTGCCACCCCATCAGTAACATACCTAAATCCCAATTCAAGAGGCTCAAAAGAAATTGTAGCAATTCAGTAGATTACCAGAAAGGTGCAAAAGAAATGACAGAACAGTTTAAAGAGCGGGGATATGGCCAGAGCATCATTCAGAGAGCAAAGGAATCAGTTGATGGTATGCCTAGGGAGCAGCTATTAACATAAAAAGGGAAGCACAGCGAGGCAAAAGACACTTTGAATTTTATTACTACCCATGGCCCCTTATCAAGTAAAGTCAGGGAAATCATTAACAAAAGCTGGAGTATTTACAGCTGAACCATTATTAGATTCAGAAACTAGGGATCTCCCTTCCCCAGAATGATCTATAAAAGAGGCAGAAATGTGGGTGACCATTTGGTTCACTCTTTACAACCAGTGGCTTATAAATGGATCACTTGGAAGACACCCCCCCAACCAAGGGGATGCTCCTGGTGCGGTAGGTGCAAATTTTGCAGTGTCATTGAAAAAAAGACACAGTTCTCTAGCACTGATAGTGATAGGTTATTTGAAATAAAAGAAACAATAACTTGCACTACCACAGGGGTTGTATACCTCACCACATGTACTTGCCGAGCTTTTTGTGTCGGTAAGACATCTTGTAAGCTTAAGGAGTAGGTAAGTAGACACCTTGGTGACCTTCAGTGTAAAGTTACAAAAAATGCCTTGTATAAACATAGTAGAAATCATGGTAATGATCATTGATTCACCCTTCTAGGGATAGAAAAGGTTAGCATTGGCCCAAGAGGGGGTGACCTGGGAAATAAGCTGCTCAGAAAAGAGTCTTTCTGGATTCATGCATTAGGTGGCCTTGATTACCCAGGCCTCAATTATGCCTTTAAATTATCACCATACCTAAAAGGAAAATAACTTAACTGTATCATTAATCTGTTATTCTTTTGCTTATGTAATTGCTGCATGTACATATTCTCTATTGCATGATGCATCTGAATTTTGATGCCATATTTACTGTTGATATGTCCTAGGTCCAGCAGAAGATGTTTGAATTTTGTGCCTTGATTATTATGCTTCTGTTATGGTCTCATCTAAACTGTGGAATTAAATTCTTCTTACCAAATGATTTGGAAATGGCCAGTTGACATTAGCTATCTTTAACACAGAAACAAATTAGTGTTTTTTTCCAGTATTAATGGCCATTAGATTATTTTATTAGCTGATAATACAATTGTTATAAATTAATTATTTGTACTAATAATTATTAACAAATTAGCTACAATTATTATTAACTTTTTTCTGGCCATCTTTCTCACTATTGTCACTTTGCTTTTATTCACTCCTTTTACTAAGCACTTTGCACTTGCATTGTGTTTTGCACTATAATACTAGCACTGTCACTTTAAAAATTCTAGTACTTAACAGGGAGTATAACTTACAAGCGGGACACACCCCTGAGGAGGCGCATACACACAGAACCGGTAGGGTTTTGTTTCCTTGTGGTAGCCCTCGCTGTTTTACCTGGACTTGGTTTATGCAATAAAAATATAATTGTTTTTCATACTGAAATCCTGGTGAGAGTGCCATCTTTTCTTGCCTTGCGCTGGCCCAGATGGTGTAGGAGTAGTGCAGAGAAATTTCAGGGAGCTAGGTAGAGACCTTAAGCAGGTAGTGCATACATGGCATTTACCAAGATGTTACCTGTGTACTGCTGAGGGGAAGATAGGGCACTCTGTTCTAAGACTTTCAATGATTAGTTGAAGACATGTTGCAGGGAGCAGGGTGACAACTATGTTGGGTACTGGCGGCCAGCCTGGGAGGATATGGGTCTTTACAGGAATGATGGACAGCAGCCTTCCATGAGAGGGATTTCAGTACTTAGTGGGCACTTTAAATGTTACTTGGATGAGCATGTAAACTAGTAGGCTATATTAACAAGGGAAACAAAAACTGACCCACCACATGATGAAGAAACAGAGAGGAAGGTCAGAAGGGAGGAAGCTCCACCAAGGCAGGGGTGCAAAAAGAAAGGGGTGCTGAGGACAAAGTAGGTATAAACCAAGAATGCAAAACAGAGGAGTAAAAGAGACAAGAAGCAAGGAGGGTAACAATGGAGGACAGGGGTTGGGGAGAGACAGGGAGCAGTATAGGCAGTAGGGGAGGGAAAGAGGGGCTGTAGGCAGGGAGAAAGCAAGGTATGGAAATCCATGTGGACCAATGCAAGGAGTCTGCAAAATAAAATTCCAGACTTGGAGACCCTCATGTTGGAGGCTGACCTCGTTTTAATGGTCATAACTGAGTCATGGTGCACTGAAGATCACAACTGGGACATGGCCATACCAATCTACTGTCTGTTCAGAAGGGATAGGGAGGGAAAGAGGAGTGCTTCTGTATGTGAAGGAAGCAGTTATGGCTATGGGAATACAAGGGAACCTGGAGGAAAAGGAAGGCTGATGCTGCTGTTGGTCACCCAGGAGACAGGAGCTGGAGCCACTATATATACAGGGATAGTATACAGACCACTAGCACAAGGAGAGGAGTTGGATGTGGATGAGGCACTGGGGAAGCTGTAATTAGGATGCAAATAAGAGGGAGATGCTGCTAGTTGGTGACTTCAGTCTGCCAGGTGTGGATTGGATCCTTCCAGTTGCAGCCTCAGCAAGGAGCAAAGCCATCCTTGACTCCCTGCAGGGGGTGTTTCTCAGGCAGCTAGTCAGTGAACCCACTAAGAACAGGACAGTGCCTGACCTCATGCTTACTAACAGGGATAGCATTCCAGATGTCATTGTGTGCTGTCCCATAGTGACCGGTGTTCACGATACAATGTGGTTCAACATTAAGATGGGTGTCAAGGCAAACCACCCAAAGACAAGGCTCCTGGACTTTAGTAGGGCAGATTTTAAAGAAATAAAGGACTTCCACAGAAGCTGCCTAGTAGGAAAGGATTGCCATGTTGTGGTAGAGAAACAGTGGGAAAAAATAAGGATGGGCATAATTAAGGCAAACAGCCTCTGCATAAAGGAGGTGAGCAAAAGGAAGAAAAGACCATTATGGTTCTCTAACAAAGTGGTCACGGTGGTGAAAAGAAAAAGAGTGGCATTCAGGAGGTGCAAAGAAATGCAGAGGGAGGAAGACAGAGAGATGTACCAGATAAAACAGAAGGAAGTAGGTTAGGCAGTGAGGAGAACAAAGGCACAGACAAAAGAAAGGGTAGCCACAGGGTAGCTAGAGGGATAAAACTGTCTTCAGGTACACAAGTAAGAAGAAGAAAACAGAAAGAGGGATAGTAAGGATTAGGAGGACAGCTGAGGGAAACTGTGCAGAAGAGGATCAGGAAAAAGGTGACATCCTAAACAGGTACTTTTGTTCAGTCTTCACAGTAGAAGAAGGGGGGATGGGTCACCAGGGAGTAGCAGGAAAATTGGGGAGGTGGACATTAGTCCATTTTCAAAGGAAAGAGTCCTGAAGGGACTTGCAGATTTGAAGGTGGACAAGGCCATGGGACCAGACGGGATACACCTAATAGTATTAAAGGAACTCGGGGAGGTGCTTGCTGTACCACTGGCTGCCTTATTCATCAGGCCACTGGAAACAGGCATGGTTCTGGAGGACTGGAGGGGAGCAGACATGGTCCCGATCCATAAGAGTTGCAACAGGGAGGAGACAAACAACTATTGGCCAGTCAGTCTCACATCATTGGTGGGGAAACTAATGGAAGCACTGTTAAAGAAGAGATTAGTAGAGTATCTTGAATCTAATGGGCTACAAAAAGCACAGAGAAGGAGAGCACTCCTGCCTCCCAAAGGTGTTGCTGTGAAGGATAAGCAAAAGAGGACAAAAACAGCACATACAATGTGGCTTCTTGAGTGGTGAGACATATGAGTAGTTTGACTGGTGTTCCATGTTTTGCACCAGAAAAGAACAGTTACGTAAGAACTTACTGTAACAGATCTTTAAGAGAATCTTCTCTATTAGGCCACACTTTTGGAACTATAAGCCATCAATGCAATGACCACATGAAAACTTTTACTAGCGGTGGGCTGCCCATGGTGACATGCAGCATCTACATCTATACATAAATGTGGGTGGCACCATCACTCCTCAGTTCTGTTTCCCACCACAGATTAACCTCAGAGGACCTCTAACTCTGGGAAACCAACAGATGAGACCGGCACCAGGCATACAGGGAGGGGCATGGAGCTGGAGACAGGGTGCATTGGGTAGGATTTTAGGCACAGCATTTGATATAACCCTCACTGAGAACAAAAGGAGGAAGGAGGGAGAAAACGTCATGGCTAATGGAGGAGATTCTCTCAAAGATCTACTGTTACAGTAAGTTCTTATGTAACTGTTCTATTATCCTTAAGGATATTGTCTCCATTAGGCCACACCATTGGAATGATTCCTAAGCAGTAAAAAGTAAACTAGGAGGATGGTACAGTCCGATATGTAATCAGGACAGAAGGCCTTGCAGAACAGCAAGCCCAAAGCCAGCACATACTGTACAGTATATGAGAGACGATGTCCAGACTGTAATGTTTGGAGGAAGTACAGTATGCATAGTGCTCCATTGGCTGCAGCACATATGTCAGCAGCAGGGACATTTCTGAAACAGGCAACAGACGTTGCCATACCCCTTGTTGAAGTGACCACAAGCATCACGAGGAAGTTACTTACCATACTTCCTGTACCAGAACATAATATGTGTGCCAGTCATTTGGAGAGGCATTATTTAGACACAGGAGCACCCGCTTTCCCAAGGATGAACAAAACAAAAAGCTGAGAAGGTACTCTTTGGTGCGAGCAATATAGTATCTTGGTATTCTATGTACATCCAAAGTATGGAGCAGTACCTCACCCTGGCTGGCAGGCTCAAGATAATATACAGGAAAGTGTATTGTTTGGGTCAGTGTAAATTCAGATACCACCTTCAGTAGAACCTTGGGATTCATATGCAAAGAGGCTGTGTCTTTGTGAAAAATCATAGAAACACAGAAAAAAAGACGGCAGAAGGAGGCCAAGGGTCCATCTAGTCTGCCCATGTGTTCCCTAGACATTCTCAGATCCCAGGACCTAACCCCCCCTTTCTGCCTAATGCCTCCTACTGCTCCTGTTGCTTTTGATCGTGCTTTAGCCTTGTCCCACTCCAGCCTGAATGATGTCACATACTTTGCTTCCACTACCTCAGCTGGCAGTTTATTCTATGACTCCACGACTCTTTCTGTAAAATAGTGTTTCCTAAGCTCTATCTTGAAGCTTCCCCACCCCCATCCAACTTCCACTTGTGCCCTCTAATGTTAGAGTCGGAGACTCTGTTGAACAGGTCCGAGGATGGCACCTTATTTATTCCTCTCATGACCTTGTATGTTTCAATCATGTCTCCCCTCTCCCTCCTTATCTCCAGTCAGAACATATTTAATGCTTCCAGATGCTCCTCGTACAAGTGCCCTTGAAGGCCCTGGATCATTTTGGTCACTCTTCTCTGCACAGCCTCCAACTTGCGTATATCCTTTTTCAGATGTGGACTCCAAAACTGGACACAGTACTCCAAATGGGGCCTCACCAGGGACCTGTAGAGTGGCAATATTACCTCGTTGCAATGGTTTGTCTGTTTTAGGGTGCTGCTTATGATGACACCTAGGTCCTGTTCTTCCTGTGTGGTGCTGAGCTGGACTCCGTTGAGGTGGTACTCTGTCCTTGGGTTCCCTTTACCCAAATGCATCACCTTACATTTTTTGGCACTGAGCTTCAGCTTCCAGATGTTGGACCATCTTTCCAGCCTCTGTAGGTCTTTTTATAGGTCCTTAATCTCCACCTCGCTGTCAACCCTTCCTCCTAGCTTGGTATCATCCATGAATAGGGTAGTTTTGCCCTGAATACCTATGCCAATGTTACTGATAAAGGGATTAAACAGGACTGGCCCCAACACTGAGCTTTGCACACTACTGGTGACCACACCTTCATCAGACCTCTCCCCATTGACCACTATTCTCTCTTTTCTGTCCCTAAGCCAATTACCTACCCAACTGACTATGCACATGACGTGGCTGCACCTAGGTCATCCAACCTTTTCAGCAGGCACTTGTGCGGCACCGAATCAGAGGTCTTACTGAAATCGAAATAGAGGAGGTCCACTGGGTGGCTTCTGTCTAGTTTCCTAGCGACCCAGTCAAAACGTGTGATTAGGTTCATTTGGCACAACTGCCCCGCCATGAACCCATGTTTTCTGTCATCCTGCAGACCGTTGTTATCTAGGTACTCTACCAAGTCTTGTTTTAATAAGGTTTCCATCAGTTTCCCCACTACTGACATGAGGCTGACCAGTCAGTAGTTACCTGCTTCCTCCCAACTCCCTCCCTTGTGGGGAGGTACCACATCAGCTCTTCTCCAGTCTCCTGGCACTACCCCCATCTGAAGTGATCTGCTGAATAAATGTTTAAAGGGACCTGCCTATTCACTTGCTAGCTGTTTTAGCACCCTTGGGTGTATTCATCAAGCCCTGGTGACTTGTCTTCCCTGAGTTGATACAGGTCCACTCTAACCCTACTGTTAGTGATTGATGGTGCTTCCATTTGTGGAACACCTTTGTCAGCAGCCCTGATGCTACTGTCTGGTACTGAGTCTTTGTGTTCCTCAGTGAACGCTGAGCATAACAAGTTGTTCAGAACAGTGGCCTTCTGCCTTTCCTCCACTACTCTGTCACCATATTTGAATCTAACTATTCTTCCCTTTTTCTTTTTTCTTGTGTATATTGAAAAAAGTGTTTGTTCCCATCTTTAACTTCTTCCACAAGTAGAAGCTCCATTGCAGCCTTAGCTGATTTCACCATACTCTTCGTTTCTTTGTTTTTCTGAACATAGGTTTCTCATTCGCTGTCTTCCTGAGTTCTTTTATAGTTCATATAGGCCTCCCTTTTGGTTCTGATTGTGGTCCTTACCTGGTTACTGAACCATAATGTTCTTTTGTGTTTGTTCTTTTTGGTTATAGTTCTTGATAACTTCTAAAATGGCTATCTTAATCAGCCCTCATATTTCTTCAAATAATTAAATAAGGAGGCTCACGCACCAGAGCATGAAGCTTAGAAATCCTTCATGTTGAAGTCATCACAACTAAAAATACAATTTTCCATGACAAGAAACAAAAGCCACAATTCGCAGCAGGTTCAAAAGGAGCCAACGTCAATTTCTCAAGAATGAAATTCAAGTCCCAAGGTGGGACTGGATTATGGATAGGAGGTTTTGTATGAAGAGTACTTCTCAGATATGTATGGAACATGTTTAACTGGGCAACCGTACAACCATCAGTAGGGGTATGGAAAGCTGATATAGTGGCCAAATGCACCTTAAGAGAAGAATACTACAGGCCAAAGTCAGACAAGGAAAGCAAGTATTCCAACACAGCATTTACAGGGCATGTGAATGGGTCCATATTCTGGGAATCAGCCCATAGAGTGAAACACTTCCATTTCAGGGAATAAATATGTCTGGTAAAAGGATTCCTAGCCACAATCAAAACATTAGCAACCTTAGGGGGATACCCTAAAATGTGCAATGGCTATGTCTTCAGGAGCCATGCATGCCGACGTGGGGACTTCAGGTCAGGATGGTTCAGAGATCCCTCACCCAGGGACAACAGACCCTGACACAGAGGTAAGGGGGCAAAAACCTCCACTGACAGATGTTGAAAGAGCAGAAACCATATCTGGTGAGGCCAGAAAGGAGCAATGAGGATGAGAGTGGACCTCTCCACCTACAACTTGAACAGAACCCTTTGTATTCAAGGAATTGGGGGGGGGGGTGCATATAGGAATTTTCCTTTCCAGAAGAGGGACAATGCAGCTCACCAAAAAAATCCAGGCTCTGGAGTGAGAGAACAGAAACACCACAGTTTTGCTCTGTGTGAGGACACAAAAGACAACCCCATCTTGTGAAGAGGTTGTTTATCACAGATGTTAGCAGTTCCCATTCATGAACCATTGACTGGGACCTGCTTTACTCTTATCTACCAAGACATTTTGGAGACCTGGGAGAAACATGGCCAACAGCTGAGGCTGTGAGACAGAGCCCAGTACCATACTCTCACTAGTTCCCTGCATAAGGAATAGGAGTGAGTGCCCCCTTATTTGTTGATGTAATGCATCACATTGACATTGTCCATCTGGATTTGCAGAGGACCAGGGCATAGATGATTCTAAAATGTCTGGAGGCTGTGCAGTATAGCCCTCATTTCCAGGATATTTATATGCAATTTGGCCTCCCTTGGGTCCATGCCCCCTCTGTCTGGTAAGGGCCGAAATGAGCACCCAAGCTGAAGCCCAAGGTATCTGTGGTGAGGATCAGTACAGGAGCTGGTACAAAGAATGGAATGCCCGTTAGTAGGTTTTCATAATCCATCCACCCATAACATGGCTCTGTGAAGAGGGGGTGTGATGAGAATAATTTGGTCCAGCTTGTCAATCAACTGATTCCACTGGACCCTGAGTGTCCACTAAGGGATTCTAATATGAAGATCTTCCAATGACACAGTCACTATGGCCACAGCAATGAGACCCAGGAGACGTAACATTGTTCTCACAGAGATATAGTGGCTTCTGTGTACCAAGTGTGCCCTGGCAGTCAGAGTGCCTGCTCCATCATGTGGCAGGAGGAGCACATCTCTTCTCAGTGTCCAGGACCACCCCTATGTATTGCAGTCTTCAGCATGGAGACAGCACAGACTTTGGCACATTTACTGTGACCCCCATGCCATCAAACAACTGATGTACCTGAGACAGGGTATGCAGAGAGCTTCCCTGGAGCTGGCCTTCAGGGACCAGTCTTCCAGACAAGGGAAAACATGTAGACGTTCCTCGTGATGGGCTGCTGCAACTACTGCCAAACATTTGATAAAGACCTGTGGTGCAGAAGATAAGCTAAAGGGCAATACATTGAACTGATAGTGTGTCCCTCCAGCATAAAGTGGAGGTATTATCTGCAAGATTTCCTGATCTGTACATGAAGGTATACATCCTTCATGTTCAGAGGACAGATTTCCAGAACCCATTCATACATAGTGATCTCCTGACATTTCTTCAGATGCAGGGAGATCCTGCCCCCCCCCCGCATCCCTGGATGTAACAACTAAGGTGGGTGAGACAGACAGAAAATAATCAGGTGGAATTGGGGGTGACAGAGCCACCAGAACCTTTGGGTGCTTTTTTGTGGGCACCAGTGAGGAGGGGACCTGGAAGGTGCCCACCTCCTCAGCCATGGCTGTGCTGATCATTGGCACACTTACCTTCTACAACAGGTGGATGAAAAGAGCCCCAACCACTGCCTCTAGCAGGAGCGGGGTACAGGGATTTACAGACTTTAGAGTCAGTTTTGATGTTTGAAGACCTCATAGGACTGCTTCAATATCATAGCCAAACACAATATACCCTGTAAAGGGAGCATTCAGAACTGCCTGTTGTGCATCATTGGCAAAGTCAACAACTGTAAATCAGGGATATCACCTCATGCAAATGCCTGACTCTGCAGCCCTGGCAGAGACATCAGATACATCACAAGCTGACCACGGCAAATGTTTGCTAACCTCATCACCAGCAGCCAATGTTTTTAGCAGATCATTCTTGGCAGAACCATCAGCAAAGCCCGTGCAGCAGTGCCAGTAGTAGTTTTCCATAGGCTGCTCAGATATTTGATCATATGGGCCTGGTGTTTTGCAGTCCTAAGGCCCAATGATGCTGAGGAATAAGTACACTTGCCTGTCACATTTATCCTCCTAGATTTCTTATCTGGAGGAAAAGTACTGGTATGTCTAGCAGCCGTGATGACCACAGAGTCAGTTTTTGGCTGGTTAGCATAATAGGCTCAGCAGACAGTGCTGGATACTGCTTATCAGCCTTTCTAAGAATTGCAGGCAAGGAATTTGTTCTGTACCATGCAGATAAAGTGGCATCCTTTAATGCAAGACATATAGGTGGAATGATAATAGAGGGGAAACAGGGCACCTCCAAAAATTCCGTGAGGTTTCTTTTAGTGAGATCTTTCTCTTTCTCTTTCATCTCAAAGTCCATGACAGACTGCATTTGCTGCATTAGAGCTTGAAAAGATGGGTCCTCAGGACAGGAAGAGATCTCAGGGTTTAGACCACTGAGTCCTCATTACAGGATGAGAGAGTAAAGCTAGAGTGAAGGGGACCCTAATGAAACTGCTTATCATCATATTCCTCCTGTAAATCCTCCTCTACGTTCATGAGGTCAGGATTATATTCCATTTTATTGTCATCAGCGTGATCACTGATGGGAGCTGTAGAATAATAAAGCAGCAGCAAAGAGACAGGAATCTGTGGGGTGCTGTTGGAGCTTAATAATGGAGGCTGAGTGCCAGAAGGCCCCATTGGTAGAATAACTGCTTGCACTGCCAATCCAGGCAGAATGCATTGAATCATTTCAGAAAATGATGTTGGCCAGCCTGGGAGTCAAATGGCACCCTGCAAAGGGGCTGGGACTACCTGCATCAATGGGCCTTGGCCCAACGATGGCATTGTACCATTCAGTAGTAGTTAGGGAAGTGCCTAAGCCAAGCCCCATCCTTGCCGTCTCAGTGATGATAGGAATTTATTTAACTCCAAAAATTCATTAGCATTTTGCTCATAAAAGTGCTAAAACATTGTGCAAATGCATAGCACTTGCCTCACTGTGTTTAACAAACATAACACTTCTAGAAAACCTATATAAATACTTTCTGTACAGTTAGCATTGTCCCAAGAAAAAATGCTAATCAGTTATTTAAAACCCTGGATGATGGGGGTGGGGGGTGGGAGCTGTAATCAGCTATGCCAGAGCAGGCAATGATGAAGGTTTACCTTGTCTCAGTGACCAAGACCTCATCAGAGAAGCAGACTTTTCTTTTTCTCTGTGTTTGTGCTCATGACCGGATGACAAGGATGGCTGTGAGGATGACAATGCCTTGTCCCTGTCCTCAGACTTTGACAGCCGTCTTTCGACTGACAGTGAGGGAGAAACAGGTTTTGAGTCTTTGTCCTTCTCCATGGCTTTCAATGTTTTTAACTGAAGGAAATTTTCTAGAGTTTTCTTACGGCATCACCTTGTAGCCTTGTTGAAGCTCTGGCAAATCTCACAAGTCTCAGGTGGTGAGACAGGCCCAAACAGCATATACAGACCATGTGTGTATCCTCTTTGTATATTTTATCTCCGCACTTACAGTATCAACATAAAGGCTCTTTTGACTTCAAAGGCATACAGAGGTGATGACAGATGCACTAATAAAAGTAAAAAGAATACATGGCAATGGCTCGGTTAATGGCATTTCCTTCAGCAAGTCTAACAAGGATGATCGATGGCAGGAAAAGAACTGAGGAGTGAAGGGGCTGTCCATGTTTATATACACGTAGACACTTTGCATCATTGTTGTTGGCCCCCAGCTACACTAAGTTTCCTTGTGAATCTAACAGTGAAAGCTTATAGTTCCAAAGGTGTAGCCTAATGGAGGAGATATCCTCAAAGAAGAACTTGCTTTGAGCTTGGAGTGTGCACTGTTTATGTTCTCTTTTAATCTGATGGGCTATAAGACCAAAGGAAGCATTGATCCGTGGGGGGATCATGCCAGATGAACCTTATTGATTTCTTCAACTAGGTAACAAGGAACGTAGAATGGGGAGGGCAGTGGGTGAGTCCTGTTAAGACTTTAGCAATGCCTTCAACACCGTGCTGCACAGGAGACATAAAAAAGTTGAGCAGCCAGAGGTGGGATCCAAAATAGCAAACTGGGTAAGTAACAATTTAATGGATAGTCAACATAGAGTGGTGGTAGATGGCACTCACTCTGAGGATGGGAGAGAGTGACAAGTGGGGTGCTATAGGGCTCATTACTGGGTCTGGTTCTCGTTAATATCTTCATAAGTGACATTGCAGAAAGACTGTAAGGAAAGGTATGTCTTTTTGCACATGACAACAAAATCTTCAATAGGGTAGATACTTAGGAGAAGGTAGAAAGGATGTGTAGGGACCTTGGGGGACTTGGGGAGTGGTCAAGGACATAGCAGCTAGGGTTCAATGCCATAAAGTGCAGACTGATACAGCTAGGGCATAGAAACCCCAGGGCTGAGTATAGGATGAAGGTTGGTACTAACAGTCACTACGCAGGAAAGAAACCTTGGGGTGATCATATCTGATGGCCTCAAAGTGGCAGGGCAGTGTGACAAAGCAGTGGGTAGGGCCAGTGATGCACAGGGAGAGGTATCACTTGCAGAAGGAGGAAGGTGGTGCTACCACTGTATTGATCATTGGTAAGACCCCCTATAGAGTATTGTGTCCAGTTCTGGAAGCCACACCTCAGAAAGGACATAGACAGGGTGGAGGCAGTCCAGAGGAGGGCAACTAAAATGGTGCAGGGGTTGCATCAAAAGCCCTATGAGGAGAGACTGAGAAACCCAACATGTACACCCTAAAAGAGAGAAAAGTGAGACCGGACATGATACAGACCTACAAGTACCTCACAGGGGTGAACAGTGTGCTGGAGGGGAGTTGCTTCCCAATGAGAAAGAATACCAGGACCAGAGGGCATGCAGTGAAGCTGGGGTGGGGGAGTTCAGGAGGGATGGGAGGAAGCACTTCTTTATTGAAAGAAGTAGTGCAAGGAAATTTTAGGGAGCAGGGAAGGGGTCTCAAGCAGGTGGTGTGCACAGTGGCTTTTGCTGAGGTGTTGCCTGTATATCGCCGGGGAGAGCATAGGACATTCCACACCGGGGCTTTTAAAAACTGGTTGACGGTATGGTGCATGGAGGAGGGTTTTGGCTACACTGGGGACTGAGGATCAATCTGTGAGGTTATGGACCTGTATGGAGGGAGAACAAGAGGGGTTAAGGGATAGACTGAGGACTGGGGTTCCACCTGCAGGGCCACCAACCTATACTGGCAGGATGGTCTGTATCTGTCCAGGAAGGGAACAAGTCTTTTGGGCAATCGGTTTAAATGCTTCATTGGCAAGCCTTTAAACTAGTCAAAGGGAGAAGGCACTGATAAGCAGCAGGAAAATCCCAGCCTCCCCCTACAAAACAGGGTACTAAATGAGAAAAAGACCAAGGTAGAAAGGTCAGTGGGGATGCGCTACAGAAGGTAAAGCCATCAAAAATGGAGAGCAATGAGTACCAATGCCCGTAGTCTGTAACAAGCTTCCTGAATTAGTAGCCTTGATGGAGGAGGAAGATCTGGATATCGTGGCAGTCACAGAAACATGGTACACACAGAACCATGACTGGGACGAAACATACCAGGATACACTATCTACAGGAGGGACAGGGAGGGTAAAAGAGGAGGAGGAGGAGTAGCTCTCTACATAAGAGAAGAAATCAAAGCAACAGAACAAAAGGGTAAACAGGGAGGAGAAGAAGACTGTGTGTCAATTTGAGGCAGGCAATGGCACCACAATCCGCACAGGGTTAGATACAGACCTCTAAGGGGAGGAATGGACAAGGAAATGATAGAAAGTATACTTAGAATGGCAGATAAAGGGGAGATATTGCTGATGGGTGATCTGAATATGCCAGATGTTAACTGGAGTGCAGTTGCAGCAGCCACTTCTAAGAGTGGGTTATTCTAGATGCCCTACAGGGGCATGCCTTAGACAACTAGTATTGGAGCCCACTCGAGAGGGAGCAATCTTAGACCTGGTTCTCTCAAATGGAAGAAGAGAGGATCACAGATGTGAAGTGGGTAGCCATCTGGGAACTAGCGACCATCGAACAATATGGTTCACAATAAACACAGCAATAGAGTCAAGCCATACAAAGACAAAGGTACTGGATTTTAGGAGGGCTGACTTTGCCAAAATGGGTGAGTGCCTAAAGAATGCACTAGCAAATGGGCAGGAAGGAGGTGGAAGAACAGTGGGGAATAATAAAACTGCCATCACAGAGGTAACAAGCCTTTGTGTAAAGCAAATAAACAAAACGAAACGAGGTAAGAAACCACTATGGTTCTCAAAGGAAGTGGCAGTGAAGGTTCAAGAGAAAAGAAAGCATTCTAGGAAGTACAAGGAATCACAGAAGGAACAGGACAGAGAACTGTACCAGTTAAAGCAAAAAGAAGCTGGAAGGCAGTCAGAACAGCAAAGGCCCAAACCGAGGAAAAGATAGCCAACTCAGTTAAGAAGGGGGATAAACCCTTTATAGGTACATCAGGAGCCAAGGAAGACCCAAGGAGGGACAGTGAGGCTTAATAAAGGGGAGGGAGGGTGGGCAGAGGGTGACTGTGAAAAGGCAGAGATACTAAACAAATATTTTGCTCAGTATTTACAAAGGAAGAGGGGAGGTACCTAAACAAACAGTAGAAACACTCTGGATACAGAAGTTGATACCAGACCATTTACAGAAGAAAGGGTTCTGAAAGAGTTCTTAAAACTGAAGGTGGACAAAGCAATGGGGCCTGATGGGATCATCCCAGAATTCTAAAAGAACTAGGGTAGAACTAGTGACACCACTGACTACCCTCTTTAACAAATCATGGGAGGATGGGGTGGTACCTGAGGACTGGAGGAGGGCAGATGTGATTCCCCTTCACAAAAGTGGGAGCAAGGCAGAAGCAGGAAACTACAGACGTGTTAGTTTAATCTCAGTGGTAGGGAAAATGATGGAATCACTTCTGAAGGAAAGAATTGTTGAGTGTCTAGAGGCCAGAGGGGCACAGGACCCAAGACAGCATGGATTCACAGCGGGAAGGTCATGCCAGACAAATCTGTTAGATTTCTTTGACTGGGTGACCAAAGTAGTTGATCAGGGAGGGGCTGTGGACATGGCCTACCTAGACTTTAGCAAGGCATTTGACACAGTCCCACACAAAAGATTAATATACAAGTTAGCCAGCCTGGGAGTGGGTCCCAAGATGACAGCCTGGGTAAAGAATTGGCTGGAGAATAGGACACAGAGAGTAATAGTAAATGGAGTCCACTCTGAAAAAAGGGGGGTTAGTAGTTGGGAACGTCAAGTTCAGTATTAGACTGGTCCTCTTCAATGTCTTTATAAGCGACATTGCAGAGGGACTGGAAGGAAAGTGTGTCCTCTTTGCAGATGACACAAAGATCTGCAACAGAGTTGATGCACAAGGTGGGGTGGAAAGGATGAGAAGGGACTTGGCAAGGTTAGAGGAATGGTCAAATATATGGCAGCTTAGATTCAGTGCTAAGAAGTGCAGGTAATGCACCTGAGAAACAAAACCCAGGGAAGAGTACACAATGGGGGTGAGATACTAACAACAACAAAATGGAAAGGGACCTGGGGGTAGTCATATCAGATGACCTAAAGGTGGGCAAGCAATGTGAGAGGGCAGCAAGGAGGGCTGGGAGAATACTGGGATGCATAGGAAGAGGCATCACCAGTAGAAAACAAGAAGTTATTATCCCTCTGTACAGACAGCTGGTGAGACCACATCTGGAGTACTGCATGCAGTTCTGGAGACCCAATCTCCGCAAAGACATAGACAGGATGGAAGCTGTCCAGAGGAGGGCAACTAAAATGGTGCAGGGTCTGCACCGGAAGACCTATGAAGAGAGACTTAAGGAGCTTAATATGTATAGCCTCGAGGAAAGGAGGGAGAGGGGGACATGATAGAAACTTTCAAGTACCTCAAGGGAATCAACAAAGTCCAAGAGGGTAGCATCTTTCAAAAAAAGAGGTGTGCAAGAACAAGGGGGCACAATTTGAAGATAGAAGGGGGGCTCAGAGGTAATTTAAGGAAGTATTTTTCACAGAGAGGATTGTGAATGTATGGAACGGCCTTCAGAGGGGTCGTGGAGTCAAAAACAGTGGTGGAATTCTACATGCATGGATAGTCATAAGGCAATTTTAGGGGTGGGGTAGGAAGAAGTAGGCTGCTGGTTAACTAGGATCTGCAGCTTATCCATCAGGTAGGGAAATGGGCAGAATGGGTGGGCCAAGCGGTCCTTATCTGCCGTCAAATTCTATGTTTCTATAGAGGGTGCGGTAATACAAAACTGAGGTGGCGTGATGAGTTGGGGGAGGGAGGAAAAAGGCACATGATGGCATGGTGCATGGAGGAGGATTTTGGCTACACTGGGGACGGAGGATCAATCAGGGAGGATATGGACCTGTGTGGGAGAGACGTCCTGCATCCTTCCAGGAGAAGAACCAGATCTTGGAGGTCGCACCTTAGAAAGCACGTAGACAGAGTGGAGCAGTCGAGAGAAGGGCAACTACGATGAAAAATACATTGGATAATAAATTTGTGATCTGAATGTAGAGTTAAGTCTATTTCCTTATCTTTAACAGGTCATTTAGCTTGGTGTCTGTAACTAAGAGTGCTCATATTTTGATTTATTTAAAGTGCAACTCTATTATAATAAGAAGCTTAAAAATACCAGCTCTACACGAATTATGTTTTAACTTTTTTGTTTTCTAGTTATTTGTTGTTTGTTTGACTTTCCCCTGCTGTTGGTCTACTAAATATTGTAGGTAATGCAACAAATATTTCACAGAATCTTTTAAAATGTTTCTGATTCTCCCCAGCTAACCACACAATTGCTATTTGTGACATCACAGTCTGCTGACATGGTGAGCACTGTGATGTCATAAAGAAAGGCACTGTGAGGTTAATGGGAGAGGCAAATGTTTTCAAATGTTTTGTATATAGACTTCTATTATATTCTAAATTGTAACAGCTGAAACATCTTATTTATGAAAGCAGATGCTGAAGTGCAAAGTTGCGCTTTAATACTGGGCACAGCCTGCTCTGGCTCTGGTTTTCATTTAAAAAGGATGTCCTTCAACCTGAGAAACAGGTTCACAGAGATTTAGAATTTGTTGACAGAAAAGGACCACTTGGCCCACCCAGTCTGCCCAGATGGTCCATGTCTAGTCTGTCTCTGCAGACTCTAACTGGTCCCAAGCGACCATCCCTTCTCCCTGCCTATTTACAGATATTTCTCTGTGTCTATCTCAAACATGTTTGAAGCCCCATACTGTTGTCACCTCCACTACTTCTGCTGGCAGCCTGTTCCAGGTGTCTACCACTCTTTCAGTGAAGAAGTAGTTCATCACATCCCTCTTAACCCGCCCCCCTCCGATTGTCCTTGTTTCCTTCATTCTGTGATGTAGAGCCTTTGTAAATGAGCCACTGGCTCAAAGGTTGTAATTCTGAGACTTCAATAAATAAATAATGAACTCCCACTGAAACTAAAAACACACAGCCTGCCACAGTTCAAAACAGGCCTCAAACAGCACCTAAAGTCTAGCTCAAAATGCACCTGTTTCTCAGGCCCTACTTGAAAGACTAACCTACACCCCAGGTAGTACCCAGCATGGATACCTTGAAAAACCTGCCCTCATCCCAGCCTAGCCAGGAGCACTAGTAAGCTATTAATCCTCTTTACCACTCTGTGTACTGCCCCCCCAAACCCAGCCACCCACTTTCTCAACCATAGTCTATCAATGGATTTTGGTGGTGTCCAGGGCTGAGCTACCCAGAGTATCATCCTAGACATAGCCTGAATCCTCTTACAATCGCTTTGTTTTCCACTGATTGTCTATAATTCTCATGTACTGCTCTTTAATTGCCTAATGTGCTGAACCCTGTAACTACTGTATTTGTGTCTTGTATTATTTGTCCACCCTGACGTGGAACCTTTGTAAAAGAACTCACGCTCAAAGGTCTTCCGATATTACAAATAAATGAATAAAATAAATAAATCGGTAGCCAGCTTTATCAGGGATAAAGATCTGTTAAAATATTATAACATATTTACACATTTAATTTGTTCAGTGGGCTAAGTTGAACAAAGAACAATAACTAAATCAAGCTTATTTATTCACCTGTGAAGGGATAACCACGTCTAAACTTTTTGATCAGTTCATGAACACGTGATTTCTGTGGCTAGACAATAAAACAATAACTAGTCATAAATTCCATAATAGTACAAAAGTTGCAAAGTAGCACGCTAAAGTAATAAATTACGTGATTAGAAGATGTGTTTAATTTCATACTCTTGAAAAAAAACTAGTGGAACCCCTCTGTGAACTGCCTATGTAATCAACATATCAGTTTCTTTTTTCAATTCATCAGTCGGATCTCCCCTGAGCTTGTTACAGAAATTTGCATCAGTTAGCTGATTTTTTTAACTCAGCTTTATTTAAAAGTTGATAAAACAAGGTTTGACAATATGGCATAGAGGATAATGGGTGGGGACCAGTTAACAACACTGTTTCCTTCAAGAGGTTGTCAAGACAACTTAGTAAACCTCAAGAGTGAAGCTCGAGAGGTTTACCGTTGGCATGACAGCCTTGAGAAGGGAACTCTGTGCTGTTGTTGACTGGTGTCTGTCCATTGTATTTTTTTTTGTAGCTGTGACTTTGTACACCTTGCTCACAGCCCTAGCTCTGGAGGGAGCCCCCAGTCTCATCCCCTGATGTTCACTAGCTGACGACAACTGATACCCCCCAGGGCTCCCCCGGCAGGGCCGGTGGGGTACCCCAGACCCCACTGAAGACCGGATCCAGTGTGGCTAGTGCAGTGGCTATTCAAGGGTGGGACCTGCAAGGTGCCCTCCATCATCCTGCCAGAGCAATCTTTTTCTCCTCCAGTATACCCCTCAGAGGCAGCGCATGCAGTGATGCTGGCACTGGTAGCACACATTATCCCATGCATGTCCCATCAGGCATCTGCCCTGCCTTTGATCCCACATCGGCAGCATCGGTGAGCCACCCCCAGCCTCCACTAGGGTCCTGGCATGTGCTGACCACTGAAATCCCCCCTTTCCAGAGCAGGAGAGCAGTCCTTGGGATGCTCGATCCTTCCCCTGGCGATCCCCGGTGGCCCGTGCTCATTCCCAAACACAGGTCACCGGCATAGCGCGAGGTGTGGCGTCCATCACCTCAACCCTCAATGCCACTGGACTGGCTGTCCATTGTATTTAATAGTGTATGGGATACAGCAGAACAGCAACAGTGCATTTCTTGAGCAAATTTGTCCTTACTTTGTGCCGGAGTTTTTTTCAGTGTCACTCTCTTCCATGGCCATCTCTCACTGCTGCAGCTGTCTTTTGAAGCGCAGAGGTGTGAGGAACCCGCAAGCACAGAGACATTCATCGATGTGACATACTCAGGATGGTACAACTACTTGATGTCATATTGATGGTACAACACCACTGGGAACTGATCAAGTTCAGGTAAAAGCAACTCTCTCCCATACACTATATTGGTATCATGCTACAGTATGATACAATTTGTAGGCATCATGTGTCATATGTAGCGCTCTCTTACTATTATAGTATACAGCATAAGACATTTGTGCAAATCAATTGATATTCATACAGTGTTGTTTTCCATTCATCATATGCACTATGAGTTCTAGATTTTGGTATGCCCTAACAAAAAGTAGAAACTAAAAAAAGGAACTCCTTTTTGGCAATAAACTTACTATAACAGTTTAAACAAAACCTGCACTCTGCAGTGTGATTATTTCTGCTATTAATCCACCTTTCCTGTTGCTGTTTATGATGGGTGTTTATTGACAGTGAACCACTCTATCATCTGTGGTGTTTTGGGGTCAGAGGTTGCTTCACTAGGGTCTTATCCCATGGGCATCTTATCCATGGGTACCAGTGTGTCAGAGCAATATGTATCCTAATTAGCCCATAAGGAGGTATACTTATCCACAGTCAGGTTTTGTTCTGCCATTATACATTCCATTGTTTGTACCTCCTGCATTCTTGTTCGCCATTCCCCTATGTCTGCTGGTACAGCAGACAACCAATGAGAGGTAATGCATTTGCAGGCTGCCTGTTGCTAGCCTTGCTTGTAGAGCAGAAAGCAGCTAACTAAAAAAGCTACATTTTCTTATTAATTTAAAACTTATATCTCAGCAGGAGTCAGTGTCTGTTGAGATTAAGTAGACAGATACTTTATTAGAAATAGAAGGGGTCTCATTTAAGGTTAAAAAAAGAAAGGAAAGAAAGTCAGTGTATGTTCTGTGCTGGGAAGGGTATTGTATCAGCTGACTTTGCTAAACCAGTAGGAGGAGAGAGAGCTTAATTGGGGGTGTGGCTTAGACACTATAAAAGCAGGTGACTCAAATTACAACTTCCTGTTGCTAGCTTTTTTCTTACTAATTGCCCTCCATCCCACCCACCCTAAGCCAGTTCTACTTTTATAGCCACTGAAACTGACTGTCAACAGGAACTTCCTGTTTGGCAGTAGGAAGGGAAGGATCACAGAGAAACATTGGTTTTGTCAACCCTAAAGGAAAAAAGTAGCTCACTCTCCCCCCCAGCTGCTGGTGGTCTGACATTGAGCAAGGAAGAAGGAGGCTACTAAAGAAGATAGGAAGTTGCTGTCCTAGAACAGGAAGGGTAATAGTTGTAAGGAGAGGAGAGAGTAAGCATACAGAGAAACAGGAGAGGGGACACAAAATAAGACATGATAGGAGGGGTGCAGTGCAATGGCTGTGGGGCGGCAGTGTTCCGGAAGACATTCTGGAGGCTGCGATGCTGCCCTATTTGCAGACACCCTCTGGTCTGAGAGAGGAGGTTGCCCGTCTCCAGGCTGACCTGGCTAGGATTCGTGGAACCTCTTTCTCCACCCAGGGACCACCAGGGACAATGCCACTACCTCAGAGGTTGCCAAGAAAGAGGAGAGGCTGGACCAGGGTGGGCTCAGGGAGGGAGAGGATGGTGGAACAGAGTTGCATCCCTCCAGCTATACCTCTCCACAATTCATTCACTCTTCTGGTGGATAGTGGTTCCTCTATGGAGGCACCTGCAGTGGAGACCAAGGAGGATGCTGGGAGCCTTCACGAAGGAGACCCACAGGAGGGTGGCATGGGACTCCACAGGGGAAGGAAACAACTCCTGGTGGGGGACTCAATCATTAGGGGGGGTAGCAATGGGAGAGGAAGGGGAGAGGGAGGTAAGGTGCCTTCCTGGCGCCATGGCTTGGAGGGACAGGAATCGAATCCTCAGGATCGTGGGAGGAGCTGCACAAGGAAGGGAGCTGGATGTCATTGTCTACCTAGGCACAAATGACCTGGCTAGGAATGGGATCAGAGCAGTGCAAGAGGAGTTTGTAGAGTTGGGGAGAGGCCTCAGACAAGTAACACATATGGTAACCTTCTCGGAGGTGCTGCCTGTCTATGGCAAGGGTGATGCTAGGGAACTCCTCACCAGGGAATTCAATGAGTGGTTGAAAAACTGGTGTGGAGCTCAGGGATTTGGCTTCATTGGGAACTGGGGAGCCACCTGGAGGGATGCAGACCTATACTGGTGCGATAGTCTGCATCTGTCCAGGGGGGAACCAGGAACCTAGGTGAGAGGTTTAAATGCTTCATTGGCAAGCATTTAAACTAGCCAAGGGGGGAGGCACTGAAAAGGAGCAGGGAAATCCCAGCCTCCCCCCACAAAACATGGTAATTAGTGAGGTAAACATCAAGGTAGAGAAGTTATTAGGGAGCAGGACAGAGGTAAATGTAAAAAAAGGCAAAGGCAGTAAGGACAGGAATGGGGCTAAAAGGGGTAAGGCTATCAAAAGTGGAGGATGACTAGTACCAATGCCCGTAGTCTGTGTAACAAGCTCTCTGAACTAGTGGCCTTGATGGAAGAGGGTTGCCTGGATATTGTGGCAGTCACAGAAACATGGTACACAGAGAACCATGACTGGGATGTCAACATACCAGGATACACAATCCACAGGAGGGACAGGGAGGGTAAAAGAGGAGGAGGAGGAGGAGTAGCTCTCTATGTAAAGGAAGGGATCAAAGCAACAGAACTAAAGATTAAACAGGGAGCAGATGAGGCACTCTGGGTCACCCTGGAGACAGGAAATGGCACCACAATCCACATGGGGGTTGTATACAGACCCCCATCTCAGGGGAAGGGAATGGACAAGGAAATGATAGAAGGCTTCCTTAGAATGGCAGAAAAAGGGAAGATATTGTTGATGGGGGACATGAATATGCCAGATGTTAACTGGAGTACCTTTGCTGCAGGCACATCCAAAAGCAGGGTCATTTTTGATGCCCTACATGGGGCATGCCTCAGACAGCTAGTATTGGAACCTACTCAGGCGGGAGCAATCTTAGACCTGGTACTCTCAAATGGGGACGAAGAAAGAATCTCAGATTTAGAGGTGGGTAGCCATCTGGGAACAAGCGACCACCAAACAGTGTGGCTCATGATAAACACAGCCACACAATCAAGCCATACAAAAGCCAGAGTATTGGACTTTAGGAGGGCTGACTTTGGGAAAATGAGAGAGTGCCTTAGAAAAGCACTAGCAAAAAGGCAAGAAGGAGGGGTGGAGGAACAATGGGGAGTAATCAAAACAGCCATCACAGAGGCAGCAAGCCTTGGTGTAAAGCAAATCAATAAAACACAATGAAGGAAAAAAAACGCTATGGTTCTCAAAAGAGGTGGCAGGGAAGGTTAAGGAGACAAGGATAGTATTCAGGAAATATAAGGAAACACAGAAGGAGCAGGACAGAGAACTTTATCGGTTAAAGCAGAAAGAGGCTGGGAAGGCAGTCAGAATAGCAAAGGCCCAAACCGAGGAAAGGATAGCCAATTCTGTTAAGAAGGGGGATAAGACCTTTTATAGGTACGTTAGGGAGTGAAGAAAGACCAAAAGAGGGATACTGAGGCTTAATATAAGGGTAGGGAATGTGGGAAGAGGGGGACAGTGAAAAAGCAGGGATACTGAACGAATATTTCTGCTCAGTATTCACAAAGGAAGAGGAGGGGGAGGTACCTAAACCAAACAAGTGAAACACTCTGAAGATGGGGGTCGATACCAATCCATTTACAGAAGAAAGGGTTCTAAAAGAACTAATAAAATTGAAGGTGGACAAAGCAATGAGGCCTGATGGGATTCACCCAAGAATTCTAAAAGAACTAAGGGTAGAACTAGTGACACCGCTGACTACTCTCTTTAACAAATCATGGGAGGATGGGGTGGTACCTGAGGACTGGAGGAGGGCAGATGTGATTCTCTCACAAAGTGGGAGCAGGACAGAGGCAGGAAACTACAGACCAGTTAGTTTGACCTCAGTGGTAGGGAAAATGATGGAATCACTTCTGAAGGAAAGAATTGTTGAGTACCTAGAGGCCAGTGGGGCACAGGACCCAAGGCAGCATTTATTCACGATGGGAAGGCCATGTCAGACGAATCTAATAGATTTCTTTAACTGGGTGACCAAAGTAGTAGACCAAGGAGGGGCTGTGGACATGGCCTACCTAGATTTTAGCAAGGCATTTGATACTGTCCCACACAAAGATTAATACACAAGTTAGCCAGCCTTGGAGTGGGCCCAAGTGGTAGCCTGGATAGAAAATTGGCTAGACAACAGGATGCAAAGGGTAGTAGTAAATGGAGTACACAGTGAAGAAAGGAGGGTTACTAGCGGGGTACCGCAGGGTTCAGTACTGGGACTGGTCCTTTTTAATGTCTTTATAAGTGACATTGCAGAGGAACTGGAAGGAAAAGTATGTCTCTTTGCAGACAACACAAGGATCTGCAACAGGGTTGATACACAAGATGGAGTGGAAAGGATGAGAAGGGACTTGGCAAGGTTGGAGGAATGGTCAAATGTATGGCAGCTCAGATTCAATGCAAAGAAGAGGAAGGTAATGCATATGGGAAACAAAAACCCAGGGGAAGAGTACACAATGGGGGGGGGGGGTGAGATGCTGACAACAGTAAAAATGGAAAGGGACCTGGGGGTAATTATATCAGTTGACCTAAAGGTGGGCAAGCAATGTGAAAAGGCAGTAAGGAAGGCTGGGGGGATACTGGGATGCATAGGAAGAGGCATCAGTAGTAGAAAACAGGAAATTGTTATCCCTCTGTACAGACAGTTGGTGAGACCCCATCTGGAGTACTGTGTGCAGTTCTGGAGACCCCATCTCCGCAAAGACATGGACAGAGTGGAGGCTGTCCAGAGGAGGGCAACCAAAATGGTGCAGGGTCTGCACCAGAAGACATGTGAAGAAAGACTAAATGAGCTTAATATGTATACCCTTGAGGAAAGAAGGGAGAGAGGGGACATGATAGAAACTTTCAAGTACCTCAAGGGAATCAACAAAGTCCAAGAGGGTAGCATCTTTCAGAAAAAGAGATGTGCAAGAACAAGGGGGCACAATTTGAAGATAGAGGGGGGATGGCTCAGAGGTAATGTGAGGAAGTATTTTTTTCACTGAGAGGGTTGTGGATGCATGGAACAGCCTCCCTGAGGAGGTCGTGGAGTCAAGAACAGTGGGGGAATTCAAGAATGCATGGGACAGACATAAGGCAGTCCTAGTGGGGGGTAGGAGGAAGTAACCTGTTGGTTAACTAGGATCTGCAGCTTATCTGTTAGGTAGGAAAAGATGGGCCAAGCGGTCCTTATCTGCCGTCAATTTCTATGTTTCTATGTTACCGTACTCCTTAAGGGATATAGCTGTTTGAATCTGTGGTGACATTCTTCCCTCATTGGGAATCCAGAGATCATAGATTTAAAATTATGGGGCAATTGTTTGCCCCATATCAAATTTAGTTCTGCCTGAACCTTTTGTCCAAAAGACATCCAGCTTTGGACAGCACCAAAAAAAATGTGGAAATGCTTTCCCACCTGACCACAGTTCCTCCAACATAAAGAACAGTTCTATTCCCCTGAAAGTGCTGTGATATGGTGGGTACATGGAGAAAAACCTACTACAGATTTTCCACCGGATTCCATTCAGTTGAGAGAAGCTGACAGTTTCCAGCTCTTTAACCGCTGTTTGTCCCATTCCTCCCCTGTAAGAAGGTTTCCCAGATTATTCTCGTTCTGTTTGAGGGATTCACCCTCACTGTCAGGCAAATTGTATAAAAATAAGAAATAAGTCCCTTCCCTTCTTTCAACCTTGTATCCCCAAACGAACAACCCTCTAGCTTGGGCAGACCTTCCATTTCATACCAATCGCTATATATAATAACAGTGGAACCCACTTTATTGGAGGCATAAATGAGGATTCATCAGCAGCAAGTGGCTCAGTTTCAGAAGGACAGTCATCATCCTTTTTTTTAGTGCATGACATCCCCCCCCCCCAAACAGCAGATGGTACACAGCAGTTATCCACCCCCACTCCTCGCATGGCAAGATTCAGGGATCTGGAGGAAAAAGAACATGTAGAGGCAGTAAAAGCCTAAACCTAAGTCAAAATTAATGCTCTAATGATTAGTACAGTTCAAATGTTTCTAAATATCTTGGAAATGGACTTGGAAAACATATTTAGAAATAGTAATAAACCAAGGTACATGAATTGTTCCAAAGCTGAACAAGTAAACATAAAGAGTTTGTGAAGCAATTCAAGTATCACTGTGAAGCCAGCCAATAAAAGTGGCTCTGTTGAGGCACACAGAAACATAGAATTTGATGGCAGATAAGGACCGTTTGGCTAATCTAGTCTGCCCATTCCTTCCTACCTACACTATTACTGCAGACCGTACCTGATCTACAGTTCTGTCTTCCTGCCCCCGCTTCCTTCCTGTGATTCCCTTGTTCTTATCCCATGCATTCTTGAACCCCACCACCTCCACTGGAAGGCTGTTCTAGGAATACACCACTCTTTTTGTGAAGAAGTACTGTACTTCCTCACATCTGTTCTGAATCTACCCCCCTACAGCTTCATAGCAAGTTCACTTGTTCCTGAGCTCCTTTTCTTCTCAAAAATGCTTCCGTCCTGTACTTTTTTACCCCTGTGAGGTATTCAAAGGTCTCTGTCATATACCCCATCTCCCTCCTCTGTTCCAAGGTGTACATATTGAGATCCTTTAGTCTCTCCTCATAAGGCTTCTGATGCAGCCTCTGCACCATTTTAGTTGCCCTCCACTGGACCGCCTCCACTGTGTCTGTCCTTTCTGAGATGTGGTCTCCAGAACTGGACACAGTGCTTTGAGGGGATCTTACCAGTGATCTATACAGAAGCAACACCACCTTCCTCTTTCTGCTGGTGATACCCTTCCCTATGCACTCCAGCATCCCACTAGCCCTTCCAACTGCCTTGTCACACCACCTGGTCAATTTAAGGTCATCCGATATAATTATCCCCAGGTCTATTTCCTGCTTGATGGTCATGAATACCACTCCACCCATTCTTTACTCGACCCCTGGGTTTCTGTGCCGTAAGTGCATTATTTGCACTTCTGTGCATTGAAACCCAGGTGCTATACCCTTGACCACTCCTTTAATTTTCTCAGGTCTCTGCTCATTCTTTCCATCCCACCCCAGATTGTTCACCTTATTGTAGATTTTGGTGTCCTCTGCAAAGAGGATTTCCATTCAGCTCCTCTGCAATGTCACTTATAAAGATTTAAAGAGGACCGGTCCAAGCACGGAGCCCTGAGGCACCACGCTAGTCATCTGCCCTTTCTCAGAAAGAAGTCCATTTACCACCACCCTCTGTCCCCTATCCCCTGGCCAATTTCTTATCCATTTTACCGCCTTTCGACCCACTCCTCAGATACATAGTTTGTTCACTAGTCTTCTATGTGGTATGGTTTCAAAAGCTTAACTAAAATCTAGGTAGGCCACATCCACCGTTCCACCCTAATCTAAATCTTTTGTCACGCAGTCAAAGAAATCTGTCAAATTCCTTTAACATGACCTCCCCCTGTGAAACCATGCTGTCTTGGGTATTATAACCCACTGAATTAAACATATTCCACAATCCTTTCCTTCAGAAGTGATTTCATGAACTTTCAAAACACCAATGACAGGCTGACTGTCACTAGTCTATAATTGCCAGCCTCCTCCCCTGCTACCACTTTTCTGTAGTGGGATTGCATCTTCCCTCCTCCAGTCCTTGGAACCACTCCTGTTTCCAGTGAGCTATTACATAGAACTGTTAGAGAATCAGCCAATATTCCCCTGAACTCCCTCAATACTGTTTGATGCACCTCATCTGGCCTCCTTGCTTTGTTTACCTTTTAGATTAAAACGAGTCCCTTCAGGACTGTTACCTCCAAAAAGGACTAGTGTTCACCTCCCTCCTTCCGCCCTCCCTCCCTCCAAAGCTGTTACTTTTTGTGACCTTCTCCTTCCTTTGTGATCATGGAACAAAAGTATTTGTTCAGGATCACAGCCCCCTTCCCTTTCTAGCCATTCAATGTCACCTCTGGTCTTCCTCTTTTCACTTACGTACCCGAAAAATGTCTTGTCCCCTTTTGTTACTTCCTAGGCTATTCTTTCTTCAGTTTACGCCTTTGCACTCCTTACTGCATTCCCTGCTTCCCTCTGTTTCCCTGATAGACCTCCCTATCCTCCTCTCTCTGAGTCTCTTTATACATTCTGAGTGCTACCCTTTTAGACACCTCTTTCAAGGATTGTTATGAATAGTGATGGGTACAAAATGTAAATTAAAAATCAGGTAAGTGATGCAAATTTCTATAACAAGCTCAGTGGAGATCTGACTAATACATTTGATATGTTGATTACACAGGCAGTGCAACAGAATGTTATTTCTCAAAAAACTGAAGGGTTCCTTTCTGTAAAAGTACAAATAACAGCCCCTTTGTACGCACTTCTTAAAATACATAAAGACCCCCTTTTTCCACTGGATCGTTCCATTGTTTCAAGTGTAAGTTCTCTTACAGAACCATTAGCAAAGTATGTTGTTGCCCACGTTCAAGTGCAGGCAGCAGGGATTGCGGCTTACTTAAAAGATGCAACAGACATACTCAAGATTTTAGAGAGATTCATGTAGAGGACAGCTGGTACTTGGTTATGGTAGATACAGCAAGCCTGTAAAAACATTCCTCATAACAAGGGCCTTTGAGCATTGAGGAATTCCCTACTGCATTCTGATTTGTACACTGAGCAACAAGTGGAATTTTTGCTAAGGAGACAGTAAACAGCCAGGAACCCTGCCTGTCTCAAACAAGGTAATACTGTATTGTTTGATCAGAGTGGTGTAGGGAGGAAACTAACTGTAATCTAACCGGGTGAGTACTGCAGGCAGTTAACACTGTTACCTTTCTAAGACAGAATGAAAAGAGTTGTTGTTTGTGGTTTATTGCATACCAGTATCTGTAACATAGCTAGGGTAGTGTAATTACAGGTGTTATGTAAGCAGTAACCCACGACAGGGTATGGTGTTATTGGGGATTAATCAACACCCCGGGTGCGTTGTGAGGCACAAGGCCACAGGCCAAGTGTCATCACAGCACCCAGGGTGTTGATTAAGCAAGCAGTAAGACATGATGAGGTGTGGGTTATGGCCTGATAAGAGCATGCCCCAAGTGCATTATGAAGCATGAAGCACTTGCCTTTAGCACCTGGGAAGTGCTGTTATCAGGCCATAACCCACCACCTCGGAGTGTTTTATTGCACTTATAAAATGGGCCCCATCAGTAAACAAAAAAAAAAAAATTCACAATTTTTTAAAAAGGAGCTTTTCAACAATGGTAATAATGAAAATAGTTCCCCATCAATCTTCTATAACTATGTGATGGTGATTAGAGGGCGCTTCTCCCCCACACCAACACAGTGCTGACTCATGTTGTGTCTCCCTATCAAACACCCCCTGTAATACCAGCTGCTTTTATTACAGAGAGGAACTTAGCTTTCATTTCACTCACAGGGAGTGGGTGGTTTCATTGCAAGGGACATCAACAGCAAGCAGGTGGTTTGCACAAGCTGATGTTGAATCACTCTACCAAATTCACAGGCCCGGATATTCAAACTGTGCCAGGCTGTGGTGCATGCCTGGGTGCAGCTCAACTGTGTTGCGCAGGGGAGTGGCCTGGGTGATATTCAATGGAGCTGCGCTATGGCGCAGCAGCTTTGAATATTGCACCCTGGCCACCCCCACTGTGCATGGCACAGTGGCACTGCGCCAGCGCAAGTGGCCAGAGTGGAGCATGGAGATGCGCTAGCGCAAGTGCCATTGCGCCATGCATAGCACCTGCAATATTCAAAAGGGGACATGCAAATGGGGCCATAATTTGTGCAAGGCGCACAGGGGGCCATTTGCATCTCATCATGGCCCCATTTGCATGCCATTAGCATGGAGGTGTGCCGATCCCCGAGGACTTGCGCCTGGCGTCCTGCCAGACAGCAGTTGTTGGGGACCGACGCCCCCTGCAGCCCGATCGCGGGCATTCCTGTAAAGAAGAAAACCTCTCCTATATCCCTGGTGGTCCAGTGGACCTCTATGTGCCCGATCGTGGGCATCTATCCTGGCGATTACGCCCCCCAAGTCCAATATCCCTGGTGGTCCAGTGGACCGCACTGAGCCCAATCGTGGGCGTCAGTAATAGAACCCCCCCCAAGTCCAATATCCCTGGTGGTCCAGTGGACCGATTGCTGCCCGATCGCGGGCATCTGTACCTCATCAAATACCCCAAAGACCCTGGTGGTCTCATGTACCCCCACCCCACCCACCCACTGAGCCCCACCATCCCACTCCCCATCAGCTGGTGGGCGGCACCACCCCGCCTGCCGCCCCACCGCCCACCGACTGACTGGTAGGGCTGCACGCCCATTGGTTCACAGCGTGAGCCAATGGGCGGCAGCTCCATACCGCATTACTCAGTCCAGATATGTGAATGTGATCTGAGTGGGTAGCCTGTTACTAACAAGTGCAAGTCTGAGAGAATCTGCAAGAGGCAGCGAAGCCCAAATGTTTGGGATGTGTTTGTCTGTCTGCACCCTGTGTTTAACCAGAAGCATAGAAAGGGTGGACATCTGCTTAGTGACCAAAGAAGGGTCCAGTTTAAATATATACATGTGTCTGATTTGATAAGTGCCTACAGGACTGGAAGGGGAGTACTCAGAGCAAGGGCTGTTCCTGACATTGCCTATGAGGTCCAGTATTTGTCCACTGGCGTTGCTAATGCCAGCATTGCAAAGACGGGCTTTGTTTAAGGGTTGAGACATCCAGTGGAGCTGTTAACTTCAGCAAAGCCGCAAGGGACTGAGACTTTTGTGATACAGGCTTGAGAGATGCTGCAGTAACTGTCTGAAGTACCAAGGCGGAGTACAGTGGTGTGAAAATAAATTAGTCTGAAATGGACTGTGAGAAATTGGTTCACCCTAGCCTTAGGGAGCAAACACCCATCCCAGTGTCTGATATCTAAAAGGACCATGGCAGCCATGCTGGCCCATGGTTGAAGTGATGGAGATAAATGTGCTGAATACCATGCAACCATTCTGGACTAGCCTGGGACACAGCCTGGTGATGTGTCACCTAGGGCACTGCCTTCTGCATTTCACCCGAGGGGTACAGCCTAGACGTGGGGTCTGAAATGTGCTGGGTCCAGTCCCAGCATGGTTATCCAGAGAGTGATTTCAGCCCAGAGAGGGGCACTGCCAAGAGAATTTAAAGTACTGTTCCATCTACAAAAGCAGTTAAGATCTCTGCAGTCAGTAATGGGCACCTGGCTGTAAGCCTTTGCTATCATCTTAACCTCCGGAGTCAGAGTCCACCTGCTGAAAGCGCCAAGATTTACCTTGTGCAATCTAATTCTGACTTACCTATGATGACTCCTAATCTGTGCGTATACAGGGTTCTGCCGTGCACCAAGAGAAGGGACTTGTAAATAGTTCAGGGTTGCTAAGTTCTGCAAGCTACAGTTGGCGTGTGTTTAAAAGTACAATTTAAAGATAATCTGCTTGTTTCCTCAAGGGCCTCATCTAGTCAGCCAGTGATGGCTGCACTGACCAACAGGCCTGCAACTTAAGAACTTCAGTTGCAAATGTGGAATTGTGGGGTTCTATATAATTCTAGGGACTGGTGCCAGTGTGGGTGTCTCCAAACTGTGTCAACTTTCTAATTGCAGCTAGCCAGATAGATAGCCAGGGATCTGACTACTTCAGAGGTTGGTGGGTAGCCACTGTGATCAATGATCAGAGGTAAAGTGCAAAATGCTAATTATTATTGTGATTTATCTAATCTAAACCCAAACCAAATCAAGCCAATATAAATACTGTAAATAGCTTAACCTTTCTCCAATTCACTCTTCCTAACCCTTCCCCAAATTGTTGTTGTTGGTTTTGCATAATCTTGTCCAATGAGCATATTATTAGTGAGTCAATAATGTTTGAAATGTGGGGAAATGTCTTTTGGGTAATGCTTAGGGTGGCATCTTGGTACTGTGGGTGGATACAGCATCTCAGAGGGTTGTACCAGGTTTTAGCTAGCCCACTGAAAAGTATACTCTGGGTGGAGGCACTACACACTTTTATTAACTTGGGAAAGAACCAGTTCACAGCTAAAATAGGAACCCAGGCCCCTCAACCTTGTTAGTGGCCACCAAGGCAGGGGTAGTAGCACTTGGTATAATGGCACCAGGGTTACATTTAATTTTATCCACTTCCACACATGCTCCTGGGATCCCATCCCAGCCAATCCCATAGTCTTGTCTATAGCTCTTTCCCCGCTCTTACAAACACCACAGTACTGGGAGTTACAATGCTTGTTGGGGGGTGATTCACACCATGCCTGTCCTACACACTTTCCACCCTTGCACAGTACTGAGTGTGCCGTGGGGTACACAGCACTGTGGCATTGCTTGCTCCTTGTGTGTAAGGGACAGTCAGGGGTTCACTGCTTCTGGGGACTGCTCATTGACAGCACTTGCACACCCAGCGCCTTACTGCTACTTGCATTAGACACCTTTGTGGCATGTGTCTGGGGCTACAGATCTGATACTGCACACCAAAACAGGACTGTTTTAATTCATGATTTCACATTTTTGCCCAGGTATATGTCCATTTCTTTGGCCTGCTGCAGTACTGTTTAATGGCTGCCTTTCTCCTTTTCTTGCCTGAAGCATAGGAGTCCCGATGGCACTTCACTGAGTCACTCCACGGAACCATGGATTAAATAGGCTGCTTAATCCACTGCCACGCAGAGCGACTGCACCAGTCAGGTGCCACATTTGTAACAACCCATGTTATAATGTACTTTAGCAACTCACACAGTGTACAGATCAACCTTTACAGAGTTCTGGGAAAGAAAGCCAGGAAATGTTGGGAGAGTAGGAATAGGGAATGTGGGGAGTGGTGCAGTGCAGTGGAAGTCAGGTGGCAGTCTTCAGGGAGAACTTCTGGAGACTGCCATGCTGCCCAATTTGCATGAACCTCTTTGGGTTGACAGAGAGAGTCACTAGACTTGAGGCACAGCTGACTTGTAGTCAGAGGGCCTTCTCCCCACCAGTGCCCACCAAGTCTCACACCGTTGTCTCAAAGTATGCCAGAAAGGAGAAGTGGCTGGACTATGGTGAGCTCAAGAAGGGTTGGGGAGGTGATATCTGGAAGGTGGGGGGGGGGTAGGTTGCAGGCACATTCCTCTGCTGGTACCACTACAAAATTCCTATGCCATTCTAGCAGAGCATGACTGCCAAGAGGAGACACCCATGGTAGTGGCCAGGGAAGATGTGGGGGCCCTCCCTAAGTGGAGACCCCAAGATAGGTGGAAAAGGACCCCAAAGGAGGAAGAAGCAACTTCTGTTGGGGGACTTGATTGTCAGGGGGATAGAGCTGGGAATAGGAAAGGGAGCAGAGAGGAAGGTCGGGTCCTTGCATGGTGCCATGGCCTGGAGGGGTGAGAAGAGTATCTTAGAGATAACTAGGGCAGCAAGAAATAAGAGGGAACTGGATGTCATCATCCACCTGGGGACAATTGATCTGGCTAGGGACAGGGCTGGTATAGTGCAGAGGGAGTTTAGGGAGCTGGAAAGCAGTCTTCAACAGGTAGCATGCTCAGTAACTTTTGTGGAGGTGCTGCATGCCAGTAGAGAGAAGCAGAATGATCTTTGAACAAAGGCCTTCAACTCATGGTTGAAGGAATGGTGCAGAGAAGAGGGGTATGGCTACATTGGGGACTGGGGCTCACCTGGGAGAATAAGAGCCTATACAGAGGTGGTGGCCTGCGTCCATCCAGCAGGGGAACCACAGTCATCAGTGAATGGTATAAATATCACTTCAGTGAACATTTAAACTAGCTGGTGGACTAACTAGGTGGTGGAAGAAATAGAGGAGGCAGAAACTGCCCCTCCCACGTGCTGAGATAGAAGTAAGGAGACCCTGGATGGAGAGAGTCTCCCCAGGGTGCATGTTAATCAAATAAGCAGTGTGATAGCAAAGGAGAAAGTGGGGAAAAGAAGCAGTCAAAGGGGAAGGGGGAAGGGGGAGAGCAAAAGGAAAAGGGGGGCAACAAGTAAAGAGCTAACAAAATCTGAGCGGCTATGTGTGCTAATGCTAGAAGTCTGGGAAATATGATCCCAAACCTAGAAGCTAGCATGGCAGAGGCCGGACAAGATATTGCGCCCATTACCAAGTCATGGTACACTGACAGCCATGGCTGGGACATGGCCATACCAGGTTACACAATGTTCAGAAAGGACAGGGTGGAAAGGAAAGGAGGGTGTGTGGTGCTTTATGAGAAGACAAGCATAAAAGCAACAGAGAGACAGTGATTTCGGGAAGGGGGGCAGAGGTGTTGTGGTCACCCTTGAGTCAGGAAATGGAGCCACGTTTTGGACAGGCATTATCTACAGGCCTCTGGAACAGGAGGAGGAGTTAGATAAGGAAATGTTAGAAGCAACTGTCAAAATAGCTGAAAAGGGCCAGCCTGGTGGTGCTGAGGGTTGAGGCCCTGGACACCACACCTTGCACCATGCCGGTGACCTGGGTTCGGGAATGGACTCAGGTCACTCAGTGGTCAGCAGGGGTAAGAAAAGGATTGAGTGTCTGTAGACAGCTCTCCTTCCTTGGGGAGGGGAGACAGTGTGGCACACTGTAGACTGACAACAAGTGGTGGCTGGGTGTTGGCACAGGTGCGTGGCCCTGCAGAGGGGGAGGACTCATGCCCAGGGTGTATGGCTGTGTCTACGGAGGTGGAGCCAGCCGTCCCACCCGTTGAATGGTGCGTGGGTCCAAGGGAGAAAATGGAAAATGCTGGGAGCTGACGGGGTCCATGATGATTCAACACTTTCCTTCCAAACAGCCCCCAACATCTGGATTTGTACTCCAAGGAGGGAGTAAGCCAGCGCTGCTCTTCTTTCCCTGCCACAGGGGACAATTTATGGGGAATTGGGGGTCTGTTTTTTTAAAGTCAAGTGTGGGATCTTTAGACAATTTTAAATAAAAATCAGAATTTTGTAATTCTCCATTTCCCTCTCATATTTAAGTTTATCCATGATGACAATAACGCCACCTTTATCTGTGCTTTTGATCCTTGATTATTGTTTGCAAGACTGGCTAAGGCTTCTCGTTCCTAACTGGAGCAGTTGTTATATTTCAGGCTGATTTTTAAAATTGTCTAAAGATCCCACACATGGCTTTAAAAAACAAATTGATGTGTATTTACATGATCTGTGGCTAGGGGGAACTATTACCAAACAAATGTATGAATTTATGACAGTGGAACATCTTGTAAGGGTGGCCCTATATGGACTCCCTAAGATACATAAGAACCTTTTGGATCCACCAGCCAGACCCATTGTGGCAAATATAAGTTCAATTACTGAGCCCTTGGCCCAATTATTGGACCAGTATATTAAACCTGCAGTTCCACTTTTGTCTGCTCACATTAAAAATACTACACATATGATTAAGTGTTTGCAAGAATTACGGATAGCTGATGGAGATGTTTTGTGACATTAGAGCTCAGTGCATTATATACCAATATTCCACATCAAGATGGTCTGGAGGCATTACAAAGTACTTTGTATACTTATACTGGATACACAAATGTATTTATTGAATGTTAGGTTGGGCTAATGGAAGAAGTTTTGTGTTGCAATAATTATGTTTTTAACAGCACACATTTCCTATAAATTAAAGGGACTGCGATGGGGCTCTCCTTTGCACCAAATTATGCTAACATATATTTGGCATGGTGGGAATGTCAGTTTGTTTTATCAGATCAGAATCCACTTAGAAAACATTTATATATATATATATATATATATATAAACATTACATTGATGACATATTTTTGGTGTGCAGGGGCCCCATCTGCCTTGCCTGAGTTGGTCCCATATTTGGAATCCACAAACTGCAATTTACAGTTTACCGAATGTGTAAATTCACACAGTATACAGTTCTTAGACCTTGAGATTTTTAAGAATGACATGGGGGAGTTAGTATGAAGCTATTTAGAAGCAAACTGTGAGAAATGCTTTATTAAATTATGATAGCTGCCATCCCAAACATATTTTGAAAAACATACCAAAAGGAGAAATGATGAGACTTAAAAGAAATACTACACATCAGAAACAATTTGAGCTTGATACAGTTAGTATGGTAAATGCATTTGTAAACAGAGGCTATAATGAGAATGAAGTCCTTTTGGCAAAAAATATAGTTCAGGAGATGGATAGAAATACACTTTTACAAACAAATGCTAAAAAAGATGCTTACAATATTATGAATTTTGTTACTCAATACAACCCCCAAAGCCATGTGATTGGGGATATCCTTTTAAAAAATTGGGACATTTTGAAGCTGGAGCCAAAATTGAAATCTGTAGGAAAGACCCACCCACCCCCACCCCAGAATGGTATGCAAACATGGACGAGTGTTGCTGACTTGGTGACTAGAAGTTTTATACAGCACCTGTGAAAAAATGCTCTGCCCAGACTTCCTGAAGGTACTTTTTGATGTGGAAACTGTCTATTCTGTGGACATTTGAAAACAGGTCCTGAATTTAAGCATCCAGTAACAGGGAAGGTATATCACAACAAACATTTTGTTAATCGCTCATCTGAATATGTTGTGTATATAGTTGCATGCACCTGTATGGACTTTCATGTCGGGAAGGCAAAGAGACAGTTTAAGAACAGAATAGCAGAACAACTTTGAAGGATTAATAATAAAGATAAAACAAATGTGTTAGCTCTATATGTCATGAAGATGGGGGCAGAACACAAATTTAAATATCAAGCTTTGGAAAAGGTGTCAGCAAACATTTGAAGGGGGGATCTAGACAATAAACTTTTGCAAACAGAAAGCAGATGGCAATATATTTTACATGTCCATGAAGAAAAGGGACTGAACGCTAGTTTTAATACTGTGCCTAATTTAAAATATAAGTAAATGAACCAATGATTTTGATATGTGTGTATATATGTATATCATGTTTAGTCTCTTGTTTTTTCTATTTGTAGGTAGTTGATGTATGTGACTATATATTATATATGAAGTTGTGTCACTTTAAAAAGTGTATATTGTGTGCTTTGCGCTTTAGTTATGCTAGCCCTTTGAGAGAGCACTTTAAATGTCTGTATCATGAGCACACTAGCCATGCCTGGAAAAAGTGTCAGCGTGATGCAAAATGTCGTCGGCTGTGTACGTGAGGGAGGGGTGCTGCAGTGTTTTATGCACAGTCTCAGTTTTTCTTTTGAACTTTTATCAAGACCAAGCATGGGGTCTTTTCTCCTGTTGCTGTGCTGCCATATTTATTTGCTTTGAAATGATGATAGTACCCAGTTACCAAAGAATAAACTAAAAAAATCAAAATAAAATAACTCTTTTTTTCATCCTATACAGTTATACCATTTTATAGGTGACATTGTGATAGAATGGGATGGTACAATAAATGAACCAAGGTAATTTGTGAGCTATTTGGAAAACACAAATTCTAATTTAAAATTTGCACTGAAATATGATCTTCAAAAACTGAGTTTTTGGATCTAATGATTGTAAAGAATAGTCAATGTGGTATTAAAACAGTCCTCTTCAGAAAACAAATTGACCAAAAACTCATTCCTTCACTATGCAAGTTGTCATCCAAGATACTTCATTTGTAATATCCCCTTATGTCAGTTTTACTGTCTTAAAGGAGTACTACAGTAAGAATTTGCAAAAACATACGTTGTGAAGTGTTTCGATTTGTGTGTGTATCCCTATTGTGTCCTTCCCTTTTTCTGCTATTAGTTTTTTTTTTCTAAATTAGCCTGCTAGTTTTACAGTAGTTTTATAGCCCCTGGGGATCTCCATTTCAGCATGGCCTTTGCTCTCCGTCTTCTTACAGTGCCTGCTGTCCCATGTGGCATTGATGTATCTGGGACCATGAATTCAGCAAGCACTGGTTTAGAGTAATTTTACAACACAAGAGCTGTGATATTATGTAACTTTCCTTATGTGAGTAGTAATGGCTACATATACAGTTTAGCAAATACTTGAAGGCTAATTAAGTGGGTTATTCTGTAAGAAAACAGCTAGAGCAGGGTTTCTCAAATGGTGAGCCTAGTCTCCTTGGGGAGGTCTTAGCCTGTTCTGAAAAAAGTCTTAAAAAATGCTGTATTTAAATTTTGAAGATTTAGATATGTTGTGTGAATGGAAGAGGCAAACTGAAAATGGATAATAGTAGGTGAATTCGGCTGGGTAAAATGTATCCTCTGCCAATGAAATTCTGGTTAAATGCTGATATTTTGCTTCCTCAAAAGTTTGTGACATTTCTGTGAAATTTCATAAAATTCTACCACAATTGTGATTTCAGTTATTTCCATCTAATTTAAAAAGTGTTTGCCTGATGTGGATTCCCCTGTTTCTTGTTTGTATCCCTTGTTAACTGTTTGTCTTTTTAGATTATGGCATGTTGTTAAATCCTCTCTTTGGAATCAATAAAGTATATTAAATTACAAAAAAGAAAAGTATTCATCTGAATTGCACCAAATGTGATGTGACTGTGCCATTCCCACACAAATGTGTACCAAGTTTCATATGTTTGTCTTTAAAGATGACTGAGTCAGTATCCTCCGAACATTTGGAAATGTTAAAATTAGAGTTAACAACTATGTAAACTAAAAGTACAAATTGACATTTGGTATGTTGACTTTGCCAGTGCCCATACATACAGTACGTATGCCACACTTCAGATCTCTAACTTTAAAGGTGACTGAATTATAAGCCTCCAACATTTCTAAAATTTTAAAATTATATTTCACATTACGTAAACTACTGAATTTTAAGCTCCTATAAGTTTACTTACTTACTACTTGCCAGCAGAAACAGGCCACAGTCTATCAAGTCTGCTCAAGTGTGCAGCTAACACCCCACTTGCAGCTGCCCCTCCCCCTTGCCCTGCTCTACACACACACACACACACACACACACACACACACAGATGAGTGCCAACTGACCTTGAACCAGATTAAGCTGTTGGTGGTATTTCCAGTGAATTGGGAAAATTTAGCCAGGACACCAGGGAAATTCCCCTGCTCTGTTGGTAGGGGGAAACTGCTGTTTGCTAGCATGGAGACCTCCATTTCGGGAGAGGAGGAGCAGGGAATAGGATCTGGTTTGTACGCTTTGTCTGGTGCTGTAGACACCAGAATTGTTTCTGAAGTCTTACCTCAGCTGGTGACTTCAGAACCTGGTATGCAGTCTGAGGATTTTGTCTCTATAATCTCTTCCCAGCCTTCGGACCAGAGGGAAGTACTTAACCTTTCTCTGGAGGAAAACACGGCAAATTTTGTAGGCTGAGTTGTCTGTTATTGAAGCCCGGCTGAATGAAGAGAAGTTGCTTTGCGAAGATGAAAAAAACGCAAACGGTTTGTTGAGGATTCCCCTGGAACGGTAAATGGTGGCGCTTCTAAAGTTTTTATTTCTTCCTCTGTTCAGAAGGTTTCGTCAGATGGTAATTCAGGTCCTCCCCAGGTAGCTACATCATATTGCGGTGATGTGGGAGAGGCTTGGTCCCCCAAAAGAGCCCTAGAGGGGGCAGGTTGGACGCAGGATGCGGAAGGTGTTTGGACAGCTGCAGTTGCTCCGATAATGGAGGTACTGCTCAAGAAGCCATTGTGGAAACAGTTACAGTTTTGCCTATGGTTGTGACTGATGTAGAGCACTGGGAGACAGCAGAGCTCTCAGGTACTGTTGATTTTTCTCCCCTTTTGACTGTATCTCCTCATGGCCCGCAAGCTCCCTCTGTGGATGAGGCCCAGCCGCCTGTTGTGCAGGTTCCTACTTTGGAGTCTGTCCCAGATCTTCCCCTGGGTGAAAAGAATGATTCCTCCCTGGCCTTTGCCAGTCTTTTCAAAAAGCCTGTGGAACGTGCAAAAGATGGATGGCCGCGTGTTTGAGTATTTAGGGATATGGAGACTTCCCAGATCGTTTTTGTGGGGAAAGTTTATTAAAGCAATCCTTAGCATTTACCCAGCTGATGTCTATGCTCTTATCCATGCAGCAGGGGAATCAATTTTTGACATCAGTTTTCAAACCCCGGACTTGTTAGAAAAGTTTTGGGCCAGGTATATGAATTTAAAGACCAATCCCTTTTGGACCCCTTTTCAAATCATTCCTTTAACTAAATCCTTTTGAGTGGTCACTGTTTTATTTCGGAATGAGGGTGTCAATATTCAGGATATACTCTATTGGCTAGATAAGAGATGTGAGGTGCAAGGTAACCCTGAGCCTATCCTGGATGGGGAGGGGTTTTGGAATGGGGGTTGGAAGATAAAAATTAAACTGCAGTATGAGGGCACTGATTTACGGCACTTACCAAATTGCCTATATATTGGGCAGGATAAGGGTTTTATCTTTTATCCGAGACAGCCCCATAGGTGTTTTAAATGTGGGTCTGCTAGGCACATTAGCCCCAACTGTGAGATGTAAGTGCATTCTGTGGAAATTATAGGCCACAAGTTTTTGTTATAATCCTTGAAGTGTACCTTGTGTGAAGAATAGGGGCATTCTTCCTGACTTGCCCTGGGCATCTCATAATACTGCTGATGCAGATTATACTATCCAGGATTTTTATATTCAGAAATCCAAATCAGCTTCTGGCTTTCGAGTTTTTCTCCCCAAACCACTTCAGATTTGTGTGTTCGACTGTGGTTAGTTCGGGTTACTGATGTCGTGATGGACTCTTCGGGTTGGTGTAGGGATGTTACCTGATCCCTGAAGAAGCCCCTCAGTCCTCTGACACTATGGCCCCCATGCCCCCTCCACCTGTGGGAGATGGATTTCAGGAAGTTAAGAAAAAGAAGGAGGCGAAGGGAAGAAAGGGCAAGGTCAACCCTGAAATTTCTGTGGAGGCGGTTGTTCATAATAATCCTTTTCATTCACTTCGGGAGGGCATGTCTGAGGATGATTTGAACTCAGATACAGCATCTTGGGCTTCTTCACAGGCTGAAGCCCCCTCAGGTACTGAAGATCCGGAAGGTACTGTTGCCAGCCATACTAGAAGGAGGCAAATAGGTGTTAGGGCCTCCTCTAGGAAAGTACCTTGATGCCCTTTCTGGTATAAGTTCTGGGACTGAGTCACTATGATTTAACTATAGCCTCTCTCAACACAAATAGTGTGTTGTCAGAGTGAAAGAGACTAGCGACTTTCTCTTTCTTTTCTGATTTATGTTTTGATATTGTTTTTTTTCAAGATAACAGGTTGCAGACCCAAAATGAAATTAAGGTTGGAAGGAATGCTTGGGTTTGGGGAGCTAATTTTTGGTCAGGAGGGACTGATCTTTATAGTGGGGTAGGGATTTGTTTTTCTACTCATAATGTTAAAATTCTTCATCTTGTAGACATTTTGCCAGGTAGGGCCCATTTATTGGATGTTCAACTTCAGGAGATGGATTTTCATTTAATTAATGTATATGCCCCTCAGACTAAATCAGCTAGGATAGTCTTGTTTAAACTTATTTTGCCATATCTTTATACATCTAAATATGTACTTTTTGGTGAAGACTTTAACACGAGTAGGTTTTTTGCAGATAGGGGCCCATAGATCTCCAAGCTTTATTGTGACTCACTGTATCTTAATCATGTTTTATAGTTAACCAGTCTTGTTGATGCCTTTGCTTTTCCTGATATTTCAAATCCCCATACCTTTTTTAAAGGACTGTTATCTACACGGATTGATTTTAGGTTTTTATCTCCTAATTTAACCATTAGACATAAAATTGTGACACCATTTGCTACTTCTGACCATGGTCTTCTTGTAGTCTCCCTCTCAGACCTTGCTGCTACCACAAGCGGGAAGGGGTATTGGAGACTTAATTTAAGTTTGATGGATAATGAAGAGATACGGGTAGGTTTTCATGCCCTGGTACAAGCGAGGTAATCAGTAGCTTTTTATATGATTCTTTAGAGAAATGGTGGTCAGATAGTAAGGAATATTTCCAAAGATATTTTCAGCTGATGGGTAATTAAATGGTAGAAATAGGATTGTAAGGTTTTACAGGATCACCTAACTCTATTGCAGTCTTTACAGACCTCTACCGAGATTTCCTATGTTGACTAAATAGAACAACTTAAGAATAAATTGATAGGTTTGCAGTATGATAGGATGAAATCCCTGGAAACCGAACAGAAAAGGGGATGTACAGGGAAGCAAGGAAGTGTAAATCCCTTTGATTCCTGTTTGGTCCAGCGACAAAACAAAGTCATGTACTCTCTTAAGTCTAAAGACGGGACTGAAAAGTTTGGGAACTTGGACATTATGAAGGAAGTTGAAAGTTATGTAAAGTACAAATGTTCCTCCGTAGCTATACCTGATAGGGAAGTTCATGATTGAGTGGTCTCTTGTGATCTGCCACAAATACCCGATTCTCTAAAATCTTCTTTGATAGCCCCAGTTACTGAAAATTAGTTGGGTTCCATTATCTCTGGTTTAAAACAAGGTGTAGCCCCAGGGCCAGATGGTCTTCCTAATGAATTTTATAAATTACTTTTTCCATTGCTCAAATCAGAGATTGTTGCTGCTTTCAAATTCTTTTTAAGTTCCTACACTTTACCAGGTAGTATGTACAATGGCCTTATTTTTTTTCTGTTTAAAGCTGATGATAGAGCCTTTTTTGATAATTGGCAGCCAATTACTCTTTTAAATACAGATAGTAAAATTTTGGCAAAATTGTTGTATCGTCGCATAGCTTTGGTTTTAGAGGATATAGTTCATCCTACACAGTTTTGTGCTATTCTTGGGGGGAAATAGCAGATGTGCCTATTTTGCTTAGGGAGATTATCGAAAAGGGATCCAGTGGGGAATTGAGTGGGTATTTAGCAGGGTTGGATCAAACTAAAGCCTTTGATACTGTTGGTCACGACTATTTATGGATTGTGCTTCATGGTCATGGTTTTCCGGATACTTTCTTGGATTGGCTTAAATTGTATTACCAGGAGGGTTTGGTTAAACCATATGTGAATGGATGGGTGGGGGCTAGTTGTCCGGTTCAGAGGGGAGTTAGACAAGGTTGCCCCCTGAGTCCGGCATTGTATGTTCTGGCTTTAAATGTGCTTTTAAAAAAATCACAGCTGCATGAGAATATTAGAGGTCTTTCAGTACATAGTGGGGATTTGGAAATAAAAAGTATAACCTATGCGGATGATATGTGCCTGGTGTAGGGGGACCAGGCATCAGGAAGTACGGCTGCTCAGGAAATTCAGTATTTTTCCCTATTAACTAGTATCACCATTAACATTGCCAAAAGTACATGCCTTCTTATAGGAGATCTGGTTCCTAGGATTCCGGTTTGTCTGGACATACCATGTCAGACTCAACCAGAGAAGTTGCTGGGAGTTTTTTTTTTGGTATAGGGGACGTGTACCTATAATTGGTCTCTTATTATTTCAGAAGCTAAGGTGAAAATTGGGAAGTGGAATTCCTGGCATATGTCCAAATTAAAGAGAATATATATATGGTTAAAACCTTTTTATTACCAATGTTTTTACATTTATGTGTGGTATTTCCACCAACCGCACGATTGGAGACCGTGCTTTATGGCATATTTTTTCAATGTATATAGGGTAGTTGACTTAACCCGATAAATCAAGGTGTTTTGTATCGTCCTATCAAAGATGGTGGACTGCAGAAGGTTCATCCTATTGTTTTTTTCTTTTCTTTATTTTTTTATGGGAATTTGAAGCATGTGTTGCAGACTGGCTCTAAGGTTTGGAATCCCTGGGTTTCCGACCAAGTAGACCCTTGGCTTGTTTCAAGGGGTACTGAGTCCACCATTCCAAAACAAAAATCACTACAGGGTCTTCCTTTCTTTATGCAGTATATTTTTGGTCAATTGAAATTATGGGCCATTACAAAATGTCAGTTGTTGACTTTTTCTAGGAGGGAGATGTATACATATGTTGTCAACAGTGTTTTTTATAGAAGTTCCTAGATATTGGATTAAATCTCCAGGAGAAACTGTAAAAATAGGGAAAATGTTAACCAATCCTAGATTACAAGGGAAAATGTGGGATGTGCTCTGGTTGAGTGTTCATGAAAAATTGAATGTACAGAATAATTTGAAGCATAAAGAAATTGCTGATAGAGGGTGTCCTAGAGATGTCACTTGCCATGGCATATTAGAAACTGTTGATCATTTATGTTTTGAATATCCTTTTGTTTTGTCCTTTTGGTCTTTTATGTATTCACAGTGGCCCTCTTTTCCTTTCTCATTTGTGACTAGGGACATTTTGTTACTGGGTTTGTTACCTCGAACGTGGAATAATTACGACTTAGAGACTGTTCATTTATTCTTGTTAGTGCTCAAGTATCATATATGGCATACGAGATGCCAATTGACTTTGTACAAAAGACGGGTTACAGCTGAACAATTGTTCTGGACAGTACATAATTCATTTAAAGGTTTAGGGATTTGGATTTTTTGACTTGTTCACTCTCCCTTTTTCATGAGAGGTGGTGTCATATGGACTGGTTTTTGGATGTGGGCTAGTTTAAGTAAGTGGGAGGTGCATTGTATCTTATGATGAGATGTTTTCTTTTCTTTTTTGGTTTTTTCCTGTATTTTCTATCAGTGGAATGTATCACTGTTATGTATATTTTCTTTTCTTGTAGTTATGATAACAATTTCCCCTACTCTTACAGTGGGGGGGAGGGGGGTTCTTTCTGTATTGTGATGTTTTTGGGTTCTACATTTGTTATCATAAAGTAAAATCGAACATGTATGATTGTAATACTTATTTGATTTTTTATGATTTATATTTTAATTTCATGTGCTTTAACACCGTTCTGTATGGTTTTTGTTTTTGAAGTTTTAATAAAAAATTCCCCTACTCTTTCACCAGATTTTTTAGGTATCCCAATTGCTTCCTCCACTATTTCAGTGTTGGGAATACATTTTGGGGATGAAAATCTTCAAAATATTAATTGGGAAAAGAAGGTGCTATTATGTGAATCCAAGGTACAGGTTTGGAAGAATTGGAAATTCTCAAAGCAGAAAAGAGTATTGATTATAAAGAAATGTTTACTGCCCATTTTTACATATCTGAGCTTTGTGTACCCACTGCCTGTATGTTTAGAAACTAGGTTGCTAAGTTGTTTCTTCCAGATGTTATGGGGCAGTGGGCTCAACCCCGTAAAACAGGAATTTAAATATTTACTATTGAAATCTGGTGGGTTGGGGATGGTAAATCCCCTAGTCTTTTTTTCATTCATTCTTCTGGGTTTCTACTGTAAAAACTACTTGGGGGAGGAGCTGACCCCTTGGCAGAAATGGACTGCATTTCTTTTCCAGTCATATTGTTCAAAATGGGAAATAATTGCACCAAAAATATTAGGAACATTGAATGTACTTAAATATGCAGAAGCTTCTTTGTGAAAAATCAGACAATGGAAATTGAGTAAAAATGTGTTGCTTACTTTAACTAGAAAACAGTTATATTTTCAAGTTATGACAGCAGATTGTTTTCCTTCCAAATATCCAATAGTGATTTCTCTTCTTAATGATAAAAGAATTCCAGTCAAAACTTGGGATGTCCTATGGTTAAGTTGCCATGGTAGGCTAGGTGTCAGAGGTAATATGAAACACAAATCTTTAGAGGAAAGACTTTGCCCTAGAGGAGAATGTTTACAGTTAGAAGAAACTCAAAGGCATTTTTCCATAAATTGTCCAGTTACACAAGAAGTAATGCAGGGGTTAGCCACTAGATGGCAGTGGCCCGTAATTAAGATCTTAGCTTACAAAGCATTTGTGTTTGGGGATTACACTGGATGTTTAAAACTGTTTCACCCTAGCACATTCAAATGTTATTTTTGCTAGCATAAAGGCTTTTTTATGACAGGCAAGATACAAATATCTCACGCAGCAACTGAATACTGCTGTGCTTTCCTTTGCAGTAATGATAGAAAATACTCTCAAACTGAGTAAGACATTAGATTATAGGAGATTGCCAAAAGTGAGGACTGGTGCCTTGTGGTGTAGGAGTGCATGGCTGAAGTTGATTTGCTGCTAGAATATTATACTGTAGAGAGACAGGTTTTTGAAGTGTTAGAATACGGAGATTACCTTTTCAAATAAGATAGTGGCTTTGAGCACAGTCAGAACAGAGATGGGGGAGGGCATGAGGACTTTTTTAAATGACTGATATGATAAAAGACTTTTCAGTTTTACACTGAGCCAAGCTCATTTTTTGACTTTTGGTTTTTTTTCTTTTTCTTAGGTTTTCTAGTTCTTTATTGAGTTTAAGAGGGGATGTAACTATGAAGTAACAGGATATTCTGGTTTTCTTTTTATAAGTGTATCTTTCATTGAAGACATATATGTATTAAGAATTATTGAACTGTTCCCAATTTTTTTTATGTTTTTCTCTGTATTAATGTTTCTTTTTATGATTATGTTTTATGCTCAATAAAATTCCCCAACTCTTTCCGAAAAGTGCCATGGGATCTTTAACATCCACCTGAACTACCACCAGAACAGGCAGATGGAACCTCAGTTTAACATTGCATCTGAAAGATGGCACCTCAGAAGTGTAGCACCCCCTCATGCTGCACTACAGTGTCAGTATTGGGATAGTAACCCAAGTGTCAGGTGTGGGAACTAAACCCACAGCCCTCTGACACCCCTCTGCCGGATGTGGGAATTGAACCCACAGTCTTCTGACAGCCCTCTGCTCTCCTGGCCTCAGAGGCAAGTGTGCTACCTGCTGAGCCACTGACACTGCAAAGCTAGAGAATGGAATATCACCAGTTTTGTTAGGTATATTGACCCCAAATATTAGGCTCTGAGGCACCCCCCCCCCCCATGGCCCAGCATCAGAGCATCATACTGCCATGCTGACGACCCAGGTTCAGAAGCGAGCCCGAGAAGTTGTGTTAGGAAGCATGTCACGGCTAAAACTTAAAATTTATATAACCAGTACTTCTCTATTTAGCAGTTTCTATGACCAAAAAAGTATGCACATCAGTTTTCAAATATTTAGCTCCAAAGGTTGCGAAGTTGCAAACATAGAAACATTTTCAGAAATGTTCACATGAATAAAAAATTCCCAGATTCTGAGCCCCCTGTAATGTCTCCACCCTTCATCCAAATGTTATGCAACTTGACATGCATTTATTTAGGGCCCTTACTAGACAATATGTATGCTGACTTTCAGACCTCTAGTCATAACACAGATCAAGTTACGGCCAATTAAAAGATTTAGGAAAATTCTGAAAAATTTCACAGACTTTCATGAAATTACATGAATTTGTAATCGTCTAATTTTGCCCAGCTCTGTAGGTGAATTTATGTATTTATTTACAAATCAGTGACCAGGAAAGGCACGCTGAGTCAAGGCTTATTTCAGGTGTATCTGGGTAAGGGGAATGAGTGAATACAGTTTTTTTGCTTTGTTTTGTTTTTTTTATTTTAGTCTTTGGTAACTGGGTAAGGCCCACTAGGCACAAGTGCCTGTTTTCAGGGGTGACCTGGGAGCACTGGGCGGTTAAGTGACTTGCTCAGAGTCACATAGTATGCAAGTGGAGGTTGTGAGAATCAAACGCAGGTCTAGTCTGCTGGATGTACCAAGCTCGTTCACACCTCGTTCCTCTAACCTCTAGGCTATACTGCCAGCCCAAGGTTCTCAAGGTAATTGCAAAACAGTCAAGCAATACAAAATGAACAGTGCAAACAAATAGGAACAATGAACCAATAATGAGAGGTAACAATGATCAATTTGACTGGTGGCAGAACAGCCAAATACAAGGATTAAGCAGAGAGGTACTGTACCAGGAGCAAGAACAAGGAGTAAAAGGATTCTTGAGAAGTTACTTAAGAGCAGGGTAAGAGGGGGAAAGGCAGAGGTGGGAAGGAAGATTATTCCAGACAGAGGGGAAACAGTCAGAGAACATAGTCTGATCCATGACTGCAACAAGGGTTAACCATGGTTCAAGAGTCAAAATAGCAGAACAAGTATGCTGGCCTAGGGATGGGGTTACAGGGTAGTAGGGTTATAGTAAGACAAATGAGAGCCAACTACTTAAAGGAGTGTCACTTTATTCCTGATGTACTGTGCATGCTGTTTTTCTAGGGGGAGGCCCAAGATTATTTCAATATTTGGGGGAGTCTCACTATGAAAAATGAGCTAGAGCCTTTACTAATTATAGCATTGATGATCTGGGGTGATTTGTGTGCTTTTTATGGCTGTACGTAGTTTGATGAAATTAAAAGTTTTAAAAGCAAAACATTTACTTCTGATGGCTAGAACTGACACATAAACATAGAAAACACAAATATTGAGTTAAAGCTGTTTAGTGGAGGTCAGAACATGAGGTTCCTATCTCTAGTACTCGCTGAGCCAGTGGTCCCAGATGCATCACTGTCACATGGAACAGGAAGTATTGTAGGAAAAAGAGGAGCAATAAAGCTTGCTAAAATGGAGATCCCCAGAGGCCATAAAACTACCATGTAACCAGCAGGCTAATTTAGAAAAAAACTTTTAATAGCAAAGGGAAGGCTACACCAGGACTACACGCACAAATGAAAACACTCTGCACAACATATGTTTTTGTACATTTTGACTTTAGTACTCCTTTAAAACAAAACTATTGTATGGAGACAGATTACAGTAAACAAGCAGAAATATTAGCGCAATGTTTCCTGCACAGTGGATATACTACAGATCGTATTAGGGCAGCAAGGGAAAGAGCAAGTGTGAAAGATAGGCGTTAATTGCTACGTAGTAAAAATGTAACTGTCTCCAGTACTTTATCAATGGTTCCTAACTTTACAGGTAGTGATAAGAATGAGACACAGAGGCACATAGGAATTTTGTTTCAACATAAAATTTGCAATCCAATGCTGTATAAAACATTATATGATTGCATTGGCACATATTTCAGTCTGATGTTACCTTATGAGATTGTACTAAAGAAAGCCCTAGATTTGTCTGCTGATGTGGGGCGAACATTAAAGATAGTATTTTCAACAGTTTCCAAAAATCAGTGCCACAAAAAATATGACCTGAGTGGATGCCTGCCCCCAAATGAGAAAAGGAATCTATGTGAACTTGTTTTTTAAATTGGAACACCGTGCTCTGCGGTGTTCTTTTACAGCCAAATCTGGGAAGTAAAGAAGAGGCCCCTACAGTACTCAAGACCCTCCTCCCCTGACCCCTCCACCAAATAGTTGCAACATAGCCTGGATTGGAGCAACCATTTGGGTGCTTGAAAAGATGTGCTTGCCAATCAGCTGGCTAGGTAGGAAACTTAAAACACCTTTTAATCTTGGTCCTGCAAATCAGAGCACTGGTGTGCTGTGGCCCTCTTATAGTCAAAACTGGGAGGTAAAGCAGGGGTTGACAGGGGAGCTTTACAGTAGCCAAGACCCTCTTCCCCTTCACCAAATTGCTTGCTGCAGCATAACCAGTGGATGGGAGCAGCCCATCAGGCTTTCAGAAAGTCATGGTAGCCAATCAGCTGACTAGGAGTGAAATCTGAACATCTTTTAATCTTGATCCTTTAAATCAGACCTCTGGTGCACAGTGGCTCTGTTTTACAGCCAAAACAAGGAAATAAAGCGTGCATTGACAGGGTGGCTTTACATTAGCCAAGATCCTCCTCCCTTACGCTGAATTACCACTAATTAGCCAGCTAAAGGGAACAGCCATTTGGGCAATTGGTGGGAAGGACTTGTTCTAGAGACATGGATATGTTGTTCAATCCACACTTATTGGCAGGTTCCTTGCCGCTTTAAATCTTGCCGGAAGGTCTTCAAGCTGGCTCCTCCCACCCACTCGGGTGGTAAAACTCTTGGCTGCACCCCATGATGCCAGATCTTCCTTACCTCTTGGAAGGTCAGGTTCCCTCCTTAGCACTCTGCGTTTTATTTATTTATTTATTTTATTTATTTATTTGTTTAGCTTTTGTTGACCGGGTAAGTGCACTAGACAAATCCTGCCTATTTTCAGGCACGACCCGGGGGAGGGGGATACAGATGAATGTCAACTGACCTTGAACCAGATTAAGCTGTTGGTGGTATTTTTAGTGAATGAGGGAAATTTGGCCAGGACACCGGGGAAATTCCCCTACTCTTTTCGATAAGTGCCATGGGATCTTTAACATCCACCTGAACTACCACCAATCCAGGCAGATGGGACCTCGGTTTAACGTCTCATCCGAAAGACTGGATCCTAACTCTTCGGTTCGTCCGAAATTGGTTTTGAAGTTTTCTAAACTTCATTCTTCATCTTCCCTCATGGCTGCGATGGACAAATCTATTCCCATCTTTCGGAGGTGCGCTTGTGGGCAGAAAATGTCCAGGATGGATCTGCACTCCACGTGCGTCTACTGCCTTGGCCTAGATCAATACCTGCAGGGTTGGAAGCCAGCCTCTTTTCTCGGCCAATGTTCTGATGATCGTGCTGCCCGTTTGAAGCTCGGGCACCCTGAGGCTTTCCGCTGGTAAAATCTAAAGAGGCTCATTGGGCAGTGTCCGTGGTGGCTGGCTCGGCTGAGCAGCTCGAGCAGATGATCGCCTTCCAGGAGGAGGTGGCCCAGGCCGCATCTTCCTCCTCGGCCGCGGCATTTATCCTGCTCTCTCTGAGTTCCTCGTATACGGCTTCGTTCAAGGAGCTTTGTCAGTCCCTTTCTACGTAGGGAGTGGGGCCATCGGGACATTCTTCTCAGCCCAAGAAGGAGGAGTTGAAGGGTAAGTCCCACTGTCGGCATTCGTGGGAGAGGGAGAGGTCCCCTTCCCCAGACAGCCAACCATCGACTTCGGTCGTGGTTGCGGCTGAGGCCGCTGGCTTCACGGTGTCCCCGTCAGGCCTGCTTGCTGAGACTCCCGTCAGCGAAGTCGAGATTTTTCTCGATCCGTTAGACGGGCTGTCGACCGGTGAAGCCGGCAACCCTCCTTCACCGGTTCCCCCGGTGGATACCGAGGATCTGCCTGTGCCTTCTGGGCCGCAGTCCCCGGTTAAAGTGTCCGAACCGATGGAAGAGTGGGTGTCCCCCGCCCCTTCCCAGACCCACCCGAGGGTCTCGGTCTCGGACCTCTTCTCGGTCTAGCCATTCCCGTCGACATTGGCGGTCTCAGTCTCGAAACCAAAGTAAGCGGCGACACCGTTCCTCCTCGTCCTCTTCCTCAGATGAGGGGGGGCTTCGGTGTAAATTATGCCGGCGCTACGAGGGCTTATGTGGCAGCAGTTGCTGTTGTCCGGCGTAGCTGACTCCGGTCCAGACCCCGCCATCAGTGGCTGTCACCCGAAACGACCGAGCAACCACTGCCCCAGTCGAGTTGCCCACCCAGGCCAGTTGCTCGCCGAACCAGCTGCTCCACCAATTGTGGTGGAACCTCCTCCACAAACGAGTCTGGGGCACCGACCAAGGATTCGTCGGGTCACGGCCTGCCCCAGGTTGTCAGTCACCTCTCCTCCGACTGTCCTCGGCAGGTAGAGGGCTCAGGGGCCGCAGGCAGCTCTTCGCATTCTTCGAACTGGCATGACGACTCCCTCACTGTTCTCCAGGCAGGTCGACCTGGAGTCCTTCGGGGCCAGTCATTGGATCTATAGCCCACTGGCCCTTCTTGGTCTGCTTCGACTCATCTCGGAGTCCACCGGGATGCAACTCGAGCCCGTGTCCAAATGTGCCAAGTACCCCCTGATGGAGATACTGAACCAAGGGGTTACCCCCACGGAGGCCTTTCCGGTGGCTGAGGCCATTGGCGGCCCAGCCTTGGAGCTTTGGCAGCGGCCTGCTTCCTGTCCTGCGCCCTCGGCCAGGATGGCCAGGAAGTATGCAGTCCCTACCGGCTCTTTGCCTGGTTTCTCTGAGGACCCTTCTGCTGAGGGGCTAGTCACCGACAGCGTTTTCTAGCGTTCCGGTAATGCTTGGGATGTGGATAAGCCCCTCGACAAAGAGTCCAAAAAGCTGGACTTTGCCGGGTGCAAGGTGTACACTGCGTCCTCCTTCGGCCTCCAACAGGTCAGCTCGGCTCTGCTGATGGCACACTTCTCCCACGCCCTCTTGGGCTCCCTGGACGAGGTTGTTCCTCACCTCCCGACCAACCTGCAGACCACGGCCCATCAGGTGTGGGACTAGGGTAGGGCGGTGGCGAAGCAGCAGCTTCAGACTGCTCTGGACATAGGTGACTCCTGTGCCAGGTCAGTAGCGGCCACGGTGGCCATGCGCCGCAGGGCGTGGCTGAGGATATCCACCTTCACGGCGGATACCCAGCACAAGTTGGCAGATGTCCCCTTCTTGGGGACTGACCTCTTTGGCCCTGGAGTGGAGGGACACCTCCAGCGGATCGAAGTCCAATGCCACCCTGGACTCTGTCACCTCCGCCCAGAGGGACAAAGGCCGCCGTCAGCAACAGCAGAAGTCCTTTTCGTCCTTCGGCCCTTGCATCTCGACCGGCCCAACAGCACCAGCAACAGGGCCAGCAGGCTCGCGCTTGGCGTCCTAAACCCAAGCCGGCGGCTTCCTCCAACAGGATGCAAGGAGGTAAAGGCCCAGGATGTCCCTTAGACGGTTCTTCCTCTAAGCCTGCCCAGTGACGGGTTGAGGGGTGCCACCCCCAGCCTCATCACTCCTCCCTGGGTTCCCCCCATGGGGGGATGGCTCCGCCACTTCCTTTCTGCCTGGTCCGCTATCACCATGGACCGCTGGGTGTTTGAGGTGGTAGGAAAAGGCCTGCCTCTGGAGTTCGAGCAGGCTCCACCCTTTCGAGCCGTGGCCCTTCGGGGGGCCACGGGGTCTGCAGCCTCGCAGTTGGCCTGCCGAGCCGATATTGCCCTGCTCCTCAAAAAAGAGGTGATCAGGAAGGTGGCGGGTCCTCCAGACCCGAGGTTTGTGTCCAGGTATTTCCCGGTCCCAAAACAGATGGGGGGCTGGCACCCCATTCTCGACCTGCACGACCTGAACAAGTTCCTAAGGTCTTGGACCTTCAGGATGATCACTCTGGCTCAGATAATCCCATCCTTGGAATGAGGCGTGTGGTTCTGTTCCCTGGACCTCCAGGATGCATTTTTTCACATCCCAATCCATCCGTCTCATCAGAGATTCCTCCGCTTCAGAGCGGAGGTATCCCTTCTACGAGCTCGGGGCCATGCCTTCGGCCTCTCCCTTAGCTCCTATGGTCTTCTACCAAATGCATGGCAGTGGTGACAGCATTCCTCAGTGCCGGAGGTCTGGTGTACCCCTACCTGGACTACTGGCTGATTGCAGCCCATCCAGAGTGGAGGCGAGCGGTCCAGAAATCTGTCCCTCCAGGTTTGCTCTCAGATTGGCCTCCTCATCAACGAGGCCAAGTCGGAACTCATGCCGAAGCAGGTGATTCTCTTCATCGGTGCAGAGCTCAACTCTCTTCAAGCCAGAGCTCGGCTCCCGGTGGACAGGGCCGAGGTTCTTTCCTCCTTTGCCCAATCATTTCTGGTTGGGCAATCACGCTCTGCCCGGGACTTCCTGCACCTCCTGGGCCTCATGGCAGCCTGCACCAGCGTGGTCCATTGGGCCCGTTGTTACATGCATCACCTTCAATGGGGACTGGTCAGCCAGTGGTCACAATGCTGCGATCCATTGGACCAGCCCGTGACAGTGTCCCAGGAGATGTGGAACGCTCTCCAGTGGTGGACCGTTCGGGCACATCTGCAGAGGGCATCCTGTTTGTCTGCCCCAAGCCGACGTGTCTCTATTGACCGATGCATCTCTGATGGGTTGGGTGCCCATCTGGGGAGCACAGAGCCATGGCCTGTGGTCCCTTGGGAGTCCGATGACCACATCAACCTGCCAGGAGCTCAATGCGGTCCGTCGGGCTCTCCGCCTTCGCTCTGTTTCTATGGGGTCAAGTGGTTCCAGGTCCAGATGGACAATACTACGACCAATGCCTACCTGAACCTGCCAGAGGCGGGACGCTCCATGCTGTTATGGGGCGAAGTTTCTGCATTTGGTCCCTCGTGCACAGCTTGGAGGTGGATCTCTAGCCATTCACGTGGCAGGGCCTCCAAGACCCTGGCCGATGCCCTAAGCCAGATAGGGGCTGCGTCTCATGAGTGGTTTCTCCTGCCAGAGGTAGTACAAGATCTCTTCTCCCACTGGGGCATGCCTCAGGTGTACCTGTTTGCCTCCAGGGAGCATGCGAAGCTGAGACTGTTCCATGCCTGCCCCCTCAGCGGGGCTCGCTGCAGGGATGCCTTCTAGAGTTCGTGGACCCGGGCCTCTTCTCGCCTTTCCCCCATTTCCTTGATCCACAAGGTGCTTCTCAAAGAGGAGGACCAAGGCGAGGGTGATTCTGTAGCCCCAGATTGGTCTCCAGTTCTGGTATCCAGATCTCTCAGTCTCAGCTCCAGGCTCCGAGGCGCTTCCCAGCCCACCCAGACCTGATCTCAGTCAACCAGGGAAGGTATTCCATCCGACCTTCAATCCCTGCACCTGCCAGCCTGGTTTCTGAGCAGCTAGAGTTCCAGGCCTTGGGTCTTTCTGATGAGGTCCTCAACGTCGTTGAGGCGTCCCTGTTTCGTCGACCAGGAAATGCTATGCCTTCAAATGGAAGAGTTCTCCATTTGGTGTCGGGAAGGGCTTAGACCCTTCCATACCTGTCCTTTAGCAAACATTCTGGACTTCCCTGTGGTCCCTTTCTCAGCAAGGGCTTCGGTCGGCGACCCTTAAGGTGCACCTAGCAGCCATCTCTGCTTACGGGCATGGGCCGGCAAGCAGTCGATGGTGCAGGAGAAGGTGGTCGGGCGCTTTTTCAAAGGCATTGACCACATTTCCCCTCCGGTGTGAGAACCTCCACCTCCATGGGTTCTACTGCTGGTATTGGCCAAGCTCATGGGCAAGCCATTCGAACTGATGCACAGGTGTGATATTTCCCACCTGTCGTGGAAGTCCGCCTTCTTGGTGGCTATCACGTCAGCCAGAAGGATGGGAGAGCTCCAGGCGCTTTCCATCGAGTCTCCTTACCTGGTCTTCCATAGGGACAAGGTCGTCCTGCGCCCCCACCCGAAGTTCCTTCCGAAGGTGGTGTCGGAGTTTCACCTTAACCAGGTGTTGACTCTGCCGGTGTTCTACCCCAATCACACCTCGGAGGCTGAATATAGACTCCACACTTTGGACCTAGATGAGCACGCTTATTATAAGGCAGGATGGCTGAAGTTCGGGGAGAGGTTAAGCCAGTTGCTTTGTCACCCTACGCTAGGGCTGCACCTGGCAGACCTGCAGCCAAGTGGGACAATAAGCAGGTGGGTCACCTCCTGCATAGAGCTCTGCTATAGGTTGGTGGGCATGGAACCTCCCAGAGGGATAAGAGCTCATTCTACCCGCCATACCGCTGCATCGGTAGCTGCTTCCAGGGATGTCCCTATCCAAGATATCTGCAGGGCTGCTACCTGGAAGTCGGCACATACCTTTATTACCCACTACCACATCGACCTTGAGTCACACCAGGATGCTGGTTTTGGGGCCTCAGTTCTCCAGTCTCTATTTCCCAAGTAAGTATCGGGGTGCGCCTTGCCTCCTTCCTCCCGGAGAACTGCTAGGAGTCTGCCAATAAGTGTGGATTGAACAACATATCCATGTCCCTAGAAATACAGGTTACTCACCTGTAACAGGAGTTCTAGGAATGGTATATGTTGTTCATCCACATGACCCACCCAGCCTCCCGGGCTTCAACGCACAACCTGGCTTCCAGCAGGCTAGATCTGGCATCATGGGGCGGAGCTGAGAGTTTTGTCACCCAGGTGGGTGGGAGGAGCCAGCTTGAAGACCTTCCGGCAAGATTTAAAGCAGCCAGGAACCCTGCCAATAAGTGTGGATGAACAACATATACCATTCCTAGAACTCCTGTTACAGGTGAGTAACCTGTATTTTCCTCTTCACCAGACAGCCACCTGGTGAACCTTTGCACTGTGGCTCTCCACTCTGGGGACCACAGTTTACAGGACGTCAGGAGAGTCTGCCAGGGGAATCAGACAGAGGAGGCAGCCAACAGCCAGGAACCCTGCCCATCTCATCACAAGTAAAAACTGTATATGAACAGTTAGCTAACTGGACCGTTTAGGTGAGTGTACTACAACTAAATCCTAGGTATAACCTAGGTAAGTGTGCACTACAGGTTAATGGAGTAGTCTGCTTCTGCTGCAGTTGGTACGCATTGCTTATGTAGGTTTAATTTCATACCTAATTTCTGTGCTATAGCTGATATAGATTTAATCTGCCAGGCTGTTTCTCTGTTATAGTTAAATTGTATGCTACACCCCATTGGGTGCATACTATGAAGTAGATTTCATACCTATAGCTAATGTAGGAGTAACTTACTAGGCTATATGTAGTTAAATTTCACAGCTACATCCTGTCTGGGTGAATAGTAAGAGGTAGATTTTGTACCTATAAATAATGTACGGGTTACTTATTAGGCTATTTCTGTGTGTAAGGTTACCCTCCCAGCTGTTAGGGGTATAAGATGGTATGGTCACCTGGAAGGGACCCCACACAAGAAACTGCAGGCAAAAGCCACTTACTTGACCTCCCGAGCCTGTGGTGACCTCCGGGGCTCCACTAACACACATCAGGGCTAGTAAAGCTGTGGATAAAGGGGATTAGCAGAACTTGGAGACAAAACACAAAGATTGTCCTGACATGTTTAATAAAACAAAACAGGATCCTTTATTTCTTTGCATGAGCTCACAGATTGAGCTTTTTTTTCAGCTGGCAAAGTCCTTTTTTATCACCAGAAAGTGATAAGGCATTACTCAGTTATGGGTTGGTTCAACCCTGATGGGATACTTTATTTGACACAGGACCACCTCGAGGGAGGCATTAGCACTTGCAGAGTCTGCTACCTCTGCAGCATGGGTGGGAACTCCACGGGCTGCTTCCAGCCCATTTTTCAACATTACTAGTCACTTGGCATATTCACAGTCTTACTGGCTGCTACATCGTGGCACCAAATGATCCTGTGAGGGATTTAAGGAACACACTCTGTCCTCCCACAGAGTCTGTTCATTACCCTTTCAGTCAGAATTTCTTTTTCCATTGAGGAAAAACATTTGCCCACCTGGGCATCATGTTGGTGCCAGTGGGCACTGCCCAGCTTTGCTAAAGGGGCACACATCGACCCTCAGGACACACTCTGAGGCAGAATTCATGTCCTCTGACAGGAATCTGAAATTTGCCAGTCACTGTCTGTCTCTTGGGGAGGGAGGGCAATGCTTAATGCCAAAACAGTTGCTTCACATTTTATAAAGGTTGAACATCACCCCAGATCCTTCATCTAACAAACTCCCTGGTACTAATTTCCTCACAGACAGACCTCTATCTTCCCTTCAGATAGGCTTTTCTCCTCCTTGAGAGAGGCACCCCTTTCAAAGGCTATAGAAGATGTCCACTGCCATGATCGGGCACTTTTTATCGATGCCAGGCTCTATAGAGGAACTTTCAGTGCAGTGGGAACAGGCACAGTGTGCAATAATACCTCTCCCACCAACTCTGACTCCGCAGTCTCTGTCCTTCAGCAAAGAACACTGATTCTTCCCCTTTGGAATACCCAGGTCAGATAGCAGACCCAGTTCTCCAAGGGCATAGAAAACTGGCACACCCTACAGGTTGGTAGACACTTTTAAAAGGATATTACATAGCTCCTGAGAGGGTGTACATGTCATATAGTTAATTATACAATAGCAGAGAAAATTTCCTCCAATCTGATTGGTCAGTGGCAACCTTGAACACTGATGTTATCCCAGCACAACATCACTGTATCAAGGTCATGCACACCCATGACCTTCTTACGTGCATAACGGGAAACATATTACTCTACAGTCCACACAACTTCCCTCCCAATCTGCCATCATGTCATACAGCGTTGCCCCTCCAAATAAACACAGAGGTATATTTTACTGTAAAGTCTGAAAACCACCACAAGTCAAAACCACAGCAAGCCAAATAGCATTGTTTTTAAACTGCTTCAATGATTGGCTTCATAGACTGTCGCTGTTTATTCACTGTGCTCTCACCTCAATCTCTAATTTTACTTTTTATCTTTCTCTAGAAGTTGCCTCATTCACAGTTACCATGAAGTCTACAGAACATTTTCCAAGAACTGCTTATCTTTTAATTCGATATCATGAAAGCTTACGTTGGGTTCAATCAAAATATATGTAAGGCACGTGGGATGCAGTGATTTTTAACAGCCTGTTATTGTAATAATATGCCACTCTAGTTTTAGGTGTCTTTCTGTCAAATGTTCTAGTTTTTTTGTGAAGGATTACTCATTAGGAGGATTGGCACTTTAATTTACTACTGCTATGTTTCACTACAACTGTGTCTACCTCTGTTTTGTTATAACCATATATTGTAGTGTGATTATCAGTTAGTGCATTGGTGTCATCAAACAACTCTATACTCCGTTTTATAACCTGTAAAGGCTATATATGTGAGATAGCAAGTTCACAGTCTTACGAACATACAAAAAGTTGCCAGCAGATAAAGGCCTGAGGTCTATCAAGTCTGCTCAAATGTGCAGCTAGCACCCTTATTCTCCCTCCCTCCCACCCTTCCCTCCATTGATCACCCCTTGCCCTGTCCCAGCTCCTTTTGAAGCAGTCCACTATTCTACTGGATGCCACTTCTGCTGGTAATACATTCCATCCAGCTACCACCCTCTCTGTAAAAATCTGTCTCCTCATCTTTGTCCTGAACCTTCATCCTTCCAGTCTCATATCATGGCCTGAGTGTCCCTCCCTTCCTTTACTTTGAGCAGCCCCTCCGTACCTGTCTTGCTTATGCCTTTCATGTACTTAATGGTTTCAATCATATTCCCCCGTCCCTCCTCTCCTCCAGCAAGTACATGTTCAATTCCCTCAGCCTCCTCTCGTATGGTAAGTCCCCCAGTCCCTTGATCATCTTTGTCGCTCTGCATTGCACCCCCCTCCAGTAACTTACACACTACATACTTACATACTAATTGCCAGCAGATTAGGCTTTATGGTCTATAGAGTCTGCTTGAACCTCAGATCCCTAGTTGGGTACCAAGGCCCTCCCCCATTGTGTTCCAGAAACCCCTATCATCCATCCCCACCCCCCTGGGCCAGGCCATCATCTGATACATCCACTTTCTGTGTCTGTCCCACCCTCTCGTGAAGCCCTCCACTGTGGATCTCTGAACCAGCTCACCAGGCAGTGAGTTCCAAGGATCCACCACCCTCTCAGTGAAAAACCTCCTCCTCTTTCCCCCTCACCCTTCCACCTTCCAACTAAAGGCCATGCCCTCTGGTGATACCTCCCTGTTTTAGTCTAAAGATCCCCTCCATGTTTACCCTATTTATTCCCTTGAGGTACTTGAAGACCTAAATCATGTCCCCCAATCTCTCCTTTCCTCCATTGAAAACAGGCAGAGCTCCTCAAGTCTGTCCTCATACGTCAAATCCCCTAGTCTGCACCAGAAGAGATATGAAGAAAGACTAAAGGAGCTTAAAATGTATAGCCTCGAGGAAAGGAGGGTAAGGGGGAACATGATAGAAACTTTCAAGTACCTCAAGGGAATCAACAAAGTCTAAGAGGGTAGCATCTTTCAGAAAAAGTGATGTGCAAGAACAAGGGGGCACAATTTGAAGATAGAGGGGGGATGGCTTAGAGGTAATGTGAGGAAGTATTTCTTCACAGAGAAGGGTTGTAGGTGCATGGAATGGCCTTCCTGAGGAGGTCGTAGAGTCAAAAACAGTGGGGAATTAAAAAATGCATGGGACAGACATAAGGCAATTCTAGTGGGGGGGTAGGAGGAAGTAGGCTGTTGGTTAACTAGGATCTGCAGCTTATCCGTTAGGTAGGGAAATTGGCAGACTAGATGGGCCAAGCGGTCCTTATCTGCCATCAAATTCTCTGTTTCTATGTTTCTATCTACTGCCAATTTTGTATGTTTGTATGTTCATATGTAATATTAAATGGCTCAAGGTCACCTGTTTGGGTAGCAGTGATCCCCCAAAATCCCCCCCCAAAAAAGGGGACATCTAAAGCATTCTCAAAAACCACAGAGCTCTAAGGAACACAGTTACAAATAAAAAAAATATTTAAGAAAACTACTCTGACACAATGCATAATTCTAAAATTTTTCTCTCAAAATTACTTTCCAATGTGTCAATACACTGGCTCAGCTACTACCACTGCACTAAAGCGCATCTTAACAGCACTAAACAAAACCTGTTGACTCCTCACTGGAGCACAGAGACGGACCCACACTTGTGACCTATACACAGAAACTGGTTGGTTGCATCTTTCCAATCGCCTCATATATCTCACCTGCGTGATGCAAAAAAAATCTATCTTGGGACTCCTCCATGTATCCAGGACCTGCTCTGCCTGAACAATGGCTTTTCATTCCACCAGAAGATCTGACCACCAACCTTTCCTTGTCCCTAGATGCGGACTGCTCAGGGACAAAGATCTTTACATACCGTGCCCCTACCTGGTACAATGCCCTTAACCTGCCCTCCCTATCCTCCACGACATTGGGAGCTTTCAAATCCATACTTACGCTCACCTCACAGCCTCCAGCTCCTGTGACTGCTTTGACCAAAGTCTCATCCCACTGAGTGCACTTACATTTGTTTCACTCAACCACCATGGTCTCCTCTTTGACAAAGACAACCTGAGTACCACTAACCTGGTTCTGTCTGCTCCTAAACTTCTTATTTCTCCCTCTCTTCCCTCTCAAGCTCTCCAATCCTTATTACTTACCCTTGACACTGCCTCTGAGTTCCTTTTTCTTTTCTGTACATAAATGTTACTGTTTAAATTGTAGCCTTGTAAAACAGCTTACTGATTGTTTGTAACACTGTCTACTATGTTTTTGTACTTAATGACGTGGAACCTTTGTAAAAGAGCCTTGGCTCAAAGGTATTAATTCCTAGAACAATAAACTTCAAACTTCAAAACACTGTAAAGTTATTATTTCAGTCAACAAAATTTCAGAACCTTGGCTAGTAGTCTCTATGTGCACAATTTGATAAGGGCCCCAAATTAATTTACAATAGCAGTGCCCAGTCCAATTCCTCATTTATGTTTTCATTTAGTACACCAAATCTCTCTATGCAGTAGGCTTCACATTTTAACAACTTAATTTTCCAATTTCCACCTCAGCTGTAAGGTTTCACCCTTTTCAAACTGATATTATCCCAGCATGGCACTCACCCAGTCATGCATTATTTCTTGAATCTCACAGTTACAACCTACGACGAGCACTATGAGGTAGATTTCATACTATAGCTAATGTAGGGGTAACTTACTAGGCTATTTGTGTGATATAGTTAAATCTCACATCTAAACCCTATCTAGGTGAGCACTATGAGCTAGTTTTTATACCTGTTTTCTGTGCTGTAGTTGAGCATCACAGCTACACACTATCTAGGTAAGTATAAGAGAATTACTTGACCCCAAATGTGCAATAGCAGAATAGGAAAAAACAAGAGCTACCTTGGCGCTGCAGAACTGTTCCAGAAAGGGTGACTATTCAGAGGCAGTGGAGGATTTATATCACAGATTTAGTAACAGAGGTTACTGGGCGTGTGAAATAAAGGCAGCCAAACAGAAAACATCAATTAGATTAAGAAATGACCTTCTGACTCCTGTGATGATTTTGAAATAGAACAGCATACTGGAAGGTATAACAATTTCAATACTGTTTAATAGTACCTACCTTTATTCAATTAAAGGGCACTGTTAATAAAAACTGATCAGTACTAAAAACTACTACTAAAGATGAAAAGGTGTTCCACCTATGGTAGTGGTTCATAGAAGCCAGACAAGACAGATTGGTACATTCAAGATACAAAACTAAGATGGCACCAAAAAGTGGCTTTAGTTTTGCACAAATGCCACCAGGTAGCTATCCGTGAGGACATTGTGTACAATGCCATAACACTCACAGGTTGCAAGAAATTTCCCATCCAAAATTGGATGAAAAGATCAAAATAAAACAGTTAATATCATGCTACCACACTTGTAATACATGTGTAACCCCCCTGCAAATGGGGGTTCCCAAAAGTCTTCCAGGAGCTTGCCTGAATGCTCCAAGTCTGGGCGGTGTTCAGCGTCTGAGCTGTTTAAATGTGGTTCCAAGTGAGTGCTATTTGAGCCTCCACGTACTGTCTCTTTAAGAGCTGTCTGCTTGCAGACTTAATAAGCTTGTATGGTGAGACAGTGTATTTAATGCTCAAATCCCACCCGAGCCGCAGAGAAATCGCTCCGTTTCTGCAGTTGTTAAGAGCGCAGAGAGAGCCTAAATGAAAAATGTAACTGTTTGCCTGAAACCAGTTAGAGTGTTAAGTAAAATGCAGTTTGTCTAACCTGCCTTTCTTGCAGTTGGAACTCTGTGTAAGTTACCCCTCCATTTTGGACCTAAACTGCTGTGCTGGGCCAATTGGGTTAAGGGTTCCCTAAAATGGAGCCTGTGGATGAATCAGAACTTGGACTCCTAATTTTGAGCCAGCCACAAGGGGATTGTATGGGCAGTGACTCTGGGAAATGTAGTTTTGACCTTGGCACCTTTTTCTACCAACAGAGGGAGTCTTATTGTGAGGGACAGCTGAATCAGCCAACAGAAGAGTGTGGGGCTAAAGGAAATGCCCTGCTCTGTGACTGGAAAGATCAGATCAGTTGTGGCAGTGAAGAGAGAAGGAGCTGTGTGCTTCTGCGGTGTATAGTTTCATGTGGGAAACACTTGTGAGACCCTGAGTTTCGCTCTGCAGCCTTTGTGAGTGCCAGTTTGGACTGAATCCAAGTTGTGAGGAGAAGGGAGCACTAGAAGTGTGGAAACCAGGCTCACCCTGTAGAAGACTGGAGAAATTGTTGAATCGCGCTCGGTCTGTCAGGAACTGAAGCTGCTGTGTGTGCTCCCGGCTATTTTGCAGTAATTGCAATCAGGATCGAGGAGCAGCCTGCCTGGTATAGTATAGTACTTTTCTTTTACATATAAATGTGCGTAATGCTTGTGGGGAATCACTATTTCAAATCCCCTGTACAGTGAATTGTGTGCTGAAGCTGGAAGTAAACCCCCAGCTTAATTTGGACTACATCTGTTTGCTATCAACGGCAGTGGGGTTCAGTCACAAGGACCTTGTCCTCATGCCCTGCTCTTCTGGCAATCCAGAGGGACATTCTCCATCTGATCCTTAGCTTGGGTGTTGTGAGTACAAAATAGGGTATTCCCCTGCAGCTTGTTTTCAATCACAAGTGTGTAACCTAATTCTTGTTGTTTCACTGTTTCATGGACTGAGCCATCCAGCTCCGGATTACAATTGGGTGTTGTGCATATATTTTCTTCTACAGGGCCTTATCCATTTACACCTGCCAGCCAACCCCAGGCAACGGACCTGGCTAGCCCCCTCCCCCCAACCTGGGTACCCAGAGTGTGACTTTTCAGATCCTGTATGTGTGCACAGTACTGTGATTTGAATACTTCCAAACCAAATCAACCTGATTACCCCCTCCTTGTTACTGTCCCCTAAATAAATCAGATTTGTTGTTATACTATATACTGTCTGTGGTGTTGGTACTTACGGAAACAGTATTGTGTTTTGCTGTGTATGTTGTTTAACCTTACTTTACAGAGGGTCCTCAGAGACGTGCTGCAGAATCAGTCTCAAGGGTAAGTGGTATCTGTATGAGTGAACAGTGTATATACGTGGGGTATTGGGGCTGTAACTCCGGTGTACTGTATGAGCCACTAGAGGGATTAAAAGGGTGTCTCAGTGTCCCAGAGGGCTATGACCAAGCTAGTCTAACCACTACAAACCCTGACCTCTGGGTGGAAGCACCCGCCATAGGACCTAGGCCCCTCAAACCGTCCGCAGTCAAACAGGCAGGGGTAGTAGCCCTTGGGATAGTGCCACCTAAGGGTTACATATGCAAAACAATGCTCTTATGCTAGGTAATACATTAGACCAGCAATTGGCTTAGGATGTCTGAACACAAATCTTTGATCTGCAGAAAAGATAATGCATCTAGCTTGGCTAGACATTTCACTGCAGAAAACTATCAGATCTCAACATTGAGCTTTTACAGTTTGAAAAGGGTAAAACCTTACAGCTGAGGTGGAAATTGTAAAATTAAGTTGTTAAAACGTGAAGCCTACTGCATAGAGAGATTTGGTGTACTAAATGAAAATATAAATGAGGAATTGGACTGGGCACTGCTATTGTAAATTATTTTGGGGCCCTTATCAAATTGTGTACATAGAGACTACTAGCCAAGGTTCTGAAATTTTGTTGACTGAAATAATAACTTTACAGTGTTTTGAAATTTGAAGTTTATTTTTTCTAGGAATTAATACCTTTGAGCCAAGGCTCTTTTACAAAGGTTCCATGTCATTAAGTACAAAAACATAGTAGACAGTGTTACAAACAATCAGTAAGCTGTTTAACAAGATCACAACTTAAACAGTAACATTTATGTACAGAAAAGAAAAAGGAACTCAGAGGCAGTGTCAGGGGCAAGGAATAAGGATTGGAGAGCTTGAGAGGGAAGAGAGGGAGAAATAAGAAGTTTAGGAGCAGACAGAACCAGATTAGTGGTACTCAGGTTGTCTTTGTCAAAGAGGAGACCATGGTGGTTGAGTGAAACAAATGTAAGTGCACTCAGTGGGATGAGACTTTAGTCAAAGCAGTCACAGGAGCTGGAGACTGTGAGGTGAGCATAAAGTATGGATTTGAAAGCTCCCAATGTCGTGGAGGATAGGGAGGGCAGGTTAAGGGCATTGTACCAGGTAGGGGCACGGTATGTAAAAGATCTTTGTCCCTGAGCAGTCCGGCATCTAGGGACAAGGAAAGGTTGGTGGTCAGATCTTCTGGTGGTACGAGTGCCATTGTTCAGGCAGAGCAGGTCCTGGATACATGGAGGAGTGAGTCCCAAGATAGATTTTTTTGCCATCATGCAGGTGAGATACATGAGGCGATTGGAAAGATGCAACCAACCAGTTTCTGTGTATAGGTCACAAGTGTGGGTCCGTCTCTGTGCTCCAGTGAGGAGTCAACAGGTTTTGTTTAGTGCTGTTAAGATGCGCTTTAGTGCAGTGGTAGTAGCTGAGCCAGTGTATTGACACATTGGAAAGTAATTTTGAGAGAAAAATTTTAGAATTATGCATTGTGTCAGAGTAGTTTTCTTAAATATTTTTTTTATTTGTAACTGTGTTCCTTAGAGCTCTGTGGTTTTTGAGAATGCTTTAGATGTCCCCTTTTTTGGGGGGGGGGGATTTTGGGGGGTCACTGCTACCCAAACAGGTGACCTTGAGCCATTTAATATTACATATGAACATACAAACATACAAAATTGGCAGTAGATAGAAACAGAGAATTTGATTGCAAATAAGGACCGCTTGGCCCACCTAGTCTGCCAGTTTCCCTACCTAACGGATAAGCTGCAGATCCTAGTTAACCAACAGCCTTCTTCCTCCTACCCCCCCCACTAGAATTGCCTTATGTCTGTCCCATGCATTTTTTAATTCCCACACTGTTTTTGACTCTACGACCTCCTCAGGAAGGCCATTCCATGCACCTACAACCCTCTTTGTGAAGAAATACTTCCTCACATTACCTCTAAGCCATCCCCCCTCTATCTTCAAATTGTGCCCCCTTGTTCTTGCACATCACTTTTTCTGAAAGATGCTACCCTCTTAGACTTTGTTGATTCCCTTGAGGTACTTGAAAGTTTCTATCATGTTCCCCCTTACCCTCCTTTCCTCGAGGCTATACATTTTAAGCTCCTTAGTCTTTCCATATCTCTTCTGGTGCAGACTAGGATTTGACGATGAGGACAGACTTGAGGAGCTCTGCCTGTTTTCAATGGAGGAAAGGAGAGATGGGGGGACATGATTTAGGTCTTCAAGTACCTCAAGGGAATAAATAGGGTAAACATGGAGGGGATCTTTAGACTAAAACAGGGAGGTATCACCAGAGGGCATGGCCTTTAGTTGGAAGGTGGAAGGGTGAGGGGGGGAAGAGGAGGAGGAGGAGGTTTTTCACTGAGAGGGTGGTGGATCCTTGGAACTCACTGCCTGGTGAGCTGGTTCAGAGATCCACAGTGGAGGGCTTCACGAGAGGGTGGGACAGACACAGAAAGTGGATGTATCAGATGATGGCCTGGCCCAGGGGGGTGGGGATGGATGATAGGGGTTTCTGGAACACAAGGGGGGAGGACCTCGGTACACAACTAGGGATCTGAGGTTCAAGCAGACTCGCTAGACCATAAAGCCTAATCTGCTGGCAATTAGTATGTAAGTATGTAGTGTGTAAGTTACTGGAGGGGGGTGCAATGCAGAGCGACAAAGATGATCAAGGGACTGGGGGACTTACCATACGAGAGGAGGCTGAGGGAATTGAACATGTACTTGCTGGAGGAGAGGAGGGCCGGGGGAATATGATTGAAACCATTAAGTACATGAAAGGCATAAGCAAGACAGATACGGAGGGGCTGCTCAAAGTAAAGGAAGGGAGGGACACTCAGGCCATGATATGAGACTGGAAGGAGGAAGGTTCAGGACAAAGATGAGGAGACAGATTTTTACAGAGAGGGTGGTAGCTGGATGGAATGTGTTACCAGCAGAAGTGGCATCCAGTAGAATAGTGGACTGCTTCAAAAGGAGCTGGGACAGGGCAGGGGTGATCAATGGAGGGAAGGGTGGGAGGGAGGGCAGAATAAGGGGTGCTAGCTGCACATTTGAGCAGACTTGATAGACCTCTAGGCCTTTATCTGCTGGCAACTTTTGTATGTTCGTAAGACTGTGAACTTGCTATCTCACATATATAGCCTTTACAGGTTATAAAACGGAGTATAGAGTTGTTTGATGACACCAATGCACTAACTGATAATCACACTACAATATATGGTTATAACAAAACAGAGGTAGACACAGTTGTAGTGAAACATAGCAGTAGTAAATTAAAGTGCCAATCCTCCTAATGAGTAATCCTTCACAAAAAAAACTAGAACATTTGACAGAAAGACACCTAAAACTAGAGTGGCATATTATTACAATAACAGGCTGTTAAAAATCACTGCATCCCACGTGCCTTACATATATTTTGATTGAACCCAACGTAAGCTTTCATGATATCAAATTAAAAGATAAGCAGTTCTTGGAAAATGTTCCGTAGACTTCATGGTAACTGTGAATGAGGCAACTTCTAGAGAAAGATAAAAAGTAAAATTGGAGATTGAGAACATGCAGAGCCAATTAAGCACCTCACTGGCTACAGAACAGCTTAGTAAACTTTTAGAGGGAATCAACAGGGATTTAGACAAATCTGAAGAACAACTTAGGACAACAAAACTCAGAAAATATCAGAGAGATTTGATCGACTATGGGACGACAAAGGTTACAGTTGGAGTAGTAACAGGGGTAGAAGGGGGTTTTCCCTGGAAGGCCTTCTTGGACAGTCAGACGTCATCGGAGTGGGAGAGCCCCAAAGACACAAAAACTAATTTACAACAGTGATCTTTTTTAGGCTGCGGGCAGAAGGCATCCCGCCAGAGGGAAAATATCCCACAACCCTAGAGAGATAAAGACATAGATTCCAGCTTAGAATCTTCTCTAGAGGGAGTTCAGCCACAACAGAAACAACAAATATATATATATATATATATATATATATATATATATATATATAAAAGACACCATGCAATTCTGCTTAAAGTTGAACCAGCATAATATTCTGTGGTGATTTGCATATGCAGTCCATGGTGCTTTGCATTGTGTGGGCATGTGTGATTTTGTATTATATATATATCTATCTCAGCACAAGGCAAGTAAAGAAAATGGAAAAAGAAGAAAAAAAAAAAAACAGGTGTAGAGGGAGAAATAGAAGAGGCAACAATGGGAGGAAGAAGCATCAGGTCAAAGACCATATTGTCTTCAGCCTCTCAAGCAGATCCCTCAGCCATGTAGAAGTATCAGTCCTCTCAAAAATACTTATCTTCACACAAACATCACTTCCAGATAAGTTCTAAATTCAGTTGGACTTACAGAGGTTTTACAAACAGATAAGATTAAGATATTATTTTGCAGATACACATACCAACATAAATGTGCAAAGTCTTACTCTACAAAAGAAACTTAAAAGAGGAACTTTCATGATAGTCCAAAAAGTCACAGTTTATAGTTGTAACCCCCTACAAATGGGGGTTCCCGAAATGTCTTCCTCAAGCTTGTCTAAATGCTTACTGCCAGGCTGGTGTTCTGGGTTTAGCAATTTAAATGGTATTGCTAAAGACTGCCTGTACCACCTCAATGTACTATCGCTTTAAGATCTGCCTAGTATGCAGAAATAGTTAATCTGAAAGGGGGGGCTGAGTGTTATGCTTGAGTCCCACCCTGGACTGCCAGAAAATCGCTCCGTTTCTGCCATCGCTAATTGTGCAGAGGGAGCTCTGTTGAAAGATATAACTAATTGCTAAGAATCATTTAGAGTGATAAAGATATTGTTGTTTGTTCTAACCTGCCTTCTTTGCAGCGAGGGGTTTCTGTCTATCCCCACCATTTTGGTCCCAAATTGCCGAATTGGACCAATCAGTACTTGGGGACTCTAAAATGGAGCCTGCTGCAATGGGGCTGTGTGGATTACAAGCTTGGGATTTGTAGTTTTGGACTGTTGGCGCCTTTTGTAACTGAAGGGGGAGCTCTTGCTGTGACTGACAGCTGAACTGACCAACCGAACCTTTTGGATCCGAAGGAGATCCCCCGAGCTGTCTGCTGGCAAGCCCTACCTAGGTTGGAAGTTGAGAAAGGAGCAGCTCGTAATAGTCGAGCAGTGATCTGCGTAGTTTCAAGCAGGAGAGCTGTGGGAAAGCCTGAGCTGAGGCATGCAAGTCCACCCATTGCCCTGAAGGGGAAGAGAGAAGTTCTTTCGGACTAAATCCGAGATGGTGGGATTGAATAAAGCCACTGAAGTGTAGCCAGGCTCAACCTGTGAAGGACTGAAGATTTTGCTGTATGTGATTGGTCTGGTAGGAACTCCAGCTACTTCTGAGCTCCCAGGCCAAACAGAGACTGACCAATTGTGACTGGGGAGTGATGTGCCTGGTACAGTAGAACTGCCTTACATATAAGTGTACTGTGTGCTGGAAGGGGGTCGTGATCTGGTTCCCCACATTGCGAACTGTGTTCTGCTAGCTGAAAGTGTGTCCAACGCAAACAGACTGAGTCTGCCATTAGCTCCATGTGGCTAGGCCTTGCCACGAGGGCCCCGCCATCCTACCCTGCTGCACAGAGAAGAGCCATCGATGAGAGACCTGTCCTGGGGATCAGCCCCCTGCTCCACGCCTGAACAGGAATGACGCTGCAGCGAATCGTGTGGGCTCTGCTTCTCCTGGCACTCCAGAGAGTTCATCTGCTGTCTCCACTGTCATCCATCCTGTGTTCAGCCTTGGGTATCGTAAGTAACCACCAGGGTAGCTCCCTGCAACTACATTTTAATCTAAATGTGTCATCTGATTGCTGTGTTGTTTCTTTCTTTCACGAACTGAGCCATCTGGCTCTGGATTACAAATAGTGTGTTGTGCAAGTCGTTGTTCCATTACAGGGCCCCGACCAGCTGCAACACCAGCCTACCCCGGGCAACGGCCCTGGCTAGCCCACCTTTTCTTTCACCTGGGTACCCAGAGAGCGTGACTGTGTTAGAGACTCTGACTACATGGACAGCTGTGTGATTGATAGGGCAATTAAACTAATTAACCTGATTTCTCCCTTCCTTGTTCAAACCCCCTGAATAAATCAGATCTACTCTTTTTCTGAAGTTCAACCAGACTGTGATTCCAGTTTGTGCTCGAAGTATTGTACTGTTGCCATTTGTTCTGTCTAACCTTGTTTTACAGGGGGTCCTCAGGGTCGAACTGGAGAAACAGACCCTGGTGGTAAGTGTAAACTGTGTGGGTACTTGCAAAGCATATCAGGGGTATTGTGACAGTAATTATTGTGTATTGTGTGGGCCACTAGCAGGAACAGAAGGGGGATTACAGTGTCCCAGAGAGCTGTGCCCAGGCTAGTTTGACCACTACCAACCCTGACCTCTGGGTGGAGGCACCTGTTTCAGAACTCAGGCTCCTTAACCTACTAATAGCCAAGCAGGCAGGGGTAGTAGCCCTTGGGATAACACCACCTAGGGGTTACATCTCGGAGGCACCACTGGGATTGGCGTCCTCTAGTGGCCAAAGGAGGGAATTACCCTGATATGTTCAGTTTTAGTGAGAAAATGGAGGACCTTGCTACGCCCAAGCTCAAAATCGCCCCCCATAAGCTGTTGGTGCACCAAATGATGGGGTGGAGTGAGGCTGAGGGATTAGATCCCCGACAGACCCTCCTGTTATTGGATGTCTCCTTAGGGACCACTAATGCTGGTATTATAGAAGCTGTGGAACATGTCAAAGGTTTGGGCAGAGTTGAAGTGAGGGGGAGGGATTCAGACCTGTTTGAACAGTCTATGATAGTTTTACTGTCCTGCAGTTCTCCCATAGATCCAGAGAAGGTACCCCCTGTTATCCTGCCAGAAGGGACCCAGAAGGGGTGGAGGGTTATTCACTGGCATAGTGATCCAGTTACCCCGGACGAGTCCCCCAGTATAGAGGGGTTTAAGGACAAGTTGCTCAAGTTATTAGCGTCTGAAGGATGAACTGCTCGAGAGCTAGTAAAGGTGCTAGACTTTTCCGAGGAATACACGCCACTGCAGTCCCTGGCCACGTCTCCTGCTTTCCCTAAGAGTTCCCCTGCAGTCCACTCCCCCATAGTAATTCCTTCTGTGCATTTGGACTTATACTGTAAATTCAGACTTTTCTCAGGCACAGTCTTGGTGCCTATGGGGGAGGATGACCTGGAAACATGGATGGACTGTGCTACCCCCTTGGTACAGGAATGGCAGTGCTCTGAGGGGGGAAAGAGAAAGAGACTTATGGAGAGCTTAAGGGGCTTTGCACTAAAGGCCATCCATTTCTTGCGAGCCACTAGCCCAGAAGCTACTGCAGCTGAATACCTCTCTGTATTGGAAGAAGTGTTTGGAAGCACTGAGTCGGGGGACGATTTGCTGTGGAAATTCAAGTCTGCTAAGAAATGGAAAAATGAGAAGTTGTCTGCATTTGTTACTAGAATTAAGAGGGCTCTTCAGAGGGCCCACAGGAAAGGAGGGGTGCTAAGGAACTGAAATGGGTCAGATTGGACCATATTCTAAAGTCAGCCAGATACTCCAGCGTGATGATGTTAAAACTCAAGTTACAAGACAGGAAGGCTAATCCTCCCAAGTACAGTCATTTTATGAAAGAGATTCATGAAACAGAGAATGATGAAGAGGGCTGGGAGCCCTATGCTGGGGTTGTTGGTACCTGCCAGACCCCTGATCGAAGTGACGGAGATGAGGCGCAGCAGCCAAGAGAACTGATCAAAGAATTGACAGAGGTGGCCAGAGAACCTGACCTGTACCAGGCACCCCCGGAGACAAAAACTGGGGTGGGGGTGCATGTTGTTTCTTCAGAAACCTGGACTGAGGGTAACCTATTGGAAGAAGTATGAGAGTTGAGAGCCCTGGTGGAGACCTCCTATGAACCACACAAATCCCCAAACCTGGTGGAAGTCCAGAGGATCCAGAACGCAAGTCACATATCAAAGATGAGCTGCGAAGTGCTCCTGATATGCCAAAAATGGAGGATAACCCACGGCCCCCCAGAGACCCTAGAGAACCCGCCTTTTTGCTATCGTTGTGGGGAGGATGGACACACCTGTTTCTGTTGAGAATCTGAGGAGGGTCACTACTAGACTATTAGCCTTAATTGACGAAATAACAACCGGCCACCAGGTGGAGCTGCTCAAAAAGGTTACTCTTCAAAGGTCACGGCCAAGTCGACACCTAAGTCTGTGCCACCGGAATGGTCCGAGGTGGTGGGTCCTTCGATGGAGACGATAGTGAAGGTGAAAGGTGTATCCACCCGAGCCATGCTTGACAGTGGATTCCAAGTGACTATCATGTTTCAAGATTGGTATCGGAAGCACCTGCCTGATGTACCCTTACAACCTTTGGAAGGTTTGCATGTCTGGGGGTTGAGTGAGAAGTCGTACCCCTACTCTGGGTATATTCAGATCTGGCTGTCTTTTCCTACCTCAGTGGCTGGAGTGGCAGAGCAAGTCGAGACTTTGGCCTTAGTGTGTCCCCCTACTGGACTGTATGATGGTGTTCCCCTGCTAATTGGGACCAATGCTTATATGTTTAGGAGACTAGCACAATTATGCTACAAGAAACAGGGCACCGGATGGGTTGGGCTCTGAGAATTCCAGTGCTGATCAAGATTGCCTATGAGTTGCAGCAGAATCCCGAGGAGGTGGACCAGGATGAACCGGTCGGGGTTGTATGGAAGAAGGATCCCAAGTCGATGGTGCTAGCCCCTAAAGCCCAGTGTACCCTACAAGGGGAGGTCCACCTACGGAAAGATGTCAAGAACAGAATACTAATGCTGGATGTGCCAGGCAATGGAAAATTGCCAGAAGGATTATTGGTCGAACCCAGCATCTTGCCCGCTCATGCTCATGCCTATGCACATCGGGTGATGGTCCAGATTCACAATGTGTCAAATCGGGAGATTCGGGTGAACAGAGGCTGCACCCTAGTTATGGTACACTGCGCAGACACTGCAGTGTTACCCAGCAAAAAGCACCCTGGTGAGACTGATAGAGTGACTCCCGATTTGTTTGACTTTGGTGACTCCCCGTTGCCCGCTGAATGAAAGACTTGAATCAGCAAGAAACTTGCCCAGAGAGAATAAGTGTGTTCATTAAAGGAATGGGATAGGATGTGGGACGTGTCCAGGGTGCAGAGTATCACATATGCCTGCATGATGAATGGCCATTTCATGAGAGGTCTCAGCACTTAGCTGCAGCAGACATAGATGATGTACGAAGACACCTGCAGGAAATGCTTGCAGCTGGTGTGATACAAGAATCCAGGATCCCCTATGCTTCACCCATTGTGGTTGTCTGTAAGAAGAATGGGTCAATGAGAATGTGCGTGGATTATTGAACCCTGAACCGGCATGCCATCCCTGATCAATACACCATGCTCTGTATACAAGATGCTCTGGACTGTTTGAATGGAAGCAAATGGTTCTCGGTATTGGATCTTTGCAGTGGTTACTACAAGATCCCCATGGCTCCAGAAGTCCATGAGAAAGCATCCTTCATCTGTCCAATGGGGTTCTATGGGTTTCTGAGGATGCCACAGGGGATATCGGGCGCCCTGGCCACTTTTCAGCGATTGATGGAACGTGCAGTGGGAGATATTAATTTGTTGGAATGCCTGGTGTACTTGGATGACATCACTGTGTTCGGAAGTTCATTAGAGGAGCATGAGAGTTGACTATTCAAAGTATTAGACTGACTGGGGGATTTCAGCCTCAAGCTGTCCATCGACAAGTGCCAGTTTTTCCAGACCTCCATGAAGTATGTGGGACACATAGTATCCACAGAAGGGATAGTGACTGATCCCCGTAAAGTTGAGGCCCTGACCACCTGGCCCCAGCCCCACAATCTGAAAGAATTACAATGCTTTCTGGGGTTCTGTGGCTACTACCGCAGGTTCATAAAGGTGATTCACATACTCCTGAATCTTACCTAGGGTTACCTCCTGCAAATTGTAAATTCAAGAAAGGGGCCACCCCAGGAACAGAAAGAGTATACTTCCACCTAGGTGAACTTTTCGGGCCTTGCTGGACACCTGACTGTGGAGCAGCTTTCCACGAAATCATATACCAGCTTGCCCATGCCCCCATCCTCACCTTTGTTGATTCTACCAAACCCTATGTGCTGCATACTAATGTTAGTCTACAAGGTTTGGGAGCTGTGCTGTATCAAGACCATGAGGATGGTTTGAGACCAGTGGCCTTTGCTAGTAGGAGTTTGACCCCATCAGAGCGAAACTGCCCTGTGCATAAGTTGGAATTCCTGACGTTAAAGTGGGCTATCATCAACTAGTTCCATTAATACCTATATGGGGCAAAGATACTGGTGAAGACTGACAATAACCCGTTGACCTATGTGCAGACTTCAGCTAAGTTGGACGCTACAGGGCATCGGTGGCTTTTTGCATAGTCTACCTATGATTATGCTGTTGAATACAGGTCAGGCCTGAATCACATCGATGCAGACACCCTATCCCGAAGGCCCGCTCTCAAGAGTGACTAGGTCAGGCTGTCTGAACATGACATTCGAGCTTTGTGCCAAAAGTTTGATAAAGATGAACAGACGTCTGCGGACACAGTGGGCTGTTTAGTAGATTGCTTGGGCCCTTCTGATACATGCATACCAGCTGCACACTGTCACTTCTCTACTCTAGATATTAGTGCACTACCTCAATTTGACAATGACAGCATTCAGTGAGCTCAATCCCAGGATCCCATGATTCAGCCAGCCCTTGATTCCCTCCATGCAGGGAAAGATGTGTCCAAGTTGCATTCCTCTGACTTTCAAATGGCTGTATTGTTTAAAAAAGGCCCCAAATTGAAGCTGATTAATCAGTTGTTGTGTAGAGAGACAGTAGATCGAGGTGGCCAAGTGGACAAGCAACAATTGGTTCTGCCTACAGCCTTTAGAGATTTTGTGCTGAGGTCCCTCCACAATCATATGGGCCACCTTGGTATCGACCGAACTCTTGATCTAGTACAATCTCAGATCTTACTTCGAGAGGGCTCTTGCAGTAGGTAATTACATATAGGACTGACGCTGGCCGGCGGTAGGACCCCACGGAAGAATTTCTAGCTAGCAGTCCCTGACGCCCGCCTTCCAGTTCTTTCCCACTGTCAGCTCGTGCAGCGCCTCGCGGTTAAGTTCATATCGCTCAGTCCTGTTACTTCGTCGTTTTTTTCTGAATAGTTTTCAGTATAGAATTTTATTCTTCTTTCGTCAGGTGAACATCAGTATATGTCGTCCCCTTCAATGTAAGGACTTGCAGTCACTGCTTGCAGAGAAAGGCCCTGCCTCAGAGGTCTGCCCCCCCCCTTTTTAACATTACTACCAGCACCAGCACTCCAATGAATCTAGTCTGCATAAACTTTTTGAGTTTTGAGCCTGACCAGCGAAACATTGATAACGTGTTAGTGTAGTGGTGATGGATCATTTCACAAGGCATGCACAAGCGTTCTCACCAAAGATCAAAAGGTATCCACTGTGGCCAAGGTGCTAGTGGAAAATTCTTTGTCCACTACGGAGCCCCCCAGCAAATTCATTCTGATCAAGGTAGAGACTTTGAGAGTCACTTAATCAAAGAAATGCTCTCTCTATGGGGGGTGCGAAAGTCAAGAACCACCCCTTATCACCCACAGGGGGACCCACAACCAGAACGCTTTAACCGCACCCTGCTAGACATGCTAGGCAGCCTTCACCCAAAAGACAAGCATAAATGGAGCCAGCAAATTAGCACCTTGGTACACACCTACAACTGCACAAACAATGATGCTACCAGGTTCTCTCCCTACTGCCTCATGTTTGGGAGAGAGGCTCGGTTGCCTGTGGATGTCTGCTTTGGGGTCTCTCCGGATGGGGTCTGAGCCAAAAATTATCTGCAGTATGTACAAAAACTGAAAACTCAATTGAATCATGCCTACCAACTGGCTCAGGCAATGGCTGCCAAGAGAAATTTAGCCAAACAAAGAAAGACATGATAAAAAGGTAAAGGCTCAAGAACTTCAACCTGGAAACCGCGTGTTGTTGCGAAATTTGGGACTGCATTGTAAACATAAAATTGCTGACCGGTGGCACCATCTTCCCCATGTAATAGTAGGCAAGTTGGATGATTTACCCGTGTACAAAGTGTGTCCTGAAAACAACTCCAGAGCTGTCAAGACCATGCACCATCACCACTTACTACCTATTGGCCAAGTCATGATTGAGGCTGAAACCCCCGAGATTGTTCCCCCTGGACCCGTGACTTGTGCTGCGACAAAACAAAGACAGAGTCAACCTACAAGCAGGCAGGGGTAGTAGCCCTTGGGATAGCACCACCTAGGGGTTACATCATCATCATTATATGCAGTACTAGACCCGAAAAGGTGTGTACATTTGTTATTTTTGGCCAAGGTTTACTCTACCTTCCATAATTTGGATTTGTCTGTGAGCCCTGCTGCACTTGCCTTTGCTGTTCAGCTGCTGGGCTCCTAGCTCCTGATGACATCACTGTAGAATAGCGGAATGGCTCACACTGTGCAGTACCATGCAGTTGCAACAATGTTGCAAGGAAAACCTACCAGTATTCAGTGTACATACTGTGTTTCCTCTTCCCCAATTCATCCTGTTAGCAATGCATTATGCCAAAATCCAAATGCTTTGTCAGTTTTTTTTTTGTGTGTGAAATTGACTCTGCCCTGTAGTGATGCAGCAGTACAACCCTGGGCCCACAGTAACACCAGGCTTGCCATAGAAGCTTTGGTATACCCTGTAGTTTTTAGCAGCTCAGAGTGCAAAAACTAACTGCAGCAGATAGTAATTAAATACAATTCCAGAATCAATGCAAGAAGGGGTAATTTATGCATGAAAGTCAAAAGAACTGGGGAAGTTCCTCTTTAATGTGACTTCAAAATTCACTCCGCCTGGTTAAATTCCATCCTGTATGGATACTTTCATACAGGGTGTGGAAAAAGACGTGGACAATTTGCTGAAAACAGCAGTGGACACAACCTAAATAAACTAGAAAGACAAGCTATTATGTAACCCCCCTACAAATAGGGGTTCCCAAAAAGTCTTCCTTGAGCTTGCCTAAATGCTCACTGCCAGGCTGGTGTCCTGCGTTTTAGCAGTTTAAATGTGATTACCAGAGCTTGTATAGCCTCTGTGTACTGTCTCTTTAAGAGCTGCCTAATTGCAGTTTAAGTAATCTGAGAGGGAACTCTGTTGAAAGATGTAACTATTTACTGAAAATCATTTAAAATGATAATGATAATGTAGTTTGTCTAACCTGCTTTCTTTGTAGCAAGGACTGTTTTGTTTGTCTCCACTATCTTGGTCCTGGACTGCAAATTGGACCAAACAGTACTGGTGGGACCTAAAATGTAGCCAGACTACAGGACCTGGCTGAATTCAAAATCTGTAGGAACTTTAGTTTGTAGCTTTTTTTTTTGCACCTTTTTTGCAACTGAAGGGGGCGCTCTTGCTTTGACTGACAGCCAAATCAGCCCACCAAATCTTTTGGATCTTGGGGAAGTCCCAGGCTGCTTGCAGTTTTCAGTTAGAACTAAGCTGGAAGCTGAGCAAGAAGGAGCTGAAGTGATTCTGAGAGCAATCCTGAGTGGATTCGCATGGGAGATCTATGAAAAGGCTGAGCGTTTGGCCTCCAAGTCTGCCTGCTGCTCCTGAGAGGGAGAGAAGAGAATTATTTTGGACTAAATCCAAGTTTGTGTGACTAAAGTAAGCTACTGAAGTGGGCCAGGTTCAACCTGAAGAAGACCAAATATTTTGCTGAATGCGATTGGCCTGTCAGGAGTTCCAGCTACCCCTAAGCTCCCAGTGTGTGCAGAGACTTTGTGATTGTGCCTGGGGAGTGCTTTGCCTGGTACAGTAGAATTTCCATACATGTAAATGTGCTGTGAGCTGCTAGTGGGTTGTGAGTTAGTTCCCCACTGTGCGAACTGTATTCTGCTTGCTGTAAGCTGTATCCAGCCCAAAACGGACTGCTTCCGAACTTGTCTTCACGTGGTCTGGGCTTTGCCAGACTGGCCCAGCCAGACTACCCACTGCACAAAGAAGCCATCGACGAGAGACCTGCCTGGGGATCAGCCCCCTGTTCCATGCTTGAGCAGGAACGACACCTCTGCGACTTGTGTGGGCCCTGCTTCTCCTGGCATTCCAGATCAACCACCTGCAGTCTCGATTTTCGTCCAGCCTGTGTCCAGTCTTGGGTATCGTGAGTAAATACCAGGGTAGCTTCCTACAACAGCTTAATCTGAGTGTGTCATCTGATTGTCTTGTTTCATTTCCTTTATGAACTGAGCCCTGTGGCTCTGGATTACAAATATTGTGTACTGCGCATGTTCTGTTTTCCATCACAGGGCCCCAACCCACTGCAACCCCGGGCAACTGACCTGGCTAGCCCATCTCTTCTCTACCTGGGTACCCAGAGGTGTACTGTGTGGGGAGACTCAAAACACATGCATAACTGCTTGATTGATATAACCTTTAAGCTAATTAACCTGATTGTGCCCTTCCCTTGTTCAAGTCCCCTGAATAAATCAGATCTAACTTTTTCTGCATGTAATCTGACTGTGGTTCCAGTTTGTGCTCAAAGTACTGTACTGTTGCTATTTGCTGTGCTTAACCTTGTTTTACAGAGGTCCCCATGGTCGAACCAGAGGATCCAGCCCTGGTGGTAAGTGTAAACTGTGTGGGTACTTGTGTGGTGTACCAGGGGTATTGTGAAAGTGATTATTGTACAGTGTTCAGGCCACTAGAGGGGAAAGAGGGGGGTCACAGTGTCCCGGAGGGCTGTGCCCAGGTTAGCTTGACCACTACCAACCCTGACCTCTGGGTGGAGGTACCCATTTCAGAACTCAGGCCCCTTAACCTGCTACTAGCCAAGCAGGCACGGGTAGTAGCCCATGGGATAGCGCCACCTAGGGGTTACATATAGGTCTCTAGAAACCAAGAAATTACAATAAAAGAAGCCGATAAAGGGGGAGGAGGAGTGCAAACAGAAATGTCTGAGACAAATTTCAAACACCCCAAATTTTACCAGAGACTTACATATGACCCCCACTGCAGACCTAATAAAACCAATTGCAGAAACAGTAACTCGAAGAACGGAGGAGGGAGAAATTCCAGACTGGGTGGCTACAGCACTAATGCTCAGCAAGCCAGTAACTCCAGATTTTTATTGCATGCCCAAAGTGCATAAGCCTACCAGTCCACCGCCAGGGAACCTGTCGTTTCAGACTTAGGGTCGGTACTGGAAACACTGTCCTGCTTTGCAGATTTCCATTTCAGAGAATTTGTTGAATCCATACCCTGCTTCTTACATGATACCAGGGACACCTAAATCCAACAGAAAATCTTAACCAGGAATCAAGGGATCTAGAGGGAGTAATCTTAGCCACACTAGACATAATAGATCTATATAATCTATTCCTCAACCGGAGGCTTGAAATGTAATTAGAAACATACTGAATCTTAGGAACACAGAGGAGACTCCTAATACTGAATTTCTGATGGACTTGATGACTTTGGTCCTCAAAAGGACCAATTTCAGATTTGACAAAGAATATTATTTACAAATAAGGGAGGCCGCAATGGGGTCAACAGTAGCCCCATCTTTTGCAAATTTGTTTATGTATTAGTATGAATGTGACATCATCATGAATAACAACACTCCATTTTTTAATTCTCCTATATAGGAAATATATAGCTAATTTGATTTTTCTATGGCAGGTCGGCGCAGAGAAACTGGAGGAGTTCCACAGATATCTGAATGGGATACATGACAGTATTGGATTTAACCCTACATTGTGACTTACAGAGTATTGCATATCTAGATTTAGAAATCTTCAAGGAGGGGAAACAAATTCTGCAGTCTCCTTCTCAAAAAAACAACTGACAAAAAAACACTTCTGAGATATGACAGTGCACATCCCAGTGGCCCCATGAATGGTATCCCCTATAGCCAGTTCCTTAAATGTAAGAGGAACTGTTCCAGAGAGTGTAACTATTCAGAGGTGGCAGATGATTAATACCTCAGATTTAGTAACAGAGGTTACAGGGAGCATGAATTAGAGACAGATAAACAAAAAGCATCAGTGACATCAAGAAATTACCTTTTGACCCCTGTGACAAAAGAGAACAATATGTCAGAAGGTATAATATTTTCAATACAGTTTACTAGTTACTTTGGTCCCTTACAGGGCATTATTGGCCAGCCTGCCAGCACAGCAATAGCAGTACTGCTTGTCATGCTGATGACCAAGGTTCAGGAGCAAACCAGAGCTGTCGAAGGGCTGGCCAGGGGAAGGGAAGGGGGCTGAGCATCCGTTAGACTGCTTACTTTTTCTGGAAGGGAGCTTATGCCCGGTTACATGCCAGCCCCTAGTGATGGCTAGAGGTGGCTGAGCCAAGGACCAGTACCAGAGGCTAGATTGAAGGAGGTGGCAGATGTCTGCAAGTAGGAGGTAGGAGGACGCCTGGCCATGTACTGAGGTAATTGCATGTCCGCCTTTGCCAAGAGGGGTGGCCACGGGGGAAGCAGACATAGGAAAAACTCCTTGACAATGAGAAATATGAAGTCCAGAATCCTTGCAGAGACCCAGCTGACTGATGTGGGGTATATCCCTGAGCCAAAGACAAGGAAAATAAACAGATGCATAAAAAAGGCATTATTAATAAACTGATCAATACTGAAAACTAATATAGAAGGTGAAATGGTGTTAAACGATCCCCTCATGATAGTGGTGAAAAGAAGCCAGACAGTGAAAGACAGATTGGTACATTCAGAATACAAAACTAAAATGGCACCAAAAAGTGGCTTTAGTTTTGTACAAATGCCACCAGGTAGCTATCCGTGTGGACATTGTGCACAGTGCCATAACACTCACAGGGTGCAAGAAATTTCCCATCCAAAATTGGATGAAAAGATCAAAATAAAACAGGTAATAATGTGCTACCACACTTGTAATATATGCAAATAATGCCCTTGTGATAGGTGATATATAGGACAAACAAAAAGAGAACTTTGGCTCAGGATATCTGAGCACAAATCAGTGATTCACAGGAAAGATAATGCATCTAGCTTGGTTAGACATTTCACTGTAGAAAATCATCAGATCCCAACACTGAAGTTTTACCGTTTGGAAAGGGTGGAGCCTCACAGCAGAGGCGGAAATTAGAAAAGGAGATTATTACAGTGTGAAGCCTATGGAATAGGTGTATTCGTACAGCAGCTGATTAGGGACCTACAAGAGGAAACAACCTGCTAGATGTGGTCCTGACAAATGGGGAGATTGTGGAGGAGGTAGAGGTGGGAGCTGGACTGAGCACCAGTGATCACAGGACGGTAAGGTTCAGGGTAAGGTCAAGGAGGGAGGGAGGTCAACCGGACCAGCACAACAGTTATGGACTTAAGGAGCACAGACTTTAACAGGATGAGAAAAATAGTGAGGGAGGAAATGGAGAATATAGGAGAAGTGGAGGAGTTATGGGAAACTATTAAATGAGGGGTGCTGAAAGCCACAGAAATGTGCATTAATGAAGTGAGGAAGAACAGAAAAAAAGAGGAACCCACTTTGGTTTACAAGAGAGGTGGCAGAAGCGGTTGGGGGCAGAAGAAAGGCTTTCAGAAAATAAAAGCAGACACAAAGGAAGGAAGACAGGGAGGCTTATACGGAGATGAGGAGACTAGCAGGGCAGAAGATGAGGGCCAAAGCAGTTACTGAGGAGAGAACAGCTAAGCAGGCTAAAAGGGGAGACAAAAATTTTTGGATATGTGAAGGAAAAAAGAAGGTAAGGCAGGGGATTGCAAGGCTGAGGGGGAGGGAGGGATACCACTGGAAGGGGACTGGGAAAAAGCAGAGAAATTTATTTTTTTTAAGCAGGAAAGACACGTTAAGCTGAAGCTTGTTTACCGGTGTGACCTGGGAGCACAGGGAAGTTAAGTGACTTGCTCAGGATCACACACGAGGGCTGTAGGATTCAAACTCAGGGCTCCAGGTGTGCACTTAATAAGTACTTTTTCTCAGTATTTATGGAGGAGGAAGAGGGCAGGGAACCTAGGCTCAGGGGAAGGGGCAGAGATGAGGACAAAAGGGTGAACCTGAGCCTGTTCAGCATAGAAAGAATTGGGGAGGACCTAGCTAGGTTGAAGGTGGACAAGGCAATGGGGCCAGATGGTTTGCACCCGTGAGTGATCTGGGAACTGAGGGAGGAGCCGGCTGCCCCACTGACAAGTCTATTCAACTTGTCTCTGGACTCAGGGAGGGTGCCAAGGGACTGGAAGAGGGCAGACATGGTGCCGTTGCACAAGGAGAGTAGCCGGGAGGTGACAGAGAACTATCGCCCTGTCAGCCTCACCTCAGTGGTGCGAAAGGTCATGGAGGCACTAACAAAGGAGAGGGTGATGAACTACCCAGAGTATAGTGGATTGCAGGATGACAGACAGCATGGCTTCATGAAATGGAAGTCATGCAAGATGAACCTGATTGAGTTCTTCAATTGGGTGATGCAGGTGGTTGACCAGGAAGGGGAAGTGGATGTAGCCTATCTGGACTTCAGCAAGGTCTTCAACACCATCCTTCACAGAAGATTGGTAAGTAAGCTGGAAAGTATAGGGGTGGGTGGGAAAATAATCAAGTGGGTGGAGAACTGGTTGTCGGGCACAAGCCAGAGAGTGGTGGTAAATGGGGTGATGAGTGGGGTGCCCCAGGGGTCAATACTGGGACCCCTCATTTTTAATATTTACATCAGATATATAGTGGAGGTGCTAAAGGGGACAGTGTGCCTATTTGCTGATGATACAAAAATCTGCAGTAGGGTGACACCCCAGGAGGGGAATAGGACATGAGGCAGGACCTGAAGATTCTTGAGGGATGGTCAGAGACTTGGCAATTGAAATTCAGTGCCAAAAAGTGCACTGTGATGCATTTGGGGCATAGAAACCCACAAGCAGGATACACCCTGGGAGGGGAGGTCATTAAAGTAATAGAGCAGGAGAGAGATCTGGGGATTACAGTAGCAAGCAACCTTAAGGTAGGTAATCAGTGTTGCAGGGTGGTAGGGAAAGTCAATGGAATGTTGGCAAGCATCAGCAGGGGCATTACTAGCAGAAGGAGGGAGGTACTGATGCCCCTCTACAAAGCCATAGTGAGGCTACCCCTGGGGTACGGAGTCCAGTTCTGGAGACCACACCTGTGAAATGACATAGATGAGACAAAGAGAGTTCAGAGAAGGGTAACCGGAATGGTGCAGGGTATGCAAGGGGAGACATACGAGCAGAGGTGTAAGAAATTTGATCTGTGCACATTGGAGACTAGAAGAGAGAGAGGGGATATGATTGAAACTTTTAAGTGTGTGAAGGGGATCCACAAAGTGAAGGAGGGTTGTTTACTTAAAAGGAAGGAGGGGGCTATAACTAGAGGGCATAGCCTAAGACTGCAGGGAGGAAGATACAGAGGCAATGTGAGGGGGTGATTCTTCACGGAGAGGGTGGTGGAGGCCTGGAACAGACTACCAGAGGAGGTGGTGGGGGCTGAAATGGTGGAGGGATTCAAGAGGGCAGGGGACAGACATATAGGGCTGAGTAGCTGGGGGTAGGGGGGCCAGAGGGATGAGGGATGAGTAAGGGGGACAAGAGGCAGACTAGATGGGCCAATGATTCCTTTTCTGCTGTCAAGATTCTATGATTCTACGAATAGAGAGATTTGGTTCAGACTCCTGATGATTTGCAAACACTAACGATACAAGCATTTGTAACCCCTCAAATTGGTAAGTGTAACACACCATATGTAGGTTTACCTGATAGCCAAAATCAAGATACAAGTGGTTCAGAATTCTGCACCCATATTTCTGACATCCACTTAGAAGTCTGATGCATAAGTTGCATTGGCCACTTGTACCGTAAAGTGAAGGATGCTTTTACTATTTCATTTTTTGTCTATAGATCCATAATGGTTTATGCTCCTTATATCTTGTCTCAGAGCTTTACAAACTCCATATCAACCTTTGCAGTCCTTGCACTCTTAATTGGTTCCAGCAGAAGCATCTTTAAAATCAGTGGGCAACTGAGTGTCATAGTAGTAGTCTTTATTTTTAACTGGTGCCCTTCCTTGGAGGCTCAGAGCACCATTACAGACATAGTACAGTAGGACCACTGCAACACATTAAAACAGGACAACAAATAAACTTCACATATAACACAATCAAAGAACATAAAACCCTTCTTAAGTTAATAAATGAAACAATGACTAACAGCAGATTAGGGTGATGTCAGAGTAGGGAAAATGAATCCCCTTATGCCTGTGGAAACACATGGGTTTTCAAAACCTTCTTAATGGCCTCCACTGAGGAGGCCTTCCTCAGGGACCTTGGGAGAGAGTTCCAAAGGCTCGAGCCTGCCACTTGAAAGGTCTGATTCCCAGAGATTTTTAGTCTTGCCCTGGGAACTAACAGGAGGCCCTCCTCAGTGGAGTGGAGAGTGCGCAAGTGTGTATATGGAGGCAAGAGATCAGTCAGGTGAAGGGAAGAGGAAATTGTTTAACCAGGATAAGCACATTAGGCCAAAGCTTGTTTCCAGGTGTGACCTGGAAGCACAAGGAAGTTAAGTGACTTGCTCAGGGTCACACAGTATGCAAGTAGGGGGCTGTAGGATTCAAACCCAGGTCTCCGGGTTTGCAGCTCGGAGCCTTAAATCACTGCACTATACTGCCTCCCCAGGTAACACAGACCCAACCCATGCAGGGCCTTGTAAGTGAGCAAGCCCACTTTAAAGGAGATACACTACTTAACTGGCAGCCAGTACAGATCATGCAGTGCTGGGGAGACATGACATGTACTCGGAAAGCCAGTCACCAACCTAGTAGCTGCATTCTGCAGCAGCTGCAGGTTCCACAGTGTGCCTCCATTAGCTCCAAGGTAAAGAACATTGCAGTAATCAAGCCTTCAGGTCACAAACATGTGCACCAGTGTGGCCAGGTTGCTGGGGGATGGGAAAAGGGATTTAATCCAGTTGATGTTCCCTAGATGGTAAACGCCATTCTAGACTACCACTGACACCTGAGCCTGAAATGTCAGCCCCTCATCCAGAATGAGTCCCAGATTTCTCACCTTTGTGAAAGCTAACAGCCTAGAGGGACAGACCTGATGCCCCGTCTCCTTCTTAGTAGTTGTCACTCCTCTCCTACATCTCGGCTGCACCACCAGTACTTCAGTTTTAACCAGGGTAAGTCTAAACTAGCTCGATGACATCCAGTCTTGAATCTGGGCCAGGCACCTACTTAGTACATCAACTGCCTGTGGTGTCCTGGGTGCAAAAGACTTATAGAGCTGGGTATCATCTGCATAACAACGAAACTCAAGCCCATATTGTCTAAGGATCTTGGACGGAGTAGCACATACACCACAAACAAGAAGATGTTTTTAACAGAAGAGGTAGAAGACAACTGGGGAAAAGGGTCAACAGCTCAATTGTTTTATAGCTAGATGATCAACTAGAGGGAAATAATATGTTGGCATCGGTTGCTTCAGCAAGTACGGCTAGTAGTGAAAGCATGTTAAATACACAGGAATTGACAAACTGACCAGAGGTGGACAATGTAGTTACTGGCCCCATAGATCTACTTAGCTGGAATGTGGTAGGTTTGAAAGAAAAATTATTATGTAAAGAATGTAAGGAATGGTTAAAAAGGACCCCTATTCTATTTTTACAGGAAACTTGGCTAATAAGGGGACAATCCAACATACTAGAGGGCTATACTTTTTGGGCAGTGGATGCCAGAAGGGATAAGAAATAATGATAATAAACTTTATTTTTAATGCGCCTTTCCAATATCAAGGCACAGTACACAGTTAAAACAGTTAAAAACAGTACTACATTATTATAAAATATAAAACCATTATAGTCTGTCATCTTCGGCACCATCACCATAAGCCTTATTCCATAAATAAGTTTTTAGTGCTTGTTTAAAGCCCCCACAGTCATACACTCTCTAATCCAACGGGGTAGAGAATTCCAGAGGGTTGGTGCCATGAACATAAAAGCCTGGGCCCCAGAAGATTTTAAAAACACCCTTGGAATCTCTAGCAACCCCTCGTTGGCCGAGCGGAGTTGTCACTCCGGGGTGTAAGGAACCAGGAGCTCTTTCAGGTAGTCAGGGCCCAGTCTGTATAGGGCTTTGTAAGTCAGTCATCCAACTTTGAAGGTGATCCGCCACTGGACTGGCAGCCAGTGCAGCTCCTGCAGCACTGATGTCATGTGGGAAGATCGAGGAGTCCCCATCAACAACCAGGCTACAGAATTCTGCACTAGCTGCAAGCAGCAGATATCAACCCCCAGAAGCCCAAAGTAAAGGGAGTTGCAGTAATCTAAACGTGAGATCACAAAGGCATGGATAAACGTAGGCAGGTCCCCGGACAGAACAAGGTGCTTGATTCTAGCAATGTTCTTTAGATGGTAAAAGGATAACTTAATGACGGCTGACACCTGCAAACGTAGTGTCAGCCCATCATCAAGAATCACCCCAAGGTCTCACACCTGTTTGAGGATAGGGAGCTCGGCATCCCCAAGGAATAAACCTGTGGAACGATTTGCTCCCCACCCCCCCATCTGGTGACCTGGATCCACAACCATCCCCTCTGTCTTCCCTGGGTTCAACTTCAACCAGCTAGACTTCATCCAACCTTGGATTTCGATGAGGCAATTATTAAATACCGAGAGTGCTCCATCCTGGTCTGGTGCAAAAGACAGGTAGAGCCGAGTATCATCGGCATAGTAATGAAACTTCAGCCCATACCATCTTACAATGTCTCTGAGGGGAAGCATGTACACCGCAAACAACATGGGAGACAGCACTGAGCCCTGAGGCACCCCACAAGACAGGGAGATTGGGTCGGAGGAAAAAAACCCCGACACTACCCTCTGAGTTCTACCAGTGAGGAATGAAGTAAACCATCTGTGGACCAAACCAGAGAGCCCACAGGTGAATCTCAGGTGTTCAAGCAGAACCCCATGGTCCACGGCGACAAACACTGATGACAGATCAAGCAGAACCAAAATGGACTTTTTTTTCTGGTCTCTCACCATCAGGAGATCATTGAGCACCTGAACCAGTGCAGTCTTGGTACTGTGCCTCTTTCGGAAACCAGATTGGAGAGGTTCGTAGATGCTATGGATGGTCAGATGGTTCTACAACTGAGCAGCCACTACTTTCTCAATCACCTTCCCACAAAGGGAAGGTTAGAGATTGGCCTGTAGTTAGCGAGAGAGTCTGGGTCCAAAGAAGCCTTCTTCAACAAAGGTGTCACCACTGCCTCCTTCAAGGAGCAGGGGTACTCACCAGAGTCAAGGGAGCACCAGACTATCTGCGCCAGAACCGGGCCGGTAACATCACCACAGCCCATTATCAAGGCTGTAGGACCCGGATCTAAACTACAGCTTGTAGTGCACATACCCTGGACAATCCTCATAACATCCACGATTTCCGGCCATTCGAAGGAACTCCAGGAAGGAAGAGGGATAGTGACCAAGCGCTGATCCATGGCAACTCCCATAGAGTGCGCTACACGGGTCTCTGTCCTGATGTCGGCCACCTTATCTGCAAAGAACCAAGCAAGCTCATCACACTGCAATTGTGAAAAAGCTCTACGAACTTGTAGACAGGTTGGGTTGCACAGCCTGGCCACAGTTCGAAAGAGCTGAGCTGGTCGGTTCTGAGCAGCAGCAATTTCCCCGGACAGGAATTCTGCCTTCTTACTGGAAATTGCTGACTGATAGAGTCTATAATGCTCTAGCAGTCTGTGGCCGACCTAAAGGAGGCTTAATGATTCTGATAGATACTTATATGAAGTATAGAGTGCTGGAGGCTAGTGTGTCCTTTAATTACTTTATGTATATTATTATAGCAAATGATGCATATAGGTGGGCTCTAGTCAACATTTACATTCCTCCAAAATTAAAGTTACAGGACTATGAATCAGTTTTAAATCTGATAGGTAGTAGGGTGGAGTCGGTCAAAAGCCGATTCATAGGCCTAAAAATAATTATGGCTGGGGATTTTAATACCCATATAGGGAATTTGTTAGAAGAGCAGTCTGGGGACTGGTGTATAGATGATGCTCTGAATATACCAATAAGAACTTCCAAACAGACAAGTGTGTCAAAATATGGTAAGAAAGTTATTCAATTTTGTGAAAAATATAACCTTAGAGTATTAAATGGAAGAGTAAAGGGAGACAGAAATGGAGAATTTACATTTTTGACAAAACGAGGTGGGAGCATTTTGGATTTATGCCTAATTGAAGCTTTTGATTATAATTTAGTAGAACAATTTAAAGTGATGAGGCTCTGGGATAGTGATCATTTCCCTATTGTATGTAAAATACATGTTGATTTAGCAATAAAAACAAAAGATGAGAAAAAGGAATATGATGCAGATAAGTTTATGTGTATTACATATGGTAAAAGCATCAAGTGGAACGGCTTTACAAAACAAGTCTTGGATAATTTAGTTAATGACAGACAAGTAAAAAATGTAATAAATAAATTTACATTAATTACACAGTGAAAGGGGATGAAAGAATTGTGATGTATGATGAGTTGACAGCTATTATTGTTGGTACTTTAAATAATCAAAAATATAGCAAATCCAATGAATAAGGGTGCAGAATATCAATGGTTTGATAGCGAATGTTTTATATTAAAGAATGAGATTAAGAGAGTAGGTAAATTAAGACTAAAACAACCAATGATGGATATTTTGAGGGCCTTTCACCTGCTGATAGCTGAATATAGATCTGCAGTAAAAGAAAAAAAGGCAAATTATAGGAGATACATTTGGGGAGAACTTCAAGCTAGTATTGTGAACAAAGATATGAAGGCATTTTGGGCATTAGTTGCCTATGGGTGCAATAAAGAATATGTGCAATATAATATTGTAGGCATGATTTCGGAAGATAGTTGGATCAAACATTATAGGAACATTTATAATTGTTCTAGGGTAGATTGTAATGAAAATAAAGAAGCTAATGAAAGTATAAGGAATTTTTGTTATAATTTTTCACTTAATTTCGGTATGGAGGAAGTAAAAAATGCAATCAGTGCACAAAAAAGAAATAAGGCGGCAGGAGGTGATAGTATTCCTGCAGAGCTGTTACATAATAATTTGGATCTTTGGGCCGTTATTCTTACACAATTGTTTAATGATATAAATATTACTCTTTGTTTACCTCAAGCTTGGAATAAGGGAATAATTGTACCGCTCTTTAAAAAATGGGATAAACAGGATCCGAAGTGTTATCGTCCTATAACATTGCTTCCTGTTTCACAGAAAATCTATTCTAGACTGCTTTTAGATAGGCTGTCAGCTTGGGTTGATGAAATTGAATATATTTCAAAATTCCAATGTGGCTTTAGAAAGGAATGCGGGACTATGGATTTTATTTTTACACTTAATTACTTATTTGATATTTATGTAAAGAATAAAAAAGGAGCCTTATATGTTGGCTTCATTGATATTAAATCGGCATTTGATCCAGTAAATAGAAATAAACTATGGAATTTATTGGACAGCCTGGAAATTGATCGTCACTTGTTAGCTGTTCTAAAGAAGCTACATATAGATACTACAGCAAGCATTAGATATGGCCGCGATGGGGCACTGTCTAAAGAAATGAAAGTTGCTTGTGGTGTAAAACAGGGATGTCTATTGGCACCGATACTTTTCAATCTTTATGTAGAAACTCTTGTTAGAAATATTAATTTGATTGATACTTTTGCACCTAAAATAAATAATGTATCTATTCAAATCCTTTTATATGCAGATGATGCGATAGCGATTTCTCAAACGACAGCTGGCCTACGTAAAGCAATGTTAAATGTTATGGACTCGCTGAGTGCTCTAGAATTGGAACTAAATGTAAATAAATCTAAAATTATGGTATGTGGACAAAAAATTAAGAAAGATAGTAAAGAATGGGAAATTGGGCATTGTAAAATTGAGGAAGTTTCAGAATATAGATATTTGGGAGTAATTATTGATAAAAAAGTATCCTGGTTGCAGCATATGGCTGAGGTTAAGTCTAATGCAGTTAAAATTTCTAATGCAATTAAAAGCTTCGCTTATAAATTTGCTAATAATTCATTTGTGGCCTTAAAGAAAACATTTGATATTAAATGTGTTAGTCAGTTGCTTTATGGTAGCGAAATATGGGGGATTTATATGGAGAAGTATAACTTAGAAGTAATTCAGAACTCATTCATGAGACCAATGCTGAATTTACCCAGAGACTGCCCAGTTGGTTTTATTAGATTAGAAACTGGGTAATTTCCCATAAAAATGAATATTTTGATTTGTGCTACTAAATGGTTTGGTAAAATACTGAAAATGAAAGATGGTAAATTACCAAGGATGTGTTGGAATGATTTTATAAATAAACAAGCTTATGGGATAAATAATGGATGGTTTGAAAAATTGAATAAAGAGTTATTAAGGGCTGGCCTAGTGGATATTAGGAAATGGGAAAGTAGCTAATAGTCCTGATTTATTTGTGAAGGAAATAAGTGTAAGGCTAAGAGATATTGCAATGCAAGAAGATCTAGGAAAGATACATGAGTCTGATTCAGTGGGGCTATATTCCAGTATTAAAATTAGTTGGAGTATGGAGAAGTATTTGGTAAAATGCGAAAATTATAAACACAGAAATTTGTTGTGTTAGATAAGGCTGGCTATCTTGTGTAACTCATTCTTCAATTTTCATAACAAACTGTATGGATTGAATATAATAAAATGTAACTGTGCTAATAAAAATGATATCGAGATTGTTCACATACTAACTTAATGTGAAATATGGCAAGACAAAAGAAGGAAATGTCTGATTCCACTGTTTGGGACACAATGCATTGATGTTAGGGTAATGCTAAAAATGCTTAAGATTAAACATATGTATGGGCTTGCAAGATTTTTTATGTGACTGAATGGCAACAAGTTTTATACTGTAAGATTGTAATCCGTTAATCAAATAAGGTGTATGGTGTTAGTATTTGTATGTCATATTTATAATATGTTCTTTATGGATGTAACAAACATGTGTTTTATACAACCTTTTTAACAATAAATAAATCTGATCTAAATCACAAACAACATGGGTGAAAGGCCTGAGCCCTGGGGTATGTCACAGGGCAGGATCATCGGAAGTGAGGAGAACCCTTCTGCCACAACTCTCTGAGGCCTGCTACTGAGATAGGACTTAAACCAGCAGAAGACTTTGCCAGTGAGTCCTACATAGTACCTAAACCAGTCCAACAGCAACTCGTGGTCCATGGTGTCAAACACTGGGGAAAGATCAAGGAGAATGGGAATTGACTGTTCTTAATCTCTCACACTGAGCAAGTCATTATTCACCCTAACTAGTGTGGTTTCTGTGCTGTGTGTAAACCTAAAACCAGACTGGAGTGGTTCATAGATGTCAAAGGTAGTGAGATATGCCTCAAGCTGCAGCACAACTATCTTTTCAATAACTTTGCCCAAAAAGGGCAGGTTAGAGACAGGTTGGTAATTTGCTAAGACATCCAGGTCTAAAGATGGCTTTTTCAGAAAGGTTTTACCAGCTTGCTTTTCAGAGACACTAGGAACACCCCCTTTGTCAAGAAACACCAGACAATCCCAGCAAATACAGCGCCCAGCTGCCCCACATAGCTCACAAGAAGACGTGCTGGTCTGGGTCACAAAATGTTGACTGCACCTCCGAGATCACCCCACTCACCTCTTCCATTATAACTGGTCAAAACTCTCCCCAAGACTGCTGAATGCATCTTAGACTCATAGGTTCAACACTACTGGGTTGTTACCACCCACTTGTCAAGGTCCTAGCCCTAATAGGGGACACTCTGTTTGAGAAGAACTGAGCAAACTCCTTGCACTTTGTGGGTCAAACAGCTCTCACGGGTGTCAAACAGGCCAGATGGAGAAGCCTGTCCACAGTACATAAGAGTTGAGGTGGTTGCTTCCTCCCAGGTGCAATCTCCCTTGACAGCAACACAGCCTTTTTATGGGTGATTGATTGCCCTTTAATATACACCTTAGTGAGCTATCAAAGCCAGTCTGTCCTCCTAGGCCCTGGATTTCCTCCAGTAATACTCCAACCTCCACCCCTGTGTTGTCATGTCCCTTAACTCACCGTCAAATCATGACGAGCCCATACTTGAAACCAGTGTGTATACGTGAACCAGTATCATAAGATCAAAAGCAGCTGTGACCACCCTGTTATAGGCTGCCACTGCTTCCTTCAGTCCTCTAGCTCATGCTGTCAATACATTTGCGGTGTCCATTACAGCCAAGAGTTCCTGGCTGAAGCCCTTGCAAAGTGCAGAACTGGACCATCTCCATAGAGAGTGGACTACCAGAAGGGCCCTGAATGTGAACCTGATGGAACAAAAGAGAGAATACCAAATCCTAGGCATCGCCATGTTGATGGGTTGCAGAAGGGACAGATTGTGCTAGTCCCTGGGACACCATGACCTGGAGGAAATCATGACCAAAGTGTGAGAGTTTGTCATCAACCTAAGCATTGAAGTCACCCAGAATAAGCCATTAGGGCAACTCCAGTACCCTTTCAGTAACAAAGTCCACGATTTCCTGCAGAAATCCCCCCTCACCCCACAGAGGCCAGTACAGGAGAAGGATTCTGCAACCTGCACCTGGATCCCCACACATAGCCACACATTCAAACAACCAGGTATCACCCACAGAGAGTACCACCATGTTCAGCTCAACTATAAAACAGATGTCCACCCACCTCAGTCTTTCCTTGGGCAGTGCACTACGGAGGACCCATCTGGCATCAATGATTCCATGACCAGGTCTGCATCATCACCCAGCCAGATCTCAGTAATGCAATCCAGACTGACAGGGAAAATAAGATCCGCCATAATAGCAGACTTATTCCACATTGATCTAGAATTGCACAGCACTGAGCAGAGGATGGATGGTGAAAGCTGACCCTCAGCTACCTTCCCACTCAGTCTTGTGGGATCTCTGAGTATGGGGACTAAATACGTTTGCCCTTTCTCAAACCCCCATTTCATCGAGGGCATCTCCTTGTCCTCACAGCTCTAATGGCACTCGCCCCAAGTCACCTACTCCCCCTCTGTGCCTTCTCCTGATTCCCACTTCCCTGCACTGACAGTAGGCCACACTTAGCAGAGGGGTAACAGATGGGGCACAGATCCCGGAGCAGTGACAAGGAGTAACAGAGCCTTGAGGTTGGCTGCTGGTGATCCATCCCAGACCTAGCTAGTAGTATTATCCAAAATACCCACCCACAATAAAATCTTCTACACCTAACAACAATCCACAATAATCCCCACAGTCACTCCTAGTCCCGAGCCAAACAACTACACACACACACGTATCCTAATACAGATTTTATTCTATACACAACACCCAACATATCACAACTAACCTATCACATATAACCCCCCCACCACAACATAACCTCCCACCAAACCCAAAATAAAACTAATTACTCAAATTAAAAAAAATACAAACACAAACAAACAAACAAACAGGCAGGGAGAATCCACAGTTCAGTTCATGATTCACTAATAAATTCCAGGTGATGAATAGCAGTCAGTCCAAAACAGTACTTGCAACAACTATATTATTTATTTAATTTATTTATTTATGACTTTGTTTACTGGGTAAGTGCACTGATCCAAAGGACCATTTTCAGGCATGACCCGGGCCACCAAGGTGGCACAGAAAATGACAATTCAATGCACAAGATATTTACAAAGATGAAACAATGCACACAGGATTTTTACAAAGAGTAAGAATAAATAGTACAATGCCCAAAAGATGTAAACATAAGATAATACAGTGAACACAAGATATTTATAGAGTACAACACAGGTACAATCACCAAATTATCAGTAATAAGCGGCAAGTGCAAAGCGACAGGGTCCTAGACAAAGGGAGGGGATGTAGGCATGGGGGGAGGGTAGTGGGTAGGGTAGGGTTTACTCAGGTGAGCAAGTGCAAGTGGCTTCGATAACAACCAGACATGAAGATGGGATTTGAAAAGGTGATGAATATTAGACGACCGAAGGGATGGTAGGACCCTGTTCCACAGAGAAGGGGCCACAACAAATAGGGCTTTTCCTCCCATAACAGTGGAGATTCTAGAGACCTCAAGGGGGGGAATGGAATGTTCATAGAGGCACCTAGTCACAGCCCTGGCCTTAAGGAGGGATGCATGCAGGGACTCCATCCCTCTTCTCAAAGTATTGTCAGTGAGGCTGCCAAGAGCATTGTTGAAGCAGCCTTGGAGAGGAAGCCACCATAGGGACTGGTAGAAGTTACAGTGTTGGGTAGTGTAAGGAGCCAGGAGTGCAAAGTGACAGATGCTACTGTAGACTGATGTTAGTCTTGCCTGTAGGGTAGCTGAGACACAGGAGTAGATGGGGGAGCAGTAATCGATGATCAGGAGCATGTTGCCTTGTGCAATGGCTAGCCAAGCCTCAGGGATAAGGTACAGTTTGAGGCATAAGCGGCCCAGAGTTTTTGGTTGGTTCTGCGAATGATGTGGTTGATGTAGTCTGAGTAGGAAAGGGTAGGGTCAAGCGTAACACCCAAGAACTTGAAATATGGAACATTCAGCAGTGCTGAGCTGTCAGGGGTAAGCATGGAGGGGGAGGAACTGGATTTCTGGATGTTGGGCAGATATGGCTTAGACCCCAGAAGCCAACCCTTATTCTTCTTTTCATTTACCAGGAGCATGTTTGATAAGAGCCAGTTGTGGACAGACACACAGTTATGGGTAAGTATGGAAGATATGGTGGGTAGGGACTTATCACTATGAAAGAGAACAAGATCGTCCATGTATAATAAAGCTTCACAGTTGAGACTGTCCATGGGGAGGGAGTTGATAAAAATAGAAAATAGCAGGAGGCCAGGATGGAGCCTTGTGGGATGCCTGTGGAGACAGGCAAGGCAGAGGAAATGGCAGAACCAATGCACACTGATTGGGAGTGGCCAGAGAGGTAGCTACTAAACCATGAGGAGGTCTCATAGGAGCAGCCAAGCTGGTGAAGCTTGGTGTGTAAGAGGGCATGGATTGACAAGGATAAACACCTTGGTCAGGTCCACAAATACTGTGCCAGTGGCTCTCCCCCGATTTATATGCCTGAGGATTTGGTCAGTGAAGTGCGCCAGGGTGGTTGTGGTGCTATGGTATTTTCGGAAACCGTACTGCTGTCTGCATAAAAGGTTGTACTTCTTAAGATGTTCTGAAAGTTGGCAATGGACAGTTTTCTCAAGGAGCTTGCTCACATGGAGAGGATGGAAATCGGCCTGTAATTTTCTGAAGAAAGGGGATCCCAGCTTTAAATATAGGTACCACCTTAGTGGACTTCCAAGAGTCAGGCATGGATGCTGTGGTCAGAGCCAGATTAAAAATGAAGGTGAGGGGTATGGAGATCATAGGGGAAATGAGCTTGAGCAAGGAGGAGTAAAGGCTGTCAGTGCCTGGACTGCCCTGGTTGGGGAAGCTCTTAAGCAGTTTAGCGGTGTCCTGAGGGGAGATGGATTTGAAGTTGAAATAGGGAGGAGGGGTGGGCAGTGGTGGGGGGGGGCAACCCAGGTTAGGGCCCTGACTAGTTTGTGGATGGGTAGGTAGTTTAGCAAGGTGGGTTGAAAGGTCAGTGAACTTTTGGTTGAAGGCCTGGGCAACCTCCGACAGATCAGTCAGAAGGCCAGAGGGAGAGTTTCAATGGATAGGAGGACTGTGGGAGCGAGGGTTTAGCAAGGAGCTGCTGGAGCCCCAGAAATGATGGGGGTTCCGAAAATTATCCTGCTGTTGGTGGTGGTAGAAATCCAGTTTCTGGGATTTAACCATATGTTTGCAATGGTTGCACAAGCACCTATAGTCATTCCAGAGGATGGGGGAGAGGGATTTTTTGTAAGCAGCCCACTTACTGTCTTTAGTTTTGATGAGGGTCAGAAGTTCCTTAGATAGCCAATGGGTACAGACGCCTCACACCCTCCTGGTGGTAAGAGGGAAATGGTGATCCTGGATCTGCAGGAGGGCTTTCATGAGGAACGACACTGCCATTGCCTGGCAGGGTCCCACAGTGGATCCCTAGTGCAAGAAGGCTCCGGTCCGGGTGTGTGAATGCCCAATGCAGGTACCTGGACCCACGCAGCCTGGCCTTGTTGGCCAGGGTACCCCAGCCCATGCCCCAGTAGCGCTGTACATCCATACAGTCCCCAGCAGGACCCATGTCCCTGGCCCATATGGTGCCCCCTCTCACATGCCAACCAGGACTCCAGTGTTGCTACAGCAGACCCCTGCCCAGCGCATGCCATCCCAGATCTGGTGCCTGAACAGTCAGTCCACCCATCACCTGGCAGCCCCATCCCCATAGTAGGCATTGACCCCCCCATTGTGACACTGCATACCCACCTCCGTACCTGTGAGCCAGTGACACTTCACAGGACAGCCACTGGCACATCCCTCCTCTCACCTCCTCAGCCACTGGCCGTCCAAGTGATGCTGGGAATGCACTGCGTATATATAGGCAGTGCTCCCAGCGTCACTTGGGTGGCTGGCTTGCGAGAAGGTGTGTGGAGGGCTGTGCTATTGGCTGTACTCTGCCTGGCAACATCACAGCTGGCACGGGTGGGGGTGTTGGTACTGCGGGAGGGGTGGCAGGTGGTCCCAGTATGGGAGGGGTGACTGGTGGTCCTGTACAGGGGAGGTTGCAACCAGGGGCCAGTACCACATTTGCGGTGTGTGTTTAGGGGTGGGGCAGCCTACAAGGGGCCAGGGCACAGCTGTGTGCTGGGTCAGGTGGCACTGGTCAGCCATTGGAGATGACTGTAGTGGTCCTGTTGGAGGGAGTGTGGGCTACCCACCTAGTCTGGGTGATGACCAGTTGTGTGCATGAGGCACATTGGGGTCTTATGGCAGGGTTCTGGTGACTGCACCTTCCTCCGCACCCCCACAGCCAGCACTGCACACCTTAGTGCATGGTGCATAGTGCTGGCATGCCCCCCAGCCCACCCTGGCGCATTGCAGTTCGTGGGCCCAGGGGATCAGATGCATTGGCTGTGTACCCCCATTAGTGCATCCTGCACAGGGACGCAATGGGTGTGTCGTGGCTACGCGCTGTGCATGTAGCACATAGCCACTCCACCCATTAGTGCATAGGACCCAATGTTAGCACTATTTCTAGACACACAAACTATTAAAACATCAAACTAACTTAAAGGAAACATTCCTTACCACTATACATATGTGGCCCACCATTCTTAGACATATTATTCTTTAAAACAAGAAAGTGCTACTCATTTTAGCCATTTGCTCTGAATTTCAAAGCCCAGTGCTATGTATTTTAATGCTGACAGGTTGAGGGGCATGAACAGAACCACAGTCAGCAATTCTAATCCAAGTGCTGTCTCACCACTCTCGGCTGGATCACAGTGGCTTTTAAGCTGGGGGAAACTGTCCTCACCTTCCCCCAACCACACCGACTCCTGGTGGCAGAGAGAGAGAGTCCTCAGTACAAACAGCAAGCTCTCACCTCCAGCAGGCAACAGATGGAATACCTGCCTGCATCTCAGTTCACAGTGATCATTCCCTCTGTTGTAGCTGCAGAGGCCTCCACAATAGCATCTTCACTGAGCGTGCTGGTCCGAGTGGTTGAACCCAACTCCACTGCGTGGATACAACTGTGCTCCTTTAGCAGTGTTTGCTTGCTCCAGTCAGCTCACCAGGTCATGGCAATCTTGGCTGCTACCCCCAGGACACTTCGACCAGACTAACTGGCACATGGTGAGTTGGGCTCCTTCACACTGCACGGCACAGTGGTGCAGCAAAACATTTCATGTTAAGTGCAAAAAATGAAATGGCTGATGGCACCACAAACTAAATGTGACCTACTAAAAACAGCAAAGCTAACTCCTACTATTCCTCACTTACCCCACAATTACACTTGTACCCTACCACTGCCACTATCTAAGGAAGATTAAAATAAGATAAAATCATCAGCGGTGAACAAAGATATATTTTTTTTAAGATAGATGTTTTATTTCTAAAGTGCCCATTTCCAGAGATTCTGGGCACTAAACAATATAAGACCATACATTTAAAATCATACTCAAATATACATGTAAAATAATATAACTGGGAGCATACAATTATCTAACTATCCCATAAAACCAGATAATTTTAAAACATAATTAATAAAATGCTTGCTGGAACAAATATGTTTTAAGGGATAGGGACTACTGGTGGAAAAAAGCGAGGAAATCCCACCTGGAGGCTGATTGGTTAGCATTCCGTACCACTAGGAATGCTTGTACCAAGCTAATTAGGTCAGAAAAAGCTAGGTACTTCCAAAAAGAACTAGAAGACAATAAAAACAACTGCCAAATTTTGGAACATCCTCAAAGAAGTTGAAGGTCAGTCCACTGTAACACCCCTTCCAAACAAAATTGTGTCTGATGGTACCACCTATACGGACAAAGCTGATATACTAGAAAAGCTTAATGATCACTTTGCCACTGCAGGGCTTGCCTTTGACATCTCACCTATTAGCAGACTTAGCCCGGCAAGAGACTACACTGTTGGCTTCACTAGTAATCACAACCATAACCAACCGCATCCCACCCCCTTCAGCTTCCTCACAATTACGTTCAAGCAAGTGGAGGACCTCCTCCTTTCTCTGGATACAAAAAAGAGTGCTAGTGCAGATAATATTGAACCTTACTTCCTAAAACTTGGCCATACCTATCTGACCGCCCCCATTACACACTTATTCAACACCTCTCTGATTCAAGGTGAGCTACCTGTCTTGTGGAAAACTGCCCACATCCTACCATTATTTAAGACTGGGGATCTGAGTGATCTGAACAATTACCGGCCTATTTCTATACTATCCGTCCTCTCTAAATTACTTGAAAAAATTGTCAACGTCCAACTTAGAGAACATTTGGATTCACAAAAGTTGCTAAACCCGGCTCAGTCTGGCTTCAGAGCCAAACGGGGCTGTATAGCACAGTGGTCTAAGGCTCTGAGCTGCAAATCTGGTGACATCCAGCAGACCAGACCTGGGTTTGAATCCTACAGCTTCCACTTGCATACTGTGTGACCCTAAGCAAGTCACTTAACCTCCTTGTGCTCCCAGGTCACTCCTGTAAAAAAGCTTTCAGCTTAGTGTGCTATACCTGGTTAAACAACTAAATAAAAAAAACACAGTACAATATTGGCTCTTGCCAAAGTAACTACAGACTGACAAATGGCCTTGGACTCTAAGAAGCATGTATTTGCCCTCTTCCTTGATCTAAGTAAGGCTTTCGATACTGTGGATCATACCATCATGCTTACTGCACTGAGTAACATCGGACTTTATAGTTCTGCCATTAAATGGTTCACCAGCTACCTAACCAATAGGTTACAACAAGTCAAAGCCATAGGAGATCTGTCCCCACAAAAATCCTTGTTACGAGGAGTCCCACAAGGCTCCATCCTGGGCCCTATCCTCTTTGCCATATACATCAATAATCTGGACTTGCAGCTGGGCACAGCAAATGTGCACTTATTCGCAGATGATACTGTACTCTATACCACAAATTCATCCTTGGATCTGGCCCATTAGTACTTACAGAAAGACTTCATCACCCTCCAATACAACCTTCTCACTCATAAGCTCCTCCTCAACGCCAAAAAGACTAAAGCAATGATTCTCTCACCAAAGTCTACTTCCGGATGTCCACATATCACACAGATCCGAACACTGTTAGATGAACCCCTTGAAGAAGTTGATACCTTTAAATACCTAGGGTTCTGGCTGGATAACAAGCTCAACTTTCTGTGCCACTTAAATGAAACCTTGAAGAAACTAAGACAGCGATTAGGTTTATTCTATCGCATTAAACACCTACTCACGTTAGAAGCCAGAATGAGACTAGTACAAACTACATTCCTACCTATACTGGACTACGCTGACTTCCTTTACAGTCATTACCCATCAACGATGCTAAACAAACTGGACACCGTTTATTACTGGGCTTTAAGATTTATCGTATAAATTTACCCCATAGTACACATCACTGTTGTCTATACCAGGTTTCGGGATGGACCTCACTCTCAACTAGAAGAAAAAGGAATGCACTCCTCTGTTTTTTTAGAACATTATCTGATAACCTCCCTGCATACATGTCGAACATCTTCAAACGGGCTAAAGGTTCCTATGGCCTGAGGCGCTTCTCCTTAATCTGCTTCCAGATTCCTAGAGTGAAAAACTACCCTTGGCTCAGCAGCAATCAACTTCTCACTTCCATCACTTTGGAACACTATGCAAGACTCATTAAAATTATCCTCACTTCCAAGCATTTTCACATTCAAAGCTCTATTAACTGATTATCTGAAGGAATCATGCAACTGTTTCAGATGCCGATGACCCCTAAGCCTCAGATGCCACTCTCAAATCCTACGCCTAAGTATCTCATCCGCCCCACATTCCTAACAACAAAAACCTAGGACCTACAAGCCTAGTTCCCTTAATCCAAGATGACCCTGCCTATTCTCTACCTTTTACCTATTCTGGCCTCCCTTTTGGCTGCCTACTCTTTCACCCCAATTTCTACCCTATTCCTTAATACCTCCTTATTTTTTATCATTTAGATATGAGCTCTTACTCAGCGGAGACTATATGGGATTGTTGTCTTTTCTCATTTCAGTAAAGCTTATCATTATGTACCTTTGCATGTTAATTACGTTGACCGGTATGTATAGGCCCATATTGACCGGCACCTTCACAATGTTTTTTCTTTTTTTTTTTTTTGCACCATTGTCCACCGTAATTGTAATCTTATGAAGTGTACTGTATTGTATTTATGCCCAGGACCACCTTGAAAATGAGCTTGCTCAATGGTGTTTATGCCTGGTTAAATAAATGATTGATTGATTGATTGATTGAAGGCCCTTTTTAAAGGCTTCCACTGAGGCATCTTCCTTTATATAACCAGGCAAGGAGTTCCACAGAGTAGGTGCAGCCACCGAGAATGCTCTATCCCCAGAGTCCCGCAACCTAATCCTAGGAACTTACAGGAGGCCTTCCCTGGCAGAATGGAGGGCCTGGGCTGGACAGTAGGGGACAAGGAGATCTTGCAGATATATGGGACCCCTTTTGTGCAGGGTTTTACAGGTCAACAGCCCTATCTTGAAGACAACCCTCCACTGGACTGGCAGCCAGTGCAGTCTGCGGAGAACTGGAGTAATATGCTCACACCTTTTCACCCCCATCAACAAACTCACCGCCACATTCTGCGCCAGTTGCAGCCTGTGGAGATTGCCTCCAGATAACCCTAGGTATGGGGCATTACTGTAGTCCAACCTGGAAGTGATGAAAGCATGCACCAGCATGGTCAGGTCCTCAAGCGGGATCAGGGCTCGAATTTGGGCGATATTCCTGAGACAGTAAAACCCATTTCTAACCACGTCCAACACCTGAGCATCAAGTGTCAGGCCATCATCCAGGATCATGCCCAAATTCTTCACCTGTCTAGAGAGGGCTATGGGCACACCCCCCAACACTAGGTTGGGGTTAACACCCCCCCCACCCCAATGACCTGGATCCAGATGCAGTACCTTAGTCTTGTCTGGGTTAAGCTTAAGCCAATTGTGAGTCATCCACGACTGGATTTCCTCAAGGCAGCTGTTAAATACAGAGTCTGACACCTGGATATTGGGCTCACAGGACATGTACAGCTGGATATCATCTGCATAGCAGTGAAAACCCATCCTGTTCCACCTGATAATGTCCCCCAGTGGCAGCATGTACACTGTGAACAATAAGGATGACAAGACTGAACCCTGTGGAACACCACAGCACAGAGGCTTCGGGTTAGATGAGGCAATTCCCATTGTCACCCTTTGCACTCTGTCAGGTATGACCTGAACCAGTATTCTGCTTCACTTATAACTACAGATTCTCCACAGATCTCCAGATTGTCAAGTGTCGGTTCTGTTTATTAGAATATGTTTTCACTGTCCTTGAATGGGGGGCCTCTTTGCATCCCATTTTGTGGCCATTAAATTGTGACTAAGAATCTGGTATAGGATGCTTGTTCGGCTATGAACTATTCAAACAGGGCCTCCTTGGCTCCACACTGAGTTAGGTCTCAGCTCCTGAAGTTGCCTTGATGTGGCACTGTGCTCAACCATTTGATTCAATTTGAATCCTTTGCACCAATGCACATCAGACAGACAGACAGAGATAGTTAGGCAGGTAGGTAGGTAGGTAATAGGTAGATAGGCAGGCAGACAGACACAGACAGACAGATGATTTTAGTGTAGTTGTGCATAAACCCTGTATTGAATGCCACTGCCATGTGATAGATTGCTATATTAATATAGCAGACCTCAAGTTTTAAGTTTTAAAAATGGTATTTGCCAGTCCTAATGGTTCCAAAATAGCCAGTTAAAAAGAAACTATCCTTTGAAAGGTAAAACTTTGGAACCATTAGGGATAGAAACTAAATTTTTTGAATGAACGCTTGAAGCATATCAGTGCAGTTTTTATGTGTGGATGCTGTACAAGTCTATACATGTTGATATATTGGTAGTAAACATCCATATCAATACATAGTTTTTACTTTTCAAAGGTAGTATTAATACAGTATATGTGTTTTCATATTACTGTGAAATGTAGGCTATTTCCATAAATCAATACATAAATTTTTACATCAAAAGCATAAAAAAGTTAGACATTTAAAAACTTTTTTTAAGAAACTTGTTTTACTCTTTCTGAATTTTCACTGTCCCTTTTAGTAATCTGTAATTTTCATTGCCTGTGAAAGCATTGCACGATATTACAGTTCCTAGCTCTAACAGTTTGAAAGTTAGCCCAGTCTAAAGCCAATTTTTTTGAAAAGGGCCAACACTGGAGTCATTTGTGCTAGGAATTTTTTTTTTTAAATAAAAGCCTGGAGTCCGGTCAACACAATTGTGTCCTGTTATTACTGTTTACTTCATTGATGCACATCAAAACATGTCAGTTATACATCATAGAGAGTAATGTAAAGGGACCCATAGAAAACAAGGCCATGTTTCCATCGAGGGATGAGATTACATCATAGACCTCGAGAGGGAAGCTTGAGAGAGCTCTATGATGTCATGTCACTCCGAGATGGAAACAGTTTTGTTGTGTATGGTTGTGCATACATTATTTTATATGTATGTGTTTGTTTTTAATTCATTTAAGTAATTTCTTCATAGACTTCATAGACACATCACTTTCCCTGGATCCCCATGTCTCTCTATTGACCAAAACACTTATCCAAAAGCTGGACCTTCTCTATCAAATCCATCCCTTCCTGTCATCGGCATCGTGCCTTAAAATTGCCTCTGCCACTCTCTGTCCACTCCTTTCTTATGGTGCCCCGCTATTACTCACAACCAATGCAACCATCCTCTCTCTCACCTAAAACAGGCTTACCATAGGGTGGGAAGGTTTGCCTTAGGTGTCAATGCCTGTAGTCACCACTGTGATGTTCTTTCTGCCCTGGGCTGGCCCTTATATGAATCTAAACTACAGCATACCACCCTAAGTTTAGTGTAGAAACTGGGACACATTTTCACCCCTCCTTGCCTAGGTGAACTCATCCAGCCCTGGAAACCTCCGCATGCGCTAAGGTCCTCCTCCCTTCCTCTCCTTATAGTACCCAAACCTCGACTAGCAGTGGCCTAGCATTCATTTGCTTACTCGGCAGTGTCTACCTGGAACTCCTTACCACACTCTACCCTATCCTGCTCCTGTCTAGCTAAGTTTTAATCTTCCCTGTTACTCTGCACCTCTCTGCCTCCTTACCTTGCTTTTACTTCCGCTAATGCTTGCCCCTGCTTCCCTATCTCTATTGATAAGTAACTACACACTTGTATGCATAACTGTACAATTATGTAATGTCCATCTGTGAATGATGTAGCTGTATGTAAATGTAACCTCATTTCCTGCCATGTCCTTGTCCATGTTATGTGCTACCTGGGAAATCCCTGAAAAGGAGACTGTATCATCTCAGTGGGTTCACCCAGTTACCAAAATTCAATTAAATAAATAAATAATTTCTTACTCTGTCTTGAACTGTGGTCAAATAAACAGAAAACATCATACAACATGGTAAGTGTGAAAATATAAAAGTAAGCAATATGCCATGATAGTTTGCACCTTAAAGGATTTTAATGGACACCCCACGAGCATGAGGCATGAAGCCAATGGCCGAGTGTGCATTCGTATCCTGCAATGCACCTCCTGGGGTGGCTTATTGCACTTACAAGAATGGCTCACTGCTCTTGTATTATATGGAAAGTGAAACATTTTTATTATGTTTTTTTTTATATAAATCTTCTGTCTAAATACATTTTAAATGAAAAATATACATGAAATGATTGCTGATTTTGTAGGTAATGAGGCTTTTTTGCCTTGGTATTAAGAGCTGGCACCTACCTGTGCAGTGTTAGGAATTTAATGCACGGTCTGGTGACCCCTCTCGCAGATGAAGTTTCTTGATTTTTTCTTGCCATTTTATAGAAACATAGAGTTTGATGGAAGATAAGGACTGTCTGACCCACCTAGTCTGCCCATTTTCCCTACCTACTGTAACACTGCAGACCCTACATGATCTCCAGCTTTACCCCCCTTCCCTTTCCCTACCACTAAGGTTCCCTTATACCTATTTCATGCCTTTTTGAATCCTGTTATAGTGTTTTACCCCACCACCTCCACTTGGAGGCTGTTCTAGGCATCCACCACTCTCTCTGTGAAGAAGTACTTCCTCACATCTCCCCTGAGTCTACCCCCTCCAGCTTCATAGCATAATCCCTTGCTCTTGAGCATCTTTTACTCTAAAAAAGGCTTCCATCTTGAACCTTATTCATACCCGTGAGGTATTTGAAAGTCTTTATCATATCTCTTCTCTCTCTCTCCTTTCCCCCAGTTATATGCCCCTGACACAGGCCAAAGTGTTTGGCTTAAGTGCTGGGGAAACTAATGTACCTGTTCCCTCCAATGCTTGGGGAAGTTCCTGTTTATATGTTTGTTTAAGGCAATAAATAATCTACTATGGTTGCGGATATGTACACATTTCTTCAACAACTACACGTGTCCTTAGAAGTGCTGGATATTATTGTTCTTCTATACATATTGAGGTCCTCCTGTCTCTCTTCAGAGGGTTTTTGATGCAGACCCTGCATCATTTTAGTTACTCTCCTCTGGACCACCTCAACTCTGTCTATGTCCTTCCTGAGATGTGGTCTCCGAAACTGGACATAGTACTCTAGGCGAGGTCTTACCAGTGATTGATACAGCTGTATCTTCCCTCTTCCTGCTGGTGATACCCCTCTCTATGCACCCTAGCATCCCACTGGCTCTCTCAACTGCCTTATCACACTGTTTGGCCACTTTTAGGTAATCAGATATTACTACCCCCAGGTCTCTTTTCTGTTTGGTGGTCGCCAGTACCACTCCTCCCATTTTATACTCCTCCCCTGTGTTTCTGCTCCCCCAGTGCATGATTTTGCACTTCCTCGCATCAAAATTTAGTTGCCACACTCTTGACCACTCCTTAGGCTTCCTTAGATCCCTCTTCATCCCCCAACCCCCCAGAGTGTCAACCCTATTGCAGATCTCAGTGTCTTCTGCAAAAAGGCATACCTTCCTCTCTAGTCCTTCTGCAATGTTGCTGATAAAGACATTAAAGAAAACCTGACCCAGAAATTATCCTTGTGGCACCTCACTAGTCACCCTCCCATCCTTGCAGTGAACTCAGCTTACCACCATCCTCTGTCTCCTATCCCCCAACCAATTCTGTAACCAGTTTACCATCGTTGGACCCACTCCTAGGCTGTGCAGCTTATTTATGAGTCTCCTATATGGAACAGTGTTGAAGGCCTTACTGAAATCTAGGTAGACCATATCTACCACTCCACCCTGATCCACTTTCCTGGTCACACAGTCAAAGAAATCTATCAGATTTGTTTAACATGACCTCCCACATGTAAATCCATCCTGCTTCAGATCTTGTAAGCCACTGGATTCAAGGTATTCCACAGTCCTTTCCTTCAGTACTAATTTTATTCATTTCCCCACCACCAAAGTCAGGCTGATTGGTCTGTAATTGCCAACAAGGGCCTGTGTCAGCACCTGGATGACCCGTGCACCTGCCTGGGGCCCCAACACCAGAGCAGGGCCCACCAGGGGCTCAGTTTGACAGCTGCTATGCTGCTCAAGCTCTGCTCTGCCTCCATCAGCTGATGACAACTTAAATCAGTCTCGATCCAGCATAATGGAAACTATGGATCCCATGATTCTCCTGGGCCTCCAAAAGCAAAGACTGCAATCCCTGCTTGACCAGCAGGGTCCCGATCCATGTATGACACTAGGGAGCATTCTGTGGGGTGGGGTGTGGTGGAGGGGTGGGCCTAAGCAGCCTGGCCGGCTTGAGCTGTGTCATTGCAAAGGTGGGATTTGGGTGGAGTGGTGGATGTGACAGGGTTGAATAAGGCTCTGTCCCATTTTTTATGCAGAAAGAGTTAAACACAAGGATCTGTTCTTACCTCTCCTTTTCTGTCTCTTGTCTGTCTGGTTGCGCGAGCAAATATTCTTGTGAGACCTAGGAATTGATCACTCTGTCTGCCTCACGATTCTTCACCTCTCATTATCTCTCTACTTTTACTTGCTGTTTCTGTCTTTTCTCCCCCCCGTGCATATCTGAGAATGTAAACATATATGTGAATCTTTATGTGAAAATGGGATCCTTTGGTTTGAAATGTATATACTTATACTGTTGAAATGATTGTAAAAGGCTAATGGAACTTGAGGTATTAACCTGGGATGCTGGTTTGCAAAGTCTCTACAGAGCTGTTAACAAAAGGTCAATTCTGGCTTGTCATATACTGTTTTGTTGCACCTGCAAGGAATGAAACTGACAAGAACATTCTGTAAACTGACAAGAATTCTATGAGAAGCAGGATATCAATGAGGCAAAGACTTGCTATAAAAAGAGCAGCAATATTTTTGCTAGAGAGAGACCAAGAGACTGAGATTTGAAATTGAGAAGAAACACTCAGATGAAGGCCTGTTTTCTCTGTCTGTTCTGCCTTTATAAATAGTTATACTGCACAATTTTATTTTTTATTGTACCATTATTAGAAAAAATAAAATGCTACTTGCTAATTTTATACCTGCTCCTGGTTTTTCTATGCTTCCTCACCTGTGCCTTGATGACAGATGGTGTCAATCTAAGTGGGATTTACACCGTTCATACTCTAAGCCAAGAGTTTTGTGTGTGGGTACTAGACCTAGTACCAGGAAGCATAGCAGAAAGGTATGGATTCTGCAGCAGCAAGTCCAGGAGTGTTTACCAGAAGAATGGCAGCCAAATTAAAAGCAAAAACAAAAGTCCAAACTGAGATTATACAGCCAGCACTAGCCATGGAAAACAAAGAGCAGGCAATGACAGAACCTGAAAGCCTGACTGCCTTTTCAAATGGTGGGCTATACAGAAACAAGAGATTGAGAAACACAGATGAGAAGAACTGCAGCAACTTGAGAAGCAGAGGAAAGAAGAAATGCAGCAACTCGAGAAACAGAGGAGAGAAGAGATGCAGCGACAGGAGCAGCGATGGCTGGATACCTTGCAAGCAATCAAAGGCATAGGATCTGGCACAGATCCAGCAGAGCAACAAAGCACAAACAACTTAAAAGACATTAAACTTATAAAACTGTGTCCCTCAGATGCAAGCGAAGCATACTTGACAACGTTTGAAAGGGTTGCTACAGCTTGCCTGTGGCCAAAGCAGCAATGGACAATCAAGCTGGTACCTTACCTGACAGGTAAAGCCCAACTTGCCTACAGCAATATGGGTACTGCACAGTCAGAAAACTATGACCTGGTGAAAACAGTAATCCTGAAAAGATATGACATCTCAGGAGAGACCTACAGGCAGAGATTCAGGTCCCTGAGGTACTACTCAGTCGCCAGTCCTCAAGAAGTCTTCACCCAACTCAGAGAACTCCTTATTAAATGGCTTCAACCAGAGGAAAAAACAGTCCCACAAATCATCGATGCACTTGCAGTGGAACAGTTCATCAACATCCTACCCACAGACGTGCAACTTTGGGTAAAAGAACACCAACCAGAAAGTGGGGAAAAGACTGTTTCTTTGGCTGAAGACTACCAGATGGCCAGACAGATGCCACCGCAGCAAGGTAACAGCTAAGCACTGGTAAGACCCTCTTTTTCCCGATTTAACTCCAAGTCTGAAAATAACTCTGGTGGGGGTAACAAATTGGCACCCAAAGACTTTATTTGTATAACTGTAATAAGCCAAGTCATATTGCAAGAAATTGCCGTAGTAAGAAGAGTGACACTTGAGCAGATTTGTCCTTAGCAAACTGGGGCAAGTACTTAACAGATGTCAAGGTGAGAGGTAAGACTGCGAAAGGACTTGATTTGGGAAGCATACAGATCTTTGTGCATGTTAAAGTCCTGGAAAAACACTGTGGGAAAGGACCAGGTACTGGTGTCATCTGCATCCATGGGGACACTCGATACTATTCCACTACTCAAGTGACTCGGACTATTAATGGGGTGTCGCACCAAATGAAAGTCAGAGTAGTACCTAAGTTACCTGTACCTGTGATTATTGGAAATGACTTTACTGAGTTAATCAAAGTGGGAATAAATCCTAATGTTTCAGTAGCTGTGATGACAAGAGCTCAGGCAAAGAAACTCTCGGATAGTGAAGACATTTTTCCTTTCAATGATTTTGGTTCAGACTTATCAAAGCAGAGCTCCACAATCTGGAAATCCAGGAAAGAAAGAAGATGCCTGAAGAAATTGTAGCAACAAAAGACTGATGGACACAAGGAGTCAATGTATGAAAAATGCCGAAACTAAACTGATAACCGATTGTGCTTTTGTTTCAGAGCAAGCTAACAATGTTTCTCTCCAGGGTTATTTTAAGCAGTTGGGGGTGAAACCAGAACAGAGTGGACAAATGTTTAAAAAATGTAATGGGTTACTGTGCAGAGTCTGGGTTGAACCTCAGACACAGGAACAAATAGAACTGGTTATACCACAAAAGTATAAAACAGAGTTGTTACAGATAGCACATGATAGTCCTATGGCTGGTCACCCGGGGAGAGATCACAACCCTTGCCAGATTGCTGTACAGATTTTTCTGGCCTGGAATTCATTAAGATGTTGCTACCTATTGCAGTTCCTGTGCTGATTGTCAGAAAGTAGCCCCAGTGACTAAAAAAGATAAGGTACCCCTGGTGCCCCTGCCCATGATAGATGTATCTTTTGAGAGACTTGCAATTGATGTAGTTGGCCCCTTAGACAAAAGTAAAAGGGAAATCAATTCATTCTTGTACTATGTTACTATGCTACTTGGTACCCAGAGGCAGTTCCTATGCATACTGCCACAGCCCCAAAAGTGACAGCAGAGCTTTCCAAAATTTTCAGCAGGGTGGGCATACCTAAAGAGATTATTACTGATCAGGGTAATAATGTTGGTGCTGTGTTACTGAAGGAGCTGTACCAACTAGTAGGTATCACTGCCATAAGAACCTCCTCTTATCACCCTCAGACAGGTGGTCTTGTTGAACGTTTCAATCAAACCCTAAAATGCATGTTAAAAAGGTTTGTAAAAGGGGAAGGGAAAGATTGGGACCAATACTTACCTTACCTGTTTTTGCTTACAGAGAAGTGCCACAGGCATCAACAGGGTTTTCATCATTTGAAATGCTGTATGGTAGACAACCTAGAGGGTCACTAGATGTAATAAAAGAAGCAAGGGGAGATAATCCCACTCAAAAAATCTATTACATCTTATATGTGTGTCCTGACACAGAAGCTAGCAAAATATGTTGAAATTGCCCATAGTAATCAGGAAGAGGCCCCAAAACCAGCAGAAGGCATTTTATGACCATAGAGTAAAAGAAAAAGTCTTTGAGCCAGGTGAAAAGGTCTTGCTACTGTTACCCACTACAGAAAATAAACTGTTAATGAAGTGGCAAGGGCCTTATAAGGTTCTCAGATGTACTGGCACGGTTAACTATGAGATTGAGACCCCTGATAGGAAAAATCCTACTAAGATAAAACACACTAACCTCATGAAGAAATGGGTTGAAAAATCACCACAGGCTACTTTTACCAGAAACTGATAAAGAAGATACTGGTATAGCTTATGTCAGACTGGATCAAACTGTGACTGCTGATGCCGTAAAGGTGAATGTTTCCTTAACCTCTGAACAAACTGCAGAAATTTGTAACTTACTAAAGACATTTTACAGTACTTTTACCACAGTGCCACACCGTGCAGGTAATAGTGACTGGGAATGCTCACTCTATCAGACAAAAGACATACAAATTACCAGAGTGGTTAAGAGCTGACGTGGTTAAGGAAATACAAAAAATAAAATAATTGGGTATCATAGAAGAGTTGAGAAGTGCTTGGTGATCACCAATGGTGATTGTAAACAAAAAAATAAGGCGGTGTAAGAATCTGCCTTGATTTTAGGAAACTTAATCAAGTGTCAGAATTTGACAGTTATCCTATGCCCAGGATAGATGAGTTGGTGGACAGATTGGGGAGTGCCAAGTATATCAGTACCCTTGATCTCACCAAGGGCTATTGGCAAATCCCCCTAGCTAAAGAATCCAGAGACAAAACTGCATTTGCCACACCTCTAGGATTCTGTCAGTTCACTACCATGCCATTTGGTTTGCATGGTGCACCTGCTACATTCCAGTGGTACATGGATATCATTTTATCCCCTTGCACTGGTTATTGTGCTGTGTACCTGGATGATGTCATGGTGTACAGTCCAGACTGGAAATGTCACCTGGAACACCTATGAGCAGTTATCCAGTCTATCAAAAAGGCAGGTCTGACAATAAATCCTACTAAATGTGCATTAAGCATGCAGTAAACCAGATATTTGGGCTATGTTTTGGGAAATGGAGAAGTAAAGCCAGAGATTTCTAAGACAGAAGTTGTAGCTAACAGTTCCATCCCTAAAACAAAAAAACATGTTAAGTCATTTTTAGGGCTGGCTGGTTATTAATGGAGATTTGTTCCCAGCTTTGTGCAGCTAACTACTCCTCTAACTGAACACATGAAGAAACAGCTCCCGAATAATGTGATGTAGACCCCAGAGTGTGATGAAGCTTTCAGGGCAATTAACCCACCCCCCGGAGAAGGAGAGCAGTCCATGGGACGCTCCATCCACTCTCGCCGTTGCCCTCCAGCGATCCAGGTCCGCTCTCAACCCGCCGCCAAGGCCGCATGCGGAAATCCAACCACTGCACCGACGGGCCAGCCCTCAGTGTGTTTTCTGATTGGTGCAATAAGTGGGATTCGAAAAAATGGTGAGGGAAAATGATGGCTATGCTTACTGAGCAGTAGGAGAGCTACAGGAGTCAGTCTTATTACCATTGTTTGCCGGTGGTGGGAGAGACACGGGATTCAGATTTTACTGGCAGTGTTTGTGAGCAGTGGGAGAACAATGGTCCCGAATGAAGAATGGAACTGTGTGGAATGAGTGTAAGGTGGACAAAATACGAAGTGCATTAGTACCATTGAGCTGAAGAGAGAGTGACTGTGATACTGCTTATGATTCAGTAGGTGACATTTTAGTTGGTGAGGTTTTTGGCAGGAGTGAAGAGGCTCATGGACCGATGGCAGCAGCGTGGGTGGGGGAAGGAGGGAGATTCTCTTACATCAATGGGAGAAGGCTAGCTGGAGGTTAGAGGTGTACTACTCCATTTTTGTTTGATACAGTTATCGGGGGTGACAATGAATGTTGATGTTGTGGGGGAAAAGGGAAGCAAGAGAAGAAAAAATATAGTTGTTGTTGTAGTTTCCAGTGTTGTTTGGCTGCTAATAATGTGCTTAATATCAGTTAAAATGAGAAACTGTGCTGTTGGGGTGCTGTGTGTTTGAGAGCAAGGGAAATCAAAAGTCGGATGCAGTGCCAGCTGGTTGGTCAGCTGGAGGGGGGGAAGTGATGTAGTCACTGTGTGGATAAATGGATGATGTAATCATTATGGGAATAACTTGAAGTTATTCCCTTAGTGATTACGTCATACCCCGTTTGTCCACTCAGTGACTCAGGTAAATGGATTTATGTACCATGTTTTATCCTGACACCTGTTGCATAAATAGATATACTGCTGAAATGATTGTAAAAAAGCTATTTCAAACTCAAGGGATTAACCTGAGATGCTGGTTTTCAAAATCTCTGCAGAACTGTTAACAAGAGGTCAGTTCTAGGTCGCCATGTACTGTTTTGTTGCACCTACAAGGAACAAAACTGACAAGAACATTCTGTAAACTGACAAGAACATTCTGTGAGAAGCAGGATGTCGAGGCAAAGACTTGTTATAAAAAGAGCAGCAATATTTTTGCTAGAGAGAGAGAGGGAGACTGAGATTTGAAATTGAGAAGAAACACTCAGATGAAGGACTGTTTTCTGTTTGTTCTGCTTTTGCAAATAGTTATACAGAACAATTTTATTTCTTATTTTACTGTTATTGGAAAAAATAAAACACTACTTGTGAATTTTATACCTGCTCCTGGTTTTCCTATCCTTCCTGACCTGTGCCTTGATGACAGTGGAGTGCACTGTTACTGAGTAGAGTGAGCCAGAGGAGAGTGGATCAGTTGTGCATTGGGGGAGCTCTGAAAACAAAACAGCACTGAGAGCAATGGCGGAGGGATGAAGATCTTTGTGTGATGACCCGCACCACACCAGGTAGGTAGAGCCCTGGAGGGAGGCTGTACATTTAAAGTTTAGGTAGTTGTACATGTATACTCAGAGAACAAAATCAGAATATCAATTAAGAAATTTATTATTTTAGAAACATGAAGCAGCAGCTGAGCTGAGTTTACTGTATTGAAGTGTCTTAAAAGGGAACAAAACATTTCACACTAGCAGGTTACACTTCAATGAACATAGAGGTTCATCCACCATGTACATTTTAGGCATCAACCAATGTAGCTTGTAGCACGTGTCAAACTTACTCTTTTGTGCAATTTCTAAACATTACTGTGTACCTTTATGTAACCCCCTTGTTACCCGGGGTTACTAGAATCCCAGTAAGACCTAATGGTAGTCAGGGAAGGCAGCTTGTGAAACTCCAGTTAAATGGATTTCACACTGTCTAACTCTGTTCTCAGTCTCAGCTGAGACTGAGGGATGACATCACCATAGAACTGTCGCAGCTGCATGAGCCACAATGGAATCTGCAGCAGGGAGTTGGAATAGAATGTTGGGAGGTTTGAACAGTAGTCTGTAGGTCAGTTGGAGTTTGGAGCTTGCTGAGAGAGGAGCACAGCAGCTCTGTCTTAGGCTATTTGAGCCTCAGCCCTGACATAGGGCTACATTCAGGGAAAAGGTTTGTGTTTCGACCTAAAGAGAGACACAGAAGCTATTTTTAAAGTGGTGGAGACCGCTGAATCGGGTCTCAGTGCCCTCTCCCTCAGGGGATGGGGCAGGAAGGTTTTTCCTGCATATTCCGGGGGCAACCCCCCTGACTTCTGCTAGTGGAGAAGCTGCCTGATTTGGTCCAAGAGTTTTTGGGAAACACGAAGAGTTCATGTTTTGCCTGTGGGGCACCTGCAACCAGAGGGTGAGTTTCTGCTCTTTCTAAAGGGCTCATGTTTTCACCCTGGGACTTGTGTGATAGTGGGGATTGAACTACTGAAGTAGTGGGAAGCCTAGAGTAATAGGCTTAGCCAAAAGTAAAAGTATATTCAAGTCCAGCACACATGGGAAGTCAAGACGTAGAGGAGATGTGACATACGTCTGCCCAGTAATCTACATTGCCAAGCTTTCAGAAAAGAGTTGTTTAGTTTCCAGAGAAATGGCCGGGCATGGATTGTGGGAGCTGGAGATGGGAGACCCCCCATCTTTAGTGACCAGGTCCACCTCTAGGGATTTGCTCTGTGGATTTCTACTTTGCCTCGTGCACTTGGCCAGTGATGAGGGAAGTACCCAGACGTGGGATTGGAAGGAAAATTCCATCTAGGAGTTGAAGGCTCTAAGGTGGTTTGGGGAGCCACCAATTGGAAAACTGGTTCATTTCCCAAAATGGACTGCGGATCAAGTGGCCAGTGGGGGAGCCGGGCCAGTGGGAAAAACCCAAGTAGTGTACAAGTCGGGTTGTGTACCCAAAGCTGCATGCAAGTCCGGGCTGTGTGCCGGGTGGGTTCAGAGCCTGAGGGCTCGAAATAGTGAAGAAGTATTCTGTTGTCTCTAATCTGCATTACCAGGAATGTAGCCCTGTGGGGGTCCGTCTCTGCTTTGTTTGTTCAGCTTGGATGTGAATGAAAGCCACACTGTAGAATCCCATTCCTGGTTCTGGACATTACAGTTATTGCTTCCTGTGTTTGGATTTACTTGGGTGCCCGTGCAGAGTAGCCAAACCTAGGCCCCCTGTGCCGAGTAACCTCATCCTCCCCAAACCCAGTCCCCACCAGGTACTGCTGTCAGCTTCAACAGCATGCCACCTGTCATTTTGCAAAAAGGCAGGGATGAGGGGTTACAAAAATAGAGGCACCACTTTGGATTTAATTCTGGGAAGGAGGGTGCTCGGACAGGGGCTAGCATTTTGGTTATCTGGCAGTGGGTAGCCCAAAAAGCTGAAGCAATTTACTTAGTGTGTCGCTGTGTGCTGTGGATCTTATGCTGCTGTTTAAAATGCCAACTGTTTACCAAGGAGCATTAAAGTTAAAAGAGTGTGCCCTTGTCCTGCATCAATTGTTTACAGCGTTTTTGCCTGCTTTTAAAAAAAAAGAACTGTGGTAAAGAAAAGTGTGGAAGACTAGTGGTAGCAACCAGAAAATTGTGCCCTGGATGTTGGAAATGTGTTTAAAAAAGAACTGTGGTAAAGAAAAGTGTGGAAGACTAGGGGTAGCAACAGGAAAATTGTGCCCTGGACATTGGAAATTCTTTTTGAATGAACTGAGAGACTTGCAGGTGTAATGGCTATGTTAAATGGCTGAAATGGGCTCCCGCCATGGAGCCAGTTGAGAAAAAAAAAAAGCATTCTGCAGTTTAAATTTGCCTGCTCAACGATCGCCGTGAGGAGAAGAGCACTCACGAGGAAGAAGAGGCTCATTTGCATGGCGTCATGTGATTGGTGAGGCTGCAATCAGTCCCGCCCCTCAGCCAGCTCTACAGTGACTGCCCCAGCATTCGAGAGGGAGTGTGAGTGGAGTGCGTGTACTGGCTTGTGGAGGAGCGTCGCGGAATTTTAAAAGCACCGAAAACGTTTAAAAATAGACTTGTTTTGTTCAAAATCGGGCTCAACCCACTTATCGAGCATCTGAATTGCAAGTGTGGTGGTCGAGACGATTGGTAGGACTGCTCGCACGTTTCTGTTCTGAGGCCTCCAAGACTGGCTGCAGGCCGTTTTTCCCCATTGCAGAAAACAGCTACTGATAACAGTAAGTACCAACAGTGAAATTGCTCAAACAGTGATTTTCTGCCAAATGCCAGCAGAATAAGTGTGCAGCAGTGTAGTCGCTTTGCAAGTAACGACTGTGTCAAGTCCTGCCAGCAAGTGCAAGTCTGTTAAGCCATTGACTGTGTGCATGGTAATGAGTTCAGCCTCAGTTTAAAGTTTAAAGCCAGAGACAGACTGTGAGTTGTAGCCAAATGTGCAGCACTAGTTTTACAGGCAATCCTGTGCTTAAAAACCTGAAGCTTTAAGGGACTGTGAGTTAAAGAAATGTCTCCAGCATGTGAAAAGTCAGTGGAAAATCATGTAAATGTGTTTAGAACAAGAACAGTGTAAGTCTGTGCAGTTTGAGCAAAAGTTATCAGTAGTGTGTGTACATCGGATGCACAGTGGCTTGACCCAGTTTCTGAATGTTGATGCACAGGAGTGCTGCCGCCGCCATTACAGGGTGGGGTAGTAAAGTAAACACAGCAGCAGAGGAGCCATTTTAAAAGTAAAGAAGGTGTTCAGTAAAGTGGGACTTTCAGTTACAGTGAGCTTTTGTTTGTTTTTCTGCAGTTATGGCCTCAGGACCAGCTCACTACCTGGATCATGCCCGGGTTGCAGTAACAGCAGCAGTAAATAGACTGAGGGACATTGAAAAGTGGTGTTATGGAGGACAACTGCCTCCTCATGTGGTGATTCCTGGTTTTCCAGTGCATGTGTGTCAAATATGCTTGAGAGCTGGAAGGGACGTCTTCATGATACCTCACTGTGCTGGATGCCTAGAAAAATATGGCTTGTATAATGTGCCTCAAATTCATTTGGCTCCCACATGGACAAAAGGTTCAGGAATCTGCAGTTGGCAGCACACAGCACCAGGTGGAGCCTGAGGAAGAAGGCCCCTCGGGGGAGTGTGGCACAAAGCTGGAGGGTGCAGATTTAGAGACAGAACCATAAGTTGAAGTTTTGGATGCTGGATCCCAGAAGGAAAGTTCAGATAAAGCATCAGTAGACCCTTGGGGGGGGGGGGCCTAGCCCAAGTCTCATAGGAGAAGATGATATGCGGGAGGCCTTTGAATGGGAGGTGTCGACCTCTGCGCCTAGTGATGAGTGGATAGTCTCAGGAGTGAGGATGACTGCTCACTCCTGGGCTCAGATCCTTAGTGAGGAAGAAGATGAGGGGGAACTTTTGTGGCCTTGTGAAAAAGGAACGGGTACACAGCCTCAAGATCTTGCCTCGGAGGAATGCATGGAAGAGAGTGGTGATGCCACTGCCCTGGCTATGCAAGAAGAAGAAGTCAGGGATCCGTTTCTAATCTCGTTAAGGATGCGTAGCTGGCAGAACCAGGACTGGCCACCCCCAAGCCAGGCCAGCAGTCTCAGGTTGACCAAAGCTAGTAAAGAGGAGAGACTGGTTCGTAGGAAGGCAAATGAAATCTATGGTATGACCTTTCCTACCTTTCCTCGGAAAGTCTGGGAGGAGATTGAGAACAGCAGGAAATCCTGGATCTGGGCCGAAGCAATGAAAGGTGTGCATCCTGGGGCAAACAAGCATGTGACAAACAGACTGTTTCATGAGAAATATACCCAGTGGAAGAGAGGCAGGACACTGTTTATGGACAGAGTGTGAATAGTGGACAGAGAGGGATGTGAAATCTCCCACTGTGTGAATTATGTGCACCCAGACGGAGTAATAATTCAAGCTCCTGACCCCCGGTACTATTGGCTTCAATGCAAGAACCTCCCAGCAAATGTGCCCGTGCCTACTAAATGGAAAGCCAAGCAGTGGTAGTCAATACTGCCACACCAGCCTGTGAAGTGCCTTTATTGATCCGCCAGTATGGACATCGAGGACTCAGGTGCCCCACATTCATCAGTTCTACAGTGTACTGGCCTTTTCAGAATCCATCGACTGGCCCACCAGATGACTTCAGATCCAGAGAGGACACCAGCCCAGCTGTATCCTGCTTCATAGCCTGGTAATAGGATGACGTCGGACCAGCTGTTTTCTTTTTGTACCTGTTCTAAGGTTCCATCTCCAGAGATGACATCAGCCCAGCAGTTCCCAGATGTGCTCTCCTGTGGTTCCCAGAAGATGTCCGCCCAGCTGTATCGGAAGAAATGTTGCCAGGGAGAGTCTTCGGCAGAGGTGCAGGTCGGTTCAGATTTTTTGTACTACAAGGGGCTGGTAAGTCCGAACTTTTCTATCTTTATGACATTGCAGTACACACCCTACACTAGCAGACTCCAAAATGTGTGAACTGTCCTCAAAGACTCTCCCCTTCGGGACTTTGGCCTGTTAGAACTGTGCTTCACCGGGCTCCGGCCCAGGAGAGACTCTTTAATGGACTAGCCTTCGGGCACTGTGGTCACTAGTTGGGACTTTTAGGGCACTCCATCCCCCTCAAATGTGTATTGTAAATAATGTCACTGTTTTTCTACTGTTTCTAATGTATATACTGTTTTTCTACCTTTTCTAAAAAAAGAAAATCTTTTTGGGACACTTCATGTTTTGATGGTAGGGGTTTAGGTAGACTGTGTATGCAGATTAGGAGTGTGTGTTGTCTTTCTTTTTCTTGCAGGTGTTTCTAGAGAAGACAGAAGAGAAGACAAGAAGAGGAGATGGGGCTCATCGGAGTTCCTCACTAGTACTTTAGTGTGTAGTAATTTAAAGTACTGTGGTATTGTTATTGTTGTTGTTGCTGTATTAACCCTTTCCTTCCACAGGTGTGGTTGTGGGGGTAGGGAGGAGGCAGCAAAGTGATGTAATAATGTGGTATTAGTTTTTGGTGTGTGGTTGCAGGTTGCCCAAGGTCGGGGAGGTCCCCAGGTTTTTTTTTGTTTTTTGGGGTATTTAGTTAGAGGCAGACAGATTTTCCCTAGAGGGCTAGGGGGGGATAGACAGGCTGTGGTCCTGAACGGCCGTAGGGACTGCAGTGCTGAACTATTAGGGCTATGCTCTGGACAGTTCTACCAGAGCCACTAGGCGGCCATAGTAAGTGGGTAGAGTAGAGGCTGAAATGTCAGCTAAAGGCCTCTAGGCCCTAGTGTTGCCTGCCTGTGCTCGCATTTGGTAGGAGGGGCCTGATCACCCCCCTCCATGGTAGCACATAGAGGATGGGATAGCCTAATGCGGAGTAAACAATGACTAGGACAGTCATTTTCCTGGTCAAGGGCGAGTGTAACCCCCTTGTTACCCGGGGTTACTAGAATCCCAGTAAGACCTAGTGGTAGGCAAGGAAGGCAGCTTGTGAAACTCCAGTTAAATGGATTTCACACTGCCTCACTTTGTTCTCAGTCTCAGCTGAGACTGAGGGATGACATCACCATAGAACTGTCACAGCTGCATGAGCCACAATGGAATCTGCAGCAGGGAGTTGGAATAGAATGTTGGGAGGTTTGAACAGTAGTCTGTAGGTCAGTTGGAGTTTGGAGCTTGCTGAGAGAGGAGCACAGCAGCTCTGTGTTAGGCTCTTGGAGCCTCAGCTCTGACATAGGGCTACATTCAGGGAAAAGGTTTGTGTTTCGACCTAAAGAGAGACACAGAAGCTAGTTTTAAAGTGGTGGAGACCGCTGAATCGGGTCTCAGTGCCCTCTCCCTTAGGGGATGGGGCAGGAAGGTTTTTCCTGCATATTCCAGGGGCAACCCCCCTGACTTCTGCTAGTGGAGAAGCTGCCTGATTTGGTCCAAGAGTTTTTGGGAAATGAGAAGAGTTCGTCATTCACCTGTGGGGCACCTGCAACCGGAGGGTGAGTTTCTGCTCTTTCTAAAGGGCCCATGGTTTCACCCTGGAACCTGTGCGATAGTGGGGATTGGACTACTGAAGTAGTGGGAGGCCTAGAGTAATAGGCTTAGCCAAAAGTAAAAGTATGTTCAAGTCCAGCACATATGGGAAGTCAAGACATGTAGAGGAGATGTGACATACGTCTGCCCAGTAATCTATATTGCCAAGCTTTCAGAAAAGAGTTGTTTAGTTTCCAGAGAAATGGCCGGGTATGGATTGTGGGAGCTGGGGGTGGGAGACCCCCCATCTTTAGTGACCAGGTCCACCTCTACGAATTTGCTCTGTGGATTTCTACTTTGCCTCATGCACTTGGCTAGTGATGAGGGAAGTTTCCAGACATGGGATTGGAAGGAAAATTCCCTCTAGGAGTCAAAGGCTCTAAGGTGGTTTGGGGAGCCATCAACTGGAAAACTGATTCATTTCCCAAAATGGACCGTGGATCAAGTGGGCGGCGGGGGAGCTGGGCCAGTGGGAAAAACCCAAGTAGTGTACAAGTCGGGTTGTGTACCCAAAGCTGTGTGCAAGTCCGGGCTGTGTGCGCCAGGTGGGTTCAGAGCCTGAGGGCTGGAAATAGTGAAGAAGTATTCTGTTGTCTCTAATCTGCATTACCAGGAATGTAGCCCTTGGGGGTCCGTCTCTGCTTTGTTTGTTCAGCTTGGATGTGAATAAAAGCCACACTGTAGAATCCCATTCCTGGTTCTGGACATTACAGTTATTGCTTCCTGTGTTCGGATTTACTTGGGTTCCCCTCGTGCAGAGTAGCCAAACCTAGGCCCCCAGTGCCGAGCAACCTCATCCTCCCTGAACCCAGTCCCCACCAGGTACTGCTGTCAGCTTCAACAGCATGCCACCTGTCATTTTGCAAAAAGGCAGGGGTGAGGGGTTACATTTAGCATGCATGAGTTGGCCATGAGTGAGTTGTGGGGTTGGTGTAGTAACATGATCAGTGATTCAGCGGACTGGTATATCAGCTGGGACAGTTGCTTGGCTGTTGCATGGCAGGGTACCAGTGCACATGTCCATCATATACCTGGAACTTCATCAGCTCAGAGGCAGAAGTTCACTAATAGAGGAGCACCTGGAGTAAGCAGGTCAACATTCATACTAACTTGTGTTAGTTTTTCTTTGAAATGGATAAACAATGGGGTCATGGTTCTCAGAATCCCAGATCCTACCCTGCATGTGTAACACAGAATCCAAAACAGGGGAACCATCCACCAATAATCTGTCAAGCCACTTCTGTTGGTGGTGGGGGGGGGGGCAGGAATGTCCCGATCATGTGTGATGAGCACTTGTAAACTGATGGGACATTGGCCCCTTTGCCAACTAGAACTGCGTTTGCTCTGAAGGGAGCCTTGCAGTCTGAGTGTTAAGTGGCTTTGTGTTAGTGTGGAAGTTGATAGCTCCTGTGAGGAGAAGGCCACAATTTTTTCCAGTTTTTACTTGTCTCACAGTGTGTCACTGATACGCAATACCCAAAATATTTTCTGTAGAACTGCTTATTTTTATACAAGTTGTATTTTGTGCACTGCACTAATAGACTGAAATTGTGTGAATGTCTTTTTGCCCAGCTTATGCTGCTGCTTAGGTAGGGGGCGCAATGGTACCTGGGGGTGTCAGTCTCTGCTGCTGTCTCCGAGATACTACTATGGCTGAGTTTGCACTCCTGGGGGTGGTGTCTGCGAGATTTGTTCCCGACTAGTACTGTACTGTCAGGCATTTTTAATCCTCTCTCTGGGGGGGGGGGGCTGCCTTCATCTCTCGCCAAGCTGGGCTGCTTTGATTGTGTTTTGGTTTTTTTCACATGGATGGATGGATTTGAGGGGTGCCCACTGGAAGTCCATTGCCTGGGGCCCACAAAAACCTAACGCTGTTGCCAGCCTCCTCTTTGCTCCCACTTTTATGAAGTGGGACTACATCTGCCCTCCTCCAGTCCTCCACGGCCACTCCCATCTCCTGTGAGTGGTTAAACAGGACTGTCAGAGATGCAGCTAGAACCTCTCTGAGCTCCCTCAGTATTCTTTGAAGGCTGGGCTTGTGGTTCAGTGGACAAGCAGACAGCCACTTCCACTCCCACTTCCTAATCTATATAAGCAGTTCCTCACAGCCTACTTCTGAAGCACTTTTTCTTTGTTGGCTGGAGGCTCTGTCCTCTGTAGCTGGCTGGGGCCTACCCCCACCCCTGCCTTGCCGCTTCTGTTTGTCTCTGCTGGACTTCTGTGTTTGTTTTCCTGCATCTGGTTTGTATTTTGCCTCCAGCTGTGTGCTTCTTTCTGTTGTTTGTTCCCTGTTTTCTGTGTTTGTGTGTCTTTGGTTTTCCTTTTGGGAACTTTGTTTCTAAGCTCCTAGCATATTGCTAATCTGGAGCTTATGCTACTTGCTCGTAGTTACTCACCATGCTACTGCAATCATTATCTGTGTGTTTCAACTCAAACCACATAGCTGCTCTCCATGCTACACACTTAATTGTTTTCACCTGATTCAGGCTCACTCTGAACCCTAGCTATGCAGCTCAAACAAGCTTTCTCAACTCGTTCTGTGTACTTCACTGCTGCAGTTTCATTGTGCTGCCTGGTGATAGCTGCTTTCAGAGCATTGCGCCTCTCTCCATTCTATATTTGTTGAATTTTACAACTCATAGTTACTCAACACAGATGCTACTCTCTATGTTTGTACATTGCTATTATACTTTGAGGTCAGCTAAGCTACTACTGATGCTGTAAACTAGTTTCAATATCTGCATGTGGGTCTTGGCATCTTCCATCACTTTCTTGTTTTTCCTACGGCGAGGACTTGGAGGTGTTGGGAGAGTCATGGCCCCGTGTGGCTACTTACTTTATATTCTAAATCCTGCCTCTGCTGCTGAAAATCCTCAGAGTATTTGTCACATTCATTGGCTTTCTTGAATGCCTGCTGGCTTGCCCCATTATTCTTATTGCTGCCCCTCTGACCTACGTGCAGGTCCAACTATTGCTGCTCTGTTTTGCAGACCTATGTGCAGGTCAGACTATTGCTACTCTACTTACTGACCTACGTGCAGGTCCGACTATTGCTACTCTGCCTTGCTGACCTACATGCAGGTCCATTCTTTGCTTACGCAATCATTGCCTAATGCTCAACCTCACTACTACCATCTGACCAACATGAGATCCCAGCACTATACGCTCATTCAGCTCCTTTTCAGTTTTGGGGCTCGCCAGTCACACCATTCTGGTGCAGGGCTTCCCTGCGGCTGACAGTGTCACACTGCATTTTTAAGTCTGCATCTTGAGTGTGCCTGACTTGGGGTGGGGTCCTTCTCACCTGGCCCATAGCTGGGAATGTCCTCACTCCGGGCCTGGCTTTAGCTGTTCAAGACTCAATGGCAGCTCCTGGTGTAGAATTTAAAACTAGCTGTGAAGGGTGGTTACAGCGATCTCCTTTGGCTCTAGTATTCTACTAGCAAGGCACCTTCACAACATTCTCCCTATGACTGACTCTGGTTCACCTGTTTTTTTTTAGGGCAAGTAGGCCAGGTGAGTGCCTCAGCAGTCGTTGCTCTTCTCCTTTTGCTTTGGTTGCCCCCGATGTTGTAGAGCACTCTCGCAACCTTCCACGGTGTTCCCATTAGAGGGATTGAGTGAGAGCTTTCCTTTAAATTGGAATATTTTCCACCACCCCCCCTTTATTGGATTTCTGAATTGCAGCAGCAGAGTCGTCACAAAATAAACATCCCAATCCTGGAGGGAAGATGACCTAGCCTTGGATCCCCGGAGATTTCCTCCTCCAGGTGTTTTTTTTCTCTTCTCCGTATCTCAGGTCATAACCGTTGGTTAGCTGTAGTTAGTGTTCCCTGGTTCCTTTAGGTAGGTTCCGCTGTTGGATGGAGGTGGATGGTGTCCCTACTTGCTGTTCCATCTCTCCTTAGGAGGCCCCCTCAATCTCCAGTGCAACCCATCGTATTCATGCCATTGCTAACCTGCTCATCTCATTACATTATCAAGCTGCCTTATGCCTTATCTACTACTATGTCGCACAGCTACTGATTGCTAACATGCTTCGTACTACTACATTTCTTTTTGGGGGATCCTTACTAAGGTACCTTTAGCCAAGGGAATCGTTCTGCAGCACCTCTAGGGGTGGAGCCCTCTTTGAGGGTTCCTTGCCTTTGGTACCCCTACAGTGTGGTAATTCCTCTGGAATAAAGAGTGCAAACGGCCAGAAGCTAAGTAACACAGTTGCACAAGCATAACACTGTACTGGTTGTGTAGGCCATTGAATTGAATGGCTGGGCCTGTGGTTCAATGGGCAAGCAGCCAGTCACTCCCACTTCCTGACCTATATAAGCAGTTCCTCTCAGACTCCTTCTGAAGCACTTTTTCTTTGCCCCACAATCCTCCCCTCCTCCTCCAGTGGCAGCACCTCTCTCCTTGGGATCCTTCCTAAGGTACCTTTATCCAAGGGAATCATCCCGCAGCACCTCTAGGGGTGGAACCCTCTTTGGTACCCCTACAGGGTGGGAATTCCTCTGGGATAGACAGTGTGAATGGCCAAAACCTAAGTAACACAGTTGCACAAGCATAACACTATACAAGTTGTGTAGGCCATTGAACTGGACGTATCCTATCTGGCCCCATTGCTTTGTCCACTTTCAGATTTGTGAGTTCCTTTAGGACTCTCTCCTCTGTAAATGGATTAGTGTCCACATCCCTACCATCACTGCTTCTGCCACCTATTTGTGGATCTTAGCCTTCCCCTTCCTCTGTGAACACTGAACAAAAGTATTTGTTCAGGATGTCTGCTTTTTCCTGGTCCCTACACACACACACACACACACACACACACACACACACACTTCCCTCTTTAGCCTTACAATCCCTCCTCTGGTCTTTCTCCTTTCACTTACAGATCTGAAAAATGTTTTGTCTCCAATCTTTACTGCCTGTGCTATTTTTTCCTCTGTTTCTGCCTTTGTGCTCCTGACTGATTTCCCTGCCTCTGATACACCTCCCTATTCTCCTCTCTCAGTGTCTCCTTATACCTCCTGAAAGCTAACTTTTTTGTCTTTGCCTTTACAGTCACCACTTTTGAGAGCCGTAGAGGTCTCTTTTTCTTCTTGCTTACTTGCCTGACACAGAGGTTTGTTGCCTTCATTATCCCTGCTTTTAGATTCACACACTGTTTCTCCACTCCACCTAAGTCTCCCCCCCCAACCAGGACATCCCTGAGGCATTTCCCCATCTTTGTAAAAATCAGCCCTCCTGAAGTCCAGGACCCTCACCTTTGTGTGGTTATAATGTGGTTTAAGTAATAGTTACATGAGCTGGCAACTTGTAGTTTATCTTTTAACAAAACAGTTCAATTAGCGTGTTTTCAGTCTTGCTGGTACCTTCATTCAAGAAAATATGTGACCTACCTTATTGGGTTTCATAGCCCATTTTCCTGAGGGGGCAGTAGTCAATCTGTGCCACAATTGCAAAATTTACCAGTGTCCAATAAGAGAGGGGAAGGATCGTAATTGTGGCCGAACCACCAGCCAGCCGATCCCTTTTCACTTCCCTGTCTGCCTGCTCACCCTCATGCTCCCCCATTTTGTGACGTTTAACCAGGGAAAGTGCATGGACACACCCCATACAAGTCTATGGGGCTCATTTTCAGACTGTTTTGACAGCACTTTAATGTACCTTTTGATAAAAGTGAAAGCCACCTATCAGAGGAGTGGTGGCTTTCACTTTATGAGGAAGCATTTTGTCACCCAGAGAGCGGTAAACCTATGGAACAAGTTCCCCAAAAAATGCAAGTGAAGAATGTTGAATCTTTTGAATACAGGTTGGATCAGTTCCTTGTCAAAAGTAAAATCGCTGAATACTACATTTAATTTGTTGGAGTGGGAAGGGTTACAAAGAGCATATTGTATCAGCAGGACATGGTGGATCAGTTGGCCTCAGGTTCCCTGGTGTTTATGCCGCTGGCAGTTTTTCTCTCTTTAGTGCCAATATCCATAAATGTTACAGGTGCAAAACCACCTCCCATTTAACAATGCCTGTAGGTTTCACATGATAATGAACCCTGTAGCCATGTGGATGACACAAGATGCACCCAATGGGCCTTAATGTTTTTTTTGTCATCTAGCATTCCATGTGTGTTTTCCACACTGTACACAGTGTGGTCCATACTATACCTGGCTGGCAATGAATACATGGCTGTGATATTGAATACATGGATTTTGCAACGAATATCTGTTTTGGTATTGAGTGCTTAGATTTTGTAATCAGTGCATGGAATGTTTATTGAGTACTCAGGTTTTGTAATGGATATATTGGACTTGTATTGAATACTCTGATTCTGTAATGAATGCATGGGAATTGTATTAAATACTCAGGTTTTGTAATGAGTACATGGGACTTGTATGGAATACTCTGATTTTGTAATAAATGCATGGGACTTGTATGGCATACTCTGGTTTTGTAATGAATGCATGGGACTTGTATGGAATACTCTGGTTTTGTAATGAGTACATGGGACTTGTATGGAATACGCTGGTTTTGTAATGAGTACATGGGACTTGTATGGAATACTCTGGTTTTGTAATGAGTACATGGGACTTGTATGGAATACCCGTGTTTTGTAATGAGTACATGGGACTTGTATGGAATACTCTGATTTTGTAATAAATGCATGGGACTTGTATGGCATACTCTGGTTTTGTAATGAATGCATGGGACTTGTATGGAATACTCTGGTTTTGTAATGAGTACATGGGACTTGTATGGAATACTCTGGTTTTGTAATGAGTACATGGGACTTGTATGGAATACTCTGGTTTTGTAATGAGTACATGGGACTTGTATGGAATACCCGTGTTTTTTAATGAGTACATGGGACTTGTATGGAATACTCTGGTTTTGTAATGAGTACATGGGACTTGTTTGGAATACTCTGGTTTTGTAATGAGTACATGGGACTTGTTTGGAATACTCTGGTTTTGTAATGTGTACTTGGGACTTTTATGGAATACTTTGGTTTTGTAATGAGTACATGGGACTTGTATGGAATACCCGTGTTTTGTAATGAATGCATGGGACTTGTATGGAATACTCTGGTTTTGTAATCAGTACATGGGATTTGTTTGGAATACTCTGGTTTTGTAATGAGTACATGGGACTTGTTTGGAATACTCTGGTTTTGTAATGTGTACATGGGACTTGTATAGAATACTTTGGTTTTGTAATGAGTACATGGGACTTGTTTGGAATACTCTGGTTTTGTAATGAGTACATGGGACTTGTATGGAATACTCTGGTTTTGTAATGTGTACATGGGACTTGTATGGAATACTCTGGTTTTGTAATGTGTACATGGGACTTGTTTGGAATACTCTGGTTTTGCAATGAGTACATGGGACTTGTTTGGAATATTCTGGTTTTGTAATGTGTACATGGGACTTATATTACATACTCAGATTTTTGCAATGAACACACAGGAATTGCTTTGAATAATCCAGTTTTGCAATGAATACATCAGACTTGTATAGAATACTATGGTTTGGGAATGAACACATGGGACTTGTATTGAACACTCAGATTTTGTAATGAATACATGGGACTTTCATAGAATATTCTGATTTTGAGGTGAATACCTGGGACTTGTATTGAATAGTCTGGTTTTGCAGTGAATACATGGGACTTAAAAACTCAGGTTTTGCAATGAATATAAGGGATTTTAACAGTCAGGTTCTGCAATGAATATGAGTCTTGTACTAGATACTCTGGTTCTGTAACAGATGGGACTTGTATTGAACACTCAGGTTTTGTAATGAATGGAACCGGGTTGCTCGGAGGCCGGCGAGGGTGAGGAAGGATCGAGCGTCTCAAGACAACTCTGCTTCCTTGGGAAGGGGGATTTGGGTGGCATGCTACTTGCCTGCCACCCAGTGATGGCTGGATGGCACCACATATATGTCACTACGCAGGGAAGGGGACCCATGTACAGAGTGTTGGGGCCTCCATGGAAGCAGAGCTCAGACATCATGCCCATTGCACGTACATGGGCCCAGGGGAGAAAATAGAGGGGAAACCACTCCAGGCTGCAGGATGATTGCCCGGCCTCCTGCAGGCTCCTCACCAGTGGCCAGGCTCAGCTGCAAGTGCTGTGGGAGGGGTCAATGGCTAAGGTATGTCCTGGGGAAGGCTGGGTGATGGGGCTGGGAGGAGTTCGGTCAGAAGGGGGCCGCCAGGGGGAGAACTAGGAGATAAATAGATGATGAAAAAAAAATACTCAGGTTTTGCAGTTAATACACAGAACTTGCATTTGATACTCTGGTTCTGTAATGATTTCATGGGACTTGTATTGGATACTCTGGTTCTGTATAGAATACATGGGACATCATATTGAATACTCAGGTTTTGCAATAAACACATGGTACTTGTATTGGATACTCAGGTTTTATTATGACTACATTGGTTTTATATCAAAAACTTGGGTTTTGCAATTAATTCACTGGGCTTGTATTGAATACTCTGGTTTTGTAATGAAAGCATGGGCCTTGTACTGAGTACTCTGGTTTTGTAATGAGTACATGGGACACAGCACTGCAACGGCACTAGTTTGGGTGCAAGATGACCTCCTCAAGGTGAGGAATTGAGGAGAACGGTCAATTCTCATTCTCCTTGCTCTTTCATCAGCATTTGACACCGTAGACTACATTGTGCTTTTAGATCGCCTTAGAGTGTGTGGTGGACTCACCAGAACAGTCATCAAATAGTTTGAATCCTATCTGTTTGACAGGAGGCAATGAGTGGTGATGGGAAATTTCTCATCATCCTTAAAGCCCCTGTCATGCGGAGTGCCTCAAGATTCGATCCCTTCGCCAAAGCTGTTCATGGTGTACATGCTGCCCCTAGGTGAGCTCATCAGACAGTACAGTCTGGGTTTCCACTGCTATGCAGATGACACTCAGTTGTATATGTCCTTTGCCCCTGGAGCTAAGGATACTGTTGAAGTGCTAAATAAATGTCTGGCTGAGATTCAGGATTGGATGTCCTCTAACTGGCTGAGGTTGAACACTGACAAGACAGAGGTGCTGGTGACTGAGCCCAGTCACTGGTGTGATGGGAATGTCTCTGGAGTGGTGACAGGCTTGGCCCTGGGATCCACTCCATTGATGGCTTCCCCAGGGTGAAAAATCTGGGTGTCATCCTCGACAACAGGCTGACTCTTGAGGCACAGATGTTGTCTGTTTTCAGAAGTGGTTTTTACCACTTGAGGAATGTCGCCTGAATTAAATCCCTGATTCTGCCAGAAGACTTGTCATCACGGGTACATGCCTTTGTGACTACCAGGCTGGACTACTGTAATGCTCTATGCTTTGGGGTCAGTGGCAGGGTCCTCCGAAGACTACAGCTAGTGCAGAATGTCACAGCCAAGTTGCTGACAGGCCTTCCCAGGTCTTGTCATGTGACCTCGGTCCTGCGGGATCTGCACTGGCTGCCCATCAGGTGGAGAATTATCCTCAAGGTGGGCTTGCTCACCTATAAGGCCTGAGACCTGGTTACCTGTCTGATCTTCTTACTCCGGCCATCCCAGTACATTCTCTCCATTTCTCCATCGAGGGCTTCCTGGTGGTTCCAAGTGCCAGGCTGAAAACCTCTGGGGATTGTTCCTTTGAGGTGGCCGGCCCGGCCCTCTGGAACTCACTGCCGAAATCTTTGAGGGAGGCCCCATTGGTGGAGGCATTTAAAAGGGTCCTGAAGACCTATCTTTTTAATAAAGCTTTTTTAGATAGTTAATTGATTGTAGTAAGTTACTGTACAATTGAAGCATGTATTATTTTATTGTATTTTAATTTAAGCTGTCAACAACCCTGCTTTACCTGTAATGACACCCAGAGCCTCTGGGATTGGGTGCCAAATACAAATAAATATTTACTGGTTAGTGGTTATAAACCAATGCCAGCAAGTGCCCAACAGCTCCATTAACCACATATGTGGTTTATGGAGCTCTATAAACCAGGGCAGAACAGTACCGCAGCATCACCAGAAAAAATGTCTAAAAAGCTGTCCTCAAGCTGCACATTCAGAAATGCTACACAGTCAGTCACTCAGCGCGAGATAAGCTTGTCGTTGGTGGTAACAGTTACCCTTGCAAAGAGGTAAAAAAGACAATTTAAACCAAAAACTCCAAAAAACAGTAAATATAAAAGATAAAACATGGAGAAGTGTGGTTCTATGGGGATCGGATGGACCCCCTTGGTGTGTGATGCCCATATAAACCCCTTGGGCTTCGCCGTCGGGATTTATGGGGCATCACACACCTCGGGGTGCATAAAATCCCCATAAACCACACTGCTCTATGCAATATTCTATATTTATTTACTTACTTATATTGAGTACTCTGGTTTTGCAATAAATACTCTGGGTGTTGTGTAGAATACTCTGATTTTGTACTGTGACTTGTATTGAATGCTCTGGTTTTGTAATGAATATATGGGACTTGCATTGAATACTCCAGTTTTGAAATGTATATCATAGAATCCTGCTGGCAGAAAAAGATCATTTGGACCATTGAGTCTGTCCGAGATAGCCCCTCCCACCCCTCTGCCATCTCTCCCCTCCCTTTCCTAGTCCCATGCAGTTATCCCATGCTCTTGTGAATTTCTCCACTGTATCCACCTCCATCTCCCATTCCAGCAACCTGTTCCATGGTTGTACAACCCTCTCTGAGAAATAACACCTCCTCGCATCCCACTTAAATCTGCCCCCCTCCAGCTTATATGCATGCTGTTTTTGCTCAGTCTGAAGATGCTATTCCCCTTAACCTTATTTATTCCCTTCATATACTTGAAGGTTTCCACCATGTCCCCCCTCTCCCATCTCATTTCCGGTGTATAAAGACCAAGCTCTTCCAGCCTCTCCCCATATGGTATCCCCTGGATCATCTTGGTCACCCTTCTCTGTACCCCTTTCAGCCTATCCTTGTCCCTTTGCAAATGGGGCCTCCAGATTTGAACTCCATACTCCAGCTGTGGTCTGGCCAGTGTTTTATATAATGACATGATCACCTCCCTCCTTCTACTAGTGAAGCCTCCCCCAATGTATGCCATCACTCTTGTTGCTTTCCCAGCTGCTCGTTCACACTGACTTCTAGCCTTTAATGTGTCCACGATCCAAATCCCCAGCTCCTTTTCCTGTTCTATGACCTGCAGTGATCCCCCCCTTAGGCAGTAAGTGGCTTTTGGGATAGTCCACCCTATGTGCATTATTTTGCACTTTTTGCATTGAATTGCAATTGCCACTTTTCTGCCCGCCCCTCCAGCCTGGCTAGATCCTGACTCATCCTCCCATCCCACCCACCCCCCCGGAGTATCCACTCTGTTATATGTCTTTGTGTTGTCCACGAAGAAACGCGCCTTTCCATTTAGACCCGCCACTAAGTCCCCCACGTACGCATTAAATAGTATGGGCCCCAACACCGACCCTTGTGGCACCCCGTTCATCACCCCTAATTCCCTGGAGTGCTTCCTGTCATAAATGCGCTCCACAGGTCAGGCCCTCTACTCCCACAGTGCCAACCTCGAAGTACAATAATGTGAACAGGAGACAAACAGGGTAACCCTCCTGCCTGTTTTGGGTCCGAATCACCTACTGGCCTCGAGTCCTGGGGGTCAAATGTGAACCTTTTGCTAGTGCGCCCAGTTAACAGGCTCAGATATATATTCTCTTCAGGGAAATGCACTACAATCCTTCGCCCAGTAGCACCCAGCCTGGTTCCCCCAAATGTACCATTACGACTCAATATGAGACCTAGGTATATCCTTACCTTTAGCAAAATAGCAACATACCCTTTTTGTAGCTCTTAACAGTTGTCAGAAATAATAACACTTTTCCAGCATTCACATACAAAAGAAACTGAGAAGCCACAGGCATAATTTCAAGGAAAATAGTGTTTACTAAAAATTTAAAATAGATAAAATACCAAACACAGAACATATAACATCAATACTTACAGTCAACAAAATATTTGGGAAATTACAGAACAAACAAAACACCTGCAAAATACTTTAAAGTTCCAGCTGAATTGTATCTTTCTAAAGTGCCTAGTTACCAGTCCACAGACTGTGTGTGTCTTTGATTTTCAGAGAGTCCTTCTACACTAACTTCTCAGATGCAGGCAATATTCAAAAGTCAGTTTTCTCCACCTCCTGGTGAAGTCACAGCACCCATGTCACTGTTAGATCCTGCCATAAACCCAAATTACCAGTACAAATATCCACAAGGATATGGAAATCTGCAGTTAGCAATTTTTAAAATATGACAGTCTTTCATCAAAAGCATTTCCTTTGATGTCTCTCTGCAGGTTTCCTGTCTTGCCAGAATGATTTCAGTTTTATGACTTTTAACAAGATTCTGTTAAAAAGTTGTCTCTTCCTTCAGGATCATAAAATTCCTATTTGGTTTCCATCTTCAAAAGCAGGAGCAGGTTATAAGGGGTAATAAACTGTCCCTCTTGAAGGAAGTCTTTAATTAGTGTTGCCCACTGGCCAGTTTCATGTCAGCCTGCTGACTCAGTCACACTGACACCTTTGAGGTCAAAGGTCACTTGTTACACTGTTAGGCTGTTTTTTTCCTAAGCAGACATTCACATACCATATATTTATATCACAATTTATAAATATAATAATAAGCAGGTGACAGAGTGTCACACTTCCCATTGACCACAACTCTCTGGGTCCTCCCACTCAGCCAATTCTCCACACACTTTGTAAGCCTAGCACCCGCACCCAAAATGTTCAACTTGCTTACCATCCTTCTATGTGGGATGGAATCGAAAGCCTTCCAGAAATCCAGATAGGCCACATCCACCTCCCCCCCCAATCGTATACCTCCATAACCCCCTCAAAGAATTTGATCAGGTCTGTCTGACAAGACATGCCACCTGTGAACCCATGTTGGGTATCATCAGTCAGACCCTCCTTCTCTAGGTACCTTACCAGCCTCTCCTTTATGACAGTCTCCATCAGCTTGGCTACAACTGAGGTGAGACTGACTGGACAGTAGTTGCCAGGCTCCTCCTTTCTCCCTCCCTTGTATAGCGGTACTACCTCTGCCTTTTTCCAGTCTCCCGAGACTCTCCCTGATTCCAGGGATAGATTAAACAGCTTTGCCAGAAGCCCTGCCAGATCCCCCCTTAGCTACTGAAGCACCCTTGGGTGTACCCGGTCAGGTCCCATAGCCTTGTCCGTTTTAATTTTTCCCATCTCCTCCAACACCCTATCTGCTGTGAAGGGACTTGTGCCCGCCTCCTTGCCCTCCCCTTTTTACTCATTACAGGCCCTTTCCCTTCCATCTCTGTCATGAAAACAGATGCAAAATATTCATTTAGGAGGGCTGCCTTCTCCTCTTCCCCTACAACTATTTTACCCCCCTCCCCTCTAAGTCGTGGAATCCCCTGCCTGTTTTTCCCCTTATCACTCACATATCTATAACATCTTTTGTCATCCCTTCTCACCTCCCTATTTTCTCCTCCGTGCTTACCTTTGCCTTCCTAATTGTTCTTCCCACTTCCCTAAGTTTATCCTTATAGACCCTTCTTTCTGCTATCCCCTGTGACCTTTTGCAGGCCTTAAAGGCATTTGTCTTCTCCTTGACAGCCTCCCTAACCCCTGCCATGAACCACAGTGGTTTTCTTTGCCTTTTGCGTTTGCTGATTTTCCAAATGCATTGCTGTGTGGCCTTGAGAATTTCACCCTTAATTACTTCCCACAGCTGCTCTACCTCCTCCAGCTCTTGGATCTCTGCAAGCTCCCTCCTTAAGATGCCCCTCATTTTCTCGAAATTTGCCCTCCTGAAGTCTTGCACCCTAGTGGATGACCTGCCCAATTCTGCCCCTGCCTGGATGGAGAACCTGACCATCCAGTGATCAATATCCCCCAAGGTTTCCCCAACCTCAACCTCCCCTACTCTGTCCCTGTTTGTTAAAATGACATCTAGTGTAGCCTCCCCCAGTAGGTTCTTTAACTAGCTGGCTTAGGAGCGCATCCCACAGGTATCCCAATAAGCCCCTGCTCTTTTCCATTGTGGCTGCTGGAATTTGCCAGTCTACATCTGGTAGGTTCAGGTCCGCCACCACTAGGATTTACTCTCTCCTGACCTTCTCCTGTATCTCCCTAGCCAATTCCCGATCCACTTCCTCACCCTGATGTGGTGGCCTGTATACCACCCCTATCCTTATTGCCTCACCCCCTCCTTACTCCCCAACATAACCCAAAGGATCTCAGCGGATCCCTTGTCCTCCCTACCTTACACTGCAACTGTCCCCTCCAGCACATACAGTGCTATGCCTCCCCTTTTTTACCCTGCCTATCCCTGCTAAAAAGATTGTACCCTTGTAGTTCCACCTCCCAGCTATGGCCCTCTGTCCATCATGTTTCTGTTGCTGCAGTTAGGTCTGGATCATCCAGCCCCAGCACCACCTCCACCTCCAAGTCTGCCATTTTATTCCCTAGGCTCCTGGCAATGGCTAGAATTTCTATCCAACCCCACCACCCTTATAATACCTCCTCCTTATGCTTTTCCATGTCTCTCACATTGGGAGAGTGCAGGCTGGGTTGTCCCCACTAGGCCAAGGATTTCTCTTCCCCCCCTTGTGCTGTACTCCCCCCATCTAGTTTAAATCCCAGTCTACTCCCAGCCTCTCATCAATGTACCCCTGCAGTTTCATTCTTAGTAATCTAGCCCCTGTGTCACTTATGTGTAGCCTGTCTCTTGCGTATGGGTGTTCATCCACCCATGTATCCCCCCAGTCTCCCAGTCATGTGAAGCCCTCCTCCCCACACCACTGCCTCAGCCAGAGTTTAAAATCCTTTACCCAGAGTAGCCTGGCTGTGCTAGTGCAATGCACTGGCAGGACTTCCGAGAAGACCAGGGAGCTGACCAATCCCTTACAGCCCTCCGCCAACTCCCCTGAACCTCCTTTGAACCACCTCCACCTCATGCCCCACTAAATCATTTGTGCCCAGATACACTACTAGATGCGGCTTTCCTCCTACTAGATTGCCGCAGTATTTTATCCTGGGGAGTGCCCTTCTAGCTTCCATTCCTGGATCACAAAAAACTGACCTCCCCTTAAAAGCTACTTTCCTCCTTTGCCACTGAATCCAATTAATGATTGAATCCCTGTATACAACCACTGCCCCAGGTCTTTCTGTCCTCAGGCTTGCCCTTACTCCATTGACCTGCCCATTCATGCACCCTGCTTCCAGTGTAGGCATCTTCCCATGCACTCTGTCCCCTCCACTTTGGCCACCCACTGCCCCCTTTTCCTCCTCCTCCCTTTCCTTGCTACCAGCTTGCCTTCCTGTCTCCCTTGGAATATCCTCCCTCGTCTGAGTACCGGCTCTGGATCCCATCTCCTGCCCCCCTCCCCATTACCCTACACTTTTCCATACTATCCTCCCTGCTCCTCTCTCATGCTGCATATTCTCCTCTACCCCATGACCCTACCCCCTGTTCGTATGCTACCTACACTTTTCCACCCCTTTGCTGTCCCTAATTCTCCTTCTCTTGCACCCCTCTCAATTTCTCTTTCCTCACTTGGCCCTCCAGTGCTCACTGCTCCCCTTCCCCTCGCTCCTTCCTTGTCCCTCAACCCAGTCAGAGGCCAGTACCTGTTCAATTCTACTGTATATCTCCTGCCGATTTCAATTTGCTCAGCTCCCTCCTGTCCATAGCCTCTTTGTCCTCATCCTGCTTCAGGTCCCTCTGTCCCTGCTCCAGGCCCATGGTCCCCTTCCCCCATCTTGTTTCCCCCTCTGCCCTCTCGGTCCTTCTCCTTGACCCCCCTCCCCTCTCTATCCCTCTTCTCAAGTTCCCCCTTCAACTTCGTTAGTTCAGCCTCCATCCTCCTTAGTTTTTGGCAAGTAGGGCATTCCCCTACATTCCACAGAGTGCTCATGAAAACAGCAGCCCCACAACCATTGCAGCCAACTATTCTGCCCCCCATACCCCTTGCTGCCTTTCATTGCCTGGTACTTACAATTATTACCTCTCCCCCTCCAAGGTGGCACCAGCTGCTGTTGCCCTGTCCCCCACTAGCCCCATCTGTTATGATCCCCACCCCTGATCCAAGATAGTTCCTCCCTTGCTCTCCTCATTTCTCCTTCCTTGTCCTGTCCCCCTGAATGATTGACTCATGATCTGCCAGTCATCCAAAAGCCCTTTCAGACAAGATTTAGGCCCTCCCTTCCCTGTATGTTGCACATTCAGCCTAGAGCATTTCCTGACAAGCACTGATCCCTACCTGTCCCCTTTCCAATTAATACTCTGGTCAGTCTAGAGCCCTTCCAAAAACAAGCAGAAACTGCCCCCTCAGTAACAAGGTATCAGTCTAGAGTCCTTCCAAAAATAAGCAGAAACTGCCCCCTCAGTAACTAGGTATCAGTCTAGAGCCCTTCCACAATGCTAGCAGATACTGCCCCCTCAATAAGCTAGATGACAGGCAAACATAAATATCTCAACTATCAGAAATTTCCCCTTCTATAACTGGGCAACAGACAATAAGCAGATACTGCCCCTTCAGCAAGGCTCCATAACTATATCAAGGTGACTGGTACTATAAAAGTTTCCCCCTCCTTGTCCAGCTGTAGTTCAAGTAATCAAGCAATTCCCCTCTTCTCCCCTGCCCAGTTTTTTTAGTTCAAGTGATCAGCCCCTTCCCGCTGACTTGAGTGGTCCTAAAACCAATCAAACCTCCTCTCCCCAGCCCAGTTTTTAGTTCAATTCCAAGTGATCAACCCTATTCTGTTAACTTGAGTGGTCCTTAATAGCTACCAATGTGGTCCTTCCTGGTGTTGTCTCCACCCTCCGTGGGCATTTAATAGAGGTTGGGGTCGGGGTGGGCGGGTGGAACAAAATATTGCTGTCCTGAACTGTTGCGATGCCTTCTACGTTTCTCATGGAAAGACATACTGAGCAGAAATGAGCTCATTTCTAGATGCGCCTTGGGGGAATGAGAACAAGATAGAACAATAAATTACACAATAAAACATCATACAGTGAAATAAAATTTAACAGTACAAAACAAGGTTCCTCGGACAGGTACAATTATAGTCAAAAATGTTATGAGGACAGGGTGGGGGATCTGTCTCATGGGTGCAAGCAAAAGTACATTGCAATGGTGAGGGCACCAGGGAATTGGGTGCTGTAGGAAGGAGCACAGCTGGGGGGGAGGAAGGGAGAGTGCAGAACTAGGGTAGGAGGAAAGAGAGAGGGAGGAGGGTTGGTGAGGGGAGGAACAAGGAGGAGGAAAAAGAAGGGAAGAGGGCAAATTGAAGAGTGGGGAAGGGCTGAAACTCAAGGGTATGTACAGGAGGGAGCAGTGTGGTCATGGAGAGAGAGAGAGAGCATTTGGAAGCGGCAGAGTGAATGGTTAGGGGGAGAGAGTTCCAAAGTTTAGGAAAGCGGAAAGAGAAGGCAGGCTATCCAACAAGGGATTTTCAAGAGGGAAGCACGAGGGAATGATTGCCAGAGCTATGGAGGGTGTATAAGGAGGGTGGTGGTGGGGGGAGAGGAGAGTGCTAAGGTAAGGGGGGGAGGGAGGCCAGCCAGAATTTAGAGATAAAAGAGGCACAGTTGATTAGGTAGCACTCTTCCAAGGAGGGGATTGAGAGGGCAGAGTATTGGGAACAATGGTGAGAGTGAGGTGGGCAGTCCAAGGCAAAGCAGAAGTACTGTAGGAGTGAAAAAGGGGTCCAGTCTGACCTGGGTGGACTTTGGGGCAGCACTGTTATCAACATCACCATAATCAATAATGGCAAGGGTAATTTTAGTGACAAGATAGATAGCTAGACAGACAGACAGACAGATAGAAACGTTATTTATATTGCGCCCCTTTCCAGAGGCTCAGAACGCTGAACAATAAAGAATATTTTAAAACCAGCAATAAACACAGCAAATTTACCCAATATATAAGTGGAGCATGCAGCAATACAGAATAAAATCTATCTATCATATTCAAATATCAAAATTATTAATGAATTCAGTTAATTCTTATATAGTAAAAGCCTGGTTAAATAAAAAACATTTTTAACTCCTTTTTTAAGGTTTCCACCAAAGCTGCCTCCCGCAGATGTCTAGGCAATGAATTCCACAGAGTAGGCACAGCCACAGAAAACACATGGTCCTACGAATGCCACAGCCTAACCCTGAGAACCTCAAGGAAGCAATGCTCGGAGAAATGGAGAGCCCGGCTTGGGCAGTGAGAAACAAGGAGATCTTGCAGGTAGTCTGGTTCCCTCTTGTGCAGGGCTTTATAGGTCAGTAATCCGACCTTGAAGGCAGTCCTCCACCTAACTGGCAGCCAGTGCAGTCTGTGGAGAATGGGCATAATATGCTCTGATCATTGAGCACCCATCAACAGTCTAGCTTCCACATTCTGCACCAGCTGCAGTTGGTGGAGATTGCTTCCAGATAGCCTCAGGGGCAGGGCATTGCAGTAATCCAGTCTGGATGTGACAAAAGCATGTACCATGGTGGTCAGGTCCTCAGATGGTATAGTGGCCCAGATCCAGGCGATGTTCCTCAGATGATAAAACCCACTTTTGATGACGGCTGACACCTGTGCATCAAGTGTCAGGCCATCGTTGAGGATCATGTCCAGATCCTTAACCTGAACAGAGGGGGTTAAAGGAACCCCCCAGTACTAGACCTGGGGTAGTTCCCAGCCTCCCCCATCACACGGACGACCAGCGTTCACCACCAGTACCTCCGTCTTATCTGGGTTAAGTCATAGACAGTTACGAGACATCCAAGTCTGGATGTCCTCCAGGCAGGTATTAAACACAGAAGCTGCCAGCTGGCTACCAGGAGCACAGAACAAGTATATCTGGTTATCATCAGCATAGCAATGAAAACCCAGACCATACCACCTGATAATGTCTCCCAGTGGCAGCATATACACAGTGAACAACAAGGGCGCCAGAACCGACCCCTGCAGAACTCCACAGAGCAGAGGCATTGGGTTAGATGAGGCTAACCCCATCGTCACCATCTGCACTCTACCCATGAAGTAGGACCTAAACCAGTTGAAAACATTACCGGTTAGGCCACACCAATACTACATGCAGTCCAGCAACACCTCATGGTCCACGATGTCAAAGGCTGCCGAGAGATCCGGGAGGACCAGGATGGTACGCTCTCTCCTGTCTCTCGCCACTAGGAGATCATTCAGCACCTTCAGCAGGGCTGTCTCCATGCTGTACCTGGCTCGGAACCCAGATTGGAAGCGCTCATAAGTGGCAGAGGAGGCAAGAATTGTCTCGAGCTGGATGGACACCACTTTCTCTAAAGCTTTCCTTAAAAGCGGGAGGTTCTGGTCCATTGAGGATTTCTTCAATAGGGATCTAACCAGGGACTCTTTCAAAGCCAAAGGAAAGACCCCACTCCTCAAGGAACTTTGGACAATCTCAGCAACCACAGATCCTATCAGATCCATACATCTAACCAAAAGTCGGGTTGGACTTGGGTCCAGGTCGCAATACGGTGGTCGCAGCCTCAAGACCATCTCAGCCACCTCATCCACTCCAAATGGGTCGAACTCAGCCCATACAAGAGGGGTGCTCAGGCATGCTCTAGAATGAACCCCACAATCCCTTTGAGTGACGAAATCTCCGCCTTAATAGCAGACACTTTGTCAACAAAGAACAGAGCGAACTTCTCACACCAAGTGCTAGAACCTGCTCCTCCTGCTCGAAGACAGGCTGGATATACTAGCCCGTATACCATATGGAAGAGCTAAGCTGGTCTGTTACTTGCCACAGCAATCTCCCTTGACAAAAAAATCTGCCTTCTTTCGGAAGATTGCCCCGATAGTCACCATAATGTGACCCCAAGGCCAATTTGTCCTGCATCAGTCCAGACCTCCTCCAGCGCCACTCTAGCCTCTGTCCCTTTATCTTTAACTCCCTAAGATCCCCATCAAACCAGTAGGCCTCCAGTGAGTGGACAAGGGTTGGACATGAATGGGTGCAGTTGAGTCGAAGGTGGCAGTGATGGCCTTATTGTAGGCCACCACTGCCATCGAACTCACAGCCCCCACACTCTACTGATCTAGCACCGACTGCAACCCCACTGGGCACAATCCCCATGAAGGGTGATACTGGACCATCTCCTCAGAGGATGGGCCCTCGGGGGGGCCCAAATGTGAACCCCACAGTACTATAATCCGATCATACAACCAGATCAATGTTTAGGTCATCTACCTCAAGGTCCAGTAAATACCAGGTCTAGTGTGTGATCGCACGAGTAGATCACCGTGGGATGATGCTGCGGGATGAAACATTTATTCCTATGTAGTGCACCAAGTTTGGGGTGGAGTATTTTTATGTTTGGCATCCACGTGCTGTGAAAATTAATGGTGCCGGTCTAGCCAGATCCCAAGGTATTTAAATGAGGGCATGTCATCAATTGTTACCCCATCTACAGTATGGAACGAGGGAGGGATAGGAGCCTGGAAAGCCTCTGCTTAGTGCCAAAGGTCATGGAGACCATTTTTATTGCCATTTAAGGATAACTGATTTGACCTGAACCATTGCTGGACATTGTCAAAATCATGTTGAAGCCTGACCATTAGCTTAGAAGGGGAGGAACCAGAGGCAAAAAGGACTGTGTTGTCTGTGTACATGTGGATGGGTGCAGATGAGTAGGCAGAGGGAAGGTTGTTTAGGAATACTGAGAAAAGTAGCAGGCCAAGGACGGAGCCTTATGGGTTGCCGGTGCAAATGGGGAGGAGGAGGGATAAGGACTCACCAATTCTAACTGATTGCGATCTACCCAATAGGTAGTAGCCGAATCAGTTAGCAGCGGAGTCTGAGAGGCCTGCTGACATGAGCTTGTCAAGGAGGAGAGGGTGGGAACTAGTGTTGAAAGCTTTGGTCAAGTCAACAGAGGTGGTGGATATGAGGAAGCCCTGGTCCATGCCTGTGTGGATGGAGTTAGTGAGCTGCACAAGGGAGGAGATGGCACAGTGGTGTTTGCAGAAGTCAGACCGGAAGGGGGTGAAAAAAGAGGAGGATCAAATAAGGGAGAGGACTGAGACAGCACTATTTGCTCCTGGAATTTAGCTAAGTTTGGGAGCAGAGCGATAGGGAAGAAGCTGCCGGGAGTAGAGAAGTCACCACCTTTAGGAAGGGGAATCACAGTTGTGTGCTTCCAGGCATCAGGGACAGAAGCAAGACAGAAGGAGGGGTTGAGAAGGAAGGAGATGGGGAAGGCAATGGCAGGGATGGAGAGGTATAGGAGCTTAAGGTTGGGCCCATCATGTCTGTGACCTTTCAGTGGGATGAGGGCTAGGAGGGCATTGAGAGAAGCAGCAGGGGACTGGCAGGAGAGGAGGAGAGTGATGGGTGGGCAGGAAAGTGAGGGGAGGTAGGGAGGAGAGAGAAGGAAGGAGGCACAGGAGATGAAGGAAGAGTTGGACTCAAAGGCCACAGTAAGAGGGTCAGAAATGAGGGTGTCTCCCACCTTGAGGACTGGGAAGGGGGATGGGAAGGGGGAGAAGAGGGCATGGATGACCTTCCAGAACTTGGAGGAGTGGTTACAATTGTTCTGGAAGGAGGATGAAAACTATTCAGCCTTGGCAAGCCTAATGACTCTGGTGCATGCATTCCTCAGGGCTCGGTATTTGTTAAGGTTGGCCATGGAGCCAGAGGACTTGTAAGTCTTCCAGGCCAGGTCATATGCACTGAGGCAGGCCAGTAGCAAAGCTGAGATCCATGGGACGTGAGAACCATGGACCCTGGTTTTCCAGAGGGGAGCATGCAGATCCCAACTAGATAAGAATTAGGAGTGAAAAGTATTCGAGTGCGGAGTTGATGTTGCTGGCAGCAGGGATAGGGAACCAGTCAGTGGTTAGCAAGTCTGCATGTAGCAAGGACAAGTCCAACCACTGGAAAGATCGGATCTGGAAAAAACTTGGGTGGGGGGGGGCTCTGGGGTGGTGAATTTTGCACATGCAGTAGACCATGTGGTGGTCACTGAGTGCATCAGGGTGAATGTCACTATCAATAATATGGTAAGGGTGAGTGATGAGTACCCAGAACAGCAGTGAGCGATTCAGGGATCTGTAATTGCCACAGATTGGGATGGAGATTAGTTACATCAGATGCAGGGATTTGATGTTTTGGCAAAGTTTTGAGTGAGAGGGGGCGAGCCAATTAATACTAAAGTCCCCAAGGACGAGAAGTTCATTGGAGGAGGCATGAGAAATGATAATGGTTAGGATAGTGATTAGGAATTCAGTAAAAGATGAGGGAGACATTACTGGGCAGCAGTAGGTGCCAGCCACAAAGACAGGAACAGAGAAAGGGATGGAGAGTTTAAGGAGGAGCAGTTCATTTGCAGCGGGGGAGGTGACAGAGTGCACTGGAGTGGATTGGATGGAGCAAGAGAGGTAGATGGCAACTCCACCTCCCTTCTTTGCATAGTCTTGCTGGGTGAGGGTGTAACCAGGGATGGTAATAGCAGAGTCAAGAATCTTAGGGGGGGAAGTCAGGGCTGAGATTATCAGGACATCAGGGAGAAGGGTAAACATGAGAAGCTGAAGTAGATTCAGAGTCAGGGTGAGACTGTATATGGAACTTGCATAGAATACTCTGGTTTTGTAATGAATGCATGGGACTTGTATTGAACATTTGAGTTTTTATTTTTTTTCTCCATATAGGTATTTTTAACACCTTGCATCCCTCGCTGCTCCCTTCTGACTGACCCCCACCCTGGTATCACCAGGACTTACTCAGAGTTCTTGCCTGGTCACTGGGTGCGGAGCCTGCAGAGGGTCGGTCGTCATCTGCAGCCAGGGTTTTTTTCTCCCTTCCTTGGCACCCTGCAGACCTGCACTGCCCTTGGGCCTCCACCCGAGGGCATTAATTTGGCGTGAGCAGAGCACCAACTCTCCCTTTCCGGGAGAGGAGAGCAGCCTTTGGATACTCAATCCTCTCCCTCCCCAGCTGACCCCCGGTGGCCTGCTCGCACCACAAAAACAGGTCGCCAGTGTGGCAGGAGGTAAGGCATGGATGCCTCAGCCTTCCATGCCACTGAGCCGGCTGCACTTGAGTTTTTCAATGAATACAAGGGACTTGTGTGAAATACTTGTGGTTTGCAATGAATTCTTGGGTCTTGTATTGAATAGTCAAGTTTTATAATGAAGTAATAGATGTGTTTTGTTATTTAAACATGTTAATTAAGCAATAATGCACGACAAGCTGTGGATTGTGCTGGGATAACCTCACGCCTGGGGTGGTTGGGCATGAGGCCGCAGGCTAAGTGCGTCCAACACCCCAGAAGTGAGGTTATCCCAGCACAACCCACACCCTGTAGTGCATTATTGCTATTATACAATGGCTTATTTGTAAAGAAAAAAAGATTGAACAATTTTTTTTTAAAGTTTTTTCTTTAATTTTTGGTGTGTGTAGGATACCTTTATGGAAAACGTCTCCAGTTTTGGTTTTGCCTAGATACTGCTGCCACTTTATACTGTGTTCTGTTTCTGTCTGAGCTCTGTGTGTGCTTGTCTGTCCTGGTAATTGTATTTTATTTCTTTTTTTCCATGTGCAACAAACTGAGTGTGTGTTCTGTTATTCTTCCGACAGCTGAGCTGATTACCATGGTAGCGGGACAGAACGGAGTCCAGGTATAGCTTTACTTTTCTAGGAGTAGGGTCGGGATGCAGGATGTGTACCATTTGAAACCTGAAACAGAGAAAGTAAAGTTAATTTTTATTGCAGATTTTGTATTGTGATGAGAGGAGCAGGGTCGGCATGCAGGATGTGTGCCACTTCACAGAGAAAATAAACTGAATTTTGTTTACAGCTTTTGTGCTGCATAACAAGTGGTGTCAGTGAACCATGCGACTGGCAGTTACAGTCTCCACAGTTCACCAAAGGTGCTTGCTTTGTGGGTAAAAAGCTGATGTGAAAGTTCAGTTTGTTTTCTGAGTAGCAGGAGGGCACAGGAGGACTGCTGTGAAGATACTTGACAGTCAGGAGAATCCGGTTTCTCTTCTTGTTTGTTTTGGAACGAGTGCGGCAGTGTGGTTGGCAGTCAAGAGATTCCAGTGTCCTTTTTGTTTGTTCTGGAGCAAGCATGGCCGATCTCACTGGCAAGCAGGTCGGGCAAGTGGGGAGGAAGGGAGTTTCAGCTACTGCTTTATTTTAAGCTTTTTTTAATATATTTTTATCATTGCAAGTTATGTCAGGGGCTGGCAGGACACTGCTAGGTGCTGTGTGTGGTTACAACAGTGATGGTGCCACTTGGAAGCTTGAACTATGAGCGGACAGCATGTGGGAGAGACTGGGTGGACCAAGCTACGTGTACAGATTTAGAACAGGTTTATTCATGTGAGAGGGTCATGTGTGTGCCTGGACTTCATACAGTGAGGTTATACTCAGATAACCTCACTGTCCCAGACACACACTGACCAATCAGGGTCGAGGAAATTTTCCTGCCATTGTATAATTAAATTTTTTTTATTTATTTGGTTTTTGTTAACCGGGTAAGTGCACTAGCCAAAAAGACTATTTTCAGGCATGACCCGGGAGAGTACAGGCACAATAACACAAAACTTCAAGGAGAATATCCATGAATACTAGACTTTTACATGAGGAAATATTCGCATAACAATGGAAATTTTGACAACAGGTATAAAGGGAGGCAAACAGCGCAGGCAAAAATGAAAAAACAACAGTAATGTTACCGAAGGCAATAAATCAGGCCATATTAAGGCAACACAGATATTTTAAGAGATAATGTAAAGTGCTAATGGTGTGAATGTCGATAGGCAGAGAGATGAAGAGGGGCTAGAGAAATAAGTAAGAGGAGTGGGGAGGTGGCGGCACAGGCAGTATGGACCATGATTGAAAGGGGAGTTAGAGAAGAGCGGAGAGATTAAGAATGTAATGGAGAGGGAAAGGGAAAGATGGAGGATGAAGGAGTAATTGATAAGAGAGGAGACTGAGAGGAAGTGCTACAAGAGGGTGGATCACTAACCCCTGCCAGCAGGGAGGGGGAAGGGATTTTGGGGTAGGGACTACGGCGGTTTGAAACAGGAGCAGATATGGGATGAGATGAGATGGCGTCTTAATTCTCTCTTAAAGGAGTAATGGGAAGTCGATTGATGAAGTGTTAGAGGGAGTGAGTTCCAGAACTGGGGCGCATGGTGGGCATAGGCACTGCCGCCTTTTTTGTCCAGGGTCTAGGGATAATGACAGGGGCATTTTCTGCAGAACGTAGCGCATAGTTAGCTTTCTGATAGGAAAAGTAACAGGCCAGATGTTTGGGTGTTTGAGACCTAATAATGTTATCAGTGACAGATCCAAGTGAAAAAGACCTTAATTCTTTAGGTGGGAGCCAACCAAGATCAGAGTAAAGAAGGCAGTGATGTTTCAGTCTGGGGGAGCAGGAGGCAAAATGACAGATGTTATTATAGGTTACTCCCACTTACGAAGACATAAGTAACTGGTTGATGCATATATAGGGACTCCATAGGTGAGAGAGGGAAGTAATATGCCACGGGCAATTGCAAGTCTAGCAGTGGGAGTGAGAGCATAACTGGTCCGGTAGGCAATCCCTAGCTTAGAGTTTACCTGCTCACAGGTAGATTGAATATGAGGGTCAAAACTCTGGCATGGGCCTAGGGTGACACCTAGATATTTAAATGATGTAACCACGCCAACTGATGTGCCATCAAGGGAAGGAGACAGTTGAGTTTGGACATGGTTGAGCTTGACACTAGATCCAAATAGCATGGCTTGGGTCTTTGTTTTATTTAGTACAAGTTTATGCTCAGTAAGCCACAGTTGAATAAGTTGATAGTCACTGGAGAAATTCGCATTTATTTCATCAATGCTGTTAGAGCTTGAGTATAGAACAATGTCGTCTGCATAAAGTAGGGAGGAAGTCTTATGGAGATTTGCAGTAATGTTATTTATAAAGATGGAGAATAGCAGAGGACCTAAGATGGATCCTTGAGGTACTCCAATATTTATGGAGACCTTGTCTGAGAGGGTAGAGTTGAATTTCACGTGTTGAGACCTATCAGACAGGTAATTGTCAAACCAATTTACGATATATGGTGAGAAACCTAGAGAGTTCAGGGTGGAGGATAGAGTGGGATGGTCAACTAGATCAAAGGCTTTGGTCATGTCTATGAAAACAGCCCCAGTGAGCTTTCCAGAATCCATAGCCACTAGGGTGTCAGACGAGAGATTGAGGAGGGCAGTTGTCGTACTATGTCCCTTGCGGAAAACATGTTAAGCATCAGTGAGAAGATTACGCTGCTGGAGAAAGGAAGAGGTTTGGGTGGCCACAAGCTTCTCAAGAATTTTGCTGAGAACCAAGAGGATAGCAATGGGTCTGTAGTTAGATGTGTCAAGCAGATCTCCCTTTTTGTGTACCGGGGTGATATACGCAGTTTTCCAGATCTTTGGGACAGTGCTGCTACAAAGCGAGAGGGTAAAGATCCTAGCAAGGGGAGCGGCTATGTAAGGGGCTGCCAATCTTAGGAGCCTAGGTTCCAAGTTATCAGACGTAACTGCTGTGTGCTTGGAGATGTTTCTTAGAAGTCGGAGAACTGCATTCTTTTTTATAGCCTTGAAATGGAGAGTAGGACCTGAGGCCTTTGCAGGGGAGATAGGGACAGGTGATGTGGACTAGGAGACAGTGTAAAAGGTAAGGTCAGCAAACTGCCTGTTGAAGAAGTTCGCAATGGTGTGGGGATTGTTGCAGTGGATGCCATCCAGAGACATATTATTTGAGGTGGAGGGCTGGCTAGATCCAAGGAAGAATTTGATATGTGACCAGAATTTTTTAGGGTCACCCTGGGAGTAGGTTAGAAGGTCTCTACAGTATGAGCTTTTAGCCTGTTTGATTTCCTTTTTACATGCATTTCTCATGGCTCTGTAGGTGTTAAAGTCAGATGGAGAACCAGATTTCTTATAGAGAAGTCATGTCTTATCCCTTAGCCTTAGTTTAGATAATAAGTCAGACTTTAACCACCGTGACCATTTATTTCTAACCTGCCTGGTCACAAGTTGACAATGGGATTCTTGTAATGCAAGGAATTTTGACAAGAAGATGTTTAGAGCAGTATGAACATCAGTTGCACTATAGAGAGGGCTCCAGTCTATATTGGCCATGCCTGACAGAAAAGCCTCTGCATTAAGGTTAGCAAAATTGCGGAAGGTGATGAGGCGAGGCTTCATCAGTTCTAACCTGCCTTTACCCCAGACACAATAAGTAGGGGAGTGGTCAGAGATGGCGTCAGCTAGGACTCCTGCATCTAATATATTTCCAGGGCGGTTTGACATGACCCAGTCTAGCAAGCTACTTGAGTTGGAATGAGGCACTATTCGAGTGGGTTCAGTTATGAGCTGGTGTAGGTTAAAACTCTGTAGTTTAGTCAGGGGTAACACTTCTGTTTTCCCCAGCCAGTTTATATTAATGTCCCCTAATATAAGAACATCATTATTTCCGGAGTAAGTGGCTGAATTTTCAAGCAGCTCTTCCAAACCTTTCAGGCCGTGGGAAGGGGGATTATAAGCACAGACAATATTTAATTTCTTCGAGCCAAGGGAGAGGAGGACATGGAGTGCCTCGTAGTAATTTGGGGGGGTGGAGCTTATTACCGAAAGCTGGAGGTGTGATCTGAAATAAATGGCTGTGCCTCCCCCTCTTTTAGGGGCGGGTCTATCATTCCACAATAGATTATATGGTGGCAGGGGTTTAATGAGAGTCAGGAATGGAGGGCTTCAGCCAGGTTTCAGTTAGGCACAGTATGCCTGGTTTGTAGAGCTCGACCCAGGGTTCTGAATACAATGATGGTACAATTCTTCTGGTGAAGGTACCTACTGTACTATGGTTTTGCAATGAGCACTTGGACTGCACTGACTTAGCATTATGTCAGTACATTTACCCTCCTGCAGTGCTTGTCAGTCATCATAAACAGCCAACTAGATGAGATCTAGGAGAAAGCCAATCAGATTTATTTGTGTTTTAATGTGTGGATTATCCATGACATTTGTAATGCTGAAGTTCTAATTCTGAAGTTTTATGTAAGGTCAAAATATGTATTACCAAACGTGAAATTTGCACAATTTTAAAAGATGAGTGAAATGCCTTTTCTGTATTTCACAAGTGTGTGTTGGGTACAGTCCATATTTTCAAAAGAAGTAAAAATATCTGTTTAAAAGGTTTTTCTTCCAGATGATGGATTGAGCAGCTACTGGACTGCCATGCGTGGTGCCATGCTTCTGTGGCCACACTGACCCTTGCCATGGAAGATTTGCTTTTCTTCACAGGAAATGCTCTGAGCTCCTCTTGGCCAACATGGTTCCAGCAAAGCACCATAGGAGAGGCTAGCAGAGGGAGGACAAGGACAAAATACAGGAGACAAAGCCCTACCATATATCGAAAGGATGTCCAGTACTGTCGGTCGTCTAACTTCAGCATGGCATGATGTTAATGGGGGCAAGGAGGTCACCAGGCCAGACAAAGAACAACCAATGCTTGGTGGTGGGGTGGCAGGAGAAATCTATAAAACAGTTTCCTTCCACCCTACTTTACATTTTATGGGTCCATTGTCAGAATCCTGGCTATTTCAAGGAGGGGGTTCTTTCTTTAGCCTAATGATGTTTTTGAACACCATGCCTTTCACAGAATTCACATCTGTGCTCTCATAGATTGGCGAAACATTTCAGTACAATTCTTTAAGTGCAAGCTAATCATGCTTGCACTGAAATGTATTCTTCTGCTGCCCTCCCCCTGTCCTGTGGGGTGCCTCAGAGCTCCATATTGGCACCCATGTTGTTTTCAGTGTACATGCTGCCATGGGAGATATCATTAGGCAATACTGTTTGCGTTTTCACTGTTATGCAGATGATACCCAACTGTATATGTCCTTTATGCCCGAACCGGATGATGCGGTCTCTGTGCTTAACAACTGTCTAACCGAGATCAAGAATTGGATGAGCACTAGCTGGCTGAGGTTAAATCCAGACAAGACTGAGGTGTTGGTTGTGGACCCGGGTCATCTGGAGGTAGGTCTTGTGGCTGGGCATCCTTCAGGTTTATGGCTTGATGGTGTCCAGCTCATGACCTCTGACCGGGTGCGTAACCTGGGTGTTATTGTCGACAGCGGTTTGACCCTAAAATCTCAGGTGTCCGCTGTCGTTAAATCTTCCTTTTACCATCTAAGGAATATCGCCTGGGTGAAACACCTGGTTCCCCCGGCTGACCTTCCTACACTGGTCCACGCCTTCGTAACCACCCACCTTGATTACTGCAATGCCCTTTACCTAGGGCTTCTGGGGGTTGATATCCACTGCTTGCAGCTGGTGCAGAATGCGGCAGCCAGGCTTTTGACTGATACATCTAGGACTAGTCATATTACGCCTATGCTGCATGAACTGCACTGGTTGCCGGTACAGTGGCGGATCACCTTTAAGGTCAGTTTGCTGACCTATAAAGTCTTACACGAGCAGGGACCCCAATATCTGCAAGAGCTCCTTATTCCCAACTGCCCCCGCCACTCACTCCAATCCACCGACGAGGGATTGCTAGAGATTCCCAGGGTTTGTTTAAAAACATCTGGGGCACGAGCTTTCTCTTATGCTGCACCCACCCTGTGGAATTCTCTACCTCGGTGGTTAAGAGAATGCCCGACTGTCACGAGTTTTAAATCTGAACTTAAAATGTATTTGTTTTATCAAGCTTTCTCTGTATGTTTCTAAATTTTTATTATTATTCTTGTTTATACTGTGTTTTATTGTACAGCGCCTTGATAATTTGAAAGGTGCTTAAGAAATAAATGTTACCTTACCTTACCTAAAGGTTACATTTCACCTAACAGTACATGACATTTGGTAACATTTGATGTTAGGAGAAGTTCAGTGAATTATAAAGTAAAAGTGAGTAGCACTTTAAGTTATCAAAAGGTCTCAAACATTAATGTGTACAATCATGGTTATTCTGAGTCAGTAATTGCTTATATAAACCAGTGTGTAGACAGCCTGTTATCTTGTTTTTTTGTTTCATCCTTTTTATGTTTCCTTGCACGTGCACAAGAAACATCTTGCTTTGCTTCAGAGAATGGCATTTCAGAGGTGTGTCAGCACACCTCAACAGTGATGTATGTGCATATTATTAGGGAGTTGCCTTTAAATGTGTGGGCACATCATCACTAATGAGAGCTGGAGTGTCCTGCACCCATTCCTTTACATAAACTGGTGAACATGAGAATGGAATAAATTAAGCTTTTATTATTTGCACCTGCAGTTTGATTAGGATGTAAGACACATTGATTTGAAGTTTGATCATGCCTCCTGATGAAGGAGTGGCATAGCCCCGAAGCGCTGAAGCTGGTATGAGGGAAGTGAAGCAGAATTTATGCTTAATTTGCACTAAACATTTTTCTTACATTTCTGTAAGTATTGTACTTTTTTGGCAATAAAATATCTCTTTCTAAATTTTTTGGAGTATTGGAGTGTTGAATTATTTTCACAATATGTGTATCAGGGGCTAGCCCAATGCAGAGCAATCTACATTGGGCTTGTCCCTGACAGACCAATGACCACACAAGCCAACTATGACTGTGGTTATGGTTTCACAGCTGGAAACTTTGTGTACTTGAAAGAACTGAAGCACTCCAATGAGAGAGCACTTCAGTACTTTCATTTGCATAAAAATGGGTGGAAAGCAGCTGCTGCCTCCTCGCTCCTCTGAAATCATCACCCCCCCCCCCGGCTTCTACATTAGCCATGGTGTGGCGTTACTTACTGGCTGTTCCTGTCGCCCAGTGCACTCTCTCTCCCCACTCCACTAAGATTGTGGGAGTGACTTCACTGAATAGCAGCTCCTTGCTGTATTTACAGCCCCGTTCTGTGCCAGGCCTGCCTCTTGAGCCTACAGGGCATAAACTAATCTGCCAGAGCGGTGATTCGGGAAGGTGGGAGGAGTTGCTTCATGGCAGTCACTAGGCAACAGGAGGAAGACAGGGCTACTGCTGGCTGTCTCTCTACATCACAGCGCACCGCTGACATTGGACTGGCTGCTGCATACACCATCACTCACTGACCTTCTTCCTCCTTCCTCCTCCTCCTACAGAGCTACTGGGAGCAGCCAGTGCATGTGTTCTCTGTGCGATCATCCTGTTTTGGACCATGTTTCAGACCTTCCATCTCCAGATGCTCCACTCAATTTGCCCCCACCATGCCCGAAATAAAAAATACCTTTATTTCTCCCTGCCTGCTGTGACAGGGTGCTCCTGCCACTCTTGAGGACCAATTTTTTCTTAAATCTGTTGCAACAGTTCTTCTATTTCTTAGCATAATCTATTCTTCACAATCTCTAGTCTATAAAGTGGGCCACCTATGGGCACCCCTTCCCCTTCCCTTTCTTGACCATGCTATAGTGTCCTCTTTAAATTTTCCTTTCCCCTCTCAGGTCCTTGTACGGGGAGGTTATTATGGTGGCCTCCAAGCTTATGTAAAACAACAGGCTGTGTTATCATTGTTGGATTTAGCATGTAATAGCAATATGTCATAAAATACTTTGATGTATATATCTTATGTTTATGAAACCTGTAAATGTTGAAAATACCATGGCACTAGGTGTTTTTGATAAAGGTAAAAAGTACTAGGTGACTGTATATTATAAAAATTAAGTTAGTTGTGCTATTTAAAATGCAGGTAAATTGCTGTAAGTTGAACAAGTCTGAAATTTCATGGTGATTTGCATATATTCCATGATGCTTTGCATTATGGAAGTATGTGTGATGTTGTGTTTCTTTGAAACTGCACTTATTGCCAGTGCCCTTTGGGGTAACCCTTGCTTCAGTGTTTCTGCACTGAGGTTCTTTGTCTTTAGCTTTTTTTTTTTGTTTTGTTTTTATTTGAGCCCCCACCACCCAAGCAAACAAGGCCTGCATAGGGGGAGGCTAAATCTCAGCTAATAAGTTAGATCAGAGATCAGTGCATCAGTAGGTGCTGGGTAAGTGTAGAGGAAAGACTTGCACAGTCTGTTGCTACAAACTGATGTACAGAAGAAGGGATATGCCATTGCTGAAGGTTATCTCCTGCATTTTGAATAAATATCACACAGAGATTGTGTGTTGAACTTGAAGTTCAGTGTCTGGTCCATCTGTTATCCCACAACCCCTCCACACCTGCCTAATTGATTGGAGTCCTTCTGGCAGTGGTGGTGGCATAATCTGCCTCACGGCATTCTCAAGGCTCCCCCTCTCCTACTACAGTCTGCAGAGACAGTCAGACAGCTGCAGAGTGACTCGGTCAGAATTCAGCCAGGTCCTGCCCTCTCTCTCCTCAGTCCTCGGTTTGGATGGTCAGTCAGATCTGTCCTCCTCATCCTCCTGACTCCTGCTGTGAAGTGACAGTATAAGACTACACTGTTCTCTTGAATCGCAGTGTCAGCCAGCCTCTGAGTCCTCCTTCCTTGCTGCGGCTGCTGTTCCTCCGACCAGGCTGAGGCTTCAAACCAGTCATTTTAACTGCAGTGTTGTTCCCAGACCCCCAGCAGTAGTAGCACAGTAGCACTAGTACTTACAACACTTAAGGCAAGTTTGACTTTTTATACTACAGTTCTCATATGAATGAGTTTTTTTAAATGATCGTGGCATGTTGTGGCTCCTTCAGGAATGGATTCTTCATGTGGGGGGAGGTGGTCAGGCCAGGGTGACAGACAGTAGTAGCACTTACATTTAAGGCAAGCTTTAGGTTTTTATGCTAAAGTTATGAATGAGTTTTTTTTTTTTAATGATAGTAATATGGCTGGTGCTGGCTCCTTAGGAGGAATCTTCGTGGGGTGGGGGTGTGGGGGGTCAGGCAGATAGCTTGTTTGTGGTGAAATTCAAATGAATGAAACTGCACAGTACTGAAGTAACTTAAGTGAAAGCCTCGAAACTCACCACAGAGCATCTAAAACCCTATAGCATTTGGAGGCCTTGCAGCCCCAGACCCCTAGCCTTTACACAGCAATGAATGGGTGGTTCTTCATCATAGAAACATAGAGGTTGATGGCAGAAAAGACATGTAGGATCTGCAACTTTATATTAGGCAGGGAAAAATGGGTAGACTAGAACTGGCCTATCCAGTCTGCCCATTTTTCCCTGCCCAATATATAGCTGCAGATCCTATATGGATGGTCTCCTACCCTCCTGTCCCATTCCCCTACCCATGTTATGAGACTCTGTCATCACTATATATAGTTCTATATTTGTCACCTATATTTTACTTTGTGTGAATATGTGAGCCCCTTTCTCCTTGGGCTTACAATTTTCTGGAGCATTCTCTGAGGCGGTCTGTTTCATATTGCAACCCTTTTTGTATTCCTTGTTTTATATCATTATTTTTACTGCTTGAGTCACTCCAGTTTTATGTCATACCAAGAATGATATTTACGGCATAGCTTGGGGAATCCTAGCCAAGCCCCAAGAGGAACAGGTTTTGTCTTGAAGCGCTTGTTTTAATGGCATTTGAACTGCACATGTACTTTTTGCTCTGCAGTGAACAAATTACATAGATTACATACACATTGCTGTCAGATAAGGACTGCTTGGCCCACCCAGTCTGCCTATATTCCCTACCTACCTACTGTTACCCTGGCCCCACTGCCTTGTCCACTTTCAGATTTGCAAGTTCCTTCATGACTCTTTTCACTGTAAATGGACTTGTGTCCACTTCCATTCCCCCAGTGCTCCCGACTAATTTGTAGACCCTCACCTTCCCCTGTGAACACTAAACAAAAGTATTTGTTTAGGATGTCTGCTTTTTCTTGATCCCCTTCCACACACTCCCGCTTCCCCCCTTAATCTTACTATTCCTCCCCCGATCTTTCTGCACTTTCACTTAAGCAAGATCGCTCTATAGGCAGGCTGCAACTGCAGTCCAGCATATTCCTCCTGCTGCCAATGCCACAAATAAGCCCTCCAACAATGTCCACATAATACAAGGGCCCACTAGACCCCCAATGCATATTATTTTATTGAAGCCCCCCAAGGCATTTTCCAACACTACAAGACCACCAATGCCTGTTTTCTCCAGCAACAGGGCCCACTAGCCCTCACACAGCCTCCACTAGCCACCTGGACTACTACATAAATTACTAGCCACTCAGCCATCACTAGAGGAAAATGTGTTTTAGCTGAGCCCTCCTTCCCCAAACCTCACTCCCTTTTTTCTGTTTCTTCTCTTTTACTGTTTTTTTACCCCAACTATCCTAACTTCTCTTTTATTTTGCAGGTCTGACCAGACGAGGGCTCCTGCCTTCATCAGGTAAGTATACTTTTATGTGTATCCCGTCCCTTCTGCCCTTTTGGACCCCACTTAGAGCTGCGGATCCTTTGTGACCCCTTTTTCTCTTCTTTTATTTTACAGGTACATTGGCATCATCCCTTCCCAGGACTACTCCATGGCACCCTGCACTCAGGTAAGTCCCTCTATTTATGCATATATCTAGGGCGGGTTGACTGTGATGGGGCGTCCACGCCCATTACAGTCTGCTTACACTAAGAATACATTTTGTGTATGGCCACAAAGTGTGGGAGCTCCATGGAGCAGCTATTTACACCCTGGTTTCCATCGCCACTGTGTGTTTTGGGGCCCTAATTTTTCAAGCCTGACTTGTGCTGCTGCAGTACCACTTTCTCCACTGGAAAGTGCTGCAATGCCAAAAAAGGGAATACCACACTGCTAGTAATGGTTACAGCAGTGCTGCTGAGAGGTGCGGAGCCTGACTCTTCCACCAGTGGGCAGCAGCCCTGGGTGGATCCGCTCTGCTCACTCCTGCCACATCTCCACTGCATTGCCATCTGTGGTAACACATACATGGTAGTGTAGGCTGTGACCCTCCCTCTGTGAAGGAGAAGAGAGTCTGGTAGGACACTGAACTTTTTTCCCCACCAGCCCTTCATCGGCCTGGGCTAATTTAATTCCAGAACTTCTGTCACCAGTGTCACACACGTAAGGCACTACTGCACCTATGGGCAGTTAAGATATGTCACAGGCTGCTATGCAGAATCTCAAATGTCCGAATGCATGGTGCAAAGTGCTACTTGCACCATTCCTGTTGGCGCAAGTCACTTTGCAACATGCGTATCCTTTCTAGAATCAACCCCAGAGACATTTGGGGAGTTTCATGGGTGCATGGTTTTCTCTGTTTCTTCTAACATTTACACTTGTCAGTAGGTCTCAAACACTAATGTGTAAACATTTAATAAAATCCTCAGTAGAATCATGGTTGTTTCTACACACTGCAAAACAATGCTAAGTCATCACATCCTATAGAAAGCGCGTGTGTGTGTGTGGGGTGGTAGTACTATAACTTTTTAATATTATCAAGATCTGACAGGCAGGCGACAGAAGACCATTATAGTTCAGTGGAATTTGTACTGTAGCACTATAATTAGGGGAAATTGCAAAGAACAGAGCAACCATGTTGGTGGAGCATTGACTGAAGATTTGAGTCTTAATTTAGGTAAAATACTGAAAGCAATATAGAGTTTGTGGGATATGATGTTTATTTGTTGTATACCTATACAAGTCTTATTAATGTCATATTTGTATTATGCATCTTTTTCATTCTAACAAACTGGGACCTACAGTTAGTTTGTCTGAGACCATGGCTTCGTATGTATAAACAAAGAGTTAGAAAGTCTGATCATATATTGGGGGTAGGGAACCTAAAATAGCTCAGCATGGTTGTGTTCACCCCTCCAATGTGAAAGGGTCACAGTAAAAGGGTCCCCCCCCAAAGATCAGTCAGGGACTTGCAACAGGTTTACAGGACTTGCGGTGACTAGAATCAGCCTTTGGCTGCAGCACTAACAAGGAAAATACAGGTCCAAACATATCTGATGTTATAAACTCACAAACTGCTTACAGTGAAATGCAGAAATATTTGACAGTCTTTTTATTAGAAAGTTCGTAGCAAACAGTCTAGGCCCAAGTTGGATAATATATATAAATGGTAATACAGGATAACAGGGTCACATTGATGCACGTCAGCCTTCTTTGGAAAATAAGAAAACTGCAACAGACCAAATGCAATTTCTTTTGTTACAACTGCAAACAAGCAAGATACACCTTGTACAATTAAAAAAAAATATGTTACAATTTAGGCACACAACATTGCCTGTGTTCTCGGGGAGTACAACACAGAATGGATAACCAAGTGTTAGGCACAGCGCAGCAGCACTGTACTTAGTGTACCAAAATGGGCCAAGTTTTATTCTGTACAGTTTTCAGTTCATCAGTAAGCACTACGCCCCCATGCTTGGTGATTTACATGTATATACACAGTTTATTATACAGCCTTTTATTCCATGCATGCTCAGTATTGTCAACTTGGTGTGTAAAGATGCACCATCCCATTCTCAATGTCTAATTTAGGCTCTGCAGGAAACCAGTCCAAAAATAACCTTTACCCATTCGAACTTGAAGTGTACCGTGCCTTACAAACTGAATGAAGCAACTGGAACACTGTTTTACATGGTACCACTGATGGGTTTGGGCTTTTATTTTAGCTTGCAGGTTTTGGCTTTTATTTTAACTTGTCTTTCAAGAATTTGTTTAAAAAGCAACAACAGCACGGAGTTAATTGGAGATGCCTTGAATGTTCTTTTTTATTGGCCACATGCATTGTGGGCAGGCTGAGTGCAAGTTTCTTGTTGCTCCTCTGCCAGTGTGCCAGCTTCCTTACCAGGAGGCTCTGTTTTCTTCCGGGATTAAAACGTAATTCAGTGTCTACTCTCCAGGGCACTTTCCCTTTCCTGATGCCTACTGAAGGCTTTGAGGACTAAAATAACCTACCCCCTGCAAGTATTACCCCCACCTCCACCTGTGCAACCAGTTCACTTTGTTTCTGACCAAAAGGGACTATTTACCGCAGGAGCGAGCAGATCCTCTGCCTTGATGTGTAACTTGAGGTGCATTTAACCAAACATGTTAGTGATGTCAACTTCTACACCAGGGTACAGGGATGTGGATTTGTTTCTGTAAGGAGCAGTATTTAGGTCCATGTAACATCAGCTGACTCATGATCAGATCTGTGTGCCCAGTGGCAAATACCCATTACCTTAGTGCAACAAACTACCTTGACCCCTTACCAGATGCAGCTACCAAGTTACATAAAAAGCATTGATAGTTTAATACACTTTTCAGTATTTCTTCCTCAAGTTATTGACTTTACTAGTTGGGTTTCCTTTTACGGTTTGATTTTTAACGATGGCTATTATCTTCACTCACTGCATTATATTGTGATTGTTTTGATGCAAGGGGGGTGGCCTAGAAGAAGAGATAGTGCCTTTACAAAAGACAAATTCTCAGCCTATGTCAGGGTGCAGAATCTTGCCCACTGTTTAGCTCTTGCCCTAGGGTTTGGCACCATTCTCATTTCTTTCTCTACAAGGCATGCTATAGGCAGTTAATCAGTCAGACACCCTTTAAACGTATTCTGCATGGTCACAAACTGTCACCCTATGTAGCTGCTTAGGCATCTCAGAAAACACGATCAGTCCATCTCTTTTGGAGTCAAAGGAGTCTTACTGGTTTTAAAATAGTTATCTTTATACAGTAGCAATCCTAAAAGTCATCTGTCGTAAACACTAGGACGTGCAAGCTTTTGCATCCTGTGGTTACCATAAATAGACATAGAAAAGGGTAAGAAATATGTATCAGAGTAAAAAAAAAGCTAAAGCATTCAAAACACATAAATGCACAACTCTAAACTGAAGATATGGATTGCTGAAAAACAGTGCTGCATGTAAAAAGTTATTAGCAATGCAAAAGACCAGCTTAAGCATATATTTCTACTTCCTGCAATTACTAGAAAAGGTGCTTTCAGACAGGTATGGAGAGAAAGAGTGTGCAGGGGCTTCTGGCAGACATTGCCATTAACCTTTTGTACTATTTTAAATTCTGTGTTACAGTACTTATTACAACTTGCTCACATGACTTGTTTCTGGTTTCAAAGGTACAATACCTAAAACAAAACAGAAAACTGAAAATTGCTTTATTTCATGAAACGCATTCAAAAACACAACATCAACTATGATTTCACTTCTGCATTTAGGAAATACTAGCTGATATGTTCTATGCATCATTTGCGTTAATGGAATGGTTCAGATCAAATGGTTTGACTTGTGGAATGGTACGGATTTAAAAATGTCAACCATGAGAGGGATGCAAATGTATTTTCACTGTGTTCCATACCTTTAAACACATGCTATGCTGTATTATTGTTTTGCTTTGATTTTTCCTTCCATCGATTCTGAAAAACAATCCTGCAACCAGTTTATATTGCAGAAGTGGCAACTCGGTGTCCCTGTGAACCATCAAGATTATTCTGAAGCCACTGAAAGTCTAAACAGGGTCCTTTTTGCTGTGGCATCCTTCAGCGTGGCTTCTTTGTGCCTAAATGTCAGCCAAGATTGTCTGTTAATTCATCATCTACTCAATGGATTATCAGCCAAATGAGATGGCGCACTAGGAGAAGCAACAGTAGATCACAGTTTATCCTGACAGTCCTCATGGAGCTGCTCACCCTGCTGTCCGTTTAGTCGGAGAATGTCCCTTGTCATTCACTGTTGACACCTTTCTTGGGAGATGTAGGACTGTCTCGAACTGGCAGCAAGTCATAGTGGCATGGAATGTGACTATTCTTTGGGAGGTCATATGGGTCCTGGCTGAAAGGTGCGCTGTTTGTGTAGGTTCCTTGAACAACACTCACCGTGGGCTCTGTAATGACATACCTCAGCATTAATAGACTGCCTTTTGATTATTTTCTTTCATCATGTCTTTAATCTAACATGTGGATGAACGAAGCATAGCAAAAAAAAAATTATTTGGGTTGTGGCACAAGGTCATTTACTGCTGCTAATGGGCAATTAGAATGGCTCAACTAGTGAACAGTGCTCTTAGCAGGTCTACAGACACAGCTATATAGCTGGTATTTGGTCAGATACTCGCCATCATTATAAAACAATGGCTGAAAAAAGAGCAGTCTAATTGGCTGACATGCATTCTAACAGGTGTAGAAATCCTCACATATAATACAGCAATCAGAAAGGTAACTATATAAACACTAATTTAAGAAAATAAAATATAATTTAAAAATGGCATTCAGGAATCGGTTTCTGCAAGGGTTGGATTACCTTTGTTAAGCTGATTCTAGGAGCAAAAGGCACTTGGCTTTTTTTCATGACCCGCTCTAGGATTAGACTGACAGTAATCCACCCCTTGTTGTGCCTTAATTAAGCAATAAGGCAAGGCAGGGGGTGTGTTATGGTGGGATAACAGCCCGTCTTGGGTGGGTTGAAGCAAAAGGTTAAGCCAGGTGCTTCCACCACCCAAGAAGGGCCATTAGCCCCCATAATGCATCCCCTGGAGTGTTTATTGTGATAATGAAATGGGTCCTTAGTAAACTGGATGTATTTTTTAAACATATTTTTACTGAGCTACTTCCAGCTGGGCTATTGAGTTGAGAGAATGGCCCCGATTGAATGTACCTCTTAACCAGTTAGGAGCCAGCATTCCGTCTGCTCGTATCATAATGCTTGTTACGAGTCAGATTTCTTGTATCTGTGCAAAATCCTATTGGAATTAGACTTGGGTCAGACTTTATTAATCCGATAGCTTGTATCTGTATCAGACGTTAACTATCAGAATCAGATAGCTTGTGTCTGGATCAAATACTAAGAGCTAAATCACATATCTGGGTCAGATATCAATCAGATGGCACGTATCTCTGTCAGATGCTGATTGTCAAAGTCAGCTACTGTAGCTTGTGTCAGTGTCACATACTCTCAGAATTAGGTGGCTTGTATCTGGGTAGGATGATCACTATCAGTAAACCAGCTTATATCCGGGTCAACGAACAACTATCAGAGTCAGATAGTTTGTACCCAGGCCAGATACTAAAGAGCTGGATGTCTTCCATACAGGTCAGATACCTTGTCTCTAAGCCATATGCTATCAACACCAGAGAGCATGTATCTAAATCAGATACTAACAGTCTGTTCTGTATTGTTCCATTTTAGAAGATCAGATAGTTCAGGCTTTTTTATGGGCTTGTTCCTACTAGTTTCTCCCAGACTCCTCTTCTCTCCAGCTGTGGCATTCTCTCTGCTCCCTCTGTTAGCTGCCCATGGTGGGTGGTAAAGATTTATTTGCCTCTGCACATTCTGTCTGGAAAAATCTGTCACCCTCCCACTCCTTTAAATGAACACCAGACCCCACACATTCTCCTTAGCCTATGATTTGTAATCCCACCATCTCTAACTCAGTACTGGTACTGTCTCCTGCTTATCAATTTGCCCTTAATGGCATGGCTTGCACTAATCTTGTACTTACTGTCGTTTCTGTAGCTGGAATACAAAACTTAATAATTTCACAGAGGATAACAACCTCACAATTCCAAATGGTCATCCATAGGTAGATCATCCTGGAAATTGTACTTATTTTCATTCTAATGGGCGGAGTACAATTATTTTTTATGCCCAATTTTTGATTTAGGTCTATTTTTCTCTCTGCATATTACCCCATGTTCAGATAGTGATCATTGTTCTTTAACTCTTAAATGTTCCTAAATGTTTTTTGAAAGAGGATAGGCAGTGTGATAGAAATAAGGATAGTCTCATCCTTGCACTACCCTTAGAAATGTTTAATAATAAAAAGACACTGATGGGACAATGGACTTATTTCTTCAACCAAAAATGTATTGCGTACTGTTTTCTGCCAAGATAAAATACCTCTTGGCGCTTATTCTGATCTGGTAGAATCTGCCTATGTATAGCTGATGGATTTATTTGAGTGTGTTTGTCATTATTTATATGGTAAGGGAAAGAGAAAAAACAAAATATACTCTTCTGGATGGTTTGATAAAAAATACAGACATTTCAGTGGTCTATTGAATAAGACACATAAAGAAGTTAAACACAATCCTGTTATGAAAAATGTATGATACTTAAATTGAATGAGAAAACATTCAGAATAAGTTGCTACGCGAGGAGGAGTGGCTAATTTTCGACACAAATTATGGTAGGTTACAAACATACGAGAGAGCCAGCAGTAAAATGCCACAATGGTCTATCAAGTTTGCTCATTAATAATGCAGTGTCCCCGGCTTACACCATTGACCCTGCCCCCTGGATATGCAGGAGATACTGGAAGTCAGTTATACAGTGGTGTCAATCACTGCATGCAACACAGCACCTTGTGGTATTACTGCAGTATGCTGCGGGAACAGTGTAATTCAATGGCAGTTAAGCCCTTTTGTCATGCAGTATTTTGCAACATGTCATTTACTGCACAGTACTGCAAGGTACTGTGTGGCACGGTGGCTGGCATCAATGTATGTAAGGCTTCTGGTGGCAAGGAGCACAACACATTATTCAAATAATATCATTTTGTAATTCCACCCCATAGATGGGATACTTATTTCTGCAATCTTTTATTTATTTAGTTAGTTTTTGTTGACCGGGTAAGTGCACTAGACAAATCCTACCTATTTTCAGGCACAACCCGGGGGAGAGGGATACAGATGAATGCCAACTGACCTTGAACCAGATTAAGCTGTTGGTGGTATTTTTAGTGAATTTTTATCATGTACTGGGAAACAACTCTCTATTGTCCCACATTTGAAGAGAATGGTAGAGAGAAACTGCAAGGTCTTTCCTGAGTATGTTGAATGTGCCATTCTAAATTTTAAATTAAACAAAGCATATGGCCTAGGTAAGATGCTTTTGGAACTCTATAGAACAAGATGAAATTTCTGGGTTCCGGTTTTACTTTTTTTGTTTCCAACAAATGTTTACAGCAACATTTTGTGCCTGCATCTTGATAGAGATTTTTGACTGTCCCAAGTCATAAAAAGGGACCTACTGATGAGCCATTAATGTACCCCTCATCAGTTTATTAAACTGAATCTCCAAAATATTTTCTAAAATTATTTTAAATAAGCTGGTTAATTTGGTGACACAGTATTACATTTTTAATCCATTCCAGGTAGGATTTAGATCTGATTTCACCACTATGGATCAGTGTTTCATTTTATCACATCTTGTTGAAAAATTTACATTTATATTTCTTTATTAGCTTTTGGTAACTGGGTAAGTAAACTAGACAAAAAAACTGCCTATTTTCAGGTATGACCCGGAAAAATAAGTACTCTTAAAGCAGTAGGGCAACAGAAATGGGTTAAAATTTGACCCCACCTTTTTTTCTTCCTAACTGATGCCAGATGTCTTCCAGTTTACGTTGGTGGTAAAATTTTTAGTTTTCATTATTATTTAAGAATTTTATGAATATTTTCAAGTAATTATTTCTCAAGAAAAAAAGATGGCCGCCTCATTTTTGCATAGAAATAATATTGAGGACCGGAGGAGGATAAGAGTCCAGACAAAAATATAAATGTACAGTATACAGCACAAGAAGCATTCAGAAAACCCAAATTAACAGTTCTGCCAATATTTTTTATAACCATAGCAGAAAATTAGCTTTTTGGAATAACTTTTTGTTCGTTGTACTGCTGCTTTAAGGAAAACGGCAATTGTATGTGGCCTACAGTGACTTTAAGGCTGCTCTTGATTCTGTTGATAGGCACATCCCACAAGAATTGGTTATTAAACTAGGACTTGATAAAGCACTTTATCTGCCCATTTTACAACTGTATATGATTACCTGGTCTCATGTGAGGTTTGATCTTGTTGGCAACACTGTAGATACGTTCTGTACCAATAATGGAATGAAGCAGGGGTGATTATTATCATTGTTGTTTTTAATCTGTATATAAATGAGCTTCCATCTAAAATGAACCTCAGTTGCACTCATTCTCCTACTATTTTGCCAGCTGGTTATGCCCTGCCACATATATATATGGATGCTGTGGTACTACAGTACAATAACTTCAATAGGACTGCAATAAAAACTTGAAATTTTAGACTTAGCTTGTATTCTCTTGAACCTAACTGTAACACAAGTATGGTTATGATATATTGAGCTACAGAAGGTAAGATCTTCTAGTATGGTTATAACTCTATTTTAGAAAATATTACAAAATATTGCTGTATTGGCCTTTTATTTACCAACAAGAAAATAACAAAAACATCTCAGTCTAAATCGGCACGGATATATTTTAATAAGATTCATGGCGATGCAAAATTGAACCAGCATTATATGGTGCAGATGCAAACCTAAATCCTAGATCTTTGCATGCAGCAGAAAGTTGGAGTTAACACTAAACATTATGAGTTGGATCAAGCACTTTAATATATGCAATAGTTATTTTCTTGCTGTCTCATCATCTACCCCAGTAAATGAACTTAATGGCAACTATCTTTTGGAAGGAACTTATGAAAACATTTACTGGGAGTCTGTTTGCTGTGCACCAATGGAAGTGTATATATACACAAGGGAGGCAATGCACGACGTGTGGAGTAAGGGGAACCTGGAACATGTTTGCAGTTATAACCAGCTGGTTATAACAGCGAATTATAACCGGGTTTCCCTATGGGAGAAAATGCTCCTCAGTTATTATAGTACCATTACAGTGCAATTGAACAATACAATAACATAACACGGCAACTGAACAATACAACACCATAACATGGCAACTGAACAATACAACACCATAACATGGCAACTGAAACACTATAATATCTAAGAGGGCAACTGAAACAGTATATTACCGTAACAGGGCAATTGAATATTATAATACTGTGACAGTGCAACTGAACAATATAATACTGGGACAGTGCAACTGAATGGTATAATATCATGACAGTACAATAGAATGGTGTAATACCATGACACTGCAACTGAATTGTATAATAACTTGACTGTACAACTGAACTGTATAATACAGTACTGTTACAGGACTACTGAATGGTAGTATATGCCTATTCCACAGTAAAGAAACAGTTATTTCACTATTAGTTAAAAAAAAAAAACTGTCTTGCAGAGACTGCTACTGAATTGCACATATTTGGTTCAAAACTATTACATAATAAAAAAAAAAAAAATATATCGTATAATCCAGGGCCTTCAACAGTCTCAATATTATTGTTTGGTAATGGTGTCAGAACTGAAGGCATTTTAAGCAGTATGCTAGCTCTGGCTTTCTCTTTTTTCATGAAAATGAAAGAGGATCTGGCTTATTGTGAGGGTTTGTGAAATCAGTCCATTGTCATCTAACTGGATTTATCCAGTTATACTGCAGGATTATGCTTATCCATTTTATAACATCAAGTAAGCACAGTCTTTATGTGACAAATGCCTACAGACCAAGCCAAGTGCTGTTTGCAGTGTGGGTGGGCACCAAAAGGTTTCTCACTCTAGGTTTCTCTTACTAATATTTAAAATGTAAAGGCCTGGGCTGGCCCGGTGGTGCAGTGGGCTGAGGCACTGTAAGCCTCTCACCTCTCATTGCACTGGTGACCAGAGTTCAGGAACAGACTCAAGTTGCCAGGATCAGGGGAAGGGGAGGGGAGGGCTGGTAGAGGACAGAGTGGCCAGCTGGCTGACCTACTATCCCGGATGAGGTGGTGAGTCATTCGGTCTCTCTCTCTTGACTGACACCAGGTGGAGGAAAAAAAGTTGGCTCCACAGCACAAAAGACACATGGATGTAAAAAGTGCCAGGGTGGCGTGAAACGTTGATGTTACTGGTGCCGGGGGGGGTGCTTTTTTGTAATACATTAAGTTGCTATTTTTGAAGCTATTACAACATCCATGTGTATTTTGTGCTGTTGAGCCAACTTTTTTTCTTTCACTGAGTTTCCATTTAGTATGGCTCCAGCTCACGTCTCCTGAGCCGCGTTTGCTTATGCTTGTCTTTTGCCACCAGGTGGAGGCCTGCTGATAGTGCAATGTCCAGGAGGATGACGGGAATCAGGGTGGGTGGAAGGGGCTGCTGTTCCAAAGCACATGCACATGCATCCTCCATGTGCATACACACCTCCTTGCACATGCATCCTCCATGCACATACACACCTCCTTGCACATGCATCCTCCATGCTCATACACACCTCCTTGCACATGCATCCTCCATGCTCATACACACCTCCTTGCACATGCCTCCTCCCTGCAAATACACACCTCCATGCACATGCATCCTCCAAGCACATAAACACCCCCTTGCACATGCATCCTCCGTGCACATACACACCTCCTTGCACATGCATCCTCCATGCACATACACACCTCCTTGCACATGCATCCTCCATACACATACACACCTCCTTGCACATGCATCCTCTGTGCACATACACACCTCCTTGCACATGCATCCTCCATGCTCATACACACCTCCTTGCACATGCCTCCTCCATGCAAATACACACCTCCATGCACATGCCTCCCTGCACAGTGCTAACACACCTCCTGCACATGCCTCCTCCGTGCACATACACACCTCCTTGCACATGCATCCTCCATGCACATACACACCTCCTTGCACATGCATCCTCCATGCACATACACACCTCCTTGCACATGCATCCTCCATGCTCATACACACCTACTTGCACATGCATCCTCTGTGCACATACACACCTCCTTGCACATACACACCTCCTTGCACATGCATCCTCCATGCTCATACACACCTACTTGCACATGCCTCCTCCATGCATACACACCTCCTAGCACATGCCTCCTCCATGACACACACACCTCCTTGCACATGCATCCTCCATGCACATACACACCTCCTTGCACATGCATCCTCCATGCTCATACACACCTACTTGCACATGCATCCTCCATGCACATACACACCTCCTTGCACATGCCTCCTCCATGCACATACTCACCTCCTTGCACATGCATCCTCCATGCTCATACACCTACTTGCACATGCCTCCTCCATGCACATACACACCTCCTTGCACATGCCTCCTCCATGCAAATACACACCTCCATGCACATGCATCCTCCAAGCATGTACACACCTCCTTGCATATGCATCCTCCATGCACACACACACCTCCTTGCACATGCCTCCTCCCTGCATATACACACCTCCATGCACATGCATCCTCCATGCACATACACACCTCCTTGCACTGCACACTTCCATGCCACCACAGCGCCAGGAACCTCAGGGGGGGAATGGAGGAAAAATGGTGGACCTGGGCATCATGAAACCTTGCCTGAGGCACAGCAGCCCATCCTGCCACTTTAAGGTCCATCGGCAATTGTTGATGAGAATCTCCGGGGGGGGCAATTTGTGGGGGATCCTAGCCCGCCCCCGACCAGTGAGGAGAGGTAAGGAGTGGTTGACGGTGCCTGCAGACAAGGCTGAATAGCTGTCTGGTCTGACCCTGGAGGATAAAAACTCTTTAAAAAAAAAAAAAAAAAGAAAGAAATTTGAAACCCTTCCAAATTTCTTTTAAAAAAACTAAATGGCCCTGTTCCTCCACATGCATATCTGCTTCATTCACTATCAATCTTTGATTGTTTTTGAGGCCCTGCATGGGTTGGATCCACTTCCTGATTCCCTCCCCTCCCAAACACCCCCTCTGCTGAACTGGGGGAAATCTACTGGGGTTCCACAGCTTCATCTAAAACCAACTAGGGTGTTTGCAATAGTGCATCTCCCCCTAACCATGTAACTCCCCTTCCTCATCATCTGTGCTGTTGTTTCTCAGTGGAGGCATTCAAAGGTGTACTGAAAAAGTATATTTTTTGACATGCTTTCCCTAACCTGAGAAACTGATTTTATTCAGCCTGCTTTATTTGGCTCAATTAGCTTTGCATTAGTTGTGAACACTGTTAATAAAATTATTGTCAGTTTGCACATTTTTGCTGTTCATTTCTGTACAACACCCAGAGCCTCAGGGACTGGGTGCTGTATAACTAAAATTGACCTTGATCATAACCTTAGCGGCACTATGCATGCAACCCCTGTGGTAACAGTCTCATAATTACACAGGTTGCAGCCAAGCAGAATGCTGCATTCTTGACATCGGTTTTTGTTTGTTTCATTATTTTGTTTTCCCTTTTTTACCTTTTTTCTCCCTGTCACCCACCCTGAGGACTAGAGTCCCTAGGGCAGCCCCATTCCTCCAGCTGGGTGGGCAGGTGAATAACTGTCTTCACAGCCAATGCCATCCTTGATTGGCCAGCAGTGGATGTGTAAATGACAGTTGCCTCGTGTCCTCCCTTCCTGACAGCCGTGCGCTTCACCTAATAAGATGAGGCTATATTCAGGACAAACTGTTAGCAACATTTAATTAGACAGAGATTATCTGAATTCTTAGAGTGCAACATTTTAGGGAAAAATCAACAGACTGGTTGGGGCAAGCGATCATAATCCGCTGTCAAATTCTATGTTTCTATGTTTTTACTTCTGTTTCACATTTTCTCTTTTTGTGAATATTTATTGTAACAAATTACAAAAAAAACACCACATTTACACAATTGGGCTATAATCTGAGTGTTTTGGTAACACTGCTAAAGCACTTACTCTTTGCTCTTCTAGTATATGATAGCAACAGAACCTCAATGGAATGACAGCCATAATATGTACAGTGGGTGTACATTACTCTCTATTATTGTCTGTGCTTCGCACATGGAATCAAGGCCAGGCAAGCCAGCCCAATAGGCATCAAGGGCTGAGGTGCTACTCACGCCTTACCTTTTCCCATGCCAGTGACAGGAGTTGAGAAACAAGATCAGATTGCTGGGGCGGGAGGTGACTGAACATCTGAGGGATTACTCTCCTCTCCTCTCCCGGGGAGGGATATCTGTTTGGCCTACAGCTGCCTCCAGGTGGAGGCCTGGTGGTAGTGCAGCATGGGCAGCATCAAGGGAGGGAACAGAGGAACGTTGTGTACGAGCACCTCCAGGCACACACTGTGCATCCTATGAGAGGGGCAGAGAGGAAACAGTGGAAAAGCATTGGGGGCTTCATAAAGCCCTGCCCATTCTGCCTGGGCCAGCACCATCACCTGGGACCAAGTTTTGGTCTGCCCTAGATATATGTGTATTGAGCGGGGAAGGACGACCCTCTTCCCTCTGGCCCTGCCACAAGGGGACATTCGTGGGAGGACTCCTGACTATAGTAGGTCCCGGCCCCCAGTGGCAGAGGAGTGTACCATAAAGTGGGGGGTCAGAATTGCATAGAACACCTCAGACCGGAGCACTGTTCAGTTCAATGTCTGACACTTCAGCTACAAAAGTGAGGGGATGACTGACCCCTCTGACCCCCAGGGGAGATGGTGGCCAGTTCTGGAGAACAGGGACAGGACTGATCAGCTGCCCTGAAAGAGGTGGATAAAGAGCCATTATAGCAGCAAAATAAAAGGAAAAGAATCACGGCCAAACAATCACTTACCAACTTCATAAACATTCTTGGTAGCCGACGCAGTGTTCTCAATTTCAGCATAGGGAGAATCCCTGCGTGCTGGTGACTTCATCTCAACATATCCGCACTCTGTGTTCTTTTGTGTATATATTGGTGGGTCTTTTATTGTGGCATATGGGTTCTCGGTGCTGTTCAGGGAACAGCTGCTTGAACTGTATGGTGCATTCTTCACAAGATCTAGAAATTGCAACAAAACACAGAATGAGACCTTCAAAGAGACTGAGGAGGGGGGATGTAAAATTATCTGCAGAAAAAAATAAAAATTAATTGACAGGGCCAGCTTAGTAGTGTAGCAGAGATTGGTGCTGCTGCTGATGATAGCAGCAGCCTGGGTTCATGTTCGAAGTCATGGGCACTGACGCAGACCTGCAGAAGAAGAATCTGACATTCCAGAGGGGGTGGATAACTGCTCCCACTGCAGCCTGGGTGACCACAGAATGCTCCCTGGGTAGGGGTTAAAAGCTTGTGCAATATCAGCATGCTGATGCTCTGTGCTCAGGAAGAGGGGCTGGGGCAGATTAGATGATGCCCTAATTGGGCTGTTTTCTGGAGGGTGGCAAGTTTCCCCCCTTCCCCAAGATACTGCATCCTTTTCCCAACTGAATCCAGGCTGTGTGAGGCTCCACTGGCAGGGGCAAGCTGGAAGAGGCTTACAGGAGGAAGGGAGACAGGGGTCCTCTTCGGATGTAGAAAGGATAGTTACCCTGGATGGGAAGAGGACTCTGCCAGTGGCTCAGGAAAGGCACAGGCACTCCTAGAAATGCCAAAAATAGAGCTAGACCAATTACAAAAAATATATATATTCAAAGGTCACTCATAATATAGTCAAGATCATTTCTCTGAACTATTAGAAACTACTGGGTGAGATTTCAATGAATATGGGCAGATGGGAGTTGTTACGCTTTAGCTTTAGAGGCCTCATCAATATTCGGAGAATGAATGTTTAACCCCAACTAGCTTTTTTCTTTCAGGCCCTGCCTATTAAAATCCCTGAGTGGTTCTGAAAAAAAGGTTTCAGAGCTACAGTTCTATTTTGTGTGGAAAGGGAGCAGACATAAGATTAAGAGTCAGCTGTTGTCCTTGCTTTGGGCCCAGAGAGGCCTGGGTGTCCCACACCTTAGCGCATACTACTTAGTGGCTGCAACTGTGGTATGGGCAAAACAGCAGGAGAACACAGGCTGGTTTAACTTTAAGAATATCCCTAAACTTCCTACCCCTTTATTTGCCCTTCCTCTCATTGGATTTACAGTAGAGGTGTGGAAACAGGTTTGCCATACTGTGAGAATAATTCAGACGGTTTGAATATTCATGGTTACCACAAACCAGGTAGGCCCCCCCTATCAGTAATCATAGGGAATTCTTTCTCAGAGTTTGGATATGGGGACAATTACTATGTAAGGAATAAGACACGACAGGGTGTGCATGGAACAGATTTTACCGCACACCCAGGGGTGTAATGAGGCATGAAGCTACAGGCTGAGTGCCTTCAGCCCCATGGAAGTGCAGTAAAATCTGTTCCATGCACACCCCTGGAGTGTCTTATTGTGCTTATAAAATGGGCTCTTTTTTAACATTAAACAGTTGGGAAAAGCGTGTTTATATGTAGAAACAATAGATTTACTTGTGTGCATTTATGATAAAACAGGGGTCAAAACTGACACTGGCCCACTAGCCAAACGCTGGTAGATTCTGCATCAGGCTAGTAACATTTTCTTTTAACTAGCCCTGTGTGCTGGTACTGGAGAAGGTACCTTCAAAAAGTACACCAGCTGGGCCAGTGCAAATGTCTGTGGGGCTAGTGGATTTTCCCAGTAACTAGCCCTGCTGGCTAGTGGCTGCAAAACTTAGTTTCAACCCCTCTAAAATAATCCTTCCACCCACTGCAAATAATGTCATTGTATTAGTGCTGGACAAAGTTTGTCCTTTGCTGGCATCAAGATTCAAGATATGGAATGTTTACCATGGAATACCTGGATACAAAATTCTGTTCAGTTCCACTGGCAGAATGTTCCTTTCCTAACATACTGTACACACACACACACACACACACACACACACACACAACATAGAGAATAGTGGATGGACAAGTATGCACAACCAGTGTGTTGTGCCACTGAGGGGTTCTGATTCCCTATGACCTCGAGAGTGAAGCTCGAGAGGTCCGTAGGAATCAGAACCCCGAAGTGGCACAGCACACTGGTTGGGCATAACATTGCCCATCCATTATTTTTTATAGTGTATGGTGCCCCTACGATAATTTAAGTGAGCATTTTAATTTTTTTAAGCCGTAAAAGGAATTCTTTCTACTGTGTTTTAGTCTGGTATTCAAGTCAGGTTGCTAAGGTTAGTGCTGTGGTTGTTAGGGACCAAACGTCCCTACATCTGTAGCGTGGTCTGCCATTGGCTGTCAGTTGCCTTTGGGAGGGGATTCCAGAAAAAAACATGGTGGACGTATCTCTCACTAAGCGAGAGGACCACGAGTGAAAGGATTCACCTGTTAATGTGAGTATGATATATTTTGACTAATGAGACTTTTTTTTTTTTTTTGGATGCCCATTTTATAACTCCTGAGAACTCACAGGACTACAGAATTTTCTCTACCGGGTAGTGAAATTAAAAGCAGAGGCAATATATCTCCTGGTTATATGGTGTACTCCTAAAAGCTGGGGAAGTCCCATAGCACATACCAAAAAACAATGGGAACTGGAGGCAAAGTTTCAAATTCAAGACAGGGAGTGGGTAGATATGTAGGAACACAGATGGAAGGCGCTGGCACCATTATCAGGACTAGAATACAGATATGAGATTTTTTTCCATACCCCCAGGATAACAAGGCATTTGGGGGCATAGCTCCTCTCTTTGCTGGAGGGGCTGTGGGCAGGCAGGTACCCACTACCATGTTTTTGGTAGTGCCCCCTTATTAAGCAGTACTGGTCTGCAATAGATGCAGAGTTAGAAAAAATCCAGGGAACCCCCTGCCAGGGGACTTTCACCAACTGTGTTTAGGTCTCTGTATTGAGGCACTGGGTTCACAAAAAGTTAAAACATTGCATTCCCTCATGTGCTTAGTTACAGTGAAGGCATACTAGCCCACTGGCTTTCAGAAGATATACCCACAGTGGAGGAATGAAGATTGCAACTCCTGGGTATTCAGAAAATGGAAAGAATAACAGCAGAATTAAGGCTTACTAGGGAAAAATATAAGGAGATCTGGTAAGGGTGGAAGACTCACAGGTCCACATGGGGAAGCCCCACTACCTAATTAGTTATCTAATTAACCAACCAACCAATTTTAGTTATTGCCTCAGATCTGCATGAATTGTAAAGAGGGAGCTACCAACCCCACAGAAGGTAAGATGGGGAGGGCACCCCTCACAGGTAATAGGGAATGATTCTATATATCTGTTTAAAATACAGTGCTAAAGAATGATGGCATTCATCCCCCTCTCTCTCTTTCTCTTCCCCCTCCCTTATTCTCAGAAATCAACAGGATAAGCTATTTGTTTCCATTGGTAACTGGGTAAGGTCCACTAGGCACAATGCCTGTTTTCAGGGGTGAGCTGGGAGCACTAAGGAGGTTACGAGACTTGCTCAGGGTCACACAGTGTCCAACTGGGAATCAAACCCAGGTCTGCTGGATGTTTTAAGCTCATTCACAGCTCATTGCTCTAACCTTAGGGCTATACTGCCAGCCCAAGCTTGACACAGGTACTACAGGTTTGGCTGTTGCTGGCCTATGTTTTATTGTTGATGTTACGCAGTTTATTTACAATGTTTCCTACCTCTTTCTTTACTGAAAAAATGATGAGCTATGAATTCACATTTCAAAAGGTAGGCAAACCATCACCTGACACTATATTCTGTAAAATGGAAAATGGACTGCTATAGTTGAACGTCTACACTTAAAAAAATGAACAGGTACCATGGATAGTTACTGCAGTACCAACTGTATCAAACCTTAGGAACAAGTAGAGTATTGTAGTCACAGTTCTATATGATTACGTTGTCCTTCTGAAGAAAGATGATTTAAAAACTAACACATTGACTACAGCAGAAAACCATCATTTAAGAAAGTGAATGACCTGCACATAGCAGCTGCTATTACTTTACCTTTTAGGGATTTCCCCAAGTAGCCTCTTTCAATGCCAAAAGCACCTGCAAGAACCAGAAATGGAAGGATTCAATTACTAGTTGTCTAATAACTGAGTTTTTAAATACACCTTGAAGCCTTTAAAGGTCGTTTTGTATGAGGCTGTCGATATCATCATGACTACTGAATTCATTAGGAAAGCTCTCTCTAATTGTTCAATACATGTACCATTAGAAAGTCAATTAAAGGGGAACAGGAAGAACTAAGAACCCTGCACTTAAGTGTGGTGCTGGTCCCAATTTTCCGTTTGTGTGCCACATTTTTTTGTGTACTTACTTACTGCTTTCTGCAGTATAGTAGATCGTATCTGGCTGATCCTGCTGACAGAGGAGGAGGAGAAGGATCTGGGGGTGCTCATTACAGGGTCAATAAACAACTCGGCACAATGTAGGAAGGCAGCTGCAAAAGCCAACAAAATGCTGGGTTGCATTGCAAGGGGTATATCCTCGAGGAGGGGGAGGTGATTCTACCACTGTATAAATCATTAGTTAGACCACACCTGGAGGACTGCGTGCAGTACTGGTGCCCATATCTGAAGAGGGACATTAAGTTACTGGAGGGGGTGCAGCGCAGGGCAACAAAGACGATCAAGGGGCTGGGGGACTTACCATATGAGAGAAGGCCGAGGGAGTTGAACATGTACTTGCTGGAGGAGGGATGGGGGTGGGATATGATTGAAACCATCAAGTACATGAAAGGAATAAACAAGTCAGGTACGGAAGGGGTGTTCAAAGTAAGGAAGGGGAGGAACACCCGGGGCCATGATATGAGACAGGAGGGAGGAAGGTTCAGGAGGGAGATGAGGAGACACTTTTTTATGGAGAGGAGGTAGCTGGGTGGAATGCGTTACCGGTGGAAGTGGCAGTGGGCTGCTTCAAAAGGGGTTGGGACAGGGCAAGGGGGAGGGGCAAGGGAAAGGCAGCTGCAGAATAAGGGGTGCTAGCTGCACATTCGAGCAGACTTGATAGACCACTAGGCCTTTATCTGCTGGCAAATTTTGTATGTTCCCATACTGACAGTTGCTGTAACCAGAAATCCCAGAATCCCCTGCAGCTCACGAAAGACTGCACTGCAGGTGTGTAACAATCAACAGCCTGAAGTATGTATTAGAGTTTTTATAAGCTTTGATCTTTGTTTGCTGGTCTCACTGTCCTCCTGGGGCTCAGTACAGTCACAGAGTACTTTAGTTAGCCCTGAGAGAAGAGCAGGACCAGCAACCAGCTGATCTAAGCTTGTAAAAGCTCTAACATGCACTGCAAGCTATTGAAACTCTCACGGCTGCAACCCAGCTCTGATATCAGCCACAGGGGATTCTGGGACTTTGGGTGTCAGCAAATGGCAGGGTGAGAGTCAGAAGGATTAGCCAGATATGATCTACTATACCACAGTAAACAGAAAGTAAAGAAAAGAAAGTGCAAATTAGGACTGGCCCCACACTTGGGTCTAGGGCTCGGAGTCCTAACTGTTCTATATGTTTACCTGTAGTTTGCAACTCTCGTTTCCAGCACTTTCAGTATGTATAATTGGTTTGGGGTAGGGTGGGATAGAGTGGAACAGAAGTACAGTATAAGCAGTGACTGTAAAGTGTAATACTACTGAAATAATGTAACTTGATTACTGATCAAGGTCCTGTACTGGGACCACAAACTCATTGCTGACATTTGGATTACCTAAAAAGTTACTACAGCATTTTTTTTCAAGTTACTGTATTTGGAGAGTGTTATGTACCTCCTAGTGAATCATATCATGCTTACCAAATTCGTTGAGGTAGCCACCATGTTTCCAGTCTGCCGGCAGAGTTCCTGTGTAGTCCACTACCGGGCCTTGCTTTCTAGGATCAGCGTTCTTCAGGTTTACAAATAGCTGGTTGTTTTTTGACTGTTGATGGAAACAAATACATACTGTATAACATTTACTGTGAAAGTAACATCCACACTGACTTTTCTGGAAGGACTACCTTTCTCAGACTTTTAGGACCCTATTCTGAACCAGGAGGATGATGCTGCAACAAAGAGAAGTGATGGGCTTCAGCTATGTACCTCATCTCAATGTGCAACTTCTCACATTTTGGCCATTCCTGAATAAGTTCTCCTGCTAGTCCGGCCCATGGAACTGACCTGCTTACTGTCAGAAGTTGAACTGTTTAGCTGTCCCTCAGGGGGCTTGCACAACTGGTGCAGACTTGGAGAAGGGGTAGCATTTACAGATCCCACTGCAAGAAGTAACATCTTATCCTTTTTGCCTTTGAGAATGCTGTTATAAAGCACTGCAGAGGCCTTATATTGTGCAGGTGGGTTGCTTGTGATGCCCTTAGGTTGATGGGTTTGTAAACATGTATGCACTACTCTTCCCCAATACATCCCAACAGTCAACTCTGCATACCCAAGATTTGTATTAGTCATGTAGAATGGCAAGAAAGTTGCATCCTCCACTGACCCTACCCACGCAAAGTAAGATCTTATGCAGCATATATTAAGGGGATATGTGATGGCCCGGTGTGTAATTCTGCATGTATCACAACGAGTGGACAGTGACCTCAGCTCATGAGTGGCAGAGTGTAGTGGAGCCACAAGTGAGGTTTCTGAGGTCACTGTCCACGAGTTGTGATACACAGGTATCACACAACGGGACATCACATATCCGTTTTATGCAATAGGGCTCGGTTTTTTGTTTATTTTTTGTTTTAGCGGCATGAGTGGGGGGAAGTGATGTGTATACTGTGTTGATAACTGGCAGTGACATGTACACCATGCTTAATATCTTCACAGTGTACACGTCAGGATCTAGTTATCACATTGTGCTTGTGGTACCGAGTTTTATTTGATGCCATATCACTTCACCCCTATTGTGTAAGTTGGGTTTCATGGCTAAACAGAAGGCAGCTCAGGGAGTGTAGCTGGAGCAGCAGCATATACAGCCAGTCTAATGCAAGCAACAGCAATATACAGCAGATACAGAAGTGCTCCCTGGAAGAGTTGGCTTTTGTATCTGCTGTATATTGCGGTTTGCACATTAAAAAGGAAAGCAACACTGACCACCAAGTGAGGTGAGATTTATTTGCAAATCTTTGGCCGTAAGCCGAGCTGTTGGTTGCATTAAGCTGGTTTTCATGCCTGAAAAATAAAACAAAAAACTGGGACCTCCATAAGAATGCTAAATTATAAAATGATGAGGTTGCTGCTGATTTTGATTCTTGTCCCCATCTTGTCTAATGTGCCCTTTACAGAAACAAAGTGCTGTCTATCCCAACATGAAATGTTAAGTATAAGACTCGAACCTCAAACCAAGCTGCGTTCCCACAAAATCTCTAGTAAAAATACAGAAACATAGAATTTCACGGCAAATAAGGACCGCTTGGTCCACCTAGTCTGCCCATTTCCCTACCTGATGGATAAGCTGCAGATTCTATTTAATCAACAGCTTACTTCCTCCTACCCCCCACTAGAATTGCTTTATGCCTGCCCCATGCATTCTTGAATTCTCCCACTGTTCCTGACTCCACAGCCTCCTCAGGAAGGCTGTTCCATACATCCACAACCCTCTGTGAAAAAATACTTTCTAACATTACCTCTGAGCTGTCCCCCCTCTATCTTCAAATTGTGCCCCCTTGTTCTTGCACATCTATTCTTCTGAAAGATGCTACCCTCTTGTACTTTGTTAATTCCCTTGAGATACTTGAAAGTTTCTATCATGTCCCCCCTCTCCCTACTTTCCTCAAGGGTATACATATTAAGCTGCTTTAGTCTCTCCTCATGTGTGTTCTGGTGCAGACCCTGCACCATTTTGGTTGCCCTCCTCTGAACAGCCTCCATTCTGTCTATGTCTTTGTGAAGATGGGGTCTCCAGAATTACACGCAGTGCTCCAGATGGGGTCTCACTAACTGTCTGTACAAAGGGATAACAACTTCCTGTTTTCTACTGTTGATGCCTCTCCCTATGCATCCCAGTATCCCCCCCAGCCCTCTTTACTGCCTTCTCACATTGCTTGTCCACCTATAGCAAACTGAACCCAGTTATGAGGGATTCAAGGGAGTAGCCCTGGCACTGAGATGTGGCAACCGCATTTTTCACTTACAGGCCCTCATGTGAATAGGTTGTGCCCCCCCCCCAACACAAGAAATCCTTGTTTGTGCAGTGTTAATGGAGGGTTTATGCATGACCCTATGATTCTTTCTTGCTGCCATAGATTTTTTTTTTCAGTTGTTTAACCAGGAATAGCACACTTAGGAGCGACCTGGGAGCACAGGGAAGTTAAGTGACTTGCTCAGGGTCACACAGTATGCAAGTGGAAGCTGTGGGATTCAAACCCAGGTCTCGTCTGCTGGATGTCACCAGATTTGCAGCTCAGAGCCTTAAACCACTGCGCTACCCTCTCAACATAACTGGGGTGTAGGGGGCTTGGAGGGGTAGAGGGAAGGAAAGGGGATATGGCATCATGCTATGCCATACCCATTCTTAAAGTCAAACCTGCCTACGCTGGCTCTATGGGAGGATGCGTAACTTAGTACCACACAGTCAGGATCACCATGTAAGCGTACACTCCTTAATGGAAACACGTTGAATAAAGGCTTATTTTTTAGCTTTAAAAATAGGTGGGTGCATGGTAAAAGGAAAAAAAAAACTAAATTTAAAAAAAGTTAAATGTTTGTAGTGGAGGAGGAGACGCACCTGGGAGAGCAGTGCCACACTAATTAAGAAGTAATCTCAGCAACAAGCAGGTAGTAGGCACCTGCAAACTGCTATGACATGCTCCTTAACAGGATATTCAAAACCACTGTTCTTGTAATAAAAAAGCAGCATACCTGGAAGTCTAAATCCACAGAGTGCTTAATTTTATTGCGAGATGCTTCAAGTGCTTCACAGTGACAGGCAAAAAGTTCACAAAGAGACACCCCTTTGCAGTTACAAACAGGTAACTCCTTCCTGCAATTGTTCCCCCTCCACTGAGAAAGACAAACCCGCATCACCTGACTCGTTTCACATGTTCTCTGATTTTTGAATACCCTATCAAGGAGCAAGTCATAGCAGTTTGCAAGTGCTTACTACTTGCTTGTTACTATGTAAACAAGTTATGCAAAAAACATTTTGGCAGTAAAGCCACATTCTGAAGGGAGTACAGAATTGTGTCTCCTCTTGATGCAAATCATCATGAAGTAATTTAGGCTGACTGGGCATTCAGCAGGGCTGCAAGGAACCTGAACACCTTAGAAACAATCTACACAAGCCAAGAAAAATGACCACTTTCTAATAATTATTTTAAACTTTGCAAATTATATTTGGAGGCAGGGGTATGGCATGTCTCTATAAGGGAGTTCATTGCATCTCACTAAAGTCTGTACTTTGGGACTGAAAAAGGGGTGATGAATCCATCGTTTCTGCATGAGGGCTTCTCGGGGGGGGGGGGGGATACTCCCAACTCAGTGCCTACTGTGCTCTTCCATACTGCCACACGTCTGCATGGCTTTCACTGCTGCACACAGACAGAAATTTACTTAAGAATGTACTGCACTGAAGTCCAGGGTGTAAACATTCTAGTGAGCTGTGGAATTCCTCCATTTGAAAACAGGACTCAAAAAGGCAAGCCATGGACCCAGAGCGTCCAGTTTCCCCTTCATATCTGTAAGCTACTTGAGAGTACTTTACCTTTCCGAGAGCAGTCCTGTCCATGTTGTTGGCGTGAGGTGAGCTGGTGCACTGTGACAGGGTATGATAGCTGGGGTTGGAGAAGTAGTGTCTGTTTGCATTCCCTCCATTGCTTTGGGGCATGGTGTCTGGAAGGACAAAGAATTGGAAAAAAAATGGTCAAGTACAGAAACTGCCATCAGTACAAGCAGGAGCATTTATAGCAGATATTAGCAAGGAGACAAACCTCTTTTTCTTTGCATTGGCAACATTAATTACAGATATCCACATTTAAGTCCCTTCTGTATGTCTTTTGTGGTTACCCAGGTGGAGGTTAAAGATCCCGTGGCACCGGCTGACAACAATTGGGAATGGTCCTGGTGTCTTGGCCATCATTCCAGACTCAGTGAACCAGGTTTGAATGCAGCTACCCATGGCTGTGTGTGAATGGTATGCCTGCTAAAATATTTTTATACATACAACACCAGCCCTACCTGTATTTCATTCACTGCTATGTAAAATACTGTGAAATGGGGAGGGGGGGGGCTGGTACACTTAGATTTGTGTGTTGCTTGCCTGCATGGCCCGTAACAGTGATACTGCTCTGCAAGCCTTGCACACCAACAGCCTTCACTGATTGTGGCCCCCGCCCCCCCACAAGGGAGAATTGTACCTAGTATAGTGTAGAAAAACTAAGAACACAATTTTCATCACCAGCTGCACAGAATGGATGATGTAATTCGAAGTGTGACAACCAGTGGTGTAGGTGTTTGCGCAACGTTACTTCTGTTTGTGATTCTCTGGCTTGACTCTTTCCTTGGGATTTCTACCAGTAGAAGTGCTAGGATAAGTTTCTCAAGGCTATAGGAAATAGGTAGCTGAAACAGTCACACCAGAGACAGAGCAGTATAGAACGTGGAGGGATGGGAGGTAGTAGTGAAACGCTAGACAAGGGGAGAGGGAATATGTATGGCTTAAGTAAAGAAGGGGGAAGAATCTGGCAGCCTCCATTGAACCACACGGTGACACCTGACAATTACTTGCTAGATGTTTGATGCAACATAAAGTGATCGTTCTATCTCAGCAATTGCTGCACAAATAATTTTATCTAAAAATTTCCAAGTGTCCATCCATACATATGGAGCTCCATGAGCAGGGTAGTGGTGGGATGGGAAGGAGGCAGAGCTGTGCTGGCCACCAGGCTTCCATATTGAAAGTCTGGTCTGGCCAGGAAATAGCTCTCCAGAAGCAGGGAAACATACTGTAGGATACAGCAGTCTGTGGGCTGGCCCTTTCCTCCTCTTCAGTTGTAGATTGTATTTAGAAAAAAATCATCCCTATGTCTCCAGCCCACTATGTCATGGAAAGGAGCTGGATATATGTTGGTAGGGTGCAGGGGCACAAACTCCAGAAAATCCTGCATTGGGGTTGGGGTTGTCAGTATACCAAGGTCCCCTACTAACACAGTGTATGCTTATACACCTAGCTGCAATCAGCACTGCAGAAGTGGCTGACAAATGCCACTGATCATGACCCACATCTGGCATGCCTCACCACTGTCATAGGCCACCCATGTTGCTCCATCAGAGGAGCAGTCACTGGGAAGGCCATGATACCAGGCTGGTGGGCATGGGGTTGGTCAATGCCACTGGGGCCATAAGCCTCCCCATGTGGCAGATCATCGTAATGGGGCCCTACATAGTACATGAGTGTTGCTTCTAGGTTTTGGGCATATGGCCCAAAGTGTGTGTAATGGACACTATAGAAAACCAAATTCCAGTCTGTTCTACAACATTATTTGCTTTTCCCTTAATATCAAATGAAAATAATGCATGACCTTGGGGATTTGACATACAAGGACAGTCTGCAGGATTTAAACATATACACCCTGGGGAAAGGGGGTAATAAGACTGAGATATACACTGTGCAAGTACCTGCATGGGATAAATAGAGCAGATGCCATGGAACTAGTCTCTATGAGTTCAAACACAAGGATGAGAGGAAATTCACTAAAGCTGGTGGGGGAGATTCAAAAGGGGCATCAGAAGGCACTTCTTCGTGGAAAAGGTAGGGTAGAAGAATAAAGTACCAGAGGAAGTGATACAGGCCAAATCAGTTGGCAGCTTCAAGCAGAAAGTCAGACAAGTGGGTTTAGTTAGAAAAAGGAGAGGATTGCCACCAGGGCAAGGCAACATAGTTTGGTTGGGTGAGTGGGCAGACTGGATGGGCCAAGAGCCTTGTTCTGCAGTCAGTGTTTGTAGCTATGTAGAAACTGCTGTGGAAGCACTGGATTTAGTCATATTCTTACAAAGAACAACAGAGATTTGGAAGTACTTCACCAAGCTGCAGTGTGTTCCAGCCTGGAGTCTAGTTATTTTTTTTGATCAGATGATAAATGCCATAAAGTCTAGAAGTCAGAGTGTCGAGCTGTGAACCTGGAGTCACAGGTGTGAATTCCACCATTGCCACATTCTCACTGTGACCTTAAGCAAGTCACTTAGTCTCCATCAGAGCTTTCAGTAGCTTTTGCCTCTTGGGGGCCCAGGACTCCCCCCCCCCCAAAAAAAAATAAATAAATGTGGGGGTCCTGGATCAAATTCTAGAAATCCAGCAGTGTTCCTTTGTTATGACTTTGAGGAATCCTGCTACAGCACGGGTGTGCAGAAGGCAGGTTGTGCATCCTATGAAGCAGCAGTGTGACCTGCCAACCCTCCATCCTGATAGATTAGCATCCTGATGGGCTGCAGGAGGGTTAAGGATGCAGGGCCCCCTGTCCATGAGAGCTCTGCTTCAGTTTGGTCACTTTTGTGTGACTCACACTCTATGCTCTATAAATCTTAGTTGTGTACTTACACAGTCCATGCTATCCAAGCTAACAATTAGTGTACAACTGTTCTGTATACCTACTGTGTTCTAGACCAGCAAATCAAGATACTGGGCCAGATTTTCAAAGGGTCCTTAGATCGACGGAGGATGTGTCAAACACCTGCCATATTTTGCAAGAAAAGCCTTCTCTGTGGCAAAGTCCCCCAAACTGATGCAAGAGATCTGCTGCCTCAAACAAATGACGCAAGGGATGAGAATGGTGCAAGCTGTGTCAAAAAAAATAAATGGTGCAAGTTGAGTCAAAAAAACTGACACAAGTTGAGTCAAAAAAATGACTCAAGGAACTGAGAATGACACAAGTCGAGTCCAAAAAATGGTGCAAGTTGAGTCAAAAAAAATTATGCAAAGGACAAAAATGATGCAAGCAGAGTCAAAAAATACAGCAGATGAAATGGCCAAAACTAAGCCCCCAAAGGTTCTAAACTAGTGCTGCAGAAGAATATTGGCCCTTACAGTACCACAGTCAGGTCTGCCCCCCTGTTATGGGCCTCTATATGTTCTAATGTACCTTAGACCAGCTCTGGCTGGTCTAACAGTGACATGCATATTAGGCACAAGAACAGGATTCACATTCTGTGCAAATCCCAAATAAGGGGATAGTACATCATTTCAGTGACGCAGGCATCCCTTCTGACATGGCGCAGGCATTTTTTGGCACAAGCATGGCGCAAGCCAGTCTGGTGCATGCAGACCTGTTTTTGATGCAAGCACCATTCGAAAATTAGAATTGATGCATGTTCTGATGCATCCTGCTCCTTGCATCAGTTGTTTTTGATGCAAGCACACTGCGTCATTCTCTGGCCTTTGAAAATCCAACCCTCTATAGTTAGCCAGTTTTCACTAAATATTACATCACATCCTGTATAGAGTCACGGCAGTCTGGTGTTCCCAGTCAAACATTTTAACTGAAATATACACAAAGCAGCTCTATAGTTGTTTAACCCATGCAAGTTTATTAGCGGTTTAATGATCTGTTGTTGAGCCTGTATTCATTGATGTTACTGTAAGGTATCTGCACTTCCCTCTGTACCCTTCCCCCAAGAAGCCTCTGGAAATTAACTGTTCTCAGCTCAGTAGACCGTCCCTGGTAAAACATTTATAAATAAATATATTTTTGTAGTAATCGTTAGCCCCACAAAGAATAGCCATGCTAAAGTGTATTTTATTGCCATATGAAAGCAGATTACAGAAACTCAACATGTACTCACGGGAGCAGCGCAGAGATTGGGGTGACATGATAGAGACATTCAAGTCCTGAAGGGCATAAACAGAGTCCCCACCCAAGAACTTTTTCTGATCAATAGCTCCACAAGGACAACTGGTAATGAAATGGAATTAAGGGGAGGGAGGCTCCCAGGTAACATGCATAAGTTCTTCAAAATGGAAAGGGTGGTGGCTCCATGGAATAGCCTACCTGTAGAAGTCATTAACTCCAAAACAGTGGGGCAATTCAAATCTGCTTGGGATAGGCATAAGGGGATTGTCTCTAAGAAATTCTGGGGGGAGGACTCAGGGCAGACTAGATGGATCTTTGTTCCCCATCTGCCATCACTTTCTATGGTATTGTAGGTATATGAACACAAGAAGTCTCCTACCTAAGTGCTCTGCACCCTGACTATGCTACTTAAACCCGATGTTCTAAGCCATCACAGAAGCTGATCAACAATTTCTGACAATGGCCTTCACATCTATGGATACCAACTAAAGAGACTGGATGGGCCCTCAGGTAGTGTTAGAGGGCGGGACTTTTAAATTACAAATAACCTAAACTACGGGTCCTGGACCCCAAACCAACAACCAGAACCAGTTCAATCCCCTGAACTCATTGCTGTCAAGTCACCTTGGGCAATGGTGCAGGAACAAATGCACCATGTAAGCAATGGTGTACAAATTTATTTCCATGGGGAAACACTTTTTTGTACCACAGGGCACCATTTGCTCCACATTCTGATGTTCTTCTAATTTTTTTCCGCTCTATACGAGTAAGCCAGTATGTAAAAACATACACCTGAGAGCCGACTTAGATTTCTTCCATGGCTAGCACAGCACTTAGGTAATCAGCTGTAGAACAATAGACAGGTATCTGTGTACACCTGGGGCAACACAGAGGATAATGGATGGACAACAGAGAACAACAATGCTGTCTTCACTTCTCGAGGTTGTCATACAACCTCGAGAAGTGAACTCAGCGTCATTGTTTACTGTTGCCCATCCAGTGTCTTTTGTAGTATATGGGCAACAGATAAACACTGACAGAGCATTTCTCAAGAAATTAGTATATTTAGTCATTTTTTCCTCATACGCCCAGCCTCTCCCAATCTACGTCTCCTCAGCATTTGCACAGCTGTTTCAAATCCCTCCCCAATCAAGCTCCACTCTGTCCCCACTCACACAGACTGTAATCATTTTAAAATTGCACCCAGTCTATACCAATCTGCCTCTTCACAGCACTGTGCTACTGTTTCAAATCCCCCCTCGATCAAGCACCGCTCCACCACCGCTCACACAAACTGTATTTGTTTTAAAATAAGTACAGTAGAACAAGACTCTAATGTCTCTGTTTTTTCCTTTTTGTAGCTCTCCTGGTACTTTGGTGATGGCAGTAATCGGACACCATTGAATTGTTTGAATGTGGAACAGCGAGTGGAGACAGAAGCAGCAGTGCGAGATGGCATTTAGTCTTGTTGTACCATTGTAGAGGCATATTCAAGAGTGTACAACAACCTCTTGACATCTCAACGGTGGTACAATGGCTCTTAGCCCTCTCCCATACACTTAAAAAGGGTTACGTATACAAATGGACTCAACAGACAGGGTTACGTATACAACTAGGCAACAAACAGGGTTATGAGTGCAACAAACTGGTCCAGTCTGCTGTTTAAAACCTGAACCTTCTAAAGGGTTGTTAGCCCATTGATTTCACTGGCACTGTGCCCAAGTGGGCAGGACTTTTTATATATTTTTTTGGTGTTGGTAGTGGTCTCACCATGCACAGCTATGGACCAATTAGGCACAGCATTTTTCCTACCCATTTAGATTTATCATGTTGCTACAACTACCATATATCAATATATAAAAACACAAAAAAATGGTTTAAAATGTTCTTTCTGAATTCCAGTTGTTTTTACTACTACATTATATTAAACAAATAAGACAGAGCTGAGAACATGTAAAAATGATAAACAATATGTAAGATTACATAGAAGTATTGAAACACAGACTGCGTGGGCAGAAGGAGACTAATGGTCCATCAAGTCTGCACATATTACAAAACCTTAACCCCCCCCCCGACCTAGTGTCCAGTTATAGAGCATTCATAGTTGGAAGATATTAGCGGTTGTTCCAATAAAGAACAAAAGCACATTTTTGTAGTTTATCAAGGGATCATATACAACCTGTAAGTATACTTGTAAAAACAAATCCTTTTTGGTTCCGAGCAACAGCATGGCCAACCTTGAATATCAAACAGTGGGACTAAAGAGGAGAGGGGAGATGTGTATCATGGGACTCATTTCAATGTTTAACATGAAGCAGGAATCAGACTAAGAATGTTTATGATCTTCTTGCAAAGAAATTTAAAAATATGCTGGTGCCAGTACAGTGGTACGATTGACTGGAATAACACAACAAAACAGGCTGGGGGCCAGGTGAGGTTCTTGGCTCTAGGGGAGGATGAGCATGGACTGCCCAGCATTCACATCCCCCCAACAGATCAACCAAGGAATGGAATTTCTGTGGACTCTGAAGACAGTCACTTGACTGTACCCCAGCCCTTCCAGAAGACATAGATGTCAAAACCTATAGATAATTTACCTGAGATGGTATAGTCTGTGTTCATGACCCGCAGGGCAGGTGTATAGGTGACTGCTGGCATGTTTGTTTCCTTCCCTTTCTGCTTACGTCGATAAATGATGAACAGTGCCAGCAGGAAGAGGATAATCAGGATGAGAATTATGATGCCCGCGATGGCTCCGATCTGGTACGAGTCTGCAGGGATGACAGTGCTGGTGCGGCTGAGGCTGTTCAAGTTTCCAATGATTACTCCAGCTTGAATGTAAGGACATAAAAAACATTGCTTATAATTAGTATCTGTCCTGAGAGCTTTTCTTTAGTGCTTTCTTATTTTCTTAACTTTAACTTTGCATCTTGTAGCAGGGAAGACCATGCCTTCAGGCATCTGTCCCCCCAAGATCCTCACCCCATAGGTGGTCGACTGTTGGTCACAACACCATCCATCGCTTGTATCTTTATGTTCCTTCCCCCAGGAGCTTCTCTGCCCTGGCAGTACCTCCGTCATTCATACCGTTCAACCTCTAAGCATTAAAATGCATAGCACTGCCCTTCAAACTTCAGAGCAAATGACCAGAATGTGTAGCACTTTCTTATTTTAAAGAAAAATATGTCTACAAATAGTGGGCTCCACATGTTTAGAGTTAAGAAATGTTTTTGTTAAGTTAATTCAATGATTTAATTGCTTGTGTGTTCAGAAATAGCTCTAACATTATTAAGAACATCAGTAAACATTTGCAGAGCAAGGGCAAATTTAAGTGTAAAAGTCATAGTGCTATGTGAAATTGGGTGGTCTACAAAATCCTGACATGCATCTGCTCGACACACAATATCCCCGACTCCACTTGCCCAACAGTCACTTGCACAACAATAGAAGTCTGCACACCGTGGAGGTGATTCTATTTAGGTATGGGGTTGTGGGGGGGGGGCAAAGCCCCCGCAACATAAAATCACCTCTGCAGTGCTCACACTTAGATTGTTGGGCAAGTGACTGTCAGGCAGATGGAGTCAGGATATTGTACGTCAGGCAGACACATGTCAGGATATTGTGTGTTAGGCAGACACATGTCGGGATTTCATAGTAGATCCGCAAAATTCATAGCAGTTGAGAAGAGGTATGCCATCATCTGCCCCTTCTGGAGCTATCACCAAAAGTCCAGACTAACAGCAGTAGGAGACTGGCAGGCCTTAAAAAGCTAGCATACTGCTTAAAACTAGTATTAGTTTTACAGCTGACTACTTCTTAAAATTGGTATTATTTTCCTATCTGCCTATTTTGACTCCATTAGCTCTTTAAGTCCTGAGCCATCCAACTAGCAGCCTGTTCCTTGAGCATGTAAAGGCACATCAGTCAGCAAGACTCGTGCACAGGACACACACTGGCCCTACTACATCACCTCTTGTGGTCACATGGGGGGTAATATCACAGGAAAAGTGGGTAACCACCCTCCCGGAGGGGTGACTTATATAAGAAGCTCAGTCCTCCTCTTGCTGGTCCACCTCAGTATTTGGGATTTAAACCTGGATTACTAGCAGTGCCTACCACTGCGAGGCTATCAGGCCCACAGTCGCCATTTAATAAACATCATATTAGGCACAATTTAGCTTATATTTTAATGATTTTCTGTATTTCTAATTATTGTATTTGTTACTAGGATCATTTATATGGAAGGATTATCCTCGTCCCCTACAATTAATCTGCTCCTGCAGTATAATCATTTGCTGATGTTATGGTCCTCTGTTTATGACTTCAGCAAAAGATTAAGCAGCAGATGCAGATGAACTCACTTTAACAATCAAAAACTGAACAGTATACATACAATGGTACTCAGACCTCTAGTGAATCTAAGGTCATAAGGCATTATAGATTGAGGGAGTGCTCCCAACCAATTGGAGTGCTCCTTTCCTCTGCGTGTGAAACACTCTTATTCTGTGAAGACTGTCTCACACACAGATGCCTGGGACAGTTCTTAAAAAAAAATGTTAATATCATTGATGGTGCTCGATCAATAATATATTAATACCGCCACAGAAACCACTCTTATGCTTGTCAGAGTGGTCTCATTTACATTCTTAGGACATCAGAACTGCTCTCCTTCAGTTCACAGTTCTCATATCCTAAGGATGCATGTGAGACCACTCTTCCAAGTGTAAGAGTGGTTTCCACAGTGGTATTAACATACAAAGTAGCACCCACTAATTCCTTGGGCTAGAAAGATACCAAAGCCAATAGGGGAGGAGAAGAAACATAGAATTTGATGGCAGATGAAGACTGCTTGGACCACCCAGTATGCCCATTAAAAGTGTCAGCTCTAGCGCTTGAACCCACAAACATCTCATCTTCCTGGGCCATAGGCAGAAGACACAGAGGTATATGTCTCAGCCCTAATGGAGATGGGGTTAAATGTGGAGACATCATCCTCAGGTTGCTCCCACTTATTCTCACTGCTCCACCCTGCCTGCCACCTCTTGGGTTGAGTTCCAGTCTCTGCCTACCTACAGCCCCAAAATATTTCTGCCACTTCCATTAACACCACACTCCCTAGAACTCCAGGGAGCAGCAGTTCTACAGAGGAGAACCCCACCCAGAAAAAGTTGCCATCTTTGGATGAGGCAAAACAGATATTATAAAATGCATAAGAGAAATCTTGCACTGTGATTTATGGAATCCAGTCACATCACATGCATATGCAAGTATTACAGTATACCACACAGGTCAGTTAATTGTTTTTCTTTGGATCTTTTACGTTTTTTTTCACTGTAAGTGTGATGATACACAGCATGATTTTTAGTCATGCTGTAATAACTGCACATTCAGTGTGACTGAGGCACTCAGCTACCTCTGTGCCTCACAGCCCATCTAGGGTTATTACCATTTATAAAATAGCAAGCAAAAATCTAGAAATGTGATTGGTAGAGAGACAACACCTGACTGTGTATTAAATCTCTATGAACACATGATCAGGTGCCAAATCCCATTTTCCTCTCCAAAAGAAACCTACGTAGAGCTATTTTATAAGTGGAATAAGCCCCTCCAGGGTGTGCATCATAGTAGGTCCCAGGGCTCAATAGGGAACATGGGCAGACTAGATGGACCACTGGTCTTCTGCTGCCATTGTCTATGTTTCTTTGTAAATATCTTGGAGCATGCTTGAATCATCATCTGGATTTCTCTGTGTATGGGGATGCTATTCACTTGAAGCTCCACCCTAAACTTGAACCTCTTTAGAGGGATAAAGCGTGCATCCTACTTCCTGCCCACAGAGAAATCCCCTCAAAAATGATCCTCCCTATCTTTGGTTATAGTGATTTATAGTGCAGCATCTAAGACCACAATGACCAGACTGGACCCCTTCTTTCACTCTGTCACTTTGACCTGGACTTTCCCTCTCAAGCCCACCATTGCTCCCTCTATCTTCTCCTTCCCCCCATCCCTCCCCATCCTTGATGCCAGGTGCCTCTCCCTCTGTGCTTTCTTCATCTCCAAATTATGGCTTGGTTCCCCCCACCTTACCTTCCTCCTACTGTCCCCCTCTGCCCTACATACTCCCTTTGTAACACTGACCCTCACTCCCTCCCATGAACTTGACTGCAGGACAAGCTGCTTTCCTAAGCTCTGTCTTCTCTTTCCCCTGCTATCTGCTCTGCCTCATCCCTCTTTTTCCTTAATCCCCTTCTTTGTGGCTTCACAGCTCACTCCAATAATTGCCCCTGAGTGCAGTGAGCATCTGGCTTTAAGTCCTCCAGTAATCACCCACCTATGAACCACAGTTTAACGCTAGGTTGTTATATCATGTTTAGTGCTGAATCTGTGAATCTATGTATCTGTTCCATTGGTCATGGCTACTGTATGCTTATTCTGTATTTATAGTTGCCTCCTTACACAGGAACTTGCTATTTATTTTATTGCGCCTTGTCCAAGTTGTACTGTACTTCCCTTCTCCCTAGGATGCTTCTGAAAACAAGCTGTTACCAGCTCAGTACATCTTTCCTGATAAAACTTTTGAAATAAATCATGTTCTTCCCCTCACTGAGGATGTTGTATTAAGTACCTTGATCACACCTTGCACCTTTCCATCCTGGGTTGCAGTAGCATGTCCCTGTTATGTGGTCACATGTGGAATTGTTCAGGCAGTCACAAACCTGACGGCACCCATAGCCGTATGTTCCTGGAGGGCACTCTGTAAAGAGCAAAGGGCAGCAACAAAGGACAAGTTCAAGGTTAAATATCTACATCTGGCAAAGAAACTTTTCTACATTTATGCAAAAAAAGTTTTGATAGGCATAAAAGACAGATAAAAGAATGAAAGACACTAAGAGACAAGGAACTGGAATGTGTGGAACTTGAAGGTGCTCGTTTACAGCCAACATATTGATCTAAGGACAAAAGGGATACTATGTCCCTCATGTCCAACCCTGCTTCATAAACAGGTATGCATAAGTATGCTACAGAAGCATGTGCTAACTTGAACATGTTCCATATCTATTCTACTACCCAGGGATTCCCATGGGAAGCAGGAATTTGTCCAGGCTTACCTTGAAGGCATGTCTTAATGGCCACTGTCTCCACTTGTCTGTTCCATAGGTTCACTCCTTCTAGAAGAGGTGCTTCTTACCATTACTTCTGAGTTTACTACATCTGAGATTCAGGATGAACATGTCCCTGTGTCCTGTTGCAGGACACCAGCTCAAGCAACTTTATAGTGTATGGTGGAACATTGTTCCAACCCAATTTTCATCTCAGCTGAAACACTGTTGTACCACAGCTGAAGGGTTATGGAACGCCATTTTACTCTTCTGTGGTAGAACAGCTTTCTATCTGACTTGAAAGCTGCATAAGCAAGCTAAGAAAACAGAAACCGCAGGATCAACCAGATAACACCATGCAGCAACAGCACGATCACACAGACTCAAAAATCCCGCAGATGCAGGATCAACCAGCTACGGGAAAAAATGCAGTCAACCAGATATGTGTACTTATATAAAGAATGTAATGCAGGATCAACCAGATATTTAAAATTACTTACTAAATGAAGCTCGATCCCTCACAGACTACATCCTCTCAATAAGCAAGAACTAATGCCACCATTTTTTTAAAAATCCCTCCCAAACCTGATTGCCAACCAATTGAAGGCTGTGCTACAAATGTAGGGACATCTGGTCCTGAGCAACCACACATCTCACCTTAACCCCCCCCCCCCCTTGCTCCTGCCAACCCTCTTCCTGAATCCTTCCTTACCCTTGCCTGGCTTCTGAGATCACACCATACCTCTACCTCCTCCCTAACTTCATAGTTCCAGCAACCTCATTATAGTGTATCAACATGTTTTGACTCCTCCTTTCCGCACCAGCTCAGCCTCCCTTCACTCTGGCACTATGCACTTGGAGTTTGTCCAATCTGCACAGATGATTTGTATGCTAATTTGTTTGTCCTCCATATCCAATGTTTTGCCATTTTGTCTGCACTGCACTCGACTTATGCTCTTTATGTCGTCATCACTGTAACTCAATCAATTAATCAAGCAATCTTTATTTAACCAGGTGAGCATCATTGAGAAGAACTCATTTACAAGATGAGCCTGGGCATTCACATATATACAGTAAGTACAGGCAAGCGTATATACAATTTTACAACAACTGGGAGTCCAACAACACAGTAATTCAAAAAAAGAAAGTAAATAAACAATAGGTACAGGGCAGGGATATATACAGTGTTACAACAAATTAGTGTTGATACCATGCAGTAATGCTAGCGTAAACAAGGAGAAAGTGCACATATCTTAGATGTACATAGTATGGTATAAAAACCTATGTACATTAGCTGCGACAGGAACCTATGCAGCAGGAAAGGGTAAGGAGAAGGGGGAGTAGAAAGAGGAAGGGTGCAAAGCCAAAGGGGGAGGAAGAGTGATACATTTGGGGAGAGCATTACATAGTTTAGGGAATAGGTCAGGGTAAAGCTACAATGTGAAAAGGGGCAGGGCACGGAAAACAAATGGGGCGAGGAGCTTGGAATAGAGAGTAGGATAGGTGCGGTAAGAGTGCCATTATCGGAAACAAGTACAGGTTTCTGAAAAAGAACGTTGGTAAAGGGATTTGAAGAAGCTCAGTTTCACAGGGATTGACATCATTAGAGTTTTCTGTATTGTGTTCCAAATGACAGGAAAAGCATGACTTATTGCAGATTTGCCATATCTGGTTCTTATCTTAGGGATGAATAGTGAGATGTAAGAGAGGCTTCTCAAGGTGTTGTTTCCAACCCTACAGGTGGGCAGACAACTCACAATATAATGCAGGAGCATATTAGTGATTGCTCTGTAGGTCCAGAGCACTGTGTTCTTTTGTCATCTGAATGTTAGTGAGCTCCACCCTACCTTGGCATAGAGCTCACAGTGGTGTGTGGCATAAGGGAGACCACTTTTGAATCGAATAGCTTGATGGTAGAGTATATCCAGGTTAGAGAGGGAGAGCTTTGGGCCTTGGCCATACAGGAAATTGGCATAATCTAAAAGAGGCAAGAATGTAGTCTGGACCAACCTAGTTTTAGCTTCTGGCGTAAGTAGATTTCTAATATGGAAGCAGAGACCAAGTCTCTGTTTCAGTTGTTTTGAGAGTTCATCGATATGATGGACAAAGAACAATTTGTGGTCTATTCAAAACCCAAGATTCTTAAATTTCTCAATGAGCTCCAGCGGCTCACCCAGTTATGTGTATATGAAGGGAGCAGAACCAGGGAGATAGTGTTTAGTTGCAAAGGTAGAGGGAGCAAATATCATAGCCTTGGTCTTTTTTGCATTTAGGAGGAGCTTTAATTGAAGTAGATTTTTCTGTAAATGATCAAAGTCTCGTTGGAGAGTACTGCAGGCAAGATCCAGAGTAGGTCTGGCAATGAACAAGACAGTATCATCTGCAAACAGGTGGATGTTTGCTGTGGAGATACCCATATTAATCCAGTTAATATAGACAGTCAATAGTAGCGGGCCTAAAATGGACCCTTGAGAGACACCCCTTAACAGGGTTTTTTGAGGAGAGGGGCCCCCTCAACCCTAACCAGCTGTTGATGCTCAGTAAGGTAGTTAGTAAACCAGTTCAAGGCTGGTTGGTCTGCTCCAATATTACTTAGAACACACAGGAGTAAGTCATGGTCCACAGTATCAAAAGCTTTGCTCAGGTCAAGAAACAAAGCACACACAATTTTTTGTGTCCAAGGCTGTCTGCCAATCATTAGTGGCCTTAGTCAATGCAGACACAGTGCTGTGGTGAGGTCTAAAACCTGACTGAACTGGATTCAACAGGTTGTAGGTCTCCAGATAGGACCCAAGTTGCTCATTGACCAAACTTTCTAAGAATCTGGATAGGATGGGCAACAGTGATATCAGTTTGGTAGTTATTTAGGTCACTGGGGTCCCCGGATTTAAACAGGGGAACAACATGAGCTATCTTCCAGACTGGGAGGAGTTCTCCCTGTGCAAGGGACACATTAAGGAGGTGAATAATAGGGGGTGACAGAATATAACATCCCAGCTTTAGGTAATAAGGTTCAATATTGTCAGCACCTACTGACTTTCTGGTGTCAAGGTTCAATAAAAGATCCTCTACTTGTTTTAAGGTAATTGGAGTGAAGAAGAATGCTCCTTCATGGGAGGGGATTGCTTAGGCATGGCATGCCAGGTCATGGCTGCTCAGCTGCGAGCGAAGTTTAGATGCTGGAGAGGTGTCAAACGCCAGGCCAGCTGTCGCAAAGGGGTTATTGATAAGCTCAAGGATCTCATTTTTGTCCGTGGTGGAAATACCACTAGATGTGATTTTCTGGGGTAATGAGCTGGCTGGGTGAAATCCTTCAATGTCCCTGAGTGTTTTCCAAAATTTGGTTGAGCAATTAGATGTAGATTCGAGTTCAGCACAGAAATAATTAGCCTTCTCAGTCCTGATTAGCTTAGTGCATGTTTCTTGCAGCTCTAAATGCCACCCAGTCCACTGGTTGCTTACATTTTCTCACCCTTTTCCATAGGTAATCCTTGTTTAGCAATGCACTTTTTAGGCTAGCCATGAACCATGGACAGAACTTCATTTTGGTGCATACTTTGTGCAGAGGGGCATGTCCGTTTATAGCATCAGTGACTACGTACTGGAAAAACTCATATGCTTCGGTTACTGTGCTAGCCAAATAGAAATGTTGCCAGTTAGAGTGTTGGAGTTCAGAAACGAAGGCATAAGGATTAAAGTTCCGTCAACTTCTTTTAAAGATAGACATAGAGATCACTTTCGGGGCAGACCTCACACAAGCAATGGCACAGTGATCGCTAAGGTCATTAAAAAGTGTGCCAGAATGAGAAGTAATGTGAGGCTTGTTCACTAAGATTAGATCCAAAAGTGTACTGTTCTGAGGATTTTTCCGGTTTGGCCGGGTAGGTTCCTGAATAAGCTGGGTGAGCCCAAACATATCACAGACATCCTTCAGAGGTTTAGAGGTAGCAGACAGCCAGTCCATGTTGAAGTCACCCATGATGATTAATTCAGAGGCTATTGTAGGTAGAGTCTCACTCAAGAAGTTCAGGATTTTTGTGCCCCGCTGAAGGAGGCCTGTAGCATCCAAGGATGTGAATGGTGGGTTGACTGGTGTAGTCGAACCTTTACAATAACACACTCGTATTCTTTAGACAGCAAGGTGGACTTGAATAGAGAAGATGTACATTTGTCAACAACACAGATAACTACGCCTCCTCCCTAAGTTTGTCTATCCACCCTGAATATGTTATAGGAAAGAATACTGAACTCATAATCCTGGCTCATAGGTTTCAGCCATGATTCCGTAACCACCAGGATATCTGGTTGTGCATGACAGATCCATGATTGTATAGCATCAAAATGCTTTAGCAGGCTACGTGCATTAATATGTAAGAGGCCCATACTCTAAGTTAACCAGTTCATTGGGGGCTGCTATGGGAAGAGTAGGACCAGGGTTCAGTTCCATGTTACCCGCGCAGATGAGCAGCAGAAGAGGAAGCTTTTTGATGGCATTTAGTAGTAGCTTTATGAGATGAATTCTTCCTCTTTTATAGGTACTGGCATGCTATGGTGTCTGAGGAGTGCAAGGCCCATAAAGGCCCAGAGAAGCAGATAGCAACACCTTGATGGAGATACTGCAATAGTGCAAAACGCGACGAGTAAGAATCACTTGTTCAGTGAACCTCCCATGGTATAAAGATTGGGTGCCATGGGGCACATAGAGATAGGAGTTTCCATTGCGGGTAAACAATGCAGAAGATTCAACCATATCAGGTCAGGGAGCATGTGCAATAGAATGTATAGAAGCTGCTGCTGCTTTTGGAGGAGCAGAACAGGGAATCGGGGAGTAAAGAAGCACACCCAGTAGTAATCGAGGAGCCATGGTTGTGCAAGGCATTTTGTCTGCATAAGCTAACAATAGCAGAAGTTTTTGCAGGCTTGCGGTAGATAGGTGAAAATAATATTGTTAGCTGCACAGGTCAGCAAGGCTTGTAGGTTATACAGCACTCAGTTAAAGGTAGAAGGTTAGCTTTGAGAGCGCACATGTGCAGCTTGAGACAAGAGTGTCCCTTTATGTAAGAAGAGCAGCCAACTGTGCCAAGTGACTGTCCAATTGAGACTATCTCCCTCAGAGGTAGAAGGAGCTATTGTGTATTTAAAGGAGGCCTGAGAGGGGGTAGGGGGGCAAGCCAAAAAAAATCAGACAAGAGGTACAGGGCTTTCTGGCTGCTTTGCTAAGGATGCAGTATTTCAATTATACAAATCTACAGTCATCTTCAGTATATTCAGCAAGCTACTGATGAAATATGCAGGCTCCTTAGCTCAGAACTGCAGGATCCATATAACTACAATCAATCAAAGGCTACTTCAGGATCAGCAGGCTCATTTTACAATAATTACTAAAGTTTGGAGCAGGTTCAACTACGTTTGTTTTACACACACTCAAAGTGGAACAAACTGCCACGTTACTGTAAGGGAGACTACGTCCAAATAGCCAATAAATCAGAGCAAGCATGGGTAGGAAAATTAATTTAAAATGAATTAGCAGCACTCAGTGTCCCAGAGAGGAATTAGGAGTTAACTCTAGCAGTCGAGGTGCCGAGCTCTGAGCATGACACAGGAGGCTACTGAAAAAGGCACCAAATTTGAAACAGGCAAGTATTGTCGGGCAGGGCATCTCAGTTTGTAACTTCATACCTTCAGTTGCTTAGCAGGTGGCAGTAGGGAGCAACTCCAACTGAGCATGGAGCCCAAGGTAAATAGGGCAGCTGAGGAGAGAAAAGAAGTTTTAAATTAAGTGAGGGAGTAGAGGGAGGGGACAAGAAAGAGAAAGAAAGGCTTGAAGACAAAAGATTAGGAGTAAGGTAGGGGTGGGGGGACAGAGGACAGTTTCAAAATGGTGATGTGGAAGGGCAGAGTGATGGGGGAAGGCTCAGCAGAGAAGGATGAGCAGGCAATTAGACAAGAGAACTATAGGGGAAAATGAATTGCAAAGTAAGAGGGAGTGACTGGAAGGCAGAGACAGAAAAATGAATAATTACAACAGTTCCTGAGCATCAGGTGAACATGTACAAGAAGTTCATTCTGTGGCACAGCTACTTCAATTAGATCAGGCAGCTAACAATGACAATTAGTACAGTCATGCAACCATCAGCTGAAGGCTGCCTTCACTAAAATGCAGCTTTTAAATTATGTAGTTTTTCAAATTGCATTCTACAGGCAGTTTCAGTAAGTCAGCAAGCTCCTGTTGAAATACTGCTGGCTTGCTGCCGAAAAATCAGACAACAGGTACAGGGCTTTCTGGCTGCTTTGCTAAGGACGCAGTATTTCAATTATACAAATCTACAGTCAGCTTCAGTATATTCAGCAAGCTACTGATGAAATATGCAGGCTCCTTAGCTCAGAACTGCAGGATCCATATAACTACAATCAATCAAAGGCTACTTCAGGATCGGCAGGCTCATTTTACAATAATTACTAAAGTTTGGAGCAGGTTCAACTACGTTTGTTTTACACACACTCAAAGTGGAGCAAACTGCCTCATTACTGTAAGGGAGACTACATCCGAAAAGCCAATAAATCAGAGTGAGCATGGGTAGGAAAATTAATTTAAAATGAATTAGCAACACTATGTCCCAGAGAGAAATTAGGAGTCAACTCTAGCAGTCGAGGTGCCGACCTCTGAATGTGATGCAGAAGGGCTACTAAAAAAGGCACCAAATTTGAAATGAGCAAGTATTGTCCGGGCAGTGCATCTCAGTTTGTAACTTTATACCTTCAGTTGCTTAGCAGGCAGCAGTCAGGGAGCAGCTCCAACTGGGCATGGAGCCCGGTGAAGTAGGGCAGCTTCAGCTGCTTAGCAGGCGGTTGGAGAGCAGCTCTAACTGGGCATGGAGCCCGAGGTGAGTAGGGCAGCTTCAGCTGCTTACAGGCCGCGGTTGGAGAGCAGCTCTAACTGGGCATGGAGCCGAGGTGAAGTAGCTACAGCTGTTAGCAGGCGCGGTTGGAGAGCAGCTCTAACTGGGCATGGAGCCTGAGGCAAAGTAGGGCAGCTTCAGCTGCTTAGCAGGCGGTGGTCAGAGCAGCTCCAACTGGGCATGGAGCCCGAGGAAAAGTAGGGAAGCTTCAGCTGCTTAGCAGGTGGCGGTCAGGGAGCAGCTCCAACTGGACATGGAGCCCGAGGAGAAGTAGGGCAGCTTCAGCTGCTTAGCAGGCGGCGGTTGGAGAGCAGCTCTAACTGGGCATGGAGCCCGAGGTGAAGTAGGGCAGCTTCAGCTGCTTAGCAGGCGGCGGTTGGAGAGCAGCTCTAACTGGGCATGGAGCCCGAGGTGAAGTAGGGCAGCTTCAGCTGCTTAGCAGGCGGCGGTTGGAGAGCAGCTCTAACTGGGCATGGAGCCCGAGGTGAAGTAGGGAAGCTTCAGCTGCTTAGCAGGTGGCGGTCAGGGAGCAGCTCCAACTGGACATGGAGCCCGAGGCTGGCTATATTTGTTTGTAATTGTGCTTCTCCCCCTTCCCCTTGGGTTGCACCTGGAAATGAGCCTGGGCTCAGCGAGTGTCTCCTGGTTACCAATTTGTGAATAAATATACTGAAAGTAAGTATCCAGGAGTCCAATCAGTCATCCAAACTTGTTAAAGTCCCCCTTGATGTTTGTCTCAATTCTCAAGTGAACCTACCACCTTGGCCACCTTAGTCTCTTCAGCAGATTTAAGCAGTGTGCCGGAGACTTCAGCTTCCAGATCATTAAGGAAGATGTTGACCAGCAGTAGCCCCAGCATGGATCCCTGCGAGTGGCAGCTGACTACCCTGCTGTACTTGAAAGGGTTCCCTTCCACCACAACCTTCTATTTCATGCCCACAAACCAGTTAGCAATCCACTTCTGTATACCAGACTGGTGTACTTTGCTTAGAAACTTGTCATGGGTCAAGGTACCTTTTAAACAGGCTTTGATCTGGATTAATATAATGGTACTGCATTTGTAAACTAAGGACCAGCTAAGAGAGTTTCGTCTCAAGCCTAGTTACCCTACATATCCTTAATATAATAAGAAAAAGACCAATGCAGAGGTCCTTATTGCTACTGTAAACCTCACAGTGGGGAGTTTAAAGTATGATATTGCTAAACAACTACATGATGCAACACAACAGGAAACTAGGAAATATCATACAGCTGCAGGCAGAGATAATGTACTTGACGGTATCATTCTGAATCTTCTTGTGTTGAAGTCAATATACATCAAAAGAATGTGTTAAAAAAGGCATAACATTAACTGAAAAACAGTGACAGAGCTGCCTGTGGAATGTATCCAACATTCAGTTTACAATGGCAGTCCATTACTTATGGTATGACTGCTAGTGAACCAATCAGAATACAGAAGTCTGATCAAGCGTTCCATGAACGTTATCACATGTGCTACAGTTTATCCATGCCTTTTATTAAGTCATTTAAAACAGTGCAAAAGCATAATGTACACCCATGCTGTTTTTATAAAGCTCTCTCCTGGGGCACTCACTTTGCTCACAGTGTTTTCCCATAAATCCCGTGCGGCAGGTGCACTGCCCCGTTATGTGGTCACAGTCCGCTCCATTCTGACATTGGCATACCTGGGCACAGTCCTTCCCAAAATACCCTAATGGACACCCTGCCATAGAGGAGAAGAGAAAAAAAACAGATGGTACACAAAGGAGCTAAATAAGGCAAAAAAAAACAGTTACTAGATACGAAGGCCTGAACAATCACATCTTATTTAGCAACATTTTTACGTTGCTCTTCAGTTGAGTATCTCATATGCAAAATCAGCTTTCTTATAATTTAGAAACTAATTCAAACAGATACAATAGGTATCTTATCAAGCTCCCAGATGAGAAACTGGTAATGCAATTTATTTATTTAGACATTTATAAAGTGCTTTTCATAATTCTGAGAGTATGGGTCCATAACATGAGAACACCCAATTGCCTGCGACAGACTTTTGTGTGAGGGAAACAGTTAAACAACAATCCACTTAGCAATAAAGATTCCTACTGGACAGGACTGAGAAACTTCCCGGCCACTGCACTGTTGGAGCAACCCACACACATATACTATTTTTATTCAACAGCATTGTATGAAGACAAGACAAACCTTACACCTCCGGTGTCAATAATACAAATACAGTAATACACCACTCTAATGTCCATGTTAGTGGTTGACCATGGAGGGGCAGTGGATGTAGCCTATCTGGACATCGGCAAAGCTTTCAGCACTGTCCCACATAGAAGGCTGGTGAACAAACTGAGCAGTCTGGGAGTGGGTCCTAAAATAATAAGATGGGTGGAAAGCCGATTTTGTGGTAGAGGCCAGGGGGTGGTAGTAAATGGGGTTCACTCAGGGGCGGGCAGGGTGGCAAGTGGGGTACCACAGGGGTCAGTATTGGGCTTGGTCCTCTTTAATATCTACACTGGTGACACTGTGGTAGGATTGGAATGGACGGTGTGTCTATTTTTGGATGATACAAAAATCTGCAACATGGTGGACACACCAAAAGGATGAAGGAGGACCTGGAGAAGTTGGAGGAGTGGTCAAGAACTTTGCAACTGAGAGTCAGTGCAAAGAAGTGCAGAATCATGCACTTAGGGCATAAAAACCCACGGGCCACGTATGAACTGTGGAGGGGAGAGAGGTAGACAGAGTAACAGGGCAGGAGAGGAACCTAGAAGTTATCATATCGGATGACCTAAAGGTGGCAAAACAATGTGATAAGGCAGTGGGAAAGGCAAATTGTATGTTGGGCTATATAGGGAGGGGTATAACCAGTAGGCGGAGGGAGGTGATACTGCCACTATACAAGTCACTGGTGAGACCCCACCTTGAGTAGGGTGCACAGTTCTGGAGGCCTCATCTATGTAAGGATATAGACAGGATGGAGAAGGTACAAAGAAAGGTGACCAAACTAGTGCAGGGCCTGCATCAAAAGCCCTACAAGGAAAGGCTAAGGGGTCTAAATCTGTACTCCCTGGAGATCAGGAGAGACATGACTGAGATATTCAGATACCTAAAGGAAATAAACAAGGTACAGGAAGGGAGTATCTTTCAAAGAAAAAGATGCCCAATGACTAGAGGTCACAACATGAAGCTGGAGGGGGGAGGAAGGATCAGAGGGAACAGGAGAAAGTATTTCTTCATGGAAAGGGCAGTAGACCCTGGAACAGCCTTCCAGTGCAAGTGGTGGGGGCTAAAAAGGTTACAGGATTTAAGAAAGCATGGGACAGTCACATGGTTATCACAAAAACTGGTAGGGAAGGTAACCCGGAGTCCGATCAGGTGCTGGAGACACCATTGGTAGGGGAAGGGGGCAGGAGGGTAGGGTCTGGAGACCATGTAGGATCTGCAGCTTTATATTAGGCAGGGAAAAATGGGCAGACTGGATGGGCCAGGTGATCCTTTTCTGCCATCAGTCTCTATGTTTCTATGTTACATAGGCTCTTCAGGCAAATAATTTCCAGATGTTCAGTTGTGAGCCATTCATGTTTAGTATAGAGATAGTCTGAGCTCACCTTAGGTTACAGCATATGGTTTTTTAAAGAAACTATAACTTCACAGTAAAACCAATAGGCCAAACATACTCAACTAGAATCAAACTGACGATTCCCACTAGGACAGACTTACTGGGTTTATGATTATTCCTCCTGGATGATTACAGGGAGAGCTGGGAGAAAGAGGCTGTAACCCGCTAAGTACTTATTTAGACCTAGTGACTCAACTTAAGTGTCTGCCTGTACCACCCCCTCATTGATACCCAGTGTGAACTCATCCCACTTCTGCCAAATGGCCACCTGCACCTCTAGGGTAAGTCTTAGGGTTGCTGTCAACCTTTACATCCTGTTTAACTCCTCAACCCATTATACCCAGGCTTCCATTGTGGGGGCAGAAGCCAGCAGCCACTGGGTGGTGATCCCCTTCATGACTACTGTGCAGAGTGCTCAGAGGAAGCACTGCTGGGCATAATTGCCTAGTCATGGCCCCAGAACGGCCAGCACCAGGCGTTCATATGTACATGGGACATGGGAGTCCCACAGTTTTTGAAGAACTGCATGTATCTATTGCCAGTACTGTTGGATGACCAGGCAGGCCCAAAATATGTGGAAGGGAGACCCCAATCACACACCCTCTCCAGCATCTGTCCACATTCCTGGTAGAGAAATGGGAAGTGATCATGGTTGTATGAAAAAACCTAACCACACAGTTCCATCTAAATTCTCGCCAACCTGGTGAGGCAATGGTTTTCCAGCCTACACCTAGAGTGGCCTTCCAGTCCTCCTTCAAAATTGATATTCCCAATGCCCACTCCCTACGTTCTCATATTTTCTGCACCTCTGGATACTGATCCCTGTTAAAATTGATAACCTCTACTAATTGTTCCGCTTGTCCCATTGAGCACTGCTGCCCAATAAAAAAAAAAAACGTTTCTAGGGCTGTAAGTTCCCTGCCAGCTTGACCCAGTAGATTGTTTGGGGATCAGGTAGCGCCAGACCTATAGATACCTAAAAAAGTCTTGACACATCAAGTCATATTTTTGTTGCAACTCTGCAAAGAAGATGCAGTTTGAGTTCTGCACAAAATAGTTACGTCTTGTCAGGGTGAGACAGTATCACCAGTGGAATCTTGGGTCCTGGGTTGGAGACAGGAAGTGGGGGCCCCTGATAATGCTAGAGAGGGGTCCATCTTAACTTTCTGTAACATTGTGAGGGTGTGTCAAATCCACCGATTATCCACACTAGAGAGTAGCCAGTCAGTTGGGGAAGTGCAAATAGGAGTACTGGGAGTGGAGAGGCCACCTCAGTCCCCAGTCATCCTGACTCTTAGCTCTGTTTCATGCAAGTAACTGTGGATATTGTCCATCTGGGCACAGAGCTCCATATCATCTATTTTTTCAGTCAGCTCCATTTCTCTGTGGGCCAGGAACCTGACTGCTCTGCCATGCTGCTCCATAGCAGTGAAGACCTCCATCAGCTCAGTCTCCAAGTCTGCCATGGACTGGGTGACCACGTGGAGCTCCTGCTTAGTTTCCCCCACCACTTTTTTAAGACGCTCCATTGCGTTTCTGAGTTTACCTCTTAGAGGTTATTGTAAAGTGTACATCAGTCTTGTCACTGTGGCAACTGGTTCTGTCAGATGTGACAGAGGCTGCGTGGCTGCAGCTGCAGGTCCTGGTGTCTGGCGGGGCCATATGAACAACCTATTTGTCAGCAATTGAAGAGCCACTTTTTGGTTTGGACTTTCCTATCATTGTTGCCTGTTTCTCGCCGAAGAGTACCATCCCATTTGTGCTGGTGGTGGATGTGAATTACTACAGATTATACTACTGGAAGGGTGCTGGGGTCACAGCCATTAGGGTTTACCACTGCACTGGAGGAAATCAGAACCAGAATTGCCATGTACTATTTTTTTTTTTTTTTTGGCACAGACTTTTCACCTGCTCCAGGCCATGAAGGGACCTCCTTCCACCCCAGCCAGCTTGCCCTTATACCTTCTGGCCAAGAACCTGCAACCTATCTGGTCAGTACTGCCACCCCACCCACAACACACCACTATACTGCTCCCCTGGCTTATCCCCCCCAGGGCCGGGAACACCTTCAGCTTCACGTCATTTCTTCCCCGCTGTCCATCTGGCCACCCAAAGTGGAGGTGAAGACTGGCAGCATCCCCCGGTGGAAGGCGGCTCAGTTCCAGCATTGGACATGGTGGGTAGGCTGAGGATTCATCCTCCCTCCCTGTGCCTCCGTTTTCTGTTTTCTTGGTCCACCCACCCCTCTAGGAGTGCAATGGAACTGGTGCGCTGGCAGCGTCAATCCACCCAATCCTGGTGCTTGCTCCTAGGGTCCCTCCCTGTGAGTTGCTGAACCCCTGCACCATCACCCATGGTCACCCAAGTGGTGGTAATGCAGCAGGTCGCAATGCCCTCCCTCCCTGGAGGAGAGCATCCTGTGAGACGCGTGAACCTGCCTCCCACCGACCGGTCCGCCAGTGTCCTGGGCTCATTCCTGAACCTGGGTCGTCGGCACCACGAGCTGTACCTCTACTGCTGCACCGGCAGACCAGCTATTCCATGTGCTACTTTAAAATAATTGAGTGCCATACACATAGTAAAACCCAGATGATTTCTACGTTCATTAAAGCTGAAGGTTTAGTGCATGTACTGCCCATTAAAAATGAAAGTTCTGCAGGTGTAGTCTTCTACGAATAGCTGCAGCAGAAACATTCACATAATTGGTCACCTCTTGCATACCTGTACGTTATTTCTTTTGGTCTGTTTAGCAGAAAATTAAAAAAAGCCAGTATGCAGAACATGTTCAAAATAAGGCACTTTGTCAGATCCCACCCACAACTTGGTAAAATGGGCAGCTTTTCAGCATTTCATTTAAAATGCTGCCTTTGATCTGTAATACTGTCAATGATTTTAGACAAGATATATCAAACAATGACTACAGTGCCCTCCTGAATGTGGACTGTGTCCCCTCTCTGAGGTTGGCATGGTGCCAAATTTATCAAACCAATTTTCACAGAAAGTAACAAATGATGCTGCTGTGTACTTCTGTATGCATCTGGCTGATCTGAAGTAAATGGTGGTACTCACGCTGAGTGCAGTAGAGGCCGGTCCATCCGGGAGTGCACTTACATTCCCCGTCATAAGCACTGCAGTAGGCCCCATTATGGCAGTTACACGTGTGGATACAGTTTGGACCCCAGTTGCTAGGTGGACATGCTAAAGGAATAAGATAAATCTCAGTAATGGACAGGTGAGGAGTGTGAAATCAATTGAAATCAACTGAAACATGAACCTTTATTATGCTGTTTAAAATGATTAGGTTTTGGGCACTGTTTAACGTTATGATGCAGACTGCTGACATAAAGTTGCTTACTCATATGCAATATATCATACTCATGCCACTGGGAAATCTGTAAAAGCACAGTATTTCAACATACTGTAATCAGCTAGAATTAAACATATTTTCTGTTTTCCTTTTAATGCTTTAGTTCCAAGGACACTGGCATGAAAACAGCCTCTAAGATCTAAGAACTAAGGTCTTGTCTGCTGGTTGGTTGTTCAGGTGGATGTTAACGATCTCATGACGGTCCTTGAAAAGAGTAGCAGAATTTACACAGCGTCCTGGCCAATTTTTTCCTAATTCTACTAAAATACCACCAACAGCTTAATCTGGTTCAATTTCAGTTCATCTATGTCTGTGTAACCCCCCTGCAAATGGGGGTTCCCAAAAGACTTCCAGGAGCTTGCTTGAATGCTCCAAGCCTGAATGGTGTTTGGCATTTAAGCCATTTATCAGTGAGTGTTTTTAGAGCCTCTGGTACTGTCTCTTTAAGAGCTGTCTGCTTGCAGACATAATTAGTTTGTATGGGGGATTGTGTGCTTCTCTAGTACCACTTGAGCTGCTGCCAATTCACTTCATTTTGCAGTCACTAGGAGTGCAAAGGAACCTATCTGAAAGAATGTAACTGTTTGCCAGAAATTATTTAGAGTAATAATAAAATTACAGTTTGTCTAACCTGCTTTCTTTGCAGTCAGAACTGTGTCTGTAGTTCCCCATTCTAGTTTTGAACTGCTGAACTGGACCAATCAGTGTGAGGTAAGCTAGCTCTAAAATGGTGCCTTGGACGAATCAGAACTTGGACTCATAATCTGAGCCAGCCACAAGAGGATTGTATGGGCAGTGACTCTGGGAGATGTAGTTTAGACTTCAGTGCCTTTTGGACCAACAGCAGCAGTCTATTGTGAGTGACAGCCAATCCAGTCAAGAACTGGGAGGAACTCAAAGGAAGTGCCCAGTTTTGTCGGTTGGAGCTTCAGTTGAGCTTTGGCAGTGAAGAAGGAAGGAGCCCTGTGCTTTTCAGTGTGCAGTTTTAGTCAAAAAGCGTGTGTAAGGCCCAGAGTTCCGGTCTGCAGCTTGTGTAACAGCTTGTTAGGACTGAATCCGTCCTGTGAAAAGAATCAAAGGATCTCTGAAGAGTAGAAACCAGGCTCACCCTTAGAAGAAGACTGGAAGAATTGCTGAAAATTGCACCGTCTGTCAGGAACTGAATCTGCTGTGTGTTCTCCGGTATTGTGCAGTAATTGCGATGGGATACAGATGCAGCCTGCCTGGTACAGTACTTTCTTTTATATGGATGTGTGAAGAGGTTTGTGTACCTCAAGTGAGCCCTGCTGACATTGAAGGACCCTATCTTATTTGGAGGTCGTGAGTACTAATTCAGGGTTGCTCCCTGTTGAATTGCCACATTAAATCAAATGGAATTACTGTACTGCTGACTGTTTAATTCTCCTTTCTCTATGTGAAAGGGCCCCTACCAGCTGCCACGGTTTGGACTAGCCACTAGGGCTTGGGTACCCAGGACAGTAACTGATAGGGATAGGCCTGTGCACAGAGCCATGGTAGATTATTAGAGTGATAAGCTAATTAACCTGATTTCCTGTCCTTGTTATATCCCTAAATAAATCAGAGCTGCTTGTTTCAGCAAAGTTATACTGCCTGAGGTATTTGTCTATGTTAAAGTACTGTACTGTGATTGTTGCACTGTATCTCATTTCACAGGAGGTCCCAGTGCCGGAACCAGACCTGGGGTAAGTGTATACTGTGAAGGTAATTCTGATATATTGTGTGGGCCACTAGTGGGAAGAAAGGGGTTGCAGTGTCCCAGAGGGCTGTGACCAAGTTAGTTTAACTATTGCAAACCCTGACCTCTGGGTGGAGGCACCGCCATTGGATCCAGGCCCCTCAACCTGTTAGTGGCAAATCAGGCAGGGGTAGTAGCCCTGGGATAGCGCCATCTAGGGGTTACATCTTGGAGGCTCACCGCTGGGATTGTGTGTCCTCTAGTGGCCATATTTACGAACCACTGTTAAGAAAAAATGGGTACCCACAGAAGTGGCTGTGCACCGCTGGTGGAGTGGTGTACTGGGGAGGAGATCGACCTCAAAATGCTATGCTTATCCTGGACATCCCCGAGGTATCAATACGAGACACTGTGCAGGAGTACTTTCCAAGGTGGAAGGTTTACAAACCCTGTGGTGGTGGGTGGCATGCTAATCTGCTCACCCACACTTTCCTGGCCCTAATAGAGTTTAAGGATCCCATAGATAGCTCCAAAGTGCCACAGACCATTACCCCAGAGGGAGCCCTCACTGCTTGAGAGTGATAACTAAGGACAGTAAAGACCTGGGGAATCAGCCCCCACCACTATCTGAAACTTTTGAGGAGAAATTTGCTGAATGGTTGCTGGAGAGGGAAAACTGTGGAGGACTTGAAGAAACTATTCTTGCCACCTGGGGTGTTCCTCCCCAACACCCTCTCCTGCTCCAGTGCCCGTAATGGTGGCTGAACCAATGCAGACTCCTATTTCTGCACCTGCCATTAGTCACGACTCTTACCGAAGGTTGAGGATCTTCTCTGGCCTCTCCCACCCCCAAGGAGGATGACTAGGAGACCTGGATAGACTATGTTGCCCCCAAGTGCTAGAATGGCAATGCTCGGAAGGTGAAAAGCGAAAGAGGGTTAGTGAGAGCCTCCGAGGTCCTGCCCTGGCTACCATCCGTTGCTAAGCGGCCAGTAACCCTGAAGCGACTGCACAGGCCTATCTTGAGGCCTTGGAGAATGTGTATGGGAGCCCAGATTCAGATGAGGACCTATGGTGGAGAGTAAGAGATGCACAACAGTACCAAGGGAGTTGTTGTCTGTGTATGTATCTCGCTGAAAAATTGTTGCAAGAATGCCTCAGAAAGGTAGTTTGCCAGCGATTGAACTGGACCCAACCAGACTGGACAGGATCCTTAAGTCTGCCCTTCTCAGAACTGCTGTTGCTTCAGACACCTGGCAGATCGACTGGAATCCCACCCTCCTATGATGAGTTAATGAGAGAAATTGAGGAGTTGAGAAAGACGACCTCGGGAGGGACCTGCACCAATAGCTGCCACGACCGAGTGACTGAGGGTGACCCATCAAGTGAAGTTCAGGGGCAGAGGTTGGCAGTCAATGAGTGCTCTGACAAGGAAAAGATATGTCACAATGAAGCTAACTGTTGAGAGAGATCCGAATTCAAAAACAGTCCTTTATGAAGGCCACGCCTGCAAGTACGGGCCCTGACCTATATCCGACTGCATCTGCTATGGGGTGGGGTACCACCATGTATCTCCTGCTGATAACAGCTCGAACTCGATTCCTTGACCATGGAAGTGGAGAAACTGACGAGATGTTCCAATGCTTATCACGCCGCAGACAGAGATGGCACCAAGGTTTCCAGTTAGTAATACCCCGCCCTGGCTCCCAGTGTGGCGCCTCAGCCAGCTCAAACTCCAGAAAGTATGTTTTGCTATAATTGTGGGAAAGATGGGCACATGAAAAGGAATGCCAGTCCCCAAAAGACACTGACAAAGTTGCATATAGGCTACAAGGAGAGCTTGGAGAAGAAATCAGTGGTTAAGAGGTGCACGACATGATCCCAGTGAGGGCACAAAAATGCTAATTCCACGTCCTTTGTGGCAAGGTCAGTTGCCCAGGCCCCCACTACCGCCTCTCCAGACTGGTCAGAATAGTGGGTCCTCCATGGAGACCACTGTAAAGGTGAACGGAGTGTCTACAAGAGCTATATTAGACAGTGGCTCCCAAGTGACAATTATGTTCCAAGATTGGTATCAGAAGCATTTGTCAGATGTACCTCTACAACCATTAGAAGGACTGCATGTATGGGGTTAAGGAGAAGGCTCACCCCTATTCCGGTATATCGAATTTGGCTGTCTTCCCACCTCCTGGCTGGAGTGGCCGGATCAAGTAGAGACCCTAGCCTTAGTGTGTCTCCCCACTGGACTGTATGATGGTGTCCCTTTGTTGATTGGAACAAATGCTCATATGTTCGGAAGGCTGGCACAGTTGTGTTATGAAAACAGGGGTCAAAGACTAGTAGAGCTTTAAGAGTTCGCTTTAATTAAGAAGGCCTATGAGGCACAGAGAGATGCTGAAAAACAGAACCAGAGGAACCGGTCGGAATTGTATGGAAGAAGGATCCTGAGTCTCTGATCCTGGCGCCAAATGCCCAGTGTACCTTACAGGAGAGGTCCGTATCAGAAAGGATGTTAAGAATAAAATATTAATGTTGGATGCACCAGGCGATGGAAATTGCCAGAGGGACTGCTGGTCAGGTCTAGTATTTTGCCCGCTAGAGCCCATGCTTATGCCAGAAGGGTAATGGTCCAAGTTCATAATGTGTCTGAAAGAGACATTCGAAGTAAACAGAGGTTGCATCCTGGCTAATGTGCATTGTGCAGACACTGCAGTGCTACCCAGCAGCAAGAGTTCAAGGAAGAATGACAGAGTAACGCCTGACTTGTTTGATTTCGCGACCCCCGCTGCCAGCTGAATGGAAAGTGAAGATCAGTGAGAAGCTTGCCCAGAGAGACCAGGTGTTTTCTTTAAAGGAATGGGATGTAGGATGCGTGCAAGGAGCTTGAGCACAATATCCGCTGCATGACGAAGACCATTTCGTGAGAGGTCTCGACGCCTGGCACCTGCTGACATAGATGATGTGAGACGGCATCTGCAAGAGATGTTAGCTGCTGGTGTAATACAAGAATCCAGAAGCCCTTATGCTTCCCCATTGTGGTAGTGAGGAAAGAATGGAACAGTAAGGATGTGTGGATTATCGACCTTAAACCGCGGACTATCCCTGATCAGTACACAATGCCCCGCATTCAGGATGCTTTGGACTGCCTAAACGGGAGCAAGTGGTTCTCTGTGCTGGATCTCCGCAGTGGGTACTATCAGATCCCGATGGCCCCAGAGGACCGTGAAAAGACAGCCTTTATCTGTCCGCTTGGCTTTATGAATTCATGAGGATGCCTCAAGGATTTCAGGTGCCCCAGCCACTTTTCAACGATTGATGGAGCGTGCATGGGGACATGAACTTACTAGAGTGCCTGGTATACCTAGATGATGTTATTGTGTTTGGCAGCTCACTGGAGGAACATGAGAGCAGATTATTTAAGGTATTGGACCGCCTGGAGGACTTTGGCCTTAAACTGTCCATTGATAAGTGTCAATTTTTCAAACATCAGTAAAGTATGTGGACACTATAGTATCCACCGAGGGAATGAGACCGACCCAAGTAAAGTTGAGGCCTTGACCACCTGGCCACAGCCCAAAAATCTAAAAGAACTGCAAAGATTCCTGGGATTCTGTGTTTATTATGGCGCTTCATCAAGGACTATTCAAGAGTGATCCGCCCTTTACTTAACCTTACTCAAGGGTATCCCCAACCCACAAAAATACCAAAAGTCAGCGTCTCAAGACTGAAAGAGTGTATTTTCATCCGAGTGAAGTATTTGGGGCCCGCTGGACCCTGATTGTGAGACTGCTTTCATGAGATCTATATCAACTTACCCATGCTCCAGTGCTGGCCTATGCCGATCCAAGAAAACTCACGTCCTGCACACTGATGCTAGCTTGCAAGGGTTGGGGGCATGTTGTACCAAGAGCACGAGAATGGCCTGAGACCAGTGGCCTTTGCCAGTAGAAGCCTGACCCCATCCGAAAAGAACTATCCTGTACATAAGTTAGAGTTCCTAGCTTTGAAGTGGGCTATTGTTGACCAATTCCATGAGTACTTGTATGGGGCTAAAATACTAGTAAAACTGACAATAATCCTTTGACCTATGTGCAGACCTCAGCTAAGTTGATGCCACTGGCCATAGGTGGCTTTCTGCATTATCTACATATGACTATGCTCTCGAATACCGAGCAGGTCTGAACCACATAGATGCTGATGCTCTCTCCCGGAGGCCTGTTCCCAGAATGATTGGGTCCGATTGGCAGAACCTGACATTCGGGCACTCTGCCGAAGTTTGACAGGGAGGAACAAATGTCCACGGACGCAGTGGACTGCATGGTGGATTGCTTGGGAGCCTCTGAGAATTGCATACCTGCTGCTTATTGCCACTTTTCTGCAATAGACATTGGTGCACTGCCTCAGCTGGACAATGACAGTATTCGGAGGGCTCAATCGCCATCCCATGATCAAAGCAGCTTTAGAAGCCCTCTATGCAGGAAAAGATGTGTCCAAATTACGCCCACTGATTTGAGAACTGCACTGTTATACAAAGAAGGTCCTAAGTTGAAACTGATCAATAAACTGTTATATAGAGAAACAGTAGACAGAGGGGACAAGTAGACAAACAACAACTAGTGCTGCCCACTGCCTTCGAGACTCAGTACTGAGGTCCTTGCACAAACCACATGGGGCACCTTGGTATAGACAGAACACTTGACTTGGTGAGATCCAATTCTATTGGCCTAAGATGGGGCTGATGTGGAGCAACACATTCGAACTTGTAGTCGCTGCTTACAGAGGAAAGCTTTGCCCCAGAGGGCTGCCCCTTGTTAACATCACCACCAGTGCACCCATGGAGCTGGTCTGTATTGATTTTCTAAGTTTGGAGTCAGATCAAAGAAATATCAGTAATGTGCTGGTGGTCACTGACCATTTCACGAGATATGCCCAAGCTTTCCCACCAAAGACCAGAAAGCATCCACTGTGGCCAAAGTACTTGTAGAAAACTTTTGTTCACTATGGGCTCCACAAAGAATCCATTCTGATCAAGGGAGAGACTTTGAGAGTCGTCTGATCAAAGAGATGCTTTCTGTGGGGAGTGCGAAAGTCCAGAACCACTCTTACTACCCCCAGGGGACCCACAGCCTGAACGTTTCAACCACTTTGCTAGATATGCTAGGCACCCTGCACCCAAAGGACAAGCCTAGATGGAGCTAACAAATTAGCACCCTGGTACATGCTTATAACTGCACTAAAGTGATGCCACTGGATTCTCCCCTACCGCCTGATGTTTGAAGAGAAGCTCGACTACCAGTAGATGTGTGTTTTGGGGTCTCTCCTGATGGGTTCAGGCTGACAACTATTTACAGTATGTGCAAAAGTTAAAGGCCCAGCTAACTCATGGTACAACTGGCTCAAACCAATTGCCAAAAGAAATCTGGCCAACAAAGAAAGGTATGATAAAAAGGTGAAAGCACAGGAACTCCAGGAGGGAGATCGGTATTGCTAAGAAATCTGGGATTGCATGGCAAGCACAAGATTGCTGACAGATGGCACCATCTCCTCACATTGTAGTGGGCAAACTAGATAATCTGCCAGTGTACAAAGTAAGGCCTGAGAATAATTCAAAAGATGTAAAAACAATGCATAGAAATCATTTACTGCCCATTGGGCAAATCTTAATTGAGTCTGAGCCCCTAGAAGATGCCCTCTGACCAGTGACTAGAGCTGCTGCAGAAAGATCAAGAAAGTCTGCACCTACAGAAGCAAAGTTAAAGTGTTCCCTCCACAAGTCCCAGTTGAGCATGACTGTCAGTCCATATCGAAGAAAGTGAGAGTGACTTTGAATACTATCCTTCTTCGAACTGAGTCAATTGTTTGGGGCAATCCCTAGTCAATACTGGAGACAAAGCTGGGCCTTCTGGACTGTTTAAGCCCCAGCTTCATCCCTGGAGCCAATGCTCCCAGAAAGTGAAGTGCAAAGCATCAGATCAGATGAAATGGAATCATTGTGCATGGTTGAACTGTTTGAGCTTTCAGGGAGGAAATGATAGATTGGGGCAGACTGGTGATACACCAACAAGAAGAGTATTTTGAGTGCCCTGACAGTCCACTGCCAGTGTCCGAAAGCTCTCCATGCGAGCCAAATGTTGTGGACTCAGAAACTGTAACTCCTGGAGCTGAAAGTGCCCCAAGTTCTAGCCTCTCTACCCCCATGGAGACTCCCTGACAAGTGAGGACAATGCTGAAAATGAGGCTCAGAGTGCAGAGACTGTAACAGTTCCCCTTAGAAAGACTGGTCGAGCTGTAAAGCCTGTGGTGCACCTCAGTTATGATTCCCTTGGGAGGCCTGTGGATTTGCTTCTCAATGTTGTCCATAAAGGAGTGTATGTGTCCCCGAGCTCATTGCCCAAACTGAGCGTCAGTGCTAACTCCAAGTTACTTGTGTTGCCCTCTTACTATGGTGCCCTTGCCCGTCCAGCCCCAAGGTAACTGATAGGAAGGCCCCTCTCTCAGGTTTCATGTACAAGAGGTAATAACTTGAGTTATGGTACAATGTGTATGTAATACTGTGTAAAGAGTGACGACTGCAATGTTTCAGAAATGTGTTCTTGGTAAATGATATATTGACTGATGATTACATGTGCGAGCCTAATGCAAATGTATATGGTTGCAGTTGAAACTTATGGGGTACTTGTTGACGCGACGCCAAGCTTTCCCAGGCCTGGAAGGGTGTAACCCCTGCAAATGGGGGTTCCCAAAAGACTTCCAGGAGCTTGCTTGAATGCTCCAAGCCTGAATGGTGTTTGGCATTTAGCCATTTATCAGTGAGTGTTTTAGAGCCTCTGGTACTGTCTCTTTAAGAGCTGTCTGCTTGCAGACATAATTAGTTTGTATGGGGGACTGTGTGCTTCTCTGAGTACCACTTGAGCTGCTGCCAATTCACTTCATTTTGCAGTCACTAGGAGTGCAAGGGAACCTATCTGAAAGATGTAACTGTTTGCCAGAAATTATTTAGAGTAATAATGAAATTACAGTTTGTCTAACTGCTTTCTTTGCAGTCAGAACTGTGTCTGCTAGTTCCCATTCTAGTTTTGAACTGCTGAACTGACCAATCAGTGTGGGGTAAGCTAGCTCTAAAATGGTGCCTTGACTAATCAGAACTTGGACTCATAATCTGAGCCAGCCACAAGAGGATTGTATGGGCAGTGACTCTGGGAGATGTAGTTAGACTTCAGTGCCTTTTGGACCAACAGCAGCAGTCTATTGTGAGTGACAGCCAATCCAGTCAAGAACTGGGAGGAACTCAAAGGAAGTGCCCAGTTTTGTCGGTTGGAGCTTCAGTTGAGCTTTGGCAGTGAAGAAGGAAGGAGCCCTGTGCTTTTCAGTGTGCAGTTTTAGTCAAAACGGTGTAAGGCCCAGAGTTCCGGTCTGCAGCTTGTGTAACAGCTTGTTAGACTGAATCCGTCCTGTGAAAGAATCAAAGGATCTCTGAAGAGTAGAAACCAGGCTCACCCTGTAGAAGACTGGAAGAATTGCTGAAAATTGCACTCGGTCTGTCAGGAACTGAATCTGCTGTGTGTTCTCCCCGGTATTGTGCAGTAATTGCGATCGGATACAGATGCAGCCTGCCTGGTACAGTACTTCTTTTATATGGATGTGTGAAGAGGTTTGTGTACCTCAAGTGAGCCCTGCTGACATTGAAGGACCCTATCTTATTTGGAGGTCGTGAGTACTAATTCAGGGTTGCTCCTGTTGAATTGCCACATTAAATCCAAATGGAATTACTGTACTGTTGACTGTTTAATTCTCCTTTTCTCTGTGTGAAAGGGCCCCTACCAGCTGCCACGGGTTTGGACTAGCAATTAGGGCTTGGGTACCCAGGGACAGTAACTGATAGGATAGGCCTGTGCACAGAGCCATAGGTAGATTATTAGAGTGATAAGCTACTAACCTGATTTCCTTGTCCTTGTTATATCCCCTAAATAAATCAGAGCTGTTGTTTCAGCAAAGTTATACTGCCTGAGGTATTTGTCTATGTTAAAGTACTGTACTGTGATTGTTGCACTGTATCTCATTTCACAGGAGGTCCCAGTGCCGAACCAGACTGGGGGTAAGTGTATACTGTGAAGGTAATTTGATATATTTGTGGGCCACTAGTGGGAGAATAGGGGCATGCAGTGTCCCAGAGGGCTGTGACCAAGTTAGTTTAACTATTGCAAACCCTGACCTCTGGGTGGAGGCACCCGCCATTGGATCCAGGCCCCTCAACCTGTTAGTGGCAAATCAGGCAGGGGTAGTAGCCCCTGGGATAGCGCCATCTAGGGGTTACATCTGTATTCCCCTCCCTCTGGGACAAATCTAAAAGTAGGCCCTCCTTTCTCAATCAAGAAAATTTTAAATAATAAATACATATGCTTCTGTTGCTTGTCTGCATACTGTGATGTCATAATCCTCTGCCTGTGACATTTCAGTCATCGTCATAGCAATGAAGTGCACTGTTGCAAGCAGAGAGCTGTGACTTCAGGTATAGAAGCAGTAGCAGATAAACCCAAAGAGATATCGATTGCTTTTTCTATGAAGCGCCTTCACTAATAAAGAATGCCGCAAAATTCCTGCAGAACATATCATTCATACAGTATAAACTCAATTTGTATAAATGTCATGGCTTTAGATTCTTCAAGTGGGTTCCAGCAATGCTTAAAATAATCTGCTTTTACTACACACTTCTAAAGAAGGAGAGCTTGACTTTAACTCAGAGCTATACACTGTTGGGTACGCTCACAGCATACTGGACTTTGTCCTTTTGAAATACAACTTGTTTATTCGCAAACAGTTGGGTGGTGTTCAAAGCAGCATCCTGGCTTTAAGGGTTGTTTAGGATGGATTTAGTTATAGTCAGTGCTTTCCCCCACCAAAGCTGCTTAAAAGCCTACAATTCATTCAAATCAGTTCAATTTTCTTACTAAGTTTTGATTCCATCATTTTAATAAAGGGGTTCTTGGTCTCATCATTTGGATGAATCATGATCAGCCTGGCCACCGATGGCAAGCTGACCCGCTCATTAATCAGGAAACTACACTTTAAATTTTAGCATGCCAATATGAGCGGAGGCTCTCTCTCTCTCTCTCTCTCTCTCTCGTGGAAACCACCATCTGGCTGCATCTTTTAATTTTAAATGTCACTGTGCCAATATGAGCTGAGGTCCCACTGCTATCTCTTCTTTTTATAGGGAAACCACTCTCTGGCTTATTTTCTTATCATAGTGTGTTCCGGCCCATAACAGGCTCTCGGGTGATCACTGGAGAGGTTGCCAGTTAGGAGAAGGCCACACCTCTCCTGCTTGCAGTGCAATGTTAAAGGTTTAGTAAGGGCAGCCTGGCCAATGCACAAACTGTATATAGGCCAGGGTGAGCTTTCTAAACCTGTAATATTGTTCAGGATACATGTCAATATACAGTCCCAAAGCTGTCAGTAGACTTCCGCTATCTGGTCTATTGGCGTATGCCTTTCAACTCATTGCCACACGGGGGGCCATAGTACTAGACAAGAGCCTATACAGTCCTTTTTGTATCTACTCTGAATGTTTATGATTGCCATTTCTGACCAACCTAAATCAAGCAATTTCAAAGCAAAACTGATTTTGGACCCAAACAAATTTTTGATTGCTCCCGGTCCAACAACTGCTGTCTCATAAAGCAGCAGTGCAGTGAAGTTGGGGAGGGCGGATTCAAACCTCATATTTCAGACATCTTTCCATTTCATTTGTTGGTCAAATTGTAGAGTTCCACAAGAATTTAGGTATTTAATAAATATTTGACATTACTTTTTTCTCAAGAAGAAAATGTGGTTATTTCATTTGGCTTAGACACAGCATTGTAAAACTGGCAAAGGGTTAGGATAAAAAAATAATAAATTGCCTAATAAAAGCAGATTTACGATGCTAGGTAATATTTTCATAAATTGGTGGTAAGCCAGGCTTTTTTTTTTTTGCTGCATTGCTGCTTCAAGACGGACAAAACAAAGATTCTTTGTTCCTGTGTTTGTTTACACTGATTTTCATTAAACAACTTACTTACACATATTTCATTTAAGTTCAAATGATTTTGTCACTTTTGGAAACCTTTGAAAAACATAATATTTAGACATAGTTCAGTTTATAGTCCATATATTTTTTGGTATTTCTGTTCTTTTATTCCCAGTTCAAAGGTTCATTTACATGGAAACAGGATCCTTGTTCCCTATCGTTGCTCTGTTTCTGCTGTTGTATCCTTTGCAGATGTGGTAATGCTTTGTGGCATAATAATCATTTCCACAGCAACACACTGTGATGTCACGGATTTAAGATTATGATTTCGGCAACAGGATTAAGCAGCAGTCGCAGCTAACAAATTTGAGGGAACAAGGATCCCATTAGTCATGCAAAGTAAACTAGTAACACTGCATAATAGTGTAATATGTTCTCCTTTTGTGAAGCACCCTGAGTCTGTGTGATAGGGCACTCTATAAATAAAATTGCCGTGCCTTGTCTATAAAAGAACAAAGGGAAGAGAAATGCAAACAATATGGGAACTAAAATCTACAGTGTGTCTCAATAAAAATATTAGGCCCTATTCACAAAGGCTACATGCTGAGTATCCTGGGCGTGTAGGCTACCCTTCACATGAAAGCCGCTCAGCGGGGCCCATGGATATCCAGTGGCATTCATTAAACTGTGTGCCAGACAGTGGCACGCCAGATCCCCAACTGCATGGAAAGCAGCGTACCATGGGCAGTCTGTTGGGAGTGGCAGAGGCATGCTTGCACTCCACACAATTCACAAAGGTGGGAAGTGCCGTGCACAGGGATATGGGTGGCACAATGGGGGGACCCTGCTGTAACTGTGTTATGTGGACCCCCACATGCACACAGAGCATGTATGCCCTATTGACAAAGTCTACATGCCACATAGGTGCAGTGCATAGGTGACCCCAAGTGACAGGTCTGGGATATGGTGGGAAGAGTGGGCAGGGTAGGTGGATGGTAGCACAGGGAGATGTGACTGCAAGGTGTGGGAACTGCCCATACACCAGCACACCTGTGCATGCAATACTTCCTTGCCTGATGGAAGGGCTGTGTGCAGGAGTGGTCCTGGGGGCGGGACTGTGTGTGCGATGGGCAGAGGACTGTTCGGGACCGGCCCTGTAGGTGGGCATGCCACCTGTACACTGTGCCCAGCACAATGGAGACATCACATACAGGAGGCAGATGGCACCCACTTCTCTGCCTGTGCCCACCCCTGTAGTGTAATAGCCATCCTTCCTTGGCGGCTAGTGGAACCACCCCATCCCTGATCCCCCAGTATTGGCCTAGCTATCATTCCCTGGTGGCTAGTGGAACCCCCATCCCTGATCCCCTGTCTTGACCAAGCTATCATTCCCTGGTGGTTAGTGGACCCCACCAACCTGACAAGTATCACACCCCAACCCACACCTCATCTTATCCCTGAGCCAGCGACTGACACAGCCCTCTGCTTACCAGCACAGCTGGCCACTGACTGAACTGTCGATAATGAGCATACTGTAACAGCTTTTGTACAGTATAATTGGCTGACAGCCCAGTTGGTAGCTGGCCATGGTGGTGAGTGGAGGGCTACGCCAGTCGCTGGCTCTGTGATAGGACGGGGGGATGGGTTGATGGGGTGATACCTGTCGAGGTGGGGTGTCTGTTATCCACCAGGGAATATTAGCTCAGTCACTATAGGGGGATTGAGGATTGGGGTGGGATCCCCTAGCCACCAGGGAATGATAGCTCGGTCACTACAGGGGGATTGGGGGGGGTCCACTATGCTGCCAGCAATGGATGGCTTATACTGTGGTGAAACAGTGATGGAAAGGTGGCTCTGTATACCCATACAGAGGTGCACTACTACTGTTTGCACTGGCGGTCACCATGGACATATGTGTACCAGCGGCACTACCGGGTGCCGCCAATGCCTCTTGCAGTCTGTGGTGTTCCACGCCGTTCCATGTGCCCCTGCATGGGTGCACAAGGGATCCACTCAGGGACCCAGGACAGGCATCTGATTGGATGCCCACCTGGGTCCCGCATTCCACCTCTGCACAGTACCAATACAGTTATGCAGAGCTGCATGCCAAGGGCAGGGCCACGGACAGGTGGCTGGCATTTGTAAATGCCTCACAGTGCGCATGTGTCCATGGGTGCAGAGCTGTGCAAATAGGGTAGGTGTGTACTTTACACCGTTTTGTGAATAGGGCCCATTATGTGTTTGAAAGTTTTCTCAAAAGTGGCAAACTCACTTCAAGAGTAGCTGACAGCCTCTGTGCAGGCAGCTCACACCAGAGAGCTGCCTGGTGCCAATTTAGCCTGTATTTGAATTCTTTAAGAAGGATATCAATAAATATTCAACACAGAGTGCCCCACTCATAACTTCCAATACCAGAGTCAAGCATCTGTACAGCACTGCAACCCCACCCCTCAAAATCAGCACTTTGATGGCATGGAGTAGGATACAGGCGAGCAAACGTGTTTTTTTTTTTTTACCTCTTTTTGGGAAAGTGAAAGATTATTTTTGTCTGGTCTTGGATCAGACTTTCTTTCATTCATAGAATCATATCATAGAATCATAAAAGCTTGACAGCAGAAAAGGACCATACCGACCCATCTAGTCTGCCCTTTTCCCCCCCTACACCTCCCTCTCCCTGCCAGCCCCTGCCCTCCACCCGATACTCAGACCCATATGCTTTCCCCATGCCCTCTTGAATTCTTCCACTAATTTAGCCTCCACCACTCCATCTGGTAGTCTGTTCCAGGGCTCCACCACCCTCTCCTGTTTGTTTTTTTCCATGACTCCAACCAGTAAGGCTCTGGTCAAATCAAGTCAAGTGGCCACCCTTTATGTATTAACTGATCACTTTAAAATCAAGGGCCCTGCACGGAAGATGGAGCCCCATCTTAGACTGCTTGATATCAGAATGTTTCTTACAAATCGGGACACACGTGTAGACATACTGCAAGCAGTGTATAACATACATGGTGTGTGTATCATGCTTATTCCAGTGAAGTGTTACCATGCTGTTTTCAAAGTGCACTAGATTCTGTTACCAAATGGGAGCTCACAATACTCCAGTAGACATTACATTTAAGTGTAGTACTGTATTATATGGCAACAGCACACCTATAACATCAGCTGCTGTCCCCAACCACTGCTATTAGAAGCACAGCAATACAAAAAACATAATTCCTTTTAAAAATGTTATTGTTACAGAACAGCAAGGGCTATTTAATTACTAAAATAGGATACTCCTTAGTGTAGTGCTGTCAAGTAACATCCTTTGCAGCACTCAGCTTTGCCTTGTGCCCACACCTCCGCGTATTGCTACATTCCTCCTGTTTTACTGCATACACTGAAAAAGAGTGTGAGGTTTTGAAATGGGGCCAAATTTTGGCATCGTATCTCAGTGACAGCAATCTGCGCTGCAGCCTTCAGTGTGTAAAAATGCCATAAAAGTCAGATAGTTTGGTACTCACGCTGTGAGCAGTCACTGCCAATCCATCCAGGGTAACATTGGCAAGAGCCATCAATAGGATTGCACGTTCCATTGTTGGTACAAGTGCAGATTCCGGCACAGTTCTTTCCAAACCTCCCACTGGGACAGACTGGATAAAATTATTACAGACACAAGGTCAATTAGTGACAGGCTTCATTTGTGCTTTATTGTGTTTCATAAAGGCATACATCAAGCGAACAATCATGCTGATAGGTGCAGTGAAGCAGGGGATCGGAGTCTGAGTTTCAGCTTAGCCACTACTCCTCTGTACAACCTTTAACACATCTCTTGACTTCCATGTGCTACAGGACCCCACCATAATCAAGGCCCCTGGAATTCTGCGGTTCTGCGGTTGTGGAATTTGCCGCAGAATTTGCATCATGCCACAGAATATATATAGTGCTGCAGAATTCATTGTTTTTGGTGAATTTTCATATAAATATACTGTTTTTCCATAGTGTCAGGCTTTCTTTCCCACCTCATTTATCCTGAAGCCCCTCCTCTATGCTCAGCATATGATGTCATCGATGACATTACATCATATTTAGCCAATGACAGGACTGCATTCTGCCAGAGAAATGAATAAATCATGCTGCAGAAATCAGAAAATTCTGCCGTAGAAGTCAAGGAGCCCTGCCACAGAAATCAGAAAATTCTGCCGCAGAACACCAGGGGCCCTGACCATAATGGACATGTGACATCTATGTTTGCATAGCCCGAGTACACATATTTTGAAAAGGCCACCAACCACCAACCACCCCCCACCCCAAAAAATAAATGTGTCTTGCAAACATGCATCCAATCCATCCCTCCCCCAACACACAAACGAACACTAAAGGCTCAATACATCAAACCTACACAGCGCATAGACTTTTTTTTTTTACAACAGTGAACCACTTTGCTAGGGACCAGAGAGGACCCAGCATCACTCACATTTAAGCGCGCGCACACACACACACACACATATATACAAACCACTGGCCTGTGCACTACCACCCAAACAATACCAGTCTTTCCTCTGAGTTACATAGGCAGTAAGTTGGAGGCACACCGGAGGCAAGACTGTAATTCACAACTTGCCCAAAGCCACTTGCACATCATGACATAAGGTGGCTAAGTGGGTGCAGATCTTATGACAAAATCTTGCCATAAACATTTAGGCACTCCCTACCCAAACCAAAGAGTTTCATGGGGCAACATCACCCCATCCAAACAATGCTAGTCCTCTTCCTTGCCATGGAGAACTGGGGGGCTCAGGGCTAGCAGTCCTAATTCCTTCTGTTCCCCCCTCAAAAAAAAAATGTGTTCCCTAAAGGTATATGGCAGTCCTTTCTGTGGACTGTTGCATCCCATGATCCCTTACTGGTGTGGTTCAGGGAATCCACTATATTGCCACACAAGGCTTCTGATTGGTAGCATAGTGCTCAGTACAGCTGTACCGCCCACCCACCCACCCCCATTCGCTAGCATGCAAAGAATGTGGACTAGCATCACTGTGAAAAACTCCATGGACTGGTAACATATGGTTTGCATATGCGCCAACCCCTATAGGAAAAAGAGTCCTAAGACTTCGGTTAGCATTTGGCAGTGCTGTACTCAGGTGCTCTGGGATGCAACATTAACATGGAATATCATAATTCAATTGCTGTTATGCCAGCCTTATCATGTTCCTTCTGTCCTGCCATTCAGTTCGGAGTATGGCCTTAAATCTGAACTTCCAGGGATAGGGACACAAGTGCCAGACCAAATAGATCTTTGAGGCTCACCCAGTCTGATTAAAATGGGTCTCTGTCCAACAAGCATTCTTTCATTTCTTCCATCAAACCAAGGAAAAGAAGTTTCTCAGACGAATATGGTAAACAAAGAATTGGGATTTAACAGCTAAGCCTTCCCACATTTACTGGGACCCTGGAACACTGTATTGTCAGGAAGCACTACTCACCTTCATTGCAGAGTGCCCCTGTGAAGCCAGGCAGGCAGTCACACTGGCCTGTCACATGATGGCAGGGCCCACTGCTGTGCACACATTGAGGGCAGGCCTGACTGCAGCGATGACCGTAGAATCCAGGAGAACAAACTGGAAATGAGGCAAAGAACAGCACTGTATATTGATATTGTCCATTCTGTACATGCAGGCCCATGGGGCAGCCATTATACACCCAGCAACATACTATACACAGATACAAAAAAAACTGCATTTGTGACTTTTGTATCAAAGGAAGGAGCGCTGACCAGGGTACTGAAGTGCTACAGTTACTATAGCCTACTGTTTTAAATGGGGCCATGTGACCTTTAGCATCCACCTAGGCAACTGCCAGAAACAGAAAGAAGGGACCTCAGCCCATGTAACATCCCAGCAAGAAGATAGCCCTACCATTAGAGTCACATCCCCTCACGCAGCACTACACTTTCTACACCCACGTTTCTGGTGTGACCTTCTAGTCAGAAGCAAGACTACTACCAACTGACACTGACAATATGATGACATCCTATTTTGTATTAAGGGATCAATAATGACCAGTTCCCCCCACCCACCCACCACCAACACCATGGATAGCATGCAAACAAACTGCTCACAGAATTACATTTCAGTTCCAGCAAAATAGAAGTATTTGAAATAACATGCTTTCTTCAGTCACAAAACAAGAATCATTTCAGTAAACAGTATATGAAGTGGGACAGAGGTTTACCATAGCTGTGCCCCACTGGGTTAATATAATGCATTCAGATACCAGAAAATCAGTGTACAGTGTAAAATAAAAACTTCTGTACTTCACAAAAAAATGGACACATTTTGCTAAACATGACATAGAACATTTCAAATAACATGCAATTTGCTTAAAGAACAATATTACTGAAAAGTCAGAATATGCACATTATTTGAGACACAATCCCAATAATTTTTTCCTTCATTTTGTTAGAGTGATTATTACTATTTTATTCTGTTATTTGCGATCAAACCCCTTAGATCAACGTTTTCAGTCTAAAAGTTCTCATCTTCTGTTTCCCAGTTTGCTACAGTACTAGAGTGTGTTCAGCAGGTGGCAGCAGTGGTACTGCAAGTGACAAAGGCTCATTGAATAATCTGATGTGGTGGGGGTGCTGTCAGCAGTAGCAGGAGTAATCTGTTCCATAGTGTTTCATTCAAAAAGGACTCAAAGGAGTAGGGACTCCTGTACACATTTGTCACAGGAGGGTTACTGGTGACCCTGTCCCATCCAACCACCGAGAAGCAGTGAAAGGATTCTGATGAACAAAAAGGGTGAAACAAAAGCTCCGTGGCATACCACAGTCTGATTGGTCAGAAGGCAGCCTTGCCTGGGGTGCTTTGCTTTCTCTTCAGCACCACACTGTGATGTCACAGTGTTTTTCATGGCTGTCTGCTATAGTATTTCAGGCTGCGTAGCAATGTAAACCAGACAGCATTGTTACAGGAAATTAATTTAGACTAATAGGGCACTAGCACAGAACATTACCTAGTCACTGCAGGCTTTTTTTTCACTTGATCTGAGCAGTTTCAATAATGTTTTGTCAGATTTAAAATGGTTTCAAAAAGTAACCAAAGGTAACCAGATGGCCCAGCTGGCTACTGGGGTTCAATACCGGATCTGTGAGTCAGACAGTTGGCTCAGGGAGACTGAGGAGGTGCTGTGCTTCCATTTAGGAAGGGATGGTAGCATGCTCTGGCACCACAGCAACACCTGCAGAGGGCCAGAGAGCTTGTCCCCAACCCCCAAAAGATACTGGTGTATGCACTGAGCAGAGCAATGGCCATTACCAGAGCCTGCGGGATGATGACATCTGATTTTTTTTTTCTAATTAGGAGTATCAGACTCAAAATCTGAGAATCTGAAATAAAAAAAAAAAAAAAACAACCAGAATCCAATTAAATCCAACTGCAAAAATTGGATTCCGATCATCCCTAAACCCTACCCTTGTCTTGCTTTAATCATTAGCTGCTCAGATCAAGTAAGTGGAGCCTGCAAGAGTTAGGTAACGTTCCCACTACCACCCTATGAGTTTAAGTTTCATTTGTGTTTTGACAGGACATTTTGGTGGTTTAGGTATCCTTTACAAATTCAGGCAAAACAACTGTGTAATCACCACAGGGGGGATTCAGTGACTGTTTGTTCCATTGGTGCAGCAGTGCTCTCACTGGTGTAAAATAGCTGATAACTTCCCACCTTGAGAGATCATCACCCTCAGCTTCCCTTCCTCTCTGCAGCACTCCCTAGGTCCCCTGATAGTTTATGATGAGCCCCCGACCCCTGAACCTGACTGCTTTATTAGACTACAGCAGCATGCATTTGGGTGGGGGTCTTTGTTTCTGACTGGCTGCTCCAGCAAGGAATATTTTTCCCTAGAAGCCCACCACTTCTCAGAGTTCTTTTCTTCTTTCAGTGAATGCGCTTGTGCCACCCTGGAATACAACTTCAGAATTAATCATGTTAGGTAGCTTCTGGCTATGCCTAGAGTACTTTACTTACTGGGAGAGCCTTACCAGATGGTCTTACGCCTTAAAGAGTTAGTCCACCCCCTGAATTATCAATTTTTAAATGTAGCCGGCTGTTACTTTTTATGTCAGAATATTTTTTTTGCTTTTACTTTTTTTGCAGATTAGAAGGTTTTCTATCTGAAAGTCCTAAGGCAGATAATCCCTATTGCTATGCAGTAAACAGAGTCATTTTTACCACTGTACTTGATCCTCATGTATGCCTATATAAACCCTCCCCCTCCCCCATTTCTGGAGTTTACCTGGCCACCTTCTCTCTCTTATGTCCCTTCATATTTCTTAATTTCTTCACCCTCTGGTCTCCCAGGCTGCCAAGATGGGGACTGGCAGGGCAGCAGTGCCGGCATTCAGGAGCCCTGGGGGAGCCGAGCCAGGGCTCCATTCTAAATCTTCATGGCCGGAACCACGCAGCAGATCCATGATCTCGGCCCAAGGTCTTCTTCATTGGGATGAGACTGAGTGAAGCAATCCCCTCGGGCAAACCAACAAGCATTCCCAGAGCAGGCAGCAGGCCAGGAACATAAAAAGACTAGTACTCATGCACATCAGCAAGCCAGAGAGTGGCTCAAAGGCCGACTCCCACACCAGAGCCTCCGACGGGCAACTGAGCCAAGTGCCTTAAGAGGTAACTATACCCTGGGCTCCAGGACAGGCAGCGGGGCCAGAGCAACATAAATTCCACCCAGGAGGGTTTAAAGTAAAGCAGCAGCAAGCTGCTAAAGGCAGCAAACCAAATGTAAACCAACAGGGCAGTACCCATGTATTCTGTCAGCCTCTGACTCCTACAAAACTTGCTGGAAAAGGGGTCAGAAGGTGGCTTACAAAATGCCCATGAATTTCAGCCAATCAGAACCTTGGTTTGCTTCCCAGCCTGAATGCAAGCCCGGCATGGCTGGGCAACATTCTAAAGACTTCTTGCCCGGGGAACAGGACTGACCAATAGGGCACTGAATTTCATCCCTTATAAAAGGGGTTGCTCCCAGGGATCTGGGCCAGTCCTGCCAGTGTGTGTGTGTGTGTGTGCGGCGTGCGTGCGTGCGTGTGTGTGTGTGTGTGTGAGAGAGAGAGAAACAGACAGACTGAGGAGCTGTGATCCAGTGAGCTACTGTCTCTGATAGGCACTACAGGCCTGGCAGGCCAAAGAAGTCTGGGATCCCAGCAACTGACTCTTTTGGAAAGAAAATAAAAAGTTTTTATTAAGACTGCCAGTTTGAAAGTGAAGATTGGCGCTAAGGTTTTTCCTCCCCTACCAGTGCCTTTACCCTCTGAGGGATGTGCTCCTTTGAAGACCAACCGATTGACTGAAAGGGCCACTGCCTGCTTCAGGATCCCTGGACCCCCTGCACCTGCAGCACTAGATTGACCGTGCGAGAACCAAGATTGGTGAGTGAACACCACATGACCTGGGAAAAGCCTGCTCTCCAGCCGGAAGCATGTCTAGCTGTCTCATGTGTGCCAGCATCAGACACCAGAGGTATCTGTGTAACAATTGGAGTTTTGACCGCAAAACTGGGAAAACAGTGATTGTGCCAGGGACTGAGGGAAGACGCCTACAGTGGGACTTTTTCACTTTGATAGGCCCAGGCAGAAGACCTGTGGAGGCCATCCAGCCACCCATGTTTGTGTGGATTACAAGTAGTAACTCCTTTTCTACAGTTTACAGTTTCATTGTTCAGCAATAGTTTGCATTTTAAAGTGTGTTTTGCCTGCAACAGTTAAAGCGCACTCCTACCCTGCTAGCAGCAACTGCATTTTCCATGAGGTACCCCCTGCAACTACAAAGAGAGCTCTCGCCCATGGCCCTTGGGGAGATTTTAGTTGTGTGCACCTGCATGAGTGGTAAAGGACTGCTGGAGGTGGGCAGATTGTGTAGGGCAACTATTGTTGTTATTACTGTATGAGGATTTTACTGTTACCCCATTCTCCCATTTTCCTTTTGTCCCTTTGTTCTTTCTGTACCCCTCCTTTTAAATACATTATGTGTTTCAACTGCATTTCTTGGTTTGGGGGTTGTTATTGCTGTTCCAGGCTCACTTATTTTGGGGTGGGACAGTGTGAGTAGGTTACGCACAATTTCCTGGGGAGTAATAAAATTCTTTGTCAGCATCCACGTACCCTATATTCCTAACTCAGGTGGAGGCACTGCGACAATTTTAGCCCCAAGTACCCAGTGTAGCACAACTTTGGGTTTGGAGAGGTCAACCCCGAGGGCTCCGGGCAGTCCACTACACCACTGTATATACTTGTTGGCATGGTCATCAAGGTACAGGGCGAGGGGACTGACTCTGGAGGTAGTGCCATGTACCCAGGGCATATGCCATGGGCCTACCCCGCGACTGCCACAGTAGAGTATGTTAGTGGGCAAACAACCTACATGTAACCACTGTCATCTAGGCAGGTGATCTGAATTAGTGTATGCTGCACTGCTGTCCGTGGAGAGTCCACCTCCTGAAAAAAATGCCCCGTTTGTGTATGGAAGTTTTTGTAGGTGACAGTACAGAAAGCCCAGTGCAACACCCAAATAGCACCACCCACCATTCTGCAGACTGACGAGGAATGGTATATGGTTATATAGAGACCCATGTGCAGACTGGATGGACCACATGCCTTTTTCTGCCATCGTCTCCTATATTTCTGTGTGTGTATATATATGTAATAGACAACCCACTCTTAGGTGTGCGGTCGTGCTCTGATATATGCACACCTTGGTGTGTATCAACCACCCAAGGCGTGCGATATCAGAGCACGACTGCACACCATAGAGTAGGTTATCTATCTTATAAAATGGCAAAATTGTTTTGGAGGGGGGTAAAAGTGCAGGTGTGTGGTCGCATTCTGATATATGCACGGTCATCTGATGTGTTTCAACCAACCAGAGGATTTCCTTTTTCTTACCCATTTTATAATATATATATATATATATATATATATATATATATAGTACATATTGGCAAGGCCAAATAGCAGGCATCAGATAATGGTGCAATGGGGTGTAAGTAACAACTTTGGCAGTTGCATGCAATGGGCTGATTCCTGTAATGCTGTAATCCAGTATGTCAGACAGCCTAAGTGCTACCATTAATATCTGAGCAAGCAAGCTTCAGAAATGAAGGTAAACTACTGTGGAAGGAAAAAAAACATCTGCTGCAGACACCATCATTCATTTACGTATGGTAGTTTTAGTAAGTGGCAGTAAATGGAACTCTGTGATCCCTGAGAAAAGCACCACCTCCCACTGGTATGGGTCTACTCATATGTGAATGAGGGAAAGGAAGGAACATGCCTCATGGTCTCATTTATTTTTGTCACGGTAAGCCCAAAATTGAAAAGCAATTTAAAAGTAAAGAAAGTCAATGCAAAAGCAGTGAAGCAACATTTACCCTGGAAGGGTATTATCAGCAAAACCAAGTTTAAAAACAATACCAAATTACACATACCTCACTAATGCAAAGCATCATGGGAAGTATATGGATGGAGATTTGCACAGCCTTCCAATGATGCTTTGCTTTGGTGGATCATGTGTAATGTGTATGTTATACAAGTCCTGATGTGCAAGCTCTATGGGAATATCTTTGAGCACAGTGGGTTTGTCAGAGGCACTCACAGATACAATCCATGAGGAAGGGTAAAATTAACAACCACTTTGTGGTACATTTGTATGCTGTGCCCCTTGTGTTATGCACAATGTGGTCACAAGTCTTCTCCTGCCAATAGCACACAAGTCAGTGCACCTTCAGAGGGAGAAGAGTGGAGGAGCCCGACTTAATGAGGATGCCGGTGCGCATGGTGGTGCTGTGTCCTGCACAGCTGCTCTTACCCTGATTGACAGCCTGCCACTGTAGAACTGCTGAAAATGTTTTTTCTGGTGTCACAGCAGTTTTGTTGGAGCACTCATTTCTGCAGGAGAAAGGGTTTAGTGGCACAAAGTACCACCACCAACAGTAACAGAATGGAATAGAGCAAGGGAGAGGGAGATTCACTGGACACCAGAGATGTGGACTACCAATTCACAGGATTCTGGGTTGACTGGATCACCAGAGAAGACCAATAAAGACACTAGATATATACATATTTTCACAGTCATCAATCAGCTGTGTAGGCCTGGGGTGAGGCAGGTGAGGACAACTTTGTCAGTAGGGCCATGTGCCTAGGGCATAGGCCATGGCATGGCACCATGTGCTGGGTACCATGCCATGTGCCAAGCCTTGCAGCTGGCACAGTTTAAGTATGTTAGCTGCTGCACAGCCAGCTCACTGGCACACTTACCTAAACCCCCCCATCACAACGTGCAGTGACCCCCTACCATGGTGGAACTGCTGAAAGCACTTCTTACACATGTCACAGCCTTGCAGTCAAGGTGAAAGGTTAGATAGCACTTTTGACAACAGTAACAGAAGGAAAACAAATACCAGCATACCTCACTAATAAAAAAAGCATCACAGTAGGTATATGCATTTACTTCTCATGATGCTTTGCAATAGTGGGTATGTGTAACCTGGTGTAATATGTAAGTCTGAATATGCAGTCTCTATGGGGGTATATCCTTTGGCAGGCAGGGTTAAGCAGAGGCACACACAAATATAGCCCAAGAGGTAAGGGTTAATGTGCTACCACTTTGCAGTAGATGTTTGCCATGGCACCCTTCTGTCTGATATACAAAGGGGTTCCAAGTCTTTGCCTGCACACAAGCCAGTGTGTCAGCACAGTAAAAGGGATGAGGGGAGTCAGACTTAACAAGGCACTGGTATGCACAAAGGCTGCCCAGTACCCTCACAACATGGTCACAAGGCACCACAACCCCTGTCATACCAGAGGGCACACCCTTGCAAGTTGGAAAACTTATTCCAGAGCAGGAAAGGTTAGGTGAAACACAGAACAATAAACAACAGTAATGGTAGGGAAAGGAGCTCGAGAGTGTGGATCCACTGGAGGCCAGAAACATCAACAGCCAATTCACAGGATTCTGGGGCCACTGGATCACCAGGGAATCCTGGTGAGAAGTTCTATATATAAATATTGAAACGGTCATCAAGGTACAGGACAGGTGGGGTAGCCTGGGATGGGAACAACTTTGGTGGTAGCAGCTCTGGTGCCTTACACTGATAACTGCAGCTGTCACAGTCCAGTATGTTAGTGGTTACACAGCCTATGTGCAACCACTAATATATGGGCAGGAAATGTGTGATGCCCTGCTGTTACAGGGGAAAATCTACCACACCTTGCACAGACAGTACCCTACCCATTTGTATATGGCAGTTATGATGAATGGCAACCCAGATAGCACCACTGCATCTGCTACAGGGCAGCTGTTATCCCAGTCAAGGGAGAGGAGGGAACCTGCCTTATTTTTGGTTAACCCAAACTAAAAGCAATTTTAAAGACAACAAGGTAAGCCCATGCTAGAAAAGTAATTTTACTGACAACACTTTCTGTGCAAAAGCATTGAAGCAATATATACCCTGGAAGGGTATTGGCAACAAAGTCAAATGTCACAGAAATGCCAAATTCAACATGCCTCACTAATGGAAAGCTTTATGGAGAATATATGCATGGTTATTTGTATATTTGTCCTGCAGTGCTTTGCATCAGTGAGTATGTGGAGTTTGGTATATCATATAACTCCTTACATGCAGTGTCTATGGGGATATCCTTGGGCAGGCAGGGTTAGGCTGTGGTACACACAAAAGCAGTTCACAATTCATAGGCTAATTTTTCTGCTTGGAAGGAAGTCTTGGGGCTGACTGCTGCTGCAACTGTAGGGTAAGAAATCTATATGTTGCAGCACCTTTCTGGACAAACATGCTATAATTGTTTAACAGTTTGCTGGGGGGTTTCTAGCTTGGGATGTGGAGGGGCAGTAGGGCTTGTGTGAAACAAAAGGGCAGGGCTTTGTGTGGGTATGAAAGCTTCCAATAGGACAGGAGCTGTTAGTACTTAATTTTAGGTGAACAAAAGCAGTGTTTACACAGCGGCATTTGCACTGCAGCAACCCAACCGTTAGGGTTGCTGTGGTGCAAATACCGCCATGTGGACGCTTACTGAATTGCAGTAAGCCGCTCCCTGCTCTGCTCCGCATTCCCAGAAAGTCTGGAGATGCGTTCAGGAGCAAGCGGATTAAGTGGCCATGTGGACAGGCTACACCGCTCGGTCCCACATGAAACACATTGCGGGCACTTCCATCAGCCGACTGCCCCAACTCTCAGCCCTTCTCCAGCGTGTCTTACATGAGGGGAGCTGTGTAGATGCGTTAGACAAGTGTCTTTTGGGTTGGGGCAGTTCTGCAATGCTCTACTGAAGGAGCAAGGTCAGCTGTGTAAACACGGCATAAGTGATCCCAAAGCTTGCAGACCACAGAGCAGGAGGACAGCATCTTACCTGAGGTTCTGTAGGGCTTCCACAGGGCTGCAGGACGGCAGGGGATTGTGCTCAACAGAGGTCAGGTAAGTGAGCAAGGGCTAGAAAAGGAAAGGGGGTCTGCAGTTACAGGTAGGCAAACAGGCCAAAACCTGGCAAGCCTGAGGAGGCAGGCTAGGATAGTGTTTGGAACTACTCCCTATCTGGAGTAGACCTGTGAAAGCAGATGGGTATACTGATCAGAGCTACTCCCTATTAGGGCTAGACCTGTGAAGGTGGTTGGGGGGAGGGTATACTGATCACAGCTACTCTCTATCTGGGGTAGGTCTGCAAAGGCAGGTGGGTATACTGATGGGAGCTGCTCCCTATTAGGGCTAGACCTGCTAAACCAGAGGGATATACTGATCAGAGCTACTCTCTACCGGGGTAGGCCTGCGATGGCAGGTGGGTGTACTGATCGGAGCTACTCCCTATCTGGAGTAGGCCTGTAGTGGCAAGTGGGTGTACTGAGTGGAGCTATCCCTATGTACGGTAGGTCTGCAGAAGCAGGTGTGGTAGTGTTTGTAATAGGATGCTGAGGCAAAAATGGGAAGGGTGGTTTGCTGTAAGAGGGGTAGAGCTGCAGTGTTCTTGGGAACAATGTGAGAGGCAGGGGGTTGCCCAATATGTAGGGGGCTAGGTTCTTTGATGGCTGATGCGCAGCTGCTAAGGAAGGAGTTGGAATTTTGGTAGGGAGGCAGGAGAGCTGGTCTGGGCCATGGCTGGGATCCAGGGGTAGATAGAGTTCAGGGGAGTCTAGGGTCCAACTGCATAGGGACCCACAGCCCCAGAGGGAAAGGAAGCCAAATGAGGTGGGATGGAGGACTGTGGAGAAGACAGGATGTGTTCTGCAGGGGGGGCAGGTGCACCCGCATTAGTAGCGGTATGGAACTGCTTTCAACCACTGAGCACTGCAGAGGAGAGGGGATATCTAGGTGGGACACAGATGATAGAGGGGCAGCTGGCCTGTACTAGGGCTTCAGGAGAGGCTGCAGTGGGATAGGAGTGGGACGGGGTGACTTAAGGACAGCAGGAGGAGAAAGGGTGTCCTTGGGGGAGTAGTGAGGAGGCAGAGGTGGTGAGACAGGGAGGGCAGGGTTCAATTGGAGCTGGAGAAGCAGGGGGAGTAGACATGAAGTGGGGGAGCGGATGACAGGGGAGAGAACAATAGGCAGTTAGCAGTTGAGGGTAGGGGAAAGGCAGTCGGGAAGGAAGCAGGAACAGTGGAACTAGTGAAAGTAGATCCAGAAACAGGAAGGGTGGAGGATAGGCTGCAAGGAAGGGAGGGTGGAAAGCAAGGAAAGAGAGTGATGTACCTTCTGGGAATGATAGCAGAGCACATAGCACCGATGGTAGGCTCACTAACACAGGGGATGGGGGAAAGCCACACGTGACTGTTAACCTAGGTACCAATGCCTAGCTGGATGCAAAGTAGGGACAGTACAGGAGAGGTTTAGAGTGGTGGGACATGTCTGTGGTGGGGGGAGGCTAGGTCTGTAGCCTTTTCATAAGTGCTGCTGTTGCCTAGAGTCAGAACAGCTGGCTGAGTTAATGGTGTAGGGAGGAGGGATTTGGATACATAGGGAACTGGGGGGCTGGGATGATAAAACCCTTTACACACCCAATAGGTTGCACCTAAGCAGGAGTAGAACCAGGCTGCTAGAGGATTGGTTTGGTGTATATAAAAACAGCTTACATTTAAAATGAATTGGGGGTGGAAGCAAGGGTCACAGCACCTAGTGTTTCCCAGAGGAAGGGGCTGACAGCCCCCAGGTAGAGGACTCAGAGCAGTCAGAAAGGGGAGGGAATAGGAGGGGGGCTGGGGAAGGTTTTTCTGGAGGAAGGGGATCAACCCCATCTCAGGTAATCTGCACAGGGGAGTCAGTAAAGGGGAAGAGTGGTGGGACTAGGAGGGTGCTAGGGGTGATCAAATTCAAGTGGGCGGACCAAAGGCAGAAGAGGAGGGGCAGTCAGCCAAGCAGAGGGGGAGGGAGGCACTTGGTCAAAAAAGAGTGGCGCGAGTCAGGCGTGGTGGAGGGTAGTGTCCCTTAATGCTAGAAGTCTCAGGAGCAAAATGGCTGACCTACAGGATATGTTGGCAGAGGGAAAGGTGGCAGTCATCAAGACCTGGGCTACCCTGAATCAGAAGTGGGACCTGGCCATTCCACAGCATGCTCTCTATAGATGAGACAGGGAGAAAGGGAAGAGGGAAGGGGTGGCACTCTACGTCAAGAGGGCATTACTGCCACTAGGGAGGCAATAAGGGATGGGATAGTAGTGGCACTGTGGGTACAAATCCAAACAGCAGCAGGAAGGAAATTAAAGCTGTGTGTAGTTCATAGGCCACCGAATCAGGATGAGGACAAGGATAGGGAGTTGGATACCATGATCAGGATCGTAGCTGAAAGGCGAGAAGTGGCAGTGATGGGAGACTTCAGTTTGCTTAAGTTGGATTGGAATGTCCCATTCATAACCTGTGCCAGGAGCCAACGGATACTCGATGATGTCCAGAATGGCTTCCTGGTTTAGGGGGTGACTGAACCAGCATGGGAAGGCACCACCCTGTACCTGGTATTAACAAATGGAGATAACAGTGGGACATTGGGGTGAAGGAGCTGGGGAGTAGCGACCACTGGGCAGTGTGGTTAAGAGCAGACATGGGAAAGGAAACACCAAGCATGAAGACAAAAGTGCTAGATTTCAGGAAGGCTGACTATAGTAAGATGAGAGAGATTTTGAAGGGGCAATTTGCTAGCATCGAGGAAGATACGAGTGTGGATCAAAAGAGGACAGTGACCAGAAAAGGGATCACAACAGCCAGCCACTAACACATGCCTAAAGCAGAAGGAGAAGAATTCCAAAGTCAGGAAACTAAGTTCAGTAGGGAGGTGAGCCAGGCAGTGAAGGTTAAGCAGGTCATACACAGGAAGTCCTTGAATGACAAGGATGAGGGGGTCTACTTGGAGAAGGCTAGGGAGGCCAGTAGGATGACAGGCAGGCCAAATCGTTTTGGGCTTGTGAACCTCGTCCATTTATTTATTTTGCCCTTTATTCCATTTTAAAAAAGTATTCCCTGGTCCCTTGTCGGCAGCTTGCAAGTGCCGCATCATCAGTTTCCCTGTCGGATTTCCCAAGGCCCCTGACATCCTCCCTGCTGCCTGAATCATCTCTCCACTGCCAGAACACCATGGGCCTGACTGCTTCTGTACCGTGGTGTGCGGTGAGTCGGAGCCAGCACCCAGTAAAGCGAGGCCATAATCAAGGCCAATGAATATTCATTAGAGAGGTGGAGAATCGGGCGGGGACAAGGAACAGGAGTGACAGCAGGCTCAGTGAGCCATAGAAATTAAAGGGGCCCAGATAAAGGGAGCCTGCCTACAAGAAATTAAAGGGTCTCAGTACACCAGGCCCAGATTAAGGGAGGGCACCAGGCCCAGTTTAAGAAAGGGCACCAGGCCCACCATTTTAAAAGGGCACCAGGCCCAGATTAAGAGAGGTCCCCAGGCCCAGTGGAATAAAGGGCACCAGGCCCATGGTAATAAAGGGCCCAGGCCTAGCAAGTTAGGGCAAGCCAGCCCCGAGGTAGGAAGGGCAGCCCAGGCCTAGCAAGTTAGGACAAGCCAGCCCCGAGGTAGTTAGGGCAGCCCAGGCCTAGCAAGTTAGGACAAGCCAGCCCAGTAGTAATTAGGGCATTCAGGCCCCATAGTATTTAAGGCATTTAGGCCCCTAGTATTCAGGGCAGCTGGTCTAGCGGCAAGTGGTATCCAAGTCCAGTGATTGGGGCATTCTTAGTAAAGGGTTCAGGGGTAGCCAGATCCTATCCAGGTGGCCCTAGGTGAGAAAAGTGTCTAATCAAGGGTGCTTAGCTCACAATATGCTGCAAAGTGACTGTTAACAACTGTACTGTTATGCAAACTGTTTATTGCTCAAGCATCTAAAAGATTGTGTAATTGCTAAAAGCACCAAGACTGCATTGTAACATTAGGATTGTGGTTATGTGCCCCTGGTATCTGAACAATTGCTCCAGTGCATCTGAACAGTTGCCCTGACATCTGAACAATTGCCCCAAAATTGATAATTTGCCCCTTCTTCTGGCAAATTACCTTGTCATCAAGCAGTTCTCTTTGTATTGTGAGAAGGTGTGCCTACTAGCTACAGTGTTGCCAACACATGAGAACAGACTCAATCTTCCACCATATTGATGTCCATGGTGTGGTTTGCTGTTCTACATATCCATAATCAGTCTCTACCCCAGAGGAAGATGTCTTCATCATCATCTTTCTCCAGAAAGTGTCTGACCAGCAGATCATCTACTCCGTCCTTGTCTTTCGCCGAAGTTGAGTTTGTCGCAGTTTGTACAAGTTTCACCTGCCAGTTCTTCTGTCCTTCAGTTTGAAGTTAGGTTAGCCGAAGTTCAAGTGCATCACGTCCGCCGTACCAGTGTCATTTCATTTGGTTCCTGATCCGGATGTCCCGAAGTTGGTCATCCTCCACAGAAGACTGTGCACATCCTGGAAGAACCCGGTCTGTGTCCCCTGGTCGTTTGCCGCAAGTCGAGTCCGTCGAAGCCCAGTGCGGGACGCGTCCGCCGTTTCATTGTTTTTTTCCAGTTCATCGTGTCAATACTTCAGAATCAAACTGACTTCACCTCAGATCCTTCTGGTTCCTGGTTGCATCGGAGATCCAACTTCACCTCAGATCCTTCAAAGTCTTGCTGGTCCTTGGAGTGCTGCAGCATCGTCCAGGTCATAGTAATCCTCCAGTGGATTCATCACCACGCATTTCCTGGTTCCTTTTCATCCTTGGCGGTCCTAGAAGTGGGTTTTGGCTGGGGAATTCTTTGCATCCAGTGTTGAATCTGACAATCTGTAAGGGGGTTCATTCCAGGAACCAGCTTCTCTGGTTCTTTCTTTCCGGCAGCCTTGGAGAGAGTGGGTTTTGGCGAGAAACCTATGGTCTGTTTACCAAGCCTCTCATCACCCCAGTGGCCTTAACTAGGTCCGTGCTGGGATTTGCGCCCCAGTGTTATACAGTTCTGTTCTGCTTATCTTGTAGCTACCAACGGGGGTCAACAGTGCACATGAAAACTTCAGACAGTTGGACTTTGTTATGATTATATGGTCATAATAAATCTAGATACTTTGGGTAGTGAACAGAATCTGATTTCTGTATCGTACTAGTCTTACGTACAGCTAACTGCTAAGAAATCTTAGCGTATAGTGGCAATAGGCTGAGGTGTACCTCAACATATTTTCTTGTAGTTGTTTTAGCAGTGTGAGATAAAAGCAGTTCTGTTCTCTCTATTGTTGTCTTGCCTACCCCTCCAGTGACTGTGTCTCCCTACCCACTGTTACTGAATAAGGCCTTGCAGTCATCAAATCTCTTGGACAACTCCTGCCTCTCCTTGTCTGGGTAACTTTCAACTATCCGCATTAATTTGGACCTTGGTGTTCCACTCCATCATCAGAGCACCACATATGGCTAAGAACAGGATAACAGAAGACAGAGTTAGGGTAGGACTCGTGTCCCAAAAAGTAAACAAGTCCCCGGGCCCAGACAGCATGCATTCAAGAGTGTTGAGAGAGCTGGCAGGTCCACTGGCAGATCTGTTCAACAGTTCTTTAGATACAGGGGTGGTAGCGCAGGAATGGAGAACCACATATGTGGTACCACTGCACAAGAGTGGGCCCAGGAATGACACTGGGAACTACAGATCAGTTATCTCCATTGTGGGTAAACTGATGGAGACCATTCTGAAGAAAAGACTAGTTAATTTCCTTGAAGTCAACAAGCTACAGGACAAGAGACAACATGGGTTCATGTCAGGGAGGTCCTGTAAAACCAACCTGATCAGCTTCTTTGACAGGGTAACGAAGATGGTGGACAAGGGTAAGACAGCTGACATTCTATATTTGGAGTTTAGTAAGGCTGATCAGAAAGTTGGAGAACCTAGGAGCAGGGAGCAAATTAACCAGATTTGTGGCAAATCGGCTTAGTGGTAGGACCCAGAGGGTAGTAGTGGTGGTGGTGAGGGAACTCTCAAGAATAAGGGAAGTTACAGTTGATGTCCTGCAGGGGTCAGTGCTCAGCCCAGTGCTGTTTAATGTGCTCATTAACGATGGTGGGGATGGCATTAAAGGCAAGATCTGCTCTTTGTGGATGACACCAAGCTCTGTGGAAGGCTGGACAAGACAAAGGGGTACAGGACCTGGTAAAGCTGGAGAGGTGGTCAGGTATCTGGCTGCTGGGATTCAATGTGAAGAAATGCAAAGTCATGCACGAAGGAAGGAAGAACCCGAGGGCCAAGTACAGTCTGGGGGGGGGGGAGTCAAGGTCACTGAATCAGAGGAGGAAAAGGACTTGGTGATAACCACTTTAAACAGGCTACACAGTGTAGGAAGGCAGTGGCCAAGGCAAACAGAATGCTAGGCTGTGTTTCTAGAGGGATCACAAGCAGAAGGGAGGTGGTTATACTGCCTCTGTACAGATCGTTGGTGTATCTGCTCCTGTAATATGGTGTTCAGTACTGGAGCCCCTACCCGAAAAAGGATATCAACCAGCTTGAGGCAGCTCAGAGGATGGTGGCAAAGATGGTTCAGGGACAGCAGGGCAGGGCATATGAGGACAGGCTGAAAGAACTCAGCATGTGCTCACTGGAGGAGAGGAGGGAGAGAGGGGACATGATTGAAACCTTCAAGTACCTGAAAGGTATAAACAATAGGATAGCAGGGAACTTTTTTGTTTCAGGAAAAACAAGACCACAGAGAGACACTGTTATAAACTGGTGGGTGAAAGGTTCAAGAAGGAAGTCAGGAGACAGTTCTTTACAGAAAGGGTGGTGTTGGGATGGAATGAACTCCCAACTGAGGTCACCACTCAATAGATGGTGGGGGGTATAAAGAGAAGGTGGGACAGGGTAAAGGGGAGGGTCATGGCTGGTGAGGGGTTGTGCATTGGAGAAAAAGTAATTATTTGTGCAGCACCAGGTTGTGCATTGGAGAAAGAGTAATGTGTGCTCCGGGATGGCCCAGGATCTAGTTGCTTTGGTGGCACAGCTGGTTAGCGCAATTGGAACGCTATTCCGGGTAGCCTGGGTTCAAGTCCCAGCTGATGCACTTACTTCTTTCTCTCCTCTGTTTGTATGTGTTCCATAAATATTCACACCACACCTGTGTGATTGAAAATGAAGTAATTATGCAGCACCAGGTTGTGCATTAGAGAAAGAGTAATGTGTGCTCCAGGATGTCCCAGGTTCCAGTTGCCTTGGTGGTGCAGCTGGTTAGTGTGACCGGAATGGTATTCCAGGTGGCCTGGGTTCAAGTCCCAGCTGAGGCACTTACTTCTTTCTCTCCTCTGTTTGTATAGGTTCCATAAATATGTACACCGCATCCATGTGATTGAAAATATTTCGTGTGAAAGTATGCTTTCTTCCTGTTGACCTACTCTTGTGTGCCCACAAGAAGTCTTATGGCTAGACTAAGCAGCCTTATAAAGGGATGGTCAGATTCATTTTCCATGCCTGCATTGCATTGCTGCTTTAAACTTGAGACACAGCATCTTAAAGCCCTTTGAGAGCAATAATCCAACAGTTTCCAAATGGTAACAAAACAGTTTGATATTCTATTACATCATGTTATAATGTTAATAGGATGTGTCTCCTGCAGTGTGAAAAATTGCTGTCATCCTTACTTCTCTGGCAGGTGTTTCCTCTGTACCCAGGTGCACATTCACAGGTCCCTTCATCAGGGGAGCATGATGCCCCATTCTTACAGCTGCAGGACAGCGAACAGTTTGGGCCCCAGCGTCCCTCGGCACATACGCTGTCACAGTGGATACCTACAAAGAGAGCATTTACAAGGCTGTCACCATGGTGCATTTACAGTATCTAACTGCATTATTACCAACAGTCCACACAAATTACAAAATCAGCTCAACAGCATTTTAACCATTTTGTACTTTGCAAGCTCTGTGTGCTTTTTGTCTACTGCACTGGGGGTTTCAATTTGCAACTTTCTGTGATAACTGCTTCATTATTACATTGTATTTGTTATTTGTTGTAGCTTTTTAAAGTTCAACCAAAGCTGCCGATTCCTTAGATTCCATAGAGAATTCAGTGGACTAAATATGTTTATACAGACACCCAACGTGCTAGACTTGTAAAAAGAAAACATGTAAACCATCTCCAAAATCTCGAATGACTCAATAGGGACCTTCCTTCTCAATACAACCCCAACCCTATGCAGTGTCACCCTCTAACAGATGACTCTCTTCCTCTCCTTTGGACACTTTGAAACCATGCCGACACCTCTGCAGAGTCCTGTTAAAATTGACGTGATCATCATGCCCCCAGCTTTGCAGAGTGCTGGCACTACTGGCCTACCCCAGTTCTATGAATTCCTCTTCAGACTGACATAACTGGGGTCAGCCTTGTTAATACCCTTGAGGTACTTAAAGGCCTCTATCATGTCCCCGCATTCCCTTCTGTCCTTGAGCGAATACATATTCAGGTTCTGCAGCCTCTGCTCATATGACAGCCCCTGCTCTCCCTGAATTATTTTTGTGCCTCTTCTTTACACTGACTCCAACTGGTTAATGTTCTTTTTGTGATAGGGATTCAAATACTGTATGCAGTACTACCGGTTGTGGTCACAACACGGAGCTGTACACAGTGGTAGTATGATCTCTTTTCTTCTGCTGGTGAACCCCCTGCTTATGCAGCCCAGCACCCTATTAGCACTCACCACTGCCTTGACGCATCGTGTAGCATTGTTTTAGGTTGCTTATGATTACCATCCCCAGATCTTTCTCCTCCTCAGACACCATGGTGGTCACTCCCCCAGTCTGTATTCATACTTAGGGTACTTACTCCCTATGTGCACTTCTTTGTGCTGAACCCTACTTGCCAGATTCAGGACCATCTTTCCAGCTTTTGTGAGGTCCTCCCTCAAGTACCTGACCCCCCCTCCTCTGTGTCCAGAGTCCCACAGAGCTTTGTGTCATCTGCAAAGAGGCATAGTCTGCCCCTAAGGCTGTCCCCAGTGTCATTTATGAACATGTTGAACAGCATTGGTTCGAGCACAGACCCCTCTCGTACCCCACTGGTAACCTTCTTCATACCTGAGTATTCTCCATCTGACCACAACACCCTCTGGGCTCTCCCCTACAAGTTCACCACCCATCTAGTCATTTTGCCACCCACACCCAGGTTGTTCCACTTCTTGATTAATCTCTTATGTGGGACTGAGTCAAAGACCTTGCTGAAATCCAGGTATAGCATGCCCACTGTCTGTTCTCTAGCCACCATCTTTGTTACCCAGTCAAGGAAATTAATCAAGTTAGTTTGGCATGACCGCCCTGCCAAAAACCCATGCTGCCTGTTGTCTTGGTGCCTTTTTTTTTTTTTTTTTTTTAGTTTTTGTTGACCAGGTAAATGCACTAGACAAATTCTGCCCATTTCCAGGCACAACCCAGGGGAGGGGGATACAGATGAATGCCAACTGACCTTGAACCAGATTAAGCTGTTGGTGGTATTTTTAATGAATGGGAGGAAATTTGGCCAGGGCACCAGGGAAATTCCCCTACTCGCCTCTGGGGGAACTGCTGGCTGTCTTCCAAGATGGCCACTATGCCTGTGCAAGTAGAAGACATGGATGTCTCCGAGACAGGGGAGCCAACCTCCGCCCCTACCCTGGTCCATTTGGAGGTTGCTGTGATTACTGATTTAGTTGAAAACAGAGATTTACCTGATGATTCTGGACTGGAGATATAAGTTTCCATGGATGATGTTAGTACCGTTCCAGACAGTGCAAATACGGATTATCCTCTCAGTGCCCAACTGATTTTAGAACAAGAGCAGCATTTCTTGTGGCAGAAAACTTTGCAGGAGCATCTAGCTCAACACAGCAACAAGTCGGACGCTGTTATGCAAATTGACAGCACTGTCAAGCACGGCCCACTGGAGTATGACGAGGCAACACCTGGATCCGCTGCCGAGTGAGGTGAGTCACTCCCTTCTGACACCTGTGGTGGGCTTGAGATTCTTACGACATCGGCTGGCAATACAACCGCTATGGATAGCGGGTGCCTAAAACCATATGAGCAGACCAGCAGTACATCTCTTCTTGGTGCTGAACTGCCGATGGATTGTACAGAGTCTGTTCTTCTCTCCTCTGCAAGTATTGTCCAACATGTTACCCCGCTTTCTACCTCTGCTTGTTTATCCAGAACTGTGGGTTTCATATTTAGAAATTCTGCTGAGCACCAGGGGGTTGCTTTACCTGCTCCCACAGAAGTCCCGATCCAACCCATCGGATCTTACTTCACAAACCGGCACAACATTTTTTTCTTTTATAGAAAGAGCCCAGGCTGCAAGGGCTGGCTTTCAGGAGGACAGCAAGGATAAGAGGGCTGCTATGACTTTGGCTAAAAAACATATTGTGGCCCCAGTGCTGAAACCTATACCAAAACATGATGTCAGTTCCAGGGCTGCTTTACCACAGCATCTGGGTTGTGTTGGTACTAAACAAGCCCTGCATAAGGCCTTTTCAGTAACACCTCTTCCTTCTCCTGTTGAAGCCTGATCTCTGCACACTGCATTGCTAGAGACTGGTTGGAAGAAGGTACCCAGTGGGGCCTGGATGCCTGACCCGGAGTGGAATCTGACAACAGGATTTACACAGATGCTACTTGACTGGTGTCCTACTTCCATTGCTATTGAACCACACTTGGTTGGTGTTGACCTTCCTATGTCTCATAGCGTCCCTGAGGGTCCTCTTGTAATTGTGAATCAGCAACAGCAGGTTATGGAGAGTAGCCCAGCCACAGTGCCCCTCCAAATTGTGCCTGAGAAGGCCCCTGATTCGGAAGCTACAACTCTACCTCATGTAGATGCAGACCCGGCTGTACCAAGGCCTGCTAAACCTCTCCTTTCAGAACTTTTCTCTAAATCAAAAAAGGAGGCAGCCTCTCATCGAAATGCAGTCCGCATCAGATATAAAGGAGGTCTGGAAGTACGACCCAATAGACATTATGTTGGGAAACTTTTATTAAAGGACTTGCTGCATTTCTCTCCAACTGAGGTCTTCGCCTTTATTAACATTTCTGGCGAGGACAACTTTGACGTTAGTTTTCGTTCTGCTCATGCTTTGGAGATGTTCTGGGAACGTTACAGCCAGGTGAGGTTTTCCCCCATATGGAACCCCTTTTTTGTGATCCCGTTATCAAAACCTCTTACTAAATTTATTACGGTTATGTTTTGGAATGAGGAGGTCCATGTGGAGGACATCACCTCTTGGCTGTCACAGAAATGTGAGGTTCTTGCACCACCTGAGGCCATTTTGGATTCTGAGAGATTTTGGATCGGGGGTGGAAATATAAGGTGAAGCTGAGACAGTCAGACACAGGAGTTGAACATGTACATAATGTCTCCTTTTGGGTAGGGATCGGAGGGTGTTTTTATGCAGGGCAACCCCAGGCATGTTATTGCTGTGGTTCCCACACACACACACACCTCTCTGGATCGTGTGATACACCCCAGTGCAACAACTATGGGGAAATTGGTCACATTGCCATGCAATGTGCAAATCACACTAAATGTGACTTATGCGAAGAATATGGTCATACCTTTGCGGAATGTGCTTGGTCAGCCAAAAATAAAGCTTCCTGTCTCAGCCCAGACTTGTTGATTCAGAATGCCCAGGATTTGGCATCTGCTGGTGCTGAAGGTTTTTTAACCCCTCCCTTGCCACCATTATATCCTCTCCCCAGGTTTCCTTGGCCTCGGATTTGGTTCCGGCAACCCCTCCTCCTGTAGTGGATCTGGTACTCCCTATAAAACTAGAATTCTCTTCTGGACAGGAGCACCCTCTAGCGCACTTGACCCCAGTCTGCTATCATGACACTGTAGCTGGGGCACTTCAGGAGCCTGTGCTACCCTCTTCAACTCCTCCCATGCTCCCCCGGTCTGCGTGGACTCTTAAGCCAGAACCTTCTCAGCCGGAGGACAGGATTGAATCAGATAACCCCTTTTCTGCTCTAGCCACTACCTGGGGGGGAATCAGATATGGACTCCCAACTAAGGGGTTGGGGATCCTCCTGTCTCCTCCCCAGGCCTTGTGGGTTACAAAGGGAAGAAAAGGAAAAAAAGAAAAAATTTTAAAATTCTGCTGATTGCTGAGTTTATGGTTGGGACTTTTAATGTCCATAGTTTATTAAAACAGGCTAAAAGAAATGCAATTTATGACTATATCCATACTACTCCTCTTGATATTAGTTTCTTGCAAGAGACATGGATGTTTTCCAGTGCTCAACTGAGAACCTTTAGAGGGGAATGGAGATGAGGCCCCTCCTACTGGTCCTTTGGGCCAGATTATGTGGATGGGGTGGGTATTCTTTTTAATGCTTTTTCCTTTACTCTTCACAAATTAATTGATTTACTTCCTGGACGGGCATTAATACTTGATGGGGTTTGGCGGATGATGTCTTGTAGATCCATAAATGTATATTGCCCTCAGTCTAAAGCAAATAGAGTTGCTCTGTTTCAGTTGCTACAGCCATATTTAGTGACCTCCAGGCATATTTTTTTATGTGGAGACTTTAATTGCTGTACAAAGACCCAGATGGTTCAGGAAGGAGAGACTACTAGGAAAATATATTGTGACTCAACTGTGCTCACTAAAACCATAGAAACAGCTGATTTAGTTGATCGTAGGGATTTTCTGGTTCAAGGCCCTCCTTATACCTTCAGGAAAGGCAGATTTACATCTACAATAGACCATATTTTTATTTTGAAGCAAATGCCTATGGCACAGTTTAGAACTCTCCAGACAGAATTCTCTAACCATCGGTTGCGGACTGTTTCTTTCATGGAGACACCTAGGATACCGAGGCCCAGGACCCGATGGAAGGTGAATTCAGTGCATTCATCAGAGTCAGAGGTGCAGACAGGCATGCACTGTTTCATTCAAGCTAGACTTTCAGTGGGTTTCCTTGTATGATAACCTAGGAGAATGGTGGGAGGATTCAGAAAAAGATTTTAAATGGTGGTTTCACCGCTATGGGAAACAGAAAGTGAACAATAATTTTTTGACCTATTTAACTCTCCAAAAACAGCTGCAACTCCTTCTCACCCTTTCTTATACTTCAACATATGATTATTATTCTCAGATTAACACATTAAGAGCTAAAATGAAGTAATTTCAATATGACAGAGCTACTACTATGCAGGTCTTGTACCAACATGGTATTACCTGCTCTCTGACTGGAGACCCTTTTGGATTTTGCAAGGAACAGATGGAGGCTGCCTCAATGCACTCTTTAGTGGATAGTACGGGTGTAGAAATAGACTCCATCCATGGTTTGCATACTATCATTAGTCAGCATTTACAGTCACACGCTCCATCATCTGCCCCTAGTCAGGCTGACGTTGATTCCCATTTATGCGGCCTCACTTCACCTGCCTTTCCTGTGGAAGCACAGGAGATACTGGTGGCCATTACAATACCAGAGATAGAATCTGGTATTGCTTCTTTAAAGCTTGGGTATCACCAGGACTTGATGGCCTTTCAAATGATTTTTATAAAGCCTTTCCTACAGCTTTGGCGAACTGTTTGCTTTTGGTTTTTCAATATTTTTTACTGGGTCAGGGTTTGTCTCCATCCTTTTCGGATGGTTTATTCATTTTTCTATACAAATCAGGAGATAAGTTACGGATACAGAACTGGAGACCAATCACAATTTTAAATTCCGATTTCAAAATTTTGACTCATCTGTTAAATAACAGATTGAAACAATATGCGTCTCTAGTGGTCTTTCCTTACCAGTACTGTGGCATCCCACATAGGAAGAAACAGAGTGCTTTAATGATTGTTTGTGATATTATTGATCACCTCTCCTTACACGGCAGGTCTGGCTGTGTGATATCAGTGCATCAAGACAAAGCCTTTAATCGGGTTTATCATCCATTCTAGTTAAGTGCACTGAAGGCATATAGTGTTCCTCCACTGTTTATCGCTTGGTTGAAGGCACTCTATAATTCTGCTACAGTACGGCCCATGTTACAGTTTCAAGTGACTGGGAGGATACCTATTACAACAGGGGTGTGGCAGGGCTGCCCCCTAAGTCTACTTCTGTATATTTTTGTGTTAGACCCCTTACTCAGGAAATTAAATGACAAAGTATTTGGGGGGGGGGCGCAACTGATCTGGCAGTTTATGCGCAGGCCTATGTGGATATTTGTTTTTTTCTACATTACCATCAATTTCAGGGTTTTTTGGAGCTCATGGGACAATTTTCCTTAGTCTCTAATGCCAGAATCAATACAAGGAAAAGTAGAGGTTTATGGGTGGGATCAGGACCCTTTCATTCCACTTCCGCACATGGGATTACTATCTCTTCTGATCCCCTTAGGATTTTGGGTTTAGAATTTGGTCCACAGAGTGTTCCAGAAATTAATTGGGAAAATTCCCTGTCTAAGGTAGACATAAAAGTACAACTTTGGAAGCACTGGAAAATGTCTAAGCTCAAAAGAATTCAGCTCATGAAACAGTTTTTAATTCCATGTCTGCTGTATGTGGCTATGATTTTCCCCCCACCATCTCAGTTTGATACTAGAATATACTGGATATTATTTTAAATGTTGTGGGGCAATCGTTTAAACCCCATTAAACGCTGCTATACCTATCTTCCAAGGGATAAGGGAGGCCTGGGCATGATGGACCCTGTGGTATTTTTCCACACTGTCTTCCTTTCCCAAACAGTGAAAGGAGGGTTACTTTCTTTAACTCATTTACATCAGAGGTGGGTGGCACACAATTTGGGTAGATATTTTTGGGCCTGGACACGGGTTATATCTAAATTATCACACTGTCTCTCTGTTCCGGGCTATTTTAGATCAGCAGCTCAAAAACTACACAGATGGGGATTGTCTAAAGTGAACATAACACAAAACAAGAGTACGCAATTATATGCGCTTGTGATGACCAAGATTTATCCTATCACACCTGTTTTTAAAAACTGTCCGAAAGTTTTAAATGGTATGGTTTGCAGACAGTTAGCGAACAAAAGAATCCCGTTTCATATGTGGGAAATACTGTGGTTGTCTGTTTATGGCCGACTCAGTGTTCAAGGAAATCACAAACATAAGGTCGTGGAGGAAAGACATTGCCCATACACTGACTGTATCAATTTAGAGGTACCAATGGAGCATTTTTTTCTTGACTTGTTCTTATACTACAGACTTATGGGCCTTTTTTAGTCAGATTTTGGCACATGGGCTGGTTGACTTCATTGTCATATGATTCTTTGGTGTTGGGTCAGTATGGTTGCTTAGAAAACTCTTATCATAGGGATACGCTGGCTGTTTTCTTTTGTTGTTTGAAATATTATTTATGGCAGGCTAGATGCCATTGGACGCTGTCCCAGAAAATGATGACTTATGACGCATTTCGCATCCTGGTACATCAGGCATTAGAAAAGGTGTATATTAGGGATAGCAATATTTATACCACGGATAAAGTGTTAAGATGGTGGAAGGGATTTTCCCACTTGATTAAATATAAATGAATTGATACCCAGTGGATTACTCCAGTATGGGTATCTGACATGCTGTCTGTATTTTAGTAATTATGCTTTGTCATTCTTTTTTTCCCCTTTTCACTAGGTATGTTATTTTGTTCTTGTTTATCCCTTTTTTCCAAAATGGTTTGTTTTTTATGTGTTTTTTTTAATGTTTCTTTTTTGGATGATGTGATGTTATCATTTCCATTGTGTATTATTTACCTTATTTTTCAAATAAAAATTCCCCTACTCTTTTCAAGAAGTGCCATGGGATCTTTAACATCCACCTGAACTACCACCAGAACAGGCAGATAGGACTTCGGTTTAACGTCTCATCCGAAAGACGGCACCTCAGGAGTGGAGCAGCCCCCCTCATGCTGCACTACAGTGTCAGTATTGGGATTTAACCCAAGTGCCTGGTGTGGGGATAGAACCCATGGCCTTCTGATCTCCCAACCTCAGAGGCAAATGTGCTACCTGCTGAGCCACTGACACTGCAATTTGCATTAAGGAACTTGACCAACCTTTCTTTGAGAATGGTTTCAATCAGCTTGCCAACTACCAATCTCAAGCTGACTGGTCTCTAGTTCACTGGCTCATCCTTTGCCCTGCTCCTATACAAGGACACCACATCCGCAGTTCTCCACTCTCATGACACCACACCTGTGTCTAGGGACCTATTGAACAGGTCGACCAGAGGGGCTGCCAATACTGCTTTCAGCTCTCTCAGCACCCTTGAGTGCATACCATCTGGCCCGGGAGATTTACACACTTTAAGGGATGTATGTTCATTAAAGACTCTGTCTTCCATGATTGTCTCCTCGCACTTCCGCACCCCCCACTCTATCGTACCCTGTGGTGTTGGTCCATCCTTGTCTTTAGTGAATACTAGTCAAAAGTATTCATTCAATACTTCTGCCTTTCCTCTATTTTCCTCCGCCTACTCTGCCCCTCATCTCACTTTGACAATACCTTCCTTCGTGCTCCTTTTTTCTCAGATGTACTGAAAAAAGTTCTTGCCACCATCCTTGACTCCCTCTACTGTTCTCAACTCAGCAATAGCTTAGGCATTTCTTACCTCCCTACTGGCTGTCCTGAATTTGTTTAGGTAGCCTACTCAGCGCTGTTCCCTCTGGGTCTTTCTGTATTTCTTGTAGGAAGCCCTTTTCTCCTTTACAGCACTTACAACCTTCTTTGTGAACTAGAAGTTTTTTTGTGATTGCTCTTCTTACCTGTCTGCTTCAGACAGGTGTTTATTACTTCCAGGATCCTATCCCCAAATATGGACTATTGTTCTTCTGACCCCTTAGCCCCCCTCCACGAGCTTGGTTGAGTGTATGCCCAGATTCTCCCCCATTTTGGCAAAGTTGCCCTTTTTGAAGTGCCTTGTTAGTCGAGTCGGGGCTTTGATTTTTTTTTCCAACTCAATCAGCTGAAGTGTAAAAAAGTAATAGAAAATGCCTTCCAATTCAAGTCTAGAGTGCACAGTCACACCCTCCAAACTATTACATCACAAAATGTGTGAGCATGAAGGTGTGCCTCACAGCTGGGAAGTAGAAGGGATTGGGCTCTAGACTTGACAAAGCAAAAATATGATCCCTTCACTCCTGAAATCCTGGCACTGGAAAATGGTGACCTGCCAACAAGTGACTGTTTAGGAGCCAAGGCTCCTCTGTGAGTTTTGCAGTCTGATAAGTGAAGATGCTCTTTATGGGTTCACATAAACCTTAGTTCCCTTGACCACACTTTATTCCTATTGGACTTTTTATGGGATTTTTGCTTTTATTATATGTTCCGTGATGAAAGTGAACAGGAAACCACAGGAACTCAGTTCCTGTACCTTTTTTGCAGCAGGACCGGAGTTCCTGTACTTCTTCCCACTGACACTAGAACTGGAATTCTTAAACCAGCAACATAATAACAGTTTCTGGGCCTGTGATCTGAAATCAGGGTTTCCATAACAACATTTGACTTGTACAACAATTCCATTTTCCTAGAAATATTTCAATATCTCTAACTGAATCTACTTGTGTCTAAACAGATAGATGTATCTTGACACAGCTATTCTTCAGATTGAGGAGCTTCATTCTGCATTTCATATTTGCCTGTGTCTGAGTTCCTGTATTTCTTGTCTACCACTTGCACCACTGTATATGTGCTTGTTTACACCTCATTTACACTTTTTTCTCTGTTGTTAATTTTTAGCCTTGTTTGTTGAGGATTGTAACCTAATGGTAGAACATTTTTTTTTTATTTCCTGTTAATGTTTTGCTTCCTAGCACCATAGGGCTGGCAGGAGGAGGCTTCTGGTTAAAAGATACATATCCTTTGAAAAATGTCCTCCACCATCAGTCCCAAGATAGGGACCAGGTATACTGGTGTATGTAAATTCTAATTGCAGAGTCTAGGGTAAAATATCACACCAAGTTCTCTCCCTCCCTCCTTCATGTATACTTAACAGCCCCCCTCCCCCATAAATTCCTACTAAGTAGCGGGAGCACTGGTATATAATGTTTGGTATTTCTAGGTGAGGGTGATATTCAACAGTGCATATTTAGGTGACTCGTTCTATTTAGTATCTACTGTATGTAGTGAACTTCAGGTCTACGTACTTAATAGTCCATTCCTTATAATATTACCTCCTGTGTATGTCTCCTGTGTGCCTGATGCACGGATATGTGACTATAGCAGCATATGGTTTTATTGCAGCCTAGCTAGTGTATTTTGCCTGCATTTGTATAAGTTTTTCACTGCTGTAGTTTATGGTATGTGCTTTCTCCTCCATGTGCATTTCCACTAGATAAAAAGCTGTTTTCAGCTCAGTAGGCCCTTCCTGATTTTATATATATATATATATATATATATATAGTCTGGTACGATTGCCCAACATCCATGTGCCTGACACACACTTCCTCGACTCCTATTTCCCGACTTTAATTTGACCAAGCAGTACAATTTACCGACCAGTTACTTCCCAACTAGAAATGACTCGGTGTCCTGCCTTGTACTCTCAAACACTGCCTGCTTCCAACGCTCTCACATTTTTGGTCTTGTAGAGTACTGTAAGTACATGTACGGAGTGCTATTTTACTAAGCCTTGATCCCACAAGGTGACAGAAAGCCACTGAAATGCAACATCGTACACATCCTTTGACCCAGCCACACTTAACCAACAGTTTCTATAGCTGCATCCTCACTTGCGACAAACCTGCCTTCAGCTTTTCTCTCGCCAGTCTCCTTTAACTACTTTCAATGCTGGGAGGAACACCAGTCTCAGACAACTCTCCTTCTGAAGTTAACTTCACTCACAGCCTCGACTGTACCTCAAACAGTGGTTCTGGAGTTAAAATACTGCCTCGCAAACCCAACCTGCTTCCCGCTCTCTATCCCACCAGTATGAATTTTTCCTTCACTACTTCATGTAATCCCAAATGTTTATTTTCTCAATGCAATGCGTGTCAAAGCAATGTTACATTTGTTGACATGCATCAAAGTACTCACAGACAGCCGTCATGTCAGCCTCTCCCTGTTGGTATTGCTAATAGGGCAGATGCTCACAGACAGCATAAAATTTAAAGTGACAGCAGATGCATTACAAGGACATGGGATTACAGTTAATCAGTTACCACACTGGTGTGCTCAGTTAGTTGGACAAAATTATATAGTGCACCTAAGTCTGCCAGAGCTTTACTCAGGCTTGCTCTGTGTCTTACAATGGCAACAGCTTCAAGTCCAGCAGCAGCACCACATGTGTGTGAACTCGTCCCTTCACAGAGAGGACAAAGTAAGCTGTGTGTCAGTGGATAATTGTATGTAAAGGAGAGAAACAGGGCAGACTTGTTTTATTGGTGTTGTCAAAGTCGAAAATCTACATCTTGTCATGGACATGCATCCACTGTGCTTGTTGGGGGCTAGCTTCACCTACATGCTACTACAGAGCACAGTCACACTCCAGATGCCAATGATGCCCCTGTGGCAACAGCAATTGCTTCTTTGAAGGACCGTGCACTGACAACCCATGACAAACCAGCACAGCTAATGCAAGCAGAGCTAGCAAAGTGGTGTCCTGAAGTCAGGCATAATATGCCACTACGACAGTCACTACAACAAGTAGTGAAATGCGTTAGGAGACAAAATATGCCACCACAACCCGGGTCACTGGATGAGGTGACCATTCCACTGGAGTTTAAAACTGCTACCAGACAAAATTCCAGCAGTTTCTGAGGAGCTAAAAGTGACATGCCAAGTGAAAGTGCAGGAGCGTTAGACTGGTTTGAGGAGAATTATGTACTAGGAAGGGTGCGCAGAAGAATGTGCAACACCACCACAGTGAGAGCACCCCTCCTTATACCCACTCCAGTTTTGGTCAGTGCACGCACAAATGCAAGGAGGAATACTGAGAACACAGAATAAAGTAGAAGGCTGGCATAGGCACCTGGGAACATTAGTAGGAACATCACGCGTAGGCATACATCGTTTTGTTGAGGAACTACATAATGAGCAGCTGGTCCCTGACAGTACCATAGAAAAAATAAATCGAGGCTTGCCAGAATCACCCTTAAAGAAACAGTATGCTGAGAGAGGAAAAGATTGGAAATATTGTGTCTGACATGGAGCATAGATCTGCTAAAGACTTTCTTCAGGGCATTGTGCACAATATGGTGCTATGAATCTCATCTTAAGTAAGACACTTGCTTTTATATTTCTACACTTTGTTTCAAAGTTTTTAAATAAATAAAGTGGATTTTCAACTTGACTGAGAACCTTTGAACTTTGAAGGTGGATCATGTGCGTATGCGTGACCATTTGGAGGCGCATGAGCATTTGGGACACGGAGAAGCAGGTACGTGCACAATTCCATTACTTTTTAAATGTATTATATTTTGTGGTTGCTTTCTGTGGCTGTCAGGATTTTTGTAGTCAGGCAAGTAAATGTCAGGAAAGCGTCCCCGACAGGAAGTTGGTGTTGGTAAAAAAAAAATTGTCGGGAAGATTCATGTCAGGCAGTCATACTGATATATATATGGCTGTTCAACCGTAACTCTTTTGGTGGGTATATGAATGTCTGGTTCTTTACTGTTTTTCTTTGAAAACCAATAAACAGAATGCAAAAAAGAAGATTAAGAGGTGATACAGTGGTAGTCAGAAGTTAAGGTGTGGCAAGAGGCAATATCATTCTCATTTGCTGCATGTTACCCAATGCACTGAAAGGGAAAGCAGTAGCATGTGACGTGGCCCAACATGGCCCCTATATTGCTGCTGATGGGGCATTGGCTACCACTGTATCAGAACATTCAACATACTGGTGACAGAACTATCGTAACAGTGGTCAACTAAGGGTATTAGGTTTAGAGGGAATATTTTAAAAAGGGTACTTCACAGGAAGAGGGGTAGATTTGTGGAACAGACTTCCATCTATAAGGTAGAATCAACTGCAACATCCATGTCTTTACTTATGTACTATGTTATGGAATTCCATTCCTTCTTCCTGGAGACTGACTGACAGGAAAATCAGCCAGACCTCTGTTAATAAATGTTTTGTGAATCAGGCAAAGCTCTCATGATCAAGCTGCCATAAATTGGGCATTGGCTGATAATAAGCACACAACTGCAGTTATATGGCTTACTGGTGGTACGTTTATATGGCTTATTGGTGGTACTCTAATTTAACCAGGTCTTAGGTTATTGTACATCCCTTACTACATTTAATTATATGTTTTCGCTTAAATTTTTTTGTAGTGTGTGTATATACCTTTGTGTACATCTCATGGTATGTAACTATGTATTCTTTGCTAGAAGTATGTCTCTTGTAACTGAAATGCTTTGGGACCTCATCAAAAATGAACCTTGGTTCAAATGAGTTTTATCCCTGTTCACGTTTTTGATATGAATAAAAATGTTACTACTACTACTTTACATTGTGCCTCCTGAAGTACAGCACCAAAAGAAAAAAAAATGACTCCCAGAGCTGGCAGGTGAACAAACTTGATGGATCAAAGGATCTTAGTCACTCTGTACTACCATAAGGAGGAACAATTTTAGCCAGACTTGAAGACTTCCTTGGTGGAAGCTATGTGTTAATACATCCCCTGGTGCCACTCGTTGCTGAAAACGAGTGGTTTCATACGCGTTCAGCTGAGCGAGAACAGCAAAGTGAAGCTGAGCTGCTCTGGCTCAAGCTGAAGGCAAATGAACACCTCGTTTTCAGCAATGGGTGGTGACAGGGTCATATTAATATATTATTGATCGAGAACGATCAATAATATATTTAAAAAAAAAAACAACTTCCCAGAATGTGCCCGTTTCCAGGGCATCTGCACGAGAGACACTCTTCACAGAATAAGAGTGCCTCACATGTAGGGGAAAAGAGCTCTCCGATTGGTCGGGAGTGCTCCCTCGCTCTATAATAGTCCTTTGTGAATGGAAGTGTGTTGATATAGGTATTGCCTTGGAGAAGTGATGGGTTGGGGAAACAAAAGGCATAAAAGGGGTATTTGTCTAGTGCATTACCCAGTTATCAAAAGCAAATAAATAAATAGCATTCAACATGTAGAAGTGGGTGAAAGTCAATCTCCACTGAGGCCTAATATCCTGAGTCAATGGTACAGGTTATGTGAATGAATCACAGTATACCCCATTTAACTTGTTATCTGCAGTATACCTACTTTATCAAAATGGACGACTGATGAATGAACAAATTGAACAAAATCTCCAGAGGGTTCAGTTGGTTACTATTTCAATCAACTAGTTTAAGTTTAGTTTAATAAAATGGGGTTTTGCTACTTATCTAATTATCTTCCCTCAGCACTTCCCCATTTCTGTATCAGTCATTCCCCCTGTTTTTATTTTGCAAGTTGATATCTAGTTAATTTTTCTTTTGTAAAGTTCTAAAATGTATTGCTTGGTGCGTTTAGTCAATTTATTCTTAGGCATATTTTTTCATGTTTATAGTTACCCCATTCTATGTATTTAATATTCTGTATTTTTATATCTGTTATCTTTTCCCCTTCCCCCAGGATGCATCCGAAAATTATTGTACCTGGTAGAACCTTTTAAAAAAATTAATTACTAAGTTAATTAATTTGTTTTGAAAATGGTGCAAAATCTAGTTTTGATTCCAAATCCAAACTTTACAGGGCCCAATTCAAATGAAGCAGTGTTGGCTAGTGATTAGATTACTGACTTGGGAACCGGAAGGTCACAGGTTCAAATGAATGACAGAGCCAAATATTTACTGTGGGACCTTGGGCAAGTCACTTAATCTCCTAATGTTTCGGTCCACCCAGCTGCACAAAATGGGTAGAAGCAAGACCCACCTGAAAACAAGATGTTGAATTTCAGCTGGGCTATCCTGGGTGAATTTAAAAAATACAATGATAAATGCAAACTGCAGTTTCTAGTTCAAACTTGCAACATAACACATGACATGAACGGCCAACACAATAACCAGTTTCAAAAGAAAAGTCAGCTCATGTAATACAGTACTTCTAGTTTGTACTGAACTATGTTTGGTTGCTGATATCAATGCCATATACCACACTGTCATAAATCTGGCAGAAAAAGACAGGTATGGAAAAAGGCAATTCCTATGAGTTGATTCTGTTATGAAAAACTGCAACTTCAGTCTTGGGGCTTTGTACCAAATACACCTAAATGTCTCAAAACAACTAAAAACATTCATTGCTAAAATATTCTCGCAACAAAAATGCCACTTCCCTTCAATCCCCATTTCTTTTAATGTGCATTCATGCCTCAAGTGGCACTGCTGTGTGTGTCAAGCAATGAGAAATCTGACTGCGTACAGGAGTTCTGTGCAGTACAACCACCTTCGACCTTGAATGACAAAAAAATTAGTAAGAAATGAAAGTTACATATTTACCATAATTGTTGATCTTTCTGAGTGTCTTCTCCACAGATTACCATGAATGGGTCTAAGTCAGAGGTGCTAGGATCCCACAGAAGCCAGAACTTTTCTGGAAGGTTGGCAGTATGAGTAGGCCCTGCACACACATTACAGCATACGTCTGCTGGTATACAATGGTGCCAGCATAAGATGGCATTCGCTTGTGGCCCATGTAAGAAGGGCCACCAAACCCTAATACTACAATGCTGGAGTGAGTCCAGGGGATGTGGTTGGGTGTGGTAATCTATGGAGAAGATATTCAGGAAGATCAACAGTTATGGCAAGTACGTAACTTCCATATCTTCCAAAAATTAATCTTCTCCATAGATACCCACTAATGGTTCAGAGTACCAAGCTCAGAGAAAGTCCCCCAGACTGGGGAGGCTAGATCTCAGGGCTCACTCAGGATACAAATCCACAGAAGTTTCCTGCCCAAGATGGCATGCTGCCTGGCATGGACATCCAGAGACTAGTGCTTTGGTAAAAGTATGCACTGTGCCACGCCGGCGACCCGGGTTCGGGAACGGACTCGGGTCGGCAGGGGTCGGCCGGGAGAGGGAGGATTGAGCATCCCAAGGATGCCTCTCCCCTGGGTGGGTTACCAGGGTGCATTTGCACCGGACACCCTGAGAGAGCCGTGAGAACACAGGCTCAAGGGGCTGGCGTCTGCTCACAGAGTCGGGAGGGGACGCTGTCAGGCGCTTGAGAGAGACGTGCGTCAGCACATCGCTTCTCTGGATGTATGTCCTTGCGCCAGCGTCCCAGGGGGTGGGGTTGAGGGGAGCACAGAAAAACGGAAAAAAATCCCTTCGTGGTCCTAGATGAAGACTGGTCCACCCAAGACCACCAATTCCAGGACAGACCCCGCTGTGCAGGATAGAAGGGAGGAAAGCACTCTAGGGGCAGATCCTGGAGCGGTGGTCCGGAAGGTAAGAGCAGTCTGAAGGAGTGGACACCGAAGGCAGGAAGGTGGATAAATAAAGAGTACAAAAAAAAAAAAGTATGCACTGTGCTCCAAGTTGCAGGACTGCAAATTTCTCCAGATGGCACCAAGGGGGCCTCTGCCTGAGAAGAGGCAACCACTCGGGTGGAGTGGGCATGTACCTTGCCTTTTAGTTTGACCTGAGCCATGGCATAGAATGGTGAAAGTAATTTACAGTTCAGGCTGAAAAGCACTTGATTGTGACAGGCTGTCCCTTTTGATTAGGGTCAAAAGAGAAAAATAATTGTCTGTTTGTAATCCTTAGTCCTGTCTAGGTAAAACCCTAAGGAGACGCTTTACATCCAGTAATTGGGAGTCCTCTCTCCCTCTTTCTGGAAGTTGGCAAAGTAGGTAGGCAGGGTTATAGCCTTATTCAGATGGAACTCTGACACTACCTTAGGCAGAAACCAGGGAAGTACACGGAGGAACTACCTTATCTTTATGGAAAACACAGTATACTGAGTATCTGTGATCAAAGCATGGATTTCAGCTACTCTGCCAACAGAGGTGACAGCTACCAGTAATGCTGCTTTTCAAGTTAGGAACCTCCTGTCACAAGACACAACAGGCTCAAAGGGCTTGCCAGTGAGCATATCTAGCACAAGGTAAAGGCCCCAGTAAAGGGCCCAGGGAGCCACTGGCTTCCTGATGGGGAGGGGGGGCCTGGTGTGCAGAATACCCCTGAGGAATCTCTGAACAGTGGCAGCCGTGCCAAAGAAAGGGTACCTACAGGTTTGTGGTATGCTGATATAACACACAGATGGACCCATGAGTGTGTAATACTGAAGGCCAGCATGAGAAAGGTCCAACAAGTACTTCAAAACCTTCTCAGGCACACACCTGAAAAGGTTCATGGGGGTTTTGGAACACCAGATGGAAAGTATTTTCCCCTTGTTCATGTATGCCTTCCTGGTGAAAAGTTTACGTGCAACCAAAAGTATTTCAGAGACCCTTTGAGTAAAGACGAGTGAAAAGCTGAAGGGGCATTTGGTGAAACACTGAACTTTGGTGAGTTTTGACTGGTCTAAACTGGTACAAACATTGGAATCTTCACTTCAGCTCTTCAGCACTTGGGTGGGCATGACTTTTTTTTTTTTTAACAGAGCACACATTGAGCACATGCAACATTCTGGCAACCACCTGACATTCAGCAACCAATCAGGGACATGGAATCTTGGCAAACCAAGTGTTCTGCAGCTCTGTGTGCCACTGCAGCTCTGGTATCAGGAGAGAAAGGACCTCTCCTCTGTGCTTTGTGCATTTTGTCAGAAAAACACTGTAAATGGTTGCCAGTTGAAGAAAAAGGGCAGTTGGTTGCAAGCTGCCAGTTCTACAGTTAATTTTTTTCCAAGGCAGGCTGGGAAAGGGAAGAAAAAGAGCAGTTATATATTTGCTTGAAGGCAAGCAGGGAGGAGGGGGAGAGGGGCCAGCAGAGCTGTGCTAAGTTGTGCTCTTGTACTCAAATCTGTTCCGAAGTTTTATCTAATTGTAGTGTAGTTTTCTTAACAGTGGGTGTGCAAGCCCCAAATCTTGTCAATAACTTTATCAAACTGTAGTGTAGTTTTGGTGATAGTGGGTGGCTGGGTGCTAGCTTGCCTGACAGCCCCCCCCCCCCCACCAATCTTGTGAAATACTTTATCCAACTGCCATGTTGTTTTGAAGGGTGGCAGTGGATGCCTTTCTGAGCCCCTCTACCCCCACCATGGGCCACATGACTACCACTGATGCTTGCAGAACTGCTACCTGCTATAGGGATGGGTACCATACTGGAACCTTTCCCTGCTTCTCTTCCTCCTCTCTGCTTTTTTCTGTAAGCAGCAGCTTTCCCACTCAATCAAAGTCAGTGTCTACTGATGCTGAAACCAGCCGGAACAAAGCAGAAACGCACAGGTTTATCCTCCTCTTTCTTCAAGTGCCTTCTGTCACTTATTACCCATGGTGGTGATCTAACACCCTGGGATCCTCCATCCCATTCTCAACATGTACAGGCAAGCCTTCCCCCAATGTGCCTTGTGTGAACCACACGACAGCAGCTGACAGTGCCAGGTGATGTGCCAACACTGCAGCCTGTACACCCACACTGGGATCAACATCATGGGCCATGTCCTGTCCACAACCGCCGGCTTAAGGCACTATATGATGGTCCTTCTCCAAGTGTATCCACAGCCCCCAAATCAGTGAGTGAATCTGGGTTTGACGCTACGGTTATCCTGTCACCAGAGCAAAAGAACTCTTTGGTGTACACAGGCGAAGTGCTGTTTATGGTATACCAACCCCCCTGTTTTGTAAAAGCAACCCAGTAGCATGTCCATCACAAGCACAGCCAGCTGCAGTGGAGGAGACTTCCACAGAGAAAGAGGATATGGAAGTGGAGGTGCCAGAGGAGGGAGAGGTGCTGGTGATAGAAGAGGGGGAAACAGAAACACAGGAAAGGGAGGAGGCAGCAGGAAAATGGCAGGGGAAAGGTGAAGCATCAGGTGAGAGCAAGGTGGAGATGGTTAGGGAAGGAGAAGTAGAGGAGAAGAGGAAGTGAGGGTTGAAAGTGTGTTGTTAGTTACAACAAGCTCCTCTGAAGAGGACCATGATTTTGAAGAGTGAAGGCCACCATCACAACAACTTCCAGTACAGAAGGAGAAGAGAAGCAAAGTAAGAAAAGCAGTGAAGAAAAGAAAAGAATGAAAGCAAATTGATGAAGCAGGAAAATCACAATTCCCAGTCTCACCTGATAAACCTCATACTACTGTTGCTGCTTCTGGTGATCATGAGGTGCAGCCACATCATTCCTCCCCCATAGCCAGGAAAAATAAATTAATCTTGCAGTGGTCACCCTATGTCTTTGAAGCCCTTCCCCCCGATCCTTCAGGCTGGTGGTCATATAGCTAAGAAAGCCAAGAGATCTTCCATAGTATGAGACTATATTAGGGATGACCCCACAAATCCACTGAGAGCATGTTGCAATATGTGTGGGAAAAAGATCAGCCAGGGTCAATCCACGTGGACATTGGGAACTAGTGTCCTGTTTGATCATCTAAAGCGTGAGCGTGGCATCTTGCTAACAGTCATATCCTTTCACAATCCACATACAGGTCAGATTCAGCAGCAGCCAGGTATGGGTGGCACGATCAGATGCTTTGTTCAAATTATGCAGCCCCCACAGCAGCAGCAGTCAAAGTCAGCTGACACTAGTGGTGGTCCTTCCAAAACCCCACTCCAACCAACATCACTACAACTAGACAGGGGTAATAGTGGTAGTGGACACACTAGCAACTCCAGTGCTAGTCCAGAATTTATTGCCACCAAACAAACTATACTCCAGGAGTCATTACATGCCCACACAAAAATGCCACCTAGTCATCCGGCTGCTGTGTGAATCACTTGATTGATGAGATGATGGCATGCTTGATCTTTTGCCCATCTCCATGGTGGAAGGCACTGACTTTCAAAGACTGTCATATGAGTTGAAACCCCAATACAGCATTTCATCACACTTCATGTTTTCTCAGAATGTTCTCCCCGCAATGTATGAGGCCATATGCATGCAGATGCTGACCCTTCGGAAGCAGGCAGAGGGGTGATATGTGCATTTCACTGGTGACATATGAAGCAGTACTGCAAACCAAAGCTTCTTAAGTCTCACTGCTCATTGGGCTGTGTCAATCAGCAGCACCACCATTCCCCCAAACATGCTGAGCTCCTCCGACATTACCAACAGAAACACAATGTCCTGCAACACTGTTTGATTAAAGACAGGATTGCAAAGTGGAACTCTATCTTTTACATGGTGGAAAGACTGGTGAAACAGAAAGCTGTGTTTCAGGCTATGGCATTTGACATTGTGCTTTGTTGGGGATATCTGCCCAATATGCAGTGGTGTGTTCTTCAAAGGCTGGTTCCACTGATGAGACCTTATGAACAGGCCAACAAAGATCTGTCTGCTGAATCCGCTACTCATAGCATGGTCCTGCTTATGGTAAATCTACTTGAGCAACACACACAGTGTTATAGGAGATCTTCTACAACAACCCAACAAAGCAAGGCTGGTCACAGTGGTGCTAGTAGACATGGTGGTGACTGTGGCATTGTTGGTGATGGAGGAGATGATAATGACATGATCAGTGGTGATCAGGATATTAGTGCTGGACAAGGTGGTGGTGTTGGTGGCGATGACACCAGTTCATCATCTCAGTAGCAGCTGAAGCAGGATGCAGTCCTTATTGGGGGAGTGGCAGAAATGTTTCTGACACAACTTGAACAATTTCAAAACATTCGACTGGACACCCAATTTGGCATGGCAACATTACTGGATCCCAGATATAAAGATGTCTGCATTCTTCCTGCACGCATTGACTATGTCAAACAGAATGTCTTGCAGACACTTCAGACAGAGCAGTGCAGACAATGCACAGAAACCAAAATTCAACCTCCTCCTCTTCTTGGGCCTACTTCCCATGATTCCAGTGCCAGAGACATCAGTGTGGTGATGAAAATGATGACATCAAATGGGAAGAAGAAGAAACTGATGATCCAGTTCCAGGAGATACAACAAAAGGCATATGGGAGCAGTTTGCCACATAATGCTGATGTCACACAGACATATGTGTAACGCCCCCCAAATAGGGGGGTTACCTTGATGGCCCGTTTTCTCCCATTGCCTCCAGGTGCCATGTGCTCCCTGTTCTGCCTCTCAATTGCCTTCCATTGTCCCCATTCTCACCGCCACTGGCCCAGGTCCAGAAAGTGTACCCAGAGATCCCCAAGATCCCCTTTCTTCATTTTTGCCCTCTTTGGATGCACGGAGCACTGTGGAGCAGCTGGCCAGTTTCTCTTACACTTCATGGCCAGCTGGTGAGCTTGCACATATGTGGAGGTGCACTTCATTTTTGACCACAATCACGGTCAAAGAAATGGCATCTCCTGTGGTCCCAGTCCCCGTAAGGTGCAGGGCAGGGGCTGATGACTCAGATAGGACCAGAGGAAGCTGCCAAATATTTCAAATAAAGAGCGCTGTTCGTGCTGTAAGTTTAGCCTTGCTCTTTGAATATTAATGAGGGGTATTCATATTCATAAGCAGGTCTGTTCTGTTACTGGGGTTACAAGTTTTGGTAGCTGCTGCAAGGTTAGAATTGTAAATATGTGTAAGATAAAAGCAGCGCTGTCCAGGGCACTAAAGGGGCTAATAAATAATGGGGCATATATAAATAAATAATGTTTATACTGGCTGCTCCAGACCACTAACATTGGGATCCTTAACAGCTGCCTGTCTGCTGCCTGGGGACTGCATATTTTGGCAGCCACAACAAGCTAAATGCTGCATGAAAATGTTTAAGCATAGCAGTGTTCAAGAGGGCACAGCTGTGGCTTTTAAACAGTGGAGCACAGAATAAATAAATATGTTTAACCCAGCTGCACCAAAACTTTATTACTGGGACTGTGTGAAAATGCAAGGGGACTGTGTACACTGGTAGACATTTCTGCAGCACAGCAACGAATCAGAAAGCCAGGATTTCGGTGCCAGGATTGTTGGGACAGAGCCAGAGACTCTTGGGATTTTGTAAAAGGCTTGTGGGGAAAAGCAGGGGCCTAATTAAGGTGCCAAAACAGGGAGCCTATCAAGCATTGAAGGAGGCTAATGAATATTCATTTTGGAGACTGACAAGTGATTTAACCAATCAATTTGGGACACACAAGTGGACTCAACCAATTGGGAGCCCCAGAAGGACTCCATAAGACCCAGAGATTTTCAGACTGAGCTCAGTTTGAGTGGGAGCCCCTCCACGGGGGGGGGGGGCTCAGGCCCCCAGCTAAACAAAATTGGCTTAGTGTGCTTAGTGAAAGCCCCTCCACAGGGAAGGGGGCTTCTGCCTCTGCCAGAGAGGAAAAGTGGCTGCCAACAATAGAAGTTGTTAGCCTGGGGGTTGCCAGAAATTGTCCTCCAGGGCTAGCAGTTCCTTGCCACATTAAGAAAATGTGGAAAAGAAGCCAGCATCCACCTGAAGTTATGAGAGACCTGCAAAAAAATTGAATCTGCCTCAGCAGTGAGAGTGCTGAAGAAAGCCTATAACTTTAAGAAAAGGAGAGCAGACTAAGTGGGCCAAGCGGTCCTTATCTGCCGTCAAAGTCTATGTTTCTACGAGAGTGTTCTGAATTTGACTGAGTGTGTAAACTTCTACTTAAAAGTGTAAGCTAGAGAGAGAGAGATCAGTTGTGGGGCAGAGAAGCCCAGCCAAGTTAAAGTTGTGACTGTCTGTCTGCACCCTGTGTCTAACCAGCACACAAGAAATGGGTGGACATCTGTTTTCAAGTGACCAAGAAAGGACCAGTAATTCATACTTGCTGAATGGGACTGTTGGCAGTACCTACAGGACTAAAGGGAAGTTCCCCAGCCACGTGCAACTGTCCGGACAACGCCTGAGAGGTCAGAAAATGTCTGAATGTCCAAGTTGGAGCTGTTAACGCCAGCAAAGCCACAAGGGACTGTGATTTATGCCTTACATTTGAGAGATGCTACAGTCACCAGATGTACTACCAAGTAAAGTATGTTAAGTGGTGGAGAGCCAAGCCTCTGCTCTGTCTGATGTTGTTGAAGATTTAAGCTAAGCTCTTATGTGTCTTGTATGGACTGTGAAAGTCTGGGTCGCCCTAGCTTTTGGGGAAAAGCACCCTCCAGAGAGAGCATCTGGGATCCACATTTATAAAGGGCCATGCTGGCCCATGGCTGAAGTAACTGTAACCACTGCAAGCTGTTGAATTTCCTAGATATAAATGTGCTGAATGCATCGTGAGTGTTTCAGACTGGCCTGGGAGACAGTCTGGTAGTGTGCCACCAGCTACAGCACTGCCATATCCACTTCCTCTTGAGGGGTATAGCCTGACGTGGGGTCTGAAGTGTGCCAGCCCTGGTCCTGGCCCGGTCTGTACCGATTAAGACTGTAAGCCCAGAGAGAAGGGGCAATATCTCCATGCAAAGAGGTTTCCAAAAACGCAAGCTTCCAAGCCTGTTGTCCAGTGGTTATCCTTAGCTCCTGCTCAAATCCTCAGCAATGCTTCTCAAAACCAGATATGACTTCGAACCATGAGTAGGCAGTCTCACCCTCTGCAAAAACTGGGGAACTGTAAACATTTGAATGTGTTTTCAAATTTTAGTAATCCTCAGGCCCAAACTAACCTAGTCAGAGAATGTTAATGTTGGTCTGCAACGTTACCATCAGGAATGTGTGCTAGAGTCAGGATTAAAGAGACAAAGGTTAATCTAATTTTCTTTCAAAGGGCCCCAACCTGCTTCATGCCAGCCACCCCAGCTGCAATGTTAACAGGCCTGCAACATTTAGGAACTGTAGTACTGGGTACCCAGAAAAAGGTTACAATTGCGGGGTTCTAATTCATTCTGGAACTGGTATTTTGTGGGCATTCTGATATGTGTTCTACCATCTATGCAGCTGTGAGATGGATAGACAAGCATCTGAATACCTCAGAAGGTTGGTGGGTGACCACCAAGATTAACACCTATGAGTAAAATGCAAGAATGATTAATTATAATGCCAATTTAAACCAAATGCCAATCCAATCCAAATCAATTGTAAATAACTAACCTCTATATGCAGTTCCCTGTTTCTAACTCTCACCCTTTGTAAATTAATTGTTGTTTACTGTTTTTCATAACTTTGGTGTGTGAGCATATTATTAGAGTCTCTCAATAATTTTTCACATTGTGAAATGCGGGGTTTTGGTTATTGGATCATGTTTGGGGTGGCCTAATGGTAATGTGGGTGGGTACAGCATCCCAGAGGGCTGTACTAGGTATTATTCTAGCCCACGTAAAGAGAAACTCTGGGTAGAGGCACTGTGCATTTATGTTATCCTGGGAAAAAAACAGTTTAAAGTTAAGATGGGAACCCCGACCCCTCAACCTTGGCCTGGCCAGCAAGGCAGGGGTAGTGTAGCTCTCTAGATACCCAGTGCTAGGGTTACATATGGATGAAGGCATGGACATGACCCCAGACTACATGATGGAGGCTTATTTAGTACAATCATTATCTAGCTGAAATACTGATGCTATCAAATTATGGCAGGACACGTTATTTGGCCTGAACTGACTAAATTGACTAAGCACTTTCTGGGATGTCCCCCAACATTGGTGCTTTCAAAAGCTGTTTCAGCACCACTGGGGGTACTGCCTAACTGCATCACTCCAGGTTAGGTCCAGACAATACTGATTCCTAACCTTTCTGAAGCCGAATTTATCATGCATCAACTTCACCTATCCATTTGCTTGTTTCAGCTTCCAACAGTTGTCATCAACAAACCCTATACCTCCTGCAGGCAAGTCTCCCTGTGCTCTCACTGGCGCTGGCAGCACTACCATCCGGCTCCCACCACCACTCTTAGCAGCACAGTCACAAGCAAGGACAGGATATGGACACACCCTGGTGTCTCAAGTCCTCCAGAAGATACAACAACAACTTTTACCATGTCATCACCAGCGAGCTCAGTTTGAGCAGGTGGGAGAGGCTGCCTGCCTCAAAGCAACTCAGCCTCAACTTCACATGCATACAGACAGTCATTGCCAGTTAGAAACAGGCCTGTGATGTCACCTAATCCACTGGCAAAGGATATCAAATGTTACCTGAGGCAACATAGCAGCCTGGGAGAAACATGTCAGAATGATACTGCCATTGGGCAGCAGCTGTTACAGTAACGTTTTGTTAAAATGTTTTAACATTTTTTTAAGTTACAAAATTTAAATAAAAAAAATTAAAAATATTTATAAAAAAATTAAAAAACAAAATAAATACACAAATTTAGAAAGGTAAGGTAGGCAAAGCAATGCCCTTGTATGGGTATAGTATGGCAGCATTTGGGGATGCATATTTTTTTTGGGAGAGAGGGTATTTTGAAACCCTATGTGGAACTAACATAGTAATTGGCATGAAGGACAAACAGGGACTATAGGGAGGGGTGAGCCTTGAAGTCAGCAAAGGAACCTAAGAATTACTATGACTCGGGGTGCTAACCAGTCTTTTATGTTTGGTGCTGTGTCACACCACTGAAAACGCAGAGATCCCCAGTCATGGCATGCCATGCCAATACCATCTGCCACATGTAAAGTATAGTAATTCATGGCCATTGCTGACAAGGCTTTTTTCCCCTTTTTCTGTAATGTGTTTTGCCCTATGCCAGTTATTATATTGGGAACTGAGGTGACTCAGCTGAAGTGTCGAAACCAAACCAAACTTTGACCCCCCCCAACCCCCACCGGTTAAAGCCGAACTGAAGCTGCCACTGGGACACGTCACTCACCCCTACCCCTGAAATACTTTAAACCTGTTTACTTCTATCTCTTCAAGAGTCAGGCCTGAAGGTCATTGGAGCACAGGTTTGGGTGTGGACTAATGGACTGTGGGTCAGTAAGTTCATCCAGAGTGGCAGAATCCTTGGTTTGCTAACTGGCGTGCAGTTCAACACAAGAACCATATCTACCAAGGCCAACATGGGGCCACTAGGATGATCTTGCCCCCCATGCCTCCAGCTTGAAAACCATTCTGTCAATGAGAGGAGGAGGAGGGAATACATACAGAGACAGATGGACATAGCAGTCTGAATGCATTCTGACAGAACATGCCAGATCCTGGATCTCTGGAGCAGAATCGAGGCAGTTTGGCATCGAGTAAGAACGCAAAAAGGTCCACATCTGGAGTGCCCCACTTGCTGAATAGTGATCTCATGATGTCTGGAACTAGTGGCCACTCGTGAGGATTAGCTGCTGTTCGACTTAACTCATCTGTAGAGTGTCTCAGTCTCTCGGCAGATAGATGCCTGAAGCAGGTTTCCCTGCTCAAGACACCATTTCCACACTCTCATTGCCTCCCTGCAGAGAGGGTAAGAGAATGTTCCTCCTTGTCTGTTGATAATGCATAACAGACTTCTTGTCTGTCTGGAGAATAGCTGTCTTTCAGCTAAGTCCACTAGGGCTTTCAGGACATAAAGAACCAGATGCAGGGTGAGAGAAGCTAGCCATTGGCAAATTCAGTTTGTCTTTGAGTTGGCCCCCTGACTTCAGCTGGGTTTCGATATTTCTTGGTATGGGGTCTAGCAGATTATGATTAGGGTTAAGTGACATCCCTCCACCACTACTCCCCCAGCACAGCCAATTACCACTTTCCACCCCACTTCCTCACCGTTCCCCCAGACTTATTTTTTTAAATGAAGTCTCTTTGGCCACACCAGTGCCTGGAGCTGGCATTTTTTCCCCATCAAGGACAGTCTACAGGAATGTGTGGCTACTGGACTAGCCATGGCCACACCAAAAGGGCTAGTTTTTTGATGGCCCTGAATTGTAGGTGAAAGTGCTGAAATTCAGTAGTGTCACTTAATGCAAATTCTGTATTTGCTGACAGTTTGTTAAATATTGGTACAGGTTGGAAAGTAAAATGAGAAGCAAAGAGGTGTTACCAAGTTGTTTAATCATGAGGATGCTGTGCAGTTCCAACAGTACCTATTACCATCAAGAGTACATCAGCAATAATTGCAGAAGTTACTAAAAAGGGCAATTAGCTGGACATGAGCAAAATGTTGACAGCTAGTTACAAACCTTCTTTCACAGAGAATGCAGGTTTGCAGGTGAAATGCAGTTCCACCTTTAATAGCAGGCAACTCAACTGAGTCGAATCTGTACTATGTACAATACTGTCTTCTCCCCCTCTCTGTACATGATGTTTTGGTAGTCTAAGCTAATTTCCTTTTCTGGAATAACAAAGGGCAGTTTTTGCTGGCAATTAGTGGTGAGCTGAACCTTGCAAAATGTGGTAGCAAACCAAAGGATAATATTGAAGGCAGCAAAAGGTGATCAAAGCACCATCGGGTGGAGGAGTTCAGCATGCTACTGTAGTAGCTTGTGAGGTGAAACCAAAGACGTAAAGGTTTGCTGTTGTGTCGACAGATCAATTGTCACAAAAGCAGCTGAACAATGCCTTTCTGGTCCAAGACCACCCAAGCAGGTGATAACCACAATGTACAGTAAATGGGGTGATAAGGACATTTTATGGGACAGGTGGGGACACATCAGACACTCATTTATGTATTATATTTTTGCATAGATCACATCACAGTAATCATAGTAGGTAAATATTCACTGTGGCACTTCAACCTCATTGTGTCTGTCAGCTTAGCAAAGTTGTGCTGCTGAATGAGTCTTCCAGCTGCAGCCAATGAAATGGGACACAGTTGAGCCACAAGCATGACCTAATGTGGATGCATACACAGAAATATTTAGGTTGCACATGCTTCTGTACAAAAATATTTGCATTTCTGATTTTTCTGCCCAATTACTAAGGCTAAATGCCATAGTCTTAATCAACTATAATTTAATATGTAATTGTTATTTCTATTATAAAGCAGACGGAGCATTTTTGTGCCTATTTGGAGACTGATAAGGAGCTTTGTGAAGGAATGCTATGCCAGAAAAATGGACAAAGAGCTCTTTGATGGCCTTCATGAGTTGCTAGGCGATAGCTGAATGGCCGTGATAAACTCTGGTTAAGCAGCTCCAAAGAAATGCCTGTGCATTCTATGGCCAGTGCATTATGCTGGGGGCCTCGCATCAAAATCAGCATTCTCTCAGCATCTGTGGAAGCACAAATGAAGTGCAACGATCGGGCAAGATATCCTAGTCCCCCACCTGAACTATCGTTCTGCTGATTTCAGTACCCTGTTGAGGGTTAGAGAGCCACACAGTCATGTTCCATAAGGCATACCTGGACTAGGAACGAAAAACCATGATAGAAGTCTATTTCCAGATCCAAAGTCTGACTTAAAGATCGACTAAACCCCAAAACCTGACAGATCAGGATTAAAACAAAATGACGCCACAGACTTTTAAAAAGGCTGATGTTTACATTAATTCTAAGACTCCATTTTTATTTAGTTAGGATAAATGCAGTTTATTAGCATCAGGTAGGGGAGAGAGAGAGAGAGTTGACCAAAAGCTGCAAAGGCATGCAGGCACACAATAGGGTGGACTACTCCAATTTATTCAAATTTAGGCATAACACAACTATAAGGGAACACAAACTTAAATGGGGAGGGTGACTTCAAGAAGGACTTAAGGAAATACTTCTTTACAGAGAGGGGGAGGGTTGAAGAATCTACCCAGTAGTGTGATTGATGGAACTATCTCAGGGTTCGGAATGTAATGGGATTTCCAGCTCTGCGGTGCTGAGCAGTGGGGGACAGCTCTGGCCTGCTGGTAGCCTGGGTTTGGACCCCGAGCCAGGAGTGGAGGTTGGCAAGGAATGGATGTGACATCTTGTGTGGGCCACTGTGGGTGCCACTGCCAGGGAGTCAACATTGTGCATGTTCTGAAGCGGAGGTGGGATAGGTGGGAGAACAGGGGAAAGTGTCCGTCCACTGCAGCATAGGATAAGAGCCTCCCCATGTGTGCCCCACACCACCTGAGCCTCCTTGGCAGCTCGCCCACTGCACAACCCCATTGCCTAGACCTAGGCTTTGGTGACATGCAGTCCTTCTCTCCCATTCCCCATGAGAGGGGGCCCTGGGGGGGGGGAGTGGGGCAGAACCAACCAGGGCACCAGAGGGATATGCTGGGATCTGACAGTGGATGGCACCAATGCGAGTAAGTCTGGCAGGCAGAGAAGTGGCACAATGCAAGGGGGGGCCCGAAAGAGAGAGAGAGAGAGATGCCAGGGGGCATGGAAGGTAGAGAACAAACTAATGGGATATTTATAAGGGGGCAATTTAAAGGGAATGTGGGGGCTCTAGGAGTGGCAAACATATTGAGGAACTATAGATAGAAACTACAAGACAGACCTGATGGACTTGTAGCTTTGTTCTTTCCTGTACCAGGCATGTATCTACTGTACATATCAAAATAAATGTAAAGCCTCTCCTGATTCAAAACTCTTGCCCTGTCTAAACTCTACAATTGGTGCCAATGTACAGTGTAATGACATGGATGAGTGAAAACCTGCAGCTCAGTAAGTAGTCCTAAACATCTTTCACTGTAGTGTTGGGCTGTAGATTAAAGCTTTGTGGCTAGTTTGATAAACAGAAAAAGAAAATATCATTCAACTTGTGTATTATAAGCTGTGTAATGATTTATAACTTATTACAAGAAAACGTACACAAATCAAACATTCACAGTTAGTACCATTACTGTAAATAGTAAGTACCACTCCCACTCCCACAGTACAGTTCAGCTGCAGTCCCCCCCACCACCACCAGTGCACCACCACCACCAAAGTGTTCCAATCCCCTTGGAAAGGATGACTGGTCATCCAGGGGGTTCAGAAGGCTGCCCTTTAAGTTCACCATCCCACATAGGTCAAGCAATACCCTTCTTTGAATGGAAACCACTAACTGCCCCTCCAATTTAACTCCCTGTGTCTGGGCCTTGCTGACTGACTCCTATTACCCCATCCTATTGTGCCGACCCCTACAAAGAACACAAGATGCAGACGTCTGTACCTTGAAGATCCCAGTTACACATAGATTCTATCCTGAATGGTGGATACCGCTACCAAAAAGCCCCCTCCCTCCTCAAATGTTAATGATACCAGACATGTGACTACCAACTGACACACCTTTCATCATACATGACTCAGTAGTTGCTATTTGAGGAGGGAAGAGGGATTTTTGTGGTAGCAGTCAACTCAAAGAGCTAGAATCTATTTGGGGTCATGATCTGTGAGGGACAGACTACTGCCCCCACTGAACCACAATGTATCCTTTGCAGGGGGTCTACACACTCAGACAGGATGATAGGTGGGGCTAGTCAGCAAGGTATAGGCAGCGAATGTTAAAGTGAAGGTGCAATTAGTGGTTTCTCTCTAAGGAGGCGCATAGGTTGATCTGTATGGGATTGTGAACTTTGAAGGACACTCACAGACTGCAGGTATTATTTTCAAGGGGACTGTGACACTATGGAGGGCAAGAGTTGAATCGCACTGTGGGATGGGGTTGTGCTGTCTTATTTATGATAGCAGTAACACATCTGCATGCTAGGTTTGCATCTGGTTCCTTGTAACAAGTTATGGTCCATGGGGGCAGGGGTTGGTATCTAGGATACCCCCAGGTTTGGTGCCATGCTGCCATTTGGTGCCATAGATGATGCTTGGTCCCCGCGGTCTAACTGAAATTATTTCTAAGTCTGTGTGCACGTGTGATATCGGCTCTGTGGGAATTGACTGATTTTACAGTTCTATGCAGTAGACAGTTGCTGATGGTGGTGGTGGTGAGTGGGTGCCAGCCACATTCTTGGTGCAATGAGGGGGAGATGGCATGGAGACCCAGGGCTGGGGTCCAGTAAAGTATCAGAGATTGATGTAGCACTTTTTGGAATGGCAATTGGGGGTGGTGGGGGCAATGGACTATCAGGAATCTTTACAAATGATGATCATGACCATGATCAGGGATTGGGGTATTAAGCTGCCGTGGATGTTTACTAATGGGGATCACCACTATGATCGGGGGCGGGGGGGGTTACTAGACTGCCAGGGCTAATTACAAATCCCAGTCAGGACTGTATGGGCAGGCAGGAGGGGACAGTGATCTGCCAGGGATATATGAACAGCTGAGAGCTGACAGAATACTGATCGAGAAGGATGCACCATAGTACCAGGTTCGAACCAGGTTTGGAAAGTCATTAAATAGTACAACACTAACAGCTGTTTGATGCCCCCATAAACCGTTGAGCATACCAAGGTACTTGTATACAAGTCACAGCCAGGTGATTTGCAATGGTCCCTTGGCAGACATTATGCCTGCTCCCTAATGCATTAGTGCCTCACTAGCTGTGCCTTTCAGTCAGGAACTTTAAGCAAGTCCCCTGCTTTAGGGGTGCTAAAACCTGTTAGCCAGGCAATAACCCTGTTAGCAATTGCTAACCACTTTTGAATATCCTGGCCTTGGTGCTATAAGTGTAATTCCCTGTCTAACTGGTACATATCACAAATGCGCTAGACACAATAAAACATAACTACAAGCAGTTGTTTGCTTAAAAGGTACTAAAGTGGTATCCTGGTTTATTCAAGTGGAGTGTCATGCCAATGGTATGTTATGGGCTGAGGGAGGGGAGCATTTCCAGTCAAAACAAACCAGGAGAGTGGGGTTAGGACTAATAAATATTAGAGCAAATATGTGTTAGTATATTTAAAAGAGGAAGAGGCTGAGGAAGCATGTGGCAAATCATAAAATGTCTCCACATTTAAAAAACAAATGTAAATATTTAGGTGATTGTCTGCTTTTAGCGTAGTGTAAAGCTACAGAGAATACAGCGTAGTTTCATTGCGTGCATGCTGCACTGTACTGTTGCTGTTGATTTCGTTTTTGTGAGTTTGAGTTGGGGGGCTCTGCCCCCACACCCCCCATTGTTGTTTTTTTTAACATGGGGGGTGTGGGGCAAAGCCCCTCAACTCAAATAAACTAATAAAAAATGACCAACAGTCCAACATGGCGTAGAGTGTGCCATGAGATTTTGTTAGTTTATCTTAGTTAGGGGCTCCGCCCCCACACACACCCTTATTTTCTAACATGGGGGTGTGTCAGGAAAAGCCCACCAACTCAAATAAACTAATAAAAAAATAACCAACAGGCTGACCTGATATGGAGCGTGCCAGTGGGCAAGTAGCATGACTGGAGCACTATGCTAATAGCACAGATCCGAAGGTGGTCCAATATTCTACACAATCACCAACATTTAGGGGAAGGACCATACCTCTCAGCTTCTTATGATGGCAAAAATGAGAAAATATGAAAATAAGACCCTAAACATGTTTTTCAGTTGAGACAAAAAGGATAAGACTTTGATCATTTTTTAAATCATTTTAGCACCTTTCAGCCCAAAGAAAGAGGTTCTCTAAGAAAAGTAAAAATACTTCCTTCCCCCCTTAATCTAGAGTTGGAATAACGGCCTACCCTGCAGACAAAAGACCACTGATGATCAAATATTTTTTGGCCAGTTTCTCCTCTACGTGGTAGACATAATAGTGCTGACCAGAGCTGAGTAAAAAGACACCTGTCTCCTGCATCTAGGCTTTGCTATCAAATGACTGAAATATTATAACATATCAGCACATTCTGTCTCCACATCCTATGAAGTTTAGTGCTGGTACAGTAAAAATAACAACACAGCTCACAGACATTTTGTCTGGAAGCAAATGTCGGGTGCCTGATTACTCCCATGAAGTACTGCAGTAATTTATTTTAACATCTTTTTCTATCCCCTGCCTACTGTACCTCTGCCTCATCTCCAGCTCCCATCCTAACACCACCTAACTGTCCCCAGAGACCTGGGCCAGATACCCACCACCCTTGTAGAGCAACTCACCCTTCCTAAAGATTCAGCATGGGGAAGGGGGCACAGAAAGACTTAAGGGCCATTGTATCAAGGACTAGCTGGATCTATCCTACTGTCATGTAAACCTTGAGGTTTACACCCTGTAATGTCCCTTGCACCTCTCTCTTTCTCTCACTACAGCCATCACCGCCATGGCTAACCTCATGGGAGGAAGGAGGGGCTGTCATCACATGGCCTACTGCAGTATCATTGCTTCAGCTGCAATTTACTTCACCCTACCTCTGCAGCATCGAGATCTCCTACCCGGGGATGAGAGTGGTGTCTGCCATGCTAACCCCATGTTTCCCACATGTAACACACACCCCTACACCACTGGCCAGGGACAGTTAACATTCATTATGTTGTGACTTTTGCTGGTAACAAACTTTCATTTTTAAACAAGGAGCTTTGTACCACGCAAAGTTCCTTTCTTAACTGTAAATTAGCACAAGGCCCAAAGTTTGCTATGTTTGAGCAAGCTGCAAGTGCCCAAAGCGTGTTCAGATATTCCCTAAGTTAAAAAAAAGGAGGACTCTCCGAATCTCAACCACAGTGCTACCGGTGTTAGTATTACAACAGTCGTTAGCGCTTAAGCACTCGTGTGTCCCAATGAATAAGTAGGTACCACACCAACACTTAATGTACAGTTTCCTTTATTTATGTTCAAACATACCCGCTAGAATGCAGCGCAAAGAAGGTACTTGCAGGTGCTCTCACCACAAAGTACAACCCCCTGCCACACAGAGAGATATATGTGTCACTTGTGATATGACAGGCTGCTAAGAAGCAGGGTATCAGTTAGGGGTGTCCCAAAGTGGTCTGCACTGTGGTACTAAGTTGTCTCATTCAAGCATTTACATGCAAGTCACCTAATTCCTGGTGCAAGGCCCTAAGGGGTCACTACTATCCCACTGGGTTCCCATTTAAACAGGAGGAGCAAACATTTGCTCCATGGAGTGCATGGTGGCTTGGCACTCTTCTGAAGGACCTGTGTGACTATATTTATTTATTTAAACTTTTGATAACCAGGAAAGGCACTCTGAGTCGGGGCTCATTTACAGGTGTGACCTGGGGGAAGGGAAAAACAGTAGGAAACAATATACAAAATGAATGTTACATAATGAACAAACATATAATAATACAGTCCGAGTACAAACATATGGAGTGCAGTTCATAAGTACTAAGTGCAATGACAAGGAAGCTTACATAATAGCGAAAAGCTAAAATACAGCCAGAGTGCACAATTCAGGAGTGTAGTTCATAGATAACACAGAGCAAAATGCAAACTGATATAAGGCAAGGGCAGACAGGAAGAAGGACAAAGTGCCTGATTTGCTAGAGCTAAAGCAGGGAGGGGCTATAAGCAGTGGCATGAGTCTGCCAGTTCATTTCAGAGCAGATGCTTGTAAGCTGGAAAGTAGGAGAGAGTTGGTTCCAAAGAGAGAGGAGATGGTAGGAGAAGATAAACTGACCTGCCGAGGAGTGGGGTTGAGAAAAAGAACGGTACGTCCTGGAGCGGCGAGGGCAGAGGGAGTGGCTGGCTGGAGAAAGAAGTGAGGAGAGATAAGAAGACAGTAAACTAAACCAGTATTTGGCAATAAAAGCTAAGAAGTGCATCCAATAGTAGTGGGAAAGGGAGGAATAGAAAGTGACGAGTAGAGGGGGCAGTGGTGTGTGTGAAATGGGGAGTCGGTGGCAAAACAGCAAAAAGAGTTTAGCAGGGTGTCGAGTCTGGGAAGGAGCTGTAGACCCACATAATCTAGCATGGGGAGGATGGTTTTAATGACCAATTCGCAATGCATGGAAAGGGAAAGGCAGTCTTTATTTCAGTACCTAACACCTAGTTTAGGGCGGAGCTTGGTATGCACTGTGTCAATATGGACTGAAAAGTTGAGTTTGTTGTCTAGCCATACACCAAGGTATTTCTATTTATATGCAAATACATTCACGAGGGGGAATCATCAGGGGTGGGGAAAGCAGTGGAGGGGGACAGGATAGTTGTGTAGTCCTGCCCATCCTCCTCCCTTTGACCAGAAATCCCTGACTCAAGTGGTTCCCCCTCCCCAGTCTCTGGATAATGACATAAAAATATATCCCTGGCTGTAGTAATACCCATGTCACCCAATCTCAGTATTTGTAGAGCTATACATTCTTGACTCCAGTGGCACCCCCCTCCCTTCCTGGTAGTAGTTTTCCTGGGGCCCGATTGGCAAGGCAAGGTACAATTTATTTAAAAGACTCCCAATCCCAGAGGCTATGGGTGCCGTACAAATTTTTATAAACAGCATTTAAAAACAGAAACACAAGACAACACAAAAATTTTTATACAAAAATAAGAATAAATAACTCCGATAAAATCTCAGACTCTGCTATAGTTTCTGATCTATATATCAAACGCTTGGGAAAAAAGGAGCGTCTTCAAGTGGGCCTTAAAAATATTCTAAGACAAATGTCACAACTCACTGGTGAATGCGACATTTGCAGCTACGCCGGGGACCCTGCGCCTTATTCCAGAACAGGCAGGGTCCCCGGCGACTACAACTTGCGGCTTGCAGCAGCTCCCACCTTGTGCCACAGGAAGGGCACACCTAACCTGGGTGCCGCAAGCCACTGACATGCCCAACAGGGCACAGCCAGCCCCAAGCCCCAAAACATGCCCCTAAGCCTGGTGGGCCATGGGGAAGGGAGTTGGCAGCAGCACACTGACTTGGGGGGGTTGGCATTCCTGCATCGTGGTACCGGGTGCGGCGGGTGGAACCCCGGCATTACCGGGGATGGGGGCTCACTATGCGGTGGGAGTGTCAGTATGGCATGGCAGCATGCAGGTCGGGGCCATGCGAGAGGCATCGGGCAGTTGGGCACGGTGTAAGCACCTTACACCAGTTAATAGCTGGTATAACCCCGCAGTGCCGCAGGGCCTCCTGGAATGGTATCGAGGGGTTATGGCTGTTGCCCATTCAGAATTGGGCACAGATGCTGCCATAACCCACCCTTCTGCCATGCCATAGGGGCCTTGGGTGGCGTCGGTCCCCCTGGGTGCAGGTCACCCGCACCATGGGGCAGGCTGCCTCTTGGAATCCCAGCTGGCAGAACCCATGGTGCAAGGTGTGGCTTACGCCATATGTGTTGGATGCAAGTCGCACTGCACCACGGTGGAATCATCTTAGAATCGGGCCCCTGGTGTCTAGTGATACCCCCGGCCCCTCTCATTCCTGCTGCCAAAATTCCTAGTGTCTAGTGGCACCCCATACCCCCCAGTTCTGGTGACAGCGGCAGGCTCATGACCACCACTTACCTTCATATTTAGCCAGTTGGCCACCATCCGCAACTAGCAATTCCTGTATCGCTACACAGACAAGTATAGCACTGCAGTACTCATGGGACTTCTGTTTAAAATCACGGGTCTTTCATGCAGATCTATGATTTTCTTTTCAACAAAACTGTTTATTGATTTTTCAACAAAAGCAGAACAGCAACACTGTAAAGGGTGCAGCTTACAGGACAGAACCGTGTATCAGTGTAACCAGTACAGGTAATGTAAAAGTATATAAAACATTATGTGGGGTTGCTTGAGAACATTTACAAAAGATAAACTCCATGAAGCAGGAACAGCACAGTTTTCTAAGTATTTGATAGAGTCACCTAATTGATAAATGACTGGAAAACTGGAGAGACTGAATTTGAATGCAAGGAGCCTGAGGTACATGACACCTATGACAGTAGGTTAAGACATCTTTAAGATTGTTCCTGCAGTGAAATAGGGTTAAAGTAAGGGACCATGGAGGTTGTGGAGTCAGTTAGGAGTGGGAGAGGGCAAGGAGCCAGAGGAGGGTTGCATGCAACGATAGAAGATGTGGTATATATTTATAGGCACAGTAACTGTCTCTTATGGTTCTAAGAGTGCATTTCTCGAGTTCTTTGGGTGATGCTGCAAAAGTCTGTCCTTCCACTCAAGATTCCAGCACTCCAGTTGGACAGCCCTCCTGTCAGTCACACAGGAGAACAAAGGTCTGGCTCTCACTCAACATCTGATATGTTGTTAGGCCACAGGATGAATTAATGAAGTCCTCCCACAGTCCATGAGCCCCTTTGGAAAGCTGCCCTTTAACTCCATTGCCATGCTGAGGGGGTGAGAGGTAACAAAGATGTTGCTGAGGAAATTGGTCCCATAAAAGATTTATTTAGAAGAACCCTTGAACAGTTCTGGCAGCCCCCCCCCCCCAAGATTGGTAGTTGTGCAGTCATTCTAGTGTCTGGTTCTGTCAGGGTTGTTCTTGGTGCCTTGAGTGTACGGTCATGCTCACTCTCATAGAAGATAGTGAAATGCTGTACACAAAACAGAGCTGCAAATCCTTAAAAGTCCTGGCTGCACTGAAGATGCTGATACTCCCACTCCAGTCCCTTGGATACAGTCCAAGTCTCTGACAACCAAAGAAAAGAACAACAATTGGTAGCTGGTTGGCAGGTGGGTCTAGTAGGGTCCAAGGAAAACCCACACCCTAAACTTTTTTTGGGGGGAGGGGGGTTCTATATGCAACTTTTCTTTAGAAAATTTGCTTTTTATTTCCTGGTGTCTGATTGGCTGATACCCCTGTTAGGGGGGTACATTAACGTTCCATATTAGACCAGGAAATAAAAAGTACTAGCCCAAGTGCCCCTTCACCCATTCAAGTATCTCTGTGCCCAACCTGCATGCCAATTGTTCAAAACCACCTCAAACAATTTGAGATTGCCTCCATTTTTTTCTCCCGCTTAGCAAGAGATCCAGCGCCCGCAAACACTCCCTAATTCAGTGCCATTTGCCACATGAACCCGCACAGCAACCTCCGTGGGGCTCACTTCTGGCTACATTAAATAATTATAGCAAATGAAAGAAAGCACACATTTTAAAATGAAAGTCAAGCTGCCAGTCTGATCGACTTCACATTACCAGGGTCACCAGCGCGTTTTTCAAAACCACAGCATCCACCACTCCACAACAGTAAGGAAACAACTGCTCCTAGCCATGCACTCGACACCTCATAAAAACAAATAAAAACTACAAAAATAGCCTTCTCACTTATTGAACCTCTTTTACATTCTGAATACAGAGAGTCCTGTGACTGCTTTACAGCAAAATGCTTTTCATCGTACAAAAAAAAAAAGAAATCTATTCAATGTACCTGCTTACCACTTAGTAAGCACCTCCTTCTTGCACTGCTGACTCGTTCTTCACTGACCCTTTCTCACAACAGGAAAGCATTCTCCCGTCATCCAGTCTTGCTGCAACAGCAGAAAATATATATCTTTTTTTACTGCCACAACGATGCCAAGACACCGCTGGGTGGGGGTACGGGAACCTGAAAAAAAAACTCCATAACACGTTCCAGACACGGTGGTGTAGGAGGCGGGAGAAGAGAATGGCTGGTGGGGGGCAACAGCAGATGGAACAGCACAGAAACTTGGAGGAAGTACATTATTATTAACTACATTGTTGGGTTTTTTTGTAATTTTTTTAAATCCCACCTAAAAATGCCTCAAGTAGCCTATTTTCTAAGTGCAATAATACCCTCCAGAGTAGGCGGTATTGGACTATACCTGATCTTCTGGGCCTGCAGCATCGGGCCTCATTATACCCTGGGTGGTCCGGTATAGCCCAATACCACCCACCTTGTTCTGTATTATTGCTTATGTAAACACACTTTGAAGTGTATTATGCAGAACATTCCAGTGATGTCACAAGTATATAACTCGTAACCCTCTGAAGTGATGTCATAAGTGTATTATACAGACCACATTGCTGTCACAAATATATAAGTTGTCAGGTTTCAATTTTATAGTAGCTGGTTCTATACTTTAGGTAAAAACATACTATGGTTGGGGTGTGTGTGTGTAGTGAGTAAAGGTTACAGGTTGCTATTGTACTTTTATTGCAACTGCTTAAAAAACAGTTGAAGTCTGGAAACCCTTGGTCAAAGTGCAGGGAGTGGGGTCCTCCACTGCATTTCAGATATTACCAGGTCCTTTGTACTGTAATAAACTAGTCCAGCTGGGCCGGCAGGCCACCCTCCCCTAGTGTGCCAATCAGTTCCAACTCAAGGTAGTCTGTTACGGCCCAGGGTCTTGATGGCGGCAACCACCATGCACTCTTGATAGCACGGGGCCACCATGGGGTCACACAGCACCTTGAGGCGCCAGGTGGTATAGTGGAGACCAAAGCTGTGCAGCAAGATGAGGTTATGTCTCCACGACGCACTTGAAGATGAGGTAGATCTGCCCAGTGATGCAGGCACTGCCTAGCATGATACACAGCAACAGCTCAAACTCATAGTGCAGTGGCAGTAGAGGGGAGTTCCAGATGTGCTGGGGCAGCTCACTGGACTCTGGTTTACTGTTCCCATTGCAGACGGAGGTGGAGAATGAGGATATATTGGGGGAGGCTGGATGACGGGGGTAGCAGCAGCCCCTGCATTCAGTCCTAGAGTACATTTGGCATGATGAGTGCATCGAGCACAATGAATGCATCCGGCATGACGAAGCCGAGCCACAGGGTAGCAAGCAGTGAATTCAAAGACAATAAAACAATGTGGGTAGGATAAGTGCTTTCCTCTCGAGTTCTCTTCTAAGGACACACATGTCGGAGACGGTTGAGAATGTCAGGGAAGCTTTTGCAATGACAGCACCACTTGGAATGGAATGTTGCATCTCGGGTGGGTTTCCCAGGGTAACAAATTGTTAAGAAATATGGAGGATCACTGTAAATGAATCAAAAGCTGTTTGATCTACTAGGGTCATACCTAGAGAGCAGAAACCTCCATAGAGGAGTAGGTTCCTAAGACAAACCCTAGCCAAGATGAATTATATCCTGGGTCACCATAAATGACAGTACATTATCCCTGCCTTATGGGCTCAAATACGGTTTAGGGGCCCTGGGTAGATGATTCCAATAGGGATTCATTACCAAACTTGAAACTGAAGTTCAGATGTAATTAGCAAAGATTAAGAAGGCTAGGTAGTTTGCTGGTACTGTCCCCCTGGGAAATAATAAAAAAAAAAAAAACAATGGTCCTCACTGGCACAGCCCACACAACTCTCATATGATGCAATCAACAGTTTACCCAAAAATAAATCTTAATGCTCTACCAACAATATGCACACAGCACAAAATTGCAGACTAAAAACAAGGCATTGTATTAGGGTATCAGAAATGAGGTCCAAGGGAAAGGAAAAGGTTAGCGCAGACAAATAAAAGATTTACAAGTTGTTTCTGACTTGGCTGAGCTGGTCTTTAGTTGCCCTGCTAGGCATAACTTAAAATAATGACCCTCTCGCCAAATATTTAACCATGTCCCTGGCCAGCTGTGCTGTTGGATTCTAACCCAGTCTCCACTAGTACCAGTTAGTACTCCTTGAACAAGGGAACTCCCTGTTGAAGTCTGGCTACCCAGGTGTGGAATCATGGTTGTCTGGCATTGGTGCACTTAAAGCAAATAGTTAGGAAACCCCCAATTTGTAATCCTGACCAAATGGCCTACTCAAACAACTTAAATTATTTTGTGGCCTGTAGAACTTTGTGCAGATTTGATGTTGCAGGACCTAGGGGCCATGTTTGATTACTCACAGCTCCCCTGAAGGGTAGACGTTTCAGTCCTGGTTGGATGTACCCACTGCATTCCACAGCCTGAGATCACACTTCCAACAGCTCCCTCAGCTCTCCTCTGGTGGTTGCTCTCTCTGGCACCTCACGCAGGTTCAGCTGGACTCATCCTATTGGTCTCCTGGAGTGTCTTGTGGATCCCAGGCCTCTGCAGCTCACCTAGTTGGGGTAATTAGCACAGTGGCTTAGACTCTGCTGGTTCTTTCTCTGCTCAGGCTACTCCAGTTTGTTTTGAATTTCTAGCTGCATGCTAAGGCTCAGCTGCAGGGCAGCTTACCTACAGTTTGATGCCTTCAGCTGCAGATGTCAGTGTCCCTCCCCTTCAATGCTGTGTGATGCTGTCACCTTTTCATTGGCTGTATGAGCACACTTTAACCTCCAAATCCTCTGCACAGTTCCCTTCTCACTCGGGCAGACAAGATATCTGCTTCTCTCCACCTCCACAATGGATTGACGATGCAGTCTCCGACTCTTACAGATGAAAGGTCTGCTCTCCTTCATGGTCTCTGGCAAACTGAAAATGTTCTGGAAAAGTCCTCAGTCTTTCCGTGAGCAGAAGCCTCCAAATTGGCCAAGTCCCTCTGTGAACCACCAGGGAGGGTCTGTCTGGCTGTCACGTAATCGCTGATTGGCTATCTCAGTTCTGGGTGAATACTGATGTCCTCCAATGTCCCCAGAGCCCTCTGTGGCCCCATGGGCAGGCTTTGCAGCCTGATAGACTACACTGATATCCTCTGGCCCCATGGCCACGGTGAGAGGGGTCAGAGGGTGAACCAAACAGCAGCTACATTTGTAGTCCTTTCAGAGCACTGACTCCTGCAATCTTTTCCAACGGTTTCCTGTCCTAACACAATTATTTGTGCCCTGTAACAGTGTTAGCCTGGTCTGTGCTGTTTTTTAGTCAGTCTGAGGCAGTGTTCAGGAGAATCTTGTTTCCATCATGAGTACTGATGCACTGCTCTGTCATTGCCAATGGAGCCACCTTTGATGTGTGGTGACAGCAGCAGCAGCACTAATGGTACAGGAGGTGCTAATGGAATCCCAGGGCTCCTCTTCACTCCACTCTGGCTCCCTCTGTTAGTCCAAGGCCAGGGGACAAGAAACAATAGTGGCACAGTGGCTGGGGCTCTGTGGAGCCAATCAGGCAAGCCCAGACACATTTGGGGAGGTTACATTTATGAACTCCTTGAGTCACTACACTGCTTTTCATTAGGTGCGATTGAACTTTTACTATCCTAATATTAAGAACTACAAGTGGAACCAGTTTTAAAAAGAGAAAGGCCATCACAGTTTGAAATATACACACACCCATGCTTACACATTCACTGTCTTATTGGGCTACACAGACACCCGATATCGAATATTTGGACCAAATATTATATTTGGGTCCCCAAATATTCAGATATTCAGTATTCATAATTCACTATTCTTCTGTGTGTTGGGGACAAAAAAGCAACTTAAAACACACTATCCCCTCAACTGATGGCCAGGACTAATCTCCTGGCCAAGCTACCAGCCCCTTAAAATCATTTCCCACCCACCAGCCCTTTTCCCAGTGCCCCAAAGAGAATGCTAGAGAAAATGAAATTGTAATTCAGTTGTCCGCTCCGGGCACCATGCTGGGAGTCAACAGCATCTTTTCACCCCCCAGACAACTCGGTCCCCAATTCTCTCTTCCCAATCCCTGTCAATGGTGACAGAAACCCCCACTCCTTTTCCCACCCTCTTACAAATAAATACCCCCTCCTCCCCCTAAAGTCCCCAAACTCCAGATTCAGCTGTCTAAAATACATGTGAAAAAGAATACCACCCGCAACAGAGTGAACTTCAGTCTTCAGTGTGATGACACTCAACTCCCCAGCCTGCAAAAGAAACTTCCACCCCACTTCTTCCCTCACCATCCCTCTTAATGACAAAAACACCACTTCTCTTTCCCACCCTTTTGTGAATAAATAACCCCTCCTCCCCCAAACCCCCATTTTACCTGTCAAAAATACCTGCAAAGAGTAAAACCCATCCTGCGGCACAGTGAACATCTTCGCTCTTCGGTGTCTAAATCGGAATGAATAGTGAGTGACGTCTATCCTATTAGTAATACCTGATTGTCTGTAATTACAGTATCAATATCAAACTCATTGCTTTGTAACGTGCTTTGGAACACACCAAGAGAATGTTTGTGTAACAGGGTTTGCCAATGAAGGGATGCATCCCATGTACAGAGATGGCATGTAACGAGAAACAGCGGTCCTGATCAGAAAACAAGTCCCACAAGGAGGGAATTATGACCAATAAAGTAACAATAACATATTCTTATTTTGGTAGAAAATCATTCAAGGTATGACTTTTAAAACTATCACTCTTCAGTGATGAGACTGGGCTTGCTACTTCTGTGATCTGATTGGTTACAAATTCGTCCAAGGTAACACTGCCCTACATTGCTCCCACCTCCGTGATGCTCATCCTCACAACATCTCATATGACTAAAATCTAGTTATTAACTCTCTAGTCCTTGGAATAAAACAGGTACTGCTTACTGCAGTTAAAAAATGTTTCCGCATTTCCTCTAGAAGTTGTGTCTCGCTGCTGCATCCCTAGCCCATGGGAATTCCATTCTCTGACACATTATGGGCACTGAATAAGATGGATGAAGTTGAATTTAATGGCTCATGCATCCTTGAATTCTGATAAATGAGTTAATTCAGATTTAAGTTGTGCATTAAATGTCTGCATGGTGTCTGATCCAGAGGCATGGAGGGCTAAGGTGCTGTGTGCCTTACCTCACCTCCTGCCATGCCAGTGACCTGTGTTCAGGAATGAACATGGGTTGCCGGGGGTCAGGGAGGTGGGAGAGCATCAAGAGTCCTAGAGACAGCTCTCCTCTCCTGGGGAGAGGTGGCAAGCTGTTTGAACCCAGAACTGTCACTTGGTGGAGGCTTGGTGGCAGTACAGGCTCGAGTGACTCAAAGGGAGGGAGCTGTGGCTATGCAGAACGAGTATGTCTCCACCCACATGTACTGGCACTGCAGCAGGGGACAGGAGCACAGAAAATGCGAGGATGAGCTACATGAAGCCCTGCGTGTCCCCCTGGGAGCTGCTCCGCCATCCAAAGACTGGGGGACTCTGCATATGACTGCCTGAGGGAGGGAGGGAGGACAGCTCTTCTAGTCCCACCTCACCACATGGGGGGGGGGGACCATAGGGGATGCTCACCTTTTGGAAAGTGGAGGTGGTGGAAGTCGGACACAAGACACGGGGACAGGGCTGAAGATCCACCTGTTCACCCAACTGTATAAAAAGCTTCATGGGAAAAAAAAATGTTTGCCAAGTAGGGCAAATCTTTCTGGGCTGCTTCAGTTAATATTGCACAAGGAGAAATCAACTGTTCATCTGGCTTTGTCTTGTTAACTCTATATTTACATACTAGTTGCAGAAATCTTCATTTAGGCATCAGTTAGGGTTGCAGCACAATGCTACAAAAGTAGGGAACTGTGATTCTGGGGTAAAAAGTCCACTGAATCCTCCTAATCCTGTTTCTCCTGATTTGAACAATTGCTTGAAACAGCATTGGGGTGACCCTAACTCTGAAACTGTTTTTCAAGACATGGAAGTTTGCTTACATATAAATACTCTGAGAGAGGGTGCCAAAGTCGTGCACTACAAATGCTGCTTCCAGCAGTCATTTAAACCCTGAGGAACACAACACTTTCATCAAGAGTCTAGGGACTTTTTTACCCTACTGTCATTGCACTTCCCTACTGTTGTGGCTTTCTGCTTTAACTCTTACAGATGTCTAAACACAGTTTTATGCAGCTAATATGTAAATAAAGGTAATGGTTCTGAGGCAGCCCAAAAAGTTTTGCCTCAGTTTTTAAAAAGATTTTTTAATAGCAAATGCACAGTCATATGTTTTATGTTAAGTAGCCCCTGGTGTCCATTGGTACTTCCACCCTGATCCTGTCCCACGCCAAGCAGTCTGTGGCATCCTGTGGGATCCCATCACCTGCCAAAATCCAAGCGGTCCCTGACATCCTGCGGTACCCATTCCCTCACCAAGCTGAGCGCTTTAGGCATCCAGTAGCACTCCTCCCTCAGCCCCATCCCAAACAAAGCCGTTTTATGCATCCAGTGGCAGCACCTTCCTCAACTTGAAAATGTACTAAAAAAAAAAATTCTCTGGGCTTGAAACAGTGCTGTATGAAGGCAGGTTAGACTCTTTAAAACTTATGCCCCTTTCCACACGTCACCTTGGAGGTGACCTTATGCTTCTGTACGATATTGTTCAAGATCCCTATTTTATGTGTGAACTAGGTCTGGACTTTAAAAATTATTCCCTGACATCAGGGGTCACCCCCTGCAGTTAATAAGAAAGTCATTTACTCATAATAACAGGAAATACTTTTATACTATCACAGTTATTGGTCCTTGAAACAGATTGCCACTTTACGTTGTCATAAGTGAGACCAAAAGCACTTTTAAATCTTTACTTGATACATTGATAAGCGCAGGTTACGATCTCTCTTATTTTTCTTTGGCTTAGCATAACAGCAATATGGGCTCAGGCCTTCTTGCTCTTGAATCCACCTTAGTATGAACTTGCCTGAAACCGAGCAGTCTCACGTGTTCAGTGGCACCCTTTCCCTCACTCCACCACAAACCGAGCAGTCTCAGGTGTTCAGTGGCACCCTTTCCCTCACCCCACCACAAACCAAGCAGTCTCATGTGTTCAGTGGCTCTCTTTCCCTCACCCCACCACAAACCAAGCAGTCTCAGGTGTTCAGTGGCACCCTTTCCCTCACCCCACCACAAACCAAGCAGTCTCAGGTGTTCAGTGGCACCCTTTCCCTCACCCCACCACAAACCAAGCAGTCTCAGGTGTTCAGTGGCTCCCTTTCCCTCACCCCACCACAAACCAAGCAGTCTCGGGTGTTCAGTGGCACCCTTTCCCTCACCCCACCACAAACCAAGCAGTCTCAGGTGTTCAGTGGCACCCTTTCCCTCACCCCACCACAAACCACGCAGTCTTAGGTGTCCAGTAGTATCCCTCACCCTGCTACAACAGAAGCACTCCCTGGTGTCCAGTGGCACACTCTTCCACACCCTGTCCATTGTCATGCAGCCTCTTGTACCGAGTGGCACCCCAAGTCCCTCACCTTTCCTCTGCAAAGCAGTTCCTAGTATCCAGGGTCACTCCTCCATCACCCTGCCCCAGCATAAGCAGTACCTGACATCATGGCACCCACTCACTGTCCCATGTTATGCAGACCCTGGCTTTCCATAGCACCTCCCTCACTCATCCTGCCTCAGTCCAACCAGTCACTGGTATTCAGTGGCACTCTCTCCCCTCACCTTTCCCCAAGCAATATAATCCCTGGTGTCCAGTGGTATTCTTTTCCACATCACCCTGTCCCAATCCAAACGGTCCCTGGTGTCTGTTGCACCTCCCCACCAGACCCCTCCCCCAATATCCATTCCCCTAAATGGCAGCTGGCACATAAACTCCCCTCATCTTCTCAGTTAGTTACAGTCTGAAATACTTAATGATGATTTGCAAAACTCTATTACATACTGCAGCTGATATACATGCAGACTGGTGCATTTTATGAATTGCAGCTACAATGGTGTATTTCAGATGGTGACTGGCCAACAAGGTAAGTGGAGGGTTTGCGGGGGGATAGCAAGCAGTTTGGGGGGCTTGGGGCAGCAGGGTGTCATAAGGGAGGTATTCCTGGTGGTTGCACTTAGAAACATAATATTTGACAACAAAAAAAAAAGTTCCAGCAACCCAACTTAAACATGTGGTGGGTAGAAATTGTAGAAGGAATGCACTGACACCAGGGAAGAGATCCAGGTATTGGATCACTCTTTGGGTAGATTTATTAGTTGCCAACACTGGGATGGGTTCTCTGTGTTGACTATTTCTTGGGTGGGCGGTTGCTTAGTTGTCGACACAGGGAGTTGGATCCCAGTGTCTGAGGAACTGTTTTGGGAGGAGGGCAACACCGGGAATAGCCTATGGGTGTCTGGAGTTTTGTCGGGGGGGGGAAGGGAGCATCAGTCTGTAGCCTCAAATGCAACAGAAATGTTTTGCAATAGATGTGCAAATATACTCTGTCATTGCAAATGTGATTATGTAAGGACCTTATCAAAAGGCCTTGGATAACAACACTGTGCATGCCTGACTGTCTGCTCCTAAAACAGATCTAACTTATTATTTTACATGTTTTAGTTCTAGAAAAACACAAAAGGAACTTTTTGGGGCAGAATCTAATGACTGCAAAGTTCTATGTGGACGAAAATCATGATTTAACCTAATTCTTTATCGAGCCTAAGTACAGTGTTGTTACTGCACTACTATAATTTAAAGCTTGCTTCCAACAGGCTAGCCTCATAGGAGGCAATGTCTTATTTTTACTGGGGTCCCTGCGTGCATCAAGTAACAGAACCAGCAATTACTTACGTTAGAAACAAGGAAAGGATTACACGGGAAAATCTTTACAGCCAAAAGTCTGCTTACCTGTCCATCCTGCGAGGCAACGGCAGTAACCAGAAGCTGGGTGGCAGCCATCTGCATGGCTGCAGTCACAGCGCTCTGCGCAGTTCATCCCATAGGTGCCATCCTGTCATGTAGGTATACACAGGAAATGGAAGGGGAACAAAAAATAGCAGTTTTAGGTAAACACCATGCAAATCCAGCTCAGGGGACAGTCAGTCATGAATGGGACAGGTCTGTACATGCCAGACATTTAAATCCAACCTGGTTTACCCAACAAGTGAACCACGTAGAGTGTGGCATCTGTTTCCAATGAGCCTCACCCCAAAATACAGTGTTCGTGATTATAAAACAGGCTTCAGAATCCTAGCAACTTAACTGGTCCAAACACCCTCACCTCACCTCACCTCACCATTCATTAAAGCAGCAGTACTGGATAATCGGGAAGTGATTTATCAAAATTCTGCTTTTTGGCTGTAAGTTCCAGTTTCCATATCTGTAAATATTTTTTTTTCGGTTATCTTTACTTTTTTACATATTTACAATTAACTTGATTTGTTGTAGCACTACAATAAAAATGGTGGCTGTCTAAATTTCAGCTGCACTCCACCTTCATGTCACATCATGTCTTTTGGTTACTGCAGTGGGACCCTGCGCTGAACATTCCCGATGTCCCCGTGTAGAACTGCCTGTCATACACGTAAGCAGTTGGCAGCAGAGGGGATTCCAGTGCAACATGTTGGGTGGCAGAAATGTTAACAAAAGCAAAGGAAAACTGAGCAAATCACTCAGTGATAGTACAATGCTGGCGGGAAAGAGTGCCAGGAAAATGCTCAGCAGAGCACAGGGAATAAACTGTTGAAAAAGTGCAGATTTTTTTTTACATTGCACTGCTGCTTTAATCTCAGGTATAAAAACAGTTTGTAACTAACATTCCCTAATCTTCCTACTGTAGCAACAACTTAACTACATGAAAATAATGCACTTTCTTGCTAAAACAAAAGCATTTCCGCTTTTTAAACAAAAACCCACAACAGGACATATGCGTCTTCAAAATAAATGCACTTCCTGGGTTCATCAAAAGGCATCTGGCTAACCAAACTCACGTATTCTACCTAGCAAGAACCTAACTAAAGGAAAATTAAGCCCTTTTCCATTAACAAAAACAAAAAAACTTTTTCCGTATTATAAATGCAATCGCCTACTCCAGGGCATGGGCTTCATGCACATCCTCTGTGTGTGTTGAAAGTCACTTGGCCGTTGTTCTAATGCCTTCCAATTAACCCAGGGCATGCATGAAAGGAACACTATCAACCTTTTTTGCATTATACCATTTCTAGTTGAAAACCAACATTTTATGATTGATTACCTTCTCTAAAACGCATTGGTGTTGCTCGTTGTTTTATTTGCTTCCTTTCTTATTAAAACTGAAATGCGTGCTAATGATGTAGTTATACCCAACCCTGTTTTGTTTCAAATAATCCTTGATCTACTCTTATTTCATACTTCCTGAACAACAAGAACACTCCCAAACAGTGCAGCCAGTCATGATGTAACAGACTCCACTCCTCCCCCTGCATCATGAGTGGCTAGACTGTGCTGAGGTGTCCCTATGTTCAGAAAGATGCAGTAGGAGTTGTTTAAGTACTGTAAACAGACATGTGTTTGTGTGGTAACACCAGCATTGTGGGCAGTCTGTTTTTTACATTTAAAAAGAATAGGAGAATCAGACTCAAACTACCAGCTACATTAGCAATCTCTGCAGAATGTCAGCAACCATACAATGTATTTTTAAGCTAGAAATACTTTAGGACTTAAGTGCCCCTTTAATTCTCTAGAAATGCATGCTCTGCTGTGGGTTGTTGCTTACTCAGCTGCTGTCTTCTTTGAACAATTTAAAAGAATATCGTGGAGTACTCAGGTACAGACAACTCCTGCTTTATTTTAAAACACAAAAACATTTTTAAACCTTTAGCTTTAGTCAACTATGAATTATTGGGAGTCAAAGGAAATCCAGCTGTCATGTTTCTTCTGCCTGCCCTGCCTCCTTTGTACAAATTGCAAGAAACTTCTGAAAATTGCATCTGTTGTGATTGGTGTAGGGGAGGCACAGTGGCCCTAGGGAAAAGTTGAGTTTTGTATGGATCTGCAATTATTCAGTCAATAAAACAAAGATTTAGAAAAATATTTTCTAAAGAATACCACAATCAATTCAGCCTTGTAAGGAGTAAGCATTGTTTAGGTAAGTGTAGCTTGCTATGCCGTTTTTTTTGGCTGACATACATCTATGAAACCACATTTAAAAGATTACAAGTACAGTGTATTCAACACCTATCTCTTTAATATTGGACAGAACCAAGGAACTGTCTCTCTTTAATCACAGGCAGTGTGGTCTAGTGGTTAGAGCACTGAACTCTGACACATAAGAACCAGGTTCAAATCCCACCACTAACACCATGTGACCTTAAGCAAGTCACTTGACTTTCCTGGGCTGCAGTCTATCCCTGTAATAAAACTGTGTAGAAGCTGGACTCCACTGAAAACAAAATGTTGCATGCCATTTAAAATTGTGAAATACATCACAAAATACATAATGCTGTGAACCAAAGTAATATGTAATGGTTCCATGTCAAAACAGTGAAAGAAACATGGCGCAGGCAAAAAAGGGCACTGCGCGGACACCAGAAAATGGTGCCATCCAAAGCCACGCTAGATTAGACTAACTGCAAAACTGTGCATGCTGTTATGATGGTGCTGTTTTTGACCACACCATTTTACTTTTGCCATTTTGATGGGACACCATATTAAATGATTGTCTGCCTCTCATCATGAACTAAAGGCCCTTGTGTGTCAGCCCCCTACTGTGATCCCCAGATGATTTTTATATGGTGACTGCACTACAAATCTAGGAGTTGTTAGGCAGTAGCCCTCCATGTCCATGGAAAGATGTGCAGTAGTATCACAAGCAGACATGTCAAGCTACAGAAGGATGACCACTTTCACCTATAGGGAAACAGTGACATCAGAGCCCCATGATGCCATCACATAATACCATAAATGTGACATCACAACTGTATTATTTGATCTAATATTCACAAAGTCCCACGTGCTACTCAAGTAGGCTTTTACTGTACCCAGTGCATACAATGAAAGCTGACTCATGCACAGTGTGAACCAACTGCCTACTTCAGTGTATAAAATAGTACTTTTAGAAAACATCTTGGAACCATATATTACATGAACAATAGCAACTATGGAGTTATGTTATGTAAGTAATAATACCCGACAGGGTGGGTGTTATTGGGCTATAATGGACCACCCAGGGGCGTAATGAGGCCCGACGCCACAGGCGGAGGGCCTTATAGCCCCTGGAAGGTCCGTTATAGCCCATAATGCCCACTCTGGAGGGTATTATTACACTTAGAAAATGGGCAGTGTGGAAAAATAAAATGATAAAAAAAAATTAAAAAAAAAGATAAATAATAACTTTTGTAATTAAATAGTTCCTCTGCCTGTACTGGAATGAAGGAGCTTTGTCCTAATGGAAACTCCATAATTAGCAAGAAACAAAAAAGCTTGTTGTATGCAGTTAACTCTGCACAACGGTTATTGTTTCTTTATTGCCCCCTCCCGCCGTGCAACATATTTTTCCTCATGGTGTATTTATTTTTTGTTTCTTATTTCAGAGCAAATTCTTTTTAGCACTGGGCCTGCAGTGTGTAGTGATGTGCGCAGTTTGAGAGTTAACATGGTGGCTGCTTTCTTGTTGCTGGAGGTTCGAGTAAGGAACATACTGGTAGGACAGATTTTGTGGAGATGCTGTTAAACAAACTCTTCCTGTTACAGCTCGCTCTGTAGTGCGGAGCAGCGGAAATTCATTAACTGGTTTGGAGGATAGAGATAGGAGTAGAAGCAGCAGTGCCGGTACTCGGCATGAGAGAGCGCCACTTTTTTGGTTTTTCATACCGCAGATGGATGTCCATCTGTGGTACGGAAAAACAAGAAAATGCCACTGCTCTCATGCCGAATACCGGTAGCAGAGCTTGGTCTGTAACACACATTTATATTATCATTTTTTTTTTTTTTAACCATTGCTGCTTCTCATTTTGTGGGTGATCTTATTTTTCCTTACGGCTGCTCATTATGTTGGCGTGGTTTTTGAGGGGAAATCAGCCCAGGCACCAGTTTAATGTGTGTGTGGCTTAGCGAAGGGCAAAAAATGGCATCTGGTAGGTTTCGAAATTCGGGGTGCCCAAGAATACTTTTAGTAATAGGGCACCCAGAATTGGGACTTGTTTTGTACCGGGCGTTGTCAAGAAATAACACCGGTGCCAGGGTGCATTAGACAATCAGAACACAGCTTTTCTTTCACCCATTTTCTAATTGGCTATAATTCCATCCTGAGGTTCTGGTGACATGAGAAACAACTCGAGCTTTGTTCTCAGGATTATTATGTCACCAGAACCTTTAAATGACACCCAGGTAGTGGGGTTAGGACAGCATTGGCAGATGCCTGGAGTGGATTATTTCACTTATAACATTCAGGTATATGGTAAAAAGTGTTACAAAGACTTCCAATACATGTAGTTCCCTATCTATTATTCTATTTGTATTGCAGTACAGACACACTCAACACATTCCTGACCCACACATTGACTGTCCGCGGTAATGCAATCCATCGTAATGGTGGTTTTGTTGTTTTATATATATATATATATATATATATATATATACACACACACACACACACACACACACACACACACACACATATATATATATATATACACTCTGTTTAAAAGCAAGAGGCTGGGAGGGAGGTGCAAGAGATAATGAAGCAGTTTCCATTTCCTCAGGTGGCCTCAGCTAAGTGCTTTGCAGGTAGTAACCTGTGTGGTACAGAAGTACCACATAGACTGGTGTAGTTGGCACTGCAGTGTACTCTCAGATCAAAAAGAGATGGCAATTATGTTTTTCACTGGGAGGGTATAGGGTTGCTGGCTCCTACAAAACCTATTAAAACAACTGTAGTTGCAAGACAGTTCAAACAACACATTGCACTAAACTGATTCAGACTGAAACAAAGTAAAAGTTAAAACTGCACAAAAGACCATGCCTGAGCATTCCATTCCTGATCTCTTTACTTCAGCTGGGACAAGAGATAGAGTGTCTTGTGTGGGCATATTTAGTTGTAGTGCATAGTCAGTCATCCAGTAAGTCAGTCAGTCACTCAGGAATTAATTACCTGGGCTAGTCCACTTGAGATGGCAGCCAGTATCTCACTGGAAACAGTCACAGAAAAGGGGCCCCCTGAGGAAGAGGCTTGTCTTTTCTCGAAGGGCTAGGGTCTGCTCTGGCTGTTTGTGTTTACCTGGCTACCGTAGTTTAGGTAATAAATTTACCGGTTTTTGTTTACTCCCTCAGTTTGCAACTGATTTTTTTGTTCTGTTTGATGCTTCTGCTTACAGTAGGCATCAGACTTAACATTGTGCCTGTGAGTAGGGGTTCTCTCATTTTAAGTGGGGTCCTGCTTCTATCCAACTGTGCAGCTGGCAGCAATGAGACACGGGGAGGGCCAAGTAGCCTGCCCAGTGAATGTCACACAGTCCATGGAGAAGCATGAAATCATAGCAGGATGTTCAGGCTCCCAGCTCTTTACTTTAACCATTACACACTACAATGACTTCTTAATGTGTGGAAAATCTTAGGGGAGGCATGTGGCTGAACTCGACATGCCCACAAAAAAAAGAGCAACTCTCAAATAATTAATACTGTAACAGTAGAGTAAGCTATTGTTTTCTCAGCTTTTGCTACAGCCCTAAACTCAACACTTAATCCAGTCGTAAAAGTTGATCTGTCTCTGCCACATCTGTTGTCCAGTGTTTGACTTACATAAAAATGGTTTTCAAAACAGGTATAAAGCTGTTTGCCCTCTGAAATGCAAAATGGACTGTACCAAACAAATGGAATTTGCTTCTTTTTGCAGGAAAGTAGAGGGCAAATATGAATATATGACATAGCCAGCAGAAGAAGGCCTTGGTCTTTCGAGTCTGCTCAATTGTGAGTCCCCTGATTCAGAGATTACAGTGGGCCCTGCCCCCCCTAACCAGCCATGACCCTCCCCTTCACCTTGTCCCACCCTCTCTTGAAACCCCACTGTCTTTCGAGTGACGACCTCAGATGGAAGTTCATTCTATCCCAATGCCACCTTCTCTGTAAAGAAGTGTCTCCTGACCTACTCTGTGAACCCCCCCCCCGCCAGCTTATAACAGTACCACCTTGTGAGCTTGTTTTCACTGAAACAGAAAGTTCCCCACTATCCACCTTGTTTATACCTTTCAGGTAATTGAAGGTTTCAATCATGTCCCCTCTCTCCCACCTTTCCTCCAGTGAGTACATGTTGAGTTCTCTCAGCCTGTCCTCACATGCCCTGCCCTGCTGTCCTTGAACCATCGTTGTTGCCCTCCTCTGAACTCTCTCACGCTGGTTGATATCCTTTTTTGGGTAGGGGCTCCAGTACTGACCCATAGATGTTTTATTTAATGTTGGGCTGTAAGCAAATTTCCCCATATCTGTAACTTGCATTGTGCAGTACCCTGAGGGCCCTATTTGAGTAGCAGGTCTGTGGTGCAGGGCCCTGGATCTATAGCCTGCATTGTGCAGGCTCCTAAAGATCCTATGCAAAGCAACATACCCTTGCTGCATGGCCCGGGCCTGTAGCATGCTTTGCAATGAAACAGCAGACCCATGGTACAGGATCCCAGACTTATAAATAGCTTTGTGCAGGACCCAGTGAGCCCTATGTGAGGCAACAGACCCATATGGCATGGCCTGGGGCTTGCAGACTGGCTTTGAGTCATGAGGGTAGAGGATGAGGTAGTGGGACAGGAGTTTTGGTTGAAAGCCCTAACACCACATTTCCATACTTTTGTGGCTCTTTAACCTTAACAGATGCATTAACATAGATTTTTGCAATGAATTTCCTTACTTTTTGAAAAAGATATACAATGACTGACACCATTACTTTGCACTTCTTTGTGTTGAATCTAAGCTGCCATACATTTGACCATTCCTCCAACCTTGCCAAGTCCCTTTTCATCCTTTCCATCCCACCTTGCATATCAACCCTGTTGCAGATCTTTGTGTCATCTGCAAAGAGACATACTTTCCCTTCCAGTCCCTCCGCAATGTCACTTATAAAGACATTAAAAAGGACCTGCCCCAGTACTGAACCCTGCGGTACCCCACTACTAACCCTCCTTTCTTCACTGTGGACTCCATTTACTATTACCGCTGTGTCCTGTTGTCCAGCTAGTGTTTTCCCCAGGCTACCACCCTGGGACCCACTCCCAGGCTGGCTAATTTGTTTATTAATCTTTTGTGCAGGACTGTGTCAAATGCCTTGCTAAAGTCTAGGTAGGCCATGTCCACAGCCCCTCCCTGGTCTACTACTTTGGTTACCCAGTCAAAGAAATCAATTAGATTTGTCTGACATGACCTTCCTGCTATGAATCCATGCTGCCTTGGGTCTTGTGCCCCACTGGCCTCTAGGTACTCAACCATTCTTTCCTTCAGAAGTGATTCCATCATTTTCCCTACCACTGAGGTCAAACTGACAGGTCTGTAGTTTCCTGTCTCTGTCTTGCTCCCACTTTTGTGAAGGGGAATCACATCAGCCCTTCTCCAGTCCTCAGGTATCACACCATCCTCCAATGATTTATTAAAAAGGGTAGTCAGTGGTGTCACTTATTCTCCCCTTAGTTCTTTTAGAATTCTGGGGTGAATCCCATCAGACCCCATTGCTTTATCAACCTTCAGTTTTAAGAGTTCTTTCAGAACCCTTTCTTCTGTGAAAGGGGTAATATCAAGCCACCCCCCAATCCAGAGTGCTTCTATTGACTGGATTAGGTCTCTCCCCCTGCTTTTCCATTGTGAATACTGAGCAGAAATATTCATTCAGTATCTCTGCTTTTTCACTGTCGCTGTCTGCCCAACCACCTTCCTCTTTATTCAGCCTCAGCATCCCTGCCTTCATCTTTCTTAACCGAGTTGGCTATCTTTTCCTCAGTTTGGGCCTTTGCTATTCTGACTGCCTTCCCCGCTTCCTTCTGCTTTAACTGGTACAGTTCTCTGTCCTGCTCCTTCTGTGTTTCCTTATACTTCTTGAATGCTATCTTTTTCTCCCTTACCTTCCCTGCCACTTCTTTTGAGAACCATAGTGTTTTTTTCTTTCATTTTGATTTGTTTATATGCTTCACACAAAGGTGTGTTGACTCTGTGATGGCAGTTTTGATGTTTCCCTATTATTGCTCCACCTCACCTTCTTGCCTGTTTGCTAGTGCTTTTTTGAGGCACACTCCCATTTTGACAAAATCAGCCCTCCTTAAATCCAGTACCTTCACTTTTGTGTGGCTTGACTCTACAGCTAACTTTATCGTGAACCACACTGTTTGGTGGTCGCTTGTTCCCAGATGGATAACCACTTCAAGATCAGAGATCCTCTCTCCTTCCCCCATTTGACAGTACCAGGTCTAAGACTGCTCCCTCCTGAGTGGGTTCCAAAACTAGCTGTCTGAAGCATGCCCCCTGTAGGGCATTGAAAATGGCCCTGCTCTTGGATGTGACTGCAGCAAAGGTGCTCCAGTTAACATCTGGCATATTCAGGTCCCCCATCAGCAATATCTCACCTTTCTCTGCCATCCCAAGGATGCCTTCTATCATTTCCTTGTCCATTTCCTCCCTCTGAGATGGGGGTCTGTATACAACCCCTGTGCGGACTGTGGAGCCATTTCCAGTCTCCAGGGTGACCCACAGTGACTCCCCTCCTCCCTGTTTACCCTTTAGTTCTGTTGCTTTGATCCCTTCCCTTACACAGAGAGCTACTCCTCCTCCTCTTCTTCCCTCCCTGTCTCTCCTGTAGATTGTGTACCCTGGTATGTTGACATCCCAGTCATGGTTCTCTGTGTACCATGTTTCTGTGACTGCCACGATATCCAGGCATCCCTCTTCCATCAAGGCCACCATTTCGGGGAGCTTTTTACCTAGACTACGGGCATTGGTACTCATTACTTTTATTTCTTTTCGCTTCATCCCTGTCCTTATTGCCGTTGTGTTTTTCTCCATTTACCCCTGCCCTTATCCCTATCGACTGCTCTATCTTAGTGTTTACCTCACTAACTACCCTGATTTCTTGGGGCTAGGATTTCCCTTCTCCTTTTCAGTGCCTCCTTCCCTTGGCTAGTTTAAATACTTGCCAATGAAGCATTTAAACCTGTCAGCTAGGATCCTGGTTCCCTTCCAGGACAGATGCAGACCATCGTGCCTGTATAGGCCTGCATCCCTCCAGGTGGAGCCCCAGTCCCTAATGAAGCCAAATCCTTGAGCTCTGCACCAGTTTTTCAACCAGTCATTGAACCCCATCATGCAGAGTACCCTAGCCTCATCCATGCCACAGACAGGTAGCACTTTCAAAAAAGTTACTGTGTGTGCTACTTGTCTAAGGACCCCCCCCCCAACTCCACAAACTCCTGTTACACTGCTCTGATCCCATTCTCAGCCAGATCATTCGTCCCTAAGTGGATAATGACATCCAGCTCACTCCCCGTTGCAGCTGCTCCCACGATCCTGAGGATTCGTTTCCTGTCCCTCAAGCCATGGCGCCAGGCAGGCACCTTACCTCCTTTTCCCTTTCCCTTTCCTCCCCCAGTTCTACCCCCCCAACAATCGAGTCCCCCACCAGGAGTTGTTTCCTTCCCCTGTGGGGTCCTGTGCCACCATCCTGTGGGTCTCCAATGTGGAGGTTCCCAGCATCCTCCTTGGTCTCCACTGTGGGTGCCTCCATAGAGGAACCGTGCTCCGCCAGAGTGGTGAATGAATTGTGGAGAGGCACAACTGAAGGAATGCACCTCTGTTCCACCACCCTCACCCTCCCTGAGCCCACTGTGATCCAACCACTCCTCTTTCTTGGCAACCTCTGAGGCAGTGGTGGTGGCCTGGGTAGTCCCTGGGTGGGGGAGCAGGTTTTCTGAATCATTGCCAGGTCAGCATGGAAACGAGAAACCTCCTCCCTCAGACCAGAGAGGTACCTGCAAATAGGGCAGCAACGTAGTTTCCAGAATGTCTCCTGGAAGACCAATAGCTTTCATTGTGCAGAGCCTACAGAGCCTATGGACCCTACACAAAGCAGCAGGCACATCTGGCATGGTGCCAGACCTAGATGTTGCTTTGCACAGGATGCTATGGGTCCTACACAAAGCAGCAGACCCGTTGGGAACACCAACGGATCTGTATCATGTTTTGCAAAGCAAAAGACCCATCCACTAAGTCTAAAAGTTATTGGGAAGTCATGACAGTACGGGTAGTAAGTAGCCCATCCCTCAAACTTGAGCTTAAAACATTAAAGCAGCAATACAATGAAAAAAGTTACTCCAAAGAGCTAATTTCCTGCCATGGTTATGAAAAATATTGGCAGAAATGTTGATTTGGGTTTTCTGGATGCTTCCAATGCTGTGTACTGTACATCTGAATTTTTATCTGGACTCTTATCCTCCTGGGGTCCTCAATATTATTTCTATGCAAAAATGAGGCAGCCATCTTTTTTTCTTGAGAAATAATTATTTTAGAACTTTCATAAAATTCTTAAATGATAATGGCAACTTAATAATTTTACCACCAAAATAAACTGAAGGACATCTGGCATCGATCAGGAAGAAAAAAGGGGTCACATTTTAACCCATTTTCATTGCACTGCTGCTTTAACAATTTGGAAAGTAATGGATGACAGAAAAAAACCTAAATCCCAGTGCACTTGGGACTTAGTTTTTTTTTGGTATTTTTTTTTCTGCCCATGTCTCTATCATGACCCCCGCCTCTCTAGCAACCACCCAGCCCTGTCTTCCACACCCACCACTCTACTGACAGCAGCACCTTTGGCCCAGCAAGCTGGGCTGTCCTCCAGATATCCCCTGAGGGTCAGAGGGAGGGGAGACCCCAAGCCTATGGCAAGGTGCGAGGTGGTGGGGAAGTGACAAGTTGTTCAAGTATACTTGGGCACTCATCTTGTCATGGTGAAATATTTTTCCATGGTTGCTCCTGATCCCTTGGGATGTTGCTGTTGAGTACGTCATGGGTTCTAACACACAATGTCCTTGATGTCCCACTCATCTGTAGGCCTCCTGACCACACTACCACCTGCTGTCACCCAGATGTCAGCGGTGCAGCAGAGGATGTTACCCTCCCTCTCTGGCAGAGGAGAGTATTCTCCGATATGCTCATTCCTCCTCCCTCTAGCCAGCACTTGATGGCTCTGGCTCATTCATGAACATGGGTTCTTTGTAATGTAAGTTGTAGCCCTGTGACCTGTGAGTATTTTTCAACCAGTCATAACTTTATCATTTACATTTTTTGGTTTTCAAATTTGAGGGAAAAGTTGCTTAGCAGCCCACCATGCAACGTTGGAGTTTGAATTTGGCCCCAAAATACATTTTTGGGAGCAACAAATACAACCTTTTTTGGCTAAAAAAAAACAAAACAAAACAAAACCGAAGTCCCTGTGCATGTGCATTGCCCAGTGGGGTTTTATTGGATTTATTTTTTAACCACTTTTCTACATACAGGGACTGGACGGCACAGCAACAGAAGGCGGTAATCAGCCAAGGTGGAGGGAGGAGTGTGCTAGTCACCCGCCATGAACATTCAGTCAGTATGTACTGAGATGGCCATGGAGGGAAAGGACTATGGCATGAGTAGCTGAGGTTGGGTTAGGGCGGGGGTCAATTTAGGTGAATGGACTGGGTGGGGGAGTGTTGTACAGTGGGTGGGGTAAGGGATTAACTTTTAAAATCTGGCCTTGGGATTGGGGTCCTGGTGTTGAGGGAGGCAGTGGACAAAAAGATTGAGAAACTGGTGTTGGGCTGAAAGTGAGGGTGATAATGAGCCACTGGAATTGGGCACATAGTGGCCACAAAAAATGTTTAAAAAAACAAAAGCCAGACATCTGGTGTCCGGGGGAGGGGGGTGCTTATATGATATGGGACTGGCCACCTGATGGTGGAAAATACAAGGGGGGTGGAGGCCCACAAGAAACACAAGCCTTTTGTGCCTGCAGTGTTGCTATGGGTAGGGAAATAGGGCAGACTAGGTGGGCCTGGAGGCCCTTATCTGCTGACAATTTCTATGTTTCTTTGTTTTTTGTTTTGTTTTATCATTCGTATTTGACTTCCTATGTAAATAGTTCCACCTGGTCATGATCATGATATAGAGACAGTTGAGGCTCCAAATGGAGAGTTAGGTGGCTGACAGTAATAGTTTTGTGTAGCTGATCAGGAGAACTTCAGCAGACCTGAGTATTTACTGGAGCTGTGCGATAGGGAGGTCTGTGCAGCTACGAGTGGGAGTGGTCCAGTATGAGAGGCTGCACATTTAGAATGGGCTTGTGTTCATTTTAGTCAGTTGAGCGGGGACAAGAACAAATTTGATTGGAGTGGTTGAGTTTTTGTTTATTTTGTTAGTGTAGTGGGAGAGCTGGAGCAGCAGATAAAGGAGTGCTGCACAGGTTGGAGTAACAGAGAATGGATCACTGCAGAGCTCTAAGCAGTGCGGTTGTTTCGGAGTGCAGCAGAAAGAGCCCTCTGTGGCCTCAGGAAGGGTTAAATAAATAAAAAAGCTCATAGAGAAAGTAAGGGAATAGTGTAACCAGTCAGCGGCAGTTTTAAAAATCAGAAAACCAAAAGAAAAAATATGTAACAGAGATGCAGGAGGGATGGAGAATGGTGGTGTCAGGATCTGGTTCATTTTGAAATGGGCTGTTGATTGGTCAGGTCTTTTGAGAGGACTTAGCAGTTAATTGATCTAACTGGACTATCAATCAAGTTGACTGACTGCTCAACATACTGATGAAATACCAAAAGTGAAAATAAACGCAAATTATGTATCCATGTGAAAAATAAACATTTACATTTATGATAAATGTCACAAACCAGGATTTCTGAAATACACGCTATGTGCACGTATGGCCTAAATCGAACTTGTGATTTATTCAGACAGTAGCTCATCAAGGAAACAAGTGTAACCCGCCTACAAATGGGGGTCACCGGAAGGTCTTCCCAGAGCTTGCCTAATTGTTCATTGCCTGGTTGGTGTTCGGCGAAAAGCTGTTTAAATGTTGTTGCCAGTGAGCGCTTTTAAAGCCTCCATGTACTGTCTCTTTAAGGGCTGCCTGCCTGCAGTCAATATTAGTTTAAATGGGGGGTATTTGTGTCTCAATGCCCAAGTCCCGCCCGGACTACTGAAGAATCGCTCCATCTCTGTCATCGCTAATTGTGCAGAGGGAGCCCTAATGAAAGATGAAACTAATTGCTGGTAATCATTCAGAGCAGTGATGAAAATGTAGTTCGTTCTAACCTGCCTTTCTTGCAGCAAGGACTGATCAATTTAACTCCACCATTTTGGTCCTGAACTGCCAAATTGGACCAATCAGTACTGGGGGATTCTAAAATGGAGTCTGCTGAAATGGGACTGTATGGATTACCAGTTGGGATTTGTAGTTCTAGACTGTTGGTGCCTTTTTGCAACTGGAAGGGGGAGCTCTTACTGTGATTGACAGCTAAACTGCCCAACCGAACGTTTTGGATCTAAGGGAAATCCCCTGAGCTGTCTGCTGGCAAGCCAGATTCGAGTTGGAAGTTGAAGAGGAAAGAGCTTGCATAATCGAGCAGCCGTGTTGCGCAGTAGTTCGCGCGGGAGAACCGTGGAAGGCCCGAAACTCAGCCTGTTACCATCTTGCTGAGAGAAAGAGAGAGAAAAATAGTTGGACAGTGATCAGCTTGATGTGCTGCGAAGTAAGCTGTTGAAAGAATACCAGGCTCACCTGAAGAAGACCGAAGATTTTGCTAAAAGCGATCGGCCTGTCAGAAACCTTAGCTACCATGTACTCCTGGGTTTTAGCAGTGATTTTGCGATCGGGACCGAGGAGTCATCTGCCTGGTACAGTAAACTTTCTTTACATGTAAATGTGCTACAGACTGGAGGGGGTTGCTGCCTGGTTCCTCTCCCCGAACTGAGTTGTGTGTTGAAGGCTGGAAGCTGTACCCAGCTGCATCGGACTGAATCTGCCTGCTTTCAAATGCAGTTGGGCCCTGCCACGAGGGTCTTGTCTCTGTGTGCAATAGTGTTGTATCGTGCTCTGCAGCCTAATTGTTTTAGTGCTCCACTAACTCCAGTTCTGGCTGGGTCAGGTACTCAGACATCAGTGTCTGCTTCTGCGACTTGCTGGTGTACTTTCTTCAGTCAGCCTCTACACTTGCCAGTAAATCCCATCTCAGTACTATGTCGTCCCTTTACTTGACCACTCAGTGTAATGTCAGGAGCGCCATCCAGACATTCAATGGTATCACTAGGACCTCTTCTATACCCTCTTCAGTGGTTTCTTCCTCATCCTCCTCTTGCACTGTGGTAACTCCAGTAATTGCCTCTGAGATGTCACTGACATCAGCTGGTTTGAGCTCATCACCCAGGAGACACAGCTCTTCCATGGCCTTTGCTTGATAAACTCAATGGGACAGTTTTGTCTTCCTCCTGCTCTGGCTCCTCCTCCTGAACTATGTCTATGTCGGGGTGAGTCACAAAGCCTCCTTTTCTGAAGCAGTGCTGTATAGTCTCAGGGTTAACTTGAAGCATTGCGTTCTGAACGAGGCATACAGAATCCAACAAATTAATCTGCCTCACACAAACGGAGGCAGTGATTTCCTCATTGGCATTTAAGATGTCTAACAGGTGACCTCTCATCAAAGAAACATAGTGTCTCTTAAACTATAAATGATCCCCTGGCTGTATTAAATATGTGGTGTTAGGGGGCAGATACACAAGCTTTGTTTCTAAGGTCAGTGACTGGGGGGATGAGTACTACAGTTATCCAGTAAGAGGGCTATCTTCCTGGATCGCAAACTGTGATCCCAGTTCCTCATCCATATGGTGGAAATGTTGCTGGTCATCCAGGCCATTTTATTAGACTGACAGATGACCTGTAGGTTGCGCACCCCCCAAAAAACACCTCAGTTGTACACTCTTGCCGACAACAATGGGAATTTTCTTCTCTGTTCCTGACGTGTTTACAATTGAGTAGGACAGTGATCCGCTACTTTGCTTTTTTTAGCCTCAAAGGAGTTTCGGCCCTGAAAGCAAGCATACCATATCCTACACACCAAAAGAATAAGCCTCTTTCATCAGTGTTAAACATGTTTTCAGGTGCATATCCTGTAAGCAAATCAGGCAGAACATCCCTCAGCCATACATCAGTGGCACTAGTGTTAGCGTTCTGCTTTTCACCGTGAATTTTTTTAAAACACATGTTATGGTGAGTTTTCCACCAACTCAGCCAGCCATCCATGGTCTTGAAGTCTATTTTGCCAAGAGCAAAAGCTAACTTGTCTGTCTTTTGCAGTAGAGGACGAGAAATTAAAGCCTCCCACCCCCGAGCGTTAGTGAGCCATCATATGAGGGCTTCTTCTACCTCGCTATCCTTCCCCTCCCATTTTCACTTTCTTTCAGGGTTTGAATTCCCATGCCAATTGGATAACAAAGTCTCTCTGTTTTTCAGAAGGTCAGAGACTGTGAACTTGAGGATAGAAAAGTGGGTGCTTAGCTCTCTCATGCTTCTCTTTGGAAGTTTTTCCATAGTCTTTAAAATAGCCACCTTTTGTTGTAGTGTTAAACATGTTCACTTACCAGAGCCAGACATCTCCAGTGAGGGGGAATGCAATGAAACATAGACTTTGACATCAGATAAGGACCGCTTGGCCCACCTAGTCTGCCCATTTCCCTACCTACTGGATAAGCTGCAGATCCTAGTTAACCAACAGCCTATTTCTTCCTACCCCCCACAAGAATTGCCTTATGTCCGTCCCATGCATTGTTGAATTCTCCCACAGATTTAGACCACAAAACCTCCTCAGGAAGGTGGTTCCATGCATCCACCACCCCCTCTGTGAAAAAATACTTCTTCACATTGCCCCTGAGCCGTCCCCCCCTTTCTTCAAATTGTGTCCCCTTGTTCTTGCACATCTCTGTTTCTGAAAGATGCTACCCTCTTGGACTTTGTTGATTCCACCGAGGTACTTAAAAGTTTCTATCATGTCCTCCCTCTCCCTCCTTTCCTCAAGGGTGTACATATTAAGCTCCTTTAGTATCTACTCATATGGCTTCTTTTGCAGACCCTGCACCGTTTTAGTTGCCCTCCTCTGAACAGCCTCCATTCCATCTATGTCCTTGTGGAGATGGAGTCTCAAGAACTGGATGCAGTACTCCAGATGGGGTCTCACCAACAGTCTGTACTGAGGGATACAGCACGAAGCTGAGCACCACAATTGCACATCAGCAGCGCAAGACAAAAAATGCAACTGGGGCAGTAGTGATGCCTAGAGACTTAAGTAGACTGCTATTCAATGAAAGTTAACACAGGCGATGGAGGTCAGGGTGTCAGTGGCTATAAATTGTTTAATGAGCCATGCTGCTGGTGGATTTAGGTGCTAATTAGGTGCGAAAGCAGTGCAGTAACAGTGCCGTTTACAAGCCCTGGCAGACGTAACAAGTGAAGTGCAACATCCACAACAACAGGATTACTTAACATTGCAAATATATGGTTAGGCATTTGACAAGAGGGATTTGTCTGTTAAAACCAATTGTCTGTTTTAACCGCGTCCGTTACTTCTGGCGCATACTGTATAAACAAAATTTATATACACAATTACTCAGATAAATGGATTTATCACACTGCATATGAGTCTACCCCACTGCATAAATTTAAGCCTCATACATGTATACATGCCAGCAAAAATAATCTTAGTACGTTTAAGCAGACCCCTTCCCCCAATTCCATTACATTCTCCATAGAGTGCCTGTAGCCTGTTCCTGACCTCGCATCATGATTATGCTATTTTCAGGGGCAGGGCTGCAGTGCTCGGCAATCGCCCCACTCATATACGAAACTTACAAGCTGGGCTTTATGAGGGAACTATGTTTAAAACCATGGTGCAGAAAATATTATTTTATAGCTGAAATAGCTACTAGGGCAGGCAAGTACGCAGTATGAGTTGCCTGCCCTGATCGCATCAGCTGCTCTTTAAGCATAAAGTGTGGAAAGTAGAGAAATGTGATGTTAGAGCAAAAAGTCCCCTGGACCTTGGTGAATCTGAGGCATAGTGTTCCATGGGTTCAAACTGTTGCATGATGCAGCACTGGCCTATCTTTGGCACCTTCTCTCTAAGCATTGGTGTGTGAGGGAGGGGCTGTGGATATGGCCTACCTAGACTTTAGCAGGGCATTTGACACAGTCCCACACAAAAGACAAACAAACAAAATTCAAACAAACAAAATTCACTACTTCATTCACTACTTCCCTCTTTTGAGGGTTTATATACAATCCTCTGTGTCATCTTTTGAGCTAACTAACTTTCAGTTTGCTCCAATCCACACACCCCCCCCCAACTCAGTAATTTTCTCTTCTGCTCTTCTACACGCAAAGTAAAATGATCTGTCTATTACTCTACCTCCCTTGCCTCCCAAACCTGTTTGGAGCCCCAGAAACTTCCATGTCGCAAAATGGTCTCACACAAGCCCACCCTATACTTGCTCCTTGCCTCATATCTCCTCACATCGGCTCTCCCATCCCTCCTTCCCACCGGGAACCCCCAAACTCCCTCATGCTCCACATGTCACACAATCTAGCTCTGCAAATCTGCTTTGGAGCCTGCACCCTCTAACTCCTCCAACTACCGCCCCCCCTTTTTGGTCCCAGCATCCTGCCTGACTGAAACTTGTCTCTACGCAAAGACCACAGACACCTCCCTTACTCTCTTTAACTACACCTTGCTCAGGCATGACCATGGTAAACGAGGTAGCGGTGTCGCCATATATACAAGACAACCCCCTCTCGTGTTTAGTCCACTTTAAGGAATCATGCCAAGGTTCCCACAAAAGTCCTGCTGGTCCAACTTACCCTACCTGCCTCTTACCCTTTATATATAAGGGTGCTTTATGCCTCGTCTCATCTCACACGTGAATCCCTAGTCTCTACCCTAGCCACCCTCCCCGACCTGACAGCAAATGGGGAACTGGTTCTGCTAGGTGATTTCAATCTGGTCTGGCTCGCACCCTCCTCAATGACCCACATTTCCAAAACAGTCCCTTAACCTTACGCAACTGCTCAACAAATCCACGCACTATAATCCTCACTCAAATCCATTCTCTAATTGACTGGATCCTTACGTAGCATCCCCATTGGGTAACTTCATCTGACACTCTCGCAAGTGCACTAAGTGATCACTGCACTACTTACTATATCAGAAAATCTTGTCTGCCTAAGTCTGCTCCAAAGTACATTACCACTCGCTCCCTAAACACCTTGGATACTGAAGCCCTGCAAATCAACCTTAGTCAAGATGACTGGCACCAGGTGTACTCAGCCCCAAACGTCAGTGTTGCCCTCTTCAGCTTCCTGCACACACTCACAAGTATCTGGGACTCCCATGTCCCCCAGAAAAAAGCGCAGGGTAAAAAAGCGTCACCACAAGTGGATCTCTGCTCCCATTCTCACCTTCTACAAGGCCAGAGGCAATGCATGGTCTGCTTTCAAATCCTTTCCTAACTCCAAAAATAGGTAAGCCTACAACACCCTCCATAATGCCTGTACTAAGGCCATAAGACGGGTGAAAGTGGACTTCTTCAAATCACAGCTGACCCACTCCCATCCATCAAGCTTCTGGAATGTCGTACACTCACTTCTTGACCCCCCCCATCACAACCCTGTTCCCCTGCCGTCAAGAGAAATGGTCAACCTATAACTGACCCTATCAGCATTGCTGATTCCCCCAACAAATTATTTACCTCTTGCACCATACCCCACGGCCCCCCACCCTCCTCTATGTCATAACCATTTTAATTTCTCACCCATTTCAGAACATGAAGTCCTCATAGTCCTCCGCTCATTAAATACCACCAAATCCAGCCCAGATGGTATCCACCCCAAACTCCTACAAATTTCTGCACCTGCAATTACAAAGCCTCTCACCCATCTCCTCAACCTCTCCTTCACCTCTGGCTCAGTCCCTCAGGCCTGAAAATCAGCCTCAGTTATCCCTCTCCATAAAGGTGGGAACCCCACAAATCCTGGGAAATGTAGGCTGATCTCCCTCCTCCCAGCTCTCACAAAGCTACAAGAATCCCCTGGCACACTCCAGGCTGGTGGAATATCTCAACACAAACAGCCTTCTATCTTCACATCAATCAGGCTTCAGGAAAGAGTATTCCACTATCTCCTCTCTCCTGCGTGTCACAAACCATATCCATACTGCCTCTGACCAAGGCCTCCTTACTGCTAAAGTTTTTGTCCACCTGGCAAAGGCCTTCAATTCTGTATCCCACCCCCTCCTCCTGTCTAAACTCGAAGCTGCAGGACTTGCCCCTATCACCACACAGTGGTTTAATTCCCACCTCTCCAACAGATCACAGTCTGCCAAAATTGCTGATGTCTCATCCCCACCCCTTCCTATCCTAGCAGGCATTCCACAAGGTTCTGTCCTTGATCCCATCCTCGTTTCCCTCTTCATTAATGACCTCCCCTCCTCCTGCTCTAAATCCAGCATACACATGTATGTGGATGACACCACCCTCTTTACCTCAGGCCCTTCTATACACAAAGTCCAAGCTACCCTCCAAAATGACTTCAACAATATTTAACACTGGTTTAGACAAAACCAACTAAAATTAAACACGTCAAAAACTGTATCCATGCTATCTGGCACAGCGCAGAAAATCAGCAGATCCTCCTACCCTTCTCCCATCATTTCCCTAGATGTACCCTGCTAGACCAGGTCAATAAATACAAGTACCTGGGTGTTTGGCTCAACTCCCACTTATCTTTCTCACCTCACATAGATGCAACCATCTCTAAACTGTGCCCCAAACTAGGTATGCTCTACCAGCACAAAGACTCCCTCCCACTTCCTGCCAGATGTCAGATATTAACAGAAATGATCCTCCCCATTTTCGATTATGCTGATGTGGTCTACGGCACTGCCTCAGTAGCCACTCTATCGACACCCTCCTAAACTCTTTTTGCCGATTCACTACCAACTCACCCATCAGAACTCATCACTGCAATCTATACTCCCTCCTGGATATTACCCTGCTGTCCCAACGGTGCTACATCCACTCTTTCAACTTCATAGCTAAATTCTGGTTTAATATGCTACCCTCCTACTTGGTAGACAGTCTCTCCTTGGCCCTGGAAACCCCTTATGTACTGAGGCACAGAAACAAAAGATCTTTTCTTATATCTCACCCGTCCTCGTCATCTGGAAAAGCTGCTTTCTCCTATCAGCTCCCCAGCTTATGGAACAAGCTTACCCCCTCCATTAGAAGCGCATCTTCTTACCTTGCTTGCCAGACTCAACTGCGTTTCATACCATCCCTCCTCTGCCACTGCCCCAGGTGATCTAGAGCTAAACCACAGCACTTACAAGTCCTAGCCTGCGCTGGTGCACTTATTTTTGTGACTCTGGTTTCCCAGTGTCTCATGTGCATTTAGTAATTAACACCTATAGATGACGCTGTTAATATAAAGCCTGACCAATTATGTCTCCTAAATACTAAACCCAGTCCATGAAGTCCGGAGCTTGTTGGCCATGGATGAGGCTGTAACATGAGCTCAACACTAGCATCACTATAAGCTCTCCTAGCACAGTAGAGCATACGGAATAAGGTGAGGAAGAGGGCAGGTCCAGCAGGAAGTCCAGTCTGGTTCTCAACACAAAGGCAACACAGAAAAAAAATTACTATAATCCAGTGCCTATTGCGTCAAATCTTCCATTGATGCTCTACACAGCACTGCAGCAGTGAAAAATCCCACAGAGTTTTTTAAGACGTCTGGGAACTCCGAAACATCACTAGATCTCATTAAATAGCACAAATAATCTCAGCTTTGTTCATTTCAAATTGGATTACTGTGAGACTGCCCTGAGTTCGAGATGGCTTAGTGGTCTGTTGTATGGGGACTCTGGTGGCCAAAAATGTGAAGCCCATTCATTTCATTTAGCCCCATGAATCACATCGACCATAGGCAAGCTAATACCTTCTGGCTTAATCAGGGGTAGCTGGAATGATACATTCTACAGTAAAATGGTAAATCTCACTTTCTGTCTCATGGCTGATCGATGGTTCAGAGAATATGGTTACTGTAGGTTTTCTTTACCTGGCAAGTGAGTTCACATTTCTCGGCCCGCCATCCAGGGGCACAGGTGCAGGTTCCAGTTAAGGCATTACATGCGCCTCCATTAAGACACTGGCAGGTCAAGTTGCAGCCAAGGCCCCATGTCCCCCTTGGGCAGTTAATTGAACAGTCTACTCCATGCCAGCCTGACAGAATGGAAAACAAGACATTATAGAAAGTTGTACAGTTATAGTAACTTCATCTGGTAGAGCTTGCTATTGTACAGTAGATAGCTATAAGAGCGACTTCTATTTCAAATTTGAATTTGTTAGTCTTTTTTACTAGACCTTACACAGTGCTGTCTGCATTTATCGATGTCAGTTTGTGGTAACTATACAGCAAGTACACCTCTGTAAAATAATTTGCACTACTGTTTTTTAGGGTTGCTCAGAATTGGCTGATTCCGATCGTGCTTCATAAGAATTTAGGAATTTTTGATTTCAAATCTGATTCCTAGTCCAACTCTAAAAAGAACTTTGGAATCAGAATCATATTTAAAATCCTTATTTCTAAATCATAATTTCCTATGTAAAACATGCTTTAACCTTTAATTTCAGAATTAGTGTTTTCAGAACGCAGTTCCAAAAATCCTAATTCTAAAAACCGGGTCAGAATCCATTGAATTCAATTCCTTGTCTTGAAATCTGAGCAACCTTACTGTTAATGTTACATCTGTCCTCTGTACTGAGCAGGCTTACCAAGAGCCCTTGCTGTGAGCCAAATCCAGAAACTGCGACTGAAGGCAGCATTTTTAACCATTCAGCTAAAGAAAAAGTTTCATTATCTGGGAGTGTTAGATTGAGCATAACTTTCCCATTACTTCAGCCCACACAACGAGAGGACACTGCTGTTATATCACCTCAACACTGCAGGCTCTGATAGTGTTGTTTTATTTATTTGTTCTAGGATTACAAACACCTTTGAGCTGAGGCTCTTTTACAAAGGTTCCACGTCATTGGTACAATCGAGACAAACATAAGCAAAGATAACAGTTTATAAAATAAAAAAAAAAACAGTCTTGTAGAGGAAAAAAAACAATAAGGTGAAATTTTGTGGAGGGGAAGGGAAAGGAGGAGGGTGAAATCAGGGAGACTAGGTGGATGGGAGAAAAGGGGAGCTAGATGGGGGGAACAGAGAGAGGAGAAGTGGAAGGTGGGTAAGAACAGAAGTAGTGCAGCTGGGTGGCATTTGTCATGGGCCACCAGGGGAGGTGAAGATAGATGGGGGGTGCTGCAAAGAGCAGGAGTAGATGTGGATCCAAAAGGGCATCTTCAGCTATGGAACCAAAAGACGTGTTTAGCCACAACAGTCACAGAGGTTGGAGGCAGTGAGTGTGTGTTAGGCGGAGATGAGTCTTAAAAGTGCTGAGCGATAGTGAGGATGAGATGTCACTGGGAAGACTGTTGTACCAACTAGCTGCCTGGTAAGCAAAGGATCTTTGGCCTTGTGTTGTGCAACAATGCGGGATTTGCAGAAGCTGAGATTTCGATCCCCTGGTATGGCAGGTGTGGATTCTTGGTTGTATGAGGGCACAGACTCCAGTGGGGGGGCAAGGCTCAGCAAGATTTTCTTAGTAGTAATACAAGTTTGGTGTTTTATTTGATTGGCAAGATTCAACCATCCAGTTTAAGAATAGAAGTCACAGGTGTGAGGTTAGGCGTTGGGAGCCAGTGACAAGTCAACAGGCCTTGTTGAAGGCGGTGGATACATGTTTCAGTGCAGTGGTTGTAGCAGAGCCATAAATGATAATGCCATAATCAATTATGGATATGATGGAGCTCTGGACAGCGCCAGTGAGGGCTTTGCGTGTCAGGTGTTTCATATGACAGAATAGCATGCCTAGCCGGGAGTTAGCGGCTTTGGCGACATGGTCGATGTGGATGTGTAGGAGAGGTGAGGGTCAAGGGTGATCCCGAGGTATTTAAAGTTTTTGACCTGTTCCAGTGCGGCACCTTGTCTGGTGATAACAGAAAGTTGGAAGTGCTTATGTTTATTATGGGAGCTGCTGAAGATCATGGCCTTTTTTTTTTTTTGATTAAGGATCAGTTTGTGCTTTGTGAACCAATTCTCAACCGAGGAGAAGCAGAGTTGGAGATTTTCTTGCAATTTCTTCTAGTCCTGGTGTGTGGCAAGGATTACTACATCATTGGCATACAGGGTGATATGTTCAGTGCAGGAGTCCGGTAGGGTGTTAAGGAACAGGCTGAAGAGTAGGGGGCCCAGTATTGAACCCTGGGGGACTCTAGAGAGGACAGGTTTGGAATCAGCTTGCACATCCCCGATTTTTATATGCTGGGAGCGGTTTTCAAGATAGCTTTTGAACCAAAAGATTGAATCATTGGAGAGACCAGCATTTTTTAGTTGGCTCAGCAGGAGGGAGTGGTGGACAGTATCGGAGGCTTTGATCAGGTCGATGAAAATAGCACCAGTTAGTTGTCCATTGTCGAGGAAGCTGTGAATGGAGCCGGTGAGTCAAGGTAAGGCAGAGGATGTACTATGACCTTTTCTAAAGCCATGTTGCTGTTTACAGAGAATATTATAATTGTCCAGATGCTCGGTAAGTTTGTCCGCTACTATACGTTCCAGTGCCTTCGATAGGGGAGGTAGAATGGAGATAGGGGGAAGTTCGCATGGTCAGTCTTATCACCACTTTTGTGAATCGGGGTAACAGTGGCCATTTTCCATTTGTCTGGAAATTGGCTAAGGAAAAGAGAGAGATTAAAGATCTTGGTGAGGGGCCCAAGTACCTCGTCAAGCGTTAGGGCCAGTAGCTTGAGGACAAGTGCATCATTGCTTGTTCTAAATTTGCTGATGGCTTTGGCAACGTAGTTTCGGACTTGATGTTTCTTTAGTGCTTTAAAGTAGAAAGGTGGGTGACAGGCATGTGTGGAGGAGTTGGGGTTGGGAGTTGATGCATCTTGGAAGAAGTCAGAGGGGAGTACACTGCTAAGGTCAGTGAAAACGATGTTAAAAGTGTTCGCAATAGTTTTAGGGTCGAGTGTAGTGTGCCCATTTATGTTGAGTATGTTCAGCGAAGAGTTTGAGTGCTTCCTAGTGACATCTTTAATGTTTTTCCAGAAATCCCTCCCATTTCCCCAGGAGTCAGTGAGGGCATTTTTATAGTTGTTAGATTTCTGTTGCCTAATGGATTTGGTGCAGTCGTTCCATGCCCGTTTATAATTCTGGATGTCGAGTTGCTTACCGGAGTTTCTAGCCAGTTCCCATAGGTAGTCCCTGGATTTAAGTTTTTTTAGGAGGTCTCCTGACAGCCAAGGGTTACTGAGCAATTTAACTTTATGCATTTTGAGAGGGGCAAATTTATTACAGGCTTCATTGAAAATGTGAATAAATTGCTCCAGTGCAGTATTAGTATCTGTTGCCTTGAAGATGGGAGACCAGTTCTGCAGACAGAGGTGCGATTTGAGGTGGGGTAGCTGACCATGGGGTAGGACTCTGCTGGTGATGATTTTTGAAGGGGGCTTATAGAATTTGTTTGACCAGGTACAGCTGATGGGAGAGTGGTCACTGAGTGAGTCAGGGAGGACTGAGGTTTTTGTGATCCGAGAGGGGTGGTTGGTTAAGATCCAGTTGAGTAGGGTGCAGGTCCCAGTTCTGTAGTTCTTTCTTGTTGCATAGTCAACCATTTGAGTCAGGTTAGCTGATATAACAGAGTCCTTAAATGACCCATCTTCAGCTGAAAGCCAATTAATGTTAAAGTCACCAAGAAGGATGATTTCGGAGTCTGATGGGTGGGATTTGACAAAGTTAAGGACAGCAGTTAGACCAGGTCCCTGTTCATTAGGAGGTATGTAAACAGTGACAACTGTGAGGGCCTTATTGTGGGCGCCTAAAAGGAGTCTCATGGGAAGAATCTGAGCAGGAGATGCTGGAAAATTGGACTTAATCTAGTTGTACTTGCAGTGTCTCAGGTTCACATCTAGATGATGCTGCTTGCAAACTGCTTTTCACATATACAGTACACCAGCTGGTATGAAAAGTACTATACAAGTTGTATAGAGTCACAGTGAGGGCTGTGAAAACTAGTCCTTCATACTACTCTAAAACCCCCTGCTGTTAAATGCAAGTATGTCAGATGTATCACACCTGAGGGAACACATGTTCCTAGACGGCTGATGTTATTATAGGCAGTAACAGTAAATTTAATTGTCCACAGTTTAAAATCACGGTCAAAGCAGCACAGCAAATGTATTTTTAAAAATTAAATTTTATTTATTTTCAGTTTATCAGCATGTAGACTTAGTGCAGTAAATGCTTATAGGTTTGCATACATAAAACAACAGCAGTAGAAGAAAATACATAATGGAAAGATCATATTGCCACTGCACAGGTCTGTTGTGTTCTCGCACATCTAGAGTACTGTGCACAGTACCAAAGCCCCTACCATAAAATGGGCATAACCTTCTACAGGCAGTCCAGAGGACAGCTACAAATATTATTCAGGGCCAGCAAGGGCTCTCGTATGACCAGAGGCTGGAGAACCTAACCATGTACTTGCTCGAGGAGAGAAGGGAACGAGGGGACATAATAGAGACCTTCCAGTACCTCAAGGGTATTAAAGTCAACCTCTGGGATCTCTACAGGTTCAGCAAGAACAGGAATATGAGGTGGAAACAACTGCAAGTTGGCAGGTAGAAGTTTCAAAAAGGAGGCCAGGTGGCTCTTCCTTAGAGAGAGCAGTAACAAGGTAGAATGGACTGCCAGAGGAGGCATTGTGCCAGAAAACAATCTGGGGTTGTAAGACGGAGTGGAAGAAGGTGCGAGGCTAAGACTGACCGGGGAGGAGTGGAGCTTCATGTTGCAAAAGTTACACGAGTTCTGCTTCGAGAAAATTCGATAGACCATAAGACCTTCTTCTGTTGGCTTTTTCCTGCAGCAAGTCGCTGTGCCAGGGCCTTAGGGAGTCAGCTCTCTACCCCTTCCCAAGGAGGTCGGCCTAGGATCCCCGAGTATGTGTTACACTGGCCTAATGTGGTGCTGTGCCTCCACCTTGGGTGGTAATATGAGGTGCCTGGTTGCTGAAACGTAAAGCTATCACCCCTCCCCCCAGGAAACAATGTATAAACTGCCCACACAGTCCCACCCCCTCCCAAACAAGTGACATGGTAAGCAATGACGTTCCCCAAACCATTAAATACAGTTTAAACAATTTATTAAAAAGGGAGGGTACAGAAAGCACTAGAGGCAGTGAGGAAAAATGGGAGCAATGGAGGTTACTGTAACTCTATACTCTACGCAGTAAAATTGCAAATACTTCAAGGCAATAAACAATTCAACGGTTAGTCCCACAGAACCCTTCTGGCTATCCTCAAACCCCAATAGGGGTGCACCCATCTTATTCCCCCCCAAAGGCTATGGATGAGAGCTCTCAATACATTGCAGTGGCTACCACACCGGGGTTGCTGATACTGCTAGCAGGGTGGAGCTCGGTGGCGTGGTTGAACTGTTGCAGGTAAAATACTTTTTTTTTTCCAAACACACTGTTGCTAAACACAGAGTTTAAACTGGTAGAACAAACTGATCAGAGGCCCGTATTTGTAATCCAAATGGGATTTGGTGACTGACTGGTCTCACTGAGGCTCGGAATCAGGAAAAAGGCAGCCGCACTTATCCCTGAGACTAGGGATACAATGTGCTAGTATCTTATAGGTCAGACAGAGAGAAGCTCTTCAAGGAGGGAGGGTCAGTGCAGAAAGACAAGGACATTGCAATAATGTTCTCAGTTTCCTGTGCCAGATGCAAACCTGCCAGTTTTGTGGTACAAAGTCTTGAGCTTAGTAAACTGTACACTTTTCAGGGAGGAGATAGGGAGAAGGACACTATTGGCTAAAGACATATGGAATTCATTAGTAAAATAAGGTTTGAGCCTGTAGAGCAGCCCCAGTTTTTGGGAAAGAAGGTTAGTGGTATGCTTTATGCTCAGTGTGGGTCTTGAAGGTGAGTTCTTGGTCAAGTCAGACACCAAGGTACTTTATAATATCTACTACGTCCAGATGGGCACTAGTGTAAGTGGAGATCTGTAGGAGCTTGCTTTGGTCAGGGCCCAATTTTCTGGAGCCAAAAGCATAGCCTTAACCTTTGTAAGTAGGTTAGTGACAAACCATGAGATTCTAGTTCACTGAAGTCCTTCTTTAGCCCATCTGCAACAGCATTCAGATCAAGGTAGGTTCTACATAGGATCAAGTCATCTGTGTATAGCAGCACTTTGGCTTCACCACAGTTATAATGGAGCTAACTGATAAAAGGGTGAACAGTATAGGCCCCAGGTTAGAACCTTCAGGGACCCCATCTGAGATTTCATGCAGGGAGGAGATGCATGACCCCACTTAACTGACTGCTTACGTCCTACAAGGTAACTGGTGAACTACTAACAGGAGAGCTGGTCCAGACCCAGGCTCTTCAGTTTGAGCAGTAGAAGGTCATGACTGACTAGGTCAAATGCCTTTGTGAAGTCGACAAATTTAGCCCCTCTGTGGGTACCGTGGTCAGCAGTAAACAGGATATCAGTGGCAATGGTACCAGGGCTGAGTCAGTGCCATGGTGTTTATGAAAGTTACGCTGCAAGTCCATGAGCAGGGAATGAGTTTCTATATAGGTCAGCAGTTGGGTGTGCACTACTCTCTTTTGTAATTTAGTTAAGGTACATAAAATAGAGATAGGGTGATAGTTCCAATCAGTCCCCTGGCTACACTTTTGTGCACTGGGACATGTGCTGCCTTCCACTTGTGATGGACTATGTCATGAAGCAGTGACTAACATTTTAAAAGGGTAGCCAGCAGAGGGGCAAGAATAGGGGCAGTCAGTATTAGAAGTCGAGGCTCAAGGTTATCGTGGCCCAGATACTTTCTGCCTTAATGTTTAGGAGCTGGTTCAGGGCCTCTTTACAGGTGACAAGCTTAAAGTGAAAGTTGGGGTGAGTTCCTGGGGTAGGTGAGCCAGGGGAAGAGATGGCAGAAGGGTCCTTATAAGAATTGAGGTCAGTAAAGTATACATTAAAAGCCTCAGCAATCTATTTCAGATCACTAATGGAGGTTGAATTGTGCAGAAACTTCTCATGGCGGCACGCTAGTCTGCCCCTTAAGAAGGCTATTTACTTGTATCCAAAAACACTTTTGATTGTGCAATTTATTAGTTTGCAGGCCCATTAGGTGTGACACTGTGGCCTTTTTTAAGGAGGGCTTGCAAATGTTCCTGAGCTGCCTGTATGCTGTCCAGTCTGGCTGGCGGCCAGTGGTCTTAAATGCATGCCAGGCTTGATCCCTCTGCTTCTTGAGGTTTCGGGGGGGGGGGAGTTAACCATTTGGAACAAGCTCCTCTAACCCTTCTCTGTACAAAGTGGGCATGTCTGTTACTAATGCTGTTGAAATTATTAATTAGAAAGTCTAAAACAAGGTTCACATCTTCAAAATAACCAATGCCTTCCCTATACACCACGGCAAGGTCTTTGAGAAAGACACTGCAGTCCAGAGCAGAGAAATCTCTGACAGATATTATTCTAGGGGGAATCTTTGGGAGACTTTCTCCATATACAGTGTGTTGGGGAGTGGTCACTCAGGGAGTCAGAGAAGGTACCAGATGCTTGGATACAGTCAGCTCTGCTGACTAGGACCCAGTCTATTAAGAAGTGATTCCCCGATTTGGGGTTTAGCCGAGTAGGCTCACTGGTGATTTGGTGTAGGTTTGAGTCACACAGTCACTCTCTGGATTGCCTGATTGAATGCCTATGAACTCCCAAGACAGTGCCTTTTATGGAGCATGTAACTTGATACCTTACTTGTCAGTCTTGTTCCCAGGCAAACTGTCTCTGGCATAAGCTGGCTCCTCAATGGCTGTAATTCGACAGCAAATGGATCCAATCTTTAGTCCCCTTTTGTGGTGCTCTGTTGGCTCTTCAATCATGGAGGCCACCATCTTTGTTTAACTTGAGTTCAGATTTTGGCAGCATCTAACTGCTTTAGAATTTGTCCCACCATGTTGATTTTGCCATGCCCTGGCCCGTTTACTGTTCTTGGGTCAGGGATGTGCTTTTTAAACTGGACATTTAGCCCATTTGGCAGTCAGGTGCATTTGTTTGGGAGGTGGCCATCCCCACCACTCTCCCAATGGGTGCACATGTGCACTTGCTCGTTTCCTCTGTCGGTCACACTGACAGTCCTGAGGGCTGAGAGTACTCCTGCTGAGTGCTCGATGGCATAGTGGACAGTTGTTTCAGGCTCAGCTGCCTACCCTGGAACTCAGACAGTGACTAGATGTGGACATACTGCCCAAGTTCCCCATTGGAGCTCCTGCTCTGATGTGCACTCTTCTGTGCATGCGTGGCAGCCAGACATGCTGCCACACTTCTCCATGTCCCATTCCCTGGCCAACTGCTTCTCCTGCTGCTGCACTCTTTTCTGCCCAGTGCCTCGGCTATGCCACAGTCCTGATGGCCGAGAGCAGAGGAAGATATGCGATGGTTGCAGACACTTCAAGTGGAGCCCTGGTTAAATTCCCCCCAGGACTTCAGGCTGTAGCAATGCTGGCCCTGCTAGTCCTAGCCCTCAGCAGTCCCAGTAGGACTGGAAGGTGAAGACTAGATAGCTGGTATGGGAAGAGGCAGCAAGGCAAGTCCCATATTGGCGGGGTAGGGTGTTACATTCATATGTCCGTATAGTTCTAATGATGCCAGAATGTCCTCTCAGCTCAGACAAATCTTCTAACTGCAGTGATGTGCATTCTAGAGTCAGATATATATGGGATACACAATGGTCCGACTCATTTATCTTCCTGAGTGAGGGAGGCAGGGCAATAACTTATGAGTGGCAGAATTATGAGTGAGTGATGCGAGTCCTGCCCCCTCAGAAGTGAAGATAAGTAGCATATTCTGAGCCAGGCCATCATGTGTCCAATTTATAAAGTTTATTTTAAATTGTGAAACTTTTAAATAAATCATAAAAAAAAAAAAAAAAGATTTAACGGTTTCTGTTTGATTTCACTGCTCTCTTTTGAGTGCAGAAGAGGCCATCATGATGTCATGAGACATTGCTCAAGATGCTCTTCCATCCTTTATGACCTGTCTAAAGTGAAGATAAATGACAAAACTGAAGATACATGATTTTTATCAAATGTGTCAGAAAAATCCAATGATCCGATTGGCTAATAGCTGCCCAGATCTGTGTGGTAATTGACCAATAACTGCATCGGTGTGGAAAGTGCCCTGCAAGTCTTGGAACTTGCTTTCTTGGCTGACCTAACTGCATATAAATATCACTACACTGATACAGGATTATCAGTAACTGTGACAGTTTGGAAAACAAAAAAAGGTCCAACTAACAACGAGAGTGACTCACCTGTCAGCCAGTTTTACATCTTTGATGGGTTAAACCCATCTGTTTGGTTTGAGTACCAATTAACAAACAATGAAGATTTATATACTGTTAATTTAAAGATTTATTTAGTCTTGTGTTTTTTATTATTTTGGTGCCATTTTATAAACGCAATAACACACTTCAAGGCTTAGGTTATGCTCTGCATGCAATCCCACACAGACCCCACCAGGTCTGCCAGTTCCATTAAACATGTCTGCTCCGTCATGGGGACCTGCCTGGCCCACCTCAGGCTTGCCCACTACTAGGTCTGGTTCTGCCTGCCCTGTTACCAGGACTGGCCCTGCCTGCCCCACTGCATTTACCTGCCTCACTGAATTTACCTGCTCCACCAAACTTACCTACCTCACTGGGTTTTCATGCCCCATAGTTGGGACTGCTGGTCCCACCACTGACTCTCTCTGTTCTATTACTAAGACTACCCACTTTGTGGGGTCTGCTTGCCTATTGCCCCCAGTCAATGAAGAAATTAATCCAAAATTCGAGGGTGTGGTGGCCAGAAGGACTGCTGCAAATGTTCCACCCAGCAGACTTTAAGAACATACAGTAGGCATAGCCAAGTCAAAATACTTGGGCCTCTGCTTTTTTATTTCCTAATTGATAATCAGTAATAGATTTTAATGGGTTTGATTCTGTATTAATTAACAATTTATAATCCGATATTTACTAATAGATTTTAGCACGTTTGATTCTGTATTACTTGATTAACAATTTATGATCTGCAAGTTTAGAATTTAAGTACTTGTTTTTATTTTCCTTTTAACTTTGAACAGAGTTAGCTACTGAGAGTAGACTTTTAATCTCTTAGCCTTGCTGAAGATCATGAGCACAGAGTGAGACATTTTCAATTTCTGACACCTGTTGGGTACTTTCCACCGGTAACCACAGGCAGTATAATTTTAACTGCTCAGTCATAGAAACATAGACTTTGATGGCAGATAAGGACCATTTGGCCCACCTAGTCTGCCCATTTCCCTACCTAGAGGATAAGCTGCAGATCCTATTTAACCAACAGCCTAATTCTTTCTACCCCCCACAAAAATTGCCTTATGTCTGTCCCATGCATTTTTGAATTCTCCCACAGTTTTAGACCCCACAACCTCCTCAGGAAGGTTGTTCCATGCATCCACCACCCTCTCTGTGAAAAAATACTTCTCACATTGCGCTTGAGTCGCCCTCTATTTTCAAATTGTTTCCCTTGTTCTTGCACATCTCTTTTTCTGAAAGATGTTACCTCTTGGACTTTGTTGATTCCACTGAGGTACTTAAATGTTTCTATCATATTCCCCTCTCCCTCCTTTCCTCAAGGGTATACATATTAAGCTCCTTTAGTCTCTCCTCATATGGCTTCTCTTGCAGACCCTGCACCATTTTAGTTGCCCTCCTCTGAACTGCCTCCATCCTGTCTATGTCTTTGCAGAGATGGGGTCTGAAGAACTGGACGCAGTACTCCAGATGGGGTCTCACCAACTGTCTGTACGGGGGAAAACAACTTCCTATTTTCTGCTGGTGATGCCTCTCCCTATACATCCCAGTATCCCCACAGCCCTCCCTACTGCCTTCTCACATTGCTTGCCAACGTTAAGGTCATCTGATATGATTACCCCCAGGTTCCTTTCCATTTTTGTTGTTGTTACTATCCCCCCATTGTGTAATCTTCCCCTGGGTTTTTGTTTCCCAGGTGCATTATTTTGCACTTCTTTGCATTGAATCCAAGCTGCCAGACTTCTGACCATTCCTCCAACTTTGCCAAGTCCATTCTCATCCTTTCCACGCCTCCTTGTGTATCAACCCTGTTGCAGATCTTTGTGTCATCTGCAAAGAGGCATACTTTTCCTTCCAGTCCCTCTGCAATGTCACTTATAAAGACATTAAAAAGGACTGGACCCAGTACTGAACCCTTCGGTACCCCACTAGTAACCCCTCTTTCTTCAGAGTGGACTCCATTTACAATTACTTTCTGTGTCCTGTTGTCCAGCCAATGTTTATCTAGGCTACCCTGGGACCCACTCCCAGGCTGGTTAATTTGACTGTTAATCTTTTGTGTGGGACTGTGTCAAATGCCTTGCTAAAGTCTAGGTAGGCCATGTCCACAGCCCCTCCCTGGTCTACTACTTTGGTCACCCAGTCAAAGAAATCTATGACATTCGTCTGATATAACCTTCCCGCTGTGAGCCCATGCTGCCTTGGGTCCTGTGCCCCACTGGCCTCTAGGTACACAACAGTTCTTTCCTTCAGAAGTGATTCCATCACTTTCCCTACCACAGAGGTCAAACTGACAGGTCTGTAGTTTCCTGCCTCCGTCTTGGCCCCACTTTTGTGAAGGGGAATCACATCTGCCTTTCTCCAGTCCTCAGGTACCACACCATCCTCCCATGATTTGTTAAAAAGGGTAGTCAGTGGTGTCACTAGTTCTCAGCTTAATTCTTTTAGAATTCTGGGGTGAATTCCATCTGGCCCCATTGCTTTGTCCACCTTCAGTTTTAGGAGTTCTTTCAGAACCCTTTCTTCTGTGAAGGGACTGGGATTGACCCTCCCTATCCAGAGTGGTTCTGTTAATTGGATTAGGCACCTCCTCTTTTGTGACTACTGAGCAGGAGTATTCATTCAGTATCCGTGCTTTTTCACTGTCCCTCTCTGCCCACCCACCGTCCATTCTATTCAGCCTCACTATCCCTCCCTTTGTCTTTCTATGCTCCCTGATATACCTATAAAAGGTTTTATCCCCCTTCTTAACCGAGTTGGCTATCTTTTCCTCAGTTTGGGCCTTTGATATTCTGACTACCCTCCCTGCTTCCTTCTGCCTTAACTGGTACAGTTCTCTGTCCTTCTCCTTCTGTGTTTCCTTATACTTCCTAAATGCTATCTTTTTCTCCCTAACCTTCACCGCCACCTCTTTTGAGAACCACAGTGGCTTTTTCTTTCATTTTGATTTGTTTATTTGCTTCACACAAAGGCTTGTTGCCTCTGTGATGGCAGTTTTGATATTTCCCCATTGTTGCTCTGCCCCTCCTTCTAGCCTGTTTCCTAGTGCTTTCCTAAGGCACTCTTCCAGCTTGCCAAAGTCAGCCCTCCTGAAGTCCAGAACCCTCACTTTTGTATGGCTTGACTCTGTATCTGAGTTTATCGTGAACCACACTGTTCGGTGGTCACTTGTTCCCAAATGGCTACCCACTTCTAGATCTGAGATCCTCTCACTGTCCCCATTTGAGAGTATGAGGTCTAAGATTGCTCCCTCATGAGTAGGTTCCAAAACTAGCTGTCTGAGTCATGCCACCTGAAGGGCATCGAGAATGGCCCTACTTCTGGATGTGGCTGCAGCAAAGGTGCTCCACTTAACATCTGGCATATTAAGGTACCCCATCAACAGTATCTCCCCTTTGTCAACCATCCTAAGTATGCCTTCTATCATATCCTTGTCCATTCCTTCCCCCTGACATGGGGGTCTGTATACAGCCCCTGTGCGGATTGTGGTGCCATTTCCAGTCTCTAAGGTGACCCACAGTGCCTCCTCTCCTCCCTGTTTGCTCTTTTGTTCAGTTGCTTTTATCCCTTCCCTTACATAGAGAGCTACTCCACCCCCTCTTCACCCCTCCCTGTCTCTCCTGTAGGTTGTGTACCCTAGTATGTTAACATCCCAGTCATGGTTCTCTGTGTAGCCAGTCTAGCCACAAGAGGTTAGCCAGGGGTCAGCCTTGTCCTACCAATAAACAACTGACCACACAAGAGCAGTCAACCCTGTCCCGCCGAGTAAACAACTAACCATACAAGTGGCCAGGTGTTCACACCTCTGCCTAGGTGTGATCTTTCCCAGGCTGTATGTGATGCTTGAGAACACAGTTTTATTTTTAAATATCTAGGAAAGTTCCCGAGCCACCTCTGACGTAGATTCCATGATGTCAGGCCGATGTTACAGCCCAAATAATTCCCCATATCAGTCAGATGTCTTTGGGTTACTGTCAGCCTTCAACATCTGATCATCTATTAGTGGTCACCTAGCTTGTAAGAACTGCTAGGACCAAAAACCATCAAAGTATCTGGTCCTCCTATTTTTCTGCCTTGACAAGAGTGTTTAAGTCCCCAAGAACCTGAGTCAAGGTAAGGAGTCTCAGAAGGAGACCCAAGAGTCACCTCAACTCTCAGGACCTTGAGTGGACATCAGCTGGTACTGATGGGAGAGTTTGTTACCTTTACCTCTGGCATTAAGCCTGGGGATGACATATGCCTGCATTATTTTTTATTTCTTTTATTGTGGCTAGTTCGGTTGGTGTCGAAGTAATTATTTTCCACTTAATCTGCTATTCAGAAACATTTTTAATATTTTAAATTGTAACGGTCTGGTCATATAAATGCCAAAACAGCTCTGTAATGTTAAACTAACATCAAAAGTAAAGACAATTGCAAACATGACTTCCGACTCCGATGGCCTTAATTCTCAATGGAACATAATACAACTGAGAAGTCTTGATATAGAACGTGCCCATTTAAAAACTAAACCAAAGCTAGACTTTTGCTTTTTGGGACATGGCACCATAAAAATAACAGTGCCTGGATATATTCATATAGTCAATTGTGCAGACTTAACATGTACAGAATTCCTACATAAATATTTGGATTGGTGCCTAATATATTCAGATAAAAGGTTCATGTGCAAAATATATGATTGCCCTAGACATAGGCAGACAGATGGTTTTAAAGCAAATGTGAGAATATTTGAAGAACTAGGAAGGGTTCATTGTCCATGGACAAGTAATCATGCCTATAAGGGAACATTAGATTATAATGAACACACCATTCTCACCCCAGGAATTCTTTAGCATCTACTGACAGAAGCAGTATACCAGCGGGGTTCAGCTACCCCAGAGAGGAAGAGTCAATGCAAGTAAGAAAGGCATTGGCCAATCAGGATCGAGATAGAGTAGAGTGCTGCCTGCAATAGCCTGAGGAACCTCAGAACTTTTTCTCCGCTGAACTGGCAACACTGGCCCGGAGCTCTCCCCTTCGGAGACCTTCCTGTGCCATTTTCTTCTTTTCTGAGTGCTGCTTTCAAGGTATTTTGTATATTTTTTCTCATTTTACCACCACTGAGCTAGGTTTCACTCAGTCGCGGGGTTTTTCATATTTTTTCCGCTTCGGCAGTTTTTCTGAAGTAAAAGTTTCTCGCGTGTGCGATAAATTACGTAGTTTTTATTTAAATAATTAGTTGTCAGTATTTTGTGTTTTTTTTTTACCACTTTTGCATTAATATCATCAAATTGGTTTTTCGCATGTATGCGCTTTTTTACGTTACGCACATGTGTGAATTTCTGGAACCCTCTTTTTTCTTCCCTATGTAAGTTTTATATATATTTGAAGGGTTGTCCCCCTTCTTTTCTGGGGAGATACCTTTTGTGTGACTGTGCAGTGGGCTTCTGTTGACAAGAGGTGTGAAGGTGGTTTTTTGTTATTTTCCACTGTTGTGAAAGGAAAAAAACAAACTTTTACCTAGTAAGGTTAATTTTGATTTGATTAGTTTTGGCCTGTCCCTTTACCATGGCCTCTCAGTCTACCTCCTCCTCCTCCTCCTCTAAAAGTGCTGAGGAGGGTACCTTAAGTCAACACAGAGTTAATGACAAGTTCTCTAAGGACTCTAGTGAAACTAAGTCTGATAGAAGTAAAAATTCTAGCCAAGCCTCTGAAAGAGCTTCAGAGCAGGTTTCTGAGCCTGCACCTACAAAAAAGTCTAAGAAAGATAATGACACTACTGTCCCTCCTCCTAAAAGGCATTCGGAGACAACAGTAGCTGATAAAAATGTGCCCTCTGCAGATGATATAGCAAAAGCTTGGCATTTATATCAGACTTTACAATCTATGGGTGATATTTTCTCAGCTCCTGTGGGACCGAGGGATTCTCTCTTTGAGGACCCCTAAGCCCGGGGGGTTTATTTTGATGAGGGAGAGGATCACAGTGGTGAATCGCCTCATAGGGACCCTCTTATTCTTGATGGCCACCCTTGGGTTAGTGTTAATGATGATACTGATACAAGTAAAGAAGTCTCTTCCTTTTTTACATTTTTAAAACAGATGGTGGACACCCTGGACCTACCTCTCCAGGATAATACCGATCAGAAGATGGAAGACGACTACGTGGAGATGACGGGCCTTTCTCCTCCTAAAAGGCTCATCCTCCCTATTCACAACACTTTGAAGAGAAGTACGTTTAAGGTTCTGGAAACCCCCTCAACCTCTACCGGGGTAGACAGAAGGATTGAGAAGAAATACCAGCTCGGTAAGTCTACTGCTGATTTTCTTTATACACATCCACATCACAGAGGGGTAGTTCAGACAGCGGCCTGTGACAAAGCTAATGTGTCACTGTCTGTGCTTCCACCAGAGAAAGATTCTAGAAAAATAGATCTTATGGGTAAGAAATCTTATGCTACTGCCTCTCTCTTGCTGCGTATGTCTTCTTTCATGGCATACACAGCCAGATATCAGAGAGCTCTGTTAAAAACTGTACTGGCCATACTGCAACATGGGGGGTGGGGGACACTATGCCCAGGGATGTTTCTGAAACTGTTAAACGAGCAGTGGAAGCCACAAAGTACCAGTTTCACATGGCCGTAGATAATAATAATACAGCCTCAAGGGTCATGGCTCAGGCTATTTCTCTCAGACGTTTGCTTGGTTGAGAACTATTAGTCTTACCCAGGATGTCCAAGCCCAGGCGTTGGACTCCCCCTTTGAGAATAACTCTCTCTTTGGGGATCATACTGAAGTATATATGAAAAGAATGGATGAGTTCAAACACACATACAAGAGTAATTCAGTGAAGAAAGCCCCCTCCCTCTCGGAGAGCTCACCATAGAGGGGGTAGGGGCAGGGGTTATTTCCCTAGGACATTCTTCCCCATGCCATATAACATGGATTTCTCTCAGATGAGAGTTTTTGTCAGAGGTAGGGAGGGGTCAAAGAAGAACTAACCCCACTCCTGTTACTTCTACTAAGTTTAGACAGCAGTCTTCCTGACTCCTTGCTGGTTGCCTCTCCTTCCCCCATGGGGGGAAGGCTCTCACACTACCTCCACTGTTGGTGTCGGATCACTTCAGACAAGTGGGGTTTGGAGGTAGTGGAGCAGGGCCTATCCCTTCAGTTTGAAAGATTCCCCCTTCTCCACAGGTACTCACAACCAAGGCCTTCCTTCCCTGCAGAACAATTACTGCCAGAGGTAGAGGTCAAGAATCTCATGAGAGCCAAAGCCGTGGAACGAGTGCTGCTTTCCCAACAGGGAAAGGGTCTTTATTCCAGATATTTCCTGACCGTAAAGAAGACGGGGGAATGGCGACCTATTCTGGACCTACGGTACCTGAACAAGCACCTGGTGAAACCAAAGTTCAAAGTGGTTACCTTGACTCAGGTTATATACTCACTAAAGCAAGGGGACTGGCTAGTCTCCCTGGATCTGAAGGACGCCTACTTTCATGTGCCAATAAGGCAATCCCACAGAAAGTTTCTCAGATTCCACCTGCCTTCTGGACATTATCAGTTCACAGCCATGCCTTTCGGGCTCACTTCCGCTCCCAGAGTATTCACCAAGTGCCTGGCAGTGGTTGCAGCTCATCTCAGAAGACAGGGAATCTCGGTCTATCCCTATCTGGATGATTGGCTGATTGTGGCCAACTCGTCCCAGTCGATTTCAGAGGCCTTACTTTGGACAAGGCATATTCAAGAATCCCTGGGCTTTCACATCAACAAAGAAAAGTCACATTTTCAGCCTGCCCAAATTCTACACTTCATAGGGGCAGAGCTCAACACCCTGCAGGGCAAGGCCTTCCTCCCTTTGGACAGGGTAGACTCTTTCCTTTCTCTGCTAAACTCATTCAGTCCAGGCCAACCAAGACCAACCAGACATTTCCTCAAACTTCTCAGTCATATGGCCTCAATGACCGCGGTAGTGCCAGGGGCCAGATTCCAGATGAGGGACATTCAGTTTTACCTTAGGTCTTATTGGTCCCAGAGATGAGACCCCTTTACAAAACTAGTCCCAGTCACAGAGACGTTTCTTCAATCCATGGACTGGTGGAAAACACAGACAATCTCAGGGTCGGGGTATCTTTTTTAACTCCCCAACCCTCCCAAATTTTGACTACTGATGCTTCCCTCCTTGGATGGGGGGCCCATCTGGGGGACTTGTCCATAAGCTGGACTTGGACTCCAAGGGAATCCTCCCTTCACATCAGTCTTCTGGAACTCAGAGCTGTGCTCCTCGCCATCAAGGCGTTCGCTTCTCAGCTCAGGGGTCAGTCTGTGCAAGTAAGAACAGACAACACAATGGTCATGTTCCACATCAACAAACAGGGAGGGACTCAATCAACCAAACTCTGCATGGAAGCCATGAGGATTTGGTCCTTTGCCTAATCCCTGGACATATCTCAGTCGGCCATCCATCTCCCAGGCAAGGACAGCATTTTGGCAGATGCCCTAAGCCGCATCAGTCAGGGCCACCATGAGTGGACCCTCAACAAGCAAGTCCTTCACACGGTGTTCAGAAGATGGGGCATCCCAGATCTGGATCTGATCGCATCCAGTCTGAACCATCAATTATCCCTGTATTGTTGCAGGCCCCCAATTCTGGGGACAATCCCCACAGATGCGTTGACCTTAGATTGGACGGGAAGGTTTCTCTATGCATTCCCCCCTTTCCTCTGCTGTACAGAGTACTTCTCAAGTTAAGGGAACAACCAGCCACCATGATTTTAGTGGCCTCGATTGCGCGAGACAACCATGGTATTCCCTGCTCCTCTCCCTGTTGGTCAAGAAACCCATCAGACTTCCTTTGTGTCTCAGCCTTCTGACTCTTCCTCAGACTGGAGTGGTGTTTCCCAACATCCAGTCTCTTCACCTCAAAGCCTGGTACTTGAGGAGTTAGAATTCTCAGACTCTTTGTATTCAGAACAAGTACTGAATGTTTTACAGATGGCCAAAAAGCCCAGCACAAGGAAAACTTACGCCTCCAAGCGGAGACATTTTTCTTTCTGGTGTAGGGATAAGGGCTTGGACCCTTTACGGGCCTCTCCTCCTTCCTTATTGGATTATTTGGTTCATCTTCAGGCGGGAGGTCTAAAGGCATCTTCCTTAAGAGTTCACTTAGCGGCCATTTCAGCCTACCTTTCTGCGGGTAAAGAGAAGTCACTTATTTCTCAACCCATTTTCAAGACGTTTTTCAAGGGACTTCTCCATTTGCACCCCCTGTAAGGGAACCAGTTCACCCATGGGACCTTAACCCCTGTATAGCCAAGCTCATGGATCCTCCTTTTGAGCCTATGGCTACGGCTGACTTGAAATACGTTACCTGGAAGACTGTCTTCCTAGTGGCCATTACCTCTGCCAGACGGATTTCAGAGTTGCAGGCCCTGTGTACAGATCCTAACTACATTATTCCCCATAAGGACAAGGTTGTTCTGAGGATGAATAGGAAGTTCCTTCCCAAGGTGGTCTCGGAGTTCCACCTTAATCAGTCAGTCTCTCTGCCAGTGTTGTTCTCAGATAAGTCCTTCCCAGGTGAACGCAAATTACACAGCCTGGATGTGAAGAGAGCCCTTTATTTCTACTTGGAGCGAACCAAGCAGTTCCGAGAGACACAATCCCAGCTTTTTCTCACCTTTGGTGAGGTGGGCAGGGGAAAACCGGCGACCAAGAGAACCATTTCCTGTTGGATCGTGTCCTGTATTCAGTTCTGTTACAACAAGGTGGGAGGGCTCTGAGCTCACTCTACCAGAGGAACAGCTGCTTCAATGGCAGCTTCCAGGGATATCCCTTTGCTGGAAGTTTGCAGAGCAGCTACTTGGAAATTGGTCCTTACTTTCAGCAAGCATTATTGCTTGGATGTGCAGTCCCGTTCAGATGCGAAGTTCGGCAGGGCAATGCTACAGAGCTTTTTTCCTAAATAGGTTTCTGTGCCCTCCTCCCAACTGCACTGTTTTTGGGTCTGCTTCTGTCAAAAGATGCTAAAGAATTCCTGGGGTGAAAAGAAACAATTACTCACCGAAGTAATATTGCTTCTTCCAGGGTGTTCTTTAGCATTATTGACACTCCCACCCCTCCTCCCCTGGAAACCTTGTCTAAAGGGCTCTATTGTGGGGTTTAGCCAAACTTGCTAACTGGTATTGATCTAAGTGATAAAATGTTTTCACAATAGTGGATTAGAATAGATAGTTTGTGTATTGTTGACAGTTTTTGCTACTGTTGGGCAAAGTTTTTGCTCTTTTTTAGCTCCGAAATTCATTCTGAGGTTCCTCAGGCTATTGCAGGCAGCACTCTACTCTATCTCTATCCTGATTAGCCAATGCCTTTCTCACTTGCATTGACTCCTCCTCTCCGGGGCAGCTGAACCCAGCTGGCATACTGCTTCTGTCAATAATGTTAAAGAATACCCTGGAAGAAGTAATATTACTTCGGTGAGTAACTGTATCTTTTTGTGGACCGAGACCAAATAGTCCTGGTCAGGCAAGTGACAGATAAAATAATAGTGTCAGAGGGTCTTGACCATAATATAGGTGCCACTCTGCTAACTCTCTGCATTGCCACTCCAAATAAACTTTATCCTGACCTAGCCCAAATAGTGAACAATTTGGAAAGTGTCCGAAGGTCTCAGTGAAAGCCATGTACACAAGACTGAGTAAGAGAGTTACATTGGAGAGCCGGAAGGCTCTCAATATAACTTGGTTACTAAGTAATTACTGTATTCGACACCCCCCCCCCCGGCGTACCCAATAATCGCATACGCTCTTTAAAAAAAAAAAAAAAATTATCTGAGGATCAGTGGCAGGATTTTAGTACAGCAAATTAATAAAAGGGAACTAGGAGAGCTTCAGTAGCAGACAAGTGTGGAATTGCAGTGTATATGTAGGAGGTGGTGCAATGCAGTGGCTGTGGGGCAGCCATATTCAGGCAGACCTTCTGGACACTGAGGTGCTGCCCTATCTGCATGCATCTCTCTGGACCGCGGGATGAGGTAGCCAGACTCAGAGCAGAAGTAAACTGGGTCAGGAGTACCATCACCCCTATCCAGGGACCACCCAGTGCAATGCCACTGCCTCAAAGGATGCCGAGAACGAGGAGCACTTGGATGACAGTGGGCTCAGGGAGGGTTAGAGCAGTTAGGCAGAGGCACATCCCAGATCCTATTCCACTCAAGAACTCATATGCCGCACTGGCAAATGAGGACAACCAAATAGAGGTACCCAGAGAAGTGGAAGGAAAGGATGTGGAGGTTAGCCAAGGAGGTGACCTCAGCGGGGAAAGCAGTGGACCCCAGAGGAGGAGGAGGAAGCAAATCCTGGTGGGGGACTCCATCATAAGAGGGATCCAGCTAGGAACACAGGAGGGGGAGGACAAGGAGGTGAGGTGCCTACCAGGTGCCACGGCATGGAGGGATGGAAGGAAGATCCTGGGGATCACTGGGAAGGAAAGACAGGAGGGTGAGCTGGATGTCATTATCCACCTAGGTACTAATGACCTGGAAAATGGGGAGCCAAAGGAAGTTCAGGAAGAGTTTAGGAAACTGGGGAGGGTCCAAGCAAGTAGCTACTCTGTCACTTTCTCAAAGTACTACCTGTGAGAGGCAAGGAGAGCATAGAGTGCATGCACCAGGAACTTTAACTCATGGTTGAAGAACTGGTGCTGTGAGGAAGGGTTTGGATTCATTGGTGACTGGGGACCCACCTGGAGGATGGAGGTTTGTTCAAGCCTGACGGCCTGCATCCATCCTGGAGGAATCAACACTCAATGATAAGTTTAAATGCTACATTGACAAGCATTTAAACTAGCAAAGGGGGTGACAGGCCAGCAAGGAGGGTACCTACTTGCTCACCCCCACAGCTAGCAGTGAACAAGTGAATCAGAGGAGTGGCTATCTCTGCAAAGCAGTGTGCAAAGATGGAGATTAGTGCCCAAGAGGTGGATAAGCAGAAAAGGGGCAAAATTCAGCAGAAGGGCAGACAGCAAGGAGAACCAGGGGATAAATGACAACCAAGGAAGGGCTGGAGTAGAACAGTGAAACAGTCTAGGGAGGTCAAATCATAGAAAGCCATGTGTGCAAATGCCAGGAGCCTTAGCAACAAGATGGAAGATCTGGAGGCTGTCATGGTACAGTCAGACCTGGACATTGTGGCCATCACTGAAACCTGGTGTAATGATAACCATGACTGGGAGATGACCATACCTGGCTACAACATATTCAGACGAGACAGAGCAGGCAGGAAGGGAGGAGGAGTGGCACTGTATGTGAAAAATGACATAAGGGCCACAGAGATCCAGGAGGAACAAAATGGGGGAGAGATACTGTGGGTTAAGCTGGAAAGGAAAATGGGGACAGCCATCCACAGGTGTGGTCTATAGACCACCAGCACAGGAGGAAGAAACAGATAGGGAGTTGATGCTAGCCATCCAAAGGATGGCAGACAAGGGTGAGGTAGTACTGGTTGGAGACTTCAATATTCCAGACGTGGACTGGAGCATCCCAGCAGCAGCATCAACTAGAGCAGATTTATCCTGGACTCTTTCAGAGTGCCTTCCTCAAGCAACTGGTCATGGAACCAACTCGGCAGAAGGCAATACTGGACCTTGTGCTCACAAACAGGGACAGTGTGATGGGGGGTAACAGTGGGGAGCACCTGGGAAACAGTGACCACCAGTCATTGTGGTTTGAAATCACAGAAAGAGCAGAACCAAACCACACAAAAACACGTATCCTGGATTTTAGGGGGGCAGACTTTGGGAAAATGGGGAGATACTTGAAAGAGGCATTAAGGGGAATGGGACAGGAATCAGGGGTTGAGGAACAGTGGGCAGTATTTAAAATGGGGATTACAAGAACAACAGAATTATGCATTAAGCAGGTTAGCAAGAAGAAAAGAAAGAGGAGACCATTATGGTTTTCCAAAGAGGTAGCAAAGAAAGTGAAAGCCAAAAAGATTGCATTCAGGCAATACAAAAAGACACAGGCAGAAGGGGATAGAGAGAAGTACCAGGAGAAGCAAAGGGAGGCAGGGAGGTCAGTAAGGGAAGCCAAAGCTCAGACAGAACAACACATTGCAAAATCAGTGGGTAGAGGGGACAAAACCTTTACAGGTACATAAGGAAAGAAGAAAGACAAAGGGAGGATTGTGAGACTGAAGGGGAGGATGGGGCACGTGGAGGATGACAACAGTAAAGCTGACATTTTGAACAGGTATTTCTGCTCGGTCTTTACTGAGGAAGATGAGGGTAATGGGTCTGAAGGGAGTACAAGGGTGAGAATGGTGCAGAAATGGATCAAGTCCCTTTACGAGAAAGGGTCCTGAAGGAACTGGAAGTAATAAGAGTTGATAAAGCAATGGGGCCAGATGGGGTGCACCCCAGGGTCCTTAAAGAACTAAGAGAGGTGGTGGCTGAACCTCTGGCTATCCTGTTTAGCCGATCACTGGAAACAGGGGAGGTTCCCAAAGACTGGAGAACAGCAGATGTAGTCCCCTTATACAAAAGTGGGAACAAAGAGGAAGCAGGGAACTACAGACCAGTCAGCCTCACCTCGGTAGTGGGGAAGATCATGGAAGCACTACTGAAGGAGAGATTGGTGGAACATCTGGTTGTCAATGGATTACAGGACCCAAGGCAGCATGGTTTCATCAGGGGAGGTCACGCAGACCAACCTCGTTGAATTTTTGACTGGGTGACTAGGGAGGTGGATCAGGGAGGGCAGTGGACATGGCCTATCTGGACTTCAGCAAGGCCTTTGACACTGTGCCACATAGAAGACTATTACACAAACTGAGGAATATGGGTGTGGGCAGGACAGTAATGTGGTGGGTAGGTAACTGGCTGGGTGGCAGGACACAGAGGGTGGTGGTAAATGGCTGTCACCCACAGAGGGAAGAGTACCAGTTGGTACCACAGGGATCAGTGCTGGACCGGTCCTATTCAACATCTTCATCAGTGACATTGCGCGAGGACCTAGAAGGCAGAATTTCACTGTTCACTGATGACACAAAGCCTGTAACAGAGTAGACACACCAGAGGGTGTAGACAGAATGAGAAGGACCTGCAGAAACTTGAAGAATGGTCAGGGTTTGGCAGTTGAAATTCAATGCAAAGAAGTGCAAGATAATGCATATGAGGCACAAAAACCCTGGCACAATATATCAGTTGGGGGTGAGGATATAGCATGCACCAAGCAGGAAAGGGATCTTGGGGTTGTCATCTCTGATGACCTCAAGGTAGGGAAACAGTGTGACAAGGCAGCAGGTAAAGCAAATAGGATGCTGGGATGTATAGGCAGGGGCATCACCAGCAGGAAAAGGGAGGTCATAATTCCGCTGTACAAGACACTAGTGAGGCCCCACCTGGAGTACAGTGTACAGTTCTGGAGACCATACCTACTTAAGGACATAGACAGGGTAGAGAAGTTCAGAGGAGGGCAACAAAGATGGTGCATGGATTGCATCACAAGTCCTATGAAGACAGGTTGAAGGAACTGAACATGTACTCCCTGGAGGAGGAGGAGAGAGGGTATATGATAGAGACATACAAGTATCTTACAGGGAGGAGCAGGGTGCAGGAAAACACTATTTTTAAGAAAAAGATGTTCCAGGACTAGAGGCATGGGATGAAGTTGGAGGAGGACGATTCAGAGGAAACATGAGAAAGAATTTCTTCACAGAGCGGGTGGTGGACAAGTGGAACACCCTGCCAGAGGAAGTGGTGGGGGCTGAAACAATCACGGGATTTAAGAATGCATGGGATAGACATAAAGGAATTCTGGAGGTCAGGGGTAAGGGGCAACAGACTTCTAGGAAAACAAACTGAACTTACAAGCTCAAATGGGCAGACTGGGTGGGCCATAGGCCCTTATCTGCCGACACTGTCTATGTATCTATGTATGATTGTTCTCATATTATCATTATAACCTTGTAATACAGTTGTCGCAAGGTCCCAAAAATAGTATTACAGATCTGCAGCCCAATTACCACCAGGTCCCTCCCACTTCTCACTCAGTGTCTCCATACGAGTTTGAGTTAGAGTCTTCTCCTACTCATGTTAAAAAAAAAAAAAAACTTACATTCAGTTCGGTCAGACTCTAGTGGTCAGTAGGGCCTTATGTCAGCCTAGATATGACATCTGAAGGGTATCAGGCCTGGCTGTGGCTTCTGAGTGGTGGAACCAAAATAGAGTCAAATCAGAGTGGACATGCGCATGTTCACAGCCAACCTGAGACTTGCCTATTCTATTGGCAGCCATAGCACATCCAGAACTAGTCACTGTCCTGCCTGAACCATCACTTCAGCAGTAGAGACAAATGTTAGACTAACCACCGGGGTCTTTAAGTGGCAGCAGCGGAAGGGCCAAATCCAGACAGAGCAACAGCAGGTCAGCAGCTCCTAATGAAAATGTACTTTGATTTACTTCATTTGACAACAAAAAAATAACCTCGAGCCACGTATGGTATTAGAAAACAGAAGAGATAGGGGACTGTGTATTTCTCGGCTATACCACTGTCTCAAGGTTATGGTGGTGTGCTGGAACCTCTCAAGCTTTGCTCTTGAGGCTTACATGTCACCAGAATCTGTCAATAGTATTACATCCTTGTAATACACAGTCCCCTAAGCATTATTCTCGTATACGTATAGTCACTTTTTCACAGACGGTAAAAGTGACAGCCAAACCTCATAATAAAATCACATTGTTTCATTATGATTTGATAATACCACTGTCTGGATGTCACAGCAATGATTTTACAAGACTGAATAGTCTTGAAAATCCTTATGTGCAACATGAGTCAGCTTATAGCCAACATTTACAGTAAAGCCAACTCTTTTTTATAAAAACTGTCTGGATCCATATATTACAAAGTACAAGAAATGTGTAACTATCAAAACTTGACTAGAATTCCATTACGAGGTTCTGGTAACATCAAGAAACCCCTGAAGCTTCCTTTTTGTGGTTATGATGTCACCAGAATCAATCGATGGAATTCACTCTTTATAGCTCTTCTTGGGTTGCAATACACAGCCTACAAGGACCGTAGTCAAGGATCCCAGTACACCATCTTCTTGTGCTTAGCAAAAACATGGACAGAAGTGGGACTAAGGATAATAATGGTGGGTTGCAAGACAGTTTGCCAATAAAATACAGAAAAAGGCAGCAGGTTGATAAATCATCTGCTGTTAGCAGCATCGGTCATACACCTAGTACCACTGCAAAATCGTCTTTGACAGTACAAACACCACCAAAAAAAAACAATTTCCAGTCTGAGATTGACACCAGAAGCATATCCCCTTTCCCTACATGTGATCCATGGCCTGCAAACCAAACGAAAAAAAAAAAAAAGTAGACTCGGGTGCAGTGCCCTGGAAGAGGATGATGTAAGGGACAAGGTATCAGAGGCACTGTTGTGGGGGGAAAAAGGTAATTAGAGGCACCACCTGCATAAGCACTGAAGGGATTTGCTACATATGGTTTCAGTGTTCCATCCACTGTTCCAGTCATCTCATGGCTCAGACTCCAGCACTGACAATAAGTAAGCAATAACCCATGACGGTGTGTGCGTTTTTGGGAGATTAATCAATACCCTGGGTGTGTTGTGAGGTAAGAGGCCGCAGTTCGAGTACCCTCACAGCACTCAGGGTGTTGATTAATCCCCAATAACTGCACACCCTGTTGAGGGTTATTACGCTTATAACATTGGGTTACTCCACTGCCTGAAAACAAGAGAAAAGCGATGGAACAGTAAGGAAAAACTATGATTTTTCCAATGTATCCCACCCCCCAAGACAGAAAATAGTCCAAGTGTTGTAATAATCTGCTATACATAGCAAACTGGACAGAGGACATGAGAGATGTCTGTAGCAAAAAAGCACTCACATTTATTTTAACACTGGTTGACGGCAAACACATGTGTTTGTACAGTGCAGCTCTACAGGCACACAATGGTTTGCCATGATAGCATATGGCTACAATATGCAGTGACTCCAAGTGACTTGGAAACAGTATGGTATCAGAGTTGAATGCACTGTGCTCACATTAACTAGCCAGATTAGGGTGTATCTTGTACTACACTGTGAAATGACTCCAGGCAGAAACATATCCCACAAGAAAAGTCCTGCAAGATGGAACAGCACATTGCAAAGTGGAGCAGATGAGCTGGAACACTACAGGAGACAGCTGCACCGACTGCACACCCCCGTCTCACCATCGACTGCCTACGATCTGGCAATCAGCACCGATCCTGCTTTCCCTCTCTATGTCTCTCGGAGTTAACACTGTTAGTGACAGCCTGGCAAAGAAGGAGGGGTGCAAGGGATACACCGCAACACAGGATTTCCACCTTTCTTGTCCCCATGTCCGACGTTCGATCACTTGCTGCACCGGAGATAGCAGAATGAAAAACAAGACACACACAGATGGCAGGTTGCCATGGGGGGGGGGGCGCAGAGATCGTCAGTGCGGGTGGGTGCAATTACAGAGTCCCACAACTTGATCTCCCAGTCCCGCTGTCTCTCTGCCACTGTACACAGGAGAATGAGACACACACACAGACAGCAGATTGCTGCAAGGAGGGGGAGGGCAGAGATCATCACCGTGGGTGGGCGCAATTACAGCATCCCACAACTTGATCTCTCGGTCCCACTGTCTCTCTGCTGCTGTGTCTCTCTCTCTGTGGTGTGATTTACAGCTCTCCACTGAAATACAGGTGATGGGAAAGCGGCAAGGAGATCCACTTGCCCCGCTCACTCACACTCTGTCCTATCTCTCACATTGCAGAATTGCCGGACCGCTGGCTCTCTCTTTCTCTCTGTGCCACATCCTTCCATGCTCAAGTAATGGGAGGATGAGGAACACACTGGGAGTTTCACTGTCTTGCCTGGTAAGTGGAGATCCGTGGGCGGGTGGGTGGGGAGGGACGCCGACATTACTACTGGCTCTGAGCACCACCTGTGCCTGTTCGGTCTGTGTGGGTGTGGGGATGGAATGGCCTGCTGACTGACAACTGTATGTCTCAGTTGCCCACTATCTCTCTCTCGGTCTCCAGCCCAACTGTATGGCTGACTTGCCCACCCTCACTGTCTCTCCTTCCCAGCACCCACATGCCAGAGAGAATAACTTTTTATTGGGATGAACAGGTGAAATCATGCAGGACTGACAGAACTGCTATAATGTTCTGTGTACTTTTGGCAGTATTCATATGTATTTCTCGCTTCCACCCTGAGATGATGAGGACAACATGAGCACAACGGTGGGCCTTAACAGCACATTCTGTCAGGAGCTGCATATGCTCTTCTGTGCTATAATTATCACTCATTCCTTAACCATTTAAATGACTACCATTTGGAAATGATTTTGCCTACACAAGATGAGTGCAGGTCTGCCCAGGAATTTCTTCTTACTGCCCCTTCACAACTAGCTGTACGTATACTGGAGATTAATCAAAGGTCACCTGATGGTTCTGTACCAGTCAGGTACCCGTCTTCCCCTACCAATGTTATAACAGCAGTTGTAACAACTTTGTGTCCAACTGGCTTTAGTCTGAGTTATTTTACTCTTCTGGTACTAATATGGTGCACAACAAAAGCCATGTCAGAAACCCTGGAGACCGGCCGTCAGGGGAGGCCACCACAATAGGCAATGGCAAGAAGGATACGGTCTTCCCCGCTGACACCGTTATTTGACATGAGGTGGAAGATGTCCCTAATGATAATGGCATAACGAATGAAAGTACTGTTAATCAACAGGTGTCTATGCCAGGAGGTAAATCTAAGAAGGCCACTTCCTGGGTATGGAACTACTATTATATTGACTCCCAAAATGCTTGTCATGCAGTATGCACACTCTGTAAAACTGGTGTCAGCATGGGGAGACAGGAACATCACTGTGGCACTTAAGCTTTAATAAAGCACTTAGAAACAATGCACCTAGTTACATTCAGTGTTTGGTGAGACAGAGGATGAGGCAGATGATAGTGACCTAGAAGGAATTTCTTTCTTATCAAAAAGTGGTGGCACAGCCAACTATTTTTCAACTCTTGTAATTAACATACATTTGTAAGAGTGATCGAGCATCCCAGGGACTGGCTCTCCTTCTCCAGGAGGGGGGGTTTGAGTGCCCGGTGCGTGATGGACCTATGGCAGTGGCCAGGGTGAGCAGCTGCTGGCACCTGCATCATTGCTAAAGGTGGGACAGAGAGCGTACGCACCCTTGCTGCCAATGCATGTCCCACCTCCTGGGTCCAAAAATGTGGGAAAAACTGGCTGGGCGTGATGCCGCCCACCTCACGATGCAGGTCCCACACACCACTGTCCGTGGCGCCATCAGACATGAATCCTGGTGTCTGATGGGAGAGTGAGCCCCTTCCTGAAAGCTCTGCCCTGGGAGACAAGCCAAGGTGTAACCCTGGAATGGAAGCATCCTGGGGCTGTACACCAGTGTCCGACATGTGGTTGGGCTCCCTCCCGTGGCCTCGCTTGGGGTGGGGGGGGTTTAGCCACCACATTTCTCCGCATGATGAGTCTGCTGGAGGTGGATGATGGAGCTGGGTGTGGGGCTGAGCTGCTGGGGCGAGTCCTTAGAGGAGAGAAAAACAGTAAAGCAAATTTACAGGAAAAAAAAAAAGAAGAGTGATATAGTCTATAGAGTGGAGTCTATTCCCCAGGAATGAAAACACTGTATCTATGGGACGAGTGGAAACTGGGGCGGGGATGTCAGGAAGATTTTCTTTAAGACAGGACTGTTAGATCAGTGGAATAGTCTGCCCAAGGAGGTGGCAGGAACAGGGATAATCAAAAGATTTAAGGTGGGGTGGGACTAATGGCGAGGGTTAATAATGACTGGGTAAGGATAGCACAAGGTGATGAGGGCTGGTTCAATGAGGTGTCAGGCCAGCGGACCACCGGCACAGGATGCCAGTTTTCAGGATGGAGAGGCCAGGGAGCTGGAGGGCCGGCTGGGGAGAGGACTTGAGGCGTCCTAGGGACCGTCCATCCTCTCCGGGGGGGAGGGGGGTGCCAGAGCTCGGCTCTTGTCTGGCCCCGGGTGGAGACCCGAGGTACAGCAAGTCCGATGCCGAACGGAGGGGCGACGTGCCAGACGTCGGCGCTTCAGCAACTTGACGTCGGGGGACATGGCACGTCCGGAGAAAACGGGAAAATGCCTCGCAGCCTCCCAGTAGACGGAGCACCAGGCCCCGACCCTCAATGCCCCTACCAGACCCGTAGACAGCGTCCCGACGAATATAGATGTTTTGGGGTGTGAAGCCCCGGCCCCATACCTGCCTGGGGGAGGTACAGCCATGGCTCCATGGGGGACGGACTGTTCCGGTCACCTGGTAGGTGAGCAAGGGCTAAAAATGCCATATGTGTCTCCCGAAGAGGGGGAGAGCTGCGAGGAGAGGGGGAGCATAAAAAAAAAAAAAAAAGTAAGGTGTCAGGCCAAGTCTTCAAATAGCAGGAGCCACAATCTTCAGTACAAAATAATGATACATATGTAAGAAAGCGGCCTGCTTTCTTGTAGCCCCAATCCCTTTGGCTCTGCCCCTGTCATTATTCATCGTGACATGTGTTGATAAACAGAGAACGTATACTAAGTCACTAGTCCCCATTTTCAGCCATGCCTAATTTAACCAATAAATATTAACAATGACACTTATACATACAATATTGTATTACTGACACAGTACTCCTTATAAAATCATTCATCCACTGCTGCATAGACAATCTCAGATACAAGCACCATTGCATTCTCTTTTGCACATTATTGAAAGCTGATCAGTTAATTCCATCACAAACTATTCAAACTCTTTTGGGACATCAGTTGGCATCAACTACCAGGAAACGCCCATTATTATAAGTAAAGTGGCATACTATCTGTGCACAACATTAAAAAACAGATGAATCTGGTAACATAACGTATAATTTAAGCTATGTGGGCAGCGTGTTTACAATAGCAATAGTCTTCTCTGGCTGTGGACATTTTTCAGGCAGACTGATAGCCACTTTGGGGATGGCACAGAATGACCTCCTACCACTACTATCAGTTATTAAATGCACTCAACAACACTGGAGACAGTTGCTTAAGTAATCAAAGCTGGCATGCAGAAAATGTTACTTAGATGCTTTATGTAGCTGTAAATCCCCCAAAATGGGCTTACCTTTAGGAGCTGTGGCTCTCGATCCCCCCCGTGGGTTCTGTGTGTCCGGTGGCTCTGGTGGGATTCAGACCCAGTTTGGTCCATGAGTGATCCTTGGTGGCTCTGGATGCCCTTGGTAATGTCCCAGCTCTTTGTAGATGGGCCAGGCATTCCTTCATTGTTTTCCGTGCTTCTGGTCACAAGGGGGTGGTTTCAGTACCCAGCAGTTGCCGGGGATGGGGAAGCATATTTGTAATTAGTTGTGGTGGCCGCATCTTAGGGCCGCATGCATGGCCACTGTTTAAAACCAAATGTGGCAGAGTGTCTGCTCCGGGTTCCTGGGTCCAGTGTTCTGGCAGGCTGGGCTCAGGACCACAGTTTTGGGGAGTTGTGGGGGTCAATAAATAAAAAAAAAAAAATTTTTGTAAATAGTTATGCAGCCCACGCTCTGTGCATGTGTGGCCACCAAGCTGAAGAATTTAAAGGAGTGGCTACTCCATTCTGGGTGGGAGGGGGGTAGTTTTGGCACTGACTGGTGCATTAGAGCACATTTTGTAGATAGTTATGTTGGGACTACATGTCCACGAGGCTTTGTGGGCATGGTTGTTTAGCTGCCCAGGCAGTTTGTCCAGGATTGTAACTCAGGGGGTTTTGACGCCCAGATGGGAGAGCATAAAAGGAGTGTATTTGACACCTTTTGGAGAGAGATCGGTTGGAGAGAAGTCTGAGCAAGGGTGACTGCCTGCTCTGAGGCAGCAGTTTGTTTTTTTGCAGCTGTGGAGTAGAAGATGAATGGGACGTGGCAGTGGCAGTGCAGTACTGAAGCTCCATTTCTTGGGCCTGTGGGATTTTTCCCCCTGAAAATGAGCTGCCATGGGAAATAGCAGCAAAGGAAAAGGGGAAAGTTCTATCTGGTGGCAGGGAAGGAAAAAAGATACAGCAGAGAAAAAAGGGACAAAAATAAGGAAGAGACTGGCACCTGTGAGGTGAAGGGATCCAGGGGTCCAGGCAATGCTCTTGATCCCAGAGACTGTTTGCTTAGCTCACCACTTATGGAGAGACTATGTATAGGGGTGCCGGTGGGTTCTGGGGGGGGTCTGGGAACAGCCCCCTGGTCCCACACAGCCCCAGTCTTACAGACTGATTCAGGTTCTGGCTGAGGGAAGAACTGTTGCTGCCTGATTAAAGGTCTGATTTGGCTGCACTGTAAGCTGCCTGTGTATCGGACTGAAACTGCCTTGCCAAATAGGTAGCTGCCTGACTCTGCGCTCTGCTGTGACCTTCTCAGTCCAGAATACCAATTAGATTTAGATGTGACCTAACGGTCCAGAGCACCTTATTTGTGTTTTACTACTCCATGGAGTGACCGTTTCCTGTTCTGTGTTAATTGTTTATTAAATGGGATCCCCTCATTCCTGCAGTTCTGGTGTTTGCCTCATTTTGTTTGGGTGAACTGTTTGTTGCTAACAAGAAGTTTGCCTCCATAGCTCAGTCCCCGAGTGGCATCCATTGGGTCTGGAACCAGAGGATCAGCCGAGAAGATGTTGAGAGGCCTGCCTGGTGAAGACTGTCTACAAAGGCCTCAGAAGCAAAGATGGAAAGGCCAGGCAGGTGAAGATCTGGGTTCTTCATCTCTCCAGTCGACCAACTCTGTACCCATAGGTCCATGGGCACCCCAGCTTCATCAGGTCTGGTAAGCCAGGCAGACCAGTCATGTGGACTCTTTCTGCTGTGTGGTGTGCCCCCCCCCCGGACTTGCACCATCATACCCCTAGATGCAGGGGGCTTACATAGCATCATGAACATTACTCATCAAATAGTATTTGGAAAAATATCCATATCATTTAGATTAATGCAAAATGTTAAAACCAAAAGGAATAATCCTTACCTGCTTTACAGGTACATGAGCCATCAACAGGGGAGCAAATGGCATCATTTTTGCAGTTACACACCGAAGAGCAGTTGACTCCATAGGTTCCAGGTGCACATGGACTCGAGCAGTCTGCTCCCTGTCAAAGGTGAAACAGCAGAGTCAGGGCACAGTGCCGAGAGAGTTTATGGTTTGGCATTCTGTGTATTAATTAGATCTCCCTTTGCCACTATGGTATACATTTCATCCGTTTTGTATATCTAATTTTGGTATCTGTTTCCTTCTTCACATAGATCTACTGAACCATGCACTCCACAGCAGTCAGATCCAAAAGTCTGACCTTGTCAGTTGTATCTCAGGGAGCTATCATATCTTTTGTGAATAATGAACTGATTTGTAAATTGTTTATTTTAGTACATGTTACTAACTTGAATTTACATCTGTATTGTATGTGTGTGTATATATATATATAGTACTAGTATTCCATTATAGGGACTTACTCTACCTGGAGGTGTCGGGGAGGGAGGGAAGTGGAAAAACTAGGTTTAGTGCATAACAGGTTTGCCCACTTCCTCTTCGATGCCCCCTCCCAGCAGACACATCATTTCTATCTGTACTTAGAACTAGGCTGGCTAAGGCTGATTGACAGAAGAAATATGCATCCGGTAAATTTCACGCACTAATGCTACAAAAACAGGGTTCCAGATTATATCTTAAATAATTTCATTTAGAGAAAAGTTAAAGACACACTAAGATCAGCTCAAGGAGTTGAATTCGTAATACCCTCTCGGAAAACTGCCATAGAGAGATCTGCTTTTCTCTGTGCAGGCCCAAAAGCCTGGAATGCAGTCCTCTATGTTTTAGAGTCAATAAACAAACTAATAAGTATACACAAGATAAACTACTGGATATTAGAGCAGGGTAAGAAACCTACACTGTGTTGCCATGCAGTAGAAATGGGTTACGTGTATTACTAACATCAGATAGTCCTTCTTAATTATTTGTATGCCTGTATTGATGTAACACCTGAATTACAATATGTAAATGATCTATAATTGTCCTATGTATATAGCATGTTATATGTGCTTTGATGCATTTGAAACGTGTTATAGATTAACAGAATGATTTATCCAAGACATGACTATTGTTCTGTTGCAGTTTTTTTTTTTTTACCAAGTACCCCACTGAAAATGAACTTTGCTCAATGGGCAATCTGTAGTCATACCATGAATAAAATACACTACTACTACCTCTACTGCTATATATCTGATTCACTGTGGCAGCACCTGAATTTTTAATATTGCCACATACTGTGTTTTTCTTCACTTGTACATTGGAGCGCTGATATTTATTGTTAGATACACTGTCTATTTAAATATTAACATATTTAAACTTTGTGAGTTTCCAGCGTGTTGCCATTGAGAAAGCGTCAGTGATTATGCAAAACACGTCAGGTGTGGGAGTCCAGTGTTTCTTTTGTTTTCGCATTAGTCCTGCACCCAAGTAAATGAGCTTTTTGCACTAAACTTAGCAGCTGTGGTCGCCTTCACTGATTGGAGAGTGTTGTTTGTTTTCTCATCCTATGTACTATATATCAGATTGTTTCATAAAACATGGAACAGTGTTCATATGGGAGTGGATATGACACTGTTAAGAGACATTCCTCAGGACAGACTCAGTGGGATGTGACTTATTGTTGGTATCAATGTCTAAGTGCAAATGAGAAGTTACATTATTATTATTGGTATATACTGCATGAAGCTTCTGACCAATATTTAAAAATATAAACATTAAATGCAAGAAATGCGAATGAACAATAATTTTTCTTCATCCCGTGTGAATAGCAACCCATGCTTCTTTATTTTTGCCTTCAGTATCTGATCTCCTGCCAGTCCCTGTTCCACCTGACACCATCTTTAGAAATAGGTCAGGAAGTGTCTCAGTTAGTGGGAGGTGGCCCGGGGACTAGCCTTGACCCCCAGGGTTAACCCTGGTGGTTAGGGTTTTATCAAGATTAAGAGAAATATTTTTGTTACCTCAACTCATGGGAAGTTCTGGCAGTCAACCTCAAGGTTTACCTCCCCCGGCCTACACACTGGGAGATACTGGGTGACTAAGCTGGCTGAATTTTCCTTCTCCCCCCAAATCATGGATTGGGGGGCCTTATCTATACTATTAAATGTTGATCACTGGGGGAGGGCTAGATAATGTACAAATTAAACAATACCATTAGCTTCTGGAATGGTGCCAAAAGTTAGTATTTGGGGTTTTGTTTGAAAAGGCATCTGAGAAAAGGAGGCAGTATAGCGCAGTGGTCTAAGGCTTTGAGCTGCAAATCTGGTGACATCCAGCAGACCAGACCTGGGTTTGAATCCAACAGCTTTCACTTGCATACTGTGTGACCCTGAGCAAGTCACTTAACCTCCTTGTGCTCCCAGGTCGCTCCTGTAAAAAAGCTTTCAGCTTAGTGTGCTATACCTGGTTAAACAACTAAATAAAAAGAGGGGAGAGGGAGCTGGGTGGGAAAAATAGTGGGATGGAGATAGGCCACCTAGGGAGAGAAAAGCATTTTATTTCTGTATGTGTTTATTTATTTAGTTTTTAACCAGCTTTATTATCAATGCACTTCTATTCTTTGATGGTGCTGTGTCCCAGCTCCTGTCCAGTCTCCTCCTAGTCACTGTGGATGTCACTTGAACAACAGAGCCTCGCAGACTGGCTTACCCTCCTAGCAGGAGTCCCCATTTCCAGCTGCACCTCTTTCATCATACTCCAGATCAAAGTACAGGGTCACAGAGCTACGACTGCCCAAAGGGTTGCTGTATTAGAGTGCCCAGCAGATGTGAATGGAGGCATGTCTTCCTGTCATTCTGCCTTAAATGGGGGCTGTTTCCCTGCTTTTGTCCCTATCCAGCCACCTCCCCATGCATGCTTGCGATGCTCCTGGAGGGGATCTGAAGCAAAGTGTGGTTGTCTGCGCTACAACAGTGTCTCTGCTACCGACAGGTGTTGCTCTGAATGTGGTGTGGCACTGAACCCACCCCAGTGAGAGGAGAGCACCAGCGCAAATGCCTTGCACCCTCCCTGCTGGCTGTTGCTTTTGACCTTCCAGGCCTGAGGCACAAACCTGGACTGCCAGCACGCCAAAGCAGTCCCCCAACTACTCAGCACCACAGAACCACCAGGGGGAAACCTAATGAGTACCTTTCCTGAATATTTGGTGAGTGTTCACAGTCAGCACCCTGGATACTCAGAGATTTATTACCTGTTACTCTATCAGTCTGTCAAACATCGACTGGCACTAATTTTACTGAGCTAGCAGAAACCTGGAAATAACTGGCCATCCCAAAAGCATGCATCAGGGGTTAGGAAGGGGACACTATCAATTAATGACATTTTTGGGGACTTGAAAGGGGGGAGGTGATGTAAAAGCTGTGGCCTGCTCCTGGCAGATTGCCAACATTTAAAAAAAAAACTTGCATAGGAGAACAGGGGAGGGGTGGAGAGCACACAGTGGATGGTGTGGTAAGGAGAGCTGCAGCCAAGGGACTAGCCCTGGCCACCAAGGGAAGGATAGAGGTTTGTTTTTAAACTTTCTTTTTAAGGTCCCCAAATAATTTTCCCTAAATACCCACGAATATGAAAAAAAAAAATCTACTCAGTATTTGAACCCGACTGCCTAATTACTTGTGGTATTTAGGGAATTAATATTTGAGCCGTGTACATCTCAACTGAATGCCTCAAACACTCATCTCTCTCTAGCTTTAAAAGGGAACCTTAGCTGTACTGTAAAGCGCCAAGCATAGCTTTAAATGAGTACGGTGCCTGTCAATAACATATTTATACAATATATACATGCTGTGCTTTCTTCAGTGTTTGCACGTCACTGTAACTGCTGACAGCATGGCTGCCATCCCATCGGAGGGACCACCATGAAAATGAGATGTTTCATCTCATGGCACTGTCCCTGGAAGCACAATGTCAAACAAATCAATAATGAATGTCTATACAAGAGTCCAGCAAGAGTGTGGTATGACTGCACTGTAATTCAGCCGAGCCCCAGAGACCTCACTGGAATCTAGGCAGAGCATCCCACAGGAGATGCCCTGCTAAATGAAGGAATGTGGTGCCTAAGGTTGCTGGAATATGCAGGGTTAAAGCTATAGTACTGCATCTATTTGACAGAGGATCTGACAGTTGTTCATTCTTGGCTGTCACAGGAAAGAGATTTACATAATGCAGTCACATTTTTGACATTTTAGCTGCTTAACAATTTCCTGTTTGAACAAAAACAGAGTCCCCAAAACACTATGACCAACATGCATATTCACTTGACCTATCAAATGAGATGTACATGCCCAGTGTGACTTTATATTTGTTGTCTTGTTACCTACCATACGCCCCATAGTGACCTGTTTGCATTAAATAATCTCTTGTAGTTATTCCCAGGCCTGGCTGAAAATGGGTTTGTCTCGGTCACTTTTTTCACCAGACAACTTGACAAATTGCTGATAGATTTCCAACTTGCCACTCCTGTCTAAATCACTGTTTTAAGCATTGTTTATTTAGATGTCAGGAGTTTTTTGTGTGCAGTTCTGATAGAAGACATGTTTTTTGGCGGAAGATTCACTGCCTCCGATGCTCATCCATGTGGCATAAAACCACTGTTGACAGAACTGTTGTCTCTAGTTATGTTGCTGACCCCATAGCTTTGTTGTGAATGATAAACATTTAACTATGCTCTACCAGATGTGTCAACATGGAACTAACTAAAATGCCTGTGTTTTAGGTATAAACCAATTCCTAATCTCTTATGATTGAGTAAACTAGATTCATCATCACATGATGTGTCAAAAAGTGATTCTACATATTCTGTCAATTGACTGGCTGCTTGCTAATAACATTTGTGGAGTAAAACTGTACAAGGTACATCAGAAGAAGAGAGCTACTTACTGTATATCCAGGGGCACAGATGCAGGTTCCAGTCACGGTGTGGCAGTCGGCACCATTTTGGCAGCTGCAAATCTGTTGACAAGATTCACCGTAGAATCCTGGAGCACATGTCTCATTGCAGTACAGTCCAGACCAGCCTGGCTTGCAGGAGCATTCGCCAGACATGGGGTGACAGCTGGCAGAGAAAGGATAAAGGGGACTAAGTTGCTTGGACTGAAACCTGATCCCAGTGGTTTGCAAGAGCATTAATCACAGAACAGGGGTTTGACTGCTTAACGCAGGCATGATGTTCAAGCCATGTATTCCCTGAGAAACTGTGAAGCATCTACATTATACATAATAGCACAGCTTTCAAATGACAAGCAGTGCATGTTATTAAACGGCTTTTCTTGCTATTCTTTCCCAATTAAATTACCAGATGGTTTTGTCAAACTAATTTCACTAGCCAGTCCACAAAGGGCAAGGAAACTTTTATTTACTTAGTCTCCTTGCTGTCAGCCATGCCCCCCTTATGCTAAACTCCCAGCCCTGTCACTAAGCTTTTCTTGGGCTTACCTCGATTTCCTCATGGCTTACCCCCATGCGGCGTGTAGTGGAGCTCCCCAACTCCTTCAGCAGTAACAGATCTGGATCTGGAGGAGGGTCAAGTTGCTGGTATAGGGCCTGTGGGAGGCTGGAGAGTCATCTTGCACTGACTGGGGTTTTGCCACTTCTCCTTCAGTCCCATGCCCTCAGGAGGCCAGCAGCTAGGGTACTCATGGGTTCACACACAAGCATGTGTAGCATGGCACCAGCTGCAATCCCCCCCCCCGCCCCACCCCACAAAGCTGATCTGACTACACTGCTATCTGTGGTCACCCAGGTAGTAGTATCACAGTGGGGCCAGATACTCTCTCTCCTCACAGGAGGAAAGCCTCCTCGGGGATGTTCGATCCCCCCCCAAGCCAGCACCCAATGACTCATGCTCATACCTAAACCCAGGTCACTGGAGTCACAAGCAGCAGCCCTACTGCTGATGCATAAGGACAACCACACATTAACTGATGAAGTGAATTTAAATTGCACCCTTCCCAGTCTTAAATACATCGCTGTGAAGAATCAGCTGCTTACAAGTAATTTACCCAGGATAGCCCTGCTGAGCTGTAGCATCCCACTGTCAGTGCAGTCCTGTTTGTAACTCATTTGCTCACTGGGGAAGTGAAGCACAAGGAGATCATGTGACTTGTGTCAGGTTCCCCCAGTGACTGAGTGGCTGTGCGGTTTACCTGATTATCCTATTAGGGTCAACATTGGTCATTTCTGAATTTTAATGACATTACTGTGTTTGAGGATGATGAATGGCTATGAAATGCTGTAAAAGGGGCCTGAATGCTAGCTCTGGCATCTGTCCAGGCAATGGCACCAGATCACTGAGAGCAGAGATGTCAGAGGGATGGCCAACTCCCTCCCTTACACACACACACACACACACACACACACACACACATGTTTAGTTAACTGTGTGACCTCTGCAGACTTTGATACCTGTTAGCAGACCAGCTGTCTCTACCTGGAACAGCAGCCCCATTGAATTGGGAGGCAGGCAGCTGCTGTGTGCAGAACAAATGGACGTGATCAGCTGTGCTGAGCCACATGGGCTTTGGGAGTGGGCACAATGCAGCATTTGTGAAACACTCAGACTCATGCAGTTCCTGTGCTCACCAATGGAGCGCTTCACTGGCCTAGTCTAATGGTGCAACAATGAAAAGACTGTGTGAGGGCCCCCCCCCGGCAATGAGTATGGGACACTTCCCACTGCTGCCCTCTAAATAACCAGGCTAAGCTTCAAGCACCACCACTGACCACTATTCTCCTTCAATAACATTTCAGCTGTTAATCATGCTTGAGGTAGAAGATTATATGTAGATATACAGCAGCTCTTCTATCAGCTTTTGACTTTAAATATATGAAAATAATTACATTTTGCTTTAGTATCCTTGCCAAAATGTAACTTGAACTCAATCCCAAATGAGCTTTTGTGCATTATGCACTTTATATTTCTTTTTTCTTACAGTTGTTTCTCCTCCGCTGCCATCAGCCTGGTCCTTGGGCTTGGAGGCACCTCCAGACCCATCCAGCAGTAACCCAACTATCTTGACAATAGGGCTCCACGGTGTGGGTCCCAAGAACATTGCTGGCTGCCATCCTGATGGTGGCAGGGTTTTTACTCCCCTGTTTTGATTCCTGCCTACCTTTCTGCAGTGCCTGGTAGTGACCACAGTGGACCCACATGCACACAGATGACATCCTGTGGGGCAGCTAGCTCTCTGGCACTACATGGGTGTTGTTAGGGCACTGGAACCCAGCACTAGCCCTCCCCAGCTCGTAGCCATTCCGTATGGCAGTACCTCTCAGCCTCCCCAGACCACACTGCTAGCTCCCGAGTCCACTCCAGAACGAAGGCCGCCAGCACAGTACAGCCCCCTGAAGGAGAACTGTGCTGGTTCAAAGCTTTGGGGATTTTGTACTGTTGGCCCCCTGAAGAAGTACCACGTTGACTGGAAGCACTGGGGTTTTTGTACCATCGGCCCCTTGAAGAAGAACCATGTTGATTCAAAATGCTGGGGGTTTTGTACCATCAGGCTCCTGAAGGAGAACTGGGTTGGTTCGAAGCAATGTTTTTTTTCACCATCAGCCCCCTGAAGGAGAACTGTGTTGGTTCCAAGTGCTGTTTTTTTTTTTTTTTTTTACCATCAGCACCCTGAAGGAGAACTGTGCTGGTTCAAAGCGGCTGAGTTTTTGTACTGTCATTTTCTTTGACACATATTAAGACAATGCATTCCCTTACTCACTGGAGTCTGTGCCCTCTTCAGTGCACGACCTTGTTTTATTTTTACACGGCACAGCAATGTGCAGCCACTGGGCCCTCGGGCTGCCCCATTATGTACCTTGTTAATGGAATTACCTCCCACAAGCAGTTAGAAATCTGCTCAAACAAGCGTTGAAAGTAAACATGGAGACTATTTTGCTGAGTAAAAGTCTCGGATAACACCACTTGAGCTCAGAGCTCTTTACATAGGTTCCACGTCATGATCACAATACAAACAGAGTAGTACAATATTACAGTGGAAGTAGATACAACAGATATACCAGAGTAATGCATGTTAACCATAACATGTAAACCATAACAGGTAAATAAAAAAATCAATATTGTTCTACATACGTCCTCTGAGTTCACATATACAGTAGATGAGGCATCAACATAGTAATGTAAGGTCAGAAAGGACTCTAGGTTTATCATGTCCACCCCATCCTGCTTCATAAGCAGGGATGAAATTAGTTTGCATTCCAAACTATTATTATTTTAAAGACGGATGCTGGGCTTGAATTTCTCAAGAGTTGCTTGTATGTATTCAAAACTTATAGATTATGTATTACAGAACAATGAACTGTGACGCAGGCTCAAGAGGGTGCCCCATGGGGGGGGGGGTTTAATGAGGACCACGGGTCAAGCTTCTCAAGTGTGGCAAAATCTCAGCTTTTTTTCCCCTTTTTTTTTTTATTCTTTTGGTAACCAGGTAAGGTTAACGTCATAGCATAGATTTCTTTGATGTGACTCTTAAAAACATTTCTTTGAAGTAACTATTATTTTAAAACAAAATCTTCAATGTGACAAGATTCTGGCAAAACTAGCCTCTGAATATGCCAGTGTCACAGTTTGATGATATCATCAACTTATTATAATGCTGGATTCTGTTTGATAGAAAAACTTAGTAAAACTGAACATAAATATAGTTTTGAGAACTAATAGACAAAGAGTTGACACCAAAAAATAGATTTGGGGAAATGACTTTTTGCCACGTCTTTGGAACAGATTAGATGAAAGTATTACATTTCATGCAAATCCACCCAGAGCTTTTAACTCTGATATAATCCATGAACTGACAGTGAGGTGGAATTGTATTAGATGAAGATGCTATGTCTAGCTGAGCAAACTCATTTATTTGACGTATTTATGTTTGTATGGATTTGAATTGGTACTGTATTATTTTAGATTTTTGCTGTGACTAGTCTTAATTCATGAATTCAGAACCACCTTGTAAACAAGACGTTGTTGCCCTAATGGTGCATCTTCAAACTTTTCCTGACTAAAAATACATATTTCTACTACTACTTTTTCTGCAGTGAAGACACAGTTGCTCTCAAATAAGGGAGGAGAGGCTTCATGTGATGTACAAGGCATCAAAAACAACTCAATAAATTGGTACCTGGCCCAGCAAAATGATATCACACTCCATTGCCAGCAACCCAGGTTCAGTAATGAACTGGGGTCGCTGGTGTCAAATGGATGAGCTGGGCTTTATGATGCTGAATACAGCATGACTAAGTCTGGGGTGGAATGACGTTGTCACTTGTTACCATTGTAGGAACCCTGGAGGAGACCCTGGAGCCTGCTCTCTCTCTCTAGAGGTGGGGGGAGTGGGTGGATGACCTGGGGCGGAGTGCTACAGCAGTGTGAAAGGCCACTGTAGGCACTGTGTGACTTTAGGGAGGAGGGGAGAGGCTAGGGGGTCATCACACAGGAAGCAGCACAAAGCATACACTGCATGAGACATATAAGGGAAAAATATCCCTATGCACAGTCTCCCTGTCGCTGTGGCATGCTGGGGTCCCACACCACATCTTCACCCACCTCACTGCATATGATGAGCTGGAGGGAGGGGGCATGCCCTGCCCTGAAAAACCCTGCCCAAAGGACAGATCATGAAGGAACTGGAAGAAGGTGAGGGGTGTTGTGATAGGGTGGTCGGCCATAAAAAGCTTGATCAAAAAAAGGTGAAAGTGAAATGCACTATATTGTAGCATCTTTACTGGCTGCTGCTTCCAGTTATATTTTTTTGGGGGAGGGGGGTTGACTTTCCAATCTTTTTGGGGTCAGGCAGGTGGCCGTTCAGCCCCATTCCATGACTGGCCACTGTGTTCCTCAGTCCTAGGGGTATAAGTCTCCCATGGATTTCCCCACAGTGGGCCAGAAGAGGAGGGCCATCCTCCTCTCCCCTGTCGCACAATCCAGAAGTGTCCCAGAAACCAAGTGGCAGTTCAGGCCAATTGAGAGTGGACAGGACTTCATCAAGTCTGGCTCCATCTTTTGTTTTCTCCCCATTTCCGTGGTTGTGGCAATGCGCAGGTGCACATGCATGGAGGCACGCATGCACTGTGAACTACAGCCCCTACCCTTCAAAGTCTCTTGGAGCCTGCGCTATCTCCAGACCTCCAGCTGGTGGCAGTCAAAGGACGAGATGGCTTGGTTGCCTCTTCCTGGGAGAGGAGAGTAGTCCTTGGGGCGCTACCTTCCCCGCCTAACCCCCAACAACCAGAGGTCGGTCCTAAACCCGGGTCAGTAGCATGGTGGCATGTGAGGAGCAAGCACCTCACTGGACTGGCAAAACTGTAATTGTTTTTCCATCTTTCATTCTTTCACCTCAGCTCTTCCAGCATGTGCTCAACCAATGTAACCTCTAACTACAAACCAACTGCATCTCCACTTGCTAACATTTCTTCTCTATATGAAGGTCATCGAGGCACTGTCAACAAGGATACCAGTCTACCAGGTGACTGGCACTGCCCCTGTTTGGAAGCAAAGCACACCTCCTATGTAGAACAACTGAGCCTTTATTGACTATGAGCTGTACTAGATCCCAGGTCTTCTCTACAGCCACCCAGATCCATCTGACGGGCTCGTCTGTTCTTTAAACTTGAAGGGCAGCTACAAAATGAACCAGTGATTTTACTGTAAGAAAAAAAAAACAGTGCTGCATCAATAATCAGACCGCAAATAAATCAAAAGGGTTAAAGGAAATGTTTGTTGAAAAAAAGAAAGTTAGAATCAGTGTTTTGACCATTCGGTCTTCTTCAGCTACTTGTTGCTGAGAGGAACAGGCCAACCACTCTTTTCCATACTGTTGACAGCCTTCACCTTGTGGTCAGTCTACAGTGCAGGGAGATTGCTTTCATGGAGAAGTGTGCAAGTACCAGAATAAGTTCTTCAAAGTCAAGGGTACCAGCATCCAGTTTCCTCCACTGCATTAAATCTGTGCAGCAGGATCGGGACTTCAGTGATTTTAAAAATTCCCTTTTCCTGGACACAGTTCTGCCAGTTAGATGATCAAGAGGTTATTCAGGTGATCGCTAACCTGCACCACACCACCTTAAGACTGGACCTGTCCCTCTCAGCATCTCAATGCTGAGGCAGTAAAACTGGCCATGATCTTTGCAAGTATTGTCAACACATCTTTGAGCGAGGGTCTCTTCCCTGCTTCCCTTAATGGACCAGTGGTGAGGCTCCACTCAAGAAGCCATTGTTAGATTCTGACAACTGGGCAAATTGCTGATTGATTTCCAAAGAGCCATTCCTGGCTAAAGTTGTGGAGAGAGTGGTTGCAGAGCAGAACATGTAAAGCCTAGAAGACAACATTTTTGAGCCATTTCATCTTGAGTTTAAAATATATCATAGTACAGAGACAGTTTTTTGTCCGTGTCAGCACTGATCATTACCTGGTGAGGGGCTAGTAAGACTGGATCCATTTTTATTCTTCTCAACCTGTCTTCAGCTTTTGATAAGGTTGATCACCAGATGATGTCTGTTAGAGACATCACCTGGCGATCAACTATATGAGTTACATGGGAGACTGCCAGGCAGTGTGCTTTTATGGTTCCAATCAGTCGCAATGGGAATCTTCCGGTCATGTCAACAACCTTGCACAGTGGTGTGCCTCAAGAGTCAGTTCTGTTTATTGTCACGTGATTTGCAGGTGTCTGAAGGAAGTCAAGGGCTTTTGTTGTCATCTCATAAACATTGCCAGTTGGTCACTCAATGGCCCAGCGACATTGCGTTGCACTGCCGCGCAAGTGACTATAGTTCAGGAATGGATGAGGGAAGCCATGGTGGGCAGAGGCCATGGGCTGGAGCAGTTGCTGTGTGACAGCTCACTCTACCCAAGAAAGGGTTGCTGGTGGGTTCTGATGCCACAGCAACACCTGCAGGAGGGCCAGGAGGCTTGCTCCCCACACAGTGTGCCGTGAATGTATGGTGCCGAAATGGCTGTTGCTCATATTATGGGGTGGAGGGAGGTATGGAGAAAATAAGGGAAAAAATAGCCAATGACGGCTTTGATCTGATGCAGGGTATATCATTGAACCAAGGTAAAGCAGGCAGCTGGTCAGGGTATAAAAATGTATATGAAATATACATTGCCTGGTTGCACCCTTTTCTAGATCCTGCTGGCCTGTGCATGTTAGTGCTTGCATTCATCTCATCCTGGCTAGACTACACAATGCACTCTACAAAGACCTGCTTATAGACAAGTTTGACATCTTCAGACAGTGCAGGGTGCAGCAGAAAGTGGGGTTTTGGAACATAGTACACCAAATCTCTGCATGTACTGTGACCTTTAGAGAACAGACTACAGTACAGGGTTCTTCTTTTAACTTTCTGCACTCTGAACAGATTGGGCTTCTACCACTGCTGCAAGTTCCTGACCCCCCCCCCCCAACACTCCACAGGGCAAAGCAACCTGATCTCTGGGACAGGGGCTGCTTCAGATCCCCTTGTCTCATTTAAAATCTGCAGGGGACTGCATCTCTGCTGTGGCAGCCCCTTCCCTGTGGCATGACAATGTGGCAGAAGCATTATTTGACTTTCTCCCTGGCTACTTTCAAGAGGAAAGCTGTGCTCTGTTTATTGAATCAAGTATTTCCCTGCTTTTACAGTTTTACATCTTTTATCATACAGTATTACTTCATTTATTTAGAGTTTTAAGTAACTGCACTTTGCATTGTATTATTTGCACTTGATTGCCAGTGACCTGACTCAGTGTTAATTACGTGCACAACTCATTTGTCTGTCTCTGGCTGTAATCAGTTTTATGTTTTCCTCTGTTTTTTTCCTCTGTGTTTCTTTGTTGATAATCTGTATATGTTTGGTGTTCTGAGCCCTGGAAAGGTGCCATATGAATAACATTCTACTACTGCTTAAACAATGAAGCGTGACAGTGTGTGCTCTGTGCTGAGATGATGACACACATCATGTGGGTCGAAGCATTAGGCTAAAGACTGATTGCTTTCACCATCAGAGACATGAAAGCACACCCTGAAATGCCTTATCACGATTACAAAAAGGAGTCCATTGAGATTAGTCAAAAAATAGGTTTTTTAAAATTTTACATTTATGTAAGTAAAAATTAGAAAAAATTTAAAAAGTAGTCCTACTGAGCCATTGAAAAGTTGTTTGGTCAGTAGATAGCAGGTGCTGTATATATCTTTTTAAATACAAATAAGTGAATTAAGGTGTATTGATACTATTGTGCTGGCTTAATGTAAACTGATCAGTGTGGTCATGGATCTTTTTCCAGAGCTGCTGTGCTGGGATATCAGCACTAGGTTCAGAGCTCCTCAACCAAACAGATTACTGGATTTTTTATACTCATTTCATATTAATTCATGTAATTGGTCGAGTAAGATCCCATGGCCATCTGTTAAGCCAGCTCAGTGGCATGGGTGAGAACTATTTTTAGTAGTTTTAATTAAACATTAGGTAGATCCATTTTATGATTGCAATAAGGCACTTCGGAGTGGTTACAGCTGTGGGATAATAGTACTACTTTGGTGAGTAATGCCCAAGGTGTGCCATTACCCCATAACAACACACACATTATCATGTCTTACAGTTTAATTTTAAAACCAATTTTAATCAAAAATGTTTAGGATTGCACAAATACACTTAGTGGGTGTGTTATTAGGATGAGAGAAAAGGTAGGGGAACAAAAGGAAAAAGGGGAAAGTGATAAGCAAAGAGCTAACAATATCTGGAAGGCCACGTGTGCTCGTGGTAGAAGCCTGGGAAATAAGATCCTAGACCTAGAAGCCATCATCGTGGAGGCCGACCTGGATAGTGTGGCCATTACTGAGTCACAGCGCACTGACAACCACGACTGGGATGCGGTCATACCAGGCTACACAATGTTTAGAAAGGAGAGGGTAGGAAGAAAAGGAGGGGGTGTGGTGCTTTATGTGAAAAAAGGCATAAAAGCAACTGAAATACGGGGAATTTGAAGGGGGACAGAGGTGTTGTGGGTCACCCATGAACCAGGAAATAGAGCCACTATTTGGACAGGTGTGATCAACAGGCCTCTGGCATAGGGGAGGACTCTTTTATTTATTTATTTTTATTTATTTAGTCAATCCTGGATTACAATACCTTTGAGCGGGAGACTGCTCTTTTACAAAGGTTCCACGTCGTAAAGGGTGGGTATACATACATTGTGGGTTTAGGAGTATCTAGCTAGGTGAGTAAACATAGACAAAAGTACTGTACATTGTAAATAGGAAACAGAGATGGTTTTAACACTAGGATAATTCAGGTAACATAGATAAGGAAATGCTAGAAGCATTTGGCAAAATCGCAAAAAAGGGAAAGTGTTGCTGGTGGGGGACTTCAGTTTGCCAGAGATACACTGGAGACTCCTAGCTGCAGCTTCAGCCAGAAGCAGGGGCATCCTTGACTCCCTACAGGGGGCGTTCCTTAGCACCAGTGAGCCCATTCGTGATGGGGCAATATTGGACCTGGGGCTTACTAACAGGGACAATATCACAGACATCAAGGCGAGAAGCCATGTGGGGACCAATGATCATCGTACAGTGCGGCTCAACGTAAGCACAATTGTGGAATCCAGCCACACAATGCCAACAGTCCTGTACTTCAGCAAAGCTGATTTTATAAAATGAGTGAGTGCCTCAGGAATGACCTGGGGGTTGGGATGTGTGGAGGAACAGTGGGCCAAACTAAAAGAAGGCATAGTGAATGCAACAAACCTGTATGTCAAGAAGGTAGGCAAAAGGGAGAGGATGCCACCATGGTTCTCAAAAGTGGTGGCACCAAATGTAAAGGCTAAAAGGGTGGCATTCAGAAGGTATAAGAAGACCCAGAGAGGGGAGGATATGGAAGTATAATCAGGAGAAACAGAGGGAGGCAGGGACAACAGTAAATAGCACAAAGGCGCAAAAGGAAGAATGAATAGTTCAGGCAGTATCAAAGGGGGACAAGTAGTGTTGCTCGGATACTGCTTTTGTGGCTCCGACTGTCCTCCATCAGATAGTGCTGGTATCTGACCTAGGATCTGGCGAATAGATCCGGTGGTCAGATCCACTGGACCCACCTCGGATAGTTGAATCTGATGGTCAGATCCATCAGATACTTACAGTGGATCCTAGGAGTTCGGATCCTTGGTCGGATGTCTATGTCATCTGATGCTATCCGATATCCAACCAAAATGATGGTATCCAAATTTGTAAGATACTATCTGAGCAACACTAGGGACAAGATATTTTTTTAGGTATGTTAGCGAAAAAAGGAAGACAAAGGGTGGGCTTGTATAGTTAAAGAGGGAGGGGGGACTGTACAGAGAGGGATCAAGAAAAGCAGATATCTTGAACAAATACTTCTACTCAGTGTTCGCTGTTGAAAGGGAAGGGGAGGACTGTGGTGGAGTTAGGCTACACCCTAGCTACCAAAATTTCCATTGCGCAACAGTTAATGCTTTTCTCTTTGCTTTTCTTCCCCCCCCCCACCCTAGGTTGGCCACCTAGCCTAGCTCTTTACTATCCCTACTAAACTTCCTACTAGTTCTCTCTTTTCATTACTTTTCCATTTTCATCCATTCAGTCCCTGGAATGATGCCAAACACCAGGAGACATGTTGTGTAAAGTGCATAAGTGCATTCTGTGTAAAATAAATATGAAGGCTATTTTAGATAGCAGGAATGAATACAGTTAACGGCTTTTTAAAGTAAAATTATTCAGAAGCCATATCAAACTAATCATTTCATGATTAGTACAGTTACACAAAATCCTTAAGGTATTTTCATAAATTCACATTATAAACCTGTTACTGTATGAAGCTAAACAAAAAAACTGTAGTATGCTTTATAAAAATGCTTAGTCATTATGACTCAAAGATATAGAGAGTCAGTATCTGTGGAGGTATACATTGCGCCTTTAATTGAACCAGGAAGTCCCCTGGAACAAAAAAACTCCCTTGGTTTTAAAACAGCATGTCCAGACATGTAACATCATGTTCACACATGAAAATAGAAAGGGCTTAGTCAGGTGAAACCAAAAGATATAAAAACTCTTCACTGAGTTCACTTCAGTTCAGTCCAGTGGGGCTCAGCCCTGAGAGGGGAGGAGAGAGGTTCTACTGTTTGCACAGACAAGCTGTTTAATGCAGATGAGAAAGGTCTTAGGAGCTCTAAGATCCAGGACTGTATTATGGGAGAAACTACTGATGTTAAGTAGTGATTTTCTATGCAATTTTTTGTTTTCATTTATTATTTTTTGAACTTTTGAAAAATAAATATCATACCATGGAGTGTTTTAAACCTGTAAATTTGCCTCATTTGATGTTTATTCCCACATGCTGTGACAGGGACCACGAAAAGCACTAGGAGGTTTGTGGAGAGGGAAGTGGACACTAGTCCTTTTCCCATGGAGAGAGTCAGGAATGCATTCACTAACCTGAAGGTGGACAAGGCTATGGGGCCTGATGGGGTGCATCCAAGAGTACTGAGGGAGCTGAAGGAGATAATAGCTGCACCTCTGACAGCGCTTTTTAACAGATCACTGGAGAGTTGGAGAAGGGCAGATGTAGTCTTACTTCGCAAAAGTGGTAGCAAGGAAGAGATGGACAATTATAGGCCTGTCAGTCTGACCTCAGTGGTGGATAAATTAATGGAAACACTACTGAAGGAAATAATGTGTGAATATATGGAATCTAACAGGTTTCAGGATCCAATGCAGCATGGATTCACAGGGGAAGGTCATGCCAAACAAATCTGATAGATTTCTTCAACTGGGTGGCCAAGGAGCTAGATCAGTGAGGAACAGAGACCATGACCTACCTGGATTTCAGCAAGGCTTTGAAAACTGTTCCACAAAGGAGACCAGTAAGCAAGTTGGGTAGCTTGGGGGTGGGCAATAAGGTGGTAACCTTGATCAGAAACTGGATAGGAGACAGAAGGTGGTGGTAAACGTAGTTTGGTCCGAGGAAGGTAGGGTGACCAGCGGGTTACCTCAGGGGTCAGTGCTTGAACTGGTCCTCTGTAATGTATTTATAAGTGATATAGTGGAGGAGCTGGAAGGGAAGTTCTGCCTCTTTGTGGAAGACATCGAGATCTGCAACAGAACAGACACTTGGGGGGGTGGAAAGAATGGGCAGGGATCTGAAAAAACTGGAGGAGTGATCAAGGGTGTGGCAGTGGATTGTGATGTAAAAAAAAGTGCAAAATAATGCTCTTGGGCCATAGAAACCCAGGGGCAGAGTACAAAATGGGTGGAGTAATACTGACAATGACCAAGCAGGAAAGAGTCCTGGAGGTAATCATGTCAGGTTGCCTAAAGGTGGCCAGACAGTGTGACAAGGCAGTCAGGAGGGCTAGTGGAATGCTAGGGTGCATAGGTAGGGAGGGGTATCACCAGCAGGAAGAGGGAGGTGGTCAAGGCCACGTGTTTTACGTGATTCCATGCCCACAGAGTTTTCCACGGAACTTAGTGTAAACCACAGAATACACTACCGTACACCGCACATCACTGAGCAGTAGCAGCATACAGTAGTAATCATGCAAAGGTTGTATACCGCTATCGTGCAATAACGCATGGTGTGCGTTTGTGCAGTAGCAGTATCCATGATGTTATTCAATGGTTACCACGCTTGTGCACCACTTGGTATACTGTGCTACTGGGCAACCTTTGCGCAGTTACCACTGCACATGTTATTCAATGGGTACCGCACTTGCGCAATGCTTGGCATACCGCACTACCGGTAAACCTTTGCATGATTGCCACTAATTATTCCACAGTTTACATTTATTTATTTATTTATGTCTTTGGTAACCGAGTAAGTGAACTGATCCAAGGACTGTTTTCAGTCATGACCTGGGCCACAATGTGGTGGCAGACAAACAGACAAAGTAAACATAGCAAATGGTATACAGGCATCAGTGACAAAGAAGGTTACATAGCAGAGACATTCATCGTACAGGCAAAACAGACAATAGTAAACACTGAATATGGTATAATGGCATCAGTGTCAAAGAGTTACATAGCATAGACATTCATCATATAGATGTCATGTAGACAAGGTGCACAGGAAACAGAGGGTCCACACCTTTGGGGTTGCAGTGGTGTTGGTACTAGTGTCAGTATGCTGAGCGTGTAGGGGCTCGGATCTAACATATAGTGGCAGCTATGGGGCTGTGATACATAAAGTTAGTGATTTGAGAGTCAGATGCGCAGGTTAAATTGGTCAACAAAGTCAGAAGATATATGCATGGATACATATAAGCTAGAGAGGGTGAGAGCAGGGGAGCCCAAGAAGGATGGAAAGGTTAGGGAGTGTAGTCAGAAACCCTTTTTACCACCTGGGAAAGTGCTAGCATGATCTTGGGAGCAGTTGCAAATAGATTCTTCCAGAAGCCTGGCCTTCAGGTTAGCTTTGAAGGACACGTGGGATGTGGATTGGCGAATGGACAGAGGGAGCCTATTCCAAAGGGAGGGGTGGTGATAGAGAAGGCCTTACTGCCCATCACTGAAGTGACATGAGGGACCTCCAAGAGAGAGTAGTTTTTAGCAGTTTACATAAACTAAGGAATACTGTTCCACAGCTTACCTAAACTGAGGAATATTGTTCTGCAGCTTACATAAACTGTGAAATAGTGTTTCACAGTTTACATAAACTGAGGAATACTGTTCTGCGGCTTGCATAAACTGAGGAATACTGTTCCACAGCTCACATACTGTTCTGTAGCTTATATAAACTGAGGAATAGTGTTCTACAGCTTCCCTAAACTGAGAAATTCTGTTCCACAGTGTACATAAACTGAGGAATACTGTGCCGCAGCTTACCTAAAATGAGGAATACTGTGCCGCAGCTTACCTAAACTGAGGAATACTGTGCCGCAGCTTACCTAAAATGAGGAATACTGTTTGCAGCTTACCTAAACTGAGGAATACTGTTCTGAAGCTCACCTAAACTGAGGAATACTGTTCCGCAGCTTACCTAAACTGAGGAATACTGTTCTGCAGCTTACCTAAACTGAGGAATATTGTTCTGTAGTTTACATAAATTTGGAGTTTGCACAAGATGAGAATATCTAAGGGAATATAGCACTTCTGGGTAAAGACAAGAATGATGCCACAAACTCAAGCAATATGTTGGTCCCAGGGTTCCTACAAGACAAACTATTCAGTGCAGTTATGCTAACTGTTTTAGGTCAGCATACATACCTATCTGTTGCTACTCTGCCATCTCCCTGTCCTGCTTGCGATGAGATGTCTCACTGCAGTGGAATGCCACAGAATCAGTAGTTATTGTGCCACAGAAAATATGACGTCTTGCCGCAGAATGTAGGTCTACTTTGCCACAGTGAGCACTGGGCCCTGGAGGTGGTATTGTCCCTCTATAGACCACTAGTAAGATCCCATCTTGAGTACTGTGTCCAATTCTGGAGACCTCATCTCCAGAAAGACATAGAATGGAGGAAGTCCAGAAGAGAGCTACATAGAAACATAGACTTTGATGACAAATAAGGACTGCTTGGCCCACCCAGTCTGCCCATTTCCCTATCTATTGGATAAGCTACAGGTCCTAGTTCACCAACAGCCTACTTGTTCCTAACCTCCACCAAAACTGCCTTATGTCTGCCTCCATCCTGTCTATGTCCTTGTGAAGATGGTGTCTCCAGAACTGCATGCAGTACTTCAGATAGGGTCTTACCAACTGTCTGTATAGAGGGATAACAACTTCCTGTTTTCTACTGGTGATACCTCTCCCTATACATCCCAGTATCCCCCCAGCCCTCCTTACTGCCCTCTCACATTGCTTGCTTACTTTTAGGACATCTGATATGAGTACCCCCAGGTCCCTTTTCATTTTTGTTGTTGTCAATACCTCCCCCCATTGTGTTCTCTTCCCCTGGGTTTTTGTTTCCCAGGTGCATTACTTTGCACTTCTTTGCATTGAATCTAAGCTGCCATACTTTTGACCATTCCTCCAACTTTGCCAAGTCCCTTCTCATCCTTTCCACCCCCCCTTGTGTATCAATCCTGCTGCAGATCTTTGTGTCGTCTGCAAAGAGGCATACGTTTCCTTCCAGTCCCTCTGCAATGTCACTTATAAAGACATTAAAAAGGACCAGTCCCAGTACTGAACCCTGTGGTACCCTGCTAGTAACCACCCTTTCTTCGGAGTGGACTCCATTTACTATTACCCTTTGTCCTGTTTTCAATTTTTTACCCAGGCTACCACTCTCGGACCCACTCCCAGGCTGTCTAACCTGATTATTAATCTTTTGTGTGGGACTGTATCAAATGCCTTGCTAAAGTCTAGGTAGGCCATGTCCACAGCCCTTCCCTGATCTACTACTTGCTCACCCAGTCAAAGAAATCTATTATATTTGTCTGACATAACCTTCCCACTGTGAATCCATGCTGCCTTGGGTCCTGTGCCTCACTGACCTCTAGGTAATCAACAGTTCTTTCTTTCAGAAGTGATTCCATCATTTTCCCCTATCACTGAGGTCAAACTAACAGGTCTGTAGTTTCCTGACTCTGCTTTGCTCCCTCTTTTGTGAAGGGGAATCACATCCACCCTCCTCCAGTCCTCAGGTACCACACCATCCTCCCATGATTTGCTAAACAGGGTAGTCGGTGGTGTCACTAGTTCTCTCCTTAGTTCTTAATGGTGCAGGGTCTGCATCAAAAGCCCTATGAAGAGAGGCTAAATGAGCTCAATATGTAGACCCTGGAGGAGAGGAGGGAGAGGGGAGATATGACAGAGACCTTTAAATACCTCATGGGAGTTAATAAGGTACAGGTGGACATATTTTTATTTATTTATTTATTTTTTAGAGAAAACGGTGCTTTAGAACAAAGGGGCATGTTATGAAGCTGGAGGGGGTAGATTCAGGAGAAATGTAAGAAAGTACTTATTCACAGAAAGGGTGGTAGATTCCTGGAACAGTCATCCAGTGGAGGTAGTAGGAAAGGCTAATGCCAATGACCATGTTGGGTCAGCAACCACTGATGCAGGCAGGGAATATGGGCAGACTGGATGGGCCTAGTGGCCCTTATCTTCCGTCAATTGCTATGTTACTGTGTAGTGGCAGTGAAAACAGTAGCTGGGGTGCAAAAATGCCTCGAATAGGCACAAGGGAATCACTGGGGTGAGGTGGGGGGGGGGGAGACAGTGCCATAGATCAAGTAGGGTCTGCAGCAGAAATGAAGATAATAAAAGTGGGCAGACTGAGTGGGTAAGCAGCCCTTATCTGCCATTAGTCTTTATGTTTCTATATCACCACACCTCAGGTTTTTATGGCGCAAGGCAAACCCTCTAGGTATGGTGATGCCTCACACTAAAAATCCTCTAGCTTCACCTTGCAGTAGGTGTGGTGACATCTCTCAGTAACTTCACATTCCTTTATTTCCCCTTGTAGCTGTCTTCCCCAGGTGTGATAAGATACCACACTAACATCACATCCTGTTGTTTCCCCTTGTACAAGTCCAGTAAGTAGTGGTGCACAAGAAATACAGAAATGCAGAATTGCCGTTTAAGCAAAATTTTACTGCAAATAGACGTGCATATGCAAAAAAAAACACAGAGCAGGAGTTTAAAGAATGGCAACCCCTAGCACCTCGACTACAAAAGACCCCTTGAAGACTTTTGTAGTCGGCGCTAGAGTAACCTTTCTTAAACTCTTGCTCTGTGTGTTTTTGCATATGCACGTCATCTGCAAAAATTTTGTTTAAATACGATTCTATGCTTGCGTATTTCTTTGTGCACCACTTCTTACTGGACTTGTGTTTGTGTGGAGGTTAGCCACCTCCTTTGTGGTGCTTGCAGGTGGCCGAGAGTTATAGTGCAGTGGAGTCCTGGATTGTTTCCCCTTGTAGAAGTACCCCCTAGGTGTGGTAATATCTCAGACTAATACCACACCCCCTCAACTTCCCATTGTACCTGTTCCCCTAGGCGTGGTGATATCGCACAGCAAAATTATATCCCCTCAGTTTCCCCTTGTACCTGTGCTCTCTAGGTGTGGCAATATCTCCCACTAACACCCCCTTGATATCCATTTGTACCTGTACCCCTAGATGTGGTGATATCTCACAGAAACATTACACCCCCTCGGTTTCCCCTTGTACCGCTACTCCCTAGGTGTGAGGATATCTCACACTAACACCGCCTTGATTTCCATTTGTATCTGTACTCCCCAACTGTGGCAATATCTAACACTAACACCCTCTTGGTTTCCTCTTGTATCTGTGCTCCCTAGATGTGGCAATATCTCACACTAGCACCCCCTCGATTTCCGTTTGTATCTGTACCCCTCAGTTGTGGTGGTATCTCACACTAACCCCCTTGGTTTCCCCTTGTATCTGTACTCCCTAATTGTAGTGATATCTCACACTAACCCTTTTCTGTTTCCCCTTGTAACTGTACCCCCAGGTGTGGTGATATCTCACACCAAAACCGCCCTTGTGTCTTATTGCTTAAGGAAATATAGTGCTTGAGTGTCAGTTGTTGATCTGATTTTTGCAACAAAAGAGTTGATTGGGACAAATACACTTTAAACTTGGACTAATCAGCTTGTTGTTAAACCACATGATGGAAAATAGATCTGTTCCTTGTTGCCTAACAGCTGCACTGAGATTTTGTTAACCAGCTCATTAGTGCATTTACCAAACATGGCCGCATAACAACGCATGAAAGCACCCGTCTTTTGAAATTTACTTTACAAGGGCTTCGTAAAATGTGACCTGAAATGGAAGGAACAGAAAGAAGGAAAAAGGACAGGAATTTGTGTTTCAGGAGCGCTTTTCATACAAACTGTAACCCAAAGTACTTTACAATACAGAAGACGAAGGGAGATTCAAACAGCACAGAGGGAGACATGAGAGAGAGATCAGAGAGATAGACAGAGAGGTTAAACACAGGGAGGTTGCGTAACTTTCCTAGGGTTCCAGTGAGTGGGATACAGACCTGGGTCTCCAGGTTCACAGCTCTGGGGTCTAATCACTAGGCTAGATTCCCTCCCAAAACACAGTGGGTGACAGGAATCCAAAAATGTTACTATAAAAACCAAAAGTAAGCAGCAAAGTTACTTCTTTCTGTACCCTGCCACCCAGAGATACTACCAAAACATGTCAGACAGCACTGACACTGTTGTCATCTGTTTATAAGTACAACACTGTGTCTCTTATGGTTCTGAGAGGGTCTTCAAGTTCTTTGGGTGGGTTCTGGCACAAAAAGTACTTGAGAATCCCTCTTATTACCATAAGACACAGAGTAATTGTACATATAAACACATTATAAATCATGTTGAAGACTTATGCCTTTTTATAACAAGCATTTGTTAATGCCGAATGTTCACCGTTGGTATTGCTGTTGTACCAAGTATTGCTTGTACACAATTTTATTTATTTATTTGTATAATCGGATTTACAACCTTTGAGCCAGAGACTTGTTTACAAAGGTTCCTCATCACAGAGAGGACAAAACAGTGATACAGGTTACAGAATGCGGGCAGAGTTGCATATATTTTGTACAATCTACATACATAGTTACATTTGAATCAGTATAGGACACCCCAGATATACAGATGTCTAGCAGGGGGAGGGATAGAGGAACCAGAGGGGAGGAGGAGGTGTGTGTGTGAGGAGGCAGTCCTGAGGACTTTGTCGAGAATTGAGTGTACTGGGGGGTATATGAGCACCGGTTAGTGACAATTACAACAGAAGGTGTTGAAAAGGTAGTTCCAAAGAGCGAGTTTAAAAGGGGCAATTTTGGGAGTGTTTGTGACGATGACAGGAAGAGAGTTGAACCAGGAGAGGGCCCTATAGCAGAAGGATCTCTGTGCTAGGGAGGTCCTAGTTCTGGGTACCATTAGGGTGGTCTTGTCTGAGCTGCGGGTGGAGACTGTGGGGGAGACCTGCTGAAGGGAGGCAGACACCCCAGGGGAGAGAGCCCGAGCAGTATTTTCTTGGCTAGTAGGCAGGTCTGATAGTGGAGTCTTTCTTTGAAGTTGAGGAGATTGGCAGTGGCGTGGAGATGGCAGGTATGGGTGAGCCTAGGGGCACCAGTCAGGAGCCTACAGGCCTTGTTGAGTAAGAGTTGGATCTTATTGAGTGCAGTATTATCAGCGGCTCCATATATAGGCAGGCCATAGTCCGCTAGAGACAGGACAGAGGATGTGATGGCCAGCCGGAGAGCATCGGGTGGGAGGCAGTCCTTGTGGCAGTAAAGGAGGCAATCCGGGTGTTAGTGGCAGTCGAGAGGGCATTAATGTGGGCATGGAAGGTGAGGTCAGTGTCGAAGGTAATCCCTAGGTATTTGTAGGTGGATACTTGCTCAAGGGGGTGCTGAGTGCTAGGGAGGATGAGGGGGGCATTTTTTGCTTTGTTTTGGTGGTGGGAGAAGAGCATCGACTTAGTCTTTTTTAGATTAATAACAAGTCTGTGTTCCTTGAACCACTTTTCTGCCTGGTTGAAGGTGTGTTGGAGAGAGTCCTGGAAGGAGGCAGATCTATGGTGTGAGGCATAGAGAATGGCGTCATCCATGTATAGAAGAATATTGCCCGAGCAGGCACTGGGCAGGGTGTTTAGGTAGAGACTGTAGAGTAGGGGACCCAGGATGGAGCCCTGGGGAACCCCTAAGCAGACAGGATGGGTGTTGGACAGGGTCCCATTGACACACTGGGATCGAGCTGAGAGATAGCTAGAGCACCAGGCGAGGGGACCAGTGGAGAAACCGATTTGGTAAAGGGAGTCAAGTAAGAGGGGATGGCAGACAGTATCAAAGGCCCTGGAGAGGTCAATGAACACTGCTCAGCAAGGTTGCCAGAGTCAAGGGAGGAGTGCAAGAAGTTGGATAATTCTAGGAGGGCTGTGGCAGTGCTAAGGCCTACGTGGAAATCATGCTGCTCAGGGCATAGGATGGCATATTTAGTTAAATATTCAGTGAGCTGTGTGGCCACCACTTTTTCTATAGCGTTGGAGAGTGGGGGAAGAATGGAAATTGGCCAATAGTTGCTGGGGGAGGACCTGTCACCACTTTTATGAATGGGTGTGATGACAGCCATTTTCTAAACACTGGGAATTGACCCAGGCAAAGGGATTGGTTTAGTAAGTCCGTTAGGGGGACTAGGACATCATCCAGGACTAGTCTTAGGATCCTGGTGTCCAGGGAGTCATTGCTTGGGCTATTGCTGCCTAGTGCTTTTAGTAGGAGTGGCCTGGCTTGTAGAGTGGATATTCTGCATAGGTGGAACTGAGGGCGTTGCAGGACAGGGGGCTGGGATTCGGGTACGGGGTCAAAGGACCTACCGGGAAGGATAGAGCTAATATCCGTGAAGGTGGCATTAAGGCAGTTTGCTATGTTTAGGGGGGTCCATGGTAATACAGATACCAGTAGAGAGCTGGGATGGGGGGGTATGATTTCCCATTCAGCTTTTTAACATTATCCCTGAAGGTCCGGGTTGACCCCCAGGAGGAGATAAGGGTGGCCTGGTAGTAGTCTGCCTTGGCCTTTCGGATAGCCCAAGTGCACTTATTGTACGCATCATTGTAGGCTTGTCTGTCTGCTGCCCTGCCAGTCTCCGTGGCTGTGTGCCAGAGGTTATCCCTCTCCCCGAGTTTTTGGAGCAGGGAGGGAGTGACCCATGGCGCATTTTGTTTTTTGGTGCGGAGTCTGGTAAGCAGCGCATAGAGATCAGAGACATTGTTAAAAGCCTGTGTGAATAGGCCGTGCGCAGAGTCAATGCTGTGAGCTAGGTTGATGGGGAACCAGTGAATCTGGACAAGAAATTACTTAAGCTTTTTCAGGCCACCAGGGCGGAGGCACCTGCAGAGAGTGGTTTGAGACACTGGTTTAGGGGTGGAGGAGGACCATAGGAATAGGATAGGGGAGGGGTCACTTAAAGAATAGGGGAGAATTTTTATGTCCTGGATTTTGTGGGGGTGGTTGCAGACTATGATATCCAGGAGGATTCTGGTTCCTCTAGAGGGGTTAAGTCTAGTGGGCTGGGAGACTAATTCGGTCAAGTCAAGGGCGTTGAAGGAATCCTTTGCTTGGGATGCAGAGGTCCCAAGCCAATTGACGTTCAGGTCCCCTACTAGGACTTGTTCAGCTTTGGGTGGGAGAGTTGAGAGGTATTCTGTGAGTGATGAGATTGCCAGGTTCTGGTTCCTTGGGGGAACACAGGAGACCATTGTACTGTATATTTACCCAGGACAGAGCAGATGAGATGCAATATCTAATTTTCAGTGGTGTCCTGCTTTGACACATTGTTAGAATGTAATTACCCAAGATAGGGCAGCTGAGAGTCAGTATCTACTTTTAAGTGGGCTCCCACATTTTGACCCCAAATGTCCAACAGACTTTTTCTGACCTGACATTATGATCAAGACAGGTGGGATTTTTAAAATCCCATCTGAAAGGGGATTTCACTGTGTGACTATGGAAACGAGTTTCAGAGGGGAAAGGGGAGAGGTTGGGAAACACAAGGAATATGTTGAATTGGCAAAATCTGCAAAAATGAAGTTAAGAGTAAATGTTGAAACAATTCGTTTCCTCAAAAATTAGTTGGATTTTCACATTTTTACCCCAGATTTTCAAAATAATCTTTTTATGACCACTCCTTCTGAGCATGACAGGTGTCATTTATAAAACAATGGCTGAAATGTCATTTTGTGCCACAAGCTTTAAAACACATTTTGGGTACGATCTGAGAAATGACAGCTGTCACATTCATAAGATGGTGTGAAAAAATGGCTACGCTGTAAAGTTGGGGTCAAAATATTGAAAATTACCACAGTTACAAGTATGTGTTGAAAAATTGCAACATAGGCTCATAACTTTGTTGTTTTCTCAAATTTTTACCCAAAACTTTCAGCATAGTCTTCTTATAACCCTGCATAGCCTTCTTATGAGCCCACCTCATGAATAAGTGCAGAAAAAATGTTCAAATCCTGCCCAAAAGGTGATTTTGCACCACAAGTGCAAAAACACATTTTGTCCAGGATTTGACAAATCATAGCTGTCATGTTCATGAGGTGCTATGAAGAAATGGCTATGTTGAAAATTTGGGGTCAGAATATTGAAAATTACCAGAGCTATGAGTCTGTGTTCATAAATTTCAATGTAGGCCCATAACTTTGTTGTTTTTTAATATTTTAACCCCAGATTTTCAACATAGCCTTCTTATGACCTCACCTCATGAACAAGTATATAGAAAATTATGTTCAACTGCTACTGGAAAGGTGATTTCATGCAGCAACCGAGAAATCACATTTTGGAATGTGAAAACAAATTTTGGCCAGGATCTGAAAAATGACAGCTATTACATTCATGACGTGCTCTGAAGAAATAACCATGTTGAAAATTTGGGGTCAAAATATTGAAAATTACCAAAGTTAAGAGCCTACTTTCTCAAATTTCAACATAGGCTCATAAATTTGTTGTGTTCTAATATTTTAACCCGAAATTCTCAACATAGTCTTCTTATGACCCTGCCTCATGAACAAGTGTGGAGAAAATTTTCAGCTCCTGACTGAAAGGTGCTTTGATGCAGCAATCAAGAAATCATCTTTCTGGGAAGATATGCCTAATTTTACTGCCACTGTTCATGAGGTGGGGTTCCAAAAAAGGAATGTTGAAAATTTGGGCCAAAAATATTTAAAATTGGCCAAGTTGTGACAACAAATTCAAAACCCCATTGAAATACATTGAACTGCTTACCTGATTTCTTCAGTTCATGGTCTGGCATTGAAGAGGAAAGATGTGTCTGCTGTCCAGAGATGATTATGGTGTTGGAACCCCAGTGGGTACGTAAGGGCTTGGGGACTGTGGGTTGGTGGGTGCTGAGCGGGAGGTTGGGTGGGAGACAGTGACAGTGACATTGACTGACGGTTTTCTTTTTACAGGGTTTATTATATAAAAAAAATACGAGGAATAGTTTTCTTTATTTCAGGTTGTGACACTGGGGGATTGAGCACCCTCAGTGTTATATTTGGCAACAATGGGGTGGGTTCCCTGGTGTTGCAGAATCAAAACTGGCAGGGTGGGTGTGGGGCAGAAGCCAGCACGGGGTCTGCAAACTGGGCAGAGGGAAAATACATAGGGGGAGCAGGAAGGGAAACTGAGCTGGAAGCAGAAACAGGGCTGGCCACTCATGGGGAATGGACTCAGAGGGAAAGACATACAGCCCAAGTACATGCTATAGTATTTATTTATTTTTTACTGAGCAGAGGGAAAATCTTAACACAAGGGCAGTGGGGAGGGAAACCAAGTGGGAAGCAGAAACGGGGGTGGTTACTTATGGAAAACGGACTCATGAAAGAGACATACAGTTTGAGTCACTGTTTAGTTTGTGCTTGAAGTCAGTGTATTCTTGTTTCTCTTTTTCTTCGCTCATCAACTACTCCAGGGAGGGTGAAGATAGTTATGGCAGCACCAGCAACAGACATCGATGAACATTTTTCTTTGTTACAGGGTGCAGTTGCTCAGCAGGCTGATCATGACAGATCAGCTGTGCTTGCTGGGCGGTATAGATCAAAGGAAAGAGCCAACCTATGATTGGATTGGCTCTTTACTTTGAAATATACAAAGTTTCCACTCAGCAAGCCAAGAATACTGTCACGACCAGCCTGGCTGATGATTGGTGCGACACTGATGAGTCCCTTGTAGACCACTCTGCATTGGACTGACAGTGTCACGCTCCTCAAAATCAAATCTCATAGCAAGATGATCTCTTGCGCATGCATGCACAGTGAACATAAAAACTGGAACTTAAATTTACTTTGTAGAATATTAGGGAGACCTGTGTGGTAAATGGGCTATGACAACTGAACTAAGCAGCATTTCACAATCCCAAAACTGTTAGCACGAGACACCCTTGCAGTATATGTACTGTACCATATACTGGGTCCATCAGAAATGTCTGTTCAAGCTCTCTACAGAACTCTGGGACAGGGGAACCAGGTTGATGGAGAACATGGGGCAGAATTTCAGAAGGGGGTCACAAGAAGGAGGTATTAGTGTGGGGAATCTCATGCTACCAAACATAGATTGGAACATGAAGACAGGCCCTGTAAGATGTGTTACAGGACTGCATACTGGTGCAACTGGTTGGAGAACCCACAAGTCAGTCTGTCATTCTTGACAAGGTGCTTAACAACATGGTAAAGGTAAGTGGAGTGCAGGTTGGGGAGCTAATGGGGTCCAGTCACCATAACCCCATATCATTCAAACTGGCAAAGGGTACCAGTATTCCCTTGTCAAAGACTGTGGTTCTGAATTTCAGATAGCAGATTTTGACCAAAGTGTGGAATTAGTCAAGGATAATTTGGGGAAAGTGGACATAATTGAAGGGGTGGTGGTGGTGCAGAGATGGGAAGTAATTAAAGAGGCCATTCTTGAGGCACCTAAGTCATGCTTGAGAATGGGTACCTAGAGTAACAGGCACAAGACACCAGTGTGGCTCTAAAAGGAGGTCAGGGAGGCAGTGAGGGGGGAAAAAAGGGCCCTCATTAGATATACAGAGAAATAGTGAGAAGGGGAATGGAGTGAATACCAGTTAAAGATGAGGGAGACCAAGAAGGCAGTCATGGATATAAAAGTAGTCATAGAACTACATGTTGCAGAGGTGTAGGTGGGAAAACAGTTCTTTAGCTATACTGGGAAAACAGGCAGATGGAGGGGATTGTTAGGCTGATGGAGGGGGCAGGGTAGTGAAGGAAGATGAGCAGAAGGCAGCTGTTCTTAATGACTACCTCTGTTCAGTGTTCACAGTGGAGGAGAGCTGGCCTTTGCCTAAAAGGCTGCTGCAAGGGGGATCAATGAAATGGAGCAGGTGGTAATTATAGGTGAAAGGGGAAATTGTTTAACCAGGAAAGGTACACTAAGCTGAAGCTTCTTTCGAGGTGCGACCTGCCAGCACAGAAATGTTAAGTGATTTGTTCAGGGTCACACATGCCCTTTTTTAGGTCCTCGCTGGAAATGAGCTTGTCTCAGTCGAGTTGTACCTTTTCAATGATATGTATCTCAAATGAATAACATTTTTACTACTACTACTACTACTCACACAGTATGCAAGTGGGGAATGTGGAATTAAAACCCAGGTCTCCAGGTTTACAGCCCAGTGCCCTTAACCACTACGCTGTACCTCCTCCTATGTCCAATCAATTATGGAAGAAAGGATCAGAAAAGGGCTTGCAGCCCTGAAGATAAATAAGTCTCCGGGGTTGGATGGGATGTACCTGAGGATGCATCGGGAGCTGGCATCATAACTAGCTGAACCCCTGGTAGGGCTATTTAGTAGCTCACTGCAGTCAGGTGTGGTTCCAAAACACTGGAGGGTAGTGGATGTACAGTGGTTCTTCTCCATGAGGGAGGAGACACGGAGCAACTGGGAAACTAGAGGCCCTTTAGTCTTACCTCCACTGTAGGTAAACTAATGGAGATACTAGTCAGTGAGGACCTAGTGGACTACCAGTGGAGAAATGGGCTCCAGGATAGTAATCAGAACAGCTTTGTGGCAGGGAGGTCTTGTCAGACCAGCCTGATGGTGTTTGTTTGACTGGGCAACTGGGGCAATGGATAAGGGACAAGCAGTGGATTTACTCTTTGACATCAGCAAAGCATTTGACCTGGTGCCACACAAAAGCTTACTGTACAAGTTAGAGGATCTGGGTGCAACAAAGGACCTAGTTAGATGAGTGGGTACCTAATGGGGGGGGGGAAGAGGGTCAAGGCAGGGGAGAGGGAAGTCACGACTTGGGTGGCAAAGGTTTCAGTCCTGGATCCAGTCCTTTTCAGAATGTTCATCAGCAACAGAGAAGAAGGCATACAGGGCATGATACATCATTTTGCAGATGACACTAAACTCTGTGGCAGGGTTAACAGCAAGGAAGGGGTAAGGTAGTTGCAGAGGGACATGCAAAGGTTGGACAGGTGATCCAAGGTTTGGCAGCTGAAATTCAATGCCAAGAAGTACAAGATGATACACACAGGGAACAAGAACCCAGTATGCAATTTTGCATGGGAGAGATTAAGTTGGACACTACATCTGAGGATGGGGACCTGGGAGTCATCATAAGTGACTCCTTAAGACAACCTAGCAAAAAGGCCTACAGCAATGCAATTAGAATGTTGTGGTAGGAGAGAGTTCGACTGCAGAAGGAAAGAGGTAATACTACCAGTCTGTAATGGTAGTGGTGAGGCCACATCTGGAATACTGTGCCCAGTTCTGGTGTCCCCACCTAAGAAAAGACAAAGACAGACTGGAGATGGTGACATGTAGGGTGATCAAAATGATTCAGGGCTAACAGGGCAGATCTTATGAGTATGGTAAGGCTCTGAACATGTACTCGCTGGAGAACACAATGGAGAGGGGCAATATGATAGAGACTGTCACGTTTCTGAAAGGAATAAACAAGGCAGACTGCAAGGAAATATTCAGCAAGAATGGTGAACCAGAAACACAGGGACATGAGTGAAAGCTGGGGGGGGTGAATTCAGGAAGAACATGAGAAAGTTTTATTTTACAGAGAATGTGGTTTAACCATGAGACAGCCTACTGGCAGAGGTGGTGGGTACAAGAACCATTAAAGGTTTGAAACACAGCTGAGATAGAGTAAAAGGCTTAATAGTTCCGAAAAGAAGAAAAAGCTAAGTCAATGACCAATAAGGGTCACTGGTCGCTTTGTGAGCTAGCGTAAACAGGCAGTCTGGATGGGCCTGGTGGTCCTTATCTGCCGTCAGAATCCATGAATCTATGAATAGTTATTAAGGGGGATAGCAGTTGGGCAGAGGGAGGTGAGGGTCATACCTCTCAAGTGTCCCTGATTTTCAGGGATGTCCCTGATTTTGCCTGAAAATTTTACTCTGTCCCTCCTAAAATTTGTGTTTTTGTGGCTAAACAGTGGGGACTGTAAACACAAAACAATGTCAAGCATTACAGTTACAGACTTGTTCTTTAGAAAATGCATTTAGCACTAAGCCCCATATTCTACCAGCTTTCTGGGTGGATAGCTCTAATTTTGAAGATGTGTCCCTGATTTTTGTCCTTTGTCCCTGATTTTTTTAAGCCTTGTCCCTGATTTACAAGGCAGGAGGTTGAGAGGTATGGTGAGGGTAAAAGCCCTGACTAGACTACAGGTCCTGTGGTGGGATATGGTACAACAGGGAAGAATGGATGGACCAATTTCTGCCATTTTCTATGTTTCTTTATTTCTAAATAAGGGTGTCTTCTGCTGTTTTAGTGAGGGGTCTGCAAAGTGAAGCTCAGTGGTTCTGTCAGCCTAAACACCACTAGATGACATTATTATTCAGTAAGAGACTACTCTCATGGACCCCATGCACATATTATTAAATCACTCAGTGATTTAAAATGAACTTTCAATTTTTTTATTTAAATGTACTGTAACAGTTCTCCCCACGCTGTTGAAATGGTATGTTCCACTTCAAGCCAGTGCACAACACACCAATTATATGCAGGTTTATAGATCATGGGAGCATCATGGGATGGTCCCGACCAGTCACAGTGCTTTCTCTGGCTGTGTGTGAGATAACGCTTATCTTCATAAGAGTTTCTCAAGTGCTGTTCCTGCCTAATAGGCTTTGGCTGGTGCCACATACACACAGAAAGTGACCACGATGAAAGGTATTTAAAAAAATCATGGCACAATCTATACTAGGTTTATAGAGGTGTTAGGAGGGCCACTTATACATATGAGAGTGGTTCCTTTTGCGTCCTTAGGGCACCAGAACTGCTCACCTTCTATGTTCAGTTCTCTTGTCCTAAGAATACACAAGGTGACACTCATATCCATAAAAGGCCTTCCTAGCACCCCCTCTGAACTTATATAAGAGGTCTTGTGGTTCTCAACACTGATTGGCTGAAACCACAAATGTGATTCAAAATGGAAGTAAGACTACCAGGAATGTTTAGATATAAACAATCCTGACTGGCTAAAATGATGCCATGATTGATAACTGGCGAACAAATGGCTTAGAATTGTGTACAAGCTCTTGAGACCTATCTGAAGAAGAGATTTTGGTGGCCATGAAAGCTGGTACTATAGGCCTGAACCATCTATAATTTAAAGGCATCATTGCTACCTAACACTTTCAATTCAATCTGTGTTTGTTGCTACTATACTAATGTGACATTCTCCCAGCACTGTGCCAAAACCACATTAAAGTAATGCTAAAAGCAGCAGTCTCCTGCTTTATGAACCCAAGCAGGAACAATATATGATGGGAAATGTGGCTGCAGGAAGGCTTAGGATACGCAGTAGCATACAGGATAAGATAGAAGCACAACACACATGGGAAAGTTTAGCAAGAGCCGTTCAAGAAAAACAGCCAAATGTGCTTTGCAAGCCCCTACTACTCTGCAGCTGGCCAACAACCAGGAGGAGACAGAATGAACACAGGAAAGCAGTGCTAGAATCTACAACTGACAGGAGAAAAGGTTTTAAAAAATGAGAGGCTTACATCAAAATATGTGGAATTGTGGCTGTTTATTCCGACCAAGGTATGGTAGCAGTCAGCCCTGATGAAGCCTTGGTGCAAGCTGTAGCATTGGGGGGTGTCAGACCACTGCCATACCCTGGTCAGAATAACGCATTCAAATTCCACCTAGTTGGATGTGAGCCTCCTGTTTTCATAACTTTTCATCTTGCCAGTTATAGGTTTTAGCGCTGCTTTCCTATGTTATTTTAAGTACTACCAAGGCCTTGCCACTTGTTTGTGTGCAGAAAGGCAGACACAAGGTGACCAGACATGTGTTGGGGCTGCTGGCTCTGCAGAATCACCCAGGATTAGGTCTGCACCACACACAGCCTGGCAGAGGTATAAATAAAATCACAGCTGTGCTGAACATGAATCAAACATAATCCGCTGTAACCTCAGAAATGCTATAAAACACACAATTCAGTCACGTTAAGCCACCACCCCAAGATAGCAGCAGAGAGCACACTGTTCAGCATCTCAGAGTCTTAAGAAAACTGCTAGTAAATGGTGGACAGGAGGGGAGGCCAGCTGTTTTGCATCGGCATGTCTAAACTGCTGTTTATTGGATGGTCTCCTATATGCCCAAAGGCCTGGATTTTTCTGATGGAATAAAGGGCTTTCTGTGTTCCAAGTGACCAGTTTTTATTCTTTTCCTGCATCATGCATTCACAGTGGAATGGCAACCCACTGGGCAATGCCAAAAAGCCGAGTATGCCCAGGGTATCAGAGTTCACATGATTTCCAGGAAAGAAAGTTGCACAGACACAAAACAGCTGCAACATCTCTGATAGATTTCTTTGACTGGGTGATGAAGGCATTGGATCAAGAAGGGGGCGGTGGATGTGGCCTACCTGGATTTCAGCAAGGCCTTCAGTACCGTTCCACATATGAAGCTTGTAAACAAGTTGAGCAGCCTGGGAGTGGGTCCCAAGGTAGTAAACTGGGTCAGAAATTGGTTGAGGGATAGAACGTAGAGGGTGGTGGTAAATGGAGTTCAATCTGAGGAGAGAAGGGCGACCAGCGGGGTGCCACAGGGATCAGTTCTGGGGCCAGTCCTCTTTAATGTCTTCATTATCAACATTTCAGAGGGGTTAGAAGGGAAGGTATGCCCCTTTGCAGACAACACTAAGATCTGCAACAGGATTGACACTCTGGGGAGGAAGGGGTGGATAAAACGAGGAGGGACGTAAAAAAACCTGAGGAGTGGTCAAAAGTGTGGTAGCTAAGTTTCACTGCAAAAAAGTGCAAAATCATGCACTTGGGTCACAGAAACACAAGGGAGGAGTGCATGATGACTGGGGGGAGGGGAAGAGATGCTAACAGCCACCAAACAGGAAAGGGACCTGGGGGTAATCATATCTGATAATCTAAAGGTGACCGACCAATGTGAAAAGGCTGTGGGGAAAGCCAGTAGGATGCTGGGGTGCATAGGGAGGGATAGGAGTAGCAGAAGAAAGGAAGTAATGCCACCACTGTACAAATCTTTGGTAAGACCTCATCTGCAGTACTATGTCCAGTTTGTATACGCTAGAAGAGAAGAAAGAGAAGGGGATATGATAGAGACTTCTAAATACCTCAAGGGCATAAATAAGGTACAAGAAGGTAGCATCTTTCAGAAAAAAAGATGCTCAAGAATGAGGGGCCATGATATGAGGCTGGAGGGGGGTAGACTAAGTATTTTTTTCACAGAAAGGGTAGTGGACGCATGGAACAGTCTTCCACAAGAGGTGGTAGGGGAATTCAAGAATGCATGGGACAGACATAAGGAAACCCTAGCGATAGGTAAGGGATGGTAAGCCTTAGACCAAGTAGGGTCAGTGGTATTGCAGTAGGTAGGGAAAATGGGCAGACTAGGTGGGCCAAACAGCCCTTATCTGCCATCAGTTTCTATGTTAAGCAGCTTAGCTGTGCCATTTGTGCTCTTTGCATGCCTTCCCACACCCCTCACCCATGGCTCCCAAATCTAGGCCAAAGCTGAAACAAATCAGGGTGAAATGACCAAAATCAGGGACCCCATCATGCACAAGGATCTCATCAACTTCATCTTTAGTTTGGACATACACAGACTTAAAGAGCAAGTTATATCAGATGGCAAATTATTCCAGATTTCAGGAAGCCTACAGCCGATTACAGCTTTTAAATGGCTGATTATATGCTTTTTAATTGAACATAGTCTTATTTGATGGCACAATATGCTTTCTTCTTTTCTTTATAGATCATTTTGAAGAAGGCGTATTGGTTGGAACGTTGATTCTAATTTCGTTTTTTAATGTCAGTGTGCATTTAATTTAACTTTGTTTTATTTGCAACCCACATGCTGATACAGTACCCACTTTGTTTTATACACACACACACACACACACACACACTATACTCTTCACAAAAAACTTCGTTAATGCACCAGTCAGGGTTCCTGTTAAAGCCATAAAAGTAGGGAAATGTGGCGTTATGGTTTCCAACCCCAACTCCCACCCCCAAGCAGCAAAAGGAAGAAACATTAGGGTTTGTGGTTTCAGGAATCTTGGCAGTGGGGTCTTCCTTGGATTTTATCCCCTTCCCTTCCAGCCCATAGCCTCCTGTCTGAACCACAAGGCAAAAGTCCCAGTGCCTCATGGCACCTCACAGTGATACACTCTTCAAAGGTAGAGAATTATGTCTCGCAACATGTTGCCAACACAGTCTGTTGTAGCTGCCCCTTCGTGAAGAAAGGAGATCATGTCTGATGTTGTTTGCTCAGGAAACAGGGTGGGCATTAGGGTTGACAACCCCAAGGAAGACCCCACCACTGATTCGCCAAGACTCTGGAGGTGCCAACCCCTAATGTTTTTTCCTTTTGCTACTTGGGGGGTGTGGGTCAGTAGTCAGAGCTGGAAACCCTAACGCCACATTTCCCTACTTTGGTGGTGTTACAATTTTTGCAAAGAATTCCCTTTCTTTTTGAGATAGTGGAATCGGATCCTCATTCATGCAGGTTCCTTCAGGACCTATGTAAACAGATATATACATATAAGGCCTGTACAGCAACAGATGTCACGAATTTATGGGGCTTTCTGATGTGCTGCAGAAGCCAGAGCCCACGGGTCCCAGTGCTTCCATGTGGACACAAATACAAACACACAGGGCAAAGAGTCCATTTGTTAACCAATGTATAGGGCGCTGTGCCATCCACAGGTGCAGAGGTGAAGGACCACATGCCAAGTGGAGAGTTGTCTTCACTATATGGTACCAGGGCCTATGTGGCCAACCCATCAGCTTTCATTCCCTGGCGGGGGGGGGGTCACACAATAGTGTCATCCTCTCCACCCTCACCCCATGTAGCTGGGTCACTGAGCTCAGCCTCAAACTTGGCTCACCAGCATGGGATCACAAAGCAATACCCGCTGGGGTAAAGAGTGTGGCACTACACAGAAAGTTTCTTAATAATCGTAATTTTTTATTTTGATGCCAGATTTTCAAGATAGTCATTTTAGGACTCCCCATATAAATGTGACATGTGGCATGTACAGTATATTGTCTGAAACATCATTTCACACCACAAGTGTGAAAACATGTCTCAGCCAGGATTTTAAAAAATTACACCTGTCACGTTTATGAGTCAGAGTAGAAAAATGGCCATCTTGAAAGTTTGGAGTTAAAATATTGAAAATGAATGAAGTTATGAGTGAATGTTGCAATACTACAATGTTCACAAATAACCTGGGCATTTTACCATCTTTGTGCACCAAATTTTTAGCATAGCCTTCTTATTAACCTACCTCATGAACCCGGTAGATGAAAATTTTCAAATCCCCACTGAAACATCATTCTGTGCCATGGGTGCAAAAACACATTTTGGGCTGGATCTGAAAAATGACAGCTGTCATGTTCATGAGGCGGTGAGAAAAAAAGGCAATGTTGAAAATTTGGTGTCAAAATAATGAAAATTACCAAAGCTATGAACAAACAGAGAAATTTCAATGTATGCTCACAATTTTGTCTTTTTTACGAAATATGACTCCAAATTTTCAACATAGCCTTCTTACGGCCCCACCTCATAAACACGGGTAGTGAACATTTTCGGTTTTATGAGATAACGGCAACTGAAAAAGAGTGCCAACCACAAGCGCGACCACAATAGCGCTGAAAGGAAAAACAGTGATGACAATTACAGTGACTGCCAGAAACAGTGATGGACGCTAAAGTACTGGGACACAATATGGATTAAAATTTTGCCCTCATACCCCCAAACTTATTATAATCAACTACGGGGGGTGGGTGGACACAGGAGAAATGGGAAAACATGGGAGGGGGGCAACTGGGAAACGGGATTTAGAGCAAAAAAAATTACCTCCCCACCCAGACCCAAACCTGGGTCCATCAGATCCATGGGCCATGACCTAATCCACTACACCAGACAGCCAGCTGGAAACTGCCTGCCCAAACACAGCCCTATAATGTTATACAGCAAATGTACCTCACTGATACACTCACTGCATACTGTTTGCACTATACTTTCACATTCATTGCTATTGCAGGCGCTCAAAATGAGTCGCTCAATTCGTCTCACTCACATTACATGCTACCAACATTTTCAAATCCAGCCCAAAGGATGATTTCACAAAGTGACTGCGAAATCACCTTTTGGGCCAGATTTGCATAATTCCACTGCCATTGGTCATGAGGTGGGGTCCCAAAAAGGCCATGCTGAAAATTTGGTGTCAAAATATTCAAAACTTACAAGGTTATGAATAAAAGTTCAAAACCCATTGAAATACATTAAACTACACTTACTTGATTTTCTCACATTGCAGTCACCATTTCCAGCAGCAAGACATGTCTTCAATTGGACAGTGGATCTACACCATAGGACATGTTCAGGTGATTGAGAATCAGAGGCATGCAGAGAGTCCATGAACAAGGGGGTCAGAATCCCAAGAAAGCTATGGGGTATATATAATTATATTATAATAACTGGTCAGCAATTTTCTCAATGGTCTGAACCAGTTATAATTTGCCATTATAACCCGCAGGTTATAACGGCGAGCACGCGCCCAGTCACTCAGAAACAGCTGTTTTCTCATTGGCTGTTCAAATCCTCCTGGGCGGGCTAATCGCTTTTTTCAAACATGGCGCTCCTTAACCCGAGTAGCGAGGAGCCGCCAGATGGAGAGTTTATGTAGCTTTTCTTTTTTTTTTGATGAGCTCCATGGTCCAGAACTTAAAAAATTAAAAACAAAAAAGGTGTCCGCTTGATTCTGCCATTCAGCAGCTGTGGGAGACAGGAACTGCAACCGAAACCGGGAAGGGCTCCGAATCTGACTTGGCTGACTAGGGTAAACGCTGATCGTGATAATGATCTCAATCTAAACGTTCTACTGTTTAGAAAAAAAAAACAACAACAAGCTGAATTAAAAAAATACCTCTACAAAAAAGAAAAGAAAAAAAAACCTGGAGGACAGAAAAAGAGATTGTGTGTGTGTGTGTGTGTGTGTGTTTCTCAGCATCGGTGAGACAGGGTCACAGTACAGAAAAATAGGAGAAAATTGCTGACCAGCAATTATAAATAATAAGGGATGGGGAAGTGTCCTAAATTCGAAATTAATGGTTGCCCTCGGTGTGGGATGCCTTAATAAACCCCTCGGGCTTTGCCCTTGGGGTTTATGTAGCATCCCACACCTTGGGCAACCATTAATTTCTCATTAAGCACACTTCCCCATCCATTATTGTATATATAATTTAGTTGGAGGATGATTTTTAACAGGGGGCCAGGGTGGCCCCCTCCCTGTGCACGCTTATGTTGAAAGTGTATGGGGGTGTGTGTGATGGTGAGTGGGAGGTCAGGGTGGAGAGGTTGAGGTATGTGTATGGAGGAGTCAGATCAGCAAGGCATCATTTTCTTTTTTACAGGATTAAAAAAAATCATGGGATGGTTTTCTTTATTTCAGGGGCTATTCTGACAGAGGATTGGGCAGCCCAGTGTCAGGCTACTGTTCTGTGGCAATGGGGGTGGGCACCCTGGTGCCACCATATACTTAGTGGGAACAGGGGGTGGGTGACCTGTAGGGGAGTTGAGACAAAAAAGCGGGACTGGGGGTGGGTACCCCAAACCGCTTAACACAAATAATAAGATAGATAGATAGATAGACAGACAGACAGACATACATACATATAGAGACAGCCAGAGAGAGAAGAGGGTATCACCGGCTCACTGCTTGAAATGAAGCTGGCAGCACAACTCCAGTTGCGGATTCAGCATTAAAGAAAGTCCCACTGTTCTCATACAGAGAATGTGGGTGAACGTCTCCTCTCACTAAGCTGAATATCGTGGATTTTGGGGTGCCTAGAAAAGGTATTTCTGGGCATTTGTTTAAAAAACAAATACCAGAATCTAGCTAAATGGGTCTTGTTTAGTTTGGTTCAGTTGTTTGTTTTTTAACTCTTGCTGTGCTGCAGACTGATATATTAGTCCAGAATTCCTATGTGCTATAGTGCTCTCAGCAGCCTAAAGGTTAAAATGACATATTTTTCATGTTTTTTTCAGTGGGGGAGGGGCAAGATAGTGGCTGTCATGACAGGAACATTTTTTTTTGGTGCTGTGAGATGCAAGTGGTGAGAAAACAAAAACGATCTGTGAAATGGAATTTTTTGTGTCGTATTAGAATGTTATCCCAAAAACCCTACAAACCATGAATAGAACAGCCAAAAAAAGCAAAACTTTAGAAACACAGAAATTGTCAACAGATAAGGACCGCTAGGCCCATCCAGTTTGCCCGTAGGCCCTATACATTGTATGTGGCCACTGACCCTATGTGATCAATGGCTTTTCACCACTCCTTCCCCTCTCAAGGTTCCCCTGTGCCTGTCTCTGGCATGCTTAAACCCCTCCACTGTGCTTGCCCCCACTAACTCCTGTGGCAGACTATTCAAAGTATCGACTACCCTTTCTGTGTAGAAAAACATCCTCACATTACCTCTTAATCTACCCCCTTCCAATTTCATATTGTGCCTCCTTGTTCTAATACTTTTTCTACATTGGAAAAGGTCCCCCACCTGCACCTTGTTTATGCCCTTGAGGTACTTGAACATTTCAATCATGTCCCCTCGCTGTCTCCTGTACTCCAGTGAGTACATATTGAGGTCCGGTAGTCTCTCCTCATATGTTTTATGGTGCAAGCCCTGCACCATCTTTGTCACCCTTCTCTGGATAGTCTCCACCTTATCCATGTCCTTGTGCAGGTGTGGCCTCCAGAGCTGCATGCAGTACTCCAGGTGAGGCCTTACCAATGTTTTATATAATGGCATCACCACCTCCTGCTAGTAATACCCCTGCTTATGCACCCCAGCATGCCATTGACCCTCCCTGCTGCCTTTGTGTACTGCTTTGATACATTAAGGTCATCAGAGATGATATCCCCTTAGGTCCCTTTCCTCTTTGGTGACAATCAGCTCATCCCCCCCCAACCTGTAGCTCTCCCCAGGGTTCCCTCTACCCAGGTGCATTATTATGTACTTAGTTGCACTTCTTTTAAATCCTTATAACTCTGGAAGTGCTTATTTTTTCACAAAACCTTTCAAAAGTACTACCTTGGTACAGAATGTTTCTACCCTGAAAATTTTGGAAAAACATTCCATTTCATGTAGGCTGCACATGAACGCAAAACCAAAAACCCATGTTAAATATAGGAAAAAAATGAGATGTCTACTGGAAAATGGCATATGTGGATCTCACAGTCTGCACAAGCTGCCATCACATAACATTCCACATATTTAGATCCTGCCTACTAGACAATACAAGGAAAATGTCAGCTAATTTCAGCAAATGCTGCCAAAGCTATTAAGGTGCAAAGTTAGGGGTTTAACATAGAACCTCTCACTCAACCCTAACTATACTGGTGCTAGTGCACCAGCATAATACAGAACAGTGTGCATGCGTGTGACATGATACATTTGGGCATGCTTGCTGTTCTACATCTCTGGCTGTAGAACAAAAATGGAACTCACCTCTTTGTATTCTGTGGGTGACATGGACACCTCTTATCACACTTAATGCCATAGATCCCCTCCGGGCACAGCCTAATTTCAGAGCGCTCTCCGGTGTAGCCAGGTTCACAAAGACAGGCACCACTAATGTGATAACATTTCCCACCATTCACACACTGACAGGTCTGAGCGCAATTCACCCCGTAAGTGCCAACTGGGCACTGATCCTGACATCTGTAAGAGAAGCATAGGAAGTAGTGTCAGGTAGTTATTGAGCCTTATACAGTAATATCCTAAGATTTATACAGTACTATCCTGAGAGCAGCATCACCATGAGGTTTGTCAGCACTGATGCTGGGTGCATTGTACAATCCTTACTGAGGGCTGAAAACCTGATTTGCTCCACTGAGAGACTCAAACACAAGCCATGCTGGCACATGGCCACAGAAGGCTCATGCATGTTTTGAGGTGCTGCCAGGGGCAGACAGTCTTGTAATGACACTTTAAGAGCTTTTGTAACTGCTGTGGTCCATCAAGTTCCTGTCTTTCTACCGAGTCCCTCTTCCCATTATGAGGCAATGACAGTGGTGTGTGTCCTGCTGGGTTACACTGTAATTCAAACTCTGGGGGTACAGTAGACAGGCATCAGGCTTCCGATGTTGATCCCCACCATCCCTTTATCTAGCAATGCACTGGAACTTCTGGGGAACAGTGGTCAAACTGATAAACCTCCTGCATGGGGTAAAAGTCATGCCTTTTTTAAACATTGTTCTATGTGCAGCAAAACAATGCAAAGAGGGTAAGCCTATAAAGGCTATATACTGTATGCATGTTGGTGGACATTGTTGTAGTTACTGACAAAAGTTTTATATAGAGTGTAAGAGATTGTGTATTCTTAGAAAGCTGTCTTGTATTGACATAATACATGCTGAGTTGTCATAAGGAGGACAGGGCAAAGTTTCACAGTGTCATGCTCCTTTTCTGTAGCACAACCACGGTCATGTTAGAAAGTGAGGGGCATGGCATGTGGCATGAGAGACTGCCACTTCAATTCACATGCCACCCAGAAGGCAGCTAAGGGGTACATAAACCTTTGAGAACAGAGCGGTTGGCTTTCTTCTTTAGTTGCCCCTTGATCGCTGTCCAGCGAGCTACATAAAGACACCAAGTATTGATATTGATGACACATGCTGTGAAATGTCTTGTTTTTTCTCTTTCTCTGGCTTATCTTAACAAAAATTAAGCATGTTCCCACTAGATGATTTTTAAAACAGCAGTGTAATAAAATTGGGCAAAAAATTTGACCCTACCTTTTTTTTTTTTCCACTATAAAAGATGCCAGGTATTTTCCAGTTTTATGTGGTAGTAAATGTTTCTAGTTCCACCAAAATGAGAGTATTTTATAAATGTTTTAATTTAGTTTTTCTTCTTAAGAAAAAATATGGCTGGTGTATGTGGTTTAGAAATAGCATTGTAGACCTGGCAAGAGTTAGGATCGAGAAAATAAAAAAAATTAAACTCAAAATGCCACGCATAGGAGATACATCGGAAAGTAGATTTAACAGGTATGCTAATATTTTTTATTAATTGTAGCTGAAATTAGCTTTTTTGGAAACACTTTTTTGGTTGCACTGCTTTAAAAAAACTTAGTTCCTCCGAGCTGGCCATTTTATATTAAGTTTAAGCAATTGCACTTCTAAAAGCACTACTGGAGGAAAATTATTCGAAACCACATTGTTAGAGTAGCACTTTTAAGCTTACACAAAACACCACTGGAAAGACAACTGACTTTTACTGATCAGATCACAAATGTTGTTACATGATATAATCATCACATTTTGGTTAACTGTACCAAAAAATCGACGTGCATTCAATCTGATTTTCTTTTATTAAAAAAAAAAAAAAAAACAGCAACAACGGACACACTAATGAAGATGATGGCTACATTATTTGTATTTCTGACAGCTTAAACTTGGAAATCTGAATGGAATAAAACATTCTGTTCTCTTCACACTTAACTCCAATAATTTCCATGACACATTCTGCTGCACTGAAAGTACAAACAACTGATGAGGTTTTAACTCTTTCTCAGTTAGTTACCAGCTCAGTCCCACTAAAGCAGGAGTGGTGTTATACATCACTCATCCCCTCCACCTACTCACTCAGAAACTCTAACACACACTCCCTCACCCCCATTTCAAGGCCTCAATGGGACAGACTGACTTCTCCTACAGAATCTCCCACGTTTGGTATACCCCCCGCATTTAAATCCTCTTGTTTCTCCCTGAAAGTCCAGTCCCATGAGTTCACTGCCCACTCCTGTTCCTGTATATAGTGCTTACCTCACCTGAGCTATCCCCACATAGCCTTCACCTTCCTTTACTCCACCTGCCCCATTCCCATACCTCTATGACTTACGTTATGCCTTCTACCACTGCCCCAGTACCTACCAACCAGTCCAGCTTTGGCTGCACAGACTCTGTCTATAATTCAGGTCATGGTGGCACCATTCTTTCTCCCTTGCTCTTGGTAGCACCTCCCATGGGTTTTCACAGTCTCCACTCACACACACTCTTTTTCTCTCCGAGCACCCAGTGTTGGCTCCCGCACCTCTTCGTACCTTAGTTGTTTTTTTTTATGTGGCATACTTTGATTTTTTTTTTTTTTTTAAGAAAAGGATCACAGCAACACCGAACATCACAAACAGTTAGAGGACTACTTACAAAATGTAATAACCAAGACAAAACAAACAACATGTTCCCACGCACCAACCCTGGAAGGGCCGTCAATTTTAATACAGTTCCATCCTTTGAACAGAATGTCGCTTTCCATTAGCAACAAAGAGGGTACCAGAACACAGCTTATTCAATGTAAGACCTTACTCATGTTGATACGAATAGAAGGACTCCCCCAGGTGCCACCAGATGCCCCCCTCTCAGCACTGACAGCAAAATAATTTCGTTATGCCACTCCAGAAATGAAGGGGTTAATTCATCTTTCTAATGACGCAATAATAATTACTTAGCAGCAGCAGCTGCTAGGGCTATATACCCCTTCTGTGGACCAAAAACGTGATTGAAAATATTCCAAGTAAACATACTTGCAGAGTACATCCTGCAGCACCAATAGAGGTCTAGTCCCTCTCATATACTGTGGCACCTGGTACACAAATTATTCTCTACCAACCCCATTTTTAAAAGGTGTCTGGGTATGGTACATATTATGGAGTATCTGAAATTGTTGGAAACATAGCCTTTCTTGCTTAATGCATTTGTACAGGTCTGTCCACTCATGTTGCCATTGCTCTTCCTTAAGCCTTAGGTCTAATTGGTCAGCCCAACAGTCACATACACCCGACAGTCGCTGTGGATTTAATTGCTGAAGTAAGAAATAGAGGCTGGAAATGGCATGTGGCCCACCAACAGCTAAATGTAATTTTCCAACTGAGAGCCATCTCCTGTGTCCCATGGTGGTGGACCTAAAAGGTGAAGCATGCAGTGACGAAGCGGGAAAAATGTTAAAGTGGAGGGCTCTGGTGCTGAGGTTAGTTCTTTAAATGTCTGAAATGGGGCAAAAGAGTTTCCCCACAGTAACTGACTTACCCGATACATGGGTCCTAAATCCCAATGTACTGGGTTAAGCACCTTGCCCCCAATCAGAAAAGTTGGGTTGAAAAAGATTGGCTGCCCTGGGTCAGTGCATAGATTAATCACTAGAAATCTGCAAAGCTGTTTGTGGGCATGGAGGGACCACATTAATGAAGGGGCACGAAGGGGTTGTGGTATTTTTGTTAAAGGGAGATGTGTTAATGCTTGAGGGTTAACCTCACAACTTCAACATAATGCTGTGTCGATGTCTAACAACTGTGGTTTATATTCTATCCTTTCAATATTGTTCAGTGTGTCCTGGACATAAAGCTGATTTGCTCAGATCCAGTTAGTGGAGACTACACCAAACTCAGCCTGCATGCCAAAATTCTAGCAAAGATTTTGATGTCTTCACTGATGAGAGAGATGGGTCTATAATTCCCAGCAAGAGTCTCTTCCTTGCCTGGTTTATGGATCAAAGTGATTCTGGCTTCCAACATGAACTGATAAGAAACCCCATCTTTATACAGAGTGTTATACAGGTGGGTTAGGGTAGGACCAATTCCACTTTGAATTTCTTGTAAAAATTGGCGGGGAATCCATCAGAGCCAGGAGCCCTATCTGCTGCTGAGCTCTGAATAGCACTAATCACCTCATCTGCCCTGATTTCCCCCTCCAACAGTTGCTGCTGTGCAGGAGTGAGCCTAGGGAGGGTGACGTCCTGAAAAACATTGTTCAGCACAGTTTCTGTCTCACTAGGCCCCTGTACGTGTGTATAAAGAGTATAAAATTCCCTAAAAGTGTCCGCAGTCTCATGTGGATTGATCTGAACCTCCTGCTCTCCCTCTCTTTAAAGCCCTTTTATAAGACATTTGGATTCCTGTTGATACAGTCTCATAACCAACAGGTGCCCCACTTTCTCTCCCTAATATGTATTTAACTTTAGACTTAAAAATAGCCTTTTCTGCTTTCTCATTTAAGATATTTGCATATTTTGCTCTTATAGTATTTAAACGGCACCAGGTTTCCTGGGGGTATCCACTTTTAACACGTGTTCAATGGACCATATTTTGGGCAGAAGTACTGGTGCTTTAATTTCTTTCTCTTTTTTTCTTGATCATTGCCAGTCAGATAAATTCCCTCCAAAGGAAACTCTTGGCAGCCCCCTCACAATACATCAGTGAGAGACATGGAACCCTGGTTATTTTAGAAAAATACAGCAGTGCATTGTTTCATTTTCTCTACTATCTCTCTGTTTCACAGGAGCTGCATATTCAATTTCCAAGTCTATTCCATATCCACACCTTGGCTGATGTCTAAACGGAGAGAGATTGGGTTGTGGTCAGACAAGATTAATGGCTCATTTTCACATGATAGAATGTTCTGTAGGGATTCCTGGGCCAGAAGGAAAAAATCTAGGCATTACCAGTTGCTATGAGGAATCGAGTAAAATGTGTAGGCTGTATCCTGCAGGTGAAGAACATGCAAGAGGTCGATGATCCCCAGCCCATTGATCAATTCCCACAAAGCACTTTGTCCAGGAGACAGACCAGGTCACCTCTGCCCAGATTTACAAATATCCGGCCTGTAAAACCAGATTCCAGTTCCCTCCCCCTCCCCCCCAACACTGTCGGAAGTTTAGTGAAAGGCAATGACTTAACCAACAAATCTGTAAAGAAGGTGAGGCTGTGTATATTAGGCCTATAAATGGAGCCCAACAACAGTTTCTGGAAGCCTATTCTACAATAAAGGAGAATATACCGTCTCCTAGGATCACCAATCTCCTGAATTAATTGGAATGGGATGTGACACTTAATTAGGATCATGAAAATATGGCCAACCCACTGTCACCAAAAACATAAGAGGTGTTCTGATTTTATATGGATTTCCTGTAGGAACACCACAGCAGTGTCCAGCTTCTTAAAATGTTTAAGGACCACATGCCGTTTCCTCCTCAACTGCCCACCCCTTTATATTCCACGATACTAGCTTAGTATCAGCTGCCATAATTACACCAGTCAAACATAAAAATTTGAGCATTACCCTTCCAGAAGGTTCTCTGATACTCGTATGTATGGTCATTCTATCTCCCCCCTTCCCCCACCAAATAAAGCCCCAAACAAATTATGAACCACAAACAAAAATGAAAGTTAACATTACAACAAGAATATAACAGTTAATACAAATAACATGTAGTGTACCAGTCCAAACCCAGTTCAGATGACCATACTCCTGTCAAGCAAGTCCATGATAGACCAGTGCAGTCAGTAGAACAAACCCCTACAAAACACTAGTTTTTCATAGAATAACAAAAGATATTAGGCATTCAAGTGAGAGATTGGCGGGAAAGGAGTTGTATGTAGAATCCGTCTGTCCCACACTATGAATGGTGAGTGGATCCTTCCCTCACTCACTTTATGGATAGTTGGAAGGCCTAGGGAAGTATTCCCGTATCACAAGACAGTGGCCTTAGCCAGCCAAAGGCTACATGACTTTCACCCCTTCTTACTGGGGTGCTGATTCAAGCAGTCAAAAAGAGATGTCTGAAGAAGAGAGCAGCCCTCATTATCCAGGAGAGCATATCATTATACAAGCCGTGGTGCTTTCACTAGTGCAGCTCAAGAGAGAACATTATTAACACCCCTGGAAGCCCTCCTGGCCACTAAGACAGTGATCATGCCGAGGACCCTCAGGAGCCTGCCAAAAACCAAGCACAATGTGCATATGAGTTTGGGGGGGGGGTTAGAAAACTACTCAGGATATCCAAAAGTGTAACATGAAAGGCATGGGAATGATGGAGACGCAGGGCGCACAGCTGGAAATAGAGGTAATCGTCTTAAGCACACATCCATAGAGAAACCGAAGTTCTTCCCATTGAAGTTCTAGGAGCAACCAGGAGGGGTTCCCAAGGGAAAACAGACATTAATGAAACCCTGTAGGAATCTGCCCAATAGGATGTTCAATGTCTGCTGCATTAAAAATCGTTGTGTCAGCTTCCCGGGTTCCAGTATGACAAAATAAAACTGGTGGAACACCTCACCTCTGCCAGCCACATTTTAACAGAATACTAAAGTAGATGTTGCATTATATAATAATTACCATTCTTAGAAGAAATCCTCCCCATATTGTCCAAAAGTCCCTATTACTTAGCTTTGGTGAAATTTACAATCTGCCAGTCGGTGTGTTAAAGAAGCAGATCACTGAGAAAAGCTCTCAGCCGTTGATAGGCTAATTCAGGATGCTGGTCTTACATGTTGGCATTGCTGCAAAAAAAGGTTTGGAAAGAGGCATGTAGCTCCTGTCTTGCTAGATCTGCTGTATGGAACTGCTTTTGGCTGTCCACCATGGAGACCACTAGTTTGCACCTCGGAGTCCCCAACACGATGTGATAGCCCTTCCAGGGTGGGATAGAAAGACTTAACATTGCTAGCTAATTCCGAGATTGCCTCCTTCACACTGCTCAGCTCCACGGTAAGGTGTTCTGTGGCCAGTGTAGTGGATCCTTTGGGGACGTTGGAGAGAGCTCTGTATGAAGACATTTAGACTTCGGTCGTCGAACAGGCAATGGCTGCGGGGTTACACTTTGTGCCCCTTTAGTCTCATCTGCCAGCATTTCTAAGGACATTATCTGTGCTCCTCTCATTTGCTAGTGATAATACAAGACAACAGTCACTGAACTGATTGAAAAGCATCACTCAATTGCCACTTAAAAACAATAAATTTAACCAGGAGTAGCAGAGCCATTCCTCCATGCTGTCACCCACACTGGTGCATCATGTGACTCCCCCATACCTCAGTTGGCCATTCTATATTTCTAGCTGTACTGTTTTACATATATATCTATGTACCTGTTGTATAATAATTCATTCCTGCATACGGTATTGCATATCTACTGTATTTTAATGTTGTACGACTTCCTGCATTATCTCAATTCAGTTAAATTTTCTTCAAGTACAGGATGGTGTTATAGTCAACTGAGCCAAAGTTCATTTCCAAAGGCATCCCAAAATTTGTAGCTGTAATATAAAATCATTATGCCATTCCACAGCTGCAGTATAGAATGAGACCACAATACATAATAAATATACATTGTAATATTATGCACATCACAACAGTAAGTGGTTACTGTGTTATTTACTTCGACACTGCTTATAGCGTAAGGTTATACCACCAATGCCCATACAATCACAGGGTAATGATGCTGTGTGTTGAACCCTTGCAAAATGCTGCCAAAAGTAACCACTGGGCCAATAAGTTGTCTAAAGGCAACAGGTGACATTCCCGGATACACGGCCATAGTAGACAAATTCTTGTTTACATTTTTTTGTTTTTATTGTAGGAACTCTAAATTTGAAGACAGTAGATCTAATGCAGGTCTTCTCATAAATGGAATTTTTTTTTTTTTTTAATCACATCCTTCTTCATCGCCTTACTGCGGTGACCACCGGTGGGGGCATCCAGCCGTTGGCCCTGCCCGCCGGGAGAGCACCAGGCTCACTCACATGATGGTGGATCCAGTACGGCCATGACCAGTCCACTTGAAGGCCTCCCCATACCCTGCCCAGCCAGACCAGCCCCGGACCCCCCCCCCAGTGCGACTCCACGAGAGTCCTCCTGGCAAGGCAGGGTGTGGCCATCAAGTTGCACAGTCACGCCCAGCCCTTTTCCACCTGATTGGCCCATTGGGGCATGGATGTGTAATGATGTCAGGCACAGCGTGCTGATGTCTGCCGTGCTCTCTCCCACATGCACACCAGCATGTGGTGCCCCCAGGCGTCCCCAAGGGCCGCTACAACGCAGTGGATTTCCCCAGCCCTCCCCAGGATCAGAAAAGCAATCTATAGATGCTCAATCCTGATCCTCCCCTGCCGACCCACCGATGACCAGAGTCTGTTCCCAAATCCGGGTCACCAGCATGGCACGAGGTGTGGCATCCAGTGCCTCAACCCTCAGCGCCACCGGGCCGGCTGCATAAATGGAATTTATAATTCTGAAAAATAACTAAAATCTTTTTCTGATGAAAACATTTGTGCATAAAGGTAAAGGTACATAGCCTTTCTGTCAGCAAGGGACAACCAGCTTAATTGTCTAAAGAAAGAGCACTGATGCTGATCTTGAGTTGAATTTTAAGCAAACTGGGCCATTCTGCTGAAAATAATATCCAGAATGTTTAAAAAAAAAAAAAAACAACACAAAGGCGAAGTTACTCTAAATAATATTATAAAACAGCCAGACTGCTACTGCAGCAATATTGTTACTGCCTGTGATGCTGTTGACCCATATTTGGGAATGAGCACGGAGTTTTCAGAGGGTCAACCAGAGGCAGGTAGGATAAGCATCCCATGGACAGCTCTCTTTCTCTGGGGGGGGGGGTTGTGGACTCCTGCTGTACCTGACACCCAGTGGAGATTGGATGAACTTTGGCCAGGACCACACACAGACAGGCAGAGGTGACAGCGAATGTCTGTGGGATGTGTGTGGAAGCACACATATCCCACACTATCATTGCAGGCCTGTGTCTCCAGGAGGAAACCAGGAAGCAAAAAACTCTTGGGGCCGGCAGCATAGTGATACCTGTGGACCTCCACCCAAATGATGCCCCAGGTGTAAGCCACAGATGGGCCTCAGGTGGATCTTGGACTGCAGGGGGCAAGCTGCGAACCTCCCAGACTGAGCAACCTGGGGGTATGCCAGGTGGTAGGAGCAGGCACAGAATGAGAGGGAACCTCCCCACCTGAACATAAGAGGCACAAACAAAGTTTAAAAAAAATATATAAAATGGGTAGGGAAAAGGATTGTGCGTTGAGACAGAACATTAGCCTGGGTAAAAAAAGGTGTCTGCAATCAGGGCACAGCACACTATATTTCAATGCCTTTTTATGGCTACATAGCAGAGCTATGTTGCTGTATTGCTATTACATAGTAGAGAGAGGAGACTGTGGAAGCACATGACCAGCTGCCTAGACTGTGTCCTTCTAAAGGGGGAGTTAATGCACATGTGTTCCTCTCCGCTGACCACAGTGCTGTCCCCAACCCCCACTGGGTGCACTATTTTCCTGCTGTCTGCTCACTTCTGGTTCACTTCCAGGCTCAGAGCTAGGTGCCACCCCACCCTTCAATCACTATCACTGTTATATGACTAATGTTTCCTTGGTGTGTAGTGGCACCCTCCCCTGCCATCCAATCATCATCCCTGTATTTCTATATGTTTCCCTGGTGTCTAGTGGCACACACCCCCTCCACTCACCCTCCCCATATTTCTGTAATGTTTCCTAAGTGTCTAAAGGCACCCCCCACCCTCCAATAGCCATCCCCCTATATTTCTGTTTCCCTGGTATCTAGTGGCACCTCCCCACCCTCTCATTGCCATCCTTGCATTTGTATAATGCTTCCCTGTTGTTTACTGGCACCCCCACTCTCCGACTGCCACCCCCTGTATTTGTACAATGTTTTCCTGGTGTCTAGTGGCAACCCCCACCCTCCAATCCCCATACCTGCATTTATGTCATTTTCCCTGGTGTCTAGTGGCACCCACCCTCTGATCCCCATCATTCTATATGTTTCTCTGGCATCTAGTAGCACCCCCAACCTCTCATCTCCATCCTGTGAGCTGTAATAAAGAAAACTGTCCCTCAAATGTTTTTTTCTGCCTTTAAACCTGTGAAAAAGGAAACAGTCCCTCGACGATCTGACCCCTACCACACCAACATCCCAGTCAGCACCCACCACCCCTACTACACCCACACACCCTCACTCACCTGAACAGATCCCAGGGTGCAGACCCACTCTCTGAGCGAAACACTTCTTGTTGCTGGAATCGCTGACTGCAATATGAAAAAACTAAGCTAACTGCATTCCAATGTATCTCAATGAGGGTATGAACTTTGATGCATAACTTCATAATTTTTGTATATTTTCACCCCAAATTTTCAACATGGCCTTTTTAGGACCCCACCTCATAACCAACGGCAGTGGAATTACACAAATCAGGCCTGAAAGGTGATTTCAAGATCTCTTGGTGAAAAACTTTTCACCACCATTGTTCATGAGGTATATATGAACATACGAAGAAGCCAGCAGAAGATCTCTCCCTCTCCCATCTTCCAGGAAGTGCATGTTCAGTGCTCGCAATCTCTCCTCGTATGCCTTACCCTGCTGACCAGCTATCATCTTTGTAGCCCTCCTCTGGACTTTCTCTAGCAGGTTAATGTCCTTTTTGAGGTGTGGGCACAAGTACTGAACTCCATACTCTAGATGCAGCCTTACCAGTGACCTGTACAAGGGCAGTATAACCTCTTTCCCACTACTGATCCCCCTAGATATGCATCCCAGCATCTTGTCTGCCTTTGCTGCTCCTTTCTTGCACTGCGTGGAGTGCTTCAAGTCACTAGTGATCATCACTTCCAGGTCCTCCTCCTCCTCTGATGCAGATACTTGGACTCCACCCAGGTAGTACTCTGTCCTAGGATTCTTGGCTCCAGTATGTATAACTTTGCATTTCTTGGCATTGAAGCCAAGCTGCCAGATTCTATAGCATGTTGAACGTTTGGGGTCACAATATGTAAAAATGACAAAGTTACAATCATATGTTAAAATTATTCTATGCTCATTCATAACTTTTGTAATTTTAAATATTTTTACCCTACATTTTCAACATAGCCCTTTTTTTATACCACCTCATTAATGTGACAGCTGTAATTTTTCAAATCCTGGCCAAAATGTGTTTTCACACCTGTGGCATGGAATGACATTTCAGTGGTGTGGAATCACATTTTGGCAGGGATTTGAAAACATTCTCCTATGAGGTTCATGACATGGGGTAATAAGAAGGCTATGCTGAAAATTTGGCATACAAATTTGGTAAAATGTCCAGGTTATGACAGAATGTTGAAGTATTTCAATGTACACTCATAACTTTGCTAATTTTCAATATTTTGACTCCAAACTTTCAACATACCCATTTTTCTACACCACTCATAAACACGACAGGTGTCATTTTTTAAAATCCTGAATGAGATGTCTTTTCGCACTTGTGGTGCAAAATGACATTTTGGCCAGTATACTATAAATGCTACATGTCATATTTACAAGAGCAGTCATAAAATTACCATCTCGGAAATTTGGGGTCAACATTTAAAAAACAAAAGTGAATGTGTGAAGAGTTAATGCATAGAGATGGATGTATGAAGACAATGTACAAAGAGTGAATCAATGTGTACTAAATGTGTAATGAGTGAATGTATGAAGAGTAAATGTGACTGAATGTGTGAAGAGTGAATGTGTAAAGGGTGACTATGCCAGGCCCTGCACTTCTGTAGGTGGACAGAGTCTTCCCATAGTGCAAGACCCAATGTGCCCTTCATATCTGATTCTGTTCACGCATCAATGACATCTTCAGCTTTACTCAGGTCTGAAGTAGCCTCTCGTTTTTTACAGCTGCATCAATACCATCATTTTGGAGCTGTATTGGCTCTGACTAGAACTTGTTTCAATTCCTGATATTCATTACAAACGTGTCTGCCACCTTTACTCACTAAAAAAGTCACCTAGACCCTAAAAAGTAAACTCCCTCAAAATGAAAAACAAACAAACTGATTTAATGCTATTTTCCTCTATGTTCCCCTCCTTACACAAATACTCAGATTAAAATGAAGTACTACTAACAGTTTTATGTTTTGGAGCTTCTTATCTGACCATAGCACTGCACCCCCTCAAATCTTTACCTGCCTACCTGGGAAATCTTAACTGCTTGTTCTGCTCCAGATACAGAGGCCTTCTGTAGTGTGTTTGTCTGGGTAGAGGTGAGCATTCAACAAGTAGAACTCTTCAGAAGTTTGAATTGCTGCATTCCAAGTTAAACAAACATTTCATTTATTAAATGTGTGGATAGACAGATGCTTGACAGCAAGTGAGGACTTTTTAATACAATAAAAAAGTTGGCATTTTATTTTGTTTTAAAAATTTTCTCAGTTTTCTCATTTTAGAAGCACAATAAGACACTTTGAGGTGAGTGTTGTCCTGGCACAACATACCTCCATGGTCTGAAGGCACTCCTCCTGTGGCATTGTGCCTCACTATTCCCCTGGGGGTGCACTGTACCTACACAATACACACCCCATATCATCTTATTGCTTACTTACCATAGCCTAACAATGGTATAAGCATTGTTTCTATGACTTTTAACCTCATATTGAAAGACAATTGCTCATGATGTCTATGAAGGCACCCAAGTCTGGGTCCAAGGTTTTTAAGATGTTCAGAGATATGGGCATTCCAGTTTAGCTGGGTGTCCAACTAGACTTCCAAATATTTGTGCGAAGGAGCCACTTGTACGGCTGTACCATCACCTTTACTTAATTTATCAGTGGCTAATCCACAGCAGTAGGTCCACTAGTGCTAAAGGACTTGGTGTTAGTCCCAAATATCACTGCTACAGTTTTCTGTAATTTTAGCACCAATTAATTTTCCAGAAAGAATCTTTGAACCTGGTCAAAACTGTTCTGCACAGGCATTTGTATTTCATTCCTTTTTTTAACTAGAACATCCTATTGTTGTGTTATCAACATACAGCTGGCCTAAACCCCCTGTAGATGACTATCGATATTGCCAACATACAAAGCAAAGACTGAGGGACCCAACAACAAACTCTGTGGCACCCTCTTCAGGACCATTTCCACATGAGACCTAGCTCCCTGAATGGTGACTATCACCTAGGATTGCTTAAATATCGAGAAAACCATTTCAAAGCCAAACGATTCAAACCGAGAACCTCAAATTGCTCAGCGTGCTCTTGGGGCTTGGAGAAATCAATATACAGCTCCTGCAAGCAGTTCTCTGTTCACTGCACGTTGGATAGGATTTGTTACCATAATGAAAGCAGTGATAGTGCTATAAAACTTTCTAAAACTGGACTGGTTCACATTTACAATGTTCAAATCTATATATGAAGCCATGCGTTTGCTTTGCAATTGGCCACTCATTTTTGAATAGATTCTTTTCATTGTTTACAAACCAGGAATCACTTTCACCTCTTTACAGCTGTCTGGGACTCCACCACCAAGGGATAGGAATAAATTCAGCAACACAGCAAGTGGTCTGAAGACTGAGGGAGCAGCATACTATACTTCAACAGTCTACAACAAGTCCCATCTGCCCCGGTGGTTTTACAAAGGTTCAAGGATGGTAACTAATGAATGGCATCGCTGGGATAAATTTGACTTGGTCCTGGAACTGAGCTTTTGCTTACTGGGCTCTCCGAATCAACATTCCTAAATAATTAGACAAATGATCGCACCTCTTGTCACCATACTAAAAATGATTTAATGTGTGGTACACAGTAGCCAGAGTTTAGTCGGAGTGCCTCATGGTGTCATAGCCAAATAAAAAGAGAAACAGCAAGCATGAACTTTATACAACATGTCACATACAGGTCACTGTTAAATACAGTATACTTTATATGAACTTCCTGTTGAGTAAAGAAAAAATAAGGCAAAAATGCATCTTTGTCCCATAAACCGTGAAACAAAACAAATCTGCCAGAATGATGTTAGGTAAAACAGAACTCCAGCAAATCATTCCACTGTGTGGGCAAACTAAGCTCATTAACTGGCTGGTCACTTGTCCTGGTCCGAGTCAATGACTATACTGTATTACACTGATGAGTCCAAAATAGAATGAAAAATGAGTTTGCTGTGGTTGGCTGTTTCAGAATTCACAAATTGTGTATGAGGCTTATAACTCATTAGAGTCCTGCTTCCAAGCTAAGCCAGTTTTATTAATTCATGGTGGCTGCATAGATTACCAGTGAGGCTTTGCATTAGGTGTTAGGTTGTGCGTCTGTAAAATATGACTTTACTGCCTATGTGTTCACTGTGTAACTCTTGCTCTAGCACTTTCTCGTTGAGATTCTTTTCTTTTAAAATGTTTAGCAGCAAGTTTGCCAACACAAACCAAGTTCCATCCTTAGGGGTTTTGGTGGATTTTACATTTCATTTGAGAAAAAAAAGGCTTCTATTGGGAAATGGTAAAGGAAAGCCCAATTTCAAGGGTTGGCAAAATTCTCATATTTTGTGATGGCATTAAAGCTTTGGGAATAAATTCAGATCTCTGAGGTGTTGCCATTATTTCCAAGAATCACAGTTGCTCATAGCACACATTGTTTTATTAAATGCTAGTTTCCTGTCAATGTCTGCTATACATAAAGAGAAACTAAATGTGCCATTTTTGGCAGGCTTTGAGGGCACTAATCATATCACAAGAAAAGAGTTATACTGCCTCACATGATTAACAGCAAATTCCATGCTGTAATCATAGCTTCATGTGTGAGGCATTGCAGTACAAGAGCTAGGACGAACTAATCCTACAGATTTCTTTAAATGATTTTACCACATTTTGTTTACTTTGGAAACTTCTACACAATTGTATCACAAAACACACAGTGTCAGGAGTGTGCCCATAATTATTTCTCCATTACGTGTTGAGTTTTTAAGTTTCCATGTGGTTAGTCAACACTGTACTTGATATTCACTAAGGACCGAAGTGGAGGTCTGTTGATAGCAAAGTGACACACTGGAGTAGTTTTACACCTTGGGTACTAAACTAAACTCACACAGTTGGGTCATTATCTGTTACTGATGAACTGAAACAAAGGTTCTTATTGTAATTATTGGTATATCTGTCCCCTCTACGTTAGGTGGCGGATGGTACTCTGTCCCCTGTATTTTGGATGGTGCATATCATGTCTGCCTCTTCACTTTCGATGTCAGAGGGTATGTCTGTCTCCTCTGCTGTAGATGGCGCATGTTATATTTGTCCCATCTATAGTACTTTAGTTGGCAGGTGGCATGCCTGCCCACTCTGCTGTACATGGTACGTGTTATGACTGTTCCCTCTACTTTAGATGGTGGGCTGGTACAGCTGCCTCTCTACTTTACATGGTGGGCTGGTACAGCTGCCTCTCTACTTTACATGGTGGGAGGTACGTCTGTCCCCATTGCTTCAGACAGTGTGGGGGGGGTCTGTTCCTTTTATTTTAGATGGCAGGTGGTATGTCTGTGCCCTCTATTTTAGATGGTGGACAGTATGTCATTCCCCTCTACTTTAGAAGGTGGGGTGTGCCCTCTATTTTAGATGGTGGGTTGTATGCACAGGGTGATTGGTTTCTCTTAATATTGTTTGTGGTGGCAGGCCCGGTGGTGCTGAGGGTTGAAGCACTGGATGCCACACCTCACTTCACATCTGTGACCAGAGTTTGGAAGCAAGGTTGAGGCGCCAGGGGTCGACCAGGGAGGAAAAGGTTTGAGTATCCCACAATAGCTCACTTTCCTTGGGGAGGGGCAGGTTGAAGGTTCCGACAATAGTATGCCTCCCAGCGGTGGCTGGGATGCATTGAGCTGATAGTCTTCCACATAGATACATAGACAGTGTCGGCAGATAAGGGCCTATGGCCCACCCAGTCTGCCCATTTAAGTTTGTAAGTTCAGTTTATGTTTTCCAGGAAGTCTGTTGCCCCTTACCCCTGACCTCCAGAATTCCTTTATGTCTATCCCATGCATTCTTAAATCCCGTGATTGTTTCAGCCCCCACCACTTCCTCTGGCAGGGTGTTCCACTTGTCCACCACCCGTTCTGTGAAGAAATTCTTCCTCACGCTTCCTCTGAATCGTCCTCCTCCAACTTCATCCCATGCCCTCTAGTCCTGGAACATCTTTTCGCTTAAAAATAGTGCATTCCTGCACCCTGTTCCTCCTGTAAGATACTTGTATGTCTCTATCATATCCCTCTCTCCTCCTCTCCTCCAGGGAGTACATGTTCAGTGCCTTCAACCTGTCCTCATAGGACTTGTGATGCAATCCATGAACCATCTTTGTTGCCCTCCTCTGAACCTTCTCTACCCTGTCTATGTCCTTACGTGAGGTAGGTCTCCAGAACTGCACAGTGTACTCCAGGTGCGGCCTCACTAGTGTCTTGCATAGTGGATTATGACCTCCTTTTCCTGCTGGTGATGCCCCTGCCTATGCATCCCAGCATCCTATTTGCTTTACCTGCTGCCTTGTCACACTGTTTCCTGCCTTGAGGTCATCAGAGATGATAACTCCAAGATCCCTTTCCTGCTTGGTATGCTATATCCTCACCCCCAACTGATATATTGTGCCAGGGTTTTTGTGCCCCATATGCATTATCTTGTACTTCCTTGCATTGAATTTCAACTGCCAAACCCTGACCATTCTTTAAGTTTCTGCAGGTCCTTCTCATTCTGTCTACACCCTCTGGTGTGTCTACTCTGTTACAGAGCTTTGTGTCATCAGCGAACAGTGAAATTCTGCCTTCTAGGTCCTGCGCAATGTCACTGATGAAGATATTGAATAGTACCGGTCCCAGCACTGATCCCTATGGTACCCCACTGGTCACTCTTCCCTCTGTGGAGTGACAGCCATTTACCACCACCCTCTGTGTCCTGCTGCCCAGCCAGTTACCTACCCACCACACTACTGTCCTGCCCACACCCATATTCCCCAGTTTGTGCAATAGTCTTCTATGTGGCACAGTGTCAAAGGCCTTGCTGAAGTCCAGATAGGCCATGTCCACTGCCCTCCCCTGATCCACCTCCCTAGTCACCCAGTCAAAAAATTCAATGAGGTTGGTCTGACATGACCTTCCCCTGGTGAAACCATGCTGCCTTGGGTCCTGTAGTCCATTGACAACCAGATGTTCCACCAATCTCTCCTTCAGTAGTGCTTCCATGATCTTCCCCACTACCGAGGTGAGGCTGACTGGTCTGTAGTTCCCGCTTCCTCTTTGTTCCCACTTTTATAAGGGGACTACATCTGCTATCCTCCAGTCTTTGGGTACCTCCCTGTTTCTAGTGATCGGCTAAACAGGATAGCAAGAGGTTCAGCCACCACCTCTCTTAGTTCTTTAAGGACCCTGGGTGCACCCCATCTGGCCCCATTGCTTTATCAACTCTTATTACTTCCAGTTCCTTCAGGACCCTTTCTCATGTAAAGGGACTTGTGTCCATTTCTGCACCATTCTCACCCCTTGTACTCCATTCAGACCCATTACCCTCCTCTTCCTCAGTAAAGACTGAGCAGAAATACCTGTTCAATATGTCAGCTTTACTGTTGTCATCCTCCACACAGCCCCTTCCTCCCCCTTCAGTCTCACTATCCCTCCCTTTGCCTTTCTTTTTTCACTTATGTACCTGTAAAAGGTTTTGTCCCCTCTACCCACTGATTTTGCAATGTGTTCTTCTGTCTGAGCTTTGGCTTCCCTTACTGACCTCCCTGCCTCCTTTGCTTCTCCTGGTACTTCTCCCTATCCCTTCTGCCTGTGTCTTTTGTATTGCCTGAATGCAATCTTTTTGGCTTTCACTCTTTGCTACCTCTTTGGAAAACCATAATGGTCTCCTCTTCCTTTTCCTCTTGCTAACCTGCTTAATACATAATTCTGTTGCTCTTGTAATCCCCATTTTAAATACTTCCCACTGTTCCTCAACCCCTGATTCCTGCCCCATTCCCCTTAATGCCTCTTTCAAGTATCTCCCCATTTTCCCAAAGTTTGCCCCCCTAAAATCCAGGATACGTGTTTTTGTGTGGTTTGGTTCTGCTCTTTCTGTGATTTCAAACCACATATAGTAACATATGGGGTGGTGGGCATGGTGGACATCTGCGTGTCGCTCATGGGCATGTGTGCACCTCTTCTGGATGCCATGGCATGTTCGCACTCACTGACAGGAGGGGGACAGGGAAGTAACTATGCAGAACATGGAAACGCCCTGGCTACTGGATAGACGACATCATACCCAGCACCATTTCCAATGTCAGATCCTGCTCTCCTGGGTGCTGATTCCTCCTGATCTTCACCTCTGCCCTCTGGTAATTAAATATATGTATGGGAACACCGAAGAGCTGAAGGTGGCCCCGCTTGGGGGGGGGCACAAGCTGGGGGGGTTGCCTGAGGGTGTGTCGTGGGTGGGTTGGAGGTCTTGGGGTTCCCAGGCAGGGAGGATCTTGGACAGAGTGGGAACAACTGGGCAATTGAGGGAGTTCCAGTTGCCGGTGACCAGGAGGGAAAAAGAACTGGAAAAAAAATATTGTTTCTGGCCATAGTATTTCCCTAGTCTGCTTATGGACCTAGGGGTGCTCCTAGTGCTATACGCAACTACTTCACTTTATATATTGCACTGTTGTTATTTGCTGTTACTGCATTTTATTTATTTATTTATAAGCACATCGTAATTACAACCCTTTGAGTCATAGACTCATTTCCAAAGGCTCCACGTCATGATACAAAGAGAAAAATACAGATAGTAATGAAAATTGGAGGAACAGGTAATACATACGATGGAGAACATTGAATACAATTAGCAGGGTGATAGTGTCATTCAGCAGATGAACTTCAGTCCTATACAAATAGTTGCTAGGGAATTGCTAACGTACAAGCACAGTAACTTCTTATGAAGAATTTCGTACGTGCTGTCTCAGGAGACATTAATAAGGCTGGCTGGGCTCCAGCCCCTGAAGAGAGGCACCTAGAGGCCTAGGGTGGTTTTAGAAGAGGACACTCACAGTTTGGGTGTACAGAATGTGATTCTTGAGTGCAACCTTGAAAGACCCTATTTTGGTGAGAGAGGTGATGGCGGAGAGGGACAGCATTTTACCAGTAAGGTGCTCTGAAGGAGAAGGATCCTAGTGCTAGTGCAGTCCTGACACTAGGGATCTGCAATATAGTCTTGGAGGCACTGCGAGTGGCAACAGTAGGGGTGGCAGGGAGAAAGGACGTGGAGACATACCCGGTTGTATTTTTTTGGCAAGGAGGCAGGATTAATATTGAAGTCTCTCCTCCAGTGTGAGTATGTTGGTTAAGGAATAAAGGGTGCAGGTATGTGTCCATTTATTGGCTCCGGACAGGACCCGGCATGCCTTGTTAATGGAAATTTGGATTTTGTTTACAGCGGTGGTGTCGGCTGCTGCATATACTGTGAGTCCATAGTCCACTAGGGACAGTACAGAGGAGGTGACTGCCAAGTGGAGGGCTTCGGGTGGCAGGCAGTCCTTATGTCTGTATAACAGGCCAATGTGTGCGTTGGTGGCTGAGGTGAGCATATTGATGTGAGAGTGAAATGAAAGGGTAGAGTCAAAAGTGATGCCCAGGTATTTGTAGGTGAGGACTTGGTCCAGTGAATGGAATGAGCTGGAGAGGATCTGGAGGGGAGAGTCCTTGGCTTTGCTTTGGTGATGGACGAAAAGCATGAATTTTTTTTTTTTTTTAATATTTACAAATAAGTTGGTGGTCCATGAACCAGTTCTCATTTTGACTGAAGGAGTGCAGAGGGTTCAGAGTGGGAGGTCAAGAGGACTGCATCGTCTGCATAAAGAAGAACCCTGCCTGAACAGAAGCTGGGCAGAGTGTTTAGATAAAGACTAAAGAGCCACGGGCCCAGGACAGAGCCCTGGGGGACACCAGAGTTTACAGGCTGGGCACTGGAGAGGGTGGTGTGAATTTTGACACACTGGGACCTTGAGGAAAGGTAGCTAGAGAACCAGGAGAGGGGCTCATGAGAGAAGCCGAGTTGGTGGAGTGTGTTCAATAAGAGGGGGTCTGAGAGCGTATCAAAGGCCTTGGAGAGGTGGATAAAAACAGCACTGGCGAGGATCAGATTGTATTGGTTGATACTTCTCTATGCTTTGGCTGTTCATGTTTGTATTTTGTACCCTGATGTTACCTCTTTTGTATCCAGATATGCTCCTGTCGTCTTCTTATGTACTGTATCTACTTGTTTGGACTATCCTATTGTAATGGCTAGTGAATGTACCTGGTCAATAAAAACTAAATAAAATAAATCAATCAATGTCTGCACTACTTCAAAATGCATGTGGTATGTCCGTCCCCTCTACTTTAGATTGAGGGTGATGTGTCTGTCTCCTCTACTTTAGATGATAGGTGGTGTGTCTGTCTCCTCTACTTTAGATGGTGGGTGGTATGGTATGTCTGTCTCCTCTACATTTGATGGTGGGTGGTGTGGTTGTGTCCTCTACTTTAGATGGTGGGTGGTATGGTATGTCTGTCTCCTCTATGTTTGATGGTGGGTGATGTGTCTTTCTCCTCTACTTTATATGGTGGGTGGTGTGTCTGTCTCCTCTACTTTAGATGGTGGGTGGTGTGGCTGTCTCCTGTACTTTAGATGGCGGGTGGTGTGGCTGTCTCCTCTACTTTAGATGGCGGGTAGTGTGGATGTGTCCTCTACTTTAGATTGCGGGTGGTGTGTCTGTCTTCTGTACTTTAAATGGTGGATGGAATGTCCATCTCTTCTACTTTTGATGCTGGGTGGTGTGTCTGTCTTCTCTACTTTAAATGGTGTAAGGAATGCCTGTCTCCTCTACTTTTGATGCCAGGTGGTACAGTATGTCTGTCTCCTCTACTTTTGATGCCGAGTGGTGTGTCTGTCTCCTCTAATTCAGATGGTGGTGGTGCGTCTGTCTTCTCTACTTTAGACGGCGGGTAGTATGTCTGTCTCCTCTACTTTAGATGGTGGGTGGTGTGTCTGTCTTCTCTACTTTAGATGACATGTGGTATTGTCCGTCTCCTCTACTTTAGATGCCAGGTGGTATGTCTGTCTCCTCTACTTTAGATGGTGGGTGGTGTGCCTGTCTCCTCTACTTTACATGGTGGATGGTATGTCCACCCTTTCCCTATTTTGCAGATTCACATTCTTTCAACACTTACTGGGAATTAAACTGTAGACCCAAAGTTGCAAGTACAGCCGCTCTAGTCATGTGGCTGAAGAACATTCCCCCTAGCCGGGAGATCAGAGTGTGCCTTTTGCTTTCAGGTTTGCGATCCTGTTGACCACCACTAGATAACGGTACTGCATTTGGCTTTTATTCACTGTTTTTCATCAACAGATGGCACTTTTTTTGTGCAGGCTGCCTTTTCTCACTCACGGCTATTATGAATGGCATTTGCAATTGTATTACCCATATTTTTCTAGTTTATTATATATTTTAAAAGTGCACTGATGCTTGTTTATCTCTTTTGCTTGTGAGAACATAGTTATTTTCATTCAGTGCTACAATATGTTTGCTTGTTTGTAGGCCAGTTTACATGGTCGCATTTGCATTGCAGCAACCTGAGCGCTTGGCTTGCAGCAGTGCAAATGCAGCCATGTGGACACTTACTGGATTATGTTAAGATGTTTTCTGTTCCATCCCCAGTACTGCTGCATCCCAAGGGATGCATTCCAGAGCAAGCAGTTTAAGCAGCTAAGTGGACAGGCTGCACTCCAGCACACAGTGAACGCTCCCACCATCCTCCTCTACCTTCCCATGCCCAAGCTAAGAAGTGTTGTGGCATCATTTACTGACATGCTTGGGTTTCAATAACAAAGCCTCAACAAAAATACTTTGAATTAGCATGGCCAGTCTTCTATTTATCTTGCCATACTGCAGGAGGGGAGAGGCCTAGGTGATGAGGGCTGCAACCTCAGCCGTGAAGAACCTTTTTGACTGAAACCCTGCTGCTGATCTACAAAGGCATCCTAGTCAGAACACAGGGAGCAGCTGAATTCTCTGGATGTGACAATTGCAATTGTCTTTCCAGAGGGGTCCTAGTACTTTGCATTTATTATGAAGAAGGTGGGGTTTCTGGCTGTCAGATCTCCATCAAGTTAGCATTGCCTATGGAACCACTCCTGTCGGAGAACACCACCTTGCCCCCGGACACATGGCCCCTTCTCCAGCGTGACATGCATTGGTGCTGAGAGGGGCCATGTAAACAAGTTGCAGGATCAGCATTGGAGGTCGGGGCAGCAAAGGAGTGGTCTGAAAATAGAAACGAAGTGGCTGTGTAAACATGGCTTGTATCTGTGATCCCTCCCTAGTGAGATGCAGACCACTAACTGACTAATCAGAACAAACGTTTATCAGAAAAGCAGGCCAAAAGTTTATGATTATCAATTTTTCATCTTTGTGATTACCAGTTTTTCACCTACGTCGACCTTTGGTGTAATGGACAAAGGGTCAGTTCATCAAACAGTACAGAAAAAGAATATCCACTTTTTAAAAAAGGACTAAAATCTTAAAACTGGACACAAATTGCAGCAAACAGCACCATCAGAAGCAAAATTATTTCAATGCTAACCACCAGCATTTTTCTGACATAGGCTGGAATGGGGCTACTTTATGAGACTGGGCTTACATGCAAATCCCAAATTCCCACACTGAGGCTGGCTGGGGGATAAACACATTTTATTTATTTGAAAATTGGCAACTGGGAAAAGCATGCTGAGCCAGGGATCATTCCCAGGTGCGAGTGAGGGAAAGTGGATACAATAAATCAAAAACAGCAGTAGAGAAGCAATCCAAAGGTAAAGTGTAAACTGTGAACAATTCAGCCAGATGCAAGTGCAAATAACAGGCACCGCAGAAATGGAGCACTCAGACCCCAGAGCAGGAGGGAGGGTGTGAGCCACTCAGTATTTGTGGCCCCTCTGCTTGCTGACTATGGTGCAGCATTTGCATTGACTGTACAGGCAATTGCTCAACCCCAGTCATGGTGAGAGGAAGTGGGCAGCCATGGAGGAGACCCTGACTGCCAAGCTGAAGGATGGGTTAAAAGAGAGAAACCAGTTAATCATTTTTATGAATTCAGGAAAGTTTGAAGCTCTAAGACTCTTTTGTGACCCTCAAATGTTGTGATTTAGATTTTTAATCTTTTCGCTTTAATAAAGACATCCATATTTCTGGATTAGTGTGTGTATGTTGGGGGGGGTCGCACACATCGTCAGGCATTCCAGCTTACGTTTGCTTTCTTTGGTTGGTCTCCATTTGGCATACTAAGGGCTCAATTTTCAAAGGGCCAAGAATGACGCAAGGTGCTTGCACCGAAAAGAATGATACGGGGTAACAGCATCAAACGTGTCAGTTCAGACTTTCTAATGATGCGTGCGTCAAAAGCAGAACTGCCTGTGCCATAGCGGCTTGTTTCAGGCTTGCATCAAAATAATTGGTGCATCGTGTCGCTATGGGGCTTGCATCAAAAAAATGATGCACCATCCCCTTTAATTTATTTGCTACGGTGGAAGCTGTGGCCAGTGTGCCGAACATGCATGCTGCTGTTAGACCTGCCAGAGCTAGTCTAACTGACACTGGAGCATATAAAGGTGAGGGTAGATTATGTAGGGGGTTGGTTATAGAGCCAAGATTCCCTTTCAGGACTAGATGACAGTGTTGTGGGACGTAACATGACATTGTCTTGGCCATTTTTTCTTCTGTGGTCATTTTTGTTTCAGCTTGCATAATTTTTTCTCCATCCACCCTTTTTTACTCAGTTTGTTTTATTTTTTTGACTCAACTTGCATCATTCTGAAACTAGGCTTTGCGTCACTTTTCTCCATGCATGGCAGTTTTTGACTCAATTTGTTTCATTTTTTTTTTTTTTTTTTTTACTCAAGTTGCTTCATTTTTTTTGACTCAACCTGCTCATACTACAGCATGTGATCTAAGCAAACACCTGCCCAGTATATCAGCTCTGAAATTCAGCTTGGTGTTCATGACCTGATGAAGAGAGGATAACTTTTGGTGGCTAGTCTTGAAGAAACATTTCTGAAATGCATCTAGTATATCCGGAACTGGGAAGGGAGAAGCCAGAGAAGGCGAGGGGGGCAGCAAGGTCAGCACCCAGGGTGGGGGCTGACCAAATGAGCAGACACGAAAGACCATTAGGCCTATTCTGCTGGCATTTTAGTATGTTAGTATATGGTATCACTTATGACTCTATTGTTGCTTTTTGCGTGCATTTCCAGAAAAACTTACATTACAATCACATTTGTCTAGACATATCCAAAACCAGCACAGCGTTTCTGCTTTCATCTAAAAAAATCCCTAGCTGTGTAAGGGTGCTACAGTACATGTGAGGAAGAACCTACTGAATATGAGAACCTCAGAGTAGCTAGTTGGCCTTGTGGCTCAGCTGGTGCAGTGACCTGTATGAAATTCAGGCAAATCTCAGCACAGTCACATTGTGTCATCTCAAAAAATACCCCAAAAACTCTAAACGCATTTTATGAGGGCTGACTTAGAAGTAAAACACGATCTTTTGGTCTTTGTTGGAACTATAGACCAAACTGTTCAGATTATCCTTAATGATTCTTAAGAACACCCACATAAAGTCCCCCATGACCTTGAGGATGAAAAGCAGTACTGGCTGTGTTGGCATATGCACCGATGTCAGCAGGAATGTCTTATAGGCAAAGTAGCACTCTGGAGTCCCCTGCAGCTAAGTCCCTCACTACTTTCAGCTGAGTGGCATATGGAATACCTATTCAGGCAGGCTGGAGGGTAGGTGTTTGCTGGGTCAACCAGAGAAGAGATTAAAATGCAGCCAATATAAGCCGGTCTGTCTGTGCGGCAACAGGGCTACCACTAATGATGCCAGCAGCCTGGGTTTGGGAACAAGCTGGAGACACAGGGGGCAGCCTGATGGAGGGTAAATGCATGTCCAAGAGGACACTCTCTTTCTCCAGTGGGAACAAGTGGTCATGCCTTCTGCTGCGGCACTGCCACGTGGGTGACCACAAGTGGAATCGCAGCTTGAAGACCAAGGATAGGATGAGGCTGTCCAGGATATCAGCATGCAGACATGCTTTACATCTGCACCATCGATGTCTGCCACATGACACCTCAGGGACAAAAAACAGGGAGGAAAATAACCCTGGCTTCGGAAAAGCGGGATCCTGTTATATATATACCATGCAGCAGCCTAATGACATATGAGTCACGGGTATATCCCTCATTCCAACCCCCACCGGGGGGAGGCACAATCCAGGCTCCATGAAGACCAGGCATCTATGGTCCATGGTACTGGGGATCGAATATACCATGGATATCCCTGAGGGAAGCTGATCCCAGATTTGGAAGAATTCATAAACAGAATGATAAAAAATACAGCAAAAGTGAATACTGTTGATGACTAGTATTTAACTTGATTATGTGAACTGATAACACGGGGCAATTATGTGCTAGACAATAAATCTTACCCTATTTTTGTTGTAATCTACTTTTCTTGCCTGGATACAAGCAGAACGGGCAAAGGGGTCGTCTTAAATATTGTTTTCTTTTTCATTCACTTTATTCTTACTTGCATGATCTTTAAAAAAAGGTCATAAATGCATTGGAGTTTCTGAATGTATAATAACCCTGATGCATGTTTCTATGTCTTTTACTGGTTTGGGTTGAATGCTGGTTTAAATGTATCTTATTTTACCCTAAAACTAGTATTTAAAAATTGTGGTTTACTAATTGAATAACTCATTTATGTTGTAATCCATATTACTATGTAACCAATAAAAATTATAAATACTAAAAAGCGAATACTTTAAATTTTTGACTTAGTTTCATTTTTCTTAGTTGGGACCTCCCAGTCCCCTTACAAAACAATCAGGGCAACGATGGATGTTCAAGTTAGTGCAGAAATGAATGGTTTGTATAAAAACAAACAAAAAAAAAACCCATCAAACCCCCTCTGACTCTGATGGGAGTTAGGTGAAATTCCTCAATTCTTTTCTAACAAATTAACTCTGGGGTCAGAGAACCGAAAAAAAATGTGTGCTGAGCATAACCACTCAAACACTTTTAAGCACTATTTGCACCCCAAGCTATAAAACGCCTCTATAAATCAGAGCAACAACGAAATTAGCATCAAATTTGAAACTATTCAAACTCATCTGAGTCCTAACTGTCTGTGACTGTAGCTCCAACATTGCTGTGGTTTGTTTATGGACTAGTGGTGCTACTACTGTCAAGAAGAGTAAGTCACCTGTTTGTTTCTATTTCCACAGTATACAAAAATGTTCTTTTTTTTCTATGCTGTCCCTGAGTGGGGGAATAACTTACTTGAAAAAACTTGCTTGCTGCACATTTGGTCCTCATTTGCATATAGTAGGCTGGTGCAACACACAGAGCAGCATCCATCTGCAGCCTAAATAAACCTTTTGAGACTTTCCTTGGTGGCTCAGAAATCTCATCTTAAAGTAAAGGTGTCAAATTTTGTAATATAGTTTTGGGCTTCATAGCCTGCTACTCTGGGGTGGCGATAGTCCCTCTGTGTTAAAATTATAAATTTTAATGCACTCATGTAAGGGAGGGAAGGGACTGTAATTCTGGCCAAACTGCCAACCAACTGATCCCTTCCAACTTCCCAGTCTGCTAACCACGCCCCCAGATGTTTTGTGATGTCCTACCAGGGAGAGCGTGGTGGTGCCCCATTGAATGCTATGGGGGATATTTTCAACTTCAATTAATAAAGATGTTAGTATACCTGTCAAATTTACCTTTCTAGGTATCTTCTAGGCTGAGCAGCATGTGCTTTTTTCATTTTCATGATCCTAAACCATAACAGCATCTATAATGGTATTTCTAAGCCAAATGTGGCAGCTGTGACATGATAATCCTCTACTTATTATTATATTGTATCATATTTGTGATATACATATAGGTTTCTTTGAATGTCTGCTTGGAAAATATGGCAACCAGCAGAATAGCACCATGGGAAATGGAATTTCAAAAGTGTGATCAGGGAAATGACACTCTTCATGACCCAGTGGAAACTCTAATTAAGAGCTTCCTTCTTCAGAGGACAGGTTATAACACACTGTAAACCATCCATTGACTTTGAAATCCAGGAAACCGGGATGCATTTTTCGACACCTTAGGATGAAGCAACTTCTGACTGATGCGCGTTATATTTCACAAATAAGTGACATAGCTCATCAAGAAATTGTCTGAAGATCAAAAGAGTAATTCTGACCTGTCATAAAGCATGCTGCTCAATAATTAGGAAATATTTTGTTATTGGAAATGTTGAGCAGAGTGACGAGGCACGTGACTGATTAATTCAGTATACAGGACTAAGAGTGACCTCTTGCCAACAGCCCAGAGCTGTGACATCACAGGATGGGAGGGACATTTTGGCCTGTATTATCAAGCTGGCTGAAAGGACTGAGACTTCTACTTCTGAACTCCTAAGAGATCACACACTTGTGTTCTGGACTTAAGGGCACTTCTGTCAAGAATGGGTAGCACACAACTGAACACTGAGTTAGAATTAGCAATTCAGTTACAAGGCATTTTGTTTTTGTAATTTCCATTTCTTTTGACTGTAAGCATTAATGTATATATGTTCAGTGTTTAGTATTTATTTACTATTTTAAATTTTAGAAAACTTTTTTTGGTTTCCTTAATTCTGCCTGAGTCTTTTCTCATTTTGAATGTGAATTCTGGCAAGGCAAGGCAAATTTTATTTTTCTGGCGCCCAATCCCAGAGGCTTTGGGCACCACACAAACATTTAATTCACAAATACATATATAAAAAATATTCCACCATACAAACCCAATCACTATATATAAATAAACCCCTCTTTAGTATTAAAAAGGACTGATAACAATGGTATCATACAGAATCTGAGAAGGCCTGACTAAACAGATAAGACTTCAGGCAGGTCTTAAAAGCCTCCACCAACAGGGCCTCCCCTCACCAATGGCGGAAGCGAATTCCACAGGACCGGTGACACTAAAAGCTCAATCGCCGGCTATTTTCAGTCTTGTCCTGGAAATCACCAGGAGGCCCCTCGAGGAGGACCAGAGGGGGCAAACTGAGGCAGCAGGTGTAAGAAGGTCAGCCAGGTTGCAAGGGCCCAGTCCATGTCGGGCCTTGTAGGTGAGCAAGCCCACCTTAAAAAGCACCCTCCATTGAACTGGCAGTCAGTGCAGTTCCTGCAGCACTAGGGTGACATGACAGTATGTCGACTGACCAGTCAACAATCTGGCAGCTGCGTTCTGCACTAGCTACAGTCTACAGAGGGTGTCTCCAGAGACCCCGAGGTAGAGCGCATTACACTAGTCAAGCCTAGATGTTACAAATGCATGTACCAAGGTGGGGAGGTCCAGGGGCAGAATCTGGCGCTTAATCCTGGCGATGTTTCTCAGATGAAAAAGAACTCACCTTGACAATGGCAGACACCTGATATTCTATTGTCAAACATCACGGCAAGATTACACACCTTAGAGGAAGCCAACAATGGGACAGACCCTAGGACAAGACCAGAACCTGCAACAGAGGGCAACCCTTCATGCCTCCTGTTCGACTCCACCACCAGTACCTCCATCTTATCAGGGTTCAGTCACAACCAGCTAGAGGCCATTCAGTCATTGATCTCTGCCAGACAGTTGTTTAATACTTCTACCGCATTGGATGTTCCAGGGGCAAAGGATAAGTACAGCTGGGTATCATCAGCATAACAATGAAACCCTAAGCTGTACCTCCTAATTATCTCTCCCAGGGGCAGCATATACACGGTGAACATCGGTAGCAACACCGAACCCTGAGGTACCCCACAAGACATTAGGCTCAAAGATGAGGAAAAATTCCCCATCATGACCCTCTGTCTTCTCTTTGTCAGAAAGGACTCAAACCAGCAAATGACAGTGCTGGTGAGTCCACAGAAGTCCCTCAGGCAGTCAAGTAACACCCGATGGTCCACTGTGTCAAAAGCTGAGGAGAGATTGAGTAGAATGAGAATTGTCCCTTCCCCTCAATCCCTTGCCCTGAGGAGATTATTGTGCACCCAAACTAATGCGGTTTCTATTGAATGTCCTGCACGAAAACCCGACTGGAGTGGCTCATAGATACCAAATGCCACAAAGTGATCTCCCAACTGTTGCGCCACAATCTTCTCCACTACCTTTCCTAAAAATGGAAGGTTGGAGACCGGTCGATAATTCACCTTGATGTCAGGGTCCAATGATGACTTCTTCAGAAGGGGTCTCACCAGTGCCTCCTTCAAGGCATCTGGGATGCCCCCGCTGACAAGGAACACCGGACCAACGGTGTCGACACATCCCACTAAGAAATGAATCAGTGCCAGGTCCAATTCACAGTATGTGTGCTTGAGTTTTGAGATCACCTCAATGACATCAGCCACCTCCACTGGTTTAAACTCCCCTGAAACGGGCAGAGTGCTTTGTCGACAAGCCAGGCAACCACTGCTGGCCATAGTACGGCCCACTGGCGGAACTCCCTGCCTGATGGCGGACACTCTGTCTGAGAAAAAATGAGCAAACTCATTGCACAAGGCTTCAGAAACTACTATTTTTGGCTGTAAACAGGCAGGATGTAATAATCTGTCCATAGTCTGAAAAAGCATCGCTGGTCGGTTTCTCCCAGCAGCGATCTCCCTGGACAGGAACACTGCCTTTTTACAGTTGATTGCCCCCTAGTACACACTATAGTTTGCATATAGGGCCAGTTTGTCCACCTTCAGCTTGGACCTCCACCAGCAGCGCTTCAACCTCCGATCCTTGATCTTCAAAGCTTTGAGCTCCCCATCAAACCATGGGGACCTTAAGTGAGAAGATCTGGGTTGTACATAGACTAGTGCAAGGGAGTCGAGTGCCTTAGTCACTGCCCTGCTATAGGCATCACCTGCCTCACCCACACCTCCCCTGCATGCACTGTCCACACTAGATAGGTTTGCCACGGCCAAAAAACCCTCCGGGGTCAAACCCCTCAATGGGTGGTAGCTCACCATCTCTGCAGGGGGAGGGATCGCGGAGGGTGCCCTGAGCAAGAACTCTACCATGCAATGATCAGACCAAATGACCCGGTCAGCCCTGAGATTCTCAATCTCAAGCCCCAGTGAGAAGACCTGGTCCAACATGTGACCACCCTGGTGGGTCATAGTAGTAAATGCTTGCCACAGGCCCAGTGATGTCATCAACTGAAGGAAGTGATAACCCAACCTGGATGACTCGTCGTCAGCCCAGACATTGAAGTCCCCCAGAACTAAACATCTGGAGAACTCCAATGTTTTACCAACCACCAAGTCACCCACTTCCTGCAGGAACTCTCCAACCATCCCAGAAGGGCAGTATATCAAGAGAATCCTGAAGCCTGCACTCTGACCCCCACGAATGGCCACACATTCAAACGAACTGTGTTCTCACTGCACGGTGAAGCTTCCAGCTCAGCTTCTAAAACAGATAGCATCTCTGCCCCTGCGTTCCACTCTGGGGCAGTGCACAATGGAATAACTCGGGAGGGGGGATGCTGGGACAGTGTCAAAAAGTCTGACAGAACTGTTAAGTGCTTATAGTGTGTTACCATATGCACTCAGATAAGGAAAAGTACTTAGGTCTGGGTGCCATGGGATTAAGTATTGCACCGCATTTCCCCGAAGCGGGTGTGGTATTTGATCCTGTTAACTGGGCGTGCTAGCGAAAAAAGGGTTCATATTTGACCTCAGGACTACAGACTGGTAGGTGTTTTGGACCCAAAACAGACAGGAGGGTTACCCTGTTTGTACCCTTGTTCATACTGCACTTCGAGGTTTGGCACTGTGGGAGTAGAGGGCCTGACCTGTGTAGTGCGTTTGTGACAGCAGTCATCTTTTTTCTTGCAAAAGAAACTACATTAAAACATTTATAAAATATTCAGATTTTGGTGGAACTAGAAACCGTTACCATCAAATAAAACTGGAAGATGTCAGGAATCTTTTACAGTGTATAATGGAACCCTGTGTGCATTGAACTGAGCTGCAATCTTGAGGTCATCTGTTAAAAAGGAAACCTCTCGATATAAGAATATCCTTGTTGTGTATGATTGCCCATACACAATCCTTTATGTTGTGCTGGAGTAGTGATGTCACTACAACAACTCAGAATGTAGTGAGGTCACTACAACAGCACACCTATTAAACCTAATTCACCCACTTGGAGTGGGAGACAATCCTGATGTGCAATTTGCCTACTTTTGTTTTGTCATCACACCTAATACTGCCACACAGCTGATTTCCTCTATCCAATCAAGCTGGGAGCTTGTATTTTTTAAACTTGAACTTAGGGAAAAAGATGCAGCACACTGAATCTGTAACTTGAACCAGCCACCAACCGTCAAGTGCTCCCCCCCCCCAAACCCCAGTTCACTGAAAGGAATTATAGTGTCTGAAAAGGGCATGGATGTCCATTCACTATAAAAGATAACATATGGGAATCCAAACACAGAGAAGCCTGCGTCTTCATCTTGAGTTTTCTATGGCAATCCGTGAACCTCTCAAGCTTCATTCTTGAGGTTCCTGGTTGCCATAGAAACCTCTCGATGCAGACACAGACTTTTTGTGTATGGTTGCCCATACATTATCCTCTATATAGTGAAAAAAGCTAGTCTCATATTTTTTGTCTAGTTTTGTTGCACTGCTCCTTTAAAATACACTACATGATGTCTCCTTTAACACTGATGCAGGACGCAGCAGGCTGGTTATTTTTTTAACAGAGGCAGTCCAGTGCTGGAGACTGGCCATGGCAGATGTTTTTTCACCACCCAGGGGGAGCACAGTGCCAAGGTATGATTTAACCCATAAACAGGGACTTCTTAGAGCTCCCTGTAATTTGCTGCCTTTATCATTTCCAGCTGCCTGGGTATCTACCATAAACTCACACGCAACATTTCTGTGTTGAAAAGAGACAGATAAACTGAATGGGGATACCACCCTTGGTAAGCCTGTGTACATCCCCCGCTGGTCACTTAAATCTCGCACATTAGTGCAGCTCTCAATATTAGAAAGTGAGGGAAAAACAACAACATCCTTGTCCATATGAACCCTTCCATCAAATGTTAGACTCTCAATCCCACCTACTGTATATTTCAAGAGAGAACTTCATAGGTTTTTAACTTCCACTGATAAATGCTCCTGTGCCTGACGCTTCATAGCTGTACTTGTAAACTATCTGCCACAGCCGATGTGCTTATCTATGTTATACTGGAGCTGTAATACACTGCCTGCTTTCTACCTTGTTCTGTTATCTACAGTTTAATGTTTGTCACAGTTGTGCTCATTGTTACATTCTCCACTATGTACAACTGTTTGTTGTTTGTAACTCTCCTGGGTTGTGCCTGAAAATAAGCATAGTATTGTCCAGTGCACCTACCTGGTATACAAAAATGAAATAAATAGAGGGACATGGAGGGCCCAACATATAAAGCTGTAAGCAGAAGCAGATACAAGATTTTTGCTAAGGAGGGGTAACGTTTGTGTTAATAGGGTATTGCTACCATTGAAAAATGCCAAAGGATTTTTTTCTAAATGGACGAGGCTGTAACCAGGTAGTCTGGTGACCTGAGGGGGGAAACAAGTGCTACTTTGCTTTATAGCTGGCTCCTCTGAGTTGGCTGTGATTTTCATCATTTCTGCTACTACCCTAGACATAACAGAGGAAATGTAGCCTTCCTAATGTGGAATCTTGATCACTTCCTGTGGATTATGCTGTGGTTGGGGGGTATGTGCAAACTTCTCAGCTGTCCCCGATTATCAAGGATAACCCTGATTTTGCATTAACATTTCTTGTTCCTCCTATTTTTGATTGTCCTATCCCAGAAGCAATTCGATTTGAAGCATATTACAAATGCCAGCCCTTAATCGTACAGTCCAGTTCTCCTTCAGAAACTGCTTTTTAAATTAAGCCACATACAGTACTGCAAGAGCTTCTTGAGCGGATATTACCATTTTTTAAGCTATATCCATTATTATGCTCACTGGTCCCTGATTTTATAAGCCTTGCCCCTTATTTATGAGATGGGGGTTGAAAGGTGTGCATGCATGAGTTTCTGCACCCAGCATAGGAGCCTTCATAAAAATTATTTTTGATTTCTTCTTCTACCTATCTGCAATGGTTTAAAATGTAAAACTGATGCATTTGATTGATTGTTTTCTACAGTATTTTTGTATGAAGGGGGTTGTTGTAATTCCCCCCCCCCACACATTTTCTTCCTGTTGTTCCCTCTGTCCTCCCTCTAAATTGTCAGTGGTACCACCACTGCTGTACCTATCTTCCAGCCCAGAAGACAGGCAAGTGGCTGACTGGCTGGTGGGGAGTGTGTGAATTCCATGTAACACAGACCCCTCCTCCCTTCCTGAGAGTTAAGTGCCTTTCCTGTCCAATGAATTCAGCCCCTAGCAAGCTCCAGCTTGAGAGTCTGAGGCTTTCGCATGAACCCCAGGCTCCCAGACGGTGATGCAAAGCACCAGTGCAGTGCCACTGGTTCAACGGAGGTAGACTTCTTTTATGTCATGGGTATCTCCTGCAGCAACATGCCACTAGTGAGATCATCACTTGAGATAACTGTGCACAAAATGTGTTCTATTTCACTCCTGAAAGGCAGGCAAAGAATAAAGCTGCAAGTATCACAGCAGGCATTAGGCAAACAGCACACACTCTCGCAGTGAGAGCATGCTATGTGCTACCTTATGTGTTCAAATCCAATCCTAACAGGAATGGAGGAGAAAAAGCAGTATCACACCTTGAAATTCTTTTCTCTTTACCTGCCTACTGGTCCAGGGTATAAGACTACCACAGAACAATCAGCAAATCTTACTCTTTCTGCATTCTATGCAATGCAGAAGTTTTCATACAGGACACATTTCTGCATTTTGTGTACCTTTGTAGCACCATTAAACTTGCATGTATGACATATTCATAATAAATAAAAATTATTTAAATAAATAAAATAGATAAATCTGATAGGATTTTTTGTTATTATTCTATGTGTCACTTTTTTGCCTTTTTTCTCCTTAAATCCACCCTTCTCCCTGCCAAATTTACCTGCTGGTATAGTGTACCCCAGCAGGGTTGGAATCCTCTTTCCCATCCTCGCAAACATTTATCTTGCCTTGGACTTGCAGGGAGGCCTAGCTTTCCAATTATTATTGTTTTTCTATCTAGGTCATTCTATAACCTCCACAAACTGGGCCTCTTATACTAGATCCCAGTGCCACCGCTTGAAGGCAACTGGACAGCGTACCTGAGGGAGAAACTCAAGATAAATCAAGAAACTGGGGTTGGATGCTGATGGAAATGCCCACTGGCAGCATCATCACATCCCCAAAGGTGATCTGTGGCCTGATGCTGGCACATCCACACCCTTCCCACCAATGGTCTATCTATGCAACTGCAAGCTGGTAGATGCATGGGAGACTCATTCCACATCACAGTGCAGGAAACCCTGCCTGAGAATAGAGCATCTCACGTGACAGTCACTCTACCTCCCATTGCTGCCAAATATGCCTTGGGCTCAGAAATCAAATACCTGGTCCTACAGGTGAAAAGGCATGCCTTATAATCTTTGTGCTCTGCACTAGACATCAGGGATAATGAAGCTAGAGGAGGCAGTGAGTGGGTGGTCCATGATGTGTAGATTGGGCATACAATGAGATGGGGATTGCACAAGGAGGTTTGTGGGATTAGTTATGATTGGAGGGTTGTGCAGTTAGAGCTGGAAACTGAAAAAGGTGGATTAGTGATACTGGGGGAATGACTGTACAACAAGAACCATGAGGTGAATGATAACTGGATTGTGCAAGGACCGCGGGATGGTTAGCAATGATTGTGTGTGTATGTGAGGGGGACATGTGTGCTGAATGGATAGGGAGAGGTCACTGCCTGGATGGAGAACTATGCGCAGGTAATAAGGGTGGGAGGGTTGTGCAGTGGGATGGATTGCTTACTGCTTGGGGGTGGGGTGGTCTAGGACTGGGGCAGGCAGGGCAGGGCATCTCTTACATCTGGAGGCCCAGCATTTGATTAACTGCTATGGTGCACTGGATCCCAATGATTGATGGGATGCTGAGTCACTTACCCAGTTACCAAAGACTAAAAAAATATATATATATTTGTGACCTCTGAGTCAATCCAGACAGATCTTACGAAGATCATCTCAAGGCACTGAACATGTACTCACCGGAAACCAGGCAAGAGAGAAAGGATATGATAGAGACCTTCAGGTTCCTGTAGAGAATGAACAAGGTGAACTGCAAGGAACCATTTAACAGGAGTACAGAGTCAAGAACCCATGGATACAAGTGGAAATTGGCAGGGAGACGGTCTAAGAGGGATGTGAAGAAGTTCCATTTTATGGAAAGAGTGGTGGAGCCATGGAACAGTCTGCCAGAGGACATGGTGGGTGCCAAGACCTTAAGTGATTTCAACCATGGCTGAGACAGACTGAAGGGTTTGATGACTGCTCAGGTCCACAGCAATAGGGAGGGGAGGAGGGGGCTGGACTGGGAGGGACAGAACCCCATATGGACAGTAAGCCCATGGGCAGATAGGAAACTCCGGGCAGACTAGATGAGCCTTTGGTGTTTTCCTGCCATCATTGTTTATGTCTCTGTGTTTCTATCCACTGTGCAAGAACTAACTTCCTGAGTTAGTACCTGAACAGCTAGACTGGTACATTTGCATATGGCCTAGTAGCATGCAAGTTGCAGTGGGTGGGTGGGCAGCCCCACCCGTGGTGTGAATCAGGGCTTTTAATATGAGTCCCTTTCAGGTTCAGGTGCAAAGCGGTCATCTTAGATCTCTTTTTTTTATATATACAGTTCCCCCTCTTCTGGCTCGACCCCCTTCCATTCTCATTCTGTTGGCTACCTCCCCACTCCCATTGCTCCTGCTGAACTCCAGAGGCTAGTAGCCAAGAAACAGTACCAAGATCAGCAATCAGTCAATCAATCAGGACTTTATTTGTTCAGCGCAATTCTCAGGGAACCAAAGCACCTTACATACTATCAAATAATTAAAAACATGTTATAAATAAACATTAAAGAGATCCATCAACATATCTTTTATTGTCCTGCCACTAAGTAAACAGTGACTTACCACCACAGGAGTCTGCATATGTCAATATTTCCCAAAAGAACGCAGCCTTTAAAAAGTTATTTCCTCTGTAAATTTGTGGAAACTGGGTCCCATGGACTTCCTGGTTTGTGTCTGTCACCCAGCTTCGCCTCCACACTCACTAGAGTGATGACAAGATGCCAGTGAGAGTGCAGGGGCGCATCCCATTATATTCAATGGGCAGCAGCTTTTCATGAAGTTTTTAACAACATGATGGCCACTTGCTAATGAAATGTGGGCACTGGTCGACTACCAAGAGCCTTGGTAGTCGACCGGTGCTCACGTTTCATTAGCAAGTGGCCATCATGTTATTAAAAACTGATTGATAAGCTGCAGCCCATTGAATATAATGGGGGGCACCCCTGCGCTCTCACTGGCATCTCGTCATCATGCTAGTGAGCGCAGGGGAGGAGCTGAGCGGCAGACAAAAAAACAGGAAGTCCATGGGACCCGGTTTCTACAATTTTACGGAAGAAATAACTTTTTAAAGTCTGCATTCTTTTGGGAAATATTGACATATGCAGACTCCTGTGGTGGTCAGTCACTGTTTACTCAGTGGCAGGGCCAAAAATTTGTGAATCTCTTTAAGCAAATAATACATATTAATAGCATCCTTAAGATATTTAATTTACACTTCATCTTGGAAGGCCTGGCTGAATAAGAACATTTTCAGTTCAGATTTAAAGCGGTCGGTGGTCTGGCACGCTCTAATCTGATGAGGTAGAGAATGCCACAGGATTGGGGCTGCAAAAGCAAACGTATGGGCCCCAGATGTCTTCAGTTTGACCCTGGGAATCTCTAGCAATCCCTTGTCAGAAAAGCAGAGTGAGCAGGAGGGGTGATAGGGTATAAGAAGGTCTTGCAGGTAGCTGGGTCCCTAGCCATGTAGGGCTTTGTAGGTCAGCAAACTGACCTTGAAGGTGATCTGCCAGTTTAACTGCAGCCAGTACAGACAGCAGAGCACAGGTGTGATATGGCAAGATCTAGACAAGCCAGTCAACAACCTGGCCACTATATTCTGCATTAGCTGCAATCGGTGAAGATCTACCCCTGATAACCCTAGGTAGATTACTCTAGGCGAGAAGTCACAAAGGCATGAACCAGTGCTGGCATGTCACCAGGGGAAATCAGGTGTTTGATCCGGGCAATGTTTCTCAGAGGGTAAAATGAGGCTTTGGCAATGGCTGACACCTGCAATTTCAGTGTCAGGCTGCAGTCCAGCACAATGCCCTGATTTCTTACCTGATCTCAAGTGAGCAGCTGGGAGTCCCTGAGCTGAAGTCCCATTGAAGGAGTCGGTGCAGCAACCCCATGGGTGGCCAGCCCTGGTGAACGTAAAGAGCAGAATGTGGTTGTTGCACTCCAGACCACATTATGAACTCCAGAGGCTCTGCTTAACTTTCATGGATATACGCCCTACAGTGGGGCTTTAAGGGCAACCCTCCCCCCTTCAGAAGACTGAATCCTGGCCACAAAATTCCATGCTGGTTGGATGGAGGTTGCAGGACCCTAGAGTGCCTGGCAATGTCATCATCCTTTCAACCACTTGTTCCCTCATTTTCTCCCCAGTGCCAGCTGCCATCTGCAACACGTGTCACAACATGCACACAACATGCATGCGCAGTGAGGGGGCCCTGCATCTCTCAACCCTCCAACAGCTTTACCACCTGCCATATCACCAAGGGTACCCCAGCTGGTGTTGGTATGATGGCATCAGACAACCTCCCACCCCTGAGGGGTTATGAATCCTCCGGGATGCTCACATCTCCTCTGTGCACTGGCTCTGCAATATCCTGGGCTCTTTCCCCAACCTGAATCACTTTTATTCTGAGCAGCAGCCAATAAACTGACAGTCTGGCTCCACTTTGCTCATTGGTCAGACTGAATAAAATATGGAGCCCATAGTCACTAAAACAAGGGTGTGAGGATTGTGATTTATTACAGTCAGGATCTTCCATTGTCTATTCTTTAAATTCATGCAGTGGTGCAGATGGGGATGCAAGTTGCATGCAAATAGTTAAAAAATGAGGTGACGAGTCACGGGGCTTGCTACACTTCATAGCACACTTTTCCTGGCAAGAAATGTGACGGCTCCACACCCTTTAGGATGAGATGTTATTCAGACTCAGGGCCTAGCTTTTAGAAGTCAGAATTTCAGCTTTGAAGACAGTGCAAGCAAACCAGTCCCCTCTGGGAGTGCTGCATGCACTTATGAATAGCTAATGGCTCATTTCAATGTCATTAAAATGTGAAGCCTCACCTCCTCAGAAGAGTGTGTTGTAGAAATGAACTTTTTTTCCCCTCACATGGATAATGACTTACAAACACAATAAATATTAAAATACTGTAGTCAAAGATGTCTTAATTAATGATGGAGTATGTTAGCTTACATAATTCTTTGCTTAAAAAGATAACACAAGAGGATTTACTTGAAAAGAAAAAGGACAATTAACCACAGTTTGGTAATACATGAAGCCCCGTCCAGCTTCTCTTTGATCTACCAATGACGCTGTTTTATAGACTTTCTGCTATATTGCACCACCTTGGGAGTTTTTCCCACATCTTCCTCTTGCTCTCTGTCAAGGCCTGTGGAATTCTGCCATGCTGTAGCCACAAAAATGGCCATAGGTCTTACGCATCCCAATGCAGAACTTATATGTTGCCGCAGAATTTATCCTTTTGCAATTATTTTCATTTAGAAAAATGCTAGTTTCCAGTTTCCCCTTTTTGTTTGATCTGAAATCCCTCCCTGAGCTTAGCATCTGATATAATCAGTAACACCACATGGCTATTAGCCAGTGGCTGGACAGAAATGTGTCACAGCAGCAAATTATTCTGGACACAGAAGTTCTGGTGCCCAGCCGCAGAAACCATGGCAGAAGAGCCAAAGAGAACTAGAGGCCCTCCTCTCTGTTATAAGGGATTCTGCCATCAAGCTGATGGTCAGATGGGGCAAGCAAGACACTACCTTCATAACTGATGACAATGCCATTCCAGTACTTAACAATGGCAGGGAAGGGGCAAGCGAGAGGCTGTCTTCATAGCTGATGACGATGCCATTCCAATACTTAACAGTGGCACAGAAGGGGCAATCAAGAAGCTGCCCTCATAGCTGATGGTGTTGCCATACCAGTACTTAACAATGGCATAGAAGGGGCAATCAAGAGGCTGCCTTCATAGCTGATAGCAATCCCATTCTCATACTTAATGCCACAGAAAGGGCAATCAAGAGGCTGTCTTCATAGCTGATGGCGATGCCATTCCGGTACTTAATAGTGGTACAGAAGAGGCAATCAAGAGGCTGTCTTCATAGCTGATGGCGATGCCATTCCAGTACTTAACAGTGGCACACATGCTCCTTGTTTAACCGATAGCTTCCACCGAAGACTGAATGAGTCACCTCTGTGATGCATTCAGCTCCCAACAACTAAGAACATGATATCCCAACAACACTCTCAAACCACATCTAGTTTGCCAGCTTTGAGAACAGCATCCTGAGACCACTCCCAAACCTAAGGCTTTTATCTGGCTAGCCAATCTAAAGCATGGGATCCTAAAGCCACTCCCATAGTTTTGGTTGTAGTATGTTGCGCTAGCAAACAGAATACCTAGAACATCATCGATGGGCCATTAAGTATGGAATTGTTGCCTGTTGGCTGTATTCTTCCTCCTGGGTGAGTGGGCGAGATGGACATTGCCAGGAAGTTTGCCGAGGAGGAAAAAGATACCTCCTGGCACTATATGAAGGTATAGGTCCATTCCAAATCCCCTTGACCCTGTTTTAGAATGCACATTCACCCATCAATGCTAGCGGTTTGGGAGAGACCTTATCATGAATTGGAGTTCTGGTCAACTACCAGTGGCAGGGGCTGACCTAGTGGTGCAGCACCAGTAAGTTGTGTTGCCTCCAAGGGAGTCTGCATGCAATCACTGGAATCTGTGTGATGCCATCGGTTGGGGGGGGGGGCTAGGACTGCCTGGCATTCAGACACCCATTGCCAGTCTACTAAGGAGTACCACTGGCATCAACAGTGAAGGCTTCCACTCACCCACCCTCTTGGTTGTAGAATGGGTGTTGCTATGGGTACCCTGCTGCTTAATGTGAGGGACTGATGGGAAGGGTCCAAAAAAATGATAAAAAAAGAAAAATAATAAAAACTGCCAATGACAGGAGCTGAGCAGATGGCCCAACCCTGAACTCGACTGGTATTATGATGGAGGGGAGGAAAAAATATAAATCACAAATACTGCAGAAACTGGTGCCAGTAGATTCACAGCTATTGGCTAAATATCTGCACTGGGGTGTTATCTACCAACATGCCTGTTGTATAGTAACATAGTAATTTGAGGTCAGAAAGGATTCTAGAGCCATCAGACCCTTCCCCCACCCCCAGCTTTATAAGCAGGTATAAGTAGTAAGCTATGCAAAAATGTACCACTTTATAGAGCTTGATTGTAAACTTGTTAAAGGTTTTGAGAGGGATAAATTTAGTCCATAAATATGCAAGTGCATACTAGTTAAAGCAGTGCTTGAATGTTTTCCAAACTCTGAGGCGTGGTAAAGAAGCAAATCTGTGGTCTAGACTTGCTGTTGTGCAGTTAGGGTTGACATAATACCACAACCCTTTAAAGAATGTAGTTGTGTGTTTGCTCTCAGGCCGGGTTAATCCAAGCCTGTAATTTGTTGTACACCATTAAGTAAGCTGCCCTGTGACTTACATGTGGTGACAGTAAGGTATGCATGGACCGAGCTGCTTTAAGAAGCCTTGTATTCAAAGTTATAATAATGATGCCCAGACCCTCAGAAGCTTCTCTAGCTAGAATGGCCACAATCAACTGAGGGATATATGTTGCGTGTTGACCTAATGTACACATCTCTCCTACATTAAACAGAACACCCAAAGTCCCCACTGTCTCGCTTACATATAGGGTGTTGCTGCCACATCGCACAGTGAGATTTACCATAAATCAGAAACTATGACAAAGGATCAAACAGTGAAATGAAGCAAAGGGAATTCCAAACCAATGCAGAATACTGCTGCTACCCTGGGAGCAGTCCGATTTAGTGAACAGCAATGCTTAGCCTGATCTATTGCTGCAGTTCACCACCATGCAACATACTAACATACTAAAATGCCAGCAGAATAGGCCTAACGGTCTTTCGTGTCTACTCGTTTGGTCAGCCTCCACCCTGGGTGCTGACCTTGCTGCCCCCCTCGCCTCCTCTGGCTTCTCCCTTCCCAGTTCTGGATATTTTTGCTGCATTGCATTTTGCTTCCAGAACCCTTCCCCTGTACCTGTCCCACCCCCTCTTGAACCCCTCCACTGTCTCTGCTTCCACCAGCCCCCTAGGCAGCGCATTCCACGGCTCCACCACCCTCTCAGTGAAGTAGCACCTCCTCCTTTCTCCCCTGAATCTTCCCCTCCAGCTTCCACCCATACTCTAGTGGCCCCCTCCTCCTTCCTTCAAAGCACCCTGACTGTTCCTCTCCCTATTTACCCTCTTCATGTACCTGAAGACCTCTATCATGTGCCCCGGTCCCTCCTCTCTTCCAATGTGTACATATTTAGCTCTTCAAGCCTCCTCATAGGTCCTGTCCCCCAAGCCCCAAATCATTTTGGTTGCCCTCCTCTGGACCCTCTCCAGGAGGGTAATGTCCCTCTTTAAGTGTGGCCTCCAAAACTGCATGCAGTACTCAAGGTGCGGCCTCACCAAGCAGTTATACAGAGGGAGTATCACTTCCTTCCTTCTGGAGGTGATCCCCCTAGCGATGCATCCCAGTATCCTGTTGGCCTTCGCTGCTGCCCTCCTACAAGTCTCCGAGTTGTTCATCTTGACATCCACCACCACCCCCAGGTCCTTCTCAGCTATTGAGACTTGTAGCATTCCCCCAGGGTGTACACTTGGCCTGGGTTTCTGGCCCCCAGGTGGAGTACCTTGCATTTCCCTGCATTGAACCTCAGCTTCCACTTTCTAGACCATCTTTCCAGAGCCTCCAGGTCCCCCGGTAGGGCCACCCTCTCCTCCTCCCCATCCACCACCGCCCCCAGTTTTGAGTCATCCGCAAAGAGACTCATCTCACTCCTGATTCCTGTCCTTATGTCAGAGACGTAGGCGTAGAGATGTAGGAGATCATAGTTTTAATTTTGACCCTGACTGCGACGCCTGACCAGAGAATTCAGAAGGACATTGCAGAAGCCATGCAACTGGACTCTGGGAAAAGGGGCATCTGCTCTAGTAATAGGGAACTAGCGGTGCCATACTGAAGATGCATGAAAGTGACTCTGCATGGAACATACGAACACACAAAATTTTCCAGCAGATAAAGGCCTAGTGGTCTGTCAAGTCTGCTTGAATGTGCAGCTAGCACCCCTTATTCTGCATCTGCTTCTCCCTCTCCCCCTCCCTCTCGTGCATGTCTTGCATGCCAAAAAGCAGACACATACAGCAGGGAGGAAGGAGGGATAAAAAGAGAGGGGAAAGTCTCCAGGCATGCACCAGTGATGGAGACATGCATCCTCAGTCACCAATAAAGCAAAGAAAAACAGGTTTAAAAGACCACTATGGTTCTCAGCAAGGGTCAGGGAAGCGGTAAGGGCCAAAAAGAAGGCCTTCTATAAATACAAGGAAAAGCAATGGACGGTAGAAAGGGAGGAATGTCTACAGGAAAAACAGGGAGGCAAAAGGGGCCGTTAGGAAGGCGAAAGTAGACCCAGAGCTGCATGTTGTAGAGGGGGTCAGGAATGGAGAAAAACATTTTTCAGATATGTTAGTGAAAGCAGGAAAAAAGGTGGAGGAATCATAAGGCTAGTTGAGAAGGGTAGGGTGATGGAGGAGGATGGGCAAAAGGCTGCCGTCTTGAATGACTACTTTTGCTCAGTTTTCACTAAGGAGGACAGGTGGTCTGTGCCAGAGACTGGCATCAAAGCAGCCACTAAGGGAGTCCCAGAAATGAGAGGGGGGGGAGGGAGTGATGAAAAGCCATTGATCGCACAGGGTCAGTGGCCACATACAATGTATAGGGCAGACTGGATGGGCCTGGTGGTCCTTATCTGCTGACAGTTTCTATATTTCTAAATGAGAGCCATTGCTTACTAGTGAAAGGGTCCTGAAAGGGCTGTCTATCCTTAAGATAGATAAGGCCCCGGGACCAGATGGGTTGCATTCAAGGATATTCAGGGAACTAGCAGCGAAGCTGCTTGAACCACTGGTAGGTCTGTTCAACAGCTCACTTAGATCTGGGGAAGTTCCAAGGGATTGTAAGGTGGCAGATGTTGTACCACTTCATGGGGAGAGATAAGCAGCAACCAGGGAACTATAACCCTGTCAGTCTAACCTCTATTGTAGGGAAGCTGCTGGAGTCACTGATCAAAGAGTTCCTCATAGACTATCTGGAGAGCAACAGGATCCAGGATAGTAAACAGCATGGTTTTGTGGCAAGAGGGTCTTGTCAGACTAACCTGATAGTTTTCTTTGACTGGGTGAGAAAGGAATTAGACAAGGGCCCTGCTTTGGTTCTGCTGTACTTTGACTTCAGCAAGGCATCTAACTCGCTACCTCACAAACGATTGTTCAAGAAGATGGAAGACGTGGGTGCAGCTAAACCCATAGTGAACTCGGTGGGTAACTAACTAGTGGGGAGGCAGCAGAGAGTGGTGGTCAATGGGGTTAAATCAGGAAGGAGTTTATGAGCGGGGTTCCACAGGGATCTGTCCTGGGTCCAGTCCTCTTCAATATGTTCATTAGTGACACTGGAGAAGAAATCTAGGGCAGGTTGTGTCTCTTCACAGATGACACAAAACTATGTGGGAGGGTGAATAGTGATGAGGGAATAAGGGAAATACAGAGAGACCTACAAAAGCTAGAGGGGTGGTCAAAGGTCTGGCAGTTAAAATTCAATGCTAAAAAGTGCAAGGCAATGCACTTAGGGAAAAATAACCCCAAGACAGAGTACTGGATTTGAGGGGAGAGACTTAGCACTACAGCTGAAGAGCGGGATCTAGGAGATATCATTAGCAACTCATTTAAGCAATCGAGTCAGTGCAACAAGGCCTATAGCAAAGCTAACAGGATGCTGGGATATATCGGGAGGGATATTGATAGCAGAAGAAAAGAGGTAATATACTTCCCCTATACAGATCCCTTGTGAGGCCTCATCTAGAGTATTCTACCCAGTTCTGTAGTCCTCACCTCAGAAAGGGTAAGGATAAGTTGGAGACAGTGCATCACAGAGTATCAAAAATGATTCAGGGCCAGCAGGGCAGATCCTATGAGGAACGCCTCAAGACACTAAATATGTGCTCACTGGAAACCAGTAGGGAGAGGGGAGATATGACAGAGACCTTCAAGTTCCTTAAAGGAATCAACAAGTGAGCTGCAGGGAACTATTTAGCCTGAATACCAACTTGTGGTCACAAGTGGAAATTAACAGGAGGGAGGTTCAGAAGGGATGTGAGGAAGTACTACTTTATGGAAAGGATAGTGGAACCTTGGAACAGTCTGTTGGCCATGGGTGTGTTTGTGCAAAAACAGGGGATACAAGCAGGCAGGGCTGGGACAGAATTAAGGGACTAGTGGTTGCCCGGGGTGACAGGACCAAGGAGGAGAACGGGGAGAGGATGGGGAGGGTCAGTACCCTGGAGGAACAGTAGGTTCCAGGGATTACAGGGAACTTGGGTAGACTGGATGGACCTCTGGTCTTTCTCTGCCATCTTTGTCTATATTTCTATGAGATGTGCATCCTTCATGCACCAATTGTGGAGATATGCACCACTCAGTCACCAGTTGTAGAGAAATGCTCCAACCATGAACCAGTGATGGAGAGGTTCTCCGCCAATGCACCAATGATAAAAACATGCATCGCCCATGCACCAATGGTGGAAAGATTCACCACTCACATACCAGTTTTGGAGACATGCTCCACCCACGAACCAATGATGGAGAGGTTCTCCACCCACGCATCAGTGATGGGAGACATGCACCACCCACATACAAATAATGGAGAGGTGCTCCACCCATGCACCCATAAGCAGAGGCCAGGCATCTGTCAGTCAGTGTTTATATTAGTGACTGCTAGTGGTTGAAATAGGGCTCTGTGTTGATGTGGTTGGACACATATCTATCCCAAAAAAGACTGCCTTGTCTAGAGTAAGTGCCCAAGACATGGAAATGGTTCTATAAAATGATCTTTTAAAAGTTCTAATTTTGGAACCATTAGGGCTAGAAACCTTTTTTTTTTTTTAAAAAATGAAAGCTTGTAGTTAGCTCATTATGAATAAGTTATATTGACACAGATACTTTCAAAATGAGTCAATGTTGTTTGAAGCTGCTTTTTTAAGCATATTATCAGTGCATGTTTTTTTTTAGTTTAGTTGTGCCAAAACAGGCAAACACATTGTACCAAAACATTTTTTGCTTCAACCAACTATATCAGAACTATTTGTTGTATAAATACACAAAATTACATGACAGTCCTAAAAGAAACAAAAATTATAAAAAATGTTTTAATTTTTCTGAATTTTGGTAATACTACACATTATTTAATTAGAAATTGTGTAGTTGTGCCCTTAATTGCACTGCAAACATTTCACTCTGCCCTTTTCAAACCTCTGCTTTCTTATTTCACATGCTTTGTCTACAAAACTATTGGAAGATAATAATGGAAATAAAATATGCTTTTAAAAACAGTAATGCTAAATTGAAGATTTGTTTATATATATTTATGATTGTTTTTTATAGGTAATCCTTCCCTTTTTCCCATGATTCCTGCCCTCCACCTTACTTTATTTATTAAGCCCACTATAGCTGTAGCATTGCTTCAGCAGGGAAGGCAGGTGAGCAGCTGCCTTCATGGCTGACACTAATGTAATGCCACACAACCTGCCCCCCCCCCAAACTGAGCAAATCCCCACCCCCATGACATGCTCCACCCAGTGTTGGCGCTACGTTTCACCTCTGTGCCGTTTGGTTAAAAAAGAAATTAATATGCATAAAAAGCCATTTGAATTCACCACTGTTTGTTATGCTAACTTAGTAGCATTGGGACTCTGGAGAGCATGGCATTACTGGAGATGTGGGCTGGAGCCAAGTAGTTTGCCCCGAGGTAGCTGACAAGCTAAAGTAAAGTCCCTTCCCACTTTTGCTTCTCCATGTCTTCCCTATGCATCAGCCACATCACCCAACAAAATCCACTGACCTCCAGTCTTAGCCCCACCACCCTCCCTACCCGGCAGTAGGTTTAAACCGCGAACAGAACAGCAGCGCTGCCCAGAACAGCACAGCAATAACGGTGCCTGCAAAAACAGCGCCCAGTGAAAACATCCACATGGTAGTGCTCCAAACACACACCGAGGACTGTTCCACAGATAGAACACAAAATACTCAGTTTATGTTTTTGTGGGGGACTCTGCCCCCACACCCTCCATTACTAAAATAATCAACTCTGAGGGGGAGTTGGATTTCGGGGGAAATGTAAACCTCGTGGGGGAGACTGTGAGTTGGTACTTGTAAAAAATTTTGTAAACCTGTCTCATAGAAAAAATATCAGAGACTGGGACCAGAACCCTGGTCTTCACAACTACGCTGGCCAAGCTGCACTATACCTTAGCTCTCTCCACCACAGGAGCAGCTTGGCTGGCCACCAACATTTGCTCCTCTTTACTTCCTCCAGTCACTCTGTGAGGTGACAGCTACAGGGATAGTGGTAACCGCAGTTCACTATTCTACCCCTGTCACTGTGCTTGTTTCGCTCTTCTTACAATGCTGTTCTTAACATGCACTGTTAAGGAAGCACTCTTCTAACTGGGTACTCCCCACCCTGTCCCAACAGACCCAAATTCACCCTATGTAGTAAAATTAAAGTTTTTAAACAAATCTAACACTGCATGAAGATTCACATTTGTGTCTTCCTGTTTGGCCTGAATGCCAGTATTCTTGCCCCAGCAGAATTTTGCCTGAGAATGCTGGCATTCCAGCTGGGGTTGGGGGTGACATGCAGAGGATGACGAGATTCATGCAGCACGTGACTTGTTTGAAAACTTTAATTTTACTACACAGAGTAACCTTGGGGTCATGAGAATAGGGTGGGGAGGTGGGGGCTGAGATGGTTTAATTTATCATTGCTGAGGAGAATGAATGAAGCGTGAGTCAAGGGTAGAAATAGCTGTGATCTCTGAAGATCATCCATGCATTTCTGAAAGACAGTGGCATAGAAGGCCACCTGCTCCCCACCTCCCAAGAACTCGAACCGCAGCAGCCCTGGCCACTCAAGAGGATAGATAATGGGAGGGCACATAGCTGTGCCCCACTAAAACAACTTTATCAAGGTGGGGGGAAAGGGTGTTGGTGGTGTGTGTAGCTGACTGGTGGGGGGTTGTTAGGGACTGGGGAGAGAGAGGGGGTGTTAACCTAGTAATTGCGAGCATAAAGCTCTGAACTTGAAGACTCCAGTTTGAATCTCACTATTGTCACTCACCGTGTGACCATGAGCAAGTCACTTAACCTCTCTCTCATCTGTCTTTGTGCTGTCTGGCCTCCCTGCACATCTTATGGCAGCAACAGTCTGTCTCCTTCCTCTGCTGGATTGTAAAGCACTTGGATACAGTTTGTCTGAAACTTGCTATTTGAACAAATTCCTCGAATTTCCTTTAGCTGTAAATGGGGGGAGTTCTGAAGGGGAACACATGGGTCTTAACCTTAGGGCTTCACATCAGAATGAGAACCCAAATCTAAGAGTATGTACACACCCTTGTGGCCCCAGCCCTGTTAGCAGGTAACACATTGAAACATTGGCTAAAATGGCTAAATGGCTACCACAAGAAAGCAGGTGGTGTGTCAAACAACGAGCATTTGTCAATGCCGAATGTTTGCTTGCTGGCATTGGCATTGGTAGTGTAGGAGTTACAGAGCTGCATAATAGGAATGGCAGTGAAGTACTGAACTGAAGCCAACCCCACCAGCACCCTGCAGAGACTGACAGGCATTGGGGTGTGCCTTTGGGTCGTCAGGCATAACAGCCATGCCATTTCACCACACCCTACCCTGCAGACACAGACAAGTGTCACGGTGTGCCTTTGGATCTTTGGCCCTTATGCGCACCCCATTCCATCAGAAAATATCGTGAGATGGGTGTGGTATAGGAGAATGGGGTGAACTTTGGGGCCGAAGAGTCCAAGGCACACCTCGATACCTCTCAGTGGCTGCAGGGTGTGGTTGGGGGTGGAACGGTATGAGCATTGCAGGCGACAATCCCAAGTCACAGCCCTGATGCCTGTCATTCTCTACAGGGTGGGGCGTTATGGTCGGAAACCCTAACACCTCAGGCATTCGTTGGTATTTTCACTCCAAATTTTCAACATGTTTTTTTTGTAACCCCCACCTCATTAACAGTGACAATATCAGTTTGTTAGCTGAAAGCTGCTTTTGCACAGCGACTACAGCATTTGTCACCACAGGTGCAAAAACACATTCCGAACAGGACGTAAAAAATGACAGCTATACTGTTCATGGGGAGGTGTAAAAAATAGCAATGTTAGTAACAGGCTGCAGTGGCCTAGTGGATAGAGTGATGGGCTGGGCATTAGAGGCCTGGGTTCAAGCCCCATTGGGGAGAGGCAGAGGGGGGGCAAATTTGTGGGTTGAAGGGGTAGAGAGGTGGGATTGGCAGAAAAATAGCAATGTTGAAAATCTGCAGTGAAAATATTAAAAAAAAACTGGTGAAGTCACAAGTGTGCACAGAAACTGTGCAATGCACACCCATAATGTAATTAGGTGGGGATTTTTTTACAGCAGATTGTCAACACGGGCATTTTGGAACCTCCAATCATGAACAGTGTCACTGTGATTTTCTTTATCTGTCCCGAACAATGACTTCCCACAGCGACTATGGCATTTCTGTACTGAAAGTGTGAAAACACATTTCGGCCATGTTGTGAAAAATGACAGCTGTACTGTTCATAAGGAAGTGTGGAAAAAATGCCACTGGTGAAAATCTGGACTGAAAATATTACAAATTCATGAACTTACAAGGGTGCATGGAAACTGCGCAATGCTCACTCGTAACACAGTCATTTTATGGGCTTTTGTCACCAAATTTTCAACATAGCCATTTTAAGACCTCTGCTCATGACTGGTGTCACTGTGATTTTCTTAATCTGTCCCAAACAGTGCTTTCGCACACCGACTGCACCATTGTGCGCTACATGTACGGAAACACATTTTGGGTGAGATGTGAAAAATGGCAGCTGTACTGCTCATAAGAAAGTGTGGTAAAATGGCAATGTTGAAAACCTGGCATGCAAATATTAAAAATTCGCAAACTTGCGAGCGTAGGTAGGAACTGCGCAACGTGCGCTCCTAAAACAGACATTTTGGGGAATTTTTTCACCAAATTTTCAACATAACCATTTTAAGACCTCTGCTAATGAACAGTGTCACTGTGATTTTTTTAATCTGTCCCAAACATTGATTGCGCACACCGACGGCACCATTGTGCGCTACATGCTCGAAAACACATTTTCGGTGAGATGTGAAAAATGACAGCTGTACTGCTCATAAGAAGCTGTGGTAAAATGGCAATGTAGAAAATCCCGAGTGCAAATATTAAAAATTCGCGAACTTATGAGCGTGCGTAGGAACTGCACAACGCACGCTCGTGAATCAGTAATTTTTAGGAATTTTTTCACCAAATTTTCAACATAGCCATTTTAAGACGTCTGCTCATGAACAGTGTCACTGTGATTTTCTTAATGTGTCCCATACATTAATTTCGCACACCGACTGCGCCATTGTGCGCTACATGCACGGAAACACATTTTCATCGAGATGTGAAAAATGACAGCTATACTGCTCATAAGGAGGTGTGGTAAAATGGCAATGTTTAAAATCTGGGTGCAAATATAAAAATGTCTGAACTTACAGTGCGTAGGAACTGCATAGCACACTTTCGTAAAACAGTCATTTTAGATTTTCACCAAATTTGCAACATAGGCTTTGAGAGCCCACCTTATGAACACTGGCACTGTCGTTTCATTAATCGGTCCTGAAAGGTGATTTCGTGAACTGCATAGAAATCACCCTTCAGGCCCGATTAATGCCATGACAGTGACAGAATTCATGAGGTGGGGTCCCAAAACCCCATATTGAAAATTTGGTGCCAAATTCCAAAATGCCTGAGATATGCAGCAAAGTTGAAAAACCTATTTATTACATTATACAGCTTACCGGCATTTCTTCAGTTCATGGTCGGCTTTGAAGAGTGCAGATGTGTTCTGTCCACTAAGATCGTCGCTACCGGACTCCGGAGGTAAGTATGGGTGGGGGTGGAGGAGGCAGGTGCGTGGTGGTGGGTGCGGGTGGGGGCAGGGAGACTGCGAGAATTTTTTTTATTTACAGGGTTTGTTTTTTTTATTATTAAGATGACGCGGGATATTTGCCACGCTGGGGTGGGCTCCCAACGTGGCAGCTGGAAAGGCTGTTTTGGTGGGGGCTGGAGCCAATGGGGGATTGGGCACCCCCCTTGGCCACAACAAGCTTTGCCATGCTGGGGTGGGCTCCCAGCGTGGCACCTTGAAAGCTTTTTGGGGAGGGGGGAGCGTGGAGCCGACGGGGGATTGGGCACCCCCGTCAGCTATGATCTTTGCCACACTGGGGTATATTCCCAGCATGGCACCTGCACAGCTTTTTTTTTGGGGGTGAAGCCGCGGTGGATTGGGCACCCGTCAGCTATACAGTGTGCGTGTGGGGGAGCATGAGCATGCAGTATGCGTCCGGTGTGTTGGGAGGGGAGCACTGCTCACTGAAGCGGTGCTCTCTTTCAACTGTAACGGCACTGCATTTTGATCATCGACTTTGTTTCTTGCACATGCGTGCAAGCAAACATAAAAATGGAAAATGATTTTGTACCTTGTATGTCTCACAGTAGCACACAGGCTTGGCTCCTATCCGACCCTAGATTGGAATTTTGAGGCTTGCACAGAAACTATAGTCTCCCAGGTGGCAATGTGGTGGAGCTGTTGCCACAACATTGAACCAGCATCTATAGGCACTTTGTATGTGTGTGTGTGTGGGGAGCCTCCAATAGTTATTATTTGTGTCATTTATTGTTTACTGACACCAGCTTAGGGCTTTAATCCCCCCAAAAATGCTGCCTTGGCACAACATGGACAACATCTTTTTCAGAATGGGATCTTTAGCTGGAAGAAAAAGGCTAAGCAATCAGCATTCAGTGGGGCTAACCTGTATCAACTATTGTGACTGGAAACACCATTTTCACCAGAGGTCTAACAGAAGGTAAGCTCATAACTGCATTCTGGTCCACAATATTTATTTAGCAATACTGTATACACACAGTGCCTCCACCCAGAGAAGGTTGGTAGTGGGTTAGCAGGCAAATTAGTACAACCCTTTGGAAGACTGTACCTACTCACCACCCCAAAAGTGTGACTGCCTCCCCACAATACACCACGGCACCATATATATTTGTACAATCAATGAGAGCACCAACATAACAGTAACAGACACTTTTATTACAGCACTGGCCCCCGCAGAGAGAATGGGTTATCACAGATATTCTTCTCTCCATTCTCTCCGGTAAGTGCCCTGGTAGGTGGGGGCAGGCTAGTGGCAAGCTGCTGATTAGTCAAACCCTTGCTGGACTAGTGGTGCAGCAAGTTTGGAGGCAGTATAGCGCAGTGGTCTAAGGCTCTGAGCTGCAAATCTGGTGACATCCATCAGACCAGACCTGGGTTTGAATCCCACAGCTTCCACTTGCATACTGTGTGACCCTGAGCAAGTCACTTAACCTCCTTGTGCTCCCAGGTCGCTCCTGTAAAAAAGCTTTCAGCTTAGTGTGCTATACCTGGTTAAACAACTAAATAAAAAAAAAAGTTACTCTTAGCTGCCATTGACAAGGCCCAACATACCTCTCAACCTTTTGTCCCCCAGATGTGGAACATTGTGTCTCAAAATGTGGAACAAATGAGCAAAATGTGGAACACTTAATCAAATCTTTACCTAGGAGGCTCAGAACACTGTTAAAATGTTTGCATTTATGTTCAGAAAGTCTGCTATTAATTGAATAATATATTTTTTGCATCATTTACTATAGATTTTTTTTGCTTTAAAATGTTAAAACTGAATGTGGAACAAGTCCTCACAATGTGGAACAGGGAGCTTTTGTGAAGTAAAATGAGGAACATTCCTCGTACTGTGGTACAGTTGAGAGGTACAAGGCCCAACTAGGTGCAGCTACCTCCTTTACCAACATGCAGATACAGAGCTCCATCTGCAGTAGGCTTCCTGTAGTGGAAGTGGCTATCCTGAGGTCAAAAGCCACAAAATGGTGCCCCCCCCCAATACAGTTCAAACAGCCTGTCCATCTTTTGTTGTTCAAACTTCCATTGCCATCAACCCCAACAACTGGAGTCCTGGGGGGTGATCAGATGCAATGGGAGCTACTCCTAATTTTGAAAGAGAGTAGTGTTGCTCAGATTGTGCTTTTGTGGATTCTACCACTATCTGCCAGATGGTGCTGGTATTCTACCTAGGATCATTCTAGAAATCCTAGCAAAGACCGATGTAGGATCTAGGATCAGATAGTGATGGATCCTAGTTAGGATCTGGGGATCCTAGGTCAACTAGGATCCAGGGTCAGATAGTGATGGATCCTAGTTAGGATCTGGGTATCCTATGTCAGATAGTTAGGATCCAGGTCAGATAACGATGGATCCTAGGTGAGATCCAGGGATCCTAGTGTAATGCGTTCCCCCCCCCCAATTTGGTGGGGCTTACCTTAATGCCTCCCATCTGCCTCTTACTCCTCCAGGTGTTCCCAGATGTATCACCACCGCAGCCCGAGTTTTAGGTCTCCCCAGGTTCCCCGAACAGCCCCGTGCTTTGATTCAGCCCAGTTTGGGCTCAAAAGCTGAGTCGCAAGCCGCCAGCAGTCCTCAGGCTGGTCGGAGCTCCTGCATGCGCCATGGGGGTGCTTTGATCTTTCTGACCCCTGTTGAGGTAAAACAAAAAAAAAAAAGAGAAAGTTCTGTGGTCCCGGTGCTTTTGTTTATTTGATTGGGGAACTGGAGGCCTGGGCTAGGGCTAAGAGAGCCCACTGTATAATTTAAATAATAAGCACTGAGAAGTGCTAGGATTGGGGCTAATACATAATGCATAAGCCCCTCTTGCATATTAATGAGCAGCTGCCTGTCACCTAGGGGGTCAGTGTTGCAGGATATAAGAAAAAGCAGCTGCTATTTCAAACATGAAAATGAGCACTGCAAAGAGTACAATTTAAACTTTCAGTATGGAGCTAAACTCCCGTGCATGCACTCAAGAGGCATAAAGAAAGATCCCGCGCATGTGCAGGAGCATGCCATTTGTGCGCATGCACGGGATCTTAGCTCCATTCTAAAAGTTTAAATTGTATTCTTTGCAGTGCTTGTTTTCATGTTTTAAATAGCAGCAGCTTTTCCTTATATTAGCTGGGACAGGAATAACTTGTTTTTGCAGCTACCTTGTTTAAAAGTCGTACTTCGGGACTGCTCGTCTGCCTAACCCGCGTCTCCGATCTGGATGTGCTTCCGGGACACAGCTGATTTCTGATCATCCCGGATGAAAATAGTATTTCAGTCAACATTGCTGATTAAGGTAATAAATATTAAGTTTTACATACATAGGGACATTATTCAGCACATGTGTGCTAGATGTGTGCTAGGTATGTGCCAGGAGGCACACTTTTCACACTGTGCACATAACGAAGGGACAAAGCTGACAGTGTCCCTTTAACATCTAACCCAATTAAAGAATTCTGTGGGTGGAGGCACTGTGCTAACAGCAGTATTGTTAAAATACATCTCCTGGTAACAGCTAAACCCAAACCCAGGCCCCTCAACCTGCATCTAGGTAGGCAGGCAGGGGTAGTAGCCCGTTGGGAGGTGGCTTCTGGGTTATGCTAGGTCAGATAGTTAGGATCTGGAGTCAGATAGTGATGGATCCTAGGTCAGATAGCTAGGATCTGGGGTCAGATAGTGATGGATCCTAGGTCAGATCCAGGGATCCTAGGTCAGTAGTTAGGATCTGGGGTCAGATAGTGATGGATCCTAGGTCAGATCCAGGGATCCTAGGTCAGATAGTTAGGATCTGGAGTCAGATAGTGATGGATCCTAGGTCAGATAGTTAGGATCTGGGGTCAGATAGTGATGGATCCTAGGTCAGATAGTTAGGATCTGGGGTCAGATAGTGATGGATCCTAGGTCAGATCCAGGGATCCTAGGTCAGTAGTTAGGATCTGGGGTCAGATAGTGATGGATCCTAGGTCAGATAGTTAGGATCTGGGGTCAGATAGTGATGGATCCTAGGTCAGATAGTTAGGATCTGGGGTCAGATAGTGATGGATCCTAGGTCAGATAGTTAGGATCTGGGGTCAGATAGTGATGGATCCTAGGTCAGATCCAGGGATCCTAGGTCAGTAGTTAGGATCTGGGGTCAGATAGTGATGGATCCTAGGTCAGATAGTTAGGATCTGGGGTCAGATAGTGATGGATCCTAGGTCAGATAGTTAGGATCTGGAGTCAGATTAGTGATGGATCCTAGGTCAGATCCAGGGATCCTAGGTCAGTAGTTAGGATCTGGGGTCAGATAGTGATGGATCCTAGGTCAGATAGTTAGGATCTGGGGTCAGATAGTGATGGATCCTAGGTCAGATAGTTAGGATCTGGGGTCAGATAGTTAGGATCTGGGGTCAGATAGTGATGGATCCTAGGTCAGATCCAGGGATCCTAGGTCAGTAGTTAGGATCTGGGGTCAGATAGTGATGGATCCTAGGTCAGATAGTTAGGATCTGGAGTCAGACAGTGATGGATCCTAGGACAGATAGTTAGGATCTGGGGTCAGATAGTGATGGATCCTAGGTCAGATAGTTAGGATCTGGGGTCAGATAGTGATGGATCCTAGGTCAGATCCAGGGATCCTAGGTCAGTAGTTAGGATCTGGGGTCAGATAGTGATGGATCCTAGGTCAGATAGTTAGGATCTGGGGTAAGATAATGATGGATCCTAGGTCAGATAGTTAGGATCTGGAGTCAGATAGTGATGGATCCTAGGTCAGATAGTTAGGATCTGGGGTCAGATAGTGATGGATCCTAGGTCAGATAGTTAGGATCTGGGGTCAGATAGTGATGGATCCTAGGTCAGATCCAGGGATCCTAGGTCAGTAGTTAGGATCTGGGGTCAGATAGTGATGGATCCTAGGTCAGATAGTTAGGATCTGGGGTAAGATAGTGATGGATCCTAGGTCAGATAGTTAGGATCTGGAGTCAGATAGTGATGGATCCTAGGTCAGATCCAGGGATCCTAGGTCAATAGTTAGGATGCAAGCTGGATCTGTTGCTCGGATCCACAGGATCCACAACATTGGTAGGATCCATGGTCAGATAACACTGCTATCCTACTACAGCAACTATCTGGCCAAGTGGGAGGTATCTTTGGTATCCTAATTTCTAGGATACTATCTGAGCAACACTAAAAGAGAGGTTACAAACATTCAGACAAAACACCAGTTGCCAGCTTGCCAGAAATTCAGTCTGCTCAAAGTTTTGTGAATTTCTGAACTAAAGTGCTGAGTAACCCATAAAAGTCTGCATGGCAGATTCATTTCCTACCACCAACTAGCCAACCCCTACTACTTCCTTGTATCTGGTCTCCTTTCTACAACTCACTCACCTCAGTTTCGTGGTTCCCCTCTCCTCTTGCTGCAACTCATTGTATATAACCATGTAAATATTGTATGTATTTATTAGGTATTTCTCTACTGTAAATAGCATTCTTTTTTTATGTCATTTTTTTATTATGTGTAATTTCTGGATTTTGTTACACCTCTGTTGTCAATGCTGTATGTTTCTTTTGCACCCCCTCCCCCAGGCCGCACCTGGAAACGAGCTTCTGCTCATGGTGCCTTTCCCGGTTACCAACTTTTAAATAAATAAATACATTTCCAAGCAGTGAGACCGCACCGAGTAATGCAAGTGGATCCACAGTGTAAATGCAACAATACAACAGAGGAATTAGCTGGTCTCAAACACTCAACCCAAGAAGAGTCACAGAAGTTTAGATTACTTTAAAGATTTCATCATTTATTCACTGAACATCATGAAGACAGAATAAAAAACACCTCAAAATGAGCCAGAGCAGCTGGAAACATAGGAGTTCATCTAGTTGTGTTCATTTTGGAGTGTTTTTTATGCTGTCGTCATGATGTGCAATGAATAAATGATGGAAGCTTTGAAGTAATCTAAACTTCTGTGACTGTTCTTGGGTTTTGAGTGTTTGATACCAGCTAATTCCTCTGTTGTATGTCGGAGTCATTGAAATATACACATTTCTAAACAATTTTCCTTTCATACAGGAAACTTGGCCTACTGGTACCAATAGTTCAGTGTCACTAGTAAGACACCCAGGAGACAGGAAAAAGGCATTTTCCTTTCCATGCATTTCTGTGCTCACTAGTTTGGCCACACAGTTCTCAACAGACATATAGAAACAAACATACATGTGCACACTCGCACTCAGCATCTGCTTGGGTTTCACTTGAAGTCAATAAATAAAAAGAATTTAACATTCCTTATACTATTTAAGTCAAGGGCGGGTGGTATAGTTTCCTCTGGTTTGTCTGTGTCTTATTAAACACACCCAACACTTAGGACTTGTGCTGTGTTATTTTAGATATGCCTACTAATGGGGCACAGCTGAGATTATGGTTTTCTGCCCTGCTGCCACTTCAGAACATTCCCGTGTGAATCGACCTGCTTTCTAAACCACCTCCCTTATACACATACCAATCTGGTCAACGATGGCAGCATATGTTAACACTGGATTTTTTTTTAAGAACTGACTGGCATATCAGCCTTTCAGGATTTACAATCTTTTAAAATTAATACATATCTTACAGGTACACAGGTTGACCTTTATATAAAACTAAAATCTCTAGAAAGTTGGCTGTGTCCAGTGTTCTCACCGTTCTCCTGTGTAGCCGGGACTGCAGTGACATTGCCCTGTAGCCGAGTCACATGTTCCACCATTGTGACACTGACACTCCTGCGAGCAGTTTGTCCCAAATCTTCCCTCTGGACAAGGCTGGCCACAGACTGTGCCCTACATAGAAAGGCAATAGGGATGCTTTTAGTCACACAGTTCTGGCACTTGGTGGGCTTTTCAGGGTAGAACATTCATTTTGTAAACATGTCATCCCCTTGGAGGCTATTGGCACTGCGCCATACTGGATAGGATATGAGATGCAATTCTCATCTGACTGAATGGCTTTAAATGTAACACTGAAACTACTGTAGCTAAAGTAGTTGGTCCTCATCCCCTCTCTTCATAACTCAAACAATAACAATCCTTCTCGATTTAAACATGTCATAAAATGTTTATGGGTGATTAAGATGTGAGCTATGGGAGCAAGAGAAAGAGCCCTCCCATCCTGCAGACAATGTTCATCGCCACTCTGTTACATGGTGATGTCATGGTGCATGATGATACTGTCATGGCCATTAAGATTCAAAGGACGCTGCCCCATCAGTACAGCAGTATAGTTAACACTCCTGATGCTGGTGAACCACATTCAGACGGGGCCAGGGTCATTAGCAATTGGCTGGGGAGGAGGAGCAAATATCCCAGAGGACATCCTTCTACTCAGGGGAGGGAGGATCGCTGCCTCTGCCACACTGCTGCCCGCTAGGTGACCTTGGGTAAAAGCACGATGGAAGTAGAGTGGGTGGGTGGACGTAGGTCAGCTTAAGGACTCTATGACATCGTGCGTGTGCTCCAGCCCTCATGGGCTCCTTGCATACTGATGCCATATAGTGGCAGGAGCAACCTGGAAAAAAACATCCCGACCTCTCAGGATGATGGGAGGACCCTGGGGCAGGCCCTGATGAGCTTGCACCCCAGCTTGGGTGGAAAGCCACATGTGGAAGGGGGTGAAAGTCGCAAGGGGCAAGTTCCAGAGAAGACAAGTGAGGGGGCTGGGAGGGAGCCTCACAGAAGGGAGCTGGTCAGAGCAGACAGGCACAGAAGCTGATAGGAAAAAAAAAACATTCAAAGGAATTTCTTCTTAAGTTACAGAATGAAACAAAGATTATTTTAGCAAATACAAACACTTGGTGTTGGCAACATTCATCCAGTTCAGCAAAAAGGATTAATTAGACCTACTATAAACAGTTCCTTTTGTATAAACCTTATTTTTAAAGCTGCACCCCCCCCCCAAGCAAAAGCAGTAGACGGATGCCCGTGCAGATCAATGTTACTTTACCATCCATCCAGGTGGGCAGGAGCATTCTCCGGTCACATGGTGGCACACTCCACCATTCTGGCATGGGCATCTCTCTTCACACTGGGGGCCATGCTTACCAGGTGGACACAGATCCTCACAGCTAATTTGCACACGTTTAGGGAGGAGAAAAGACAAATGTTACTGTTGGCAATATTTTGAAGTGCCTTGTCCACAAGAGTTGAAACATGCAATTGCTTGTTCATTGCTAGCAAAATGTCATCACTGACATAAATGAGAAGCATTGACCTAAATGCTATCCTGTTTGAAGCTGTGTTTACAGTTAAGCAATAGTGACCGAGGAGCTGGTCATTTCTGAGGAACGAATGACTGGCTGGGGGGGATGGATGGCTCAAGGCACAGCCAATGACCATCTCCCTCCAGCCAGTCATTAATCAAGGAAATGACAGGCTTCAAAGTTGTTATTGCAATTATAAGTCTAATCACAATAACAACTTTCATTTTTACCATTTGGTTTTACTTGCAGGTTTTTAGCAGAGTGGTGCAAGCTATGCGTGCAGCATCAGCTGGATCGGTCATTTCTAAGATGGTAATCACTACTCCAGTAGCCAATCAGGAGCCTCGCTAGGCTCACGAATATTTAATTAGACTTTTAATAAACATTTCATATTCAAATACCTCTGAATTTGAACCCCCCAAAAAAATATATATATATATATATATATATATGTATTTCTTTATTTTATTTGTCCCCCTTCACTGCTGCTGTCCCTTCCAGCCTTATACTCCTCTGACCCAGTGAAATACATTCTCAGACTAATTGGAAAGGTAGAATTAGTCTGAAAAAAAGTACACTGCAGTTTCAAACAGAACACGCCAACTCCACCACCCTCCAAAAATTAATGAACAGTTTGAAAGGTTGAAAATGATAAAAATAGTAAAAATGTTTGCAGTGCCCCTACACTCTTGAATTCTGATTCTTACAACTCTCCCACCTGACTAGATCATGTTGGGAAGGAGAAAAAAAACTGGTTCCTAGGTAGGAAAAAACAAAGGTCTAAACCACAGCACCAGGTTACAAGTTTTGTTTTCATACTGTGTTAAATCTTGTTTTAGTAAGTAGGTAGTGAACTGTGAAGTGTTTTTATCACAGCTGTTTGGACAAGTCCTTAAATTACAAAGTTATTGTTAAATTACTATAGTCCATGGTCCAGTACTCAAATAGAAAAATCCCCGCTCATGCACAAGAGTGGCTGGAACACAGATCCCATGTGTGCACAGGAGTGTCCCGCTCTTGTGCATGCGTGGGATTTCGGCACCAGTTTTAAAATGTATTTAGTAACACTATTAGTGCTTGGTTTTAATTCCAAATGGAAAATACAGTTCAGCATACGAAAATGCATAGTACAAGCAGCTTTTTACTATGGGCATGTAAAAAGTTGCACTTCGAGACGGTGCTCTGTTTCATTCGCACGTTCTCGGCATGCATATGCTTCCAGTGGATGGCTCATTTAAGGTCGGATCGCTGCGAAACAAAATACTGCAAAAATACAAAAAAATGGTAAGAAGTATTAATTTTGGCATATACAGGGACATTATGGAGAACATGTGTGACAAGTATGTGCATAAAGGCACACTGCTGAGATCTGGAAAAAAAATGAGGGGCAAAGCTGACAGTGACCCTTTAATGTGCCATTGTGCCTTTCCCACGCATGCTTAAAGCTCCCCAGTCTTTGCCCCCACTACCTCCTCTGGCAGGCTGTTCCAGTCATCCACCACCTTTTGTATTTCCAGACCTCTCGCTTAAACTTCCCCCCCCTCTTAGCTTCATTTCATGGCCCTATGTTCTAATGCCTTCCTTCCTCTGAAATAGATCCTCCACTTGCACCCAGGTACACTCCTGTGTGGTACTTGTAGGTTTCAATCATGTTCCCTCTCAATCTCCTCTCTTCCAGAAGTACATGTTGAGTTCCTGTAGCCTTTCCTCATATGGCTTCTCGTGCAACCCCCTCACCACCCCCTCACCATTTTGGCTACCCTCCTTTGTACCATCTCCACCCTTTCAATGTTCTTGTGGAGATGTAGCCTCCACAACTGGACACAGTACTCCAGGTGGGGCATCAAAAGTGAATGATACAACAGCAGCACACCTTCCAACTACTGCTAGAAATCCCTCTCCTAGTGCACCCCAACATCCTGCTAGCCTTTCCCACTGCTCTGCCATGCTGCCCAGCTACCTTCAGGTCATCAGATATGATGACCCCTAGATCTCTTTCTTGCTTAGTGATGGTTAAGTTCTACTCCCCCCATCTTATACACAGCCTCTGGGTTCCACAGCCCTAAGTGCATAACCTTGCACTTTTTGGCATTGAAACCCATCTGCCATGCCCTGGACCATCCCTCTAGTTTCCTCATATCCCTCTGCATTCTCTTCACACCTTCCTGAGTGTCAACCCTGTTGCAGGTTTTTGTATTATCCCCAAAGAGACACACCTCATTCTCAAACTCCTCTGCAATATTGCTTATGAAGATACTGTAGTGGACTGGTTCCAGTACCGAACTCTGTGGCACCCCACTAGTCACTCTCCTATCACCTGATTGGCTACCATTTACCACCACCCTTTGCCTCATATCCCTTAACCAGTTTGATACCCAGCTTGTCACTTTCTCCCCAACCCCCAAGATGCTTGATTTCTTAACTAGCCTCCTGTGTGGAACAGTGTCAAAAGCCTTACTGAAGTCCAGATAGGCCACATTCACTGCTCTCCCTTGATCCACCTCCCTGGTAACCCAATCAAAGAAATCTAGGAGATTAGTTTTACATGCCCTCCACCCATGAAACTATGTTGTTGGTGGTCCTGCAGCCCTTTTGCCTACAGGTACTCCATGAGCCTCTCCTTCAGTAGTCTCTCCATTAACTTCCCCACCACTGATGTGACAGTGACTAGCCTTTAGTTGCTAGCATCCTCCTTACTGCCACTTTTGTGCAGAGGGTCTACATTGGCCCTCCTCTAGTTCTCTGGAACGTTCCCCATCTCTGCTGAGGTGCTAAAAAGCACTGCCAGAGGGGTGGCTAGCCCTACACTCACTTCTTTTAGGACCCCTGGATGAATCCCATTGCCTTATTCTCCCTTAGGCTTCCAATCCCTTCTGGTCCCTCTCCACCAAGGATAGACTTGTGTCCACTTCCCCCTCTCCATGTTGCTTACTGCACCATGCTGGTCCATCCCCAACCCCCACTCTCTACTGTTAAGACCATGCAGAAATAATTGTTTACTATTTCCATTTTCCCATGATCTTCCCCTGCGCAGTCCCCACCCTCCCTCTTGATTCTCACTATCCCTCCCCTTGTCTTCCTCTTTTCACTCACATACCTGAAGAAAGTTGTGCCCCCTTTTTGACCTTCTTAGCTAGCCTCTCCTTTGTTAGTGCTTTAGCTGCCTTCACCCTCCTTCCTGCCTCCCTTTGTTTTGCCAGATATATCTCCCTGTCTTCAGCAGTAACAGAATACAACAGTTTACATAACCAATCTGGCTGGCCTTCAATACTGTGTGAGGGAGCTAGAGTGAGACATCAGCTGTGAAAATGCAAGGGGGGTTGGAATGACACCTGCTCACAGAAGCAAAACAACAGGAGGATGGATATGATGTCCAACAGCACCGGGGTATCAGAATATCTACATGTTAAAGTACTCATTACAAGTTGCCTTTAAATGTGATCCCCATATATTAAATAAATGTTAGGAAAATGGCAGTGTATAATAAAATAAGTTCATCGAGTGGGTCAAACAAGTGTAGTCTCTCCATCATGTAGGACCCACATGATGGCACAAACCTGGGATAGAGGTGGGCATGGCACAGGGACCACCTGTGTCTAGTGGGTATTTATGGTTTACCAGGAGTTCCCCTACATCCCTCAACTTGTGGCTGCTCTGCTGTCTTCGGCTATGAATGATTAATACTGCACCCCAGGACACTCACCTTCAATAAACTACAAACAAAATAGTCGGTGAGTGCACGATCCATTTACTGCATCATAAACTGTTGAAGTTCAGACATGAAATCCAAAGATCCCAATTCGGTCTGCATTTTAACACAGGCATGCTGGCGCACCAGTAGTGCTACCAGTTGTGACACCAATGACCTGGTTCAGGAGCATACCCAGGGTAATCAGAGGGCCAGCTGGAGGGTGGGGGAGAATGAGAGTCTGAAAGACTGCTCTCCTCCTCCAGGAGGGAAGGGTCAGGTACCTGACAACAGTCCAACCCCTAACGATCACTGGGGGATGATGAGCCTGGGACTTGTGTTTAGGCTGGTAATGATGGAGCAGTGGGCATCTTTATGTAGGGGGCAGGAGTACTCCACGTGCAAGCTGACATCCATTCCCTCCTGTTCCACCAGGGTAGGGATCCTCAAAGCAGCAAAATATCTCCATGAGTGCAGCTTAGTAAAGTCAAGGATCTCCTCTGCTCCCTCGCCTGAATGATGCTCAGCCAATTCGCTGGGGGATCTTGCTGATTTCAGTCCCTCCTCCAGCCCCATAGGGATCCCTGCTATGAGGGATAAGTCATAGGCCTCCCCATGCAGGCAGCTGGGGGGGGGAAGATGTGGGTGGGGTTGCAGTGGGGTCACCGGGAGAGACAAGGGACAAGAGACAATCGCCCCAACTCATGAAGCAAATAAAGTTGAAAAAAAATACATGGGCTGGCTCAGTGGTGCTGAAGGTTGAGGCGCTGAATGGCACACCTCACGCCATGCCAATGACCCGGGGTCGGGAGTGACTTTGGGTTCCGGGGGTTGGCAGGGGAGGGAGAGGATCGAGCATCTGATGGACTGCTCTCCTCTCCTGGGGAGGGAGAGTTGTCATACCGATCCTTGGCTGCCCCTAGTCGAGGCCAGAGGGCAGCACCAGAGGCTGAGAGACACAGAAGGCCGGAGACATGAGGTGTGCATGCCTCCACACACACACATTCATGCCATGAGGGGGAGGGGGGTATATGGGGAGAAAAACAGAAAAGAGGAGCTGGCAGGCTCCATGATGCAATGGCACTGCACCTGGCTCTGGCTTCCCTGGATATCTGGACTGTGCTTTGGGGGAGGTGGGGGATGGACCCCCCCCAGCCCCACCATGGAAGGAATGAATATCCATGGGGAATACTGGGAGCCTGGAGTCAGGAAACGGAGCCGAGAAGAGAACTGAGTCTCTGGGAGGCGTGGGCATAGCCTGCCGCCAGTCCCGAAGGAAAAAAATCAATATGGAAAAAAAGAAATAAAATACATCTCTGCATTTTGACTATGTTTCCACAGGCAATTGCTCCTCTTTCAGTTAACAGTAGTGCCAGCCCCTCTTTCAGGGCTAAAAGTATTTCTTTCCCCTCTTTCAGGATTAAAAATATTTCTAGTTCCTCTATCCAGACAAACGGTAATTGCAGTCCCGCTTTCAGGACTAATAGTATTTTCAGTCCCTCTTTCAGCGCAAACAGTATTTGCTTGTTGGGATCCCGGGCTGCCACCTGACCCTATCTGCAGGCTGGCCTTGAGTCAATATCCTAACACAACCTTTTACTGGGGTGCATGATCACACTGTCTCGTCCCACTGGTCGCCACACATAGCAGATCTACTTCTGTATCCTTTATGCCGCAGCTCTTCCTGCTCTTTCTTTAGTTACAATTGCAGTTTTCATGACAGCCTCAATCCTCCAATTCCTGTGCTACATAGCTGTACTTTACCCAGTCTCCCACCTCCCACTGTCCCACACCATGTGTGCCCCCTATTCAACACTTCAGTATTTTTCCATGTACTGTGTTGGCTTAGTACCATGAAGGCACAAGCCACCATTTCCCATTTCACATTACTGTAGCTATTCTTGAGATCTCCAAGGTAGTTGATTGGGGGCCCCAGTGCCTGCCTGTGTATACACCTCCCAATACCTCCATGAACTAGCATGAGTGGGGTGCCATCCAGCCACATCCACACACACACAGCCTTGTTCGTACCTTAGTCCTGCCAGGTAAAATGCCCTTGCAGACTGTCATCCCTTTGGAGTGGGCAGCTGAAGCCTTGGTGAGGTACCCACTTCCTCGGGTCACCTCGTACATGTTGGAAATGGGTCTCCTGCATTGTCTAACAGTGCTTCTTACTGCTGAAACCTCACCTGCTTCTACGGGTGTTTGGTCATATGCATGAACACTCCTTTGATCTCCCCCCCACCCCACTACCACCATGCTCCCCTCAGTGTCTTTGGGAGAACTCCTCTAAAGGCTTGATGGCCATCAGGTTGTCTCCCTTGACCAGAGACCCCCCCCCAGGGTTCCCAAAACCTCCCAGTGACCACACTATATACTTCCTTCTATGGGCAAGTTATCAACAATGTCCCCCGGATCTGCCTCCAGCCTATCAGATCCTGCCTCCCCTGGCTCCAACAGGTTTCACCTGAAGCACCTTCCTCCACCCTCCTGCTCCTGTTTTCTCTCATACTAATGCTCCTTTTCCATTACCATCTTACCCCGGTGTGTGCGGCTGGTCAGTTGATTGATTATTTTTGTACTGCTGCTTTGCCTGTATTTGGATCTGTTTTCATCACATTATTCTGATTGCACTTTATTGTAACTGTACAATGTGACTGCTCTGTATTGTAACTGTACTATGTGACTGCACTGTAACTGTACAATGTGACTGCACTTTATTGTAACTGTACAATGTGACTGCACTTATTGTAACTGTAAAATGTGACTGCACTGTATTGTAACTGTAAAATGTGACTGCACTGTATTGTAACTGTAAAATGTGACTGTGTTATGTATTTCCTTTAGCCCACATCCAACTCCTCCAGGTCGCACCTAGAACAAGCTCTGTCTCAGTGTGCCTCTCCCGGTCACCAATTTTTAAATAAATAAATCAAACATTACACCTTTTAATCTGTATCCCACCAGCACCACTACCACATGAGGTCTGCCAAAAACTCCTTTGGCCTCTCCCTTGCACCCACTAGAGTGTTCCTGGCACATACTGCCACCCGAGTTCTCTGATGTCCACGACCTCTCTGGCACCACGAGGGTACTCTCCTATTCTACTCTAAGCTCCAGTCACCAAAACTATTCACTAAGGCTGCCAGACTTTCAGAACTGAGTCCAGGTACTTACAGCAAAACAACCACCTTCCCCCTTCTGGAAGGAAGGGATAAGAAGGGGGTTGTTACATCAGCTAATATGCTTGATCCACGCGATGGAATTATTGTGAAAGTGTATAGCACTTTGCTATCTGTTGCTTTACTTAATACCTTTGGTATCAAAAAAATGGTTCGATCTAAAAGTTTTTTGGTTTTTTTTATACAGCTTTTAAAAAACTTTCCAGCATGGTAGGAGTTACACTCACCAGGGACTTTTGTTGGGAGTACTGATAACTGCTTGTTAAGTGTCTGTGGAGCAAAAATTGTGTTGATTGTTGCCATGGTTGTTGCTTGTTAAGCTCGAGGCAAGTTTGAAATCTGGGGCCGGATTTTCAGAACCCTCGTAACTCCTGCAGCTGTGGGGAACAGCTGGCACAAGTGGGTCTCCACCTGCAGAGCCGCAGTTTTCCCCTGTAGCTATGGTATTTTCAAAAGTAGAGCCAGTTTGTGATTGGCTCCACAATTTACGGCAGCTTGTGGGTGATGTTTGCCCAAAGCTGCAGAAAAATGTTACAGCTGGTGGAACCAGGCGTAACATCTCCCACAGCTGTGGGGGACTGAAAATACAAATCTCAGTAGCTGCTGTGATTTCAGTCTGCAACTGGAGTTGTGGAGAAGGATTTAGTCTTGATTTGGTTTGAAACTCTGATCCCTGATATGCAAATGACGTGCTTGACTTAGGTGTAGACTATGAAACTTAGACAGACACTGTTTGAAGCTTTTTTTTTGTTGTTGTATTTTTCAAACTGCTTTGGAATCTCAGATTTGAGATCTAACGACTGCACTTTGGCCATCCCTCGGTGTACTACACTTACAGGACAATCTGCATTCACACACAGCTTCCCAAAGCTCTGGAACTCATTACTCTATCAAATTCGGCACTCCTCCTCCTCCTCTTACTCCCTCTCCTCAGCCCTCCACGACTACCTATCCTCAAATTGTACATGCTTTAGGCGTACTTAAGCTCCGCCCACTCTCCCCTATTGACGACTGACTCCCTAACATGAACTAGCCTCTGTCTTGCCACCTCTTCCCCCTCTATAAATTTTGTCCTACCTTCCTCCTTCTGTTCTAACGTAATCCTACTACTCTCACAAACTCTATAAAATTCGGTCCTACCCTCCCCTTCTGTCCCAACCTTACCCTACTACTTTCAAAAACTTAACTGTCTGCATCATTCACTCACCTTCCTCCTCAGCACTTCTAGGTTACCCCCTTCTGGGACAAATTTATGCTTCTGCATGTTCTTAGTACTTCAAACGTTTATGTATTAGCTGTATGCTGTTGTACCTATCTGTACTATGTATATTACCTTGTTGAGATGTCCCTTCCTGTACAATGTATATCTCACTGTGGAGTGTACCTACCTGTACTATGTATATTACCTTGTTGAGTGTACCTTCCTGTACAATGTATATCTCATTGTGGAGTGTACCTACCTGTACTATGTATATTACCTTGTTGAGGGTACCTTCCTGTACAATGTATATAACCTTGTGGAGTGTACCTACCTGTACTATGTATATTACCTTGTTGAGTGCATTTATATTGTATTATGCTTGTACGCCTTTTACTCCCAGTACCCCCCCCCCAAACCCGGACACACCGTGAGATGAGCATCTTGTTGTTCAGTGTGCCTTACTGGTGAAACATTTCAATAAAAAAAGAAATAAATGTGAAACATTTTTCTGCAGGTTAGTGAGCTTGCTTTCTGTCAAAATATGTTTGTGAATCACTGTAGTTCTACTGAGTTTAAATTTCTTTTTTAGTTTTTTTGTTATAATTTTTATTCAAAAATATTTTTTTTTCACAACTGGGGGGAAGGGTACAAAAGAAAAAAGGGGGGGAGGGAAGGGAAAAAGAAACAGACAGTCAATTCATTGAGTATTTCGGTTACTTATGGTTACATAGTAAATCAATTAACGCAGTATTATAATTACATTATACACAGTGTCTTGGTGAAGGACAGCAGGAAAAAAACACACAGAAAGAAGAATTTAAATATCAAATAATACATAATTTCATAAGGCAGGGTTGCTGTAAAAACTTGTAAAACATATAGTGCAGTTTCTAACTTATGCATAATTATTTTGACTAAATTACACAATTGAACCAAGCCCCTACTCGAATACCTGGACATCTAGCCCTATTAATCTTTTTTAGTTTTAACAGTATTCGCACTGGAGTAATCAATTTAAAGCCTGGAGAGGTGTGATTTTGTGTGGAGTCTTGTTTTTCATCTACAGTATCTCCTCAATTGGTGTGGTTCCTGCATTTTTGCGTGCTGTAAAGTTTAACTAAGTACCGTGAATGCCAGATGGGTATCTTTACTGTGATGTTTGCTGGGGGGGCGGGGGGTGGCCAGCTGAAATTGGAACTGTTTATAATATTTTATTTAGAATTTTAGGCCTGAAAAGGTACATTGAGCCATAGCTCATTTCCAGGTATTTCCTTGGAGCACCGGGAGGTTAAGTGACTTGCTCAAGGTCACACAGTATGCAAGGGATAGCTGTGGGTTTCAAACCCATCTCTGCTGGGGCTCCAGGTTTACAGCTTGGTGTTCCAGCCTCTAGGCTTTACTACCTTCTCATATAATATGGGTTGTCAAGCTTTTTATAATTTTTTTTTTTTTTATCTGGGATAGCCTCGCTGAGATGGTACAACTTATTTTCATTAGAGTCCTGCTTTTTACCTAATTCTGGGTGGAGGTCAAGTGAGTTGTGGATGGTCACACAGTGAACAGTTTGTGTAGGACTGTCATGTATGTACCCACCTTGGGGTTCTAATTACCGAAGACCTCGAGAGCTGCACTCTCGAGGTCAGAGGTAATCAGAACCCCTCTGTGGCAGCACAGACTGGTTATGCATGGTTGCCCAACCAATATTCTCTACATAGTTTATGGTGGAATGTTGTCCTATATAGAAATCCATGCCTGGAATAGGGCTGTGATGCAGTAGTGACATCATTATGTTGTTGTACGGCAGCAGTGATATCACTACTGTTGCATAGCTCAGAATGCCACCACTCATCTACTTTCCTCTAGCCAATAATGTGTGATTTTTTTTTTGTTTTGTTTTTTAACTTGAACTTACAGAAACAGCTGCAGGTGTAGTCACTAGCCACAAACACAATCAATACTTTGAGCTTGCAACACCACCACTGCACTGAAATGAAGCAGAGTGTCTGAAATGAACATTTATGCCCATACACTGTGAAAGAATGTATGGGCATCCATAAACAGATAAGCCTGTGTCTTCATCTCAAGTTTTCAATGGCAAGCAGGGATCCTCAAGCTTTGCTCTTGAGGTTCCTGGTTGCCATAGAACTGAAGTCTCTCAGTGCAGACACAGGCTTACTGGGTATAGATTACCATACATTATTCTCTATAAGCCACCTGTACTGGACTTGTTAAAGAAAACTCTGTCCTCCACGCTAGACTGGAGTCACTTGAGAACTATTCTTAGGCATCAAATGTCTAAATCTTAGGCATGCCCAAATCATCTGAGGGAGAGGACCTGAAAAAGTGTTTACAAAACTGGCTTCCTGGCATGCTACATCTGCAGTCACCTTTAAAAGTGAGGCGAGCTTACAGATTCAATCCAAGGAAAGCTCCTTCCTCACCAAGCAGCCTTCTCACTATTCTGCTGGCAAGCAGCGAAAACCAGGACTGAATGCTCTGCCAGAAGAGAAGATGATCCATCAGAAGCAGTGTTGCAGGAATGAGCAACATATTTCAACAACTATGGATAATGAACTTAACTCATTCACTGCATTATACCTGCAACTGTTGATAAATGCAAAATTAGCCACGTCTCTGGCTCAGGTTTCTTAATGTTTGATTGTGGGGTCAGGCTCTGAGTTTGGGGAGGGTGTCATGTTTGACTGATGGGGCATATATTGCCCACTTGTTTTTAGAAATTTGGTGCAGACTGCATGGTCAAAATGGTACCACAGGCCCATATTCAGTCTTCTCTGTGCCCCCTTCCTCTCTTGGTGGTCTAATTTTCGCCACAGCAAATAACATGAGGAATACATAAAATAAATAAGTGAGTGTTTTAAATATTTATCACACTTAACAAATTGAGGAGATAGCTCTTGTTTGCATTAATATTATATTCTGAAGTTAAAAATACTATTTTGGGGCACTGCCGCAAGGTCATACCTGCTGCATTTCCCAGAACAGCAAATTGCTTTATCCTACATGCACGGTTTTTACCTGCCATGTTAAACAAGATACTATCTGATGTTCTCATGTCAGCTTAACCCTGTTTAGTAAGACATGATGTTTTTCCTATCAAGGATGTGTTTCCACACTAAAGACTTGTATTGAACGTTCTGGGCACTACGCCATTCTCATGGCTGGAACTTTACCTATGTAGAATTTAAGATGCAATACTGTGCCCCCACCATGTGCGTTTGGACCTTTCAAAGTTTTGTAATATTTGTACATTGCCTCCAGCGTTGTAACATAGAAGAGGAGGTGCTGTAGGCTCCTAATTAAGGGAAATAAGCTTCTTAATCAATTTGTATCTCTCCTCCATACTGAAGTTCTCATATTGTCATAAATGCAATAAAAATAATTAACAAAAAAGATGCAACTTATGACAAAAATAACAAGATATTATGGTTTCTTGAAGTTAGCTAGAAATATATTGCTTATCTTACAATTTTTCTCTCCACTGATGTATATAAACTGTAGTAATACAGAGTTGTAAGTCATGCATATACAGGAACACAAATGGTCAGACCCGCACCAGCCCAGACTATTGTCTTTATACTTACAAAGCTCCAGTGTACCCAGGGGGGCATTTACATTCTCCAGTCACATGATCACAGGTTGCACCATTCTGGCACTGGCACTTCTGATGGCATTCATTCCCATACATCCCCTGGTCACAACGTTCCTCACAGCGCCAACCTTTGAAACCCGGAGCACAGTGGCACGCACCAGAGATGGGGTTACACAGTGCTCCATTCTTACACTGACAGCGGTTACTGCAGTGTGGACCCCAGTGCTGATTGTCACATGCTGTGGGGGTGAAACAAAAATACACCAGCAGTCAGTATGATGTACCTTGTTAGGGTCAGGCATGGTTCAATGTTAGTCTAAGAACTTATCCTTGGTAATCATCAGCGTCATAAATTCAGAAACTGCAAACCAAACTGTAAGTGTATAATTTAATTTGTGGTATTCTTGATTCCCTATTGCCTGAAAAATACAGTGGTGGAGGCAGAGACTTGGGGGGCTTCCTTAGGACTCTGAGTTTTGCCCTTATGCAGAAGTGGACTGGCAGTAACTGGCACACTTACAGTATAGACAAGGAGGTGGCGGTACAAACATCAATGGTGGTAAAAAAACAAATCAGATTTATTTAAGAACCAAAAGAGCTGTGTTGGTAAAAACACATAGATGTGCTATTGGTTTTAAGTCATAGGTTTTCAAAATAAATTCTTAAGGTAAAACCAACTAGGATACATAGCTTTTCATGTGGACGATGCCACCCCAGCCTTACAGGAAACAATTACAATGCTAGTCTTAGTGTGAGGGGTGCTATATTACATCTAGTCCACTTGCCCTTTACCTGTAGTTCTACAGGCCTGTTTACTGCAGGCACTGGGTACTAAAGAAGGAAGGACTATCCTTTGGAAACATCAGCAGGGAGTGTGTACAGTGTGTTCACCTCACAACAGCAAGCCCTAACATAGAAACATACAAACATAGACTTTGTCAGTAGAAAAGGAACACTTGGCCCACCCAGTCTGCTCAGATATACCCTGCCTAATCTGACTCTGCAGACTCTTTCTGGTCTCCAGTGACCATCATGCCTCTTATCTAATATACCCTTATGTCTATCTCTTGCATGCCTGAAGCCCCCCACACACTGTTTTAGCCTCTGCCACTTCCATTGGTAGTCTAGTTGAGGTGCCTGCCACCCTTTCCATAAATAAATATTTCCTCACATCTCTCTTGAACCCCCCCCCACACTTCATTGCATGCCCCCTGGTCCTGGCACTCTTTCTCATTTGAAAGAGACTCCCCAACCCCCGCAACCCATTCGCCCCTGTGATATAGATAGATGTGTCTCTGAAATGTAGTTGACACTGTAATTATAAGTGCTCTGGCACTAACGGCCCTGGATTAACAACCTCTCTGTAATGACTTGCAACATGGTGGAAAGGAAAATCATTTTCATGGAGGCTGCTGTGTACAATAGGCTGGAGTATGAAACCAAAGTTTAAAGAATAAAAAGCTGCACATTCAGAACTTTTCAGTCTGTGTGATTGGTGTAAGGGAGCTGGCCAGAGAACCAGGAAAAAAGGTAAGCCCCTCTGGGGCTGACTCTGTTCTTAACACTGACATTTGTTAGCATAAAGCACATTAAAGGAAGTGCCATCTCAGTGGAGGTCACAACCCGTGCTTTGCATATGGTTACCTAATCCCTGGAACTGCGTAATCTATATATCCTTAACCCCACAACTTCAGTGGTTTAAATGAGAAAGTCCCCTCAGCCTATTTTCTGTATACCTGTGTAGTTTGTAGGCATCAACAATGATTTCCTCTCTTGCATCCCCCCCTAATTTCACCCTAATTTAAATATAAATGAAGTTGCTTCACTCTGTTCTGCCCTGGTATGAAAACCTGCTTGACTCTATTGCAGAAGTCATGACCCATCTGATATAAGGCATCCTGGAATTTTATGATGTTTGAGTGCTAAAGCCTGCAGTAGTTATACTGTATGAATCAGTGCTGGTGTTGTCCTCTGCAGTCCCTACATTCACGTCTTATGCTGGTCATGAAACTTTTCAAGGCATAGTAGGTGTCCTGCTGTTTTCAGTACTTTAAAGTGTACCGTAGTTAGAAAGAAATGCTTTTAGGGAATACAAGGACTTCACAGGACAAACAGAACTGAATGAGAATATAATTTCTGCTGACTTGTGCGGGTATGCATCATCAACTCTCATGATGCCTTGCATGAGTGTGGTCATGATCTCTGCAATGAAGATAGACAGGTTTCCACACCAGTGCAAGACAGACAGAATCAACCTAATTTATATTTTAATTAGGATGAAATTAGAACGACTCAAGAGACGGAATCATTCCTGCAAACTACACAGGTACAAAGAAAATAGATTGAGGGGACTTTCCCTTTTTAACAAGCTCAGTAGCTTTGGTGAGAACTAAAAAAACAACAACAGATTTTTGACTTTGGCATAAAAAGAGACTGCTCTTCACACAACGACTGATGCCTACCCCCTTCCCCCCCCCAAAAAAAAAACCAAAAAGAAATGTGATCAGCATACTCCTCTGGAAGAAGGATAATCTTTCAATCAAGTCAAAAGGAATTGGTTTTGACCTTTGCTGAGAACTGGGATAATGACAGCATGCCACAGATCACCATCAGTCTCTCACTTTTGATGTTGGCACATAAGCATATCACCATACAAAAACTGTAACCAGTCAAAGGAAATAGTGTAGCCAGTCAAAGAAAATTGGAATGGTAATGAGAGGTTCACCAAAACTGGCCATCAGCCATTTTCGGTTCTAAAATGCAGTAAGCACACCTTTGTATGGTTCGTAGAGCTGCACCTTTGTCACGGAAGTCATGGAAATCATGGATACATGATTGTTCCCATTTGTGTGAAAAGTCCATGATTTGGAGCATTTTCAACCCCAATAATGTTTTTGAATTTCCATGACAACACCATCATTTTTTTGGTGTTTGCAAATGACAGCCCTATAATGTTATGCCTCATCTCTGCAATGCACTTGGGTCCCCAGTCCTCCCCAGTGAGGATTTCTGGGTCACCAGTCTCCTAGAGAAAGCACAGTGCACTGCCTCCTATATCGCTGGGCTAGCCTAATAATGTACTTTTTTAAAACATTTAAATCTTTGTTTATGTTTGTATAAAAATACATTAGAATAGAGGTCATTTGTGTACCACACAATGTCTCCATGAATTTTTGTGACTTTTACTATGATTCTTTTTATTTCAACCATGACTATACCATGATTATCTCCAAAGTTTGCAATAACAGTACGGCAATAACCCTTTAATAAAATGTGCAGAAAACAGAATCAGTTTCAGTGCAATAGCTACAATGAGTGTGTAAAAAAGGACGTCTGCCAGTCCAGTTTTGACTCCTAGGTATAATCTGAGCAGCTCTGTTATATATAAAGATACACTAAAGCATGCCTACAGTCTTCAAGAGTGTCACCTTTTGTGTGTCCTGTAGCTGAGAAGACCATACATCAAAGGTGAGTTGTTTTAGCACCCAAAGAAGGGCACAAAGGGTGGCACACTTGATAAGTGTCGACTTACGGACTTAAGAAACTAAAATGGAAGAAGGCAAAAGCTGACTGATCCCATCACCCGGTTCTCAGTGGTTATAACCATGTACCCTGTATGTTCTTAGGAACGTATCCAGATTGTTCTTGAATGGTGCAATTGTATCACTCATGACCACCAAGTGTGGTAATGTGTTCCATACATCTGCCACCCTCTAGGGAGAAAGAGGCCTTTCTTTTGTGGCAACTTATCCCATCTTAGTTCTAAACTGACTTCTAGTTTCCCTAGGCAGTTTTTTTCCCCAAGTGCATTGTCTCTAATAGCAAATTGTCTTTTATAACTTTGTGCATACATATATATATATATATATATATATATATATATATATATATACACACACTGTATTTACATGTCTCCACTCAGTCATCTATTTTCCAGGAAATATAAATTTAGATTGATTATGCATACCTCATACTGTATGCTTTATCTCTTATATTGCCAGACAATTTTATTGCCCTTCTTTGCACTGTCTAATTGTAGAATGACACCCTTATGGCAGGGTGTCCAGAGCTGTACAATATACTCCATATGGGAACACACCAATAACCCTTGATCTGCTGCTGAAGTTCCTGTTAATATTCTCCATCATTCCATTACATTTAACAACAAACAAAAAAGAAGGGGAAGCTAGGAAAACTCTATCGGGGTAAGGGTAAATAAGTATTTCCAGGTAACACAGGGAGTAAAGAAGCAGGGAATGTTAGGTAGGAGTAGTGCAGTGCAGTGACTGTGGGGTGGCAGTTTTCAGAGGGACCTTCTGGTGACTGCAGTGCTGCCCCATTTGCCTGCACCCCTCTGGGTTGAGGGAGGAGGTTGCTAGACTCCAGGCCGAGTTGGCTAGGATTCGTGGGACCTTCTTCCCCACCCAGGGGCCACCAAGTCTGACACCATTACCCCAGAGGATACCAAGAAGGAGGAATGGCAGGACTACAGTAGGATCTGGAAGGATGGTGGACAGAGGCACGTTCCTCAACCGGTACCACTATGCAATTTCAATGCACTCTTGTGAGGTGGGACTTTCAAGAGAAGGCACCTGTGGTAGTGTCTGGGGAGGATGTGGGGGTTCTCTGGAGTGCAGTCTGCAAGGAGGGAGGAAGGCAACCCCAGAAGAGGAGGAAACAACTTCTGGTGGGGAACTCAACTGTGAGGGGGGATAGATTTGAGAAGAGGAAAGTGGGGGGAGAGGGAGGTTAGGTGCCTGCGCGATGCCATGGCCCAGAGGGATGGGAAGCAGACCCAAAGGATTGTTAGGGCAGCAGGACAGGAGGTAGAGCTGGATGTATTTGTCCACCTGGGGACTACTAACCTGGCAAGGGAGGGGAATGGGATAGTGCTCAGGGAGTTTAAGGAGCTGTGGAGGGGGTCTTGGACAGGTAGCATGCTGAGTGGCTTTTGCTGAGGTGCTGCCTGTCTGTGACAGGGGGAGTAGAGGGATCTCCACACCAAGACATTCAACTCATGGTTGAAGGAATGATGCAGAGAGGAGGGCTTCAGCAACATTGGGGACTTGGATCCACATGGTGAGGTAAAGGCCTTTTCGGGGGGTGGCCAGTATCCATCGGGAGGGGAACCACAGTCCTCAGTGGATGGTTTAGATATTACTTTAAAGAACATTTAAACTCACCGAGGGGGGTGGCCGAAGAAATCGGGGAGGCAGTAACTGCCCCCCACCACAGGCTGAATTAGAAACTAGGGAGAACCCAGAGGGAATGGAATCCCACAAGGTGCAATTATTAAAAGCAGCAGGATGGCAAAAATGAAGCGGGATGGGAACAGAAATATAAAAAGAGAGGGGTGAAGGAGAGAAGGCAGAAATGAAAGAAGTGGATAAACAAACAGAGTGGGAACAAAACCTGGAAGGCCGTGTGTGTGAATGCTAGAAGTCTAGAAAATAAGATTCTGGACCTAGAGGCCATAACGGCAGATGCCGACCTCAATATTGTGGCCATATCCCAGTCATGGTGCATGAAAACCATGACTGGGACATGTCCATATCAAGTTATACTCTGCTCAGGAGGGACAGGATTAGAAGGAAAGGAAGGGGTGTAGCACTTTATGTAAGGGAAGGCATGAAAACAATGGAGATACAGCACAGGGAATACAGAGGGAAGCAGAGGCACTGTGGGTCACCCTAGAGATGGGGAATGGAGCCACTATGCAAACTGATATGATCTACAGACCTCCAGCACAGGAGGAGGAGGAGTTAGATGAGGTACTGGTGGATGCTACTGGCAAGATGGCAGAAAAGGAAGGTGTGCTCCTGGAGGGGAACTTCAATCTGCTGAATGTAGATTGGAACCTCCTAGCTGTGGCTGCACCTAGATACAGGGACATCCTGGACTCTAAGCAGGAGGCTTTCCTCAGGCAACTAGTCAGTGGACCCCTTGTGATGGGGCATTACTGGACCTGGTACTCACTAACAGGGACTGTGTTGCAAACATCATGGTGGGAGGCCACCTGGGATCAGAGTTCACCATACAGTGTGGTTCAATATAAGGACAGCTGCGGAACTGAGCCACACAAGGATGAAGTTCCTAAACTTCAGGAGGGCAGATTACAAAAAGATGGGTGAATGCCTCAGGGATGACTTGGCAGGGGGATGAACTGGATGGGGTGGAGGAACTGTGGGCGAAGCTAAAAAGGGCCATAGGGAAAGCAACACACTTCTACATCAAGCAAGTGAGTAAAGGCAAGAGGAAAAAGAGACCACTAAGGTTCTCGAGAAAGGTGGTGGAAAAGGTAAATGATAAAAGGCAGCATTCAGAAGGTATAAGGAGATACAGAGGAAGGAGGCTAGGGAGATGCATTAGGGGAAACAGATGGAAGCAGGGAGAGCAGTAAGGAGCACGAAGGTGCAAACTGAAGAGAGAATAGCCCAGGCAAGATATTTTTTAGGTATGTGAGTGAATGGAGGAAGACCAGGGATGGGATCATAAGTTTAAAAAGGGAAGGGGGAACTGTGCAGACGGTGACCAGGAAAAGGAAGACATCCTGAACAAATACTTCTGTTGAGTGTTCACAGAAGAAGGAGAAGGGGAGGGTCCACAAAAAGGTAATAGGAGCATTGGAGGGGGGGAGGTGGACACAAGTCCATTTACAGAGCAGATTGTCCTGAGGGGACTCACTAATCTGAAAGTGGACAAAGAAATGGGGCGGATATAAGGGTATTGTGGGAACTCAGGGAGGTACCGGTTGCACCTCTGACAGTTCTGTTTAACAGCTCACTGGAAACAGAAGTGGTTCTGGAGGCCTGGAGGAGGCAGATGTAGTCCCACTTCACAAAAGTGGTAGCAGGGAAAAAGATGGCAATTATAGGCCAGTCAGTCTGACATCAGTGGTGGAAAAGTTAATGGAGTCACTGCTGAAGGAAAAGGATTGTGGAATATCTTGAATACAGTGGATTACAAGTCCCAAGGCAGCATGGATTCATGACAGGGAGGTCATGTCAAACAAATCTGATAGATTTCTTTGACTGGGTGACCAAGGAATTAAATCAGGGTGGACTGGTGGACATGGCCTTCCTAGATTTCAGTAAGGCTTTCAACACTGTTCCATATAAGAGGTTAGTAAGCATGCTTGGTAGTTTAGAAGTGTGTCCAGGTGGTAAACTGGGTAAGAAATTGGTCAGGGGATAGGCAGCAGACGGTGTTGGAGAATGGAGTTCAATCAGAGGAAGGGAGCATGACCAGCAGGGTGCCTCAGGGATCAATGCTGAGACCAGTCCTCTTTAATGTCTTAATAAGAGACATTGCAGAGGAGCTGGAAGGGAAGGTCTGCCTCTTTGTGGATGACACCAAAATCTTCAATAGGGTAGACACTCCAGGAGAGGTAGAAAGGATGAGCAGAGACCTGAGAAAACTCAAGAGGGGTGTCAAGGGTATGGAAACTGGCTTCAATGTGAAAAAATGTGTAGTAATGCTTTTGTGGCACAGAAACCCAGAGGCAAAGTACAAAATGGGTGGAGTGGTACTGAGAACCACCAAGCGGGAAAGAGATCTGGGGGTAAGCATACCGAATGACATAAAGGTGGCCAGGCAATGTGACAAGGTGGTTGGGAGGGCAAGTGGGATACTGAGCTGCATAGAGAGGGGTATTACCAGCAGAAAAAGGGACATGCTATTACCTCTGTATAGATCTCTAGTAAGACCCCACCTAGAGTACTGTGTCCAGTTGTGGAGACCATATCTCCAGAAGGACACAGAGTGGAGGCAGTCCATAGAAGGGCAACTAAAATGGTGCAGGGTCTGCATCAGAAGCTCTATGATGAGAGTCTTAGGGACCTAAATATGTACACCCAGGAGAGAGGAGGGAAGAGGGTGAGTATGATGGAGACCTTTAAATACCTCTGTAAATAAGGTAAGAAAGGAAGTATTTTTCTGGAAAAAGATGCTTAAGAATAAGGAGGCATGATAAGAAGTTGGAGGGGGTAGATTCAGAAGAGATGTGAGAAGTACTTCTTCACAGAAAGACTGGTGGATTCCTGCAACAGTCTTCCAGTGGAGGGGGTGGGGGCAAAAACTGGTGGAGTTTAGAAATGCATGGCATAGGCATAAGGGAATCTTAGGGAAAGGGAATGTGGGGTAGGTGATGGGCAAGAGATCAAGAAAGATCGGCGGTGGTGCTATTGGCAGGGGAAAATTGGCAGACTAGGTGGGTCAAGCAGTTCTTATCTGCTGGCAAATTCTATTTCCCATATTGGCCTTTAATATCAAATCTGCAAATCGATGACGACCACAAGACCTTTTTAGATTTACTTCAGTGTCCTTACGAAGGGCCCAATCCAGAAGTGGGCCAGCACATGCATGATTCTTGCACTTCTAGCTCATGCTCCTTTGTGGTACAATGCCACTTTCACCCTCACATACCCTTGCTACCCTTGTCTACCACTATGGAGCTCCTCAAGGAGTGGGAGGGTGGTGCAAGGGGTGGAGTTGGGTTGGATACATGATTTCCAATCTGAAGCTTGGGTCAGCTGTCCGGTGGATGCCCTGCTCTTCTTGAGCAGGGGATTATAGCATACAGCAGTCCACAATGGACTGTTATTCCCTTCTGGAAACAAGGTATTTTTTAAACTTCATAGAAAGGCAGCTATGACTCTTCAGCCCTCCATGTTTCAGTAGGAGGGTTTGCAGCATGTGTAGGTAGGGCCTGATTGGGGCCCAAACATTGTGCAGGCTTGCAGTGGGGTTGCGCAGTAGTTGCTTCAGGATCCACCCCCTCATGAAATATCCATACCCTCCCTGAGCCCAAATCCATAGTGGTTTTGGAGATGCTATGGTGCAGAATGTGGCTCCTGGCAACCCCCAACAGGTCCATATAGGTCTGCTGGTAGTGCAGATCCTGTCTGAGTTAGCCATCTGCAGGTAGAGGGAGAATTTCTGGATAATGCAGGGGCTACCACATGTTTAGAAAGAGGCCTCCACGGTTCTGGGGCTTCTTTACACACCCACATGACTCTGTGGTTTGGACTTTAATATTTTATAAGTCATCTGATTTAGAAAATATTAATAAATGCACAATACAAAATAAAAACCCTCTCTTAAAAGTAACCTCTAGACAGTATAGCCTAGAGGTTAGATTAATGAGCTTGGTACATCCAGCAGACCAGACCTTGATTTGATTCCCACAGCCTCCACTTGCATACTGTGTGACTCTGAGCAAGTCACTTAACAGCTCAGTGCTCCCAGGTCACCCCTGAAAACAGGCACTTGTGCCTAGTGGGGGTTACCAAAGACTTAAAAAAAACAAAACAAAAAAATCCTTCTTTTCAAAATATGCATGTGAATACCTCTTGTGGTTTTAATATCTACATGCAAATAAATGTATGTGCTGACCAGTTGAATCAGCACTAACTATTAATAAGCAAAGCCAAAACATCAGTAAAATCTAAGAAAAATTGATGGTCATTTTGGAGCAGTTGTGTCAATAACAGTTTAGGAAAGCTGACTGCCTTGTATCCAGTGTGGAACAAAATGTAGTAAGAGAACACGCGCATCCATCTGTAAAATCTAAAGAAAATTGATTCAGCAACTGGGGCAATGAGAGTTTGTGAAGAATGACCACAAGTCAACTGTTTTTAATATACACCAATGTAAAGGGAAATTGTTTATGGAAATCTTAAGGAAATCCACACGGACACCTTAAAGGGTTAGTGGCCAGCAAACCCTGTTTGAAGTCTACCAAAATATAACCAGCATCACACCTGTATACGAAGGGGAAACTTTTTTTTTTTTTTTTTTAATTCAAAAGGAACGCATTTGGTCATTTTGTTGCAGTCGTGGTAACACAGATTTCTCAGAAATGGAAGTTTTTCATCAATGAACTGAGCTACCCCCAAATTCAGTCATCAGCTGCCTTTATGCGAAGGGTTACAAATCTTTGTAGTTTTTTTTTTTCTTTTACCATAGTGGAACAATGACATGCTTTCCGACTTGCAGTAGAGGTACCATTCAGTCCTGATAAGGACTTGGAAATCAGCTAACCAATGAATTTCTCATGAAGTGCGGCTGCATCCACACTATTCAGATTTGATATAGCTGTGAGCCCTAAATACTGTATAGAAGTATGCCATTTTGAAGTGGTGGTGGTGCTAGGGGAGCCGGCAGGACTACTCATAATTCATTAGGGGCTGCTTAAGAAGGGATTCTGTGGGAACATTAATCTTTGCAAGGAGAACTCTAGCCCAAGTGATCATCATACAGACTGAAAGAATATAATGGAATGGACAGCGTGGTCTAAACTACCTGAACTTGGTGAGAGTCACTGTTTACATCCTTTATCAATCTGGTGGAGAGGATTTAAAGTGAAAGAAAAGAGGTGTCTAAATTACCCAAGAGTGCTTGAGCACACTATTAACATGTTATCAAACCAACTGAAAGACTATAAGGGAATAAACAATGGTTTAAAGACTCTAAAAATAATCTCTTTTGCTCTTCAAATCATTATTAAAAGTGATAATACCAAGTGAGAGGATGTAAAGAGAATTGATGGTCTGGTATATCTGAAGCCACCACAGCACGTATGGGGCTATCTGTATTCATCAACGCAGTTATGCACCCTGAGATGCCCGTTTCCCCGATCCTTTTCTTAATGAAACACTTGCAAAGTCTGTGTAAACTCAAAGATTAATATGGTTTATTAACGCTAGTATTCAGTGGTACAATGGCATATTCTTCCAGAATATTTAGAATATGATGGGAAACCGTGTCATGAGACTGCATATTTATACCAACCATAGTCTGATAAATAATGCTGATAATGAAACCTTCTGACCAATGTATTTACAGTGACTAAAACACACAGACTGCTTAGATGGGCCATTTATTCGATACTAAAAAACCTGAGCTCACAGTGTAATACTCATGCGGTCACAGCACATGCTTGCACTCCTTCTGAATTGGAATTCTGATCGTGACTCCTAATACTCAGATTTTCTCTTAATGACTGACTGCTGTTGTTCAAACAGGCCTTCTCCGGGGGCAGAGCAGCCAGGCAGAGAACAGACCTACATTCTAGTAGTAGATGAAAAGCTTAGGACACCTCCTCAGGGTACAATTTACTTTCCAGTAGGAGGCGATTGCTCAGACGACACAAGCTAAATGTCTTAAGATCTATTTTTAAAAGTATTCCATTATCTCTAAGGACTGCACTCTTGACATATGAAGGCTGAATGCTCCCTGGAGGTGCTGCTGTATTTTGAAGTGACTGCTTCTTCATGGTTTTTATTAGTTTTCGCAAATAATGCACATTTAGCAAGACACAAAAGTCTGCAGAAATCCACTATAACTTTTATAGCAACTGAATATTGTAGAAGCTCTGGTATCATGAATCTAGTGGGCAGACTCACGACTTTGTAGCCAATCTGGTTTCTACAAGATGATAATGACTCCTCCTCCTTTACTTAACCCAATATGGCACAGTGGCTATATATCTGTCATAGTAGAATGCCCAGTAGTTCAAGAGACTAAGGGTCAACCCCCTTCAACTCTCAAGCAATGCTGACCCTGTAGATACTCACTTACAGAAAGCCAAAACAGAAAAGGCATGGAAGGGCAAACTTGATTGCTTAGCAGATTGGCAGTGGGTACACACGCAGATCAGATATGATCCAGAATGGTAGTTTCACAAAGTCACTGCAGTCTGATGTAGCAAAATAAAAAGGGTGCTGTGTCAGGGGATTCCTCTGATAGTCTGACATACATTTGCCTGACAGGCAACTGCCCGACATCGTTTGCCCGATGTGCAGTTCCCTGACAGGTGTACAATCCCGACATGCAGTTCCCTGACAGGTGTACAATCCCGACATGCAGTTCCCTGACAGGTGTACAATCCCGGCATGCAGTTCCCTGACAGATGTACAATCCCAGCATGCAGTTCCCTGACAGATGTACAATCCCGACATGCAGTTCCCTGACAGATGTACAATCCCAACATGCAGTTCCCTGACAGGTGTACAATCCCAACATGCAGTTCCATGACAGGTGTACAATCCTGCCATGGGACTGCCCGACATTCAGAATGTCAGTGACCTAAAGTTCGTTATATTAAGTCTGGGGGCTGCGGGGGCAGAGCCCCCCATATGAAGTGTGTGTCATGACTCCGCACCCCCGGACTTCATATAACTAACTCCAGGTCGCTGACTTTCTGAATTCTGAATGTCAGGCAGTCCTTTCCCGGAATGGTACACCTGCCAGGCAACTGCATGTCGGACAAATTATGTTGGGCAGTTGCCTGTCAGGCAAGTGTATGTCAGGATCTCGTAGCAGATCCCTGTGTCAGTGTGATGGCTTCAGATAAAGGAAAAGGATTCAATCAAATGCACGCTGAAGATAGAAAATGAAATCAACAGTCAATGTTCCAATTATGAAAAAATTAAAAATGTTCTGACTATAGGTCTTTTTCAGTAATGATCTATAAAGGAAATTCTGCACACAATTCCAGGATGAGTGAAGTATGAAGAACTCAAGTGAGGGCACCCAATGGCCCAGCAGAAGTGCCACATGCTCCTATGCTGACAACTCAGATTCAGAAGTGGATCCCAAAAGTCGATGGGGTGGCCAGGGAGCTGGGGAAGTTCTGCCACATGGCATCACTCCAGGTTGTTGGGGGGGGCTCCCTGAATTCAGTACTGTAGTGACCCCTGTTGCTGGCTGAGGGAGTCCATCTTCCCTGCAGGAACATCGCTGCATGCAGCTGAGGTGGCGAGTGCAGGGATACACCTCCTCTGCTAGGGTGCTGGGGGGACACCAGGGCAGAAAACTGAAAAATCTATGTGCACCAGTGCCAGTTGATGGTAGTGGTGCCCTCAGGTCCCTCTCCATGTGGATCCCTGCTGGAGAGATGACAGGGGGAGCAGAGGTTGGGACTGGGGACACTGGCAAAGATAGCCTTAAGCAGGTGGAGGAGGCCACCAGTGGCCAAAAAGCTCTATGGAGAAAAAGAGGTCAAGTGATTTGCTCAGGGTCCAGCAATGTGATGGTGGCTGTGATGAGAGCCGAACCTGCAATCTTGTGTTTCACAGATTCTTGCTTCAACCATTAGATCCACGGTGCCTTTTAGAAACTGGGATGGGTAAACAAGGTCATGTCACCATTCTGATCTGGATCAGTTTGCAAAGCCAAAATGTTCCAAAGCGTAAGTCACAAAAATCATAAAAACACTTGTAACCACCCCCATCTTGTAGAAATTACCATTAAGGCTCCCTGAATTCACACATCAAAGGCCTTTACTGCTGCCTATGGAGCAAATACAGCTATGCGTCTGATTGAAACTGAAGTCCACTGACTGCTACCCCGACTAAACCAGACATTTGGGTTTACCCAAAAAGGGCTTGTCTGGGGCCCTGAAGCAATGTGTAAAGGCAGAAACTGTGTAAATATATACATTTTGACAAGAGCAGCCTGTGGACTATGATTTCCGCAGCCATCTTCAATACCTCTGATCCACGACAGTGTATGGTGATTGGGTAACAGGGTGAATGGACAGCCAGTGACGCGCTAAACCCTACTGAAGGAGCCACAAAGGGCTCAAAGGACCTCATTAATTGAGACATTCCTGACTTAGCCAATCTCCTGCCATGTAATGGACCTCCTGCCTTGTTTCAAATGATTGACAGCTCAGTAAACCAACTGAGAGTTGGATTTCCCCAGTGAAAAGCAGGGGCTGTTCTAGAACTGAGTCAGTCTGCATGTGACTGGTGTGAGAGAGAGAGAGAGACAGACCACAGAACTGACTGTGAAGTAGACAGATCACACATCTGCCAAAGCAAGCACTTTCCTGCAGCCACAGAAGTGAAGGTAATCATATGCTTTGACAGCGTGGAATGAGACACAAGAATGAAGGAAGCCAGGAGAGGAGTTAGGGAGATTAAGCTGAGCTGTGAGTATTTTACAGGCACTTGGAGAGACTTTATCTGTACTGCAGTTCCAGTGTGTAACAGAGAGCAGTTCTGTGCCTGAGAAGCCACCCAGCATACACCACAGCTAGGAGCTGGTTGTCACAGCAGTGCACTTAGGACTCAATGCCAGGTCTGACATAGTCGGGCTTCACAGGCCAAAGCTGTACCGGTGATTTTCAGAAGAGGATTATCTACTACGTGCGGAGCGCAGGAATGGCCTGACTGTTTTACATACTAACATAGAGGCCTGAGATTGATTGAGAACAGAACCCATCAGAAGAGGAAGTTGTGGGTCCAGCGTCATTACAATCTGCACCAAGAGGGAGACCCCCCTGGTCTGGGGAAACCCATGAGTAATTCAAGGCCACGTCTCTGCAGCGCCATCCTCACTGTTAGTTAGTTTGGGAAAACATTTAATGGACTGGCCCATCAGACCAGGAATACAAATGCCTAGGTTGTGTTTGCTTTGTGTTTTGTGCTGTTAACAGAGTGTTTGTATCTTTAAAGGCACACTGTCAGCTTTTGCTAGCTATTTCTTGAAGAATTAAAACCCAATGCCTCTTGCCATCTAAACATACACTGATGCCATATATGGTGAATGAGTGATATAATGATTACAGAAAGGCCATGTTTTTGTAAAAACTAAACACTGCGCGCCCTGACCTTAATCCACGTGGTCCGCTCCTCCTGCATGTCCCCAAGCACCAGTAAACTTGTTCATGAACGAGTTCGAGTTTTTTTAAGACATATCATTATAAAGCCAAAAATCAAACTTTGACATATGCTGAGCTGGACACTGTAACTCATTCTATTAAAACAAGCACTGTATGATATGAAAACTTTGCTTTAAAAAGTAAAGGTGTGACTCTGGACATGTACATCAGCGCGTGATACTGATGTGCATACCTGGAGTCACGGCTTTACTTTTCAAAGCCTAGTTTTCATATCATATATAGCACTCATTTTAAAAAATAAGTTACAGTGTCCAGCTCAGCACATGCCAAAGTTTGTTTTTTTGCTTTAAAATGATGTGCCTTGAGAAAACTCAAACTCATTCATGAACGAGTTTACTGGTGCTCCAGCTTTATTTATTTATTTTTTTATTTATTTAGTTTTTGTTGACCGGGTAAGTGCACTAGACAAATCCTGCCTATTTTCAGGCACGACCCGGGGGAGAGGGATACAGATGAATGCCAACTGACCTTGAACCAGATTAAGCTGTTGGTGGTATTTTTAGTGAATGAGGGAAATTTGGCCAGGACACCGGGGAAATTCCCCTACTCGGTTGCTGTCTCGCTGTGCCCTGTAGGGGGCCCGGCCATCAGGATGGCCACTTGGGGATCGGACGCGGAGCAGGAGGACGCTCTGGGGATAGGGGAGTTGGTCTCCCTCCCTATCTCTGCTTACAAGGAGACCGAAGAGTTGGTTCCACTGTGTGACAGTGTCGCGGACTTTGGAGGAATACCGGAAGGTTCTGCCTGCCAGAAAACTGCTGGGTCTGAGATTTTATGTCCACCTACCATTTTTCCTGCGGTTGCCTCGGCTTTCTCGGGATTGCAGCATGCTGGCGTTTTGCAGGTTGGTGATTCTGACTTTAGTTCTGCCCAGAAGCGAGATGCGGAGTCCAGTATGTTTCGAGATTTGCCTACTAAGGCTGCCTTGGTTTCGGTTGCTGTTTCCGCGATACGGCACGAAGAGGTGCAGCAGTGTATTCTGGGACGGATCCCAGCTACGGAAGCCGACGGAGGGTCGGTACAGGGAAAATCTGAGCTGTTAGGAGCAGGGGAGACTGGCAGTGTTTCTTTCTCTAAGAAGTGCCTAGAGTCTCCCCTCGGCCCCTCTACGACGATAGCTTGATGCATGACTTGCGGACTCCGATATCTACCGTTGGAGAGCTGTTTCCTGGACCGTTGGTTTCAACCTCTTGGAAAATCCAGTTGCATTACCGACAGGTACTGTAGCGTGCAGGGGAGAACTCTGGTGTACTGGAACCTCGAAAGCAAAGTGTGGGAATTTTACTGTTTATGGCTCCCGGGCAAGGGTTTGACTCTCATGTTTCTGCCTCTGGTCTTACTATTGCTGAGGCTCTTAGGGTGCTGGGTGGGAGAAGTCCCCTTAGATGATTCCTGGACCTCTCCTGCATGACCTGGTCCCACCATTCAGGGTGACTTATTGGACATTTCTGACTCTGTGGCAGTACCTTCAGGTTTCAGTATGTCTCAACCCCAACCTGGCGGGCAGGAGGGGAGATTTGTTCTGTTCCAGTCAGTGTTACCCCGGTTCCTGCTGTTACTTCAGGACCTGGTGCTGAAGACGGGCCTGTGCTTACACCTTTAGCTCAATCAATTTCTGTTTTTCCTCTGGTTTCTGGCCCTCAAGGGGATGAGGTGGGGTCGGGTACTGGCTCGCTACAGTTGGCTACACCTGGGGAAATTACTAGGCCTCCCCCTGTAGGTCCTTTGGGCCAGGGTTTGAGGGGTGATCCTGCTGTTGATTCATCGAAGTCTTCTGCTAGGCCTGCTCGACCTAAGACTTTTGCAGGTTTGTTTCATCAACCCCCTGAACAAGCCAAATGCCGTAATGCTGTTCGGCTTAGATATCGAGGACGATTGAACACTTTTCCGGATCGTCTGTATGTGGGGAAGACATTAATTAAAACCAGTTTGAAATTTTCTCCCTCAGAAATCTATGCTTTGATTCATACATCTGGGGATAGTTATTTTGACATTAGTTTCAAGACTGCCACAAGTTTAGATGCCTTTTGGCAACGTTATTTAGAGGTTCGGCATACTCCCTTATGGTCCCCTTTTGTTGCCATTCCTCTTACTAAGCCTGCGATTAAAAATATCACTGTCTTGTTTAAGAATGAGGGGGTTGCAATTAATGATATTCTAAGATGGTTGGCTACGAGATGCACTGTACTGGGTCCACCTGACCCTATTACAGATTCTGAGTTTTTTGGACTGGAGGGTGGAAAATTCAAGTTAAATTGCCTATTGTGAATGGGAATCTACAGCATTTGCCAAGTTGTTTTTATTTAGGTAGAGATAGGGGTTTTGTGTTTTACCCTGGGCAGCCTAAATCTTATTTTAGATGTGGTGCTCATACTCAACTGAGCAGTGCTTGTGATCAACTCGAATGCTCTTCCTGTCTGGGTTCTGGACATGTGAGCATTGATTGTCCTCACCCGAATCTTTGCAACTTGTGTGATGCAACGTCCCACTCTTTTAAAGATTGCCCTTGGGCATTACACAATTCTCCATCAATACCTGCTGACTCCCAAAATGTGACTGTTTCACAAGCTCAAGAATTTGCTCAGGCTAGGCCACATTTTCGGCCATTTGCTCCTATGACAGTCCCTCTTCCCTCTGGGCATTCTCCTGTTCAGGTTGACCCAAGTTTGAGTATGTCACCCTTATCAGGGCCCCTGTCTGACACCATTTTAGGTTCTCAGGATATGGCCAGGTTACCTTCTAAAAAGGCTTCTGACCCTATCTTAGTTAAAGAGAAACCTCCAGTCCTTAGCACGTCGGGTGTTTCCTGTAATAAAAAGAATATGCCACCACCCGAAGATACAGATTGGGTATCTGTTGGGAAAAAGAGGCAAACCAGAAGCTCTTTATTAAAGGGGGTCCCTCTGTCTCTCCTTTCCCCCATCCTCTGATGTGGTAGTAAAAAATCGGTTTGCTGTTTTACATAAACGGAAACAGATGGGTGAGAATGAAGATGATTCTGATGTCTCTTCTATTGCATCCTCACAGGTTGAGATGTTGTCTGACTCTGAACAGGTGTCTGGTGATATTCAACTTAGTAAGAAAAAAAGGTGTAAATTGAAATCTCCTGGTAAAGGTAGGGGGAAGAAGAAATCTTGAATGTGTGAATGGCTGCTATGAGGGATGTTGTGTCATTTGGTAGCTTAAATGCTAACAGTTTAAAAAATGTTAAACGGAGACGAGCTATTTTTGCCTTTCTTTTGTCCTTACCTATTCACATTATATTCTTGCAGGATACTCGGCTCCATTCATTACGGGAGATTGCTCAAGCTTCCAGGGATTGGAGGGAGGGTTTTATCTTTCTGGTTGCTTGCTAAGGAAGTGTGTTCTGGAGTAGGAATTTTGGTTAGGGGTGTAGACTTTCAGGTCACTAGATTAATTGAGCTGATACCAGGCTGTATTCTTATTCTGGATGTTATTATTGACTATCAAGAATGGAGGTTAATTAATCTTTATAACCCCCAGATTAAGACACAGCATATTCAGACGTTGAAATCTGTTCAGCCCTTTTTGCATACAACCAAATCTGTTATTTTCGTTGGGGATTTCAATTGTATATTGGCCTTAACTGATAAAACTGGACTTACCCCAAAATTGTATTCTGATTCTAATTTTCTTAATACATTATATAAAACAGCTAATCTACAGGACGGGCCCTTTTGGCGTACACCACCAGAACACACTTTTCACAGAGGTAGATTTACTACAAGAATTGATTATTTTTCTTATCTCCCTGGCTGTCGAGGGTACAATATTCTGTTCTGCCTTGCAATTCTCTGATCACTGTGTGTTGTTGCTCACCATCGGTTGTCCCAGGAACAAACCTGTGTCGCATACATTTTGGAAAATGAATATTTCTATTTTAGGCGATGAAGAGGGGTGGCAGGAATTATTTGGCTGTCTTCAGGACAAAGTTTCTGTATTTGAACTTTATGATAACCCTACCTTTTGGTGGCAAGATACTAAGGTTGCAATTAAATAATTTTGTAAGATCCTTGCCAGACAACGATCCTCAGAGCGTTACCTCCGATATCTTAAGTGTCGACAGCAATTGCAAAAAGTTTTATCCTGGAAAACTGAATGGGGTCTGGATTATTCTGCTCAGATTAGACAGCTTAAGCTTGAGATGCATGCTTCTCAGTATGAGAGACTAACATCACTGTTCTTGGAGCAAAAATATGGGCGGAAAGGCTCGGCTAAAGTAATGAACCCATATGATAGCAGCCACCAACAGGTAGAGTCTAAATATATGTCCTCTTTGATTGCACATTCTGGCACTCGGCTTGAAGATAATGATGATATTTTGAAGGAAGTGTCGTTTCAGGTCCAATCTTTCTATGGGACACCTTATGAGACTTAGGCTTGGGACGGATTTTTGGATTCTGTTATTGTTCCTTCTTTGTCTCCTGAGGTAGTTGCTGCTTCCTGCCGTCCCATCACTAATGCAGAAGTTGAGGCAGTTATTACTCAGTTAAAGACTACGGTTACCCCGGGTCCTGATGGTATTCCTAACGAGTTTTATAAAAAAGCTAAGTCTTTATTGGTACCGTATTTGACAAAGGTTTTTAATGTTATCTTGCAAGGTTTCCTACCCTTTCCCCTTGGATTAGCTGAAAGTTTTTTGATTTTTTTATATAAGCAGAAAAATGATAAAGAATGTTTAGAAAATTGGCGTCCCATCAGTTTGTTAAACTCGGATTGGAAGATTTTGTGTAAGATTGTGACTAATAGACTATCCTCCATTGCTACTCAAGTAATTTCTTCCACACAAACTTGCACAGTCCCAAATCGATCCATGCTTTCCAATTTGAAACTTCTTGAAGTTTTGATAGAATCGCGACACAGAGTTATATCCTTAGCTTGGATCAAACTAAAGCTTTTGATTTAGCTCATAGCTATTTATTTGCGGTTTTAAATAAGTATGGTGTACCAGCTGAGTTACTGGAGTGGATTCAATGACTGTACAGGTTTGCTTATACCATACCTTTGGTAAATGGCCTACATGGGTCTCGTATCCCTATTAAGAGAGGGGTACGCCAGGGATGTCCCCTGAGCCCACTACTTTACGTATTTTCCATTGATCCTCTGCTTAGGAAATTGAATGAGGAGAGTACCATCCGACATATTTCTGTGACACCGGAGCTGGTTTTTCCCTGTGCATCTTGGTTAAAGACCATGAATCTGGTGAGAAAGCAATTCAGCTTGTCCGTTCTTTTACTGTTATTTCTGGATCCCAGTTGAATGCTCAGAAGAGTAAGGGGATTGCTGTCCATATTTCTCCTCAGGAGATGACTCAGGACATTGGGGGTATTTGTATACAAAATTGGAATATTAATATTTTGGGTATTTCTTTTGGTGCATCGGATGCAGCGGAGCAAAATTGGATTTCAACTATGGTGGTAGCCGAAGACAAGATTGCACGCTGGAAAAAGTTTGCTATGTCCCGTAAAAAATGGATTTTTTTGCTTAAAACTTGTATTCTACCTATTTTTTTATTACTTAGTTATGTTTTTCCCCTTCCTCTGCATCTTGAAGCTCATCTTTATAATTTGTTTTTTCAGTTGCTATGGGGTAGTAGACTGAACCCAGTTAAAAGATCGGTTACATACTGGCCTATTAAGCAGGGAGGTCTACAGATGATAAATCCAGTATTGTTTTACGTCTCTATTTTTGTTCATGCTAATATTTTTCCTTGTTTATCCGACTCTACAGTTAGTTGGGCCTGTAGTTTCCATTCTCGGTCTTTGTATTTTTTAGACAAGTGGAGGGCCCCTGTGTGGAAACCATTCACTAAAATTCATTTTGGGACATCTGGTTATCTCATTGAAGTATTTAGGAAGATTAAACACTGGGGAATACCTTGTGATTTGAACTTATTACGGAATAGGAAATTGTTATACTCTTCAGTTTTGAAATCTATGTTCTTGGTGTCTCCCTGCTTAACTGTGCTGATCGACTCTCAAATTGTGGTAAAACAATTGTTGGAAAATAGAATACCTGAAAAATGTGGGATACCCTATGGCTGTGTTGTCATGACAAGCTAAATGTTATCAAGGGTAATCAAGCCCATAAGCAGGTTTCTGAAAAGGTACTGTGTCAGAACACGTGTACAGAATGATAGAATCCATGTCTCACCTGTTTTTGACTGTGCATATATAGCACCATTATGGTCTCAGTTGGGTCAGTCATGGAATTTGCCCATGTTTTCTGCTTTAACTTATTCAGAATTAGTATATGAATTTTGGATCAAGTTGGAAAAATATTTTTCAGGCACTGTGAGGTTTTGTTTGCAGTTTGCAAATGGTGTATCTGGCACAACCGATGTATGTTTGTCCTACAACACAAGAGAGTTTCTTTGGCTGAACTGCAGGAACATATTAGGAAGGAAGTTCAGAATATTTATTGCTCAGAGAAAAAATCTCTACCTGCCCCTTTAGTGGCATTCTGGTGGAGGCGTTGCCTTGATTTTGTTTGAAGGGTCACTTGAAGTCTGATCATGTGGGGTTCCTGGGATTTTCTTTTCTTTCTGTTATAATTCCTTATGTTTTCATTTTAGGGTGCATTCTCTGCTTTGTTTTTTTGAATTTTCTGTTTCTATTATACCTTTTGTATGGCATCCTGATTGTCCTGTGAAATGTATACTGTTATGTATGTTCATGTAGTTTTCTAATAAAAAATTCCCCTACTCTTTTCAATAAGTGCCATGGGATCTTTAACATCCACCTGAACTACCACCAATCCAGGCAGATGGGACCTCGGTTTAACATCTCATCCGAAGGACGGCACCTCAGAAGTGCAGCACCCCTCTCATGCTGCACTACAGTGTCAGTATTGGGATATTAACCCAAGTGCCAGATGTGGGAACTGAACCCACAGCTCTCTGATCTCCCGGCCTCCGAGGCGAGTGTGCTACCTACTGAGCCACTGACACTGACAGCTTTGGGAGGTGCAGGAGGAGCAGACCATGCAAGTTAAGGCTGGGATGCTTAATATTATTTTTTTATTTAAAAATACTGCCTTTATATTATCATTATGTCACACATTGACCATATACAGTATCTCACAAATGTACATTTAGATGGCAAGACACACCAGGTTTTAGTTCTTTAAAAAATAGTTACAAAAGCTGACAGTGTCCCCTTAAGTACACCACCACAAAATTCTGGGTGGCAACAGACCACAGGCCTTCACCGATTCTACAGCTAGGTACCCAGTAATTGTAATATTAAGGGAATCTATACAGCTGCAAGGGATGGCATACACTGGCACCAGTGAGGATAGTGAGGCTTGAACAGTACAGTCGGGCATGTGAGACTTGTATGCATGTGGTGTGGGCGCGGGCTTCTGTTAATTTAATCTGAGCCGAGATGGGTACCTGAAGAATATTTGGATAGAAGTACTATACTGCTACCTTATTTATCAAGAGGCAGTGTAGTGCTGTGGTTTAGGGCACTGACCTGGGTTTGAATCCCATCAGCCCCCACTTGCATACTGTGTGACCCTGAGCAAGTCACTTAACTTTCTAGTGCTCTCAGGCTGCACCTGGAAACAAGCGCTTTTTTTTTATTGGTTTTAATAAGATTAAAAAAAACACACTAACAAGTAAACATACCTAATATTCACAGTCTAAAACAACATAAATCCATCAAAACTCATTCCCTACCCTCCTAAAACCAGTACCAACACTGAGTCAAATAACGTTAGTAGAGACCTGAAAATATTACACCCTACAATGATGTAATAGCATAAAATCAAAAACATAATATACAGTAAGAAAAACCCAATGATGTAAAAAGGTTAAATAAGAGTAAAGAAATAATGAAGTGATAATAAAGAAGAAGAGTAAGTTAAGGAGCCCGGGCCAAAAGATCAAGTCACCAAGATTTCATGTAACCTAGACCACCGCTCCGTATAAACCTTATGTTTATTGCATATACTCGCAATCATTTTTTCAATCCATAGATTAGCTAAGATTTCATTAAACCACTCCTGGAAAGAGATTGCTTTTTGGTCTTTCCAGTGTCTTAATACTAATCTTTTAACTGACATGGAAATCATAGCCATGTAATACCTAATCCTTTTATATGAAATCTTAACCTAGAAACAAACTTCACCTTACTGTGCCTTTCCTGGTTTAACAGTTTCCCCTTTCCCTTGTTTAAACTGGTCTTCTCCTAGGACCTGACTCTGTTCTCTAGTAATGCCCTTCTGTACGCCGTATTTGTTCCAGTTTACTGCCTGGGACTAAATCATTCACAATGTCAAGTTTTGCATGCTTCGTGAGGATAGCTGTTGCACTGCATTGGTTCACAATGAGTGAGGTGACTGTGGGGCGGTTGATAGGTACAGCATCCCAGGTGGGTGTACCATAATTACTCCAGGCCCCCTACCGCTTTCACTGGGTGGAGGCACCATACAATTAGAATTAAATCTTGGCTACGACCCCCCACCCATAAGTTTAATGACACAATCCCCTCAACCTGGTTGAGTCTATAAGGCAGGGATAGTAACCATTAGCATCTACAGCAACAGGGTTATACACCTAAAATCATAAGGGGAACTGGTTAGGTAAAAAATATATATATATATATATATATATATATATATATATATATAGTCATCCCATTAGAACAGTGGCTGTGCAGCTACTTACCATGCTGGTGATCTGCAGCCATGCCCTGCTTTGGTTTTATTGCTGCTGGCTGGCAGGAGTCTGTGGCACATCCGCTCAGATGCTCACAGACTCCATGGAAGGGTGTCAGGTTTGACCCAGTCTCTCTCTCTCTGTCTGCTGCCTGGTAGTACTGGGACACGTAGCATTTGCAGTGCCTCACTGTGAGAGAGTGGATGCCAACTGACTCTATATCGACACACCATCATGTTCAAGTACTTGAGAGCCTGTGCTGACAGTGTGCCCGAGGGAAGGTGGGAAGAAAAAGGAGAAGTAAAGCAAGCAGCAGGCATGGATGAGGGCCCCCAGTAATCGCTGGCCCATACCTTGCCTCAGCAGTACAAGATGTGGACTTCGGATGTGGGACATCCCTGAAGGCTTCACTTTAGGGCGTACTGGAAAGCTAACAGGATGCTCAGCTGTGTAGGTAAGGCCTTCTCTAGCAGATAAAAAGAGGTGATCCTACCCCTAAACAGGTACTTGGTGAGGCCACACCTGGAGTGCTGTGTGCAGTTCTAGAATTCTCAACTAAAAAAGATAGGGGGCTACAGGGAATCAGTCCAAAGGAGACCGACTAAAATGTTTCATGGCCAGCTGGGGAGAACCTACGAGGAAAGACTGCTGACCTCAATGTGTGTACTGATTGACCTGTTTATTTACATATGCGTTTGTTTGTTTATTTCAAACATTTTAACAGGCAAGACATACAGAACTGGCAACAGCTCATTTCCAGATGCCTCCTGGTTGGAGGGGGAAGGGAAGAGTACAACAGTGCAATTATAAAAATACAATGGTAAGAAATACAATAATATGTAAATAAATACAATGAGATAAGCAATTCCACAGGCCATGCTTCCATGCAGAAAATGTAAAATAAAGTGCAGAAGGACAACACTACGCAGCGTGCAACAAAGCAATACTAAGTACTGGGTGGAAAGTGGATGAAAATTGTTGAGGGGGTGAAGGGGGAGCTGTGTTACTGTCAGTGAAGGGTGAAGGGGGGATCCAAGGCAGGAGGGTGGCAAACAAAAGCTCCGGCCCCAGTGTCACGGAAGCTGCAGGAGTGAGTAGTGTAATCATGGAGAAGAGATTTCAGAACATGAAGGGAAGGAGCAGAGTGGATGGAAATGTGTGGGGGGAAACAGCCCCAGAGTTTAGGGAAGTGGAAAGTAGCTTGACCAGCAGAGGATTTCATTTGGGAAGAGCGAGACAGCAAGAGTCAGAGTTACAAAGGGAGTAAAGGAGTATTCATGTGAGGCCAGAAGAAGCGTGAGGGGAGATATGACTGAAATCCTCAAGTACCTTAAGGGTACAAAAAGGATGGACAGCCAATAACTATTTAAACATATTGAGGGGTACATCACAAGGGGCCACAAGTATGAGCTGGCAGGGGGGAAATTAAGAAAGGACATGAGGAAATACTTCTTCATGGCAAAGGTGGTGGAAAACTGTCTGCCAGTGTCCCCATCCAGGGGTCTCATTCCTCGTGTCCAGTGATCAATGTCAAAACAGTGGCAAGCCTTAAGAGGGGGTGGGATAGATACATAGGACTAGACAGATTGATTGGGAATGGGTTGGAGCAGATTGAGGAGGGTGATTAGTTTAAGTGGAACGGTGTGGTACTTGATCTGCTAGAGGCCTAGCCAGTGCTAGACTGTTGAGGGCTGAGGTGGGAACCAGACAGTCCGGATGGACCATGAGTCTTTCTGTCTGTAAACTTCTAGGTATCAAAGCAGCAGAGGACTGCAGCCAATGTAGAAGGTTATCAGGGCTTTTTTGGGGGGTGGAGGTTTGCTTAGAAAGACCAGACAGAAGAAGGTCTGTAAGAGTTACAAATAAAATAAATAAACGAAAGGCCTATTGGTGCTAGAATTGTTTATATGAATATTTCATAAGACTAGACTAGCAAGGCCTGTTTTGGTCTATCCACTCCAGTTTGTCAGCCATTAGCTGAGCTGAAAACACATGGTGCTGGCCCACTGTTCCCTTTGTGCTTGGACATAATAAATAGGTAGTGGCGGAGCTATTACCTGTAGTGGCACTAGTGCCGATGATGCCATTCCATCCACAAGTCCTTTGACAGCTTCAGCAGCCGGCACCACCAATGGACTTCCTCTGGTTCCAGTAAGCCAACATACATAGTAATTTAAGGTTTGTAGGGACTCTAGGCCCAGCATGTCCACCACCACCAATCCCACCCCTGCTCAGTACAAGCAGGGATGAGATAAATGTGTTGTGCAAATATGTACTAATTCCTACCTACTCTACTACCCAGGATGTCTGGTGAGTCCCTCAGCAGCAATGTGTCCAGGCTGACCTTAAAGGACTGTACTGTCTTCATGTCCATTGTCTCAGCTGGTTAGCTGTTCCACAGGTTCACCACCCTCTGGGAGAAAAGGTGCCTTCTCCAACCATTACCCCTGAATTAACCATATCTGATCTTCATGTCATGTCCCTGCATTCTGCTGCAGGACACCAGCTCAAACCTCCAACTCTTCAATGTTGCCCATACCCTGCAATATTGGAAAGACTGCGATCATGTTCCCTCTCAGCCTCCTTTTCTCCAGGGTGACCGTGTTAAGGGCCTCAAGCCTCCCCTTATAGCTTTTGTTCCCCCATACCGCTGATAATTTTGGTGACCCTGGGTTGCACCATTTTGACTGCCTCAGTGTCCCTTTTGTATTAAGGATACCAGAAATGCAGACAGTACTCCAGATGGGGCCTGACTAGGGTCTTATACAGTGGTAGGATTACTTCCCCCATCTCTGCTGGTCACCTCCCATTTAAGGCATCCCAGCATTTTGCTGGCCCTCATGATAGGGCCACGCTCTGTTGTCCTGCTTCACTTATTTATTATGACCCACATGTCTTTTTTGTCCTTGACTGCAACAAGAGGAGCTCCACATAGTACTACTTCTGTTTCTTCTTCCTACGTATAGTGCCTTGCAGTTGGCTAAATTGAATCTGAGGCTGCAGGAGCCAGACCAGTCACCCACCTTGTTCAAGTCCTACTGGGGTTTGTCCCCATCCTCAAGGCAGTCCACTGCCCTGACCCACTTTGTGTCATTAGCAAACATAAGCAGCCTGCCATAGAACCCAGCTTTCAGCCCGTTGATGAATATGTTGAATAGCAGTGGCCCCCAGCACTGATCCCTGAGGGACACTGCTGAGTACTCATAAGCACAGAAACATAGACTCTCATGGCAGAAGGAGACTGAAGATCCATCATGTATGTTCTTACAATACTACCTCGCCCTATCGACCAACTGTACTGGTGCATTATCTCCACTCAGAGTAGCACCTGTCTACCACAACCCTCTGTTTTCTGCTGCCAAGTCAATAAATAGCAATTTACCTTGTGTAGGACTTATGTATCCTGCACTGCCTAACCTTACCCAGAAGCTTGTCATGTACCACATTATCAGAGGTCTTTCTGAAGTTCAGACTATGTCCGCAGCCCATCCATATTCACCTCCCTGGTTAACCCTTTTGAAGAAGGTGATAAGACTGGTTTGCCATTACCTTCCTTTCAAAACGTCATGCTGAAAGGGGCACAAACCTTGGCCTCAACCAAGTGCCTCATTATTCTGCCCTTCATTATGGCCACCAGGACCTTGCCCAGCAGTGATGTCTGGCCAGCCAGACTGTAGCTGCCCTGGTCCAACCATGCCCCTTTCTTGAATATGGGGACCGCATTAGTCACATTGCAGTGCTCTGACACCACTCCTGTCTGGGCAGACTCCTGAAGCAAGTGCTCGTGCCAGCTGTTCCTTTAGCTCCACTATGATCCTGAGGTGTATCTCATCTGTCCCTTGGGACTAATCTGGATAATATTTGCCACATAGTCAGCTACTTGGATAGGCTAAGTGTCCACTGGCTGCATTAGAGTAACCCCGTGTAATATAGGCCCTCTCCCCCACAGGGACCCGGCACCTAACAGTGAATGAGTATTCATAAAGCATCTCAGTCATCACCTCTGGCTCTCTCACAGGGCCCCCTTGCACCCCCAGCTAGCCACTGAGCCACCACAGTCACCTGCTAAGCCTTAAACTCCTCTGCATTCTGATGTCTGTGCCTCCAGTCAGTCCTGTTCTGCTTGGGGTGGAGATTCTCAGCTTAAACCTTCCCTTCTCACCTCTTCTCCCCAAGCGAGGCCTAGTTGTTACTGCCCTGATTCCCACTGCCATGGGCCCAGCCCTTCCAAAGATGGTACAGTACAAATAGTAGACTTGCTCCTCCAATTTCTCCCTCATCTCCAACATGACATTTTATTTACATAGGAACAGAGTAATTTAATACGGAAGCAGGACAGTTGACCATTGAGGTCATCCTGTACTGCTCGGTAGTTATGACATCGAAAGTCCTCATCCCTCCTGCAGTTGACTTAAAACAAAATTAGTGTTTCAGACTCTACCAATAACTATTAAGTCATCTAGTGATTTTAGCATCACCTTCTAATTTAAGCAGCAGTGCATATTACAGAGAACATTTCAAAACTTCACCTTTTAATTGCATTTTTGCGCCTGTCTTGAAAGATGCTCTTTTTCTCCCATTTTGACTTAGCATGAGCTTTTTTTATTTTAAATAATAAAAAGGAGCATGCCTTTCAATATAACTATCCCCAGGTGTTTCTCAAAATTCTCACTTATTTTTGAACACCCGTTGTTCCATAGGGTCAGGTAGCAGTCTCTGTTGCATGCTACAGTAATACACCCTAGTCGCAAGATGGGGCTGGGATTTTCAAAGCACTGTTGGTGCTTCTGCAAGCAACCGTGTAAAAAAAATCTGGTAACAATGTTCAAGCTTTGGGTACAGTTGCGTGAATTTATGGCAGTATTCTCAAGAGTTTGTGAGGCTGCCACAAACCATAGAAACTGTCTGGAAACTTTGAAAGTAGGGCTCGTGAGTTTCAGCACAATCGTGAGGATGCGGATAAAAGTGAAAATCCCTTTTGCGTCTGCCTCTAACATTTCTATAAATCTGGCCCGAGAGATATTTAAAAACAGCTAAGAACACTGATGGAAATTTGTGAAAAACACATTAATAGGGGCACTTTTTTAGTTATTAAAAAAAAATTCTAAGGAAAACCCTGATGAGGAAATAAGGGCATCATACAAGATATGAGAAAAAAGAAGATCTAAAATGGAATAAAAAGGTGTATGTTCAAAATTGTTACTGCATCAAGCGCTGCAGCTTTAGGCTATGCACAGGAGAACTTTGCTTCATTAGATACACTTGAATAACTTCCCCCCTTCTTCATCTTTGTTCTAAAGTGAAGATGCTCACATTTTCCACTCTTTGCCCACAGGTCTTTTTTTTTTTCTTGTCTTCTGTTTATCTCTCCTCTCCACTCCACTCTCTCACTCACTTATAATTTAGCAGGCTGGGCATGCAAACTATGCGACTTGCCCCTCTTTGGTTGCGGACACCTGTAGCTAAGATACCATCCACAAGTCATGCCATTCATATGATGCCATTTTCTTTCCTTAGGCACCAGAGGCAGTAGCTATGCACCTGCAGTCATGCGTACTACCTTTCCCCGATATTCAAAGTTTAGTATTACTGCTTTTAGTCGCTTCTAGTGGTAGCAGGGGTTCTGAGATATCACTGCAGGGAACAGAGACTAGTGCCATTGTGGGTGCTAATTGCGGCAGTCTTGTTACCACCACAACACAACTCTGTGCATTCCTCCTTAGGCACCTCTCAGTACCATTAGAACGTTGATTGTTTATCATTCTCTTTATTGAGTTTTTCAGTACAGTGCATAGAACAAAACCAACACAAAGCGAGTAGAACGCTTATCTAGCCCAGTCTAACGTAATTTAAGGCAACCTTACGAGGTAAATACAGAGAGCCACCGAAGCATAAGATGAAAGAAGAGATGAAAACCAAACAAACCAGCAATATTTGTGCACAACCTGAAATACTGCATATATCTTCTGAAAAAAACCTTCCCTCGGCACCAAACATTTTGAAACAGAAACTCACCGAATTTCTAGGTAAACGGAGAATGGAGCTCAAATGCCCCAGTGAGAATCATACATGTCATGGGAAGAGAAATATGCAAAGGAGTACGAGCATCTAGAACTTAGCTGTTCTAAACTCAGAATGCGTTCCTGGTAGAAACTTTAAATAAATAGCATAATTTTCTCCAAGAGAGCTGCACTCCCCAGTTTATGTCATAGCATTACTAAAGAAACATAGGAAGGTACATTCAGATAAAGGCACAGACTCCATCCAGCCTGCTCTGGAATGCAACCTTGAAACTACTGTCCTTTTATCACCCTTATTTATTCCATTTACAACTATCACAACCAGCTTTAAACTTGGCAAAATGGTGCCCAAGTACACCACCATGCTGGGCAGGCTACTGTACTTATCCACCACTCTTAAAATTCTTCTGATATAAATAGTCAGTCTGAAGCTGCAAAATTAAAAATTTAAAGTTTTTCTCCCATTTTAACATTTAAATGTGCAAATTACTAGAGTGATTGATGTGGTTTTGAGACACAAAGGATATTTAGCTTTGTTCACTTAAAGAGGTATAAAACATACGGGTTTATAAAAATCCGAGCACTGGCACTTACTGTACTACTCATAATACTGTGACTAAAAACCATTAAAAGCAAGCAGTGCATTTACAGCACTGAAATCAAGTTTGTATTTGCATATATAGTCATTTTATATCCCATTCCCTAACCCATGGCATAGGTTCTGTAGCCAGTCACAATCCCAAATTCAGAACGCTGAACTGCAAATGTCACCCCACCACCAGTGTCTCTCATTTGACCAGTTTGACATTTCCCATCATTCTTCCTTTAAATTTGACGCATTCTGTGCTATGGTATTACAAAAGAAATGTTATTGTACAAGAAAAAAACAGAAAAAAACCCTAAAGATTCTGTGAAATGTGTTTGATGGCAAGTGTCCATCTCTAATGATGTTTCTTTTTTTTTCATAAAACTTTCTCTCTCTGGTTCCAGTCGACTGCATCCCCAGCCTCATCATGGACTCACAGGTTAGCCACCACTTACTCAGGATCTATATATAGGTGGGTGGCCAGCCATGTCTGTCATGCAAGAACCTGTGGGGAGCAGTATGGGGTGGACCAGGGTTTTCCTATGTCCTCCCATTCTATCCCCAGGGTGCTTGATGTGCAATGACATAGGCACACATATGTGCACTAGCACACATGCATGCTGGGTGTTTGCCTGCAATCCCTCCCACTTCTGGTGCTCCCAGCTGTGCTCCCACATGGTCTCCACCAGTTGGTAGTCATGCAGTAGGAGTAGCATCCACCCCTCCCCAAAGGAGAACAGTCCCTGGGATGCTTAATCCTTCCTCCCCCAGTTGGCTCTTGACAGCCCACGCTCATTCCCGAACTCAGGCAGCTAACATCACAAAGCACTACCGCTGTGCTGATGGGTCAACTATCAAATGAAGTTTCAACTAGCAGCCAGACAGGCCACAGGTAAACCATTTCTCTATATTAACCTCTGACCATTATGGATGGAAATCAAAGTTCTCTGTTAGACAAATGGAAAACATGGCTCTGAGCCTAATCTTCTGATTCTGTTTGAAAAAACTGGACCAAAGACAGTGGTCAGAGGCAGAGTACTCTAGGGTTAGAGCACCAGTTTGGGAATTGGGAGACTGCAGGTTCAAGTCCTCCTAGAGCTAAATGCTCACTGCGTGACCTTGGGCAAGTCATTTATTTATTGACCGATTTATTTTTCATTTAGTATGCATTTTCTTGCTGGCCAGCCACCATCAGTCCATCTTCCAGCCACCCACCCATCCCCTGGGACTTACTGCTTACCCACCGGACTGTCCCCTGGTTTACCCCCCAGGGCAGGGCCACCAGGGAGATGCCCTCAACTCCCTGATGAATGCCTGAACTTGATCTGGGTGGTCGAGCACCTCTGACAGTTATGTGGGGTGTGGCAGAGCAGACGTCATCCATTGCTCAGCCAAGCATTTTTTTCAGGCCAAGTTAATCCCGGGAGTGTGGCGTGGTGTGCAATGACATATGGCACACGGCTGGACATCTTGCACACACCCGTACATAGACAAGCTCTGGTTTGTCCATCATCCCAGCCTCCATCAGAGATTACTAGAACACCATATGCTTTCCCCACTCTCCCCAGAGGAGAAGAGCTGTCTATGGGATGCTCAGTCCCCCCCCCCCCGGCCGGCCCTCCAACTAACGGGCTTGCTTCCGAACCTGGGTCAGCAGCATCGTGAGCGATAGTGCTACCACTGTGTTGGCGGACCGGCCTTTGGCAAATCATTTAAATAACCTCCTGGTGCTCCAGTTCACTCAGCTAAAGAAATGGGTAGAAGCCGGACCACACTGGAAATGAGATGATGTGTTTCAGTAAGTAAATTATAAATCAAACAAAGGACAATAAAGACTCCAAAAATTATATTGCAATTTGCTTTGGATAAATGAAGAATCAGTGTGGAAGGGAGTGACTGCTGTAAAAAATCATGTCCAGAATGTGGTTCCTTTATCATAACTTTTTAAACACCTACTCTGATCGTCCAACTGCAGTGTGTTACCACTGGATGTGGTTCAAAGGGGCAAACAGAAGGTTTAACTACAGCAGCTGTTAATTTGCTGAAATTGACACTTACCGTTCATGACTGTCTTCAGGTTACTGGGTATCAGCTGGAGTTTAAAGCAGAGTAACGGGCATGATGGCTAGTCTAACAAGTGCAAGGTCACAGGGGGGCTGAGTGAAGTGTCACAGTATGAGACCTCTGATGAGAAAGGGAATTAGGCTAGTAAATTATCTATGGCGCGGGGGCACCAGTGAGGAAAGGAGGAAGTAGAAAGAGCACAGCCCCACACATTTTCAAGATCCATAAAAGAGCTATTTGTGCTCAGCTGGAAACTTTGAAACCCATCAAATGTGGATACAGGTCATCTCACGTTGTATTTCCTTTTCCTTTGGAATTTACTACTAAGGCCATGTCATGAAAATAGCAATTTTTTTTTTTTTTTGCATTTATCTGCTTGAGTGGTTCAACGGGAAACTTGATATGGAGTAAGTACTGCAGCTGACTGCTTAAAGTGTTGTGGTGACTGCTTGTGCAACATAAAGTAGTATTACCAATGCTTTACACCTATCCCACTCCCCCTTGAAAACCTGCACCATGTTGGCCTCTGGCTCTCTACCACTTCTCTTGGCAAGCTATTTATTTATTTTTTTTGGTTCTTTCTTTATCCCCCCCAGGGCCACTGATCTGCCTACCTTCATGTCCTGGTCTCACCCACAGGTCTGTCCGGCCACCTGTCCCCTTTGGACTACCTCCTGGCAACCTCATTAGGCCCCACGGCTACCCACGCGGCTTGCCCCCTGCAGCGGGGGGGTGGGGAGCACTCCCTCCGGAGCTCAACCCACCCACTCTGGATCCAGCAATGACGCGCACCCAGGTGCCGGGAGGGTCCGCGCGGAGACGGCCATCATGCCGCCGTGACCAGTGCCCTCCTTTTTCCACTTTTCCACCCCAGAGCCGGCAGGCGTGCATTGACGTCAATGGCCGCCAGGCGTGCGCGCGTCCGCCCAATGCTCTGGCCAGGCATCTGCCTCCGACCATGCTTTGTGCTCCCAGCAGCAGAAGTACCTCCGGTCTCCACCGGGTGTCTCTCCTGCGCCCGGGATGCCCCTGGGATCCCCAGGAGATGAGCTGTCAGCGGGCGCTCGATCCTCTCCCTTCTCCACCGACCCCCAGCGCGCGGGCTCGTTCCCGAACCCGTGCCGCTGGCGTGACGTGAGGTGTGGCGTCCAGCGCCTCAACCCTCAGCGCCACCGGGCCGACCCTCTTGGCAAGCTATTTAATCTTTGCACCCCCCTCTCCATGACAAAGTACTTTTTTATTTATTTATAATTTGGTAACTGGGAAAGGCTCGTCTCCAGGTGTGACCTGGGATAGAGGGCAATGGGACTTACAGCTGGCAAACTTGATAACAAACGTGTACATAATAGATAAAATATGTTTCAACATAACAGGTCACAGAGTGCAACGAATACAGTTAGAAGTTACTATTTTACAAAGTTTACAAAATGTAGGTATACATTTACAAATAAAGTGCAACAGGCAGTTTTAAAATTGCATTTGACAGGTGGATATTCATGGCTAGGCCAGTTCAACAAGGCAAGAATTAGGGTTACAGTAGGGTCCATAAGGTAGAGGGATGGAGAAAATAGGGTTTGGGGGGCTTGGGGAAATGGGAAAGGGGAGAAACAAGAGGGAGTAGACAGATATAGAACATGAAAAGGTTTAGTAGGGGTAAGGGGTAGGGGAGCATAGTGTAGGGGTTTAGGTAGACAAGGAGGGGTGTAGGTGGGTTAGAAGGGTATTTGGACTGAGAAAGGAAGAAGAGAGGAAGTAGAACAAAGAGGGTGGTAGTAGTTAGATGTGAACTGAGAGAGGTAAGGGAAAGGGAGGCGTGAGTGGAGGAGGAAGTCAAGAGGGGACGTAGATGAGGCAGTTTGCAGTCGAGGGAGGGAGGAGTAAATCATGGAGGGAAGAAGGTGGGGCAGTTACAGTTGGTGGAGGGAGAAGTTTCAGTTGTTTTCTGAGTGTGACAAGGGAGGGAGCAAAGTGGATGGAGTGGGGGAGGTGATTCCACAGGTCAGGAAGTCTATAGGAGAAAATTACCTCACCAGATTGAGAGTGGGGCTGAGAAAGGGAAAAAGTGTGGGAGTCGCAGGTTCGAAGGTGATATCCTGATGTTGGGGAAGGGGATAGGAGGCTAGAGGGATGGGGGAGGGAACCAAACCAGAATTTGCCAACAAAGGTGGCACAGTGAGTTTGGCATCTGTTCTCTAGGGATGTGAGGGATAGTGCAGAGTAAAGGGAGCATGGTGAGTATGAAATGGGAGGCTGGAGGCAAAACGACAGAAAGCATTGTAAATGGGGTCTAATTTGGCTAGAGACGATTTGGGGGTTGAGCTGTATACAGTACGTCAGTGTAGTTTAACAAGGGGAGGATTAGCTTGGTTACGAGCTCTTTGTGGATAGGGAGGAAGAGAATTTTTGATCCTGTGTAATGCTCCCAATTTGGGCCAGAGCTGGGAGTGGATGGAGTCCACATGAAGAGAGAAGTCAAGCTTGGGATCAAGCCAGACCCCTAGATATTTGAAGGATTGAACAGTTTCTATATCTGTGCTGTCCAAGGACTTGAAAGATGGGAGGGACTGGAGTTTAACATGTTTTTGGGATGAGCCGAAGGTCATGGCTACCATTTTTTTTGTGTGTTGCATTTTAGTAAGTTAGCCTCGAACCACCTGAGGACGGAGGTGAAAGCGGCTTGTAAGGATGATTGGATCTCAGTGTTTGAGGGGCTGTAGGTGCAGACAATGGTATCAATGGCATACATGTGTAGGTAGGTGGGTGAGCAGGAGGAGGAAAAGTCATTTACAAAGATCAAGAAGAGAGTAGGGCCCAGAATGGAGTCCTGCGGGACACTTGCTTGGATGGGGAGGGGGGTGTGTGACCCAGTTGAATGTATTGGTATCTGTTCATCAGATACGAGCAGAACCAGTTAGTGGAGATGGGAGAGAGTCCAGTGGAGGACTGTGTATGTATGAGGAGGTTGTGGGAGACCGAATCAAAGGCCTTGGCTGGGTCGATGAAGATCGCCGAGATGAGATGGCCCTTGAGCATGGCAGAATGGATATGGTTAGTGAGGCGAAGTAAGGAGGAGAAGGTGGAATGGATGCGTCTGAAGCCAGAATGAAAGGGGCTAAGCATACTGGAGTCGTCCAAGAAGGAGTTTAGCCTTTTGGTTTCCTCGTATCCCTCCTGAAATTGCCTCCCAACACTTTTTAGCCATGTCCGCTGGTGCAGGTGTCCTTGCTGGGGTTAAACAGTGGTTGACAGTCTACTCTGTTGATCCCCTTAAGATACTTAAAAGTTCTGATCATATCTCCCCTATCCCTTCTGACCTCAAATGAGTATGTTTAGTCTGTTCAATCATTCCTTGTATGGCCTTCCCTGCATACCCTGCACCATTCTGTTGTGTCCATCTTTTGCACTGTTTCTAGGCCATCACAATCTTTCTTGAGATGAGGCCTCCAAAACTGCATGCAGTATTCAAGGTGTGGCTAACCTGTGATCTGTATACAGGCAAATCACCTCCTGCCTACTACTGGTGATCTCCTTGCCTATGCAGCCTAACATTATATGCCCTATTGCACCGGGCTTATGACCTGAGATTATCACTAATGAATAAAATAAGGCCCCCCTCCAACCTTGTTTGGTTTACTCTGACATCTCCAATCCAGTACTCAGTTTGTGGGTTATTTTTTACTAATATGCAGAACTTTGAATTTTATTTTTCACATTGAACTTGAGCTGCCAGGCCCTGGGCCAGTTTTCCAGCCTCTCTAGGTCGTGGGAGCTGGAACACGGGGCAAAATGTGTGTGGGGGTGCTGAAGTTCAAAAAGGCACATGGTAAAAAAAGGCTATTTGTGCAAACCACTGTTTTTATACCCAGAAATGAGCACATTGTCTTTTAAAAAAAGAAAAATAATGTATCCCTGTTACGCACAAAAACAAATCTTAGTCATTTCAAGAGTTTTTGGTTCTGTGAATAAACAAGAAAGCAAGTGGTCATGCTTTGCATCGCATTAAGGCAGCTCTAGCCTTGACATTTAGTCCGCTTGACCACCACCTGCTTGAGGTCACAGTGCTAGCCTGCCGGCAGCTTCTAGGCTGCACACACAAAATTGCAAAACAGACTGGTGATTGCTTCCTTCTTGACCTTCCGTGCACTAAAGGGCACCTTGAAGACTGAAGGGCAAAAGTGTGGGGGATAGACTACTGCCCCCAACCCCCCCATTATCTATTGGTTTTGTTTTGACTCCTACAAAAAACTTGGTATGGGCACGTAAGAATATTACGATGTCCTTTTCTAAAAAATAATCTGCACTGAAAAACCACTTTCTTAAAGAGAACAAAAAGCAGTACGCAGTAAGAATTGAAGTCTAGGGGGTTGATGTTGCTGTAGTGCCTTTGCAAGAGACACTGCCAGTTCTTTTAAGGGCTAAATGGTCTATGTTTACTAGAATGGAACTTAGGTTAGCAATTAAACTTAAGTTCCTAGATGAATCCTTTCCTGAAACTAGTCCGGATTTTGGCACATACAGAAAACCCACCCACACGGGCTGATACCTAACTCCAACCAAGCACAATGTCAGTCAAAACTAGTGCTAGTTCTTTAACAGATGGGCCTTGTCAGTTGCATTAATAATCCAGATGCACTCAGCTGTCAGCTGAACAACAGCTAGGGCTTCAGTTTTCTCCATTTGCAATGGTATCCAAAATAGTGAAGTATAAGCTTCCAAAATGAATGGGGAGGAAGTTCTTGACTTTCAAAAAGGGAAAAAATAAAATCATCTCCAATTTTGCATGCCTGGAAGTCAGAACTGGTAGATTTGTCTGAGAAAAAGGGTATTTTACCAGACAAATTTATATTACCTTCTAAAAATTTTAACTCTCAAAATTTGAGAATGTGGAAAGTATTTTGACTTCCCAAAAAGTAGAATAACTTCCAGATAGTAATGCTCAGATAATGCTTTTGACTGTCCTAATGGGATTAATCATTACTTTCAATAGCTCCGTATTAAGTCCAAACCATCCATTGCTTTACCTGATACAAAATGGCCGTCCAGGTGATAATGGGATTAAAAGATGTGCTCTCCACTAGAACCCATTTCCAAAATACTTTAAAAAGGAACTTCCGCAGTCCTTTTGACTTTCATGCATAAATTAACCCTTCTTGTAATAATTCTGGAATTGTATTTCATTACTGTCCGCTGCAGTTAGTTTTTGCACTCTGAGCTGCTAAAAGCTGCAGGGTGTACCAGAGCTTCTACAGCAAGCCTGGTGTTGCTGTGGGCCCAGGGTTGTACTGCTGACATCACTATAGGGCAGAGTCAATTTCACACAAAAAAACACACTGACAAAGCAGTTGGATTTTGGCATAATTAAAGCTACCAACAGTCCCTATTTTCCCAGTACAATCCCTATTTTAGGCAGCATGTCCCAGTGCCCCCATAAGTTTTGCAAAATGTCACTTTTTGTCCTGGTTTTTGCTTACTTGTCCCAGTTTTGTCCCCTTATTTTGCTAACTGCTAATCCGTGAGTGATAGTTATTTCAGCACCACTGTGGCACTGCTCGTGCTGGACAACAGTTTGCAACTTCAACACCTGGGCCTATGTTGCACCACAAGCAAGTCAGCGGGAGCACAGTAAAGCATGTTCCTTCCTGTTAGGTTAGACTGGGTAGTAGTGCAAACAACTGCATGTGGACGTCTGCCTTCCAGCATTGGAGAGGGACTTCAGACAGAAGAGACCAGCAGCAGTGAACTGAGGTACCCAAACCTGATCAGCTGCAGAGAAGTGTGTGAAAACAGTTTAATGTGGTGGTGGAAGTCACTGAAGTGATGTTTGCTCAGTAAATAAGGCATGGGTGGCTCTACACCAGGGCCTGCCAGGGCACGTGCCCTGGTAAAAAAATGCTGTGCCCTAGTTGGTGCCCCATATGGTGCAGAATTTCCCCCATAGTAACAATATATCAGTGCCCTGACTGCCATCTGTTGTGCCCCAGCTGTGCCCTGTTAACCAACTGTGGCTAGAGCTGCTAATAAAATAAGGGGAGTGTAAGCAGGTTGGGATGGGACTGTCAGGAGGAGCAATACATGCAGCTCAAATGTCTGAACGCAATTTAACGCAGGTTTGCTTCTAATGAACATCATGATTTGGAACTTACTGCAGCAGAATGATGTATTGTTTTAATCTGGATGTTTGCTACTTGTGTTTTAATTGATAGTGTGCAGCATTGTCTGCGGCAGTGCCCGTGGGCGTGACATGGTGGGGAGGGGGGGGTGCCATGGTCAGGATGGACCCTGTCCCAGTTTTTGACCTTGGAAAGTTGGTAGCTTTAGGCATAATACATTGCTAACAGGATGTCTTGGGGAAGAGGAAACACAGTATGTACACTGAATACTGGTAGGTTTCCCTTGCAACATTGTTGCAACTGCATGGTACTGCACAGTGTAAGTCTCTCCTGTACCCTACAGTGATGTCATCAGGAGCTAGGAGCCCAGCAGCTGAACAGCAAAGGCAAGTGCAGCAGGGCTCACAAATAAATCCAAATTATGGAAGGCAGAGTAAACCTTGGCCAAAAATAACAAATGCACACACCTTTTCAGGTCTAGTACTGCATAGAATGACTATAAGCTGTAACTTTTTGGACCATCATGAAAGTTCCTCTTAAGCTTGAACTGGACAGTGTCACCCCCAACAGACTGAATACAACCTTTTAAAACAAAACAAGCGATTGTCAGTGTTTTAAATACAGAAAACCATTCTGTGATTCGAGTTTTAAAAACAAAGCATCCATTGTTTAAAATATGTAAAAACAGTGTGACAGTCCTAGAGTGTTTCCGGCATCTTTACATGATAGAAGTATGCTCAACACAGCTAAATGGTACACTATGGTTTGGTGGTCTTGTACACACTTTTTAATTTTTAAAATACCCCAAATCTGTTTTTTAAGCTTTAAACACAGAATGGCATTTTGTGTTTCAACATAGTCACCCCCCCCCATACACACATCCTTTAGGGGTGACAGCAAAGGGCTAGTGCACCCTAAATCACCAGGCTAGAAACATTAGGGAATATTACAAATACCCAGATTGCTTCACAAGTCTCTCTCCCAAGGAATTCAGATACAAATGAAAAAGAACAAAGTGACCTAACTGGGACTCAAACTCAGTGCTCTGGAATAAAACTCCAGTGCCCTACTAGCTCAGCTACCAGGCAAACTGTTTATTCTGAGCCTCCCGCAGTCAGTTTCTTTCTCAAACTGCAGATCCTGCAGTTAGGAGTGATTCCATTGATGTGGCCCTGTCTGGTGCAGTATTAACCCCTGCTGAGCATCAGACACACAAATTGTGTTAAGGAGGAAATAATGGGAGCAAACTGGGAATTATTTATTTATTTATTAAATTTTGGTGACCGGGTAAGCCCACAAAGGTCCCTTTTTCAGGGGTGACCTGGGATTACATAGCAAGATAAATAACACAGTATGATTCAGTAATAACACAGTATGATACAGTCAGCAGGTTACATGCGATGCAAACAACATACAGTCATGGTGGTATACAGGAATGTAGCAGAACACTGGGATGCACAAGAAAATAAAAGAGGAGGGGGTGAGCCACATTGCTGATACATATTCCTTAACCTAGTAGATCCACACTAGGGGTAGTATAGGACTGGGAGATTCAGTTGTCTGTGGGGTGGTCCCAGGGGGCCCTTACAATGGCAATTGGTAGATGCCATCATGTGGGCCTTAAGCCTAGTGCGGAAACTTTTGATAGAAGGTGCTTCCTACACCCCGGGAGTTCCACAGGGTGGGAGCAGTGTGTTCGAATGACTTGCCCCCCCCTCCTTGATTCTAATTCTGGGGACAGCTAGGAGAGTGCGGTCTGTTGTGCGGAGGAGCCGGGGATTGGTCTTTAAATTAATTGATGGTCTTGGAATTGAACCAGTTACTCTGATAACTAAGTGGGTAGAGCTCTAGGATAGTACTCCAGGGGCCTTCTGTTCAATTCCATAATTTCTTTCTCGTAAAATTTCACTTCAATTGCGTAGCAGTGGAGAAAACTATACCAGCCATTCCTTACCAACCCAACAACTCCAGCAAGACTCCCACTTATGAGACAAAGTTACACTACATAAAGAACACTAAGCAACCTGTTATTTTTTTCATCCGAGTTTTATTTTTTTTAAATTCCCTTTTGCATTTGAAGATTTTCTGCATAACAGTACAAGAATCAACGTAGAAAGTATTGTACCATCCATAGGTGGTGGAAGGGTCTGAAAAGTGGTAGGGCCAAGGCTATAAGGGTACATTCTTCTTCCCTGTTTAGTGGGTTCACTGATATCCCCTGTTTTTTCTTGACCAAATTTATAATCTTGGGAGTAACCCAATTCCCCATCCCACACCAACTGACAGCAGCTCCCTGTGTCGAGTAACTTAATGCCCGGGCCTTTATTTTCATTTTTTAAGTTGTACCACTGTTTGCATTTAGTGCTGTTTATGCCACCTGGCTGGCCCCATCATCAGGTACCAAATCCGCCCACCCCAGCCCTATCACCCCAGCCCCATATAGACTTACTATCCAGCTCCCATCGTCTCCATGGCTCCTCCCCCCTCATGGCAGGGGTGGCCCAACAGCCACTAAATGGATCCTCAGACAAGAGACATGCCATAGAGCCAGATGAGGAGCCTGCAAGGGGTCGGTCCTGTCATACTGGCCATTACTTTCCCCTGGGAGGGTGTATGTGCAATGCCTGCAAGGGGTCAGTCCTGTCATACTGGCCATTACTTTCCCCTGGGAGGGTGCATGTGCAATGCCTGCAAGGGGTCGGTCCTGTCATACTGGCCATTACTTTCCCCTGGAAGGGTGTATGTGCAATGCCTGCAAGGGGTCGGTCCTGTCATACTGGCCATTACTTTCCCCTGGGAGGGTGTATGTGCAATGTTGTGTAGACGTTTCTACTCCTGCTCCCACACATAGGATGTTGGTGACCGCTGCTCCTCCCACTCATGATTTTGCTGTCCCTAAGCACCTAATTTCCAGCTGCCACTATAGGTCAGGAGTGCAGCCGATGCAGCAACCCTCCCTACGGATGCTTGATCCCCCCCCCCCCGGCTGACCCTCCAGTTTCCTGGGTTTGAACTCAGGTCATCAGTGCTGCAAGCTGTAGCATTACCTCTGCACCATGAGGCCAGCTTAAAGTTTGACTACTGTAACTTCCAACCCTGCCCCCCCCCCATCATCAACACTCAGGGCCGGCTTTAGAGTTTTGGGGGCCCTCAGCAAGATTACTGAAGTCATGGGGCTCCTCTACTTGGTCGACCTTAACCCCATATGTTTGAATGTAACCGATACACACATAATTGTATTCTGTTATCAGTACAACCAGGGGTATTTTTGCATTTTTAAGGAGGACACAGCAGTATTAGCCCATGGGGTTTTTCCTTCTATCACATCAATTGCCGCCCATCTGCCTCTTATTGGCTGGGTCATAGCTTAATAAGGCATTTCTTGACATCAGGATGCCACAACAAAAGGTGTTACACAGTGCTGTGTTACTGTTTTAAAAAGACAATAAGATTTAAGAAGTTTAAAAATAATTAAGATAAACTGCTCTGACTGTGGGCCCCCTCCATAAGTAGGGGGCCCCCAGCGACTGCAGGGTTCGCTGGTGCCTAAAACCGGCTATGTCAACACTACTCAGGCATGCACTTTCCAGAATTCAGTTGACACTCTGCAAGCCACAAAGGGAGTGATTAGTAGGGGTGTGCAAGTAACGAGTAGTAGTTCCTGGAGTCCACGAATAATTCACTCTGTTATTTGGATCTGAATAATGAATAGTGGCATTGCTCATGCTCATTTGTATTCAGGAAATACTATCAACAGAAAGAAAGTAAAAAAAACAGTCCCCCCACCCTTCTCCCCAGCCCAGTCATGTTAAAAACAACCCCAACCCCCACCCTCTGCAACAAGCCCCTCCCACCATCCTCTCACCCACACCTACAATTTTAGCTGTCATTAAAGAAAACTCCCACGAAGAGTGACTGGCACAACTGCCCACCTCCATGACCAGCCGCCATCTTTTTGTGCCATTTGTTTTAAATTTCATAACTCATCCCTCACACCCTCACCCCAGCACCTAAATCCCACCCTCCTCCCCCAGCATCCAAATTTCTTAAAATGTAACTGTCTCTTAGGCACGAGAAGGTGACTGACACAACCTGCCCTCCTCCGTGGTCGGTCGCCTTCTTGTGAATGGCACTTCCCACACCATCTCACACAGTAAGAAAAGCTGATCATGGGACCAGCTGTTTTACCTCACAAGCAAGCATGGAAGTGCCATTCAAAAGAAGGAGGCTGGCTGCAGAGGAGGTCAGGTTGTGTCAGTCACCTTCTCATGCCTCGGGGACAATTAAAGTTTATGAAATTTGGAAGCTGGAGAAAGGAGGGTGGAACTTAGGTGCTGGTGCAGAGGTCGAGGGATGATTTACGAAATTAAAATACAGCACAAGGAGACAGCACTTGAACGTGGAGGCAGGCGGTTGTGCCGGTCACCCATTGTGGGAGTTTTCTTTAATGACAGCTAAAGTTATGGTGCTGATGGGGGGGGCAGTTTGCTGCTTGGGGGGCAGGGGTTGTTTTTAACATCACTGAGCTAGGAGGAGGGTGTAGGTGGCTTTTTTTTTTTTTTACTCCCACCAATTGTACAGGAATAATAGATACTGAATACTGTAACTCCGAATGGGGCCCTGAATATGAATATTTGAAATAAGGTATTCACCCCCCCCCCCAGTGATGAGTAAATAACACTAACTGCACGTGCTGCAGTTTAAAGGCACAGTTCTCCCTAGTAATACATTAACATGATTGCAAAAACTGATAGGACCAGGCCCTACTGCTAATAAAAGTGACAAGGCAATGGTCATATCCCCCCCAGTTCTGGCATCTATGGTTCCATCTTCCGCCACTGAAAAGGGATATTTAAATAATTTGACAAACTGCTTTAAATAAAATCTTTTTTTTGTTAGATAAAATTAACTTGTTTCTTTCTTGTATTTCTTGGTGATTTCTGGCCAAAGAACTTGGAAAGGTACTCTAATAACCATAAGAGACCCAGTAACTGTACCTATAAACATATACACATTATCAAGGACAAAACAGTGCAGCACCCGGTTGAGGCCAAGGTTCTCGCCCCCTTTCTGTATGGCTTTATGTTGGGGGTAAGACTGTGGCAAACCAGCCTGATCACATTCTTTGATGGGGTGACTAGAGAGGTGGACTGGGGCAGGGTCATAGACATAATTTATTTGGACTTCAGCAATACTGTTGCAACTGTAATGCATAATAAGCTGCTGGTTAAAGTACACCAGTGTGGCATATATGATGCATACCCAAAGTGGACTGCTAACTGGTGTGGGTAAAGGAAGCAGTGGGTTTTGGATCACTGACTGACACTAACACTTAGTGGCATCCCTCAGAGGTCAGTGCTAGGGCCCCTGCTTTTAAACATTTTTTTTTTTTTTTCATAGAGGTTTTTTTCCCCTCGGTCATGTCCATCATTTAAGCAAAAAGGTATCACGGGGGATGGGTGCGTTATGGTGGGATAATGGCTCACCTTGGGTGGGCTGAAGCACGAGACATAGCCGAGGGTTTCCACCACCCCAAAAGGTCCATTAGCCCTCCAATAAATGAAATAAATAATGCACCCCTTAGAGTGCCCTATTGTGATCATAAATGGGTCCTTTGTAGTAAATTGGATGTATTTTTTCAACATATGTATGCTGAGCTACCTTCTGCCGGGATGTTTTGCTGGGATTATGGCCCAGCTGAAAGCATTTCTTGGCCAATCAGGAGCCAGTATTCTTTTACTCATTTCATAATAAGGGATATACCCTGGTCCCAGGGATGTACCCCGTTCAGGCCTGTGTCCTTAATCCCCCCATCCCCTTCAAGCTGCCTGTTACCCCCATGGCCTTCCTCTCTGAGGAAGGGGCACCAGGGGAAGTGCCCTTCTCCCCCCAAGGCAGTGCACTGTGTGGAGCAGGATCTAGTGCAGGAAGGCACTAGCACCCAGGAGAATGCAGGGCCCGGAATGTCATTTAGATGCATAATTTCTTTTCCTCTTTGCTTAGCCCCTCCTACCTCCCGAATTTAAGTGCAGTCTGTGCCAGTTTCGTATTTGTGCAGCACATCTCCTGCATCAGGAGCAAACTCCCTGGCCCAGCTGCAGGTGCTGATGTGGTGCCAGAGCTTGTTATCAGCCACACGGCAGCTACCCCAGTCTGGTCTGCCTTCCGACTCAGTGACTCAAGTTTGCTCTGAACCTGGATCATCTGAATCATTGGGGCAACCTCCATTTTCACATTTTCATCAACAATGTGGAAGCTGGAGTCTACACAGACTGCTTAAGTTTACTGGTGACACTAAGCTAACCAGGGTGCTGGACTCCCTTGAAGATGGGGACAAACTTCAGGAGAGTCTGCACGAGCTGGGCAACTGGTTAGATTCCTGGAGCCTTAGACTGAATGTTGCCAAATGCAAGGTGCTTCACTTGGGGAGGAGAAACAGGTAGAATCTACACTGCGTGGAGTTTCCCTTGCTGCAGTGCCAGAGAAGGACCTGGGAGTCATACTAGACAAAGGGCTGAAGCAGAACAAACAGTGTGCAACTTCTGTCAAGAAGGCTGGAAGAATCCAGGGGTGCATTAATGGGGGGCTGACCAGCACAACAGGGGAAGTAATCCTACTACTTTACAAGGCCCTGGTCAGGCCCAAACTACAGTACTGTTTGCAGTTCTGGGCTCCCCAACATGGACTTTGAGTCAGTAGAGAAGGTGCAATGCAGATCCGCCAGCAAGATCAGAGGTACAGTGGTATCTAACACCATTGGTAGCCATAAAGGGCCATGTTGGATCATGCTGCACGCTGACAGCACTAACATTCATCGTGGGGATGGCTACCACTGCATGAAGGATAAAAGCTATGAGGAGAGACTGAAGGCCCCTAATATGTTTACCCTGGGGAAAACAGGCTGAGGAGGGACATGCTCTTAGTCTTAAACATATTGAATAGTACTGACAAGTTCAAGCGGGTGGAAATGTTTGATTTGGTGTCTACCAGCAGGACATATGAAGCTCCAATGTGGGAAATTCAGGGGGAATGTTGGGAAGCATTCCTTCTCCCAGAGGGTCATGAACCTATGGAGCATTCATTGATTTATGTTGATTCCAGCACAAGTACATGAGGTAACCTGGGTACCACCAGCATTCCGGGGGTAAAGTGCCTCTGCTTCAGGGTGGACAGGACCTGGCAGTGTACAGGAGGTCACTCGGAGTATGAGACAAACACATCCACAAATCAAGCTTTTTATTTTTCAACCTGCTCTGGATCTGAGACTTTCTGATAGCTAGGCTCCAGCTGTAGTCCCTTTACACATTACTTTCAGATCTTCTATGGGGACTACAGCTAGAACTTGAAGAGTTCAATTTGTGGATGTTCTTGTGCAGAAATCAACAGTAATCACTGTATCTGGTGAATATTTTAGTCTGGGGTGAACAAGTTTATTTTTTAGCCTCCATCCGGGGAAGGGGATTACAACTCTGCAAAGATATAGATGCGTTGGAGAGGGTCCAGAGAAGGGCAACCAACATGGTGCAGGGTATGCAGGGAAAGACATATGAGCAGAGGTGTAAGGAGCTGGATCTGTACACGCTGGAGACAAGGAGGGAAAGGGGGAGACATGATTGAAACCCTATAAGCATGTTAAGGAGCTTAATAAAGTAGGAGAAGAGGGTTTACTTAAGAGGAAGGAGGGTGTCAGAACTAGAGGGCACAGCCTCACACTGCAAGGAAACAGATACAGGGGCAATGTGAGGGGGCATTTCTTCATGGAGCGGGTGGTGAAGCCTTGGAACAGACTGCCAGATGGAGTGGTGGGGGCAAAATCAGTGGAAGAATTCAAGAGGGCATGGGACAAGCATATGGGACTGAGTATTGGGGGATGATGGGGGTTGGCAACGAGGGGGGTGTAGTGAAAAAATAGGGCAGACTAGACGGGCCGGTGTAGTCCTTTTCTGCTGTCAAGCTTCGATGATTCTATGATTAATGAAAACCAACAGAAATTGGACCAGATTAACCTTTTGGTGGTATTCTTAGTGAATGAGGGGAAATTTGACCAGGACACGGGGTAAATTTTCCTACCCTTTTCGAGAAGTGTAATGGGATCTTTAACATCCACCAGAACAGCCAGACAGGACCTCTGTTTAATGTCTTATCCGAAAGATGACACCTCACAAGTGCAGCACCCACCCCCCACCACCACCACCACCACCACCATGTTGCACTATAGAGTCAGTATTAGAATTTAGCCAAGTTTGTGGTGTAGGGATGGAACCCAAAGCCTTCCAATCATCTGGCCTCAAAAGCGAGTGAGCAACCTGCTGAACCACTGACACTGCTAATGTCTTTACAGCTTTCATGTTGGTCCCAGCTTATGAAGTGGACTGAGGAGACAGGACTTAATGGACTAAGGGACCCTTCTAACCTTAAGTGATTATGTTACTATATAGCTAGCAGCTGGATGCGGTTCTGAAAACTAAGGCTGAAATCAATCAATCAATCAATCTTTATTTTACCAGGTGAAGCACCATTGAGCAAGCTCATTTGCAAGGTGGACCTGCACAAATGCACTTAAAAGTAAACAATATACAAAGGAGAAAGATGGGTGTACAATTAAGAAATACAATGTAGAAGAGGACATAAAACATAGTACAGTATTAGGCAAGGTCTATACAGGCAAATATGCAAGAGGCTAAGAAAAAATATTGTCAATATACATTATTATACAGTTCGTACATGAACAGTTCAGGAAAAGGGGTAGGAGGGGTGATCGGGAGAAGAAGGGAGAAGGAGTGATAAGCAGGGAATCACAAGGCCTGGGGACGGATGTCCAACACTTATTTCACTGGCGTCCGTGGGGGTGGGGTGGGGTGGGCAGTTACAGGATTCTATAAAGGAATGACAGAATAGCTTTTTGAAGGGGAACGTTGTCGGGGCAGCCATGCAGTGGTAGATTATATTTATGTATGAACAGGGGCTTTCATCCAGGAGTTAAAAACAGATGCTGTATACTAAAAGGGTTGATCATGTATTATGTACACTGTGACTAACAAAGTAAAAGATAAAGGAGAAACCACGAGACCGATGATTACGTGCCACTCATTCTGCAGCCAGATTAGGCAGACATAATGTCACTGTCATCAGTGTGGTCACATGCAGATGAGCTATGAAGGGATGTAAAACTACAAACAAGTTGTGTGTAAAGTGGTATTCTACACATCATGCTGTATCATGTACTATAATCTTATGACTGGCTAAAGAAAAAAAGTAAACCCACTTCAGAAATAAAGAGTAACAACTGGCTGTACATATTTTTGATAATTTGTTGACTATTTCTGTCTTGTTATCCTGTACGATTGATACTGTTGTGGTATAGATGGCAGGTTGTTTTCGAAAATGGGTATTGTGCCCAGTGTACTTACCCAGTTAACAAAATAAATTAAATAAAACCAATAGGAGGACCACATTTGTTCCTTAACAGCTCCTCTCAACTGAGGGTTGCAACTCAATTATCCAGTTCACCCAGACCAGTGAACAGCTACATTTTGGCTCAGACAGAAACTCTGATAATGCTATGCTACTGTACAACTAATGCAAATCTGACACCTCTCTGCTTCTCTCGTCTCTCTCTCTGTCAGTTGAGATCATTCTTAACAAATGTTATGCTGTATCTTTAAAATCAGGGCATTCTTCTGTTGACTGGGACACAGTTTGAGTGGCACTGCTGTATAATATACCCAGATCCTCTTTTTTTGGTGCTTCTGAAAAGTTGTTCTAAATGTTAGGATATTAGAGCAACTTTTCAGATCGTGGAGAACAACTTAGAATGTCTATTAACTTCTGATGCGGATGGGTCCACTCACACTCCTGACAAAGTATTTTCATTTTCAGACAGTTAACAGAAAAACAGCTAGAGTGATTATTGATATCTAGTCTAGACTGAATTTCACATGCCAGTTTCAGTTTCACACGAACATTGTAAGTCCATTTTTTTTAATTAAGTTGAATATCTTTTATTTCATTTTAACATTTAAATAGTACATAACAACCTGAGCACAGTACAAATGCAGACAAAAACAACATCCCCAACTACGTACAAGAACTGTTGAACATTTTCATTTATAAAATAGGTAGAAAATGTCCTGGAACCATATGCTGTATCCTTATCACATATTCTGGCAACTGGTGCTACTTATGCCAACCAAAATGCAGCACACAGTGAAATCAATGCCTGCCATGGCCGTCCCACTGGAGCTCCTCACCTGGCATCCAACGGATCCACAACAGCTGCACCGGGAAAGCGGTGGCACCAAGAGACAAACAGAAAGAATACCAGCCACTGGACAGTATAACCCAAGGCGGCACCAAAATCGGCCCTCAGTGAGAGTGCTGAAAATCAAGCAGACTTGAGAGACCATTGTGCCTATTCTGCTGGCATTTTAGTATGTTAGTATGTATCCAAGGCCCCTCCCCCTTCCTGGACAACCGTTAAACTTTGAATGTTTTGTATTTGTTATTTTCTTTCCCACACTGTCCGTTTGTCTGGTTACAGGTCCAGCTCTCGCTCCGTTGTTCAAAACCCTACCCACTACCCACTGACCATTTCTGCCATCTCCAGTTTTTATTCCTCCCTCTCGCACCTCCTATCCATTAAACCCCAAAGTGCAACAAGCCAGAAGTCCCTGTCTCAAACTGCAGCCAGTACTTCTATGGTTTGAGTCTGCAAAACAGAAAACTACTCTGTATGGCAGCAGCTGAGGGACAGGCTTGCTCCCAGTTAAGCTGGCTGCTGACTGTAAACGAAACCTTGTCCTAGCACCTTGTAAGTAAGTCAGTCACATGAGGATGTGACACAATAATTTAACAAGTACTAAAATATTATCACTCGACTGTTAATTTCATATACTTATTGTAAATATTTCTTTTATTCTTTAAGGCACTTCCTTCTTCTGAGGAAGCCTTATTAGGTGAAACATTGGGCTTATTGTTGGTAGACTTGGCTAGTAATAAAGAAAATGGACTACTTGTAAAAATGTCGAACTGTTTTTGTGTGGCTGTATCATTGTGTTGCTGTTTCCAATTGTAGGGATTTGACAGACTCACCCAAAACTCCAAATTTAGAGGCTTTCCACCCACTACTATGTTTGGGTTTCCCAGTAAGGGGCAGAAAGCAGTCTTCCCTACATTTTACTTACAGAAAACAGCAGAGTTGGTGGGCTTTTACAGAGCCATGCAGGGATGTGGATCTCAAGGCCTTGGGAAGAGCCCTTGGTGGGGTATAGGAACATATACAATGACATCAGAAAAAGACCAAAGGTCCATCCAGTCTGCCTGAATACCCTATTTAACCCTGGGACCTACTGTTCCTCAAGGGTCCTAGACCTCCTCATCCTCCCTTCCCACCATTCTCTTTCCCTTTTCCGATGCCCAGAGCAACAACTATACCTGAAAATAGGCACTTGGCTGTCTAGTGTGCTCACCCGGTTAACAAAAGCAAATAAATAAATAAATTCTGTCCCAGGGTGCTGAAAATCACTAACATTTTTGCACCCACTGTCTCAGCCGTCAGCCTGTTCCATGGCTCCATCACCCTTTCTGAAAACAGTACTTCCTCATGTCCCTGCTGAACCTTCCTCCTCTTAGCTTCCATTCATGACCATGTGACCGTGAGCTAGTATTCAAATTAAATTGTTCCCCGTAGTTCAACCTGTTAATTCCTTTTAGGAATTTGAAGGTCTCCATCATATCTCCCCTATGCATTCTGGTTTGCAGCGAGTACATGATCAGTGCCTTGAGACGCTCCTGAACTGGGTGCAGTACTCCAGGTGTGGCCTCACCAGGGATCTACACAGGGGAAATACTACTACCACTTGTCTGCTATCAGTACCCCTCCGGATACATCCGAGCATCCTACTTGCCTTGCTGGAAGCCTTGTTGCACTGACTTGATTGCTTATGGGAGTTGCTGATGATAACTCCAAGGTCTCATGCCTCAGCTGTGGTACTATGTCTTGCCTTTCCATTCAGTGTATAGTAGAACCCAGGGTTGAATAGCCACTCTGTTGCAAAGGGTTTTCTCTATTTGTAGCCACTGGGGTTCCTAGCTACCCTGTCCATGGGGACCAAGCATATGTCCCCTTCAGAGGTATTTGCTCCCATGAAGAGAGAAATTGTATAACAAGATGTAGGGCAATTTTAGTTCCCCCAGCCTGCTTGGAAGCAACAAGTTTGTTATAGCTCTTTTGCAATCCCCCACCCATAGAAATTTGGCAATGATACTGTGACAGAAATGGGAACCAAGTAGTTAATTGTTTGGATTTACTAAAACTATTTTTCTGGTCTTGTGAATCTCACCAGAGGTGTTTCCTGGGCTTGCTAACAACAAAGGGAAATAACTCTGGGATTCTATGTCACGTCACTAGTAGGCCATCCCTCTGGACAGTGGAATAGGTAATAAATCTCAGGAATGACCAACTGGGGGGGGTGGACATACTCACATACCCACAGATTTTGAAAGGATTGGGCCCTTCCAATACAAATTTGTTTTTAAATTGCTTTTATTGGACATCTATAGGTTTTAAAGTTGATTGGGGCAAGATAATTCAAACTGGTACAGAATTTAAAATGGTTGGTCAATTCAAAGGGATGACCCATCACAGAGTTTCAGATGTGAGCTATAAATTCAGGGTATCACGTAATAAAGGTGAGTATATAATAGCAACTACATTTGGGTGACAGAATATGAGCACCACCAATTATAGCGCATGGCAATTAATGACGATTAGGTGATGTGGGCGACAATGGGTATGCTAGGCTAGCCCACTATCAATGAGCACCGTGGTGTTAGAATATTAGAGATGGGGGGTGGGGGCACAGCCCCCCCACAGGGGTGTGAGGGCAGAGCCCCCCGCATGATACAGCTACAATTTTGAACTGGAGACACCCGTAGAGCAGCCAATATACTAGGGTGTGTGGTTGGGTGCTGTGTTTACCTTTGTGGTGAAAGGTGCAGCAGTGTGCTGCTATACATGCTCGGTACATTGCAGATGCTTAATTTGCATTCCATGTCAATGTAGCCATAGTTTGATTGTAGCTGTTATGTGCATTGCTGCTTTGTAGTATGACAGTGTTTGCGTTCGCTTACAAAAACTCACTATAGTGACATGGAACCTAAATTCAGGGAATCACTTTTGAGCAAAGCTTTTTGCCTGAGACCCTCAGTGATAAACAGATGCCTGTCTTCAGCTAAGGTCTGTGTAGGAGTGACAGATAGGTTTAGATATAAGTTTCTCTTAGAGCTTAGATCCAGAAGCAAATGATTTGATACCTTTTTAATGGACCAACATAGATGTAACAAGAACAAAGTGCTCTAGCTTTCGGACCAACCAGTCCTTCTTCAGAACCTTAGTTAAGGCAAGTACTTTTTATGTGAGGTTAAAGCAGTCCTCAGTGTTTTCCTTTATGACTTCGGTTATTTGAAACCATTTGTTTATTTTTCCTGTAAAAGTATTTTCCTCTCATTTATACTGTTGATATCCTGGAGTTGCACCCTGACTCTTAAATACTTTTATTTGCTTAACAGTTGTGACTGTTTCTTAATCATAAGTAGTTGATATATTTTCTCTGGCTAAGGGAAAAACTCTGTTGGCATCCATCATCAGAAGAGCATACTATCAAAGTTAACTTGTGTTGACCTTCCTAGCCTTCTGCAAGGAGAAGTTAAGTCCTGGGAAACCAGGCTGGTCCCGGCTGAAAAACAAGGAAACAGATGACTCTCTAAAAGCAGTTACAGCCAAAAGGGAGAGGTTGTCACAAATACTATGTAACTTTCTGAACCAGGCATTCAGTAACGTGAGGTTCAGCATGCCAATAGGGCATAATAATCAGGGCAGAACATTAATTTTAATAATGTTTATCCTGCCCTAAAGGGAACTTGAGAGCTTGTCTCACTGGTTGAGTTTCTGTGGAGGCTTCCTTGGAGGGTCAGTACCAACATAGAGCGCTCAAGATTCGTTCTCGTGCTTTATGATGTCACCGACCCTCCTCTGTGTGAGGACCAGCTTGCTCTGCACACCAGGAGTTGAGTGATTCTCTATTAATACAATATACATTAGTGCTTTTATACTAAGATAGAAACACAGAACCCTAGCTAGCTAGATAAAATATTTATCTTGCTAGCAGGATTCCGTTCGTCACTTCTTTTAACTCGTCAGTCGGGTACGTCATTGTAAGTACCTGCAGCTGAATGCAGTGCCTCACGCTGTTCAAAACTGGGAGCTAGCATGAGTAAACTCTTCAGTGAACCAAGTCTCAGCTGCAGTTCATTCAAAACAATCACGCGCCTTCAAGCAGTGTGTGTCGCCCGAGCTGCTTTTGGTGGTCTTTTCTTGTAGTGCTTCTTTTGTAGCAGTGATGTTTATTATGTGTATAAACATCATATGTGATGTGCATCTATGAGATATTGGATTTTATCTTCCTTCATGGTCAGTGAACTCTTGTCCGCTCACCGTGGCTTCATCACTGGTGAGGGTCAAAAAGTCACAGACCACTCATGAAGATAAAATCCACGTGACATGGATTCACATCACATATCCACTATATCGCATTTAAAACAGGGCCGGTGATCACCAATGACAGAGACAGAGAGAGATATGAAGAGACAGACAGAGAGAGAGTGGTAGAGTGAAAGCTGGAGGGAATAAGAATGAGGATTTTTCACATGAATGCACACAGTTACACACACACACACACACACACACACACACACACACACACATTACAAAAATGAATTTATAGGACCAATGACGTTTTTTAATTCCCATCAAGTGTTAAGTACGTAAGAGTGACTGGGTATGACAAGAAGCTTTTTGACCCACCAAGGCTCATTCCTTTTTTATGTTGTCTTGCGTGCACAGCACAGCAACATATTGTGGTTGCTTGAGAGGAGAAGCAGGTTTTGGAGGTGCTTCCTGCTGCAGCCAATGGCACCACTACTTTTTCTGGTGGGGTTCTGTGGCACCAATGGCACAGCACGCTGTCTATGACAGCAGCTGAGAAGTGTGCCACCACCTTGAAAGAAATTAGCTGCTGCAATCAGGGAGTGCCCTGGGGCAGTCCCTGATTGTAGCAGCGAATTACTGCTTGCTTTGTCTGGTTATCCCTTACAAGAAACAAGGTGGTGGCTTCCCATTGCTTCTCAAAGGCCTCACAGAAGTCAACGGACAGATTCTGCCTCTCACAGTGCCCCTGAAAGCCGACGGAGGTACCCAATCCTCCTGTTGGCATGCCCCCTCCCAAATTAATTTGCAGACAGGGTATCCAATTCCCATCGGCATAATGTCCCCCATTTATCGTGTGCCGAGGGGGGGTGCCCAATTCCCCCTCAGCTCATGTGCCCACACTCTGTATGTGCCGATGGGGGGTGCCCAATCCCCATTGGCTATGGACCCCACAAAAAACACTCAGGTGGCATGCTGGGAGCCCACCCCAGCGTGCAAAAGTACCTGCCAAAATAGAAAAGCTTCTCGTTTTTTTTTGCTTTTTTTTAAACCTGTAAAATTAAAATGGTCCCTCATTGAGTTTGGTGCCCTTCCCCAACCCACAGCCACCCTCTTGCACCCCACCTCCCCACACTCACCTTGCCCCATACTTACCTCCAGAGTCCGGCTTGACAATCTTCAGTGGACCAGGAACATGTCTACACTCTTCAAAGCCGACTGTGAACTGAAGAAATGCCGGTAAGCTGTATAATGGCATAAATGGGGTTTTTCCCCAACTTATGTGGATATCTCAGCCACTTTCATGAATTTTTGCACCAAATTTTCAACATGGGGTTCTAGGGACCCCACCTCATTAACTCACCATCTGTCGTTTCGTTAGTCAATCCCAAAAGGTGATCTCACGGTCACTGTGTGGAATCACCTTTTGGGACCGAATCACAAAATTACAGTGTCACAGTTCATGAGGTAGGCTCCTAAAAAGGCTATGTTGCAAATTGGGTGAAAAAAATTCCAAAAAATGACTGTGTTATGGGCGTGCATAGCACATTCCCTCGCACACTCATAACTTCAAGAATTTTTTATATTTTCACTCCAGATTTTCAACATTGCCATTTTTCCACATCTCCTTATGAACAGTACAGCTGTTGTTTTTCACATCTGGCCCAAAATATGTGTGCGCACAATGGCGTGGTTGCTGTGTGAAATCAATGTTCAGGACAGATTAAGAAAATCACAGTGACAGTGTTCATAAGGAGAAATCCCAAAAAGTGCATGTTGCAAATTTTATGAAAGAATTCCCAAAAATGACTGTGTTACCATCATGTTTTGCGTAGTTTCTATGCACGCTCGTAACATCACCAGTTTCTTGTACTTTTACTCAAGATTCTCAAAATTACCATTTCTGCACACTGCCTAATGAATGGTACCGCTGTCATTTTTCACATACTGCCTGACACACGTTTTCGCACCTGTGTCACACAATGGGCACAGTCGCTGTGCGAAATCAATGTTTGGGACAGTTTAAGGAAATCACAGTGCCACTGTTCATGAGCGGAGGTTACAAAATTCCTATGTTGGAAATCTGGTGTAAGAAATCCCCCAAATAATTGCATTATGGGTGTACGTTGCACAGTTTCTACCCACGCTCGTGACTTCACCAATTTTGTTATATTTTCACTCCACATTTCCAACATTACGATTTGTTACACCTCCTCATGAACAGTGCAGCTGTCATTTTTCACATCCTGTACGAAATGTGTTTTCACACCAGTGATGCCAAATGGCATAGTCATTGTGAAAAATCACCTTTCAGCTATCGAACTGATAGTGTCACTGTTCATGCGCAGGGGTCACAAAAAGCCCATGTTGAAAACTTGGAGTGAAAATACCAAGAAATGCCCAGGGTGTTAGGCTTTCCCACCATAATGCCCTACCCTGTAGGGACTGATAGGTGTCTGGGATGTGACTTGGAATTGTCGACAGTAATGGTCATGCCATTCCACCCCGACCCTGCAGCCAGTGGCAGGCATCGAGGTGTGCCTTGGACTCTTCAGCCCCCAAATTCATCCCATTCTGCTATACTGCACCCATTTCAGCATATTTCCTTATGGAATGGGGTGAGTGTAAAGCCTGAGCACCCCAAGGCACACCTCAACACTTGTTGGTGTCTGCAGGGTAGGATGATGTGAAATGGCATGAGGGTTATTGTCGACGACCCAAAGGCACACCCCAATGCCTGTCAGTCTCTGCCGGGTGGGGTGGGGTCGACGGTTCCATACTTCACTGCCCTTCTTATGCATCTCTCTAACTCCTGCACTACCAATGTCCACACCAGCAAGACAACATTCAGCATTGACAAATGTTTGTTTATACACAGTTGTTGCCAGGATGGTATCTGCTGGTTTATTAAATGAAACCATATCACTTCAGTAACTTGATCTAGTAGGCCATTCTACACACTGAGGCAATATTGCTTGATAGGGCAGGCATTTCCAGGTTTTTAATATCTTTTTGAAAATGCTCAGGTCCCATAACTCTGTCAGTTGACAACCTGTCAGGAAATATTTTCCGTGTGTGTGTGTGGGGGCAGGGATTATTGCTAGAATAAGTTTAAAGTTTCAAGCAAAAATATATATTTTGTTTAAATTAGTGACTATTAACTGTCTGCTCCATCACTGCAGCAGTAAACAACTGTAGCAATACTTTCCCACAGTTTGACAGCCTCTAAAATGGCCACTCCAATTGTATTGCAAATCGCAGTGGACCTAACTCGGGTAGGCCTGCCCTTGTGCTCGTGCTCAGAATCTTCGCAAGGAATGAGACTCCAGGAGGCTCCTGCAGAACAGGGGAGCTTCAGCTTCTGATACTTTTTCTGTGTCCTGTGGGATATCGAGTTTTTGGAGTGACAGCCCCTGACTCAAATTGAGACAGACTGTGAGAAGGGCCTATAAAGTCAAGACTGTGCTGGAGGAGGGCAGATCTGTTGGAGATCTCATGATGGAACAGTCTACAGTGCTGGGACTAGGTGCAAGCTATCCCATCCCAGGCCTGAACAACAGAGAGCAAACTGTGAACAGAGCTTACTGAGTTTCAGAGAGGAAGAGTGCGTCAGCCCCATGCAGACCAGCATGTGGGTGACCCTGAAGATCCAGAGTGGAGAAAAAGATGAAGGGCTGCTGATCCAGGTCCTGTAGCAGGCAATACAGCATGGCGCTGGGCTGCCTTTGACTTAGGAGTTTGGAAGTCAGGGTGTGTGAAGGTCAGACCAGGGCCTCAGCAGTTCAAAATGAGTGGAAGGATTGAAACAGCCTGCACCCAGTTCAGCATGGAGCAGAGGGAGGAAACCAGTCTGCATCATAGACACCCTGGGGAAGCAGAGATCCAGTAGGCTGCTGCATCATGAGGAGCCATCTGGGTCCAGGAACCATGAGTATGCCACAGTGCAGCACTGTTTCAAGGTACAGTCCCTGATTTTTCACCATGTTTCACAATTTGTATTACAAATACCCCATTTTGAGTTTTCTGCCATTTAAGCAATTACATGGCCCATGGGTGTTGGGGGATGAAGCATGTTGCTCTGTTTAAAGTGCACCGATGCTGGTTAACTCACAGCAATATCTATGAGCCTGCAGCAATTCTACACCTGCGGTACCCAGAGACTGAGTTAAGGGAACACCGAACTGGGGCTATTTAAAACCTGGTACAAGTTGAGAAGCAGTAGATCTGCCTTGCCTAGAAGGGCACCTAAGAGGGCCATGCTTGAAGTTGACATTTACACTAACCCTCTTTCTTGCAGGTGGTCAGTTGTTAATAAAGCTGTGTTATTCCATTAAACTTGGGCTGGTTATCGACTCACCATGTGGTAGAGAAATTAGTGGTTTCCTTACTTAGCCCACCAAGAAATGAAGACCTTGTGGCTTGGTCAATTGGAGTGTCCCCAACACTCACCCTTGAACCACAATTTATCAGACCACACTGGATTACCAACGGTGGTGGCAGTGTCACGGGCACAGCCCAGGAATGTCTTGCCATGGGGTCCATCACAGTATCATTCCCAACCCAGCATTCCATGAGGCTTGCAATAATATAATCTGTGAATGAAGAATTGCTCCTTAACATCAGTTCCTCATTTGTTTATTGGTTATTGTTTTTCGGGCAGCTCTGCATAGCAGGCCAATTCCTACTGGGATCAAAGCGAGGAAGTGTTTTGCAGCTGCCCCACTAAAATGCATTGGGGAACTGGGATACACCTTTTCATGGCTGTCAATGAGGGAGTCATGCCTTGCTACTGCTCCTTGCAGCTGTCTAATGTTTTGCTAACTTCCCATTGGCTGCAGAGGAGGGGAGTGCATGAGAACCTGTTGAGCAAGTAGTGACTGTCTTATGCAAGCCCAGCTGACCTACAGTAGGTCATACACAGAAGAAGTCCTTGAGTTGTTTAACCCAGCTCCCCTCCTCCCTGCTGTGATGACATAGAAACACAGAAACATAGAAACATAGACTGACGGCAGATAAGGACCGCATGGCCCATCCAGTCTGCCCACTTTCCTACCTGCTGGATTAACTGCAGATTCTAGTTTACCAACAACCTACTTCCTCCTACCCCCCACTATAATTGCCTTATGGCTGTCCCATACTTTCCTGAATCCCGCCACTGTTTTTGACCCCACAATCTCCTCAGGAAGGTGGTTCAATGCATCCACCACTCTCTCTCTCCATGAAAAAATATTTCCTCACGTTGCCCCTGGGCCATCCCCCCTCTGTCTTTAAACTGTGCCCCGTTGTTCTTGCACATCTCTTTTTCTGAAAGATGCTACCTTCTTGGACTTTGTTGATTCCCTTGAGGTACTTGAAAGTTTCTATCATGTCCCCCCTCTCCCTCCTTTCCTCAAGGGTATACATATTAAGCTCTCTTATTCTCTCTTCATATGGCTTCTGTTGCAGACAGAACGACAAGAATGACAGTGAATGAACTCAGAGAAGTACTAATAGACCCAGTCTGCACCATACCTCTCAACCTCATGCCTCACAAATCAGGGACAAGGCTTAAATCAGGGACAAAGGACCAAAATCAGGGACATTGCTGACAAAATAGTAATACAGCTCCAGAAGCCATGCACACTATGCGGTTTAGTGTAAGCAACATTTTCCTTATGAGAACTAGACTGTGACATGAGTGTCTGGTATTTTTTTATGATGTAAAGGCATGCATTTCAGTGATAGAAATGCCAAATTTAGGAGGGATGGAGGAAATTTCAGAGGTAAAACCAAGAACATCAGGGATAGTTGAGAGGTACGGTCTGCATAACGTCATGAATGGAACATTAACCTTTATTTTCTTGAAAAAAAATGAAATTGCCTATTTAAAACTGAGAGGTTTCATGCTACTTAACTATTGCAATGCAAAAGGGCAAAGAAATAGAGCTGTGGCGCCATGTGATGCTTGCAGGAACTAGGAATTCTCTCTCCAAGCCTCTCGGTATGATGGAAAAACAGTTGAGTTTCCAGTCATTACGAGTAGCCTGGCCAGAGACTGGGAAAGCAAAATGGGGAATCAGTTGCTGGAGCAAGACAGGGCCAGGGAGAGGCAATTTGGAAAACAACACTTAGCCAACATAAAACAGTTTAATCTTTTCACCACGCTTCATTACAAGGTGCTATTATTTCCAGCCTACCAAATCCCAGGCATGCTCACACTAGTATTACACTGAAAACTGCCAGTGCAAGATAATCTGGTGCCCACCCCAGCCTGTCTGGGAATAAATAAAATCTGTCATTCTACCCCAACTATCTGGCAGGTCTGGTGCTTTACAAAGAACAGGAGTAGGATTCTGGTATCCCAGGGACTGTAGAATATAATATAATTAGGTTTTATACAGCTACTTTCATATACACTATATTCCAAAGTGTTTTACAAGACACAAGAGTTTCATATTAGTAGTGCAGGGAATGTAGAAAAGAATAGAATTATTGATGCCCAACTGGGACTAAAAACAATCTGACCCCTCTTCCAGCTACCTGACCTATTTGGTGCACAACCCAGCCTGTCAGGGGAAAAAAAAATCACCCCCCCCCCCCAAACTATGACAGGTCCGGTGCTTTACAAAGGATGAGAGCTAGATTCTGGTAGTGCAGGGACAGTAGAATATAACAGAAGTAGGTTTTAAATAATGCACACTGTATCCCAAAGTGTTTTACAAAGCACGGGAGTTCTATATTGGTAGCACAGGGAATGTAGAATAGAAAATAATTACTTTTGCCCGTCCAGGCCTGAAAGGGAATAAAATGGAACCCTCACACAACTATCCGATAGTACAGTGACCAGTACAGCCCATCAGGGAATAAAAATAAATATGTCCCCCTTCCCCAACTACCTGATGAGTCTAATGCCCAACTCAACCCTTCAGGGAATAAAACAAATCAGTCCCTCTCCCCCAACTACCTGACAGATTCAGTGCCCAACCTGAACCATTAGGGAATTTAAAAAATCTGTCCTTCTCCCTTCCCAAACTACTTGACTGGTGCAATACCCAAAGCGGCTCATCAGGGAAATAAAAAAAATAATACATATCCCTCTACCCCAAGCTACCCGATGGGCCTGGTATGCAATCCACCCCGTCAAGGACTGAAGAAAAAAAATGTCTCCATCTCTCCCACACTGCCTGACAGATCCAGTGTCCAGCCTGGCCCATCAGGGAATAAGAGAAATGGTCACCCTTCCTCAACAACATGACAGGTCCAGCGCCCAACCTGGCCTTTCAGAATAAAAAAAAACAATATATATATATATATATTTCCCAAAACACATGGCAGGTTTGGTGTTCAACTTGGCCCATCAGGGCATAAAAAAAACTGGCCCTCCCCCAACAACCTGGCATGTCTAGTGCCTGGCCCAATCTGCCACAGAATAAAAAAAATCTGTCTCTCTCTCACCCCAACAATCTTACCCGTCCTGTGCTCAACTGGCCTATTAGGAAATTAAGAAAAATCTATCCCTTCCTTCCAACTACCTAATGGGTCCAATCCCCAACCATGCCCATGTATTAAGCCAAAGGAGATATGGAGGAGCAGCAGCAAGGCGATGAGTGGAAGGAGGAATAGGTGGGGTAATAAAACACTGCTCTCCCCATGCCCATCCTCTCAGGTCACAGTCAGGGTTCAAACAGTGAATGGAGGCTTGGAGCGTGCTGCTGCTACTACCAACCTGTTCAGCCATCTTTACCTCTCTGGCCCACAGCACACTACCGTGGGTGACTGGGCTGTGAGGGACTGATAGGATTACAGCTTGGAGGAGTATGCTAAGTGCCTCTGATCTTGGCTTCACTATCTCACTCTACCTCTCTCATGCTTTGCTTCTCTCAGTGCTTAATCTCAGCTCTGCACTCGCCCAGCACGCACACAGGCATCACGCTGCTCTGCACTCGCCCATCACGCACACAGGCATCACGCTGCTCTGCACTCGCCCAGCACGCACACAGGGATCATGCTGCTCTGCACTCGCGCAGCACGCACACAGGGATCACACTGCTCTGCACTCGCCCAGCATGCACACAGGGATCACGCTGCTCTGCACTCGCCCAGCACGCACACAGGCATCACGCTGCTCTGCACTCACCCAGCACACACACAGGGATCACCTCTGCACTCGCCCAACACGCACACAGGGATCACACTGCTCTGCACTCGCCCAGCACGCACACAGGGATCACGCTGCTCTGCACTCGCCCAGCACGCACACAGGCATCACGCTGCTCTGCACTCGCCCAGCACGCACACAGGCATCACGCTGCTCTGCACTCGCCCAGCACGCACGCAGGGATCACGCTGCTCTGCACTCGCCCAGCACGCACGCAGGGATCACGCTGCTCTGCACTCGCCCAGCACGCACACAGGGATCACGCTGCTCTGCACTCGCCCAGCACGCACACAGGGATCACACTGCTCTGCACTCGCCCAGCACGCACACAGGGATCACACTCCTCTGCATGCTCTAACCCATCCTACTGCACCGCAGAATGGGCTAGTGTCCAACCTGACCTGTCTGGAAAAAAAACGGCAAACTACCCAACGGGTCCAGTGCCCAACCCTGCTCATCAGTGAATAAAAACAATCTGCCCAACTACCTAACTTGTCCAGTGCCCAGCATACATGACCTGTTAAGAGATCTGTTCCTCCTCCTTCACCCAACTACCTGATGAACCTATGGCCAAATCCAATCTGTCAGGGAATTTAAAAAATAATCCCCCTCCCCTCAACTTGACAAATCTCAAGCCCTACCCAACCTGTCAGGGTAGGAAAACATTTGCCTCCCTCCCTCAAACTACCTGACAGATCTGGTGCTCAACCCAGCCCATCAGGGAATAAATAAAAATGATCCTCTCCCCCCACAACTATCTGACGGTTCCAGTGTCCAATCTGGACCACTAGAGAATTAAATAAAGAAAGGTGTTAAGGAGGGGAATGATAAGTGAGTTTAGTGCTGAGGAGATGAAAGTAATTGTCTGGTGCTGGGTGGACTTGAACTGTTGTGTAATAGTAGCTTTATTTACTTATGGCACCCTTCCCTGGAGGCCCAGGGTGCCAGTACATAGGAGGAAATAGCACAAACATCATATAACAAAATAAATATAGAAACAAATTCAGAATAAGCAACAGCCTGTAAAACCATAGATAAATAACCAACAGCTGGAATGCACTACAATATATAACTGGTGTTCATAATGTAAAGACAGATTTCATTCTGTGGGGAGCATTACTGAAAAGCAGTGACACTGTGCCAAAATCTTCCTTCTGGGCTATGTATACAAAAGACATTCTGTAAAACTGACCCTGGATGTGGTCCTCACATAATCACAATTATATCAGTGAGACTGGTGAGACAGTATGACCTGCTACACAAATAAACAAAGGTAACATAAAAAGGCAAGACCAGTCTTGTTGGCACCAGCCAAATCTTTTTTTTTTTTTTTTTTTTACTGAGGAGGGTCATTATTTATGCCCTTGGGTATATCCATTGCACCACTGGCCTATACAGGGCCTGGAAAGACCCATTTTTGCATTTAAAACTGCAAATCCAGTCAGATCAAGAGATAAAGCCACCTAGGGCCCAATATTCAAATCCCCACAAAGCGGAGCGCAAAAATTTGCACTGCACTATGTGATTGCCAGGGTGCCCAGAGATGCTATATTCAGTTGAACAGTGCACCGGCACTATACAACTGCCCTGACAGGGCTCACATAGTATGATGCCAGAATGGATAACACTGGAGTGCTACTTGCAGTATTACATACAAACATAGAATTTGATGGCAGATAAGGACTGCTTGGCCCACCTAGTCTGCCCATTTTCCTACCTAACAGATAAGCTGTAGATCCTAGGTAACCAACAGCTTACTTCCTCCTACCCCTCCCCTGCCTTATGTCTGTCCCATGCATTCTTGAATTCCCCCACTGTTCTTTGACTCCTCGACCTCCTCAAGGAGGCTGTTCCATGCATCCACAACCCTCTCCATGAAAAAATACTTCCTCACATTACCTCTGAGCCGTCCCCCCCTCTATCTTCAAATTGTGCCCCCTTGTTCTTGCACATCTCTTTTTCTGAAAGATGCTACCCTCTTGGACTTTGTTGATTCCCTTGAGGTACTTGAAAGTTTCTATCATGTTCCCTCTCTCCCTTCTTTCCTCAAGGGTATACATATTTTAAGCTCCTTTAATCTTTCTTCATATGTCTTCTGATGCAGACCCTGCACCATTTTGGTTGCCCTCCTCTGGACAGCCTCCACTCTGTCTATGTCTTTGCGGAGATGGGGTCTCCAGAACTGCACACAGTACTCCAGATGGAATCTCACCAACTGTCTGTACAGAGGGATAACAACTTTCTGTTTTCTACTATTGATGCCTCTCCCTATGCATCCCAGTATCCCCCCAGCCTTCCTTACTGCCTTCTCACATTGCTAGCCCACCTTTAGGTCATCTGATATAATTACCCCCAGGTCCCTTTCCATTTTTACTGTTGTCAGTATCTCACCTCTCATTGTGTACTCTTCCCCTGGGTTTTTGTTTCCCAGGTGCATTACCTTGCACTTCTTAGCATTGAATCTGAGCTGCCATACATTTGACCATTCCTCCAACCTTGCCAAGTCTCTTCTCATCCTTTCCACTCCATCTTGACCCAAGGGACCCTTGTAAATGAACCCATTGGGCATGTAAGACACTAAGGGGCCATTTGCATGCCCATTATGGGCTAATTTGCATGGGCAGTGAGGCTGGTCTGTGCAGCACCACCCCCCAATTGCCCATTCCCAGACATGTAGATATCCCTGGTGCTAGTGGCCCACCCCCACCAATCGCTGAACCATACCTTAAAAAACTATGTCCCTGGTGCTTGTGGTCCCCCACCTCCAATCGCCAGCCCATTCTGTATAAAATAATATCCTTGGTGCTAACGGCAGCCCCTCTGAGCATCAGCCTGTACTGTAACAAACTATATCCCTTGTGCTAGTGGTCCCCCCAGATTGCCAGTTCGTTCTGTATAAAATATCATCCCTGGTGCTAGTGGTCTCCCCCCCTGCCGATTGCCAGCTCCATTGTAAAAATGATTATCCCTGGTAGTAGTGGTCTCCCCTATCTCTGATTGCCAGCCCCAACATGCACATTATATTCCCTGGTGCTGGTGGTCCCCTTCCAATCACCATCCAAGAAGTACAAAAAATAACATCCCTGGTGTCCAGTAATCCACCCCCGGCAGCACTGAGCATTACCCCCTCCACTAACCTTAACATTACCCGTGGTGCTGCGGGAGCATATGATGACCAGCACAGCTGCTCTCATACCTCCTTGGCCAGCCACTGTATGTACAGGCAGGGAGCATGCCTCTTATTTATAGGACGAGGCACATAATCCTGTCCTGTAAATCAGAGGCACACTCCCTGCCTGTACATATGGTAGTCAGCCGAGGAGGAGTGAGGAGGGCTGTGCTGGTTGCTGTATGCCACTGTGGCACTGTGGATAATGTTAAGGTGAGTGGGGAGGGGTGTGCCCAGTGACACAGAGGGACTACTGGACGCCAGGGAATTTTTTTTTTTGCACTTCCAGGATGGCAATCGGGGGGACGGAAGGACCACTTGCACCAGGGATTCTGTTGTTCTCATGGAGGGCTGGAGATCAGAGGAAGTGGGGAGTCACTAGCACCAGGGAATATAATGTGTATATTGGTTCTGGCGATCAGAGGAGGGGGGACTACTAGCACTAGGGATAATACATTTTTATCCAGGGATGACGATTGGGGGGGCACTAGCACCAGGGAAATTCTATTTTTTACAGAACGGGCCAGTGATTGGGGGGGGGTGGAGACTACTAGCACCAGGGATGTGTTATTACTTACAGTACAGGTTCGATGATTGGCAGGGCAGTACCACTAGCACTAGGGATATGCTGCTATTTAGAGAATGGGCTGCTGATTGGGGGGGACCACTAGCACCAGGGATATGTTATTATTTACCAAACATGATGTTGTTTGGTGGGGGGACCACTAGCATCAGGGAGTTTTAGGTGTACTTTAGGGGCTCACAGTCGGTGTGGGGGGGGGTGCCAGGAACTGCAGAGGGCAGTTGTGCTCCCCCAAAGGCCAACCAGCTAGGAGGCTGCATTACCTCTGGCAGCTGCTGGGTTGCCCAGGGTTAAGTCAGGGTTTCATTCTGAGGTATTTGCCCTGTGCAAAAGGCCTGCACTAATCCCTTTTGCATAGCGCAAAACCACTGAATATGGGATAGAGCAGCTATTCATGGCTATGCCCTTCCCCTTGCCCGCACACATACATTATGTTTTGTGTGGGATCCAACCCTCTTTGCCCACGCAACAGCCCCTATTGAATATGGGGATCCAACGCAAACACCGGTTTGTGAAGATCCATTAGTGCCTGCGCAAACTTTTAAATATCGCACCACTGATGCCTTATCTGAATTTAGGCACTATCAAAAGAACAATAGATAGGAAACCATCTACAACATGGCTGTGTTCCCATCAAGGGAATCTGATGACATCTTAAACCATGACAACAAAGCTTATGTTGTTTTAGGCCTTGTTCACGCTGTTGAATCATTTTTAAAAGCGTTATTAAAAATGTTTTCATACTCACCATGGAAGCCGGTCCACACGGTCATGTCCCGTGTTTAAGCATGGTAAATGTCCATCCACACTAGAGGCTGTAATGTTTCCAAACACAGTATGGTTCCACAAAGAATGCCTGGTAGAGGCAGGACTAATAACACAGTGCAAAGGAGAAACATGCATTGCACTCCCATTCACACCACCAGGTAAACCATGTTTCGTTTGAAACAATGTTTAAAACTGGTTTCAAGACTAGGTAGTTTGCAGGGTACAAACACGATGGTAAACATGGTTTCAAAACTGTGTTCAGTGCAAATGCAAACTGTGTTTGGGCTTGTTAAAACGTTTTAGGAGCTTTAAAATGTTTTAACAAGCCCAGTGTGAACAGGTCATATGATGTCAATAGAATCCAGAGATGGAAACAAAACCTTTTCGGTAGACGGTTTCCTCATTGTTATTTTTTATAGTATATGGATGTCTCAAGGGCAAAACCAAGTTAAGCATGGACTGATTTAATCATGAACTGGAACCAATCTATTTACCACTCTTCTCCCAAAAAACCTGCCTGTTTGCACTCTGTTACGAACATTTTAAAAACCCATTTGTACTGAACTGGTCTGTCACACACACCCACTTCACTGCCCCCAAAAGACCAGTGTATTGTTTAAAAAGATTTTTAGTAATTCACTTGCCAGCCAGCGATGACTGCTGACTCCTCTCTGCTCTATTAGTATTTCTGACTGACTGAGTAATGCTACCAACTTTCTGAGGCCTAAAACTGGGACAGTTCATCCTGATCATGACCCCCCCCCCCAACCCGTGTCACTCCCACGGACACCGCCGCAGTCAACGCTGCGCACAATCAGTTACATTTTGCTGCTTGCTCTAGCCATGCTGCCCCACAGTAACACCAGTAGCAAACATTTAGATTAAAACAATACATCATTCTGCTGCTGCTAGTTCAAAACCATGATGTACAGAAAGTTCATTAGAAGCAAACCTGCATTAAATTGTGATCAGACATTCGAACTGCATGTATTGCTCCTCCTGACAGTCCCATCCAACCTGCTTACACTCCCCTTATTTGCTGAGCAAACTTCACTTCAGTGACTCCCACCACTATGCCAGATTGTTTTCACACACTTCCCTACAGCTGATCAGGTTTGGGTACCTTAGTTCCCTGCTGCCGGTCTCTCCTCTGTCTGGAGTCCTTCTAAGCTGCTGGCAGGCAGACATCCACATGTGCTTGTTTGCACTACTACCCATTCTAAGCTAACAGGAAGGAACATGCTTTACTGTGCTCCCACTGACATGCTTGCAGTGCAATACGGGTGCAGGGGTTGAAGTTGCAAACTGCTGTCCAGCCCGAACAGCGCCACTGTGGTGCTGAAATAACTGTCACTCACGGTTTAGCAGTCAGGAAAAAAAAAAGGGGACAAAACTGGGACAAGAGTGAAATTTTGCAAAACTTGTGGGGACACTGGGACATGCTGCCTAAAATAGGGACTGCCCTGGGAAAATAGGGACTGTTGGTAGCTTTATGACTGAGCATTGCTGTGTCATAAATCGACAATGCTCAGTGGATCAGAAATGCTGGCAGAGACAGGAGTGGCTGCTTATCCGTCTTTCGGATGAGACGTTAAACCGAGGTCCCATCTGCCTGGATTGGTGGTAGTTCAGGTGGATGTTAAAGATCCCATGGCACTTATCGAAAAGAGTAGGGGAATTTCCCCGGTGTCCTGGCCAAATTTCCCTCATTCACTAAAAATACCACCAACAGCTTAATCTGGTTCAAGGTCAGTTGGCATTCATCTGTATCCCCTTCCCCCGGGTCGTGCCTGAAAATAGGCAGGATTTGTCTAGTGCACCTACCCGGTCAAAAAAAGCTAAATAAATAAATTGGACAGTAAAGGAATTACTAATTTATTTTTAAACAAACATTTAACTGGCCTTTTTTTTCCAGGGGGGCAATGAGAGGGTGGAAAACTGAACAGTTGGATGTGGGGTTTTTTTTTTTTTTAAAGGTCATAATTAAGAGCACAAATAGTAGGGTTTGGTGGAGCACTTGAAACACAGCCAGTTGCTGTGAACTGAATTTTCTGTATTCAAAAAGCTGTAGTACCATGGGTGTGATGTCAGAACAATGTAAAACAACATCCTGACATCTAGGGCTGTAAGTCTGGTTTTACAAAAGCATCAAACACCTCAAACTTTGGATGATAGATTCAGTTGGACACTGGCAAACTTATAAGGGGAAACAATCAGACTTTTGGTTTGACCTGGTCTGAATGGCGCAGACCAGTCAAGGAAGTCGAACTGCGACCCACAGTCTACACCTGAAACAGTTAACTGGGGCACAGCGTGAGACACAGCCTCATTTGGAGCTAGACTCCGGCCAACCACATGAGCCAGCTGGAAAGCTCGCTCGTGTGTGCGTGACATCGCAGGGCTGTTAGGTTGCTCAGGATTTCTAGCTAGATTAGTGTTCAGCATCAGTGTTGCAGGCTTACAGCAGGCTTCTGGAACCAGAAGCTTGCCTAAGACGGGAGAATGGAGAAATAGATTGTACTCTGAGGAGGAGGAGGAGGAGTAGTATGCTTTGGGCTGGACAGTGGGCAGATGGGGCATGAGGTGGCAGTCTGCCAGTGCCCACTTGTTGCATAGTAAATTTAATTTCTGCAGTGTAGTACACTCTTTTTTTTCATTGCAGAGCTAGCATTTTAGCAAAGCATTACAAATATAGATTTTGACTGAAGCCCCTGGCAGAAGCCTGATGTGAGTTTTTTTTTTTTTGGGGGGGTGGGTTACTTTAGTAATTTTACAGGGTGGTAAGTGTGTGCCACCTGGCAGCAAGACTGTGCCTGGCCACTGGTAATTGGCACCATGGTGGCATCCCATTTAAAAAAAAGAAAGAAATAATTATTCTTCATTCAAGTTTCTTTTTGTGGCAGTTTTAAATTCTTTACAATCCCTTTGCCCAAGTTGCAGGCTTGCTTGCAGCAGTCACTTCTTTCTCCTCCTGAGTCCTGAAACAGCCTTTTGCAGTGTGATCTGGGCAGTGAGCAGGGCAGCAAGTGTGCACCAGCTGGCAGTGTGCCAGTGCACGGCCCTGGTAGTTGGCACCTTGGCAGCATGCCATAAGTTTTTTGGTTTTTTATAAATTTATTTGTGGCAGTTTTCAAATTGAAACTCTTAGTCTTCACGCTCCCACAATTTTTTTTATTTTTTTTATTTAGTTGTTTAACCAGGAGTAGCACACTAAACTGAAAGCTTTTTTACAGGAGCAACCTGGGAGCACAGGGAAGTTAAGTGACTTGCTCAGGGTCACACAGTATGCAAGTGGAAACTGTGGGATTCAAACCCAGGTCTGGTCTGCTGGATGGCACCAGACTGTAGCTCAGAGCCTTAAACCACTGCGCAATACTGCCTCCCAATTTGTTGTGGTTCCTTCCTCCAGAGTCCTGAAGTAGCCTTTGTGTATGTCATCCTGAGCTGTTCTGTTGCAGTGTGATCTGGGCCGTGGGTAGCAAGTGTGTGCCAGTCAGCAGTATGCCGGTGCCCCATCCCTGATAGCTGGCACCTTTGTGGCATCCCATAAAAAAATAAAAATATTCACATTCCCTCAAGTTGCTGAAGTTCCTTCCTCCTCCTGCATCCTAAAGCAACGTGTGTGTGTGTGTGTGTGTGTGTGTGTTCCTGAGCAGTGCTTTTGCAGTGTGTTCTGGGTAGTGGGCAGCAGCTGTGTGCCGGTGCCTGGCCCCTGGTAGTTGGCACCTTGTTTGTATCCCATAAAAAATTAAAACAATTAAATATTTGTTTCTTTTTGTGGCAGTTTTCAAATTGAAGCTTAGTCTTCACATTTGCCCAAGTTGCTGCAGTTCCTTCCTCCTGAGTACTGAAGCAGCCTGTGCGTATGTGTGTAGTCCTGAGCTGTGCTGTTGCAGTATGATCTGGGCAGTGGCCAGCAAGTGTGTGTCAGCTGGTACTGAGTGCCTGGTCTCTGGTAATCCTTGGTGGCATCCCATTGGTAAAATAAAAAAATGTAAATAAAGAGAAAAAAAAATCAAAATATTCATTAAAGCCTTACTCTTCATCAATCAAGTGGCCGAGTCCTGTAGCAAACATTAGAAAATGGAGCAACAGAGAGGCCAAGGAGGTGATGGCATGGGATCGTTCAGACACAACAAAGAAAAACAAAAGCAGAATGAGCTTGGTCATAGATCCTCTGCCTCAGTAGGAACTGCAAGTGTAGAGGAAGATGACAATAGTGGTCGAAGAGTCCACAAAGTATCACACATTGTAGGAACCACTCACAGCAGCACCGCAAGGGTTGCAACACAAGCAATTGTTGTAGAAGAAAGGGATAAAAAAGGACTGTGTCAGGCAGTGACACAAGCAGAGGAGGAGGAGCAAACTGATTTTGCAGAGCTTGGGGACAGAGATTCAGATTGTGAGTATACACCCGATAAAAGTGATAGCTGCAGAAGCAGTTCTGGGGAGGTGGAGGTGGAACAGGTGGGAGCTCGACTTAGTGGAGTGCACATAAGAGACTGAAAAAGACCAAAAGTGCTGGTAAAACAAAAACACAGAAAGGCCACAAAATAGCTAGGGGAAACACAACAAGCAGCATGTGAAATGGCAGTAGATAGGGAAGACACAGGCAAAACTGGTAGCCCAGGACACATAGTAGAAGAAGAACCATTCCCTGACCCTGAAGAACAGGAGGAGGAGGGCGATGATGTGGAAACAGCCCACAGTAGCCTGCCCATTAGACAGCAGCTGACAGTGCCAGGAGGAAAGACAAAACCAGTGATGTCAGTAGTACGGGATTTCTTCCTGGAGAACAAAGAATCACGGACAGATGTAGTGTGTTTTATGAAAAGACAGGCTGAGTTGGGGTAAGAAGGGAACAAGGTTGGGCACATATACCATGAAAAGGCATTTCCTGAAGTCCCACAGATCTCAGTATGAGAAGGCATGCCAATGCATGGTATCAACAGCAGCACCACCATGTAGTGAAGCTAATGAGGATGGCTAGGGGGAGGAAAATATTAGGAAACCAAGCTGAGGGGAAGAGGAAGAAAGTCTTTCAAGTGATAGTTGATGCACAACTCCACCATCTTCTGTTCATCAGTTCTTTAGCCCACTGAATCCCACACCTGTGAGGCCACAAATCCCAAGCCACTTTCACCCCTGGGGTGGCCAGAATAGGAGCCAACTGTCATGTACAGGTGGAAAAGGCACTCAACTCTCACCAGTCCAGTCCCTGGAAATGGCAAAGAAATATAATGCCAACAGACCAGAGGCAAAATAGTTAGCAAGAGCAACTGAAGAAATGCTAGCCACTGACTTGGTGCCATTCTCCTTTGTGAGCAATGCTGGTTTTCTGTGGCTAATGCAAATTCAGTGCCAATGTATCAAGTGCCCAGCCATACCTACTTTTCCACAGTGGCTCTTCCTGATTTGTATCAGAGTGTCTACAAGACTGTGTCACATGCCCTGAAAGATGCATTTGTTCCAGCTGTTCACATCACTGACATGCAGAACAGTGGTCAGACTACTGATTACATGACAATGATTGCCCATTGGGTCAGTTTCCCCTGTTCATTCCCCTCCTCTTCCTCCTCTTCCTCCTCTGGGTTAAGTGCCAGCACCAGCAGTCGCAGTAGCTGCAAGTCACCAGGGCTCCCTCAACTTCTGCAAGAAGGCAGCTTTATGTATTGCTGGCTTAGACAATGACCATCATGCAGAAAACGTTTTACATTTCCTTCAGCAGAAGTCTGATGGGTGGCTGACAACACACTCATTAACACTGATTTTATGGTGTCAGATATAGCAAACAACATTGTAAAGGCAGTTGACAATGGTGATAATACACATGCTCCATGTTTTGCTTGCTGTATAAATCTGGTAGTTCAGGAATTCCTGCATGAGGAAGGCACCTCTGTGCAGACATGTGTAGGTATGGTCAAAAAGGTTTGTGGTCATAGCCATTCTGTAAGGCACAGAAGCGGTTATGAAACATCCAGCAGTAGAAGCACCTTCCCTCCAACACCTACAACAGGATGTGGCAACAAGATGGAATTCCACCTATTACATGATGGAATGACTGCTAGAACAACAGATGGCTATCCAGCAGTGTGTCATTGAGTATGATATCAGCAAGGGAGAGTAAGAATCAGCCCAAATCAGTGGCACTTGATGGGGACCCTCTGCACTGTGCTGAAGCCCTTTGAGGAGGCTACAAGGGTGGTTAAGTGCTGATGCAGCTGGTGTAAGCCAGGTACTCCCCCTTAATGCCCTCATTAATGTGCGACTTCTTCATATGAAAACTCAGTGTGAGGAAAAGGAGGATACTACTGCTCTCAATCTAACAGAAAGGATAAGATCACATTTTTGGAATGACACATGCATTTCAATCTCTTCAACCCTCAGTTCCAACATTCTTTGATGCTCAAGAATGCAGTAAGGAGGTCAGCAGTCCTACAAAGCCTGGCTTATCCATCTTGTCTCTGTACATATGGCAGAAAACAAGAACAGAACACAAAGAGAAGAGAACACCACTTATCATCATCCCTTGCTGCAATCACAATGACAGGCCAGGAGCTGGAGAGAGAAGGAGGATGCCAATGTGTTTCCACTGCTACTACTGAACGTTACACCAGGGTGCCGGAATATGGTAAAAGCTAAGGGGGCTGAGAATCAAAAGGGCACTTATGAGGGTACAAAGGGCACTTTTTCTATACTAGTTTTTGTCATACAGAAATAAAAAGTGGTGTGGTTACTGCCCCTTTTACCCCCCCAAGTTCCAGCACCTATGACGTCACAGAAGTCATTCATTGTTGTCTCTAGGCCGGTCTGCTACTACTGCTGCTGTACCCCCCAGAAAGACAGACTCCGATGACGAATCACTCTGGAAACAACTATCTGGCTATGGTTTGATGAAAAAGCAGGACAAGTCAATTCCTGACACAGTGGTGTCTGAGATGCCAGCAAACAAAATGGCGCAGGATTATCTGGATGAGAATGTGCCACTGCAGAAGGAGACAAGCCTCTAGTGTACTGGTACCAAAAAGAGGATCATTTGACTCTCTTTGAACAAGTAACTGTTGAGCACCTCAGTTGTTCACCTTCAAGCACATACACAGAGAGGATTTTCAGTGCTGCAGGCAATATTGTCACCAACAGGAAAACATGCCTTTCGACCCAAAATGAGAGATGCTCACTTTTTAAAAATTAACCTGCCCCTTTTTCCAAACCTCTTTATGCTACGGTTTATGGATGCTGAATCTCCTATACTTCTAGCTGGAATAAAGACAGGGGATGATGAGGTGGAAGGGGGGGGAGCTTCTGTGTCCATTGGGTGTCTTTTTGTTTCCCTTTTTTGGAATCAATACCACATACACTGTGGGATGCTGCACTGTTGTCACTCAGTCTTCTTCAGATTAATGTTTGGTGAATTTTTGTCAAGTCCACACAAGCCAAATAAATAATTTCTGGGGCAATGTTGCCCATGAAACCAGTGTATCTAGCACTTATCCATGGCCTAACTAGAGGCCTTGTCTATGTTTGGCACTGTACCAATGGGCACACATTTTTTGGAACCAGTAGCCTACAATGTGGGATCCTGCACTCTTGTCTTCACTAAGTCCTTTTCAGATTAATGTTTGGTGAATTTGAATTTACGAGATGGGCATTTCTCCAGCTTGTATTTTATCTGCCTGTACACCTTGCTTATCTTACCTGTTCCGTTCTCAGCTTGATTCCTGTGACTTACCTGTGAGCATATTTGATCAGGAGAAAAGGGAAAAATTACCTTATTTCTCTGATATGCACTACAGCATGCACACATTGGCTGTAGTAGAACACAAATACCATTTATACACAAGGGTGTGGTGTGCATATATATGAAACCAGTCTAGAACCCAGGCTGCCCAGAATACCATTCTGTTGCGCTACCATATGTATATCTATATGCAAACTGCACTACTGTGTATAAAATTGTAATCATCTGTGCCACACCAGGTTGTGCATTAGAGAAAGAGTAACGTGCTTCTAGGAGTTCCAGGTACCCAGTAGCCTTGGCGGTGTAGCTGACAGTGCAATAGAACAGTATTCTGGCTGGCCTGGGTTCAAATCCCAGATAAGGCACTTATTTCTCTCTCTCTTCTGTTTGGTTGGTTCCATATATATGCACACTACACCCTTGTATATAAAAATATAATTATCTGAGCAGCATCAGGTTGTGCATTAGAGAAAGATTAAGGTTCTTCTGGGGGTCCCAGGTTTCCAGTTGCTTTGACAGCACAGCTGATAGCATAGTGGTATGGTATTCTAGGTGGCCTGGGTTCAAATCCCAGCTAAGGAACTTATTTCTTTCCCATTTGTTTGAGAACACAAATATAGTATGTGTCTACTTATTGTTATGCTAGACCTCAGAGCAGATATCAATGTTTTGAGGACAGCAAAGGAAGCCCATGCCTCCAAAGCAGTGTGTGTGCCAAAGGGTGACCCATTTATACCACAGCTCTGCATTCATTACTTTTTAGGGTGGTATGAAGGGGGGTGTTGGAACCCATTATCATCATAAAGAAGCTTCTGTTTGATCCGGTGCTTTCACAAGAGATTGGTGGGAAACAAATGACCTTTTTACAGATTTTTTTTTTTTTTTCTTGCAACACACGTTTGTGGCACAGCTGCATTGCAAACCAGCAAAACTATTAGAAATACAGAGTTTTACAGCAGAAAAGGGCCACTTGGCCCACACAGTCTGCCCAGATGGTCCCTGCTTAATTTGTCTCTGCAGACACTAACTGGTTTCCAGTGACCCTCCCTGTCCATATACTAGTATTCCCCTATGTCTATCTCACACATGCTTCAAATCTCCTACTGTTTTCACCTCCACCACTTCTGCTGATAGTCTGTTTCAGGCATCTACTACTCTTTCAGTAAAGTAGTATTTCCTCCCACCCCTCTTAAACCCCCTCCAGCTTCACTGCAAGCCCTCTGGTCCGGGTGCTCTTTCTTATTTGAAAGAGACTCCCCTCCTGCATCCTGTTCATCCCCATGAGGTACTTGTAGGTCTCAAGCATGTCCCCTCTCTGCCAGGGTGTAAGTGTTGAGATCCCTCAGTCTCTCCTCATAGGGCTTTTGATGCAAACCGCGCACTATATTAGTTACCCTCCTCTGGACTGTATCCACCCTGCCTATGTCCTTTCTGAGGTGTGGCCTTCAAAACTGAACACAATACTTCAGGTGGTGTCTCACCAGCGAGGGATGCAGTGGCAACATCACCTCCATCCTCCTGCTGGAGATGCCTCTCTCTCTGTGCATCCCAGCATCCCACTGGCCCTACCCACTGCTTTGGCTCATTGCCCTGCCACTTTTAGGTCTTCAGATATGATGACCCCAGGTCCCTTTCCTCCTTTGTGACTGTCAGTACCTTCCAACCTATTCTCAACATCTGGGTTTCTATGCCCTAGGTGCAATATTTTGTGCGTTTTGGCACTGAACCCCAACTGCTATGCTCTTGACTGTTCCTCAAGTTTCTTAAAGTCCCTATGCATCCTTTCCACCCCCTCCTGAGTGTCCACCCTATAACAGATTTTGGTGTCATCTGCAGAAAGGCATACTCCCTTCCAGTTTCTACAATGTCACTTATGAAGACACTGTAGAGGACTGGTCATAGCACTGACCCCTGTGGAACCCTACTGGTCACTCTTACCTCATTAGCATAAGTGCTGTTAACCACCACCCTCTGCCACCTGTGCACTAACCAGTTCCTTACCCAAATCATCACTTTGGATCCCACCCCATCACTGCTCAGTTTCTATATCAATCACCTGTGCAGCACAGTGTTGAAGGCCTTGCTAAAGTCTAGATAGACCACATCCACTGCCTCCCCTGATCAATTTCCCTGGTCACCCAGTAGAGGAAATGAATCAGATTCATCTGGCATCCCCCGGTGAATCCATGCTGCCTTTGGTCTTGCAGCCTATTGAATTCAAGATACTCTGCCAACCTTCCCTTTAATGGGGTTACCATTAATTTCCCTACCAGTGATATGAAACTGACTGGCCTCCTCCTTGCTGCTACTCTTATTTATTTATTTAGTGATTTGGAAAAGACCTTTGAGTGCAAGCTCTTTTACAAAGGTTCCACGTGATAGATTGCAAAACAAAGTACAATAGGAGAAAGCAAAGGTACATTACAATGAACGATACAGCTTGGATTCAGAACTTAACAAAATAACTCAAAACATAGGTGCAAATTAAAATAACAAGAAAAAACACTTTATGAGGATGGAGGTGGGAATAAGCAGCCACAAAGTGCCTTGTCAGTAGTTCAGAGGGACGGGGATAGCTGGCAGTGGGGTGAAGAAAGGAAGTACGAGACAGAGGTAGGTACTGCGGTGGAAGTGAAGGGTGGGGGAAGAAGGGCGATGTGGTATAGGGAGAAATGGGGGGGTAAGAGAGGCTGAGTGGAGAAGACTTGCTAGAGTAAATGGTGGGGTGTGAGGGGGCATGGTCAGGCAGCCTGCATTAGTAGTGACTGCTGGGGAAACTCGTGGGACTGGGAGTTGGGAGAGGGGGGAAGGTGGGCTGGCAGATGCCGAAGGAGCATGATGCAAACTGATTGCTGAGGCAGGTCATGAGAAGGGACAGAGGGCGAGGTCTTACCTGAGGCCAGCCTAGTGCTTGCTGGGGGGCAGAGAGAGCAGGTATGGCTGGACTTAGGAACTGGTGCATTTAGAGAGTGTTATTAGGTGCTGTTTGAGGTCAGTTTTGAATTGGACCAGACAATTGGTGGCCAAGAGGTGCCCGGGGAGTTCATTCATCCCGGGGGGCCCGGTAGGCAAATGCATGTTACCCAAGTGAGGTGCGATGGAAGGGGATAGCCAAGGCCCCTCTAGTCCTCCCTCTGATGACCTGTAACGAGTTGTCCACCTTGATCAAATTGCCTACACAAGGTGGTGTTTTACCTAATAGAGCCTTCTTCCCTAGGATGCAAGTCTGTAATTTGACCCCGTTTCTTAATAACAGCCAATATACGTGTTCATACAGAGTACAGGAGTAAGTGCCACGCTCAGCATCCAGGGTGAGTCTGCAGGCTTTGTTGAGCACAGTCTGAACCCTCCTGAGCACTGTATCTGTTGCCACCCCGTAGACCACTAGTCCATGTCAATAGTAGATATAATGGAACTGAAGACTGAGAGGTGGAGGGTCCCCGGAGAGAGGTATTGTCTGTGCCTGTGCAGGACACCAATCTTGGTACTGACTGTCTTGACCAGAGAGTCAATATGGTGTGTAAATGTGAGGGTATCATCTATTATGACCCCCAGATATTTGAACAAGTGGACTTGTTCCAGCGACTCACTGCATGAGTTGGAGATGATGAGGGGTTGGTGCTTATTTTTGTTGTAGGGGCTGGACCTAAGCATGGTCTTGGTCTTCTTCTAGTTTAGTAGCAACTTATGACTACAAAACCAGTCCTCGAGTTTGGAAAAGGAGTTCTGCAGCTCAGATTGTAGGGCAGCCCGAGACATGCTGCTGCTCACCTTATGGAGAGGAACCATATCTGCTCTCCTTCACTCCTCTGGAGCAAACCCGTTTCCAGTGAGCTGTTGAATAAGGCTGTCAGTGGGGCAGCTAGCACCTCTTTAGTACCCTTGGGTGTATCCAATCTGGTCCCATAGCCTTGTCCACTTTCCAAGCTGCAAGTCCCTTCAGGACTCTTTCTTGTCCACCTCCCCATGCACCCCTTTATTCCTGGTGGTGCGTCACTCCCTCCAGCGTGATTGTGTCTAAGCAGAAGTACCAGTTCAGCACACCTGCTTTTTCTTAATACTCTTCTGTGCAGTCACCCCCTGCCACCCTCCTTATCTTCATTATCCCTTCCCTTGCTCTCCTCTTCTCAGTTATGTACCTGAAGAAAGTCTTTGGCCTGTGGCTATCCTTTGATCCCCTCACTACCTTTCATGTATTCCGCAGTGTTACTTGGTCTTCCTCCCTCTGTGTTTCTTTATACCTTCTGAGTGCCATCCTTTTTTCTTTTACTACCCTGACCACTTCCCTGGAGAACCATAATGGTCTCTTTTTCCTTTTACTTTTACTCACTTCCTTCATGCAGAGGTTGCATGTCTCAATTAAGCCCTCCCTTATTTTTCCCCGCTGTGCCTTTACCCTCTCTCTTGCAACTTCCCGCATGAGGTAGTCTCCCATTTCTTTAAAAAACACCCTTCTAAAGTTCAGGACTCTTGTCCTTATATGGTTTGCCTCTGGTCCTATCTTAATGTTAAGCCACACTGTATGGTGATCACTGGTGCCTAGAGGACTGCCCAGTTTGTGAAGTCTGCAGTGTCATCCCTGTTTGTAAACACCAGGTCCAGCACAGGCCCTCACTAGTGTGTTCCTTATTTATTCCACTTATTCCTTTTTTTTGGAGGGGGGGGTATTCACAAAAGGTTGAATCAAAATGCAGGAAACTGTAGCAAGTGACTCCTGTTATAAAGGTACTGATTGCCACTTAAACTCTATTTGAAGGGCACTTGATACACCCTTTTGCTTATGGAGTGTGCTATCTGCACAATGAAGCACTAAACCTCCATAAAAGAAGAAAGACAGTATGCCTTTCAGTGTAACTTCTTGTAAGAGGGAGACTGTCCAAATAATAGCCTTTAGCAAAATCTTTCCATAACATCTGTGAGATTGGCGGCACCACTAGCACATCCCGCTGACGTTTTTGGCTTTGCAACAAACATAACACTGAAGCCAGTGGAAGAGGTGCTTTGTTTAGCAAGTGATGTCATGGGAGAAAGCTTTTGCTGGGAAGCTGTTGCTCCCGTGCCTTTAAAGCATTTGCTGAATCTAAGATAGGTTCTGAACAATTTAAAATCAAGCTAAGCTCATACTCACCTTGGATAAGAATGACAAATGAGATCCCATATCTGAAAAATGTTTCTGTTGTGATCCAGTTCACTATGATGTCAAGTCAAGTAATTTTTATTTGTAAAACAGTGCTTTTTGAAACATCAAAGCGCTTGTACACAACTATGAAACAGATTAAAATACTGTAGTAATAAAACAATCAGATAAAATAAAATCAGCACATTCCAATTAAAAAACATCTGAGAAAGCAGATTCAAATAAATACGTTTTTAAGATATCACGTTTATGGTACTGAAAGGCGTACTGGGTACGCAGCAATACATTTTAAAGGAGTAGTGGAATGAATGGATCTTATTCGGATCATGTTGCAGTCAGGCCCCCTTTGTTGGCTGCTGCTGATTCATGATATTCTGATTTTTGAAACTTGTTAAATGTATTAAATTTACATTTTAAATACTTTATTTTGTGTGCAGTGAAAATGGCACTAACCACAGACGCTGAAATGCTCAGTCAACGTGTGCTCCTAATAGAAAGTTATTAGGAGCATGCACAGGATGTCGCAGTATCAAAGGACCACGCCACTGTGATCTCATGCAACATAAAGTATTTAAAATGTGAATTCAATACATTTTACAAGCTCAATAAAGAAAATGGCATGAATCTTCAGAAGGCAACAAAAAGTGGGTAATATCAAAACACAATCCCAATAGGCCATAAATGTGTTAAGCTGCTTCTTTTAGGAAGAGAAAATTCTAATGATTTGTTTATGTAGAGGTCACAGTGAAGAGAGAATTGATGAGCTTGTTCATGAAGAAAAAAGGGTTGCTGTATTAAAAAACATTCCATGATAAATAATCTCACAGCATAACTAAATAAATCCCATTGCTCTTGCAAACAAGATTTTTTTTTCCGGAAGATTTTGATCCCCTCCAGTTCACATCCGCCATCTTTTGTCAGATAACCACCCAGTCCCATCGCCCAATAACATGGTACTGCATGCTGCTGTCTTCTACCATAGCCTCTACTCCATGGTGGGATTATGGAGAGGAAGGGGGCCATCCTCCCCCTCCACCACAGCAGAGTGCAAGATCCACTTAGTAAACTGGCACCAGGCGATATGGTAAGAGTTCCTAAGCATACCGGCCAACAATGACATGGAAGCAGGATATTATTTCCCTGCTATTTGTCCCTCCCTCCACCCACTAGAGGGTGCCACAGCATTCCTAGTGGCCTTGGATGATGCAGCAAATCTCCTGTGGGGAAACCAGCTCCCTGGCCCACCACAGGTCTTGCTGCGGTGCCGGACTGACACACCTCTCCCTTCCTGTACTGGGAAGCACTGCCGTCAGCAACACTGTTTCACAGCTGTGGCCAGGCACCCGAGTTTACTCCTGAACCCAGGAAAATTAATTTATTTATTTAGCTTTTGTTTACCGGGTAAGTACACTAGATAAGTAGTATGCCTATTTTCAGGAACGACCCGGGAGAGCACAAAACATACAGTATACATACATGGCAACATTGGAGAAACAGCATGATACAGTAAAAAACAGCTATAACAACACTTGTATAAGGGCAGAGATACTGCCACACATAGTACAAATTGTTACAGGACATAGATAGACATTAGAATCACTGAATACATATTTCATAGTCCATCATGGACTCAGAGTGGGCAATAGTGGACTGCAGAGTATTACATTACAGAGACTAGGAGCAGTCACATCTTGTCGTTTGTTTTAGGTGGGACCACAGGGAGGAGCAAAAGGTCCCATGGGAAGGGGCAGAGCGAACAGAGTCCGGAATGGAGTTCCAGAGCCTAGGCACAAAAGCGGCAAAGTCACGATCCCCCATAAGGGTCCGAGTAGGGGGAACTTTAAACCTCGGCGGTCTGTGACCTGAGCTGGTAGGGGATGGCATCGAGTTTTGGGAGGAGATGCGCCAGTCCCGACGGGATGCCCGTGGCAAGCACTTTCCTGGTGAAGTTTCCTACACCAAGGATCAGGAATTCCGCAGGGGGGAGCCAGTTGAGTTTGTCATAGAGCTCACATCGGTGGGTGAGTTTGGGAGCAGCAAGTGCAAACCGACAGATATCATTATATGCCGTGTTCCACTGATTAAGATGGATTTGGGGTGACCTGGCAAATAGGTGGTATCCATAACTAAGGGAGGAGAAGCACTCCCCTCGCAGAGTCTCAACCTAAACAGGTCAGGTGTATGTTGGCCCTGTAGGCAGGAAGAAGCTTACACCTGGTGGCTCTGCAGATGTTTTGGATATGGCTTCCCATGTCAAGTTGTGGGTCAAGGGTGACCCCAAGATATTTAATTGAGCTCGCTGTTGGCAACAGGGGGCCTCCATCACAAGCTATTTTGAGCATAGCTGATGGGGCTTTTAACTTGGCCGTGGAACCAAAGAGCATGGCCTGAGTTTTGTTAGGATTCAATACCAGTCTATGGTTGGTAATCCAGGCCAAGACTCTGCTGAAGTCTTCAGATAGGCACTGGTTAAGGTCAGCAGCATTACGAGCATGGGCCACTAGCACAAGGTCATCTGCATAAAGCGTGACTTGGCAATGAGAGGTCACCCATGGGAGTTGATTAATAAAAAGTGAGAATAGGAGAGGTCCAAGTACTGATCCCTGGGGAACTCCCATGGTCACAGCCCTAGGCTCCGAGAGGCCTTGTTAAAGCAGTGCCGCTTTCACCCGTTAGGTAGCCCATCATCCAACTCATGGCATGCGGAGAGAACCCGAGAGCCCTGAGCTGCTCCCCCAGTAGGTCATGGTTGACAAAGGTCAAAAGCTTTTGACAAGTCAATAAATATAGCACCTGACAGTTTGTCCTGATCCATGGCGGATCTAATACTAGAGGTTACAGTAATCAGGGCAGTAGTTGTACTATGACCCTTCGGAAACCATGTTGGGCCCCAGAAAGCAGCTCATGGGTATCCACGTACTCTGAGAGTTGCTCCGCCACAACCTTTTCCAGGAGTTTACCAAGGGATGGGAGAAATAGCAATAGGGCGATAGTTGTCAGGGAGTTTGGGATTTCCCTGCTTCAGAACAGGGACTATCCTTGCCTCCTTCCAGATGTCGGGGATTATCCCCGAGCTAAGGGATAGGTTAAATGAGCGTCCTTAAACAAGATTTTGATTAGAGACATGTCCTTAGGTCTTGAATTGTCCCATAATTGTTGACCTCCTATACAAGTTGCCGATGCAGCTAGTTGTTTTGCATCTGTTTCTTTTTTTTTTCTTAATAAAAGTGTAAGACTGACTGTCACTCGCAACTGTTAGAAAAATAGAAAAGTGATGGCCAGAATAAGAAATGAATAGTCCATCTAGTCTGTGCCAAGACTATCTACTTGGCGATATTGTGGTCTCTGTCTTTCACTCCAGTCACCCCTTCTCCCCTCCACATCCTGTCTGATAACTCCTTTATATGTGCACCACTCCCTCTTGAATGTCGCTATTGTCATTGCCTCCACAACCTTGCAAGAAAGCTTGTTCCACCAATACTCCACCCTTTCTGTGAAGTAATGCTTCCTATTGTCCTTTTTGTCTAGATAGGGTGCACCAATGGGGCAAACACAGCAAGGGTATAGAAATTAAAAAAATATATATTTCAGCAAGATGAAGAAACTGTTGGAAAAAAAGCACAAAGAGTATATAACAGGTGGAGGGTGCAGAGGAAAAATGGGAAGAAGTTAAAAAAGAAGTGATAGAAGCAGCAGAAAGCTCAGTTGTGAAGATATCAAAGGGAAAAAGGACACATGGTCCAATGTGGTTCACAGCCAAAGTAGTGATGGAGGTAGAAGCCAAAATTAGTACATTCTAAAAGTGTAAGGGAGGTCAGGTGAAGAAGGATAGAGGAGTACCTGGAGGCAAAAATGGTAGCCTGCAGGAAGATGAGGGGATCCAAGATGGAGATGAAACTCCAGCAGGTAAAGGGTGTGAAGTAAAAGGGAAAGGCATTCTTCAGGTACATTGAGAAGAAGTGTAAAGTCAAAGGGGGTATTGTGAAACTGAACAGTGAGCACGGATGGGAGGAGGGGACAAAGGGAAAGCAGAGAAGGGTGGTGGTTAATGTGGAGTTTTCAGAGTAAGAGAAGTAACAGAGTAGCTCAGGGGTCAGTGCTGAACCCGGTCCTTTTCCATGTATTCATTTGTGACACAGGGTAAGGCACTTAGGAATGAAAGCTGTACACAACAGTCAAAAAACAGTGACACTTTAGTAATGAAAGCTGTGAACAATATTCAAAAACAGTTCCACTTAGTAACGAAAGCTGTGAACAACAGTCAGAAGCAGCGTCACTCAGTAACAAAAGCTGTGAACAACAGTCAAAAGCAGTTCCACTTAGTAATGAAAGCTGTGAACAACAATCAGAATCAGTGTCACTTAGTAATGAAAGCTGTGAACAACAGTCAGAAGCAGAGTCACTTAGTAACAAAAGCTGTGAACAAGTCAGAAGCAGTATCAGTTAGCAATGAAAGCTGTGAGCAACAGTCAGAAGCAGTCACTTAGTAATGAAAGCTGTGAGCAACAGTCAGAAGCAGTGTCACTTAGTAACAAAAGCTGTGAACAACAGTCAGAAGCAGTGTCACTTAGTAATGAAAGCTGTGAACAACAGTCAGAAGCAGTGTCAGTAACGAAAGCTGTGAACAACAGTCAGAATCAGTGTCACTTAGTAATGAAAGCTGTGATCAACAGTCAGAAGCAGTGTCACTTAGTAACGAAAGCTGTGAACAGTAGTCAGAATCAGTGTCACTTAGTAATGAAAGCTGTGAGCAAGTCAGAATCAGTGTCACTTAGTAATGAAAGCTGTGAGCAACAGTCAGAAGCAATGTCACTTAATAATGAAAGCTGTGAGCAATGATCAAAAACAGTGCAGAGTACTTATTTATTTAGCTACAGTACTTATCTGAAATTACTCCAACTGGGATAACCCCTTGAGATGCAGCACCTCATTTTCATGGAGGTCACACAGAGGACAGCAGCAGTCAACAGGTTAACACAGTCCAGCAAGAACATTTGTTTACATACTAAAATATATACAGGAAAGAAAAACTGTAATAGTGAATACATCCAAACAAGTAATAAAAGTAAGCTAATAAGGTTGAGTTACAGCAAACAAAGGGCATGAATATGATCATGCAAAACAACTAGAGACCTCTAGTGGTGGTCCATGAGACAGAAAGTATGAAAGTCAACGGTGCTCTCGCCTTCTCTCACAGTTTCTCTCCCTCCCATCTCAAACTGCAAGCTAGGCACAGTTCAAGACACCACCCACATATCACTGGCATTCTGTAACTTTTTCACTGTCCTGTGCCTAGTGGTGATTTCCACTGATGCACCCCAGACCCCGAACAAGTCCAGCTATCTATCCTTTGACCTTCCATTCAGTCCTACTGTGCACACAGCTTGCATCCCAAGTTCCTTGCCAGCCAGCCCAGCCAGAAGATCAGGGCAGGTACCACATAGCTAACAAGGGAGACAGAGACGCCTTTCTAGAACCGGAAGTAAAACAAAAGAACCAAGGCCCAGAGGCTGGTCAGGATCTCTTATGAGTGGGTCAGAATGCAAGCATGGACCAAAACTCCCAACATTCACTATGGTACTGTAGGTTTCCTGGACTACAGCAATGTACAGCAGATGAGAAAAGGAAGCAAACTCCTCGGTAGGGGAGGGCTGGGACTGTTACAAAAACACTAAATATTTTGCAGAGTACAAAACCATAATGGGTTCAGGCTGTTTCTGCTGTTGTACCCAGTTTGGCACAATGGGTGCTGGAAACGTAATTTGTATTCATATTGTATGGTATGCAGCTGGTGAGCTGAAGGTTTATCATAATCTTTAAAAAATCCAATTTCTTCTACTCGCTGCATTTTATTATTGAATCGCAGCATGGAGAGCACAGATTAGGAATCTTTCAACTCCTATAAACAGCACAGGGAGTGGAACAAAAGGTGCATCATTGTGATGGCGAACAGTTTGACATGGGAAGTCAGTCTAGGTTAAAGACAAATCAAATACTGTGGTTCCTTGGACTGGACCAGCCTATCTGTACAAAGTAAAGATTCTACTATGTGCACGCTTTTAGGGCCACATGGCACAAATCCCTTCATCGGGTGTCTTCTTTCAACTGCCAAGACACCTGTTGAAGGTGCCTCTGTAATCCTGAAAGTTTGTGTTATACAACACTGATGCACAATATACTGGCCCAACAAAGGTACTAAGGCTGGCATGTGTGATTCAGTCTAGAAGGAGTTAATGTAATTTGGAGGAATTTCTGTATAGTTTATCCTGACACAGGCAGCCAGACAGCCAGTTTCAGTTTAATTTGGATTTGGGAGTGAGACAGATAGAAAAGACCTCTGGGGTGCAGCCTTCGGGCTCACAGGTGGAAGTTGTTTATGGCCAGTATGTACTGGGACCATCTGGGGGGTGTAGGGACCATGGGGGATTTTCCACTGAAGGGAGCACACTGATGGCTTGCCTGATTATGGTTCGCCCACAGCTCAGAGGGAGACCATGGTGGGGGTAATGTTTTGGTCAGTGCCCATGCCAAGGAAGATGGCACATAAAGAGCATATAGAAGATTCATAGGGAGGCAGTAAAGCCCAGAGAGTTATAGCACCAAGCTCTGAAACTAAAGCCACAGCAGACCTGAGTCTGAAACACACACACGCACCATCTGCATACTATGTAACCCTGAGCAAGTCAGTTAACCTCCCTGTGCTCCCAAGATGCACCCCTTCAGCTCAGTGTGCCAGGAGGTAAGAGGGGTGTGAGCTGACAGTCTTTTTCCCCTCTACTGCTAATTGCCTTCTCTGATCCCAAGCATACCTCTCAACCTCCTGCCTCATAAATCAGGGACAAGGCTTAAAAAAATCAGGGACAAAGGACCAAAATCAGGGACACTTCTTCAAAATTAGAGATGTCCACCCAGAAAGCTGGTAGAATATGGGGCTTAGTGCAAAATGCATTTTCTAAAGAAGTACAAGCCTGTAACTTTAATGCTTGACATTGCTTTGTGCTTAGAGTCCCCACTGTTTAGCCAAAAAACACAAATTTTAGGAGGGACAGAGTAAACTTTTGAGGCAAAATCAGGGACTTCCCTGAAAATCAGGGACACTTGAGAGGTATGATCCCACGAAGATGGGGGGCAGTGTTTGGTGGGCTGTCCAAGGCCGCTCATGTTACTGCAGAGCCCACCAATTGGGCTGGGACTCACAATAAAAGAGGATCAGTTGGTGGAGATGCATTTCAGGACTGAATCCCTTTAAATCAGACCAGATGATTTCAGCACTCCTGTGTGTGTGGTCTCGGAGATCATAAGGGGTGGGAGCTGACAGTTTTTTGCTCCCCCTCCTCTCAATTTTGTTCGATGCCACTGGTGCTGGGAAGTCGGAGGCCAGCACTGGGTGGGCCATACAAGGCCACTCATATCACTGCAGAGCCCACCAATCAGGAAAGGACTAACAATGAAAGAAGAAAGCATGAGAGCTTTAACTCTGGTGCAGGGAGGCTGGAGGTTAGTGCCCTATGGGCTCCGCTCAACACTGTCGGGGGGGGGAATCCAGGATAAATCCTCCAACTGCCAGGTGTACCAGTATACTAGTGAGGTTCTCATGTGCCCTGAGCTCCAGAGACAGACTCTTCTTCTTGTCCAGGGATTTCAGAAACAGTTTGTCTACCTAGAGAGCTGGGAATGAGGGCAGGGTACAGTAAAAAGGATCACTGTCAAACTCCCTGTGGTCCTTCTGTCTCAATGTAATATAACGTGCTGTACTGCTGCACTGTCTGCCTGTGGGAGCAGCTAACAAAGAGAAAGGACGTTTGTGATCTCGTCTAATAAACCCTACTGCTTGACAAGAAGACCTGGTGTGGACAATGAAGTTAACACATTTGGTTAACTTGTTTAACGTGCCCTTGCACTTTTCCTTATGTCAATGGTCTCAAAACCTATAGGAACCCTGGCCAGCCCCCCTCCAATGATTGAGGACCGTGCATTAACCAATGTTTGTGGAGGGTCAGCTACTCATGCAAAGTAATTAACAACTTATATTTAATAAAATATTCTAGCTACACACTTTCAAAGCAGACAGTGGAATTTAATGCCAACTTTGCATTGCACGAAAATAAAACTGTCATTGTCATCCAAATGTGTAGTGAATTGTGAAGGAAACATCTCCACCTATTAAATCCTGAGTTCCTTTAGACTGTTTTGTCTCAAATTCCATTTTGTTGCATAGCTTCTGTTACCCTGTGGCAGTTTTTTTTACATGTTGTCTTTTTGTTTAGGGTGAAAAAGAAAGCGTTTTTATGCAAGGCACTCAGCTATTTTGCTTTTGTTAGAGCTTTCTGACCCATGAACTGAGAAGACAATACTTATGAGGTTTCTGTTCCTTTCAGAGATCAGAGTGGTATTACTTTCTCATGCTATACGTTTCACAAAGCATTTTTCAAAGTAACTTCTTTAGGCTTACAATCGGACAGGCTGGCAATAAAATTACAGGAAACACCAGTGGTGCTGAGGCTGAAACCAAGTGGCTGCTCAGTTACTGTAGGAAGCAGCTTGATCAGTAAATGCTCCTAAGAATAACAGTGCATTGTGCTACAGTGTAGGAAACCCAGGTTTGTGGCACAAGCCCAACCTTCAGTATGGCACCAGAGGAGTTTTGACACTCCTGCAGAGGTAGCATTCTCAGACTCCTAGGTGGGAGGGTGTTGATCCCCCCACTGTGCTAGTGCCTCCTTGGGGGGCAGTGGGAGTGGACCGGTGTCACATTTATGGGGTAAGAAAACACTGGAAACAAATGCTAGCTGTCCGATGACAGCAACGTACTCTGGCGCACCACACTTTGGCTGACCCCCTTGCTGGTCACGGCAGTTTTTTTTTTTTTATTTATGTAGTGGGCTCTCAGGTTTATTTACTGTGTATTAGTTAGCTAGCTAATTAGTTATGTATTTAGTTAATTAATTCAAATGTTTTACAGGAAAAGTGATACTGAGCTGGTAACAACTTGTTTCCAGATGTGTACTGGGGGAGAGGGAAGAGAACAGAACAGATATAACATACAAAAGTAACACAATAAATATGTAAATAAGTGTTACAAATTACAAGAAACAGCCCAGGAACAGCCCAGTGCAGGGGCAGCCATCGAGGAGGAGCATTAAAATCTGGATAAAAATGAAAAAAAAAAAAGATCTTGCTGCTATTGTGTTATTTTGTAACACTTAAAGAATATAAATAGATGTGTTAAGTAGGATAATTATCAAAAGTATGATTTTATTGCCTTACACCCGTTTGGTTCCACTTCTGAATGCCTTTTGCTAGAAAAAACAAACTAAAATAGTTATACTACTTGCTCGCATTTTTTTTTTTTTGTAATTCTAGTACAAGCGGATGTGTTGTCATGTTTCTTAAAAACTGCAGACATAGTGTGTTTGTTGGATACATCTACATCCTCGACCGTGAAGACACCCCCCCCCCATAGTGAAACGTACAGAGTCTAACGTACAGAATTCTGCAGACTGTGAATACCTTTTTAAACCCCACTGGGAATGCTCCCTGACACAGTGGAACACCTAAAACTGGGACATTTTTGCTTCATAGACTATCAAGTGGGTGTGCTGCAGCAGTTAGGGGATTGCAGCCCAATGCTGAGTGGCAGGGTTTCTGTCTGACCCTGCAGAAGCTAAGCAATGAGCTGCCAAAGTTCCCTCATGTCAGGTGGGTAGACATATGGATAGAAACATAGAATCTGATGGCAGATAAGGACCGCTTGGCCCACCTAGTCTGCCCATTTCCCTACCTGATGGATAAGCAGCAGATTCTAGTTAATCAACAGCTTACTTCCTCCTACCCCCCCACTAGAATTGCCTTACGCCTGTCCCATGCATTCTTGAATTCTCCCTCTGTTCCTAACTCCACAACCTCCTCAGGAAGGCTGTTCTATGCATCCACAACCCTCTCTGTGAAAAAATACTTTCTAACATTACCTCTGAGCAGTCCCCCCTCTATCTTCAAATTGTGCCCCCTTGTTCTTGTACATCTCTTTTTCTGAAAGATGCTACCATCTTGTACTTTGTTAATTCCCTTGAGATACTTGAAAGTTTCTATCATGTCCCCCCTCTCCCTCCTTTCCTCAAGGGTATACATATTAAGCTGCTTTAGTCTCTTCTCGTATGTCTTCTGCAGCAGACCCTGCACCATTTTGGTTGCCCTCTTCTGAACAGCCTCCACTCTGTCTATATCTTTGCAGAGATGGGGTCTCCAGAATTGCACACAGTACTCCAGATGGGTCTCACTAACTGTCTGTACAGAGGGATAACAACTTCCTGTTTTCTACTGTTGATGCCTTTCCCTATGCATCCCAGTATCCCCCCAGCCCTCCTTACTGCCTTCTCACATTGCTTGCCCACCTTTAGGGCATCTGATATAATTACTCCTAGGTCTCTTTCGATTTTTGTTGTTGTTATTATCTCACCCCCCATTGTGTACTCTTCCCCTGGGTTTTTGTTTCCCAGGTGCATTACCTTGCACTTCTTTGCATTGAATCTGAGCTGCCACATATTTGACCATTCCCCCAACCTTGCCAAGTCCCTTTTCATTCTTCCCACTCCACCTTGTGTATCAGTCTGGTTGCAGATCTTTGTGTCATCTGCAAAGAGACATACGTTTCCTTCAGGTGCTCTCAATGTCACTTATAAAGACATTAAAGAGACCAGTCCGATACCGAACCCTGCGGTACCCCGCTAGTTACCTTCCTTTCTTCATTGTGGACTCCATTTACTATTACCCTTTGCATCCTGTTGTCCAGCCAGTTTTTAATCCAGGCTACCACCTTGGGACCCACTCCAAGGCTGGCTAACTTGCATATTAATCTTTTGTGTGAGACGGTGTCAAATGCCTTGTTAAAATCTAGGTAGGCTATATCCACAGCCCCTCCCTGGTCCACTATTTTGGTCACCCAGTCAAAGAAATCTATTAGATTCATCTGACATAACCTTCCTGCTGTGAAACCATGCTGTCTTGGGTCCTGTGCCAACTGGCCTCTAGGTACTCAACAATTATTTCCTTCAGAAGTGATTCCATCATTTTCCCTACCACTGAAGTCAAACTAATTGGTCTGTAGTTTCCTGCCTCTGCCCTGCTCCCACTTTTGTGAAGTGGAATCACATTTGCCCTCCTCCAGTCCTCAGATACCACCCCATCTTCCCATGATTTGTTAAAGAGAGTAGTCAGTGGTGTTACTAGTTCTACCCTTAGTTCTTTTAGTATTCTTGGGTGAATCCCATCAGGCCCCATTGCTTTGTCCACCCTCAGTTTCAATAGTTCTTTCAAAACCCTTTCTTCTGTGAATGGACTGGTATCGACCCCCCTATTCAGTGTTTCTCCCTTGTTTGGTTTAGGTACCTCCTTCTCCTCTTCCGCTGTGAATGCTGAGCAGAAATATTTGTTCAGTATCCCTGCTTTTTCACCGTCACCCTCTGCCCACATTCCCTCCCCTTTATTAAGTCTCTGTATCCCTCCCTTGGTCTTTCTTCACTCCCTAATGTACCTATAAAAGGTTTTATCCCACTTCTTAACAGAGTTGGCTATCTTTTCCTCAGTTTGTGCCTTTGCTATTCTGTCTGCCTTCCCTGCCTCCTTCTGCTTTAACTGATAAAGTTCTCTGTCCTGCTCCTTCTGTGTTTCCTTATATTTCCTGAATGCTATCCTTTTCCTCTAACCATCCTGCTACCTCTTGAGAACCATAGTGGTTTTTTCTTCATTTTGTTTTGTTGATTTGCTTCACACAAAGGATTGTTACCTCTCGATGGCTGTTTGATTATTCCTCCACCCTCCTTCTTGCCCGTTTGCTAGTGCTTTTCTGAGGCACACTCTCATTTTCCCAAAGTCAGCCCTCCTAAAGTTCAATACTCTTGTTTTTGTATGGCTTGACTCTATGGCTGTGTTTATTGTGAACCACACTGTTTGGTGGTCACTTGTTCCCAGATAGCTACCCACTTCTAAATCTGAGATCCTTTCTCCTTCCCCATTTGAGAGTACCAAGTCAAGATTGCTCCCTCCTGAGTGGGTTCCAACACTAGCTGTCTGAGGCATGCCCCCCGTAGTGCACCAAGAATGGCCCTACTTTTGGATGTGCCTGCAGCAAACTCCAGTTAACATTTGGCATATTCAGGCCCCTCATCAACAATATCTCCCCTTTTTCTGCCATTTTAAGGATGCCTTCTATCATTTCCTTGTCCATTTCCTTCCCCTGAGTTGGGGGTCTGTATACAACCTCCATGCGGATTGTGGTGCCATTTCCTGTCTCCAGGGTGACCCATAGTGGCTCATCAACTGCCTGTTTACTCTTTAGTTCTGTTGCTTTAATCCCTTCCCTTATATAGAGAGCTACTCTGTCCCTCCTGTAGACTGTATATCCTGGTATGTTGATGTCCCAGTCATGGTTCTCTGTGTACCATGTTTCAGTGACTGCCACAATATCCAGGCATCCCTCGTCCATCAAGGCCACTAGTTCAGGGAGCTTGTTGCACAGACTGCGGGCATTGGTATTCATCACCTTCCATGTATTTTTTATGGCCTTATCCCTTTTAGCCCCATCCCTGCCCTTACCGCCTTTTTCTGCATTTATCCCTGTCCTGCTCCCTACTGACTTCTCTACCTTGTTTGTTGTTTACCTCTCTAACTACTGTGTTTTGTGGGGGGAGGCTGGGATTTCCCTGCTTCTTTTCAGTGCCTCCCCTCTTGGCTAGTTTAAATGCTTGCCAATGAAGCATTTAAACCTGTCACCTAGGATCCTGGTTCCCCCCCCCCGGGACAGATGCAGACCATCACGCCAGTGTAAGCCTGCATCCCTCCAGGTGGCTCCCCAGTCCTCAATGAAGCCAAAACCATTCATTGAAACCCATGGTGCGGAATACCCTAGCATCATCCTTGTCATAGACAGGCAGCACCTCCGAGAAGGTTACCATACATGCTACTTGTCTAAGGCCCCTCCCCAACTCCACAAACTCCTCTTACACTGCTCTGATCCCATTAATGGCCAGGTCATTTGTCCCTAGGTGGACAATGACATCCAGCTCTCTCCCTCGTGCAGCTGCTCCCGCGATCCTGAGGATTCGCTTCCTGTCCCTCCAAGCCGTGGTACCAGGCAGGCACCTCATCTCCCTATCCCCTTCATCACATGCACAAAGGTTAGGTCCAATAGGTCAGAGATAAGTTAGGATCACCCTGGTCCTGCCTGTCAACCACCTTAGCCACTGCATCTTTCCCTTAGATGTACTGCCGATAGTAAGTTGTTACTACCATAACAAGAGCTGGCAAAAGCTGTTTGCTAACATCATGGTTTCATTGTGCTTTTTGTTTGATTGTTTGCAGTTAACACACTATGCTCCTCCTGGTCCAGGTGACCCTCCGTCATGCCAGCCTTCCCAGCCCCATCACCCCAACTTACTTCCACGGCTTACCAAAGCACTATTGTGGCGTGTCCTGGGTGCTCCTCAGGTTCATAGCCTGCAAGTGGCTGGAGTCAACTAGCCACCTGAAGACATCTTTTTTTTTGTTTTCTTGGTGGTCAGAGAGGAGCTGGCAAGCAGTGATGCCAATAGTCATATGATGCACGCCCTCCCCTGCCTTAACACGTGTCTGCTGCTGTTTCACTCTGCATTCTTATGGTCTTAGCGTGCTGCCCCACCCAAGCCACTACTAGGGGCCATTCAAGCACTGGCCACCACACCTCTCCCCGTCATGGAGGAGAGCAGTACAGTGGGTGCTGAATCCTCCTCCCCTTGGCTGATCTCTGACTTCTGAGCTTGCTCTCAAACTCAGGTTGTCAGCACAGCAAGGACTGTGAATGCATGAGGGGCCTGTGGGTGACAAAGCATGTGTATGGTGGGTCTGTGGTGACAGGGAATGTGTGTGGGTGGTGACACTGTATGTCTGTTGGGAGACAGAGTGATACTGCATGTATATGAGGTAGTGAAAAGGACATATCATGTATGTGGTAGTGGTGAAGCGGAAAAGCATGCTTGAGCCCCTGTAACTCCTGACTAGGCTTAGTGTATGCATCCAGTTACAGTACCCTGCAGCAGACCAAGAGAGGGGACATCTATGGTGTGTGTCTCCATAAATGTGCTGTGAGCCAAAGTGTGCATGAAACATTACGTGGGGGAAGGAAAGGACTCCTCACCGAATGCAAACACACATTACAATGAGGGTACTGAATGTTCAAAGATACTGTGACATCAGGATAAAGGCTGGCAAGAATAGTATCACTGGGTACTGAAGGGCTGCCTCACCTCTCCAGCAGACCTAGGTGGGATGGGGGGCACTCAAGGACCTGCAATGTGGACAACCCTCAGAGAAACAGGAGATGTCAGTCAGAATGTGAGTGGGAGAAAAGTATAAAAAAAATACTCTCATATACTGTAATTTTGTTCAAAAAGGTAGAATGGAGTTCTTTTGGGTCCCTGTTCTATTTAATCCTTGGGTACAGTAAAGAAATATTTGTTCTTCCAGACCGCAGGCCCTATAGGAGAGAGAAGTAACTTGGAAATTGACTAATGTCAAAAGGGATTTCAGAAAAAAACAGCAAATAAGAAACGGTCATTGTCCTCAAAAGTTGCAGTTTAGACCTTACAGTTATGAATTAAATGAGCGTTCTGTGTGGCACTGCTAGGAGTTTAATGTGGGTATAGGATCCATGTTTGAACAGCAACCAAAGGCTGTGGCAGAATTTGTGGTTTCTTTGGTGCTGGGTGGGATTATTAGCAGTTAGGTGTGAGGGGTGGGATTATTAGCAGTTAGGTGTGAGGGGTGGGTATCTCACGCCCCACCCAACTTTCACAGGACTATCGATGGATGGAAGGGTTTGGACGGGGGAATATCCTTACTGCTTCTAATTTCCCACTGTCTCTCCTCATGTTACTTCACTGCTACTACTGGTCTCCCCAAAGGTATCCAGCCACTTCTGGAAGTTTGGCCTGAGAGCAATGAAGTCCTGCAGAGCAGGTCTGCAGCCGAGACCAGTCCTCAGAAGTGTAGGTCCTTGCCCCAGAGAGCTTTGTTCATTAACATGGCCGGTGCAGGTGGGTCATATCCCTAGAGGGCATTTTAATTAATAGCACCGGTGGGGGTGGGTCTTAGCACTGATGGTTCCTCTTTAGCACCCCCAGCAGCAGTAGGTCTTGTAGGTATGTGTGTGGGGAGGAGGGGCGCACACAAGAGAAAGAGTCACCAAGCAGCTGCTGTTAATTCAGGCACTGCTGGAGTGTACATGTTTGGGGGGGGGGGTGCAGAGCATGGGGAAAACCAGACACAAAGTGCCATCAAATGGCTTCATTAATTCTGGCACTGCCAGATGTGTGAAGGGGGTACTAGACTGGCTTGTAGTCAAAGCCCAAGAGGGAGTATTTGCTTGGCCCATGCTGCTGCTGCAGCACACAGTCAATTTCTTAAGGGTCTAAAACACTGCCGTAGCATGGAGTTCAGTGCAATTATACAAGGGTTAGCTCAGGGCAGGTAAAGGCATAAAGGGAAACTGGGGAGATTTGAAGATGCTGTGACTATGATTTTAAGTTTAGGAGATAAATGTAAATTGATTGTCCTTATTAAACACATCAAAACCTATGCCCAGCTTTATATTGCCCCATCACCCCAGAGAACAGTTACTATGGCACCAACACACAGTTAATATGATGGCACAATACAAAATCATTTCGGTATCGAGGCGAGCTTGTGCAGCACAGCATTAAATTGGGAGGAGCCAACAAGTTGCTTAGCATGAAGTTGGACATGCTGTTTTCTTTTATAACCCTCCCAGCATATTCTGGCAGTTACTGGGACATTATAGCACTGAGCCTGTGTTCACTCAGCTGACATGCAAATATGTCATTCAAAGAAGCGTACTCACAGCAGACAAATATGTGCGCACAAAGGGATGCAAGGGAGGCTTATGGTGTACAAGCATGTCAGCATCCTCTGTAGATTAAATAGGAGTGGATGGTTGCATTCGAAACTAAAAACACCAAGAAATAAAAAAAAAAATACTGTACATACAGTAGTAATACCAGTGATGAAAACAAAGGTCTTGGGCATTGCACAGCTGGATAGCAAGTTCTCAAGACATCAGAAATACTTTGTAAAATTTTGAGAGGGGGAGTCAGTGTCTGTGATGCAGTGTATTAAACCTACACTCATCATCCATCATTTTTATACCATTCAGTTCCCTCCTGTTTTCTGTTGCATGTCAGCCATATATTCTAATAAACTGTAGAACTACAAACATAGGACACCGCCATCAGAAGACAGCCTTTTGGTCAATCAAGTCTGCTTGATGCGGAGCTCATGCATCTTATGTTACATGGCACTCCACCCCCTCTCCCCAGACACCCTTTATCTTCCCCTTGACTTTATTCCCACCCCCTCTTAAATCCCCGAACAGTGTCCTGGTGTACTACCTCCTCCAGTAGCCCATTCCACCCAGACATCACTTTCTCTGTGAAGAAGTGCCTCCTGGCCTTCCTTCCGGAACCTTCCTCCAGCCTGTTTACAACGGCTTCCCCACGTATTCTTGTTTTCACTGAACCTAAACAGATCTCTAAGGTTGACCTTGTTTATACAATGAAGGTACTTGAAGGTCTCCATTATGTCCCCTCATTCCCCTTTCTCCTCAAGTGAGCACATGCCTCTGCACATATGAGAGCCCCTGCTGACCCAGAATCATTTTCATGGCTCTTCCCTGTATCATCTCCAGCAGGTCAATGTCACTGTTGTGGTAGGAGCTCCTTATTATTAGCTATAACTAGTTATATTTGCTGCAAATAAATGTTTGCAGTAAACGTGCGGCCGTGAAAATAAAACAGTCAGAATTTTGTGTATGTAAATAAAAAACCTGATTTACTCTATGTGTGTTGAGTGACAGCACTCATTGCCTCACTCTCTGTGACGTGTTTTCGCAGCTTATACCATATGGAAGCATCATAAGTAGCCCACATAGACTGTTTTTTTTTTTTTTTTTTTTTATTATTTATTTGGAGGCAGGCTTGCAGACAGATGTTCTCTGATGACATTTTAGGCGACACACTGCGGCTCACTCGCATTTTACAAGAGAAGATCAGGGGCGACATCTATCATAGATTAATCCCACTTAGAAAGCTTCGTGCACTGCAGTCGCTGGAGTAGAAACATTGTGGAAGGGACACAGATTGGTACAAACAGCTGAGAAGGCATCACACAGAAGGTGTGTGGAAATGGGCTGCAGACAGTGCCTAAATCAGAGAATGCCAATAAATAGAGCTCAGCAAACAGCTGCAAGGGCAGACCACGGCCACAAAACCAGACTGCTAATAAGTGTAAACTTTAATACCTGCTAATAGGTTTGCAGATGCGGTAGCACAAAATTAAAGAGATGCAATCACTACCAGTTCAACACTACTTTGATCATTTTTTTGATAAATTCGTTTTCTTTGTAGTGCCCTCAAATCTACATTTATGCACCTCTCCTCAGCAGCTACTGCTCTTTCTTTTCCTATTTCTGAGGCATTCCATGACATCACTTACACCCTTCCATGCCATACATCTGGATGGCACGGAATGGTGTAAATGACGTCCTAGAATGTTCAGGCATTATAAGAAGAGAAAGCAGTAACTGAGGAGACAGGAATTCAAAGACATTACAAAGGCAATTGAAAACATGATTATTAATTGAACAAGTTCAAAACATAGCAGAATATAGGACAGACACTAAAAGAAAAACATGAGGTTATCTAAGTGTAAAAACTGTTTCCTATTACCTTTAAAAGAACTTACAGGGTCTGCTGTAAACAGTGCTAGGTGTCCTTGCAGATTGCTGCTACAGCAATTAGGGCTGCTGCAAGCCACCTGTGCAGCCCCAGTCTATTTAACCCTTTCGCTGCCAGTGTGGTTTGCCCTTTTAGTGCTGGTAATTAGAAAACAAAAATGCACATTTTTATTTTAAATGTCTAAATCTAGTTCCCCCATTTATGCAACGTCCCTCAGTATATACTGTTTTGGGGCATGATTCACGCAAGGGCAGCACGTAGGCATTTCCACAACTGAATGCCATGTGGTGGTGCCCCGCGCATCCCTGGCAGCATTCACCAATGGACATGTTAGCACCCCTCGCAATGGATCCCTGGGCGGCCATGACGTGCTGTGCTAGGGGCGGGATGGGGGTGTGCCAGGGGAGCACCCTGTGGTGGCGCCCATTCACAATGGCAGTGTGTGCCATACAAGTCTGCATCCTCTCTGCCAGGGGGACACAGGTATAGCCATTGCACCCCCCTCCAGTGCCACCACTGCCCATGGCAAAGCTATGCTGACCCCTTCTCCATACCACCCCAGCCCCATGGACCAGAGGGGAGCTAGGGGCGGCAGCCCAGCCACTCACCCGGTGTCCCTTTCTGGTCACTGTGTGTGGGCTACCAGAACCCCCACACCACATGGGGCTGAGGATGATAATCCCACTGGCTGCTTGCCTGTGTCTGCCAATCCTCCCCCACACACTAATATGCTTGGGAAGGATCCGCAGATGGCAGGCACGCAGTGACTGGTGATCATGAATGCCAGCCACCGCACACCTGTCTGCGAGTTCTGAGCTGGTGCGGGGGTGGGTTACGCACCTTTAGAGCATGTAACCCACTTCTTTGTGAATTGCAGCTATTGAGAGCAAAGCTTTAGGTTTCTGGGGCATACATCTCTTGTTGGACAATTTCATGCAATGCACAAAACCTGGATGGAAACTGATAAAATATACTTTTCCATATAAAGCAGGGATTCTGCCATAAAAAGGGTTAATACAACATGTCTGCATTGCAGAATTGTTGCTCTAGCTGCTCAACAATGTCCTGATTGCAATAATCCTCAGCCCCTGATTGTAGATTCTTGCACAGACCTCCCCCATGTCTGCTACTTGTTGCATGTTTGCGGTCAGACTTGGGTGAGGTGTGCCTGATCACCTGACCAAACCTGCCCCAATCATAACTTTTATCATGCCAAAAGTCTGCATTTATGATTCACATGCCAAAAGTGAAACCAGTTTTGTTGGTTTCAATTCCAGTTCATCAACATGGTGACGACGTACGCTGTATGGCATAGGGTCATGCATATGCAATTATATTGCCATACAGCGTATGTCCAAGGGCAGTGAACCAGCTAAGCAGTGAGTTGCTTAGGGGGGAGAACTGATTCTGCAGGAGGAAAGCTGTGGCATTATTGTGAAGCTGCAGTTCTATCGAGTGGAGCGCTCAGTCCCAGACAGAGAAAATACTGTACATTCAAAACTAGTTGGTTGGTTATTTATTTTCACTGAGCAAAGCTTTCTTTGTCTGCCTTATGCTTAAATTGCTGAGAAAAGGCTTTTTTCCTGTTTGCTAAATAAAGCCAATTTTTTTTGAAACTCTGAAACCTGATTGACAATGAGTCTGTGGCTGTTTCTAGTCAGACTAGGCCCCACCTTGAATCATGCTACTACCATGTCTCTTTAAAATATGTGAAAAGATGCACAAACAACCTTGATAATGTACCTTTAAGTTGAAACCGGTGGTGCTGGTCATAGGCAGGAGAGAGAGTGAGTGCCAGATCTTTTGGGCTCTGCTATCACAGTGATTGACAGCCTGACAGATCAAGGGGTATGCTGCAGCACAAGCAGCATGCCTTCTCACTGGCGAGAGCAGCAGAAAGGCAGGCCATCAAGGCCACTGGTTTTCAATTTTTACTGGAAAATCTGGTACAATTCCAGAATTTGGACTGCCTGCATGTTGGTAAAAACACATAATTTCATGGAATTTGGCATTTTATACTACAGCAGTAAATCTAAAGAACTTATATTTTCTTGTAATTGATTCCTGTACCATTTTCAGTTTGCTGCATTTAATGCTCTTTCTATCAAGCCTTTTTTATTCTGATTATTTATACCTATACTAAAAGAATGGCAGTAAAATCTGGAAATTAGACCAACGATCACCAGTGCAATTCACATAATTCCAAGCCTTTTTTTTTTTTTTTTAACCAGGAGAGAGACACTAAGCTGACAGCTTGTTTACAGGTGTGACCTGGGAACACAAGGAAATAAAGTGACTTGCTTAAGGTCACACAGTATGCAGGTGGGGGCTGTGGGATTCAAACCCAGGTCTCCAGGTTTGCAGCTCAGAGACTTAAACCACTGCGTTATATTGCCTCCTTAAAAATGGAATTTCATTACTTTAATCACTGTAAATCAGTGGCCTTGCAGATCATCATTTCCATGCTCTGACTGGCTGCTAATGTTTGCTTGGGCGGGGGGGGTGAAAGTACGGTTTCTGTTGGCCACTGCAATCGCAGTGATTGACAGCCTGATAGACCAATGGGTATGCGGCAGCAAGCCCTTTCCTGGCTTGAAACAGCAGAAAGGCAGATCATCATTTTCCTGCACTCTGACTGCTAATGTAAACAAACCCATAAAAAAAAGGATTTATGTGCACATTAGCAACCGTCAGAAATTACTCATTTTCCACCTGCAGCACACACATGCAAGAGTTAGAGATGGAAAATGCTACCACACATTACTGTTTGCAAATGCCATTTACTGACATACCAGGACATGTATTGCTGCCAATACAATGAATCACACAAGGAACTGCTTGTTGTATTATGCAGCAGAGGCCGACTAATAGTGATAAAAGTAGCATACTTAACTATCCTCAAGCTAACTGGCTTAGGATGATCAAGCTCCCAAATCAGGCTTCCTGAATGGCAGGCTCAGCCAAGCTCCCGTTTTTGTTAAAATCCCCCCTCCCCAAAAAAGAGAAAGTGAATTCAAAGGCTAGAGATGCAATGATTCATTCATTTATCGGCACGACTGTTAGTGCCTGCTTAAAAGCAGCATGAACAAACAAACCTGAACTATGGAGTTTAACTGCTGACACTCCATTTTTCCTAAAACTGATACCAATATTTTTGCCTTGCCTTTAGCAAGCAAACATAAAATGGTATGAACAACATTTGATATTTACAAACACTAAGAAAACATGACATTACCTACATTGCAAAACATAATATGGTAACATTTAAGATTATTTTCTAAATTTCAATTGTGGATCATTGCATGACTACTGTTTTATTAATTAATTAATTTGTTTTATTTAAAAAGTTTCACCAGGAAAGACATACAGAGCTGCTAACAGCTTGTTTCCAGCCCTGTCCTGGGGGAAGTGGTTATGGAGAATCATATACAGCAAATACAATATATCAAGGAGCATATTCAAAAACTGAAGACAAATCAGTACAACGGATATGGGTAATAGAGACAAAAAAATGATGAAACTACTCTTACAGAACAACGAATAGGTAATGAAGAAAACAGACTGCCAGGGCAAAATTACTTTTTTTTTGGGGGGATGGACAATTGCAGGAGGGAGAAGAATTAGTCATGAAGGAGAGACTTTAAGGAGAAAGTAGAAGAGGCAGAGGGCAGAGTGAATTGACAAAGGAAGGGAGGGCTACAGTTTCTGGTATGAGAAAGCAGATTGACCAACAGTAGATTCTCAAGAAGGAATAGCGAGGGAATCAGAAGTGTTATTGCGTAGAGGGTAGTTGGAATCTGAGGGAGAGGATAAGAGGGATGTTAGGTAGGAGGGGAGGGACCCAAACCAGACTTTAGATATAAAGGAGGCACAATGGGAAAGGTGGCTGGCATCAAGAGAGGAGAATGAAAGGGCAGAGCAGAGTGAGCAATGGTGGGTACGAGGTGAACAATCTAAAGCAAAACAACAAAAAGGGTGGAAGAGGGGGTCCAGTCTGGCAAGGAAGGTCTGGGAAGCGCCGCTATAGACTATGTCGCCATAATCATAAATAGGGAGAATCATCTTTAAAACAATCTCTTGGCGGAGAGGAAACAGGATACTCGCTTTGTTCCTGTACAATGCACCAAGCTATGGTCAGTGTTTTCCATTGTCATCATTTTTGTAATGATTTACAGTTTCCAGAGGTTCAGGATCTCATTTGTAGAAGGTGCTAATCTGCTGCTGTAGCTGTACTGTATCAGACAGAAAGCTGCCTCAGGTAAGGTGCTTGAGTGTCCGAGTATGCCACCAGGTGTCTAATTCACTGTAGCTTTCTTTTAGTGCAGTACCTATGAATGAAAGGGTGGTTCTGCTTCTGTGTGAGGGCGAGGGCAGGGTCATTTTGTATAACAGTAATGTGAACAGTTGACAACAACCCATTGATCCAACAAAGAGGGACTGAGAGAAGCAACGCATCACCTCATGTTCCTTGCTGTCTACTTTTGAGGCTGTCTGCGGAGTGGAAAGAGTCATAGGTAAACACTACTCTGATTGAAGCTCACAACTTAGTGTGTGACAGAACAGCAGATAAAAGGAAGCACATCCCGGAATCCAACTCCAGGGTCAACGGAGGGCACAGTGTGTTGTGGCAGTGAGAACCTCAGCTGTGCAGGCAGCCATTCGTATACCCTTCCAGCAGGAGGAAGGGGGCAGGCACATGCTGGAGACCCTGATTGTTACAGCGGGGCACAGGGATAAATATTGAGGAACTGGGGAATGAAAGATGAGAACAGAGCCTTTAAAAGGATAAAAACAAACAATTTAAAAAGCAAAATGTTATCCAGTTTGGTCCCTGTTTTTCCATACTTAGGAAAGTCAGATATCAACTAGCCAGAAAAGTATATCCTCTCGTCTAACAGGACAGAGATAAACATGCTTTCAAATGCAGTAGATGTGATTCCAAAAATCCAAAGATTCACACACAGTTGTTGATATTTTAGCAGGAGCACTTAGAAACTTATTTGATAATCTTTTTTTAATAATTAGTAGAAACTTATTTAATAATCTTTTTTAATAATTATATTATCAGTACTTTCTCTATGATACCACCTAAGTCTTGCCCTCTCACCTGTCACCCTGAGGGGGACAGATTGTGCTACCACTGAAATCAGTGGTGTATCCCACGTTCTGAGCAAGCAGGAGCTCAGGCCTTGTGTCAGCACCTCTGCATCCTCCCACCACTGGGTCTGCATGCCTGCCCTCATCAAGACCTGCCAGCAAAACAGAGGGGTTCCTTCTGGAACAGCTCCCATTCCCCTAGACTACCAGCCAGCTGATATCCTGTGAGGAGTGCAAAAGTCCCATTTCCTCAGAGAAAGCACATTCTTGGGACTGATTCTCTTTTTCCTGCCGTAACTGGCAGGGATTGTGGCTCAAGGATGCAAACCCACATTCCCCACAGCGGAAGGTGATCAACTTAACCCCTAGGCCACTGGAGTTGCATTTGGTGATCTATGAACCATTTGTGATCTTGTTAGGATTCTTCACCTATCTCTCTCTCTCTCTCTCTCTCTCTAGCTATCTAAAACTGTATTTACTTTTTAATTAGGTATTTATCTGTGTATTTGTACTATATGGGCCAGATATTCAGAATTGCGCCAGGCAACGGCACAAGTGGTGGCACAGCTGAGTTGCACTGCAGCAACAAAGGGAAATATTGAAAAGAGATGTGCCATGGTGCTTCTCATCTGAATTTATCGAATAATGCGTGCAGCACAAATACAATGTGCCGGCACATCCCTCAGACAGGCCTGCATACTTGGAATAGGAATGCGCCAGTGCAACTGGAGGTGCACCTGGCACAATTTCCAGATTTTCAGACCTTGAAAAAAATGGCCCTTGTAACTCCCTGGCAATCCAGTGGTCCCCCCGTCCATACTTACGATCACCCATTTTTGTGCAATACAATATGTGCCTGGTAGTCTAGCGGTACCCCCATCCCCACCGGTAACCTCGATCACTGTATAATAATAATAAATCGAATCACCCTGGTGGTCTAGTGGTACCCCCCCATCCATAACCCCAATCACAGTAAAACTTCAACTCCCCATTAACTGGTAGTCAAGTGGTACCCCCACCTCCCCCACCCACACAGGAGCCCCAGCTCACCAGCTCACCCCAGTCAGTGGCGGCAGAAAACCCACCTGCATATCTCGATTGCTCACTGACTGACAGCTACAGTATCTGCTGCAATCTCCATGGACCAATGGACTTGCAGCAGATACCATAAGCTGTCAGTCGCAGGCAGCCAGGAGGTATGCGAGTGGGTTCGCCGCCGCTGATGGGGAGGGACCTGGGGATCCTGTGGGTGCGGGTACCACTAGACTACCAGGGAATGGGGAGTTGAAGTTTTACTTTGATTGGGGTTACAGGCAGGAAGGGGGCTATCACTAGACCACTGGGTGATTTGGATTATGATTATATTGTGATCGGGTTACAGACAGGAGGGGGTACCACTAGACCACCAGGGTGATTAAGTTTATTATACAGCAATCGGGGTTACTCAGTGGGGAGGGGGTACTGCTAGACTACCAGGGACATACAGTATTGTATTGCACAGAATGGGTGACAGGAGGTGGGGCGGGGGAACCACTGGATCACCAGGGAGTTACAACAGCGATTTTCACAGCGATTGGGGTTATGGGCGGGAGGGTACCACTTTCCTCCTCTGACAGCACCACGTGCTGTCACAGGGGTGCCAGGTGATGATATTATCTCGCCATCTAATTCATGCAATGGGTTATAATGACATGCAAATGGCCCCAGTTGTGCCTTGCATGTCATTATGGCCCCATTTGCATGAATTGTGCAGGGATGGCCAACGAAATTCGCCTGGCACCCTGCACAGCATGCGGTGCTGTCAGAAGAGTAACTCCAATCACTGTGAATAATGTGATTATTGATATCTCATGTCCTTTTGCACAAATGATTTGATATGTATTTGTATATGTTTTCTTGCTCTTGACACAACACAAATTGTTGTGTTATCTATGTAACCTTTTGTACTGTACCTAATTGACGTGGAACCTTTGTAAAAGAGCTTCTGGCTCAAAGGTAGTAATTCCTAGAACAATAAACTAAAAACTAAAAAAAAAACTAAAAATAGCCGTTGTAACTCCCTGGCAATCCAGTGGTCCTCCCCTCCCTGCCCGTACATCCGATCACCCGTTTTGTGCAATACAATATGTCCCTGGTAGTCTAGCGGTACCCCTCTTCCCACTGGTAGCCCTGATCACCATATTATAATAAATTAAATCACCCTGGTGGTCTAGTGGTACCCCCCGTCCGTAACCCCGATCACAATATAATTGTAATCCGAATCACCCAGTGGTCTAGTGGTAGCCCTCCCTGCCCATAGCCCGACTGCCATATAATAATAATCTAATCACCATGACTTTTATAACAAAGGTGTATAGCCCTAGCCATCCTTTGGCAGGAAAAGTGAGCTTGGATTTTGTTTACAGATTCTTCTCTCAGGGTTTTCCTCAAGAATAAGAAGGCCCTGCTGAGGGCAGTCATGCCTGTAGAAGTAGAATTTTAGTCAACAAAGGACTGGTAGGCCCATCCAGTCTGCCCTGTTTTTCCCTGCCTATTCCGGCGTCTCAGACCCTAGTTGGTCACTGGCATCCCTTTCTCTACTTATTTCACTTGTGTTCCTTTACCACGCATGCTTGAAGCTTCCTACTTTTTCACCCCCACCACCTTTTCTGGCAGGCTGTCCCGGGCATCCACCACCCTTTCTATGAATAAGTATTTCCTCACATCCCTCTTAAACTGTCTCCTCTTTAGTTTCATTGAATGCCCCCATGTTCTGGTGCTTCCACTCCCTGGAAGAGACACCCACTTGTACCTTGTTCACTCCATTGAGGTACTTGTAGGTCTCAATCATGTCCCTGTCCTCTCCTCTCCCCAGGAGGTACATGTAGAGATCCCATAGCCACTCTTTGTATGACTTCTCATGCAGCTCTTGCATCTTTTGGCAGCCCTCCTCTGGGCTTTTCTTCCACTGTACAGTCTGGCGTGAATGCACACCCCAAAATTTCCATCATAGTATTGCTTTTTGAATGGAGGAAGGACTGTAAAAGTATAACTTTGTGATTTTCCTTGATTAACTGTTAATTGTGTGCCCCCTGGAAATTTTGTTGGTGTGACATCCCTGGTCCTGCTGGAATACCTTAACATTCTGCTGAAGATTGTATTCAAATTCTGTTTGAATCTGACATGTTCCATCTTGAACATCCTTTGGCCATTGTGTTCTAGAGGTGAAGCAGTATTTGTTTGCTTATCACTTGGACTGCAACTTTCAGAGTTACAAAGCTACTGTACATCTCCTTTGGTTAAGATTTCCAAGGCTACCCAGCCTCACAACAAACTTTCTTTGCTAGAACACTTAATGTATTATCACCCCAGCATACACACTACTTGGAACAGAAAGATGCAAGGTATTTTATGTATAGAGAAATACTTAAACAGCATCTTTCCTACCATGCTTTATGAAGCATAGTTTACTGAATACCAGTTTTTGTTATTCCTCTGTAAACTAGGACATCCCATGAAGATAAAAAATTATTTTTACAAACGAGACCTGGCAAAGCTGGCAGCAGTATGTACTGTACACACAAAGAACAGTACACCTAGCAAAAAATATCATCCAAACTATAAATATTATTTTTCATTTCACAGGTAGGTCTGTGGGCAGCAAGTGTCTGTTTACATAGATGACCTCAGCCAAACTATTTAAATAGTGCAAAAGAAATTACACAATGTGTTGTACAGTGTCATTATATTAGTTATAAAAGCACGTTATTTAAAACAATGTGTGTTGACATTAACAGAGAAAATTAGCAGATTAGCCCTCTGTTCTTAAAATCTGATTTCCTCTTTAGTCCTGCCATCTTCCTTCTAGAAGTCTGAAGTAATTTTTGAAGCTGAGGACGGGATCATGAGAAGCAGCAGTTGGCTTACCTGTAATTATTGCTCTTCGAGCAAATCTCAGCCACATGTTCACCCGCTCCTATTCCATCTCCCTGACTGGTTGTTTATAATTACTGGGATTCCATCAGATTTGTGCAGTCACCTGACCATTAAAGTTCTCAGTACAGCCTATTGGTTAGAGCTTCAGTGCCTCCACTCCATCTCACGCCCTCGCCGCTCCTTGACCTCAGGTCTTTTCTTTGGCTGGAAAAGCAAGGTTATTTCTTGGCAGCTCTGCTCCAAGGCATACAGTTTTTGAGATTCTTTAAACATTTTTGCCAAGTTTTGTTGTTATTTTCCTCCTTGTGCTACCTCACTCAGAGCGCTGTTGCGTGTTTCCACAGTGAATATTCCATGGGAATATCTGCTTGGACTATAGAACATGGTTTCAGACTACAAAGACATGACAGGCTGAACACCATGCTTCAAATGACATAATGGCTGCAACTAGAAGATGTTGAGAATGGATCCTTACTCCTTCCTGTACTGTGTAGGCTAGCTGTACACAAAGAATACATCCACCTCGGAGGCAGTTTAGCGTAATGGTTAAGGGCACTGAGCTGCAAACATGGAGACCTGAGTTTGAATCCCATCAGCCCCCACTTGCATACTGTGTGACCTTGAGCAAGTCACTTAACTGCCTTGTGCTCCCAAGTCACACCTGGAAACAAGCTCTTACTTAGTGTGCCTTTCCTGGTTAAACTATTTTCCCCTTTCCGTTACCAGGCCACACCTCCTGAGTCCATGGTCTGTTGGGATCACCAGCTCTGAGCCCTCAGATCAGTGCAGCAGATCATGTAAGGGTCCAGAACTCTGCTTTGGTGTCTTGCTTAGCACCCATGTAGACTCTATGGCCCTAACCCTAAGCTCTGAATGAGTTGGTCATAACTGAGCTCGATCCTCGCTTCATGGATTTCAAAGAGGCAGGTTCTAGGTCGGCATGACAACAAACCAAATGAATGTGCAGTAATGCTGCCATACATCATCAGAACTGTAGTAGCACAAAACAGAAAAGTACAGCATAGAACCAGTAGTGCTTAGCTGATGCTTATTAGGTCAGGCAAGGAATACCTTGATTTTCGGACTGGCTCCAGGGCTGAGTCCAAACATAAGTGTGAATTGAGAGCCCTGTCTTGAAACCCTTCTCCTCGCAGACATATTACTACCTCCCTTCAGTCAAAGAAATGGCTAAAGGTTGAGCTCCTGATTGTTGATGTAGTTTCACTGGTCATGGACAACCTCCCATTCATCCAGAGCTCCTCCCGCTTTTCTTGTAGGTGGCGCAGAAAAACTAAAAAGAAGCTTCGTGAGAGGTAACCAGAAGAGGTGCAGACATCAGTTTCACTCTCCGAGCTCCATGCTCAGCACCAATAATGTCTGCTGATGAACCACACAAGAAACAATATGCTTTCCTTTTTGGCAGATCCTTCATCAGTGGTTCCATCTGTGATTGGGCTCTGTGGGACTTAATGGTAGCACCATGGTCCCAGTGGTATTGGTGCTTGCTGCCACCCCCGCCCACTGCACAGTCTCTGCTCCCAGGTGGCCATGCCTGTCATAGTAGCACTTTGGCAACAGATTTAGCGGTTGGTGACTCGCAGCCTGCCAGTGACGGTTTGGGGCAACCCAGCTCAGTCACTGACTGGCTTGAATCACATGTTCAACATGATGACAGTGTTTCTGAGTCTGAGGAGAAGGTTGGGATGATCAAGACTTATCTGAGGATCTGGAGTCTTTTTCTCAGCTCATGAGGATCTTTTCATTCTCTCCCCAGGAGTCCCTCAGTATGCTTGACAAATGCAGTGATGTCAGCAGGGTTCAGCTGCCCTGGAGGTGGAGTTTATGCTAATGATGCCAAGAATTAGCCAGTCAGCCTGCAGTTAGTGTGCTGCATGTAGCTGTGAGTCGGTCAGATTCATTTCACCACTGACTGGACAAGTCTGCCACAGGGCACTCTCAAAAGTCATAGCGATTCCCTTATTGGTTCCAGTGCTTTTTTTCTCTGTATAAAAATACTGCTTCTGAAGTACAAAAAATGTGTGGCTTTAATATTTTAATACTACTGTTTTCGCAGTTACCTGTTTTTGAAGGGAACTGCATTTTCTTCACTTTTTCACTTTAGGGAACCATTTCTAACTGTTCCACAGTGTTTGTGAACCGACTTGAAATTTTACTTTTTCCCCTTTCAGGGAGCCAGTATTTCAAGATCTTCTGACAAATTGGCATGTCAGATAGACCTAAAACAGGGATTGTAGCCACTGGTTTTAAAAATTGTATAAAATGCTCTAAAATTGTGGCCAAGGCAGACTGCCACGACCTTTGTTTGTTTATTTTCTATTTAATTCTTTGGTAACTGGGTAAGGCCCACTAAGCACAAGTGCCTGTTTTCAGTGGCTACCTGGGAGCACTGGGCGATTAAGTGACTTGCTCAGAGTCTCACAGTATGCAAGTAGAGGTTGTGAGAGTCAAACCAAGGTCTGGTCTGCTGGATGTACCAAGCTCATTCACAGCTCATTACTCTGACCTCTAGGCTATACTGCCAGTTGCTAGGGTCCAGCCCATATTTTTACTAACTGTGAACTTTGCACTAAATTTTGCTCTAAAACAATTAGAAAAAGGGGCAAAAGGTTAGAGATTATGGCTTTTCAGCCTGCCTCCCCTGTAATAAAAATTCAGAAGAGGGGGCCTCCTCTCATCAAAAGTCTAAAGTCAAGTCCTCCAAGGACCCCCTAGAAAATAAGTCTGATAAAAATAATAATGACCAAGCCAGAAATAGACATGCTGAGCAGGTTTCTGATCCAGTGCCTGCTAAAAAGAAACAAAAAGAAAAATATATCACTGCCCCTCCCGCTGAAAAGCAAAGGGAGATGCCAGTGTCACAGTGAGATATGCCCTCTGCGGAGGAAATGGCTAAGGCTTGGCAACAATATCAAACTTTCCATGCTGTGGGCAACCTCCTTAATGCCCCACCTGGTCCTTCTGCCAGGTATTTACTTTGAGGAAAGTGGCGATGAAGAGGGTGTGAACCTTTGGAACCAGATTTTCCACTGACCAGGAGTTTGGCACTCATTCCAATGGCCAGGAGTTTTTCTTCTCATTATACCTTTGTTCAACATATGGTGGACACTTTGTTTCTCTCTATCCTAGAGACCACCGATGGTGATGAGAGCAGATTTCTCAGCTATGATGGGTCTTCCTCCTCCCAAAGCTACTCCATGCAATCCACAAGGCCCTTTGCAGGGCTACTTCCAAGTTGCTTCAGAATCCCACCTCCATCTCTGGGGTGGATAAGAAAATAGACAAAAAAATACCAGCTAGATAAAACCAATGCTGAATATCTCTACATACACCCAGATCACAAAGGAGTGGTACAGACTACAGCCTGTGATATAGCTCAGGTGCCTCTCTTATCCAGCCTCCAGAAAAGAATCTAGAAACCGGATACTATGGGTGAAATCTTACACCACTGCTTCCCTGCTGTTCCATCTCTTTACATACATGGTGCACACAACCCAGTATCAGAATGCTCTCTGTAACTCTGTCCTGACTATTGGCCAACAAGCCCCAGACAGTGGCACTCAGGACCTGGCAAAAACTGTTAAAATTGCCCTGGAAGCCACAAAATATCAGTTCCACATTGCTGTTGATGCCAGTGACGCTGCATCCAGAGCTATGGCCCAGGCCATCTCTCTCAGGTAGCTTACCTGGCTGAGAACCAGTAATCTCTCCCAGGATACCCAGACTAAAGCTATGGACTTCCTCTATGAGAATAACTCTCTTTTTGGGGACAAAGCAGAGAGGTGTACATGAGGTGGAGGAATACAGAACCACCTGTCAGAGCAGTGCAGCTAAAGATAAAGCCTCTACTTCCTGCAAACCCCAATGCAGATGAGGTAGAGGTAGGGGCTACTGTCCCAGGGCCTTTTGTCCTATGCCAATGCCTGTGCCCTTGGATTACACTCAAATGAGCGGTTTCTTCAGGGGAAGAGGTAGAAGGGCTTAGAAATGTGCTAGTTCTGTCCCTTCAGCCAAAGCTCAAACCAAGCAAATTCCCTGACTGGAAGACCCAGGTTGCCTCCCTTCTGCTAATAGGAGGAAGGCTGAACCACTACCTCCACCACTGGCATTCCATCACCACAGACAAGTGGGTGCTGGAGGTGGTGGGTTAAGAACTTACCCTGCAGTTCAGAACTTTTCCTGCATAGCAGGGCCACAGGAGTCTAAACCCTCTGACCCCCACAGAAAGAATTTTGCTGGAGTTAGAGGTCAAAGCTCTACTGTCAGCAAAGGCAGGGGAAATAGTTCCTTTCTCCGAATGGGGGAAAGGCCTCTATTCAATATACTTTCTAACCCAAAAGAAAAATGGGGACTGGTAACCCCTTCTAGATCTCGGGTACCTGAACAAGCACCTGTTCAAGCCCAGATTCAAGATGGTCACCCTGTCGGTAGTTATCCCTTCCCTACAACAGGGAGACTGGCTAGCCTCCTTAGACCTGAAGGATGCTTATTTCCACATTCCAGTCAGGCCTTCTCACAGAAAGCATCTCAGATTCAAACTGCCCTCTGGCCATTACCAGTTTGCAGCTCTGCCATTCGGCCTTTCCTCCGCTCCCAAGAGTTTTCACAAAGTGCCCGGCAGTGGTGGCAGCCTACCTCGGAATACAGGAGGTTACCGTCTTCCCCTATATGGATGACTGGCTGATAGTGGACAAGTCTTCCCAAAAGGTCAGAGAGACTCTCGGATCACGCAGTGCACCCTGGAGTCCTTGGGCTGTCTGATCAACACAGAAAAGTCCCAGTTTGAGCCAGCTCAGCTGCTGGAATTCATTGGAGCAGAACTGGACACACAGCTAGGCAAAGCTCTGCTTCCACCAGACAGGGTGCAAACCCTGGCACACTCATTTGTTCTAGGTCAACCAAGGCCAGCCAGACACTTCTCAGGCTTCTAGGGCACATTGTCTGTTCTACAGCTGTAGTTCCAGGTGTCAGGTTCCAGATGAGGGACATCCAGTATCACCAGAGAGCTCATTGGTCTCGGAAGGGAGACTCTTTGTGAAATCTCATGCTGGTCACAAAGACCCTACTGCAAGCCTTGGACTGGTGGAAGGACAAGGAAAACTTCAGGGAAAGGATTCCCTTTTAGCAAAGGGAGCCCTCCAAGGTGCTCACTACCGATGCTTCCCTCTTAGAGTGGAGTGCACACCTGGCAGACCAGTCCATAAGTGGGGTGTGGTCTCCCAGAGAATACAGGTGTCACATAAAACTCCCTGAGCTCGGAGCCATTTACCTGGCTATCAAGGCCTTTGCACCCCAGCTAAAAATCAGTCTGTCCAAATCAGAACAGACAACAGTACTGCTATGTTTTACATAAACAAGCAAGGGTGCACAAGAGCCACAAAACTCTGCTCAGAGGCCATGATAACTTGGTCTCTGGCTTATTCCCTGGACATGCAGCTCTCTGCCTTTCATCTGCCAGGTATGTACAATGTGCTGGCAGACTCACTGAGCCACATCAGTCGGGGCCACCACGAGTGGACCCTAAACAGACAAGTATTGGCCACAGTCTTCAGGAGGTGGAGCACTCCAGAGATGGATCTTTTCACCTCCAGCCTCTGTTTCCAGATTCCTCTCTACTGCAGCAGGCCTCCAGCTCTGGGCTTGGTGCCAGTGGATGCTCTGTCTCTGGATTAGACAGGAAGGTTCCTCTATGCCTTCTTTCCCTTTCCCCTGATTCTCAGGGTCCTGCTCAAACTCAGAAACCAGCCAGCAACAATGATTCTGGTGGCTCCAGACTGGGCAAGGCAGCCCTGGTATGCACTGCTGCTTGCCGCTTCAAAGCTTGATAGTTGAAGAGCTAGAGTCCCCAGACTCTCAGTATTCAGAACAGGTCCTGAGGATCCTTCAACTTGACAAAAAGCCAAGTACCAAAAAGACTTGAACCTCCAAATGGAAGAGATTTTCCTTCTGGTGTAAAGACAGACTCATTGACCCTTTGCAAGGTAGCCTGTCTTCTGTTTTGGACAATTTCATACATTTACAGGCATCAGGCCTTAGAGCATCATCCCTGAAAGTCCACCGTGCAGCAATTTTGGCTTACCTCTCAGATGGCAAGGAAAAATCTATAATTTCTCATTTCATTTTAAATAAATTCATTAAAGGCCTGCTTCACCTTCAACCCCCTCTCAGGGAACCTGTCTTCTCTCTCCCACCCCTCCCCGGGACTTAAACCTGTGTATAGCCAAGCTGATGGAATCTCCATTTGAGCCCATGGCCACTGCAGACTTGAAGTATGTCACTTGGAAAACTTTTTTCCTAGTAGCAGTCACTTCAGCCAGAAGGATTTCAGAACTGCAAGCACTCTCTGCACTGAGCCTAATTATATTATTTCCCACAAGGATAAGGTAGCTCTTCTTCCGGGTTGTCTGTCATCCAGTTACACTGTAGGAACTTCACTGTTGGTGCATGGGGAATCCACACGGAAGATTTTCAGCACTACAACTGGGCCTGTCCATGCCGTCTGTTGATGTCAGCTGGCGTCGCCAACTCTATAAGCGCCAGGCGAGGCGCGTGCCTCCTCCTCCTTTCTTTCCCATAATCAACTTCAAGCATGGTCTCTGCTTGGAAGAGCCGTACATGATGTTTGAGCCTTTTGGGGTCTCCCGATCTTTTTCTTCACAGCCCTCACAAATCTCTTCATAGAAACATAGAAGTTGATGGCAGATAAGGACCGCAAGGCCCATCCAGTCTGCCCATTTCTTTTCTACCTTATAAATGTGCCATCGCCTTTGCTCTGTCAGTGGCCTATCTATTCATAGTCATTTGTGTTGCTCCCTTATGCCTATCCATGTCTGTTTGAAGCCCTGCATGTATTTATAGCCACCACTTCTTATGGTAAGCCATTCCATGCATCCACCACCCTTTCTGTGAAAATAATTCCTCACATTCCCCTTAATGGCCCTCTAATCTCATGCTGTGTCCTTGTCCTGCTATTTTTCTTATATTTAAACATGTTAGACTCTGTCACCTTGTTAATGCCCTTAAGGTGTTTGAATGCCTCGATCATATCACCTCTCTCCCTTCTTTGCTCAAGGGTATACATATTGAGCTCTGTTAATCTGTCCTCATATGTCTTCTGATGCAGTCCCTGCACCATTTTGGTAGCAGATGACTTCAGAAATTTATTTTTGTATTTTCTTTTATGTCGAGAGTTAAACCTTCAGCCTCTCTCTTCTGCAGCTGCGGAAAGAAGATTGCCTCCAGCGATGAGCGCTCTGTGTGTGTTTGCTATCTTGGGCCTGAACACGATGCCTCTGATTGTGAGCTGTGCCAACAGTTTAACCAAACAACCCTTAGGCGATGCAGAAAGGTTCTTGGTACCATCATGGAACAGCAGGTAGCCAGCTCCAAGCTGGGGTCCTCAAGGGCGCCGGACAACCAGTCACCCTCTGGGCTCAAGAGCTCCAAGGCCAAAGAGAGGTCCTTGGGCAGACTAGGTGGGCCAAGCAGTCCTTATCTGCCATCAAATTCTATGTTTCGGGGAAAAGTCATAAAAAGACTGGGATCTTGACTGCTCCTCCCGGCGGCCATCCCGTTCCCTGTTGGCCTTTCCTTCAGGGGGCTGTTAGTCATCTGCAGCTGCCCCAATAAAGAGACCTGCTGTCCATGTCCTAGTTCACTCCAGACACATACCGGCAGCTTCTCTACCTGACTGTCTGGGTGCTCAGCCGTCTACCTCTGGGCCGTTGACCCCTCCACCATTGACAACAGGCTCGTCATCGAGAACTGCCTCTTTGAGACCTAACCCTTCCTTATCAAAGGCTACGGGCTCGTCGATGTGCAGTCTAGTCTGGTGACAGTGCCGTTGACCCCTCCTTCGACCATGGGCTTGAACGAAGTTCTAATCCGCTTCACTAATGTGATTGACCAGCAGTTTGCTGCCTTTAACAGGGCTTCGTTGCCGGCGCCTTTGCCGACACCTTCATTGTCGACTCTTGTTTGTCGGCTCTGGGAGCCAGCCCGAGGACTGTCATTGGTGCATCCGACTCCAGATTAGGATGAAGAGGTCGACATTGAGGAGGAATACCATCCTGACCTTATACTTCCAGATGAGGTAGAGGAGGAAGGGAAGGAAGAGCAATATTACATTTTAGATAAGTCCACTGCCTCCTCTTGTCAGTGAAGAATCTGTCAAGCATGGCCCCATGTCTCCACCTGAGGATGCTTTATTCTTCAACATTATGATGCAACTGTTTTCCACTATGGGGTTTGACAATGGAGGAAGATGTCACCAGGAAGGACCTGGCGGATTACCTGGCGATCCCTGAATCTCCCCTTAAGATTATTCCTCCCATGCTTCCAGCCCTCAGGAATGCTACTACAGCTGCCTTGCACAGACCAGGTATGGTGCCAGCTCTGCCTCGCCGAGCTGATAATGCCCTGAGGAGCATTGTGGAGCTTCCTTTCTTGGCTACCCAGGCTGAAACTGACTCAGTGGTTATCAAGGCGGCACATGACAGGTCTAAAATGCCCAGTCACCTTGGTTCCTTGCCCCTGACGAAGAATCCCGCAGGATAGATCTTTGGGGCTAAAGGGCATATGCTTCCTCTACCTTTGATCTGAGGATAGCAAATTATCTGTCTCACATGGTGAAATTCCAGAACAGCAATGCCAGAAAGGGCAAGATGGTTGCCCAAGCCCTTCCTGATGGTGCCGAGAAACAGGAATTGCTCCAATGCTTCCAAACCACAGAGGATGATGGGAGACCTCTTCTAAGAGCCATCTATGATTTATCTGATACTGTTGCCAGGGCAATGGCCACTGGCATTTGCCTCCATAGGCATTCATGGCTCAGGGTTTCTGGATTTGCTGCTGATGTGCAAAACAAGGTGCTGAACTCTTTGGTCTGTAAGTCCAGGACATCATTAACTATCTACAGGCCTCAGGTACAGCCATTAATTCCATCCATTCCCTCTACCACACTCAACAGCGTGTTAGGGGGTGCCGTACTTTTCATAAGCAAGTTAACAGACCAGGCTCCGGCTCCTATCCTCGGAGCAAAAGGAGAGCCCAGCCCTCCTTGCCTGTCTCCTCCCATACTGGAGCAGCAGCCAAGTGTCCCAGGACTTGAGGGTTCAGGCTCCTCTGCTGGCCCTGCCTCAGCTTGACTCCTGGCTGGACCCGGCCCGCCCCTCCTCTAGTCCAGGCCCAGGAGGTGGCAGTTGGAGGTTGGGTCTCCCTCCATTTGAATCAGTGGAGAACCATAACTTCCAATACCTGGATCCTGAAGATCATAGTGTGGTCATACTCTGGAGCCGGTCCAGCAGCCTCCAGATATCACCCCCACCTCCCTCAAATTACCCTCCAGCTCATCTGTCTGTTCTGTGGGAGGAAGTGCAGCCTCTCCTGTGCAAGCAGGTGATGGAATTGGTGCCAAAGAGGCAGAGAAACCAAGGGTTCTTCTAGTCAAGATTCTTCCTGGTTCCCCAAAAGACAGGCGATCTGAGGTCAGTCTTGGATTTGAAAGACCCCAATCTTTGTCCGGTACAAAAAGTTCCGAATGGTAACCTTACCAGGCTTGTTGCCCCTCCTCAAGTCTGGGGACTGGCTCTGCTCTCTGGACATGCAGGATGCTTACCTGCACATCTCAGTCTTCCTTCCTCACAGGGGGTTCCTCTACTTCACTTTTCAGGGAGAACATTATCAGTTCAAGGTATTGCCCTTTGTCTTATCTACTGTGCCACGTGTCTTTACCAAGTGCTTAGCAGCAGTCACAGCAGCTCTCAGAAGAGAGGGGGACTGTATGTCTTTCCATACCTGGACGACTGGCTTCTCAAGGCCCTGTCCAGGGAGCAGAGAGCGATGCCATGTGCCCTGCAGGCCTTCCAGAGTCATCTGGCCCCAGGCCAGCTGTTGGTGCAGTCAGACAATCTAAGTGTTGTCTACTATATGAACAAGCAGGGCAAGACTCCCTCATACCCCCTTTGCAGGGAGGACATGAGAGTGTGGTATTGGGCACGGGACCACAATCTGACGCTATCTACCGTACACGTGCCAGGCATTCTAAAACGCCCTGGTGGACAGCCTCAGCAGGACTCAGTCCAGCATGCACGAATGGGGGCTTCTCTCATACGTAGCAGAAGATCTGTTCGACAGTTGGGGTTGTCCAGAGTTGGACCTTTTTGTGCGCCCACACAGTGCAAAACTGCCCAATTTCTGCTTGCTAGATCCAGGACCTGGAGTTTTCTGGCAAGACGCATTGTCCCTCTCTTGGACCAGGAGGTTTCTGTATGCATTCCGTCCGTTCCAACTAATACAGAGGATGCTGATCAAATTGCAGATGGAAAGGGCCAGCATGATCGTGGTGGCTCCATTCTGGCCTCGCCAGATATGGTTTTCTTTGCTTCAGCAGCTGGCAGAGGACCCTCTGGTCCCTCTGCCCCTTTGTAGGAATCTGCTGACCCAGGATCGGGGACCCTGGTCCATCCCAATATGGGTCCCTCCATCTGCATGCGTGGCTCCTGAGGACGTAGCCATTGCCAGGTTTGGCATCTCCATCAAGGGTGGCAGATGTCCTAGTGGCCGCTCACAAGCCCTCCACTCGTCACTTATGCCATTAATTGGAAATGGTTTACCATCTGGGCTGCCACATGTTCCCTTGTCCCCTTCACCTACCCAGTGAAGCATGTCCTGGACTACCAGATCTCTTTGTCGGACTCAGACCTCCAGTCTTCCTCCCTTAAGGTCCACCTTTCAGCTATTTCTGCCTTCCACAAGCCCGTGGGTGACAGCACTATTGCTCAACTGGATGTCTCCCATACTTCCTCTGGGGCATTCTACATCTGAAACCCCCAATCCATTTTCCTGTCCTGGCTTGGAACTTGAATTTTATTTTGAAAAAGTTGACCCTACCTCCTTTTGAGCTAATCTCAACTTGAGATTTGTGCTTTCTCTCTTGGAAAGCACTCTTTCTAGGGACATGGATATGTTGTTCATCCACACTGTGTGGCAGGTTCCTTGCCGCTTTAAATCTTGCTGGAAGGTCTTCAAGCTGGCTCCTCCCACCCACCTGGATGGTAAAACTCTCGGCTCTGCCCCATGACACCAGATCTTCCTTACCACTTGGAAGCTCAGGTTCCCTCCTTAACGCTTTGTGTATAGACTGGATCCTAATTCTTCGGTTCGCCTGAAACTTATTCTTAAATTTTCAAGACTTCGGTCAAATTACTCCCTCATGGCTGCGATGGACAGATCGACTTCCGGTTTTCGGCGGTGCCCATGTGGGCAGAAAATGTCCAGGATGGATCCACACTCCACGTGCGTCTGCTGCCTCGGCGTAGACCATGACCCGCAGGCCTGCGAGTTATGCCGTTCGTTTTTGGCCGACGTCCAGGAAGACCGCACTGCCCGGTTACAGCTTGGGTGCCCTGAGAAGCGCTACCCGCCGGTGAAGTCAAAGGAGGCCAGTTGGACGGTGTCCGCTGGCTGGCTCGGCTGAGCAACTCGAGCAGATGATCGCCCTCGAGGAGGAGGCGGCACAGGCCACATCATCCTCTTCCTCGGTCGCGGCATTTATCCCGCTCTTTGGGATCCTCCTACACAGCTTCTTTTAAGGAGCTTTGCCAGTCCCTTTCCACGAAGGGAGAGGGGCCATCAGTACATTCTTCTCGGTCCAAAAAGAAGGACTCGAAAGGTAAGTCCCACCGTCGGTATTCGTGGGAGCAGGAGAGGTCCCCTTCCCCGGACAGTCGACACTCTACTTCAGTCGAGGTTGCGGCTAAGGCCACTGGCTTCACGGTGTCCCTGTCAGTTCAGCTGGCCGAGACACCCGTCAATGCGGTCGAAATTTTTCTCAACCCGTCGGACGGGCTGTCGACTGGTGAAGCCGACAACCCTTCTTCACCGGTTCCCTCGGTGGAAACCGAGGACTTGTCTGCGCCTCCTGTGCCAGAGTCCCCGGTCAAGGCTTCTGAGCCAAGGGAAGAGCGGTTGTCCCCCGCCCCTTCCCAGACCCGTCCTCGGAAACACTGAGGATCTTGGTCACTGTCTGGGACATCGTCTCGGTCCAGCCCGATCCGCTGACATCGGTAGGTCTGGCACATGGTAAGCGGCACCGCCGCTCATCCTCGTCTTCCTCTCGGAAGAGGAAGCGGCCTGCAAATGTGCGTTGGCGCTACGAGGACCTGATGTGGCAGCAGTACTTCTGTCTGGGAACAAGCTGACGCCACCGCCTTCCCGGCCATCAAGTGGCTGTCACCTGAGCGCCAAAACAACCCCTTGCTGTAGTCGGGGTGCCTAAGCCTGGGCCAGTTGTTCAGCGAAACCAGCTGCCCCACCGATTGTGGTGGAACCTTCACCTCCACAACTGAAATTGGGGGCGCCGACCAAGGACTCTTGGTTGGGTCAGGGACTGCCCCACAGGTTGCCGGTCACCCTCACTCCCAACCGTCCTCGGCAGGTGGAGGGTGGCTTTGGCCCCAGGCAGCTCTTCGCGGACTCCTCGGAGTCCGACGACTCCTCCCTGTTCTCCAGGCCCATTGACCTGGAGTCCTCCGGGGGCCAGTCGATGGATGAAAGCCCATAGTCCTTTATGGGTCTGCTTCGGCTCATCTCGGAGTCAACCGGGATGCAGCTCGAGCCCATATCCAAATGGGCCAAATATCCCCGGACGGAGATACTGGAACGAGGGGATTCACCCACTGAGGCCTTTCTAGTGGCTGAAGCCATTGTTGGCCCAGCCTTGGAGCTTCGGCAGTGGCCGGCTTCCTGTCCTGCGCCTTCGGCCAGGATGGCAAGGAAGTATGTGGTCCCTACCGGCTCTTTGTCCGGTTTTTTCAGAACACCCCTCCGTCAAGGGGTTGGTCACCGAGAGCATTTTCCGGCGTTCCGGGAACGCTATGGATGTGGATAAGCCCCCCAACAAGGAGTCCAAAAAGCTGGACTATGCCGGGCGCAAGGTGTACGCTGCATCCTCCCTTGGCCTCCGCCAGACCAGCTTGGCCGTGTTGGTGGCACACTTCTCCCACGCCCTCATGGGCTCCCTGGACGAGGTGATCCCTCATCTCCCGGCCGACCTGCAGACCACGGTCAAGCAGGTACGGGACCAGGGAAGGGCAGTGGCAAAACAGCAGCTCCAAATGGCTCTGGACATTGGAGACTTCTGTGCCAGATCAGTTGCAGCCACAGTGGCCATGTGCCGCAGAGCATGGCTGAGGATATCCACCTTCACGGCGGATACCCAGCATAAACTGGCAGATGTCCCCTTCCTGGGGACTGACCTCTTGACCCTGGGTGGAAGGTCACCTCCAGCGGATCAAAAGTTCAATGCCACTCTGGACTTGGTCACCTCCACCCAGAAGGGCGAGGGGCCATCGGCGACAACATAAGTCCTTTCGCCCTTCTGCGCCTGCGGCACGTCCTGCCCAACAGCACCAGGGCCAGCAGGCACGTGCTTCGCACCCCAAAGCCAAGCCTGCATCTTCCTCTAATAGGAAGCAGGGAGGAAGAGGCCCAGGTGGTCCCTCGGCCGGTCCCTCCTCCAAGCTTGCCCAGTGACGGGTTGAGGGGTGTCGCCCCCAGCCTCGTCACTCCACCCGTGGGTTCCCCCCATGGGGGGACGGCTCCACCACTTCCTTTCTGCCTGGTCCGTTATCACCATGGACCACTGGGTGTTGGAGGTGGTAGGAAAGGGCCTGCCTCTGGAGTTCAAACAGGCCCCGCCCTTCCAAGCCGTCGCCCCTCGGGGGGGCTGCGGGGTCCGCAGCCTCTCTGTCGGCTCGCCGAGCCGATATCGCCTGCTCCTCGGAAAGAGGTGATCAGAGGTGGCGGATCCTCCTCAGACCCGGGATTTGTGTCCAGGTACTTCCTGGTCCCAAAAGCGGACAGAGGGCTGGCGCCCATTCTCGACCTGCGACTTGAACAGGTTCCTAAGGTCTCGGACCTTCAGGATGGTCACTCTGGCTCAGATAATCCCATCCTTGGAACAAGGCGTGTGGTTCTGTTCTCTGGACCTCCAGGACGCGTTCTTTCACGTCCCAATCCATCCGTCCCACGGAGATTCCTCCACTTCAGGGCAGAGGGATCCTCTACAGTTCGGGGCCATGCCGTTGGCCTTTCCCTAGCTCCCAGGGTCTTCACAAATGCATGGCAGTGGTGACAGCATTCCTCGCGGCCGAAGGGTCGGGTGTGCCCCTACCTGGACGACTGGCTGATTGCAGCCCCTCCAGAGCGGAGGTGGAAGCGGTCCAGAGATCTGGCCCTCCAGGTTTGCTCTCAGGCTGGCGTCCTCATCAACGAAGCCAAGTCGGAACTCGTGCCAAAGCAGGTGATCCAATTCATCGGGGCAGAGTTAGACTTTACGAGCCAGAGCATGGCTCCCAGCGGACAGGGCTGAGGTTCTTTGCCCAATCATTTCAGGTTGGGCAATAACGCCCTGCCCGGGACTTCCTGCACCTCCTGGGCCTCATGGCGGCCTGCACCGGCGTGGTCCGTTGGGGCCATTGGTACATGTGTCCGCTTCAATGGGGGCTGGCCAGCCAATGGTCACAGCACCTCGATCCTCTGGATCAGCTAGTGACAGTGACCCAGGGGATGTGGGACGCTCTCCAGTGGTGGACTGTTCCAGCACACCTGGCGGAGGGCATCCCATTCGTCCGCCCTGAACCGACGGTCTCTCTATCGATCGATGCCTCTCTGATGGGTTGGGGTGCCCATCTGGGGGAACACAGAGCGCACGGCCTCTGGTCCCCTCAGGAGTCCTGATGCCACATCAACCTGCTGGAGCATCGAGTGGTTCATCTAGCCCTCACCGCCTTCACTCATTTTCTACGGGGTCAAGTGGTCCAGGTCCGGATGGACAGTACTATGACCATGTACTACCTAAACCGCCAGGGTGGGACGCGCTCCATGCCTCTGTGCAGGGAAGCTCTCCGCATTTGGTCACTCGTGCGCAGCCTGGAGGCGGATCTCCTTGTCATCCATGTGGCAGGAGCCTCCAACACTCTGGCCGATGCCCTAAGCTGGATGGGGCTCGTCCCAGTGGTCTCTCCTGCCGGAGGTAGTGCAAGATCTGTTCTCCCACTGGGGCATGCCTCAGGTGGACTTGTTTGCCTCCAGGGAGAATGCAAAGCTGAGACTGTTTCATGCCCGCCCCCCTCAGCAAGGCTCACTGCAGGGGGATGCCTCCTCGAGGCTGTGGACCCCGGGCCTCTTCTACTTTTCCCCCATTTCCCTTGATCCAAAAGGTGCTTCTCAAGGCGAGGAGGGACAAGGTGCAGGTGATTCTGGTAGCCCCAGACTGGCCCCGCCAGTTCTGGTATCCAGATCTCCTCAGTCTCAGCTCCAGGCTCGAGGTGGCTCCCTGCCCGCCCGGACCTGATCTCAGTCAGTCAGAAGGTATTCCATCTGGACCTTCAATCCCTGCACCTGACTGCCTGGTTCCTAGCGGCTAGAGTTCCAGGCCTTGGGTCTCTTTCCGACGAGTCCTCAACATCGTTGAGGCGTCCCGTAGAGTCGACCAGAAAATGCTATGCCTTCAAATGGAAGAGATTCTCCATTTGAATTGTCAGAGCAAGGGCCTGGACCCTTCCTTCTGCTCCTTGGCAAGCATTCTGAACTACCTGTGGTCCCTTTCTCAGCAAGGGCTTCAGTCGACGACCCTTAAGGTGCACCTGGCAGCCATCTCTGCTTATCGGGCGCGGGCTGGGAAGCAGTCGGTGGCGCAGGAGAAGGTGGTTGGGCGCTTTTTCAAAGGCCTTGATCACATATGCCCTCCAGTGCGAGAACCTCCACCTCCGTGGGATCTACTGCTGGTATTGGCTAAGCTCATGGGCAAGCCATTCGAACCGATGCACAGGTGTGACATCTCTCACCTGTTGTGGAAGACTGCCTTCTTGGTGGCTATCACGTCAGCTAGAAGGATGGGGGAGCTCCAGGTGCTTTCCATCTAGTCCTTATCTGGTCTTCCACAGGGACAAGGTTGTCCTGCGCCCCCACCCGAAGTTCCTTCCGAAGGTGGTGTCGGAGTTTCACCTTAACCAGGTGTTGACTCTGCCGGTGTTCTACCCCAATCACACTCTGAGACCGTATATAGGCTCATGCTTTAGACCCTAAAGGCGCTTGCTTTACAAGGAGCCGGCTGTTTGTCACCTATGCTGAAGCCGCACCTGGCAGACCTGGCAAGCTGCTTTGACGATAGGCAGATGGGTCACCTCCTGCATAGATCTCTGCTATAAGTTGGGCATGGAGCCTCCGAGGGATAAGAGAATTCTGCCCGCACATACCGCTGCATCGATTGGCTGCTTCCAGGATGTCCCTATCAGGAAATCTGCAGGGCTGCTATCTGAAGTGGCACACACCTTCATCACCCAGTACCCACATCGACCTTGAGTCACGCCAGGATGCTGGTTTTGGGACCTCGGTCTCCAGTCTTTATTTCCTAAGTAGGGAGTGTGCCTTGCCCCTCCTCAGGAGAACTGCTAGAGTCTGCCAGACAGTGTGGATGAACAACATATCCATGTCCTAGAAATATAGGTTATTCACCTGTAACAGGAGATCTTACTTGAGAGAATATTGCAGTGATAATTACATATGGGACTGGCCTTGACAGCGGCAGGACCTGGAAAATTTCTAGCTAGCGGTCCCTGGCGAAGGACCGCCCCCACGTCAGGTGACCGGCGTCAGGAGACGTTGGTATAAAGGGGCAGTTCTGGACGCCCGCCTTCCAGTTCTTTCCCGCCGTTAGCTCATGCAGCGCCTCGTGGAAAAGTTTGTGCTTTGTCAGCCCTTCCTTCGTCGTTTTTATTACCGAAAAAACTCTATTTTTTCGACTGTCAGTGTGTGTCGTCCCCTACACCCTCCGAGCACAAGAATAAGTGCAATTCATACGGCGCCCTACTACCACACAAGGACGGCTACTCGCTGTGCCTGTTCTGCCTAGGCCCTGATCACCCAGTCGAGAAGTGCCAGCATTGCCTCAGCTTTAATGCAGCTACCTGAAAAAGGCAGCAGCAATCCCTGGAAGCCCATATTTTAAAGGAGAAAATGAGCTCTATGGAGAAGGAGCTTAAAAAACTGAGGCAGGCGTCCACTTCCCCCGAAGGCCATCGGAAGAAGGACAAGGAGAGGCACCGGGACAAAGGCTCCTCCACCGCATCTCCCTCGAGAGTCGCTGGGATGCAGGTAACATCCCCTCCGGGGGATTGCTCCTCAACGGCCGCCTCAGAGGTTTCTGAGGCAGCGTCGGCCCGCCCATCTGGCTCGCGTTTGGGCCTTGCGGGTGCCTCTCAGCAGTTGGAGGCCTCCGCCCCTGGTTCGGCCGCAGGCTCGCGGCCTACCACTGTGGGCGACTCCGGTAAGCCGGGCGTCGGCTCCTCTGGCGTCCGCCGGAGAGGCTGGTAAGATGTCCGACCTTCCGGGGCAGCATAACCTCCTCCACCCCGGACCAGAGCCAGTCTCCCTCTTGGCCTGTCTCCGGTGGCTGACCTGGTAGGTGAGACGTCGGCTTCTCCGGCGCCCGCGGAAATGCGCCTCTAAGCCTCATATCGGCTGCGTCCGATGTCCGGCAGTGAAGGAACCGGCGGACCCCTCAATAATCCGTCGTTCGGTTCACGCAGCCTTCGCTGCCGTCTGGGGAACAGAGTCCCCCCACACCTGAACCGGGGACTTTCCCTCCGTCCCGGGTGAAGCTGGGGATCTTTTACCTCAGTCAGTCCTTCCTCCATCTGGGCTGGACCTGGCGTCGGCTCTCCCAGACACCGGCCCCTCCGGCGTCCCGGTACCCCAGCGCCCAGGGCCTCTGCTCGTAGGCCCTGGCGTGACACCACCCGACTCCGGTGTTCCTGCTCTCATCAGGCCCTCCACCCTCCGGGCTCTCCACTGCTTTTTCATTCCCAGCTGTTCGGCTCTGGCAGCCCTCCTGGCTCCAGGTATCCTCTGTCTTATTCTGCGCCCGGTGTGCCGAGAATGCAGTATCGGCACCACAGTACTCGATGCCAGGCTTCCTGATGCCGCGGTATACGCCCCAGTATCCGACGCGGGCTACCTGCGCTGTTTTGGATACAGCTCTACAGGTATAACCGGTATTTTTATCCCCACCTCCCCTCCTCCTCCACCGCCCTCGGGGCAGCCCGGTGGACCTGAGACTCTGGCCTCCTGGTGAGCTGAGGCTGAGGCTTAGCTCACCAAGAGGTCGAGAGCCTTCTGGCGATGGTGCCGTCCCAGGTTCCCGTCGCCCAAGGCGGCTACCTCCTCACCACCTCTGGACTCCAGGGTTCTTCCGTCTGGATCCAGAGAGGGCAGAGCATCTTCCCAGGGGACTCCCAAGAGTCCGTTCCTCCCTGGGTTGGAAAGGGTCTTTCTCTTTATTCATCCTCCTCTCACTCTCGGACTCTCGTGGCTGCTCCAGAGGGCAAGGCCTCGCTCTCCATCGAAGCCCGGCCAGGACTGCTCCGAGGATACTTCTTTCACGGGTTGCTTAGAAATCCGGGAGGTTCATCAGTGGCGCTCCCTGGACCAGATCCTCAGCGTCTGAATCTTGCTGAACATCTGGATCTGCCCATGACAGCTCCTACATTGGTGCCACCCTGGATGAGAGCCTCACGCTGACCTTGATACCACGATATGGATACAGCCGTCGGCACAGCTCCGCTTCTAACCAAGTCAGACAGGAGCTATCAGACTCCAGAAGTGTTGATTTCCTGGATTCTCACCCTCGTGCCGACTCCGTCGTGATTAGCGCCGCTCATGGCCGGTCGGCGAACCCAAAACATCTTAGCTCGTCACCTCCTGATAAGGAATCTCACCTTCTGGACCAGTATGGGAGAAAGTTACGCTTCCTCCACACTGGGGATTAGGGTCCTGAACTATGTCGGCCACATGGGGGACTACCAGAAGGCCATCCTTACTTAGGCAGAAGCCAAGCTGGACTCCTTGCCTGACTCCCAAGTCAAGTAGGAGTTGGCTGATCTCGTCTGCTCTGCTCATTCGGCCAGTCGACACATGCTACGTGCGACATACGACGCAGTGGACACTGCTGGGCGGAGCTCAGCTTTCGCTGTAGGCCTATGGCGTCATGCTTGGCTCCACATGTCAGAGTCTGGTCCCGGAGGTGCAATCTGCTATCCAGAGCATACCCTTCCAGTCGGTGCTGTTAGGGATGATGTAAAGGACATCATTACCGATTTACAGAGGGCGGCTCTGAAGTCAGTTGATTCCATGTACCCATCAGCAGCAAGCGCTGTCCCTTTTACTTGAATGGGTCAATAGCGAAACCTCAGGAAGCGGGCCACAAAGCGTCGAACTCGCGGCTGCTAAGCCCCCAAAAAAGCAAGCGGGTGCTTCAGCTGCGTACTTCCCCCACCACCTGACTCCTTTCCTCTCCCACTGCCTCGGACTCCCGGAGGACAGTAGGAGGAGGTTTTCCCTCCACCTTCCAGGATGGGAGAGGATAACCACAGATTCTTGGGTGCTCCAGCTCATACAGAAGGATACTCATAGGTTCTTCAGAAACCACCCCGCCACCACCTCTGGAAGTCGCCGTATTCACAGGAACATCTTCCTTTGGTCAGGAGGAAATCTCTGCTCTTCTGCTGAAACAAGCGATAGAACCCGTCCCCTTCATCTTCAGGGCTGGTTACTATTCCCATTCTTCCTGGTCCAAAAGAAGGCAGGAGATCTCAGACCAATTTTAGATCTCAGTTCCCTGAATCTTTATGTAAGTACAAAGATTCAGAATGCTCTTGCAGAGCCTTCTGCCCCTCTCTGGCGGGTCAATGGCTTTGTGCTCTGGATATGCAGGATGCTTATCTGCACATTCCCATTAGCCCATCTCGCCACAAATGCATTCGTTTTGTGGCGGCCCACCTGCGTACCAAGGGAGTACAGGTTTTCCCTTACCTGGACGACTGGCTCCTGGTGGCCTCGTCCAGGGAGGAACTCCTGCGTTTGCTCTCCCTTACCCAGCAGGTTTTTGCCTGCCTGGGTATTACCATCAACCATTCCAAGTCTCATCTGGACCCATCCCAGCAGCTACAGTTTATTGGGGCGATCCTCGATATGACCATGGGCAAGGCCTTCCTGCCTCTGGACAGGGCGCCTCCCTTCAGACCCAGATAAATCTGTTGTCCGACCCCAGGGATGGTCTGGCAAGTCGGTCGCCGCCTTCTCAGGCTCATGGCGGCTGCTGTCCAGCCGGTCCCTCGACTCCACATGAGGATCTCTCAGTGGACTCTACGCTTTCAGTGGGATCAGCTAGTGAACGACCTAGATCACTCAGTTCTGATATCCTCGGCGATGATGCGAGACTTGCAGTGGTGGATAGTTTGAGAGAATCTGTTTCGGGGGGTTCCTTTCTTTCATTCTCCCCCTCCCAGACTCTAACCACAGACGCCTCAGGTGAAGGTTGGGGAGCCCATCTAGGCCCTCATCGGACCCAGGGCTCCTGGTCAGGGCTAGAACAAGCTGTCCACATCAATGTGCTCGAGCTTCGGACAGTGTTGTATGCTCTCCAAGCCTTTCACTAATACATCCTTCCTGGCCACCTAGCCGTCCAGACGGACAACATGTGCGTGGTGTGGTACATCAACAAGCAGGGAGGGATTTGGTCCTACCCTTTATGCAGGGAGGCAGTGAGGGTTTGGGATTGGGCAACACAACACGACCTTCATCTCACAGCGATTCACGTTCCAGGAGTCGACAACACCCTGGCAGACAAGCTAAGTCGCTCTTCTGCTCTGACTCACGAGTGGGAACTGGACCAAGGGGTCCTAGACAATATCTTCCAACTTTGGGGAACACCACAGGTCGACCTGTTCTCATCCCCTCTAAACGCAAAACTTCCCACCTTCTGCTCACTCGTTCAAGTGTGAGGCGCTTTCTGGAGCGACGTTCTGTCTCTAGACTGGAAGGACAGATTCGTCTATGCCTTTCCCCCAATTCCTCTTATCCCACGAGTCTTGCATAAACTAGCTTTAGAAGGAGCGAAAATTATTCTGATTGCTGCTTTCTGGCCCAGGCAAATCTGGTTCTCTCTTCTCCTACAATATTCAGAGGATCCTCCTCTTCCTCTTCCTCTATCTCGAGGTTTGTTGACCCAGGATCAGGGGACCCTGGTCCATGCAGGCCTCAAATCCCTTCAACTGCATGCATGCATGGCTCCTGCAGACCTAGCCCAATCCCGTTTTGGAGCGTCTCCCAAAGTGGCAGAGATTTTAGTCGAGGCCAGAAAACCCTCCACCAGATCCGCTTATGCCATAAAGTGGAAAAGATTCACTATTTGGGCTGCTTCCAAGAATGTGGAACCTTTCTCCTGTTCAGCGAGGCTTCTGCTGGAGTATCTACGTCATCTGTTCTACCTGGGTCTCAGCCATTCCTCTTTGAAGGTACTCATGGCGGCCATTTCGGCCTATCATGTTCCCTTCGCAAACAAGGCCTTTGCTCAACTGGAGGTCTCCAAGACCTTTCTCAGAGGTGTTCTCCATCTAAGGCCCCCCATCCGTACTCCTGCCCCCTTGGGACTTGAATTTTGTTCTCGAGAAACTTGCCCTTCCTCCCTTCGAACCTGCAGGTTCTGCAGATTTGAAGTTTCTTTCATGGAAGGCGGCTCTTCTTGGTGGCCATAACCTTGGCTCGAAGAATCTCTGAGCTCCAGGCCCTGATGGTAAAATCCCTACTTGATTTTCACAAGGAACGAGGTTACTCTTCACATGAATCCTAAGTTTCTACCTAAAGTAGTAGCAGAATCTACCTTAAATCGGTCCATAGAGCTACCTGCCTTTTTAACACAGTACTCTAATCAAGGGGAATATTTACTCCATACTATGGATGTTCACCGGATTCTGAGATACTACACAAACAGGACGAAGGATCTCAGAAAGACTGATCAGTTGTTCGTCTCTTTTGCTCACAAAAGGGAAGGCAATGCTGTTTCCAAGCAATGTCTGTCTAAGTGGTTGGCTCATTGCATCACTTTCTGTTATGACAAATACCACAAGACACTCCCGGGTCAAGTGAGAGGCCACTCCACAAGAGGAGTAGCTGCCTCTGCGGCTTATTTCAAGAATGTGTCTGCGGCAGACATCTGCGCTGCCGTCACCTGGACTTCCATCCATACCTTTACGAAACACTCTGGTTTGGATATTGCCTCTCGCCCGTGAGAGCAGGCTTGGACTAGCTGTTTGCAAGGCCTCCTATCTTGAGGCTTGCACAGCTAGAACTTACTTCTTGAGTAGTTTTCCTCACTCCGGTGCCTTTTCTTTGTTCCAGACTGCTTGGATTCAGTCCTATATGTAATTACCTACTGCAAGAGCCCTCTCAAAGTAAGATAGTACAGTTACGTAAAACTACCGTAACAGTAGATCTTCGAGAGGCTCTTGCAATAAATAATCTATCCGCCCTCCATCCCCAGGCTTTTTCAGCTCCTTTTCCATTTGGGAAATATCTGCTCCTCTCTCCGGACTCTTTCAGGCCTGTGGCGGAAAAGAACTGGAAAGCGGGCATCGGGACCGCCCCTTTATACGCGTCTCTGATGCGGTCACGTGGCGTAGGCGGTCCCTCACCAGGGACTGCTAGCTAGAAATTTTTCCGTGGGGTCCTGCCACCTGCGGCATCAGTCCTATATGTATTACCTGCAGAGCCTCTCGAAGATCTACTGTTACGGTAAGATCTTGCCGAGGGCTCTTGCATAGTATTATATAGAACTGACGCCGACTGGCAGGACCCACAGAAAAATTCTAGCTAGCAGTCCCTGGCGGGGACTGCCCCACATCAGGTGACCGTCAGATGGCGTCGGTATAAAGAAGCGTCCCCAGGCGCCCGCCTTCCAATTCTTTCCCACCATCAGCTCGTTAGCAACTCGCGGTGAAGTTCATAGCGCTCAGTCCTGTTGCTTCGTCGGTTTTCGAAAAGTATCAGTATTTTGTATTTTCTTCGTCAGGTGAGCGTCGATATGCGTCCCCTTCAAAATGTGTGACTCGTCACGGCCTAACTGCCTCACAAAAGGCGGTCAGTTCCTCTTCCTTTTCTGTTTAGGCCCTGACCGCGGTCGACAAGTGTCGCAGCTGCCTTCATTTCAGCCGTGGCCACCCGCAGAGCGACGCATGTCAGTCTCTAAAGCCCATCTCCTCAAAAAAGATGTCCACGATGGAGAAGGAGCTGAAGAAGCTTGACGGTTGACCTCCCTGAAGGACACAAGAGCGAGACAAAGAGGCACGGGAAAGGCTCTCCTCCGCGACTCCAGCGGGCAGCGGCAAAATAACGTCCCTCGGGAGACCGCCCGACCCAACAGCCTCCAAGGCTTTGGAGGCGTCGGCCCACCGTCAGAGTTCGCGTTTGAGCCGCCGGGTGCCTCGGGCAAAGGCTTCAGCCCCAGTACCGCCGGGAGAAGGTCAGTAAGTCGCCTCCGACCCGGCGGCGGCACGGCATCCCCTCGGACTGGCCTCTTCACATCCTCGGCCCGCCTCCAACGAGGGACCCTCGAGTTGGGACGCTGCTCCTCTGGCGTCCGCCGGGACTCTGCCCCTAAGTCCACACCTTCAAAAGCACTACTGCTTGGATGTACAATCCAAATCAGATGCCAGATTTGGCACTGCAGTCTGGCGGAAACTGTATCCTAAATAGGTTCTGTTCTCCTCCCAACTACACTGCTTTGTGGTCTGCATTAGTCAAGCATGACTGAGGATTCCTAAGGTGAAAAAGATAATTACTCTGAGTAATATTGTTTCTTCCAGTGAATCCCCTAGTATGCTTGACCTCCCACCCAGCCTCCCCCACATTACTTGGCTGAGCTTAGTTCTGCAGTCCATGCCTTTGGTCAAATTTTTCTTCTTATGAGTTTTCCTTATGCAATGTTTCACAGTTTCTAATATAAATAGTTCACCAATCGGTGAGCTTCTCTTTTCTTTTTCTTTACTTTTGCTAAGATAGTTTGAGATTCAGGGCTTTTTTCCCTCAAGCTTTGAAATGAATCTTACTGACTCACAGCTCCAGCTACAGACAGCACTCTCTTACTGCAACCTGATAGTCTAATTCTTGGCATCATTAGCATAAACTCTCACCTCTGGGGCAGCTGAACCCAGCTGGCATCACTGCATTAGTCAAGCATACTGAGGAATCCCTGGAACAGTTTACTATGGTAAGTAATTTTTCTTCTTTGATGTCCCCTTAAAGGAGTTTGTGGCCATGGGAAGTACAAACACTTGGCAGTCCTGTCCAAGAAATTCCCTTCATTCCTAGCTATACTGATCGAAGATGCTGTATTTGATCTGGTGGAAGTAGTGGGGTCTTGGCCAGCTTCTGCTGGGTCAGTCCCTCACTGTGGACACTGCCAATATGCAGTCCGTATGAAGGATTTAAGCCTTCATTGTAGGACTGGAAGCCTCAGACCTGGTGGTCGGCACAGTAAAACAGAAGTGCAAGAAGACAGGTTCTCCTGCTACTTATTCAGCAGGCAAGGAGTCTCAAGCCTTTGACCAATGGGGCAGTAGAATGTGCATGGCGGGCACACTGGATGTGGGATAAGCCAGATACTCTCGTTATTTGCCATCCTGGCAGTCAGAACAGCAAAGGCCCAAACCGAGGAAAAGATAGCCAACTCAGTTAAGGGGATAAAACCTTTTATAGGTACATCAGGGAGCAAAGGAAGACCAAGGGAGGGATAGTGAGGCTTAATAAAGGGGAGGAGGGTGGGCAGAGGGAGACTGTGAAAAGGCAGATACTAAACAAATATTTTTGCTCAGTATTTACAAGGGAAGAGGGAGGTACATAAAACAAACAGTAGTAACACTCTGGATACAGAAGTTGATACTAGCCCATTTACAGAAGAAAGGGTTCTGAAAGAACTCTTAAAACTGAAGGTGGACAAAGCAATGGGGCCTGATGGGATTCATCCCAGAATTCTAAAAAGAACTAAGGGTAGAACTAGTGACACCACTGACTATTCTCTTTAACAAATCATGGGAGGATGGGGTGGTACCCGAGGACTGGAGGAGGGCAGATGTGATTCCCCTTCACAAAGTGGGAGCAAGGCAGAAGCAGGAAACTATAGACCTGTTAGTTTAACCTCAGTGATAGGAAAATGATGGAATCACTTCTAAAGGAAAGAATTGTCGAGTATCTAGAGGCCAGAGGGGCACAGGACCCTAGGCATCATGGATTCTACAGCGGAAGGTCATGCCAGTCAATCTGATAGATTTCTTTGACTGGGTGACCAAAGTAGTAGATCAGGGAGGGGCTGTGGACATGGCCTACCTAGACTTTAGCAAGGCATTTGACACAGTCCCACACAAAAGATTAATATACAAGTTAGCCAGCCTGGGAGTGGGTCCCAAGATGACAGCCTGGGTAAAGAATTGGCTGGAGAATAGGACACAGAGAGTAAATAAATGAGTCCACTCAGAAGAAAGGAGGGTTACTAGCGGGTACCGCAGGGTTCAGTATTAGGACCAGTCCTCTTCAATGTTTTTATAAGCGACATTGCAGAAGGACTGGAAGGAAAAGTATGTCTCTTTGCAGATGACACTAAGATCTGCAACAGAGTTGATTCACAGGGTGGGGTGGAAAGGATGAGAAGGGACTTGGCAAGGTTAGAGGAATGGTCAAATGTATGGCAGCTTAGATTCAATGCTAAGAAGTGCAAGGTAATGCACCTGGGAAACAAAAACCCAGGGGAAGAGTACACAATGGGGGGTGAGATACTAACAACAACAAAAATGGAAAGGGACCTGGGGGTAGTCATATCAGATGACCTAAAGGTGGGCAAGCAATGTGAGAAGGCAACAAGGAGGGCTGGGGATACTGGGATGCATAGGGAGGCATCACCATTAGAAAACAGGAAGTTATTATCCTCTGTACAGACAGCTGGTGAGACCCCTCTGAGTACTGTGTGCAGTTCTGGAGACCCAATCTCCATAAGACATAGACAGGATGGAAGCTGTCCAGAGAGGGCAACTAAATGGTGCAGGATCTGCACCGGAGGACATATGAAGAGAGACTTAAGGAGCTTAATATGTATAGTCTCGAGGAAAGGAGGGAGAGGGGACATGATAGAAACTTTCAAGTACCTCAAGGAATCAACAAAGTCCAAGAGGGTAGCATCTTTCAAAAATAGAAGTGTGCAAGAACAAGAGGGCACAATTTGAAGATGGGGGCGGCTCCGAGGCAATTTAAAGGTATTTTTTTCACAGAGGTTGTGGATGCATGGAATGGCCTTCCGGAGGAGGTTGTGGAGTCAAAATCAGTGGTGGAATTCAAGCATGCATGGGATAGTCATAAGGCAATTCTGGGGGGTGGGGGTAGAAAGAAGTAGGCTGCTGGTTAACTAGGATCTGCAGCTTATCCAGTAGGTAGGGAAATGGGCAGACTGGGTGGGCCAAGCGGTCCTTATCTGCCGTCAAATTCTGTGTTTCTATGTTTCTATCCTGCTTTGTGGGCAGTGGATAGTGAAAAACTCCTATCCTTTCAAGCATCAGAAGGCCTCTTGTCTTATGGAGCGTGGCTTAACAGTGGGAAGCACCATCTGCATCTCACCATAGCGCAGGCAGAGGTAGGCTCGAGGTGTATAACTACAGATGTGGTTCTGCTCTGTTTGCAGGCTTTGTTGTCCAGTAGGCTTGACTTTGGATGCATCACCTCTGTTGAGAGCTTAAAACCCAGAGGTTGTTCTTGTCTCAGCTGGTTACTCTCTCTCTCGTCCCATACCCAATGCTGTTTCTCTGTGTTTGGCTCTGAAGTAGCCATTATTTATTTATTTATTAGAAAAGTCAGATTTACAACCTTTGAGTCATGGACTCATTTACAAAGGCACCCTCATTGCAGGGGGTAGACAGTTACATAGTGTGGTTACAGCAGTGAGAACAGTGCAGGTGCAGAAGATTAAACATGGAGAACACATAGGTTACATAATAATATTACTTATAATAGGTTACAGTCATATAAAGGTACCTAGGGTTACACTGGGGTACAGCCCTGGACATTAGAAGGGGTTACCCTTGTCCAGCTGAACCAGATGCTGTGCCTGACCATTGATGCCTCTACTGGGTTGGGGAGCGATCTGGGGACTTGGGGCACGTGGACTGTGGATTCAACAGAAGCAGCAGCTGCACATCGGTTTACTTGAGTTGATCGTGATCTGTCCGGCATTACAAACATTATCATCAACAAAGGTTTGTCATCTGATCTGCTTTTACACAGACAGCACCATGGCCTTGTTCTGTGTGAACAGTTGGGGAGCCCATTCCTCCAGACTGTGAAGAATCGTTGGACAGAGTCATTTGCATCCATTCTCAACACTTTGTTGTTTTCCTCCCATCTTGCTGGTGGTGACAGGTTGACTAATGGCCTCAGCCACCTGGGAGACTGCCCACATGTGGTCTGTACATCAGAATGTTTTGGGTGATGCGCTTCAATTACTCTCCCCCCCCCCCCCCAACCATTGACCTGTTTGCATCTTGGGGAAACCGCAAGTTCTAACTACCTAGACTCTGTTCGGTATCCACACTTATGCAGTTTCCACTGAGCATTCTGTCACTGGAATGGTCTTGACTCTTCCTGCCACCCTACCATGTGGCTTTCCGTCTGCCCCACTGCACTCTGATCTTTTCTTCCAGTGCAAGGCATAAATTAGTGTTGGAGACTTGATTAGTGGCCTCTCTAATCACAGTAAAAATGATTAGCAATTACCAAAATTTATATTTTGCTCAGAACCTCATACAGTGTACTTATCTTGCTCTATATTGATAAAATATACATTTACACAAGTTTCTGAGACTATCTGTTTTATTTAGCCATTTCCAGAATACAGCAATTCTTGTGCAGTAGCATATACATTTTAAGAGCCGAGATAGGATGTCTGCCAAAGCAGACCGTGAATTTGTGAGTGTGATCGTGATTGTGAGTCCGTGACAAATTAAAACCCCTGCTCCAACATACCCTGGGACTGGGACTGACCACACAGTAACTGGCTGGGACCGTGATCGGCCACACAGTTATCAACAAGGATTGGGTGCAATCTATTTTGCTACTCTTCTCCACCAGGCATGTAGCCAGTAATTCTGGCCTGCCTTTTTTTTTTTTTTTTTTTTTGAGGGGGGAAGACCTGGGGTCGGTCCACTATCCTCAGCTACCAAATCACAGGACATCCTGGTTTAGTACTAAAAAATGTCTACAGCCTTGTCTGGGTTGAATTCAGCTCGAGGGGGGCCCCTGCTTTTTAATGCGAATCAATGTTTCTACAGTATCCTCTGCCAGACTTGCTCTCCAGTCAGTTTTTACTTTGTTCATAGTTGAAAAACACATTTCTACAATTGCATTAGAAACAGGAAATACTCTCAGCACATTGACGAGCTTAAACAGATTTGGATAAGAGTTTTGGAACTTACATACCAGCTTTGACCAGATAGCAAAGGCATAAAGATTGATGAAATTGGTTTGAGCAAAAATCTTAAACTCTTGCCATTCTGCAAGTAGCAGAGTGCTGTCACACTCAGGCTGCAAAAGTGCTGAAAAGTGGTCGGCTACTGCAGTAATGTCACTATTACCATACAGCTCCAGTTCCTTTCTGTCTGCAACTGCTGGCCAAAGTCTGGTATCTAACACTTTTTGCATGGTTATAGATATTACTTTCATCAGTCAAACGGAACCTTTGTTCACAACGGTTTTCAATGTTTGTAATGTATTTCTTAGTTTGCTGTTTACGTTTTAACAACTTGGCCACTAAAATGTGTTAATTTTACACCTTTGTATGTGACTTGAGCACATGCTCCTGAAAGAACATCAGACCCATTTTTAAGAGAATGTCAAGTTGGCATAACTGCTGCTAGATGTGAGAGACACTGCTCTGCGCGCATTATATGGCTGCAGAATAACTATTTAAATCAGATTTACTTGTCTGTGTACTAGAGCCCTGTAATATACATCGGGTAGAGGGATGCTACTGTCCAGACTTGAGCTGCTGTATACTTGTATTGTGCCTTTTAAACATTTAGGCGATATGCCTTACTTTTATTAAATTCACTTGTCAGGCAGCTTGGTGCACGAACTCGTGAACCCTCGCCACTACTTCGGTTCGGATCACTATTATACTTACCCTGCAGTGAGCAGGGTGAGCTTGAGGGGCGAAAGGCACGTCATTCACGCATGAAGACACGCACAGAGACACGCATCCCCGCGTGTTTCATGTGTTTAGCTGGGAAATGGGAGAGTATAGGCCAGGTAAAGTATATACTCTGTCTGTGTTGTGTACACTCTGTTAGTGGGCGAATGTATATGATTAGCAAGCAGAAGTGATCATGCACACAAGAGCAGTCTACTGCTCCTAAATCAGCTGTTATCCTATATATATTTTGTTTGTATTGTTTGCCAGCATACTATCCAGTTTTTGGAGCCCTGTATCCCTCCAGAAAATTAGAGGAGGAGTTGTAGTTCTCTTGGGTTCCGATGAAACTGCAAACTCACACTTCCTTTTCTGAATTTCCTGGGACTGTGTGTCTAGTAGTTGGAAAATGATTGTAAACAGTACTGAAAGCGACAATAATAGTTTTGAAATTCATTTAAAGCTATTTTAAGAATAGAGTACGGTGTGACCTTGGAGAGAGTTTCCAGGTCAAATATAGCTACTTAGCTTAGCTCTGCGTCTGCACATGCCTTGTGAGATTAGCGATTCAGCAATTTAATAACACACAATTTCCAAGATGGATTGCAATAATAGTCCAAGAAAGGTTAAGGATATTATACTACATTGTATAAGTGATAGAAAATCGGTTAATTTGCAGACAGTTAGTTGATTCTAAATAACGCTGTTAAACAGGGATAATGAATTCTAAACATACAGTTGTTGCAGGAAACAGCACTTACCCCAGGTGAAAAAACTAACCTTACCATTACGACTTTGGAAGGAGAAATAGCCGTACAATGTACAGCCTGCCATATGTATAAACTAACGGTAGTTCTAGCTAGCCCAATTCTTAGTTTTACTTGTGATAAGTGCCTTATTAATAAAACCATGGAAGAGGGAAATAACTGCTTTTGGGGAAAGACTTATACCTAGAGAATAGTCAGGCAGACATGCTTAGACGTCGTCATGAGATTGGTAAACAGGTATATATGTGTGTGTGTGTGTGTGTGTGTGTGTGTATGTATATATGTATATGTATATATATATATATATATATGTGTGTGTATGTATGTGTGTATATGTATGTATATATATATGTATATATATATATATATATATATATATATATATATATATATACACACCAATATAGCAACAGACTGAAATCCTTATATCAGAACACATACTGGTAACAGGGACATCTAACAGAGAAAATTGTTTAGACAATCAAAGAAAAAGGGTTAGAGAAGACTATATAGAAGAACAAAAATATAACTCAGACTGGGCCTTAGTGTCCACTTCTAGAGCACCAAAAAAAGGGACGGAAAGCAGACAAGTTTCAAATTCCCATGCAGAATCGTTTTCAGGTCCTTTTACATGAGTTCAATACAAATACTAATCTAGAGGAAGAAAATAGAGGAAAATGGGTTAGATTCAGGGAATGATGTTAATAAAGATACAGTAACATCACCATTACTCATAGATCTTGAACCACCACCCTGCCCAGTTGTTACAAAAAATGTACCCTGCATAAATAGATACAAAAAGGAACAATACATTGACAAACAAAACAAATGATGTATCTTCTTTACCCCAGACTTCTCATTCCAAGTCTTATTGGTATGAATACAGCCAAAGTTACCAACACCAAGGAACCGCAAAGACAAGTGTATGTACTGGGAGACTCAATGATTAAACATATTGATAGGGCAATCTGTAACCCCGATAAAACAAATCAAACATGTTCAAGCTTTAGGGGTGCTAAAGTCTCAAATATAACAAAAATGATAACTTCTGTACTGTCAGATACAGGACGTAATCCCTTAGTTATAATTCATGCAGGGACAAATGACATTCAGAACACAGACACCTTGCAATTAATGGAAGATCATGTGGCATTAAACAATAGAAAAGGGTTGTACCGCATGTTTTTCAGAGATTCTCCCTGTACCAAGAGCCACAGTAGCCATTTCAGATAAAATCAAACAAATAACTGGATGAGGTTGTGGTATCTAAAACAAGATATTGTTTGTATCCTATATTGGGAAAAGTTTTGTGGTAGGGACTCTCCTTTTGCTGGGATGGTCTCCACTTCAGCAGAAGGGGGAGTACCATGTTGGGAAAAATAGTATCAACTGTTCTCACTACACATTTAAGCTAGAGCCTAGGGGGGAGAATAAGCAGGGCCCTAATTCTCTAAATAAAATTAAAGAACCGCAACTAACTAATTCATGCAATATCCTATCCTTTAATGCAAGATCATTAAATAACTTAAACATGTCAGAACTACAAATTAAATGCAGATTGTTGGATTTAGAAATAATTGCCATTACAGAAACCTGGTGGGACCCCTCTTCAAAGTGGTCAAGAGTAATCCCAAATTATACCACAAAGATCGAACAAATAAAAAAGGTGGAGGCATGTGTTTATTTGTGCAAAATGACATCACATCATATGAAGTTAATAATAATACAAGTAATGAATCATTATGGGTTACAGTTCAATTTAAGGGCCAACCAAAACTTACAATAGGTGTCTGTTATAGACCTCCTTCATCAGATGTCTCTTATACCACTAATTTAACTAAATTTATTTCCAATATGGCTAATAAAGAAGATATTTTGATACAGGGAGATTTTCATTTACCAGGAATTGAATGGGACTCATTTACAGCTAAAACTGAACAGGAAAGACTATTAACATCTCTATGTATTGACAGCGGCCTTGATCAGTTAGTAAGGCACCCTACCGGTAATAATGTACTTGATCTTATTATAACTAATGTTGAAAACAAAATTTCAAACATATATATTACCTCCCCAATTAGAAGTAGCGATCACAATTCAATTCAATATGATTACCAAAATTCTAAATTCACTACAAGTACTACACACAAAAACTAGAATAGATCTGACTTTAAATTGATAAATCTTGAACTTAATCAAATAAATTGGGACAATAAATTCAAAGACAGATCAATAAATAGTGCATTGGAAGAATTTAAACAAATTATACTCGATTTGGAAAAGAAACATGTACCCATTAAAGTCAAATACAATAAAAAGGTAAAATCCTGTATGGTTTTCAAAGACTATTCAGAAGCAAATCAAATTAAAAGAATGTTTATTTAAAAAATTAAAGTTAAATCAATGCACCAGTATTAAGTATAAATACAAAACGGCAGTATCATTACTAAAACAACTGATTAAACAAGCAAAATCTAAATTAGAATTTACTCTGGCCCTTACTAAATCTAGCAGTAAATCATTATTCTCTTATATAAATAGCAAAAAGAATAATAATAGGAAAATTGGCCCATTAATAGAGGATGGGATTATTATTCATAATGATTATAATTCAGCAAATCAATTTAACAAATATTTTGTTCGGTCTTTAATAGACCAGCTCTTTCTCTTCAAATGATTCAAAATGGTCTAACCCTACCAAAAATAGAATGTTCTGATATTAGAAAGGCCTTATTTCTAAAAAAAAAAAAAATCAACTAGTTCAGGACCAGATAATATTCAATCAAGGTTCTTGATAGAAACAACGACTTGTTGGCCTTACCCTTACTATGCTTTTAATGAATCATTAGCTGAACGTAACATCCCAGACGATTGGCGTAAAGCGATAGTCATTCCCATACACAAAAAAGGAAATAAATCCAATTTCTAAAACTACAGGCCAATAAGCGTAACCTCTGTTATTGGTAAAGTTATGGAGCGAATAATTAAGTTATACATTGAGACTGAAGTTGAACAACCTGGTATTTCAGATCTAACACAACATGGATTTAAACTTGGATCATCATGTATAACAAATTTGGTTTCCTTCTACAATAACATAAGTAGATATTTGGATAATCATATTCCTTCAGACATTATACTCTTAGATTATAGTAAGGCATTGGATAAAGTGTCCCACTTAATATTAATAAATAAAATGCGTAAGTTTGGCTTTCCCCATTATTTAATAAAAGTGGGTCTCCATTTGGTTACACCACAGAACGCAAGTGGTGTGAATGAACAGGTCAGTTTCTGAGTTAGGTAGGGTCACCAGCGGTATTCCCCAGGGTTTTGTTTTGGCACCCACTTTGTTTAACATCTTTATAAGTGACCTACCCGTATCCTCTAATAATCATATTTCTAAATTTGCTGATGATACAAAACTTGGTGGCAGAGTTGATTGCATTTCTAACATCACTACATTTAAACAGGACCTTAAAAATACGTAAGTATGGGCAAATAATCTCATGACCTTTAATACAGAGAAATGTCTTGTACTCCATTTTGGAGGAAAAAAATCCCAAGACAAGTTATTGTATAAATAATGTGCAAATTAAACAATCAAAATGTGAGAGGGATTTGGGCATATTAGTCAACAATAAGTCAACATCTGTTTCACATTGTAACAAAGTGGCTAGAACAGCCAATATTATATTAAAACAAATTAATAAAACCTTTATTAACAAATCTAAACAATGTTTGGTTCCTCTGTTTAGGGCATATGTAAGACCATATTTAGATTATGGCTCTCCCTTCTGGAACCCATATCTAGTAGGGGGATATAAATCTATTAGAACAAGTCCAAAGACGAATGACTAAAATGATACCTAGATTAAAAAATAAACCATACGAAGTTCGTCTTATGGAAACGGGACTTTATCCCTTACATTTAAGAAGACTTAGGGGGGACATTTTGTTTTTGTTTAAAATACTAAAGTCCCCAGCACAAATGAAGCAATGTGGATTGGTATTTTCAAATAAACGTATAGTTGGCAGACTCCACAATAAACAATTAACAATTGAATGGGCAAATACAAATAAGAGAGACACATTTTTTAACATTAGGGCATCTAAGCAATGGAATTTACTATCTCAGGATTTAATTAATGCAAATAACTTTGAAACATTCAAATCAAAATTGGATATTTGGCTAAATCAACATAAATAATAATTGATCCACTATTGAGGGGGACAATCTGGATGAGCCATGGCCTTCTTTTGTCCCACATAAATCCAGTAAGTTCATTGCCACCTATGGGACCACTCTGCTTAGCATGGTCAAGAGTGTTTCTCAAAGTTTCAACAGAGCTAAGTAGCTTTGGCATTTCAACTACTCCTTTTTGAAGTGCTAGTGAGAACCTGGCAAGTGGCTGAAGCAGCTGTTCAAAATACAAGAGGTGTGCCACCATTTGGAATTTAGTCATAATTTGCAACACTCCCCTTGGCTTTGGCCTGGTCATGAGTTGGGTCTGCGGCCATAGATTCTAAATGGGCACAAATTAAGGGGAATTATTTGGTAATAGCATGGGTGGCAAGAAGTTTGTGCTGCACCCAACGTGTGCCATAGGCTACCTTGGGCTTTTCATCGGACATCTCCATGGCCTGGGCCAGGAACCGTAACTCTCAGAGTCTCTTAGGACTTTTCTGATAGAGATAAAACAGTTGGGTCAGAAAGTTTGAAACATCGTTGAAATAGGCGTTATCCAAAGTGTCTTTTATGGTCAGTTCTAATCTGTGTGAGAAACACTGAACACCAACTAACCACTGCATGTCTTCCCTTAAAAGAGCAGCAAGACCCCGTCTTACACCCGTGCTGACAGATGCCCCATCAGCCCCAAACCCAACCATGTTTTTTATATTAAGGCCAGACTCTGTAAAAATGTCTAAAAGGAAATTTTTAAATCCCTGACTTGTGCCATCTGATACAGCTTTCATTCATAAAAACTGTGTCTCCACTTGACCATTGATGGGATTTACATAAATTATGTAAACCAGCTCCTTTTCAATTACACCACTGTCGGTACTACCGTCCATAAGCACTGAAAAATAATTAGCATTTTTTACAGTTGCCAGCAGGTTTTCTTCTAGGTTCTTGCCAATATACCATCATATACAGGATCTCCATCAGCCTGCCTAGAATCGTTCTATGCTGTTCCTGTGCATTACTGAAAGCTCTCCCTGCAAATAAATTAAATAAGTTTTAAGTCTCGCTCCAAACCCCTACCCCTGCCTCCATTTTAAGCTTATCAATTGTGATATGGCGATATGTATCAAGTGGTGACCTTGTTCTACCAAATTTTAAAATATTAACAGCTTTCTTGTGCTGCTCTGTCAGATGTTTCTGAATAGTGTCAGCTTTTAGCTGGGGGCCTGTAATCCCTGCAATTAATGCCTCACTTAAATTCCTCAACCCACATAGCTAATCTCTGTACTCGCAGCACAGTTTGCAACTAACACGCGCACTGCAGACTCCTTCACTGCTAATCTGTTACCAGTTTTTTTCTGGATCATATTTTTGGTGACATCCCTCTGTAGTTACTAATTTAACTCCAGCCATGTTGGACTGTAATTATTAAAAAGTTTTAAGTTAGCAAAACAAGGTGTCCAGGTGTGCAACTACTTAAATTAATAAATGACGAGGCTGTTCCTGGAAAAAAAAAAAATGGCAGCAAGCAGATGTGTGACCCCCAGCCCAGTCACTGGCATTTCTTAGACCAAACCCTGTTTCTAAGTGGGGCAGTCCCTCCCATTGTGACTGCTGCAGGCAACAGTCACTGCATAGCAGGGCACATTACTTAAGTTTTTGTGGGCTTGTTGCCACAATAAGACAAGTAGCGTGTCCAAATCAAAGTGCAAGGGCACAGTTAGTGCATTCCTCTAAAAAGCAGGGGCAACACAGTGCAGTGCAAGTTAAAATCTCTGCAGTTGCAGGCACGACAAAACTTAATTTTATATTTTCTGCCCAGAAAAGGACAGACAGTGAGTAAAGGGTATAGTTTTTTTCTTGCCAAGCAGGCACACGCCTTTTAGTTTCCTCTTGGATCTCTGCAAAGCAGGGCAGGCACATAGTCTATTCTGTGTGTTCCCAAGTTTACTGCAAAGAGTAGGGCACATTTTCTGGTCCCCGTGGATTCTCTGCAAAGCTGCAGGGCATAATTAGTCTTTTTCTGTTCCCAAATTGTTCACTGCAAGTGCAGGGCACACGTCATTGACAACATAAGCACTGGGCACATAATTCTTAAGTGCCTGGTTCCCCTCATCTCTGCAAAGCATTATTTAGTCTTTTTCCCAAATGTTCACTGCAGTTTGCAGGGCATACAACATAAGCAGGGTACATTAAATATTGGGCAGAGTACAGATCTCTGCAAAGCAGGGCGCATTAACTTAGTCTTATTCTGTTCCCAAATGTTCTCTGCAGACAAGGGCACATAAATAAGTTCTGGTTCCCCAATCTCTGCAAAGCAGGGCACATTTTACTTAGTCTCTTTTCTGTTCCCAAATTCACTGCAAAATCAAGAGCAGGGCACATTACTTCTTGGTTACAGAGATCTCAAAGCAGGCAGGACTGCTTACTTAGTCTTTATCTGTTTCCGAATGTTCACTGCAAAGATGCAGGGCACACAACATAGATAGTAGCAGGACACATTAAGTTCTGGTTCCCCCATATTCTATGCAAAGCAGGGCTCATAGTCTTTATTCTGTTCCCAAATGTTCACTGCGATTACTTTCACTGTTTGTTCCCAAATTCACTGCAAGCAGGGCACAAACTTTAAGTTCAAGGCAGGGCACCCTTTCATGCCCTTGTTCTCCCACCACCCACAGTCCAGCTCTGGGCCTTGCCCATTCATTGCCATTATGCCGTCCCCCCACATCCGTGCCCTTTAAGTCCGTGTGCCCCTCTTCCCTCCTCCAGGCTCCATGACCAAATGAAAATGTTTTGCTTGTTTTTTGCTGCTCCCCAATTCTGCTGCATTCCTGCTCTCCTTGCGGGTTTAATCTGACCGTCTGACCATGCTCGCCTGGGCGATGCAGCCGCCTGCACTCCGCCTCCGCTCCAGGCTGCTCCTGTGCCTCTCGTGGTCTTGGCCAGGCCTTTCTCCTCCAGCTCCTCCTCCTCGGTGTGGCCACCACTCCTCCTGGCTCCAGCTTGTCTCCGACCACCTGCAAAACAAAAGAAACAATTTAAGTTAACTGGACAACTGTGCAATGACTATTAAAATAAATAAATAAATAAAAATTGAAATAAAATAAAGAAAACTCACCTTTGACTCCTGCTCGACCTCTCGACACCTGCTTCCTCTTCTGGGTGTGCTGCAAAAGGACTCTGTCACATTTCTCCCACGTGGAGACTGGGTGAGGGAGGAGAGCAGGAGCATCACTGGACCAATTGGGGAACAGCTCAGTGTTCATGGGGCAGGGCACAGAGGAGGGCAAAAAATAGATACCAGGACAAAAAAATTAAAAAAAATTAAAGTGACTGTGCCCAATAAGGCACTTTTACAGGACCCAGGACATTGCTAATCATTGCCAGATTTGACTTGCTTTTTACTGATCTTGTGTTGCAAATTCCGATGTGAACCCGCTTATTTTATGCCTTGACATAAATTACCACATGCAGCATATCTACGAGCGGATCTCTGTCATCAGGCCTGCTTTCCCTCCCACCATCTCCCTTGAAGGGGTCCTTCTCTCAGAAACTGGTTTTCTGGTGTATCCAGCCATTTATTTTGGCCTGGGCACCTCTCTCCCCCCCCTCCCCCGTCTACTCTGTCCCTTGGCACGGATGTCCTCTCTGGGAGAAAGAATCATCATTGGCAGCCCCAGCTGTAGTGCTAAAAATCTTCCGTGTGGATCCTGCTTCATTGGAGGTAAATTTCTTACGGTGTGTCCTGATGACTGAGATCCCTCAAAGATCTAGTGTTACGGTAAGTTCTTATGTAACTGTTCATTCCTGGCACTCTCCGTGGTCACTCCACAAGAGGTATGGCCATTTTGGTTGCTTGTTTCAAAAATGTCCCTGCTGTTGACTATGTATGTGCTGCAGTCACATGGAGCACTGTATGCACGTTCACTAAACATTATCGCCTGGACATTGTGTCTCATAGGCATGCTGCAATTGGGCTTGCTGTACTGATAGGCCTTCTGTGTTGATCACGTATGAGACTGTGCCATCCTCCCAGTGTACTTTGTGCTGTTTGGGAATCTTTCCAAAGGTATGACCTAATGGAGGAAATTCCTCGAAGAAGATACAACAGTTACGTAAGAACTTAACAGAACAGTACATCTTCAAGAAAATCTCCTCCATTAGGCCATGTCGTACTCTTGCTCCTTCTCTGTATCGGTATCCTGAGGGTTATATCAGATGACATGCCTAAAAACCTTTACTCCATGCATCTTATTTTCACTCCCATGCCTCTCCTTTGCCTGGTACTGTTCTAATCTCCTGGTTCCTCACGGTAGGAGGCCCTTTGAGGCTAATCTCTGGTGGGAAACTGAGGAGTGATGGGGCCGCACACGTTATATATGCAGTGACACAACATATCATTGTGGGAGGCTCCTGGCTAGCAAAATGTTTCCACATGGTCCTGATGCTGACAGCTTACAGTTCCAAAAGTTGGGGCCTAATTGGGGGGGGATTCCTTCAAAGATCTACTGTTATGGTAAGTCCTTACTTAACTGTTCTCTCTCTGTTATGTCCCCCCTCGCTGTTCTCTCTGCCAGGGTGTACATATTGAGCTCCCTCAGTCTCTCCTCATTAGGGTTTTGATGCCGCTCCTGCACCATTTTAGTCACCCTGCTCTGGGCAGCCTTTACCCTGTCTTTGTCCTTTCAGAGATGTGGTCTCCAGTACTGATCTGTTCAGTGGTAACACTACCTCTCTCCTCCTGCTGGTGATACCCCTCCCTATGGGGGATTTAGTGGACTACCTGGGAAAAAATTAGCTCCAGGATAGTAAACAGCACAGGTTTGTGGCAGGGAGGTATTTTTAGACCAGCATGATAGTATTCTTCAACTGTGTAACTAGAACTAGAATAGCTTGGCAGAAGACACAAGGAGAAATGACTGCTGTGTGACTGAACTTCTCTGCTGGGACTAAAGTAGAAGAACTTTTGTATTTGGACCTTTAATTTAGGTTAAAAAAACTAGCATACAAAAAAAAAAAGTGTGTGTTTGGGTTAACTGAACTGAATGGGTAACTGAAAAGTCATCTAGGTGTAAATCTCAGGTGACTGAAAGGACTTAACTGCTGTGAGGTTTAAATTACTTGTAGAAAGAGCTGGTAAGTAGGGGGAGTGGCTTAGCTAGAAGGAAGCTACATTTAAAGACTGCCTTAGAAAGATTCTGCTAATAGCTTGTCAGAAGACACCAGGAGAAAGGACTGCTGTGTGACTGAACTTCTCTACTGGGACTATATTGCCCTCCTTCCTCCCCTCCACCCAAAGCTAGTTCTATTTTATAGGCACAGGATTTGACTGACAACAGGAACTTCCTGTTTAGGGGCAGGAAGTGAGTGATCACAGAACCACCAAGGACCCACCATCCTAGAAGGGCAAGAGTGCTCAGCCCCTCTAGCTGCTGGAGGTCTGCCTCTGAGCAAGTAAGTGGTCTACTGAGAAATATAGGATATTCTTGTCTCAGAACAGGACAATCAGGAGCTAAAAGGGCACACAGGCAGAAAATAAGGAGAGAGAGAAAAAAAACAGACAAAAGAGTAAGGATTGCAAACAGTTAAGGGGCCAGAAATAAGACATGATTGGAGTGGTGCAGTGCAGTGGCTGTGGAGCAGCAGTCTTCCGGAAGATGTTCTGGAGGATGTGGTGTTGTCCTATCTGCAGGCACCTCTCTGGGCTGAGGGAGGAGGTTGCTCATCTCCAGGCTGAGTTGGCCAGGATTTGTGGGACCTCCTCTTCCATCCAGGGACCACCAGTGCCACTGCCGTTGCCTCAGAGGTTGCCAAGAAAGAGGAGCGGTTGGACTACAGTGGGCTCAGGGAGGGTGAGGGTGGTGGAACAGAGGCACACCCCTCCAGTTGTACCTCTCCACAATTCCTATGCCATTCTGGCAAAGTGTGGTTCATCTATGGAGGCACCTACAGTGGAGACCAAGGAGGATGCTGGGAACCTCCACAAAGGAAACCCACAGGAGGGTGGCAGGGGACCCTGCAGGGGAAGGAAACAACTCCTGGTGGGGGACTCCATTGTTAGGAAGGTAGAACTGGGCAAGGAAGGGGAGAGGGAGCTAAAGTGCCTGCCTGGCGCCATGGCTTGGAGGGACAGGGAGCGAATCCTCAGGATTGCCAGAGCAGCTGCACAGGGGAGGGAGCTGGATGTCATTGTCCACCTAGGGACAAATGACCTGGTTAAGAAAGGGATTAGAGAAGTGCAGGAAGAGTTTGTGGAATTGGGGAGGGGCCTTAGTCAAGTAGCATGCACGGTAACCTTCTCGGAGGTGCTACCCATCTATGGCATAGGAGAGGCTAGGTGTTCCTGCATCATGGATTCAATCAGTGGTTGAAAACTGGTGTGGAGCTCAGGGATTTGGCTTCATTGGGGACTGGGGTCCACCTGGAGTGATGCAAGCCTATACTGGCATGATGGGCTGCATCTGTCCGGGAGGGGAACCAGGATCCAAGGTGATAGGTTTAAATGCTTCATTGGCAAGCTTTTAAACTAGCCAAGGGGGGAGGCACTGGAAAGGAGCAAGAAAATCCTAGCCCCCAAACAATCACGGTAGTAAGTGTGGCAAACACCAACATGGAGGTGTCGATAGGGAGAAGGGCAGGGTAAATGGAGAAAATGACAAAGGCAAGAAGGACAGGGATGGGCAAAAGGGGTAAGGCCATCAGGAAATGGAAGGTAATGAGTACCAATGCTCGTAGTCTGGGCAACAAGCTCCCTGAGCTGGTGGCCTTAATGGAAGAGGGATGCCTGGATATCGTAGCAGTCACAGAAACATGGTACACAGAGAACCATGACTGGGATGTTAACATACCAGGGTACATAACCTACAGGAGAGACAGGCAGGGAGAAGGGGAGAGTAGCTCTCTGTAAAGGAAGGGATAAAAGCAACTGAACAAAAGAGTAAACAGGAGGAGAGGAGGCACTGTGGGTCACCTTGGAGACTGGAAAGGGCACCACAATCCGCACAGAGGTTAGGTACAGACCCCCATGTCAGGGAAGGAATGGACAAGGATATGATGGAAGGCATTCTTAGAATGGCAGAGAAAGGGGAGATACTGTTGATGGGAGACCTGAATATGCCAGATGTTAACTGGAGCACATTTGCTGCAGCCACATCCAAGAGCAGGCCATTCTTAACGCCTCACAGGTGGCAGGCATTAGACAGCTAGTTTCAATACCCACTGTGAGGGAACAATCTTAGACCTCATACTGTCAAACGGGGCAGTGAGAGGATCTCAGATCTAGAAGTTGGTTGCCATCTGGGGACAAGTGACCATCAAACAGTGTGGTTCACGTTAAACTCAGCTACAGAGTCAAGCCATACAAAAGTGAGGGTACTGGACTTTAGGAGGGCTGACTTTGGCAAGATGGAGAGTGCCTCAGAAAAGCACTAGCAAACAGGCTAGAAGGAGTGTGGAGCAACAATGGGGAATTATCAAACTGCCATCACAGAGGCAACAAGCCTTTATGTGAAGCAAATAAACAAATCAAAATGAAAGAAAAGCCACTATGGTTCTCAAGAGAGGTGGCTGTGAAAGTCAGAAGAAAAGATAGCATTCTGGAAGTATAAGGAAACACAGAAGGAGCAGGACAGAGAGCTGTACCAGTTAAGGCAGAAAGAAGCAGGGAGGGAAGTCAGAATAGCAAAGGCCCAAACTGAGGAAAAGATAGCCAACTCAGTTAAGAAGGGGATAAAACCTTTATAGGTACATCAGCGAGCGAGAAGACAAAGGGAGGGATAGTGAGGCTGAATAGAATGAACGGTGGGTGGGCAGAGGGGACAGTGAAAAGCAGGAATACTGAATGAATATTTCTGTTCAGTATTCACAAAAGAGGAGGGGAAGTGCCTAATCCAATTAACAGAAGCACTCTTGATAGGGGGTCGATCCCAGTCCTTTCACAGAAGAAAGGGTTCTGCAAGAACTCCTAAACTGAAGGTGGACAAAGCAATGGGTCCTGATGGAATTCACCCAGAATTCTAAAAGAATTAAGGAAGGAACTAGTGAAACCACTGGCTACTCTTTTAATAAATCCTGGGAGGATGGTGTGGTACCCGAGGACTGGAGGAAGGCAGATGTGATTCCCTTCACAAAAGTGGGACCAAGACAGAGGCAGGAAACTACAGACCTCAGTCTGACCTCTGTGGTAGGGAAAGTGATGGAGTCACTCTGAAGGAAAGAATAGTTGAGTACCTAGAGGTCAGTGGAGCACAGGATCCAAGGCAGCATGGGTTCACAGCGGAAGGTCATGTCAGACTAATCTAATAGATTTCTTTGACTGGGTGACCAAAGTAGTAGACCAGGGAGGGGCTGTGGACATGGCCTACCTAGACTTTAGCAAGGCATTTGACACAGTCTCATACAAAAGATTATTAGTCAAATTAACCAGCCTGGGAGTGGGTCCCAGGGTGGTAGCCTGTAAAACATTGGCTGGACAACAGGACACAGAAGGTAATTGTAAATGGAGTCCACTCTGAAGAAAGGCGGTTACTAGTGGGGTACCGCAGGGTTCAGTATTGGGTCCAGTCCTTTTTAATGTCTTCAACAGTGACATTGCAGAGGGACTGGAAGGAAAAGTATGCCTTTTTGCAGATGACACAAAGATCTGCAACAGGGTTGATACACAAGGAGGCGTGGAAAGGATGAAAAGGGACTTGGCAAAGTTGGAGGAATGGTCAGGACGATGGCAGCTAGGATTCAATGCAAAAGTAAATAATACACCTGGGAAACAAGAACCCAGGGAAGAATACACAATGGATGGGAGGTAGTAACAACAACAAAACAGGAAAGGGACCTGGGGTAATCATATCAGATGACCTTAAGGTTGTAAGCAATGTGGAAGGCAGTAGGGAGGGCCGGGGTATACTGGGATGTATAGGGAGGCATCAGCAGCAGAAAACAGGAAGTTGTTATCCTCTGTACAGACAGTTGGTGAGACCCCATCTGAATACTGTGTCCAGTTCTGAGACCCCATCTCCGCAAGGACATAGACAGGATAGAGGCAGTCCAGAGGAGGGCAACTAAAATGGTGCAGGGTCTGCAAGAGAAGCTGTATGAGGAGAGACTAAAGGAGCTTAATATGTATACCCTTGAGGAAAGAAGGAGAGGGGACATGATAGAAACTTTCAGTACCTCAAGGAATCAACAAAGTCCAAGAGGGTAGCATCTTTCAGAAAAAGAGACTTGCAAGAACAAGGGGACACAATTTAAAGATAGAAGGAGGGCGGTTCAGGGCAATGTGAGGAAGTATTATTTCACAGAGAGGGTAGTGGATGCATGGAACAGCCTTCCTGAGGAAGTTGTGGGGTCTAAAACTGTGGGAGAATTCAAGAATGCATGGGACAGACATAAGGCAATTCTTGTGGGGGGCAGGAAGATATAGGCTGTTGGTTAACTAGGATCTGCGGCCTCATCCTGTAGGTAGGGAAATGGGCAGACTAGATGGGCCTAGTGGTCCTTATCTCGTCAAAGTCTATGTTTCTATGTAACCGTGATAAGGGTCATGCAGTGGATTTAATCTACCTTGACTTCAGCAAGGCATTCACTCTGTGCCTCACAGAAGGTTGCTGAGGAAACTAGAAGTTCTGGGTGCAGTGAAGGACAAACTTAAATGGGTGGGAAATTGGTTGAGAGGCAGGCAGAAGAGGGTAATGGTAAACTGAATCAGATCCGAGGAGAGGAGGTCACCAGTGGGGTGCCACAATGATCAGTCAAGGGTTTGCTGCTGTTCAGTATGTTCATAAGCGACATAACGAAAGAATTCAGGGCATGATGTCTCTTCACAGATGACACTAAGCTCTGTGGTAGGATAGACAGTGGTGGGGTTGGGGTATGGTAAGAGAAATGCATAGGGACCTGAAAAGTTGGCAAGATGGTCTAAGGTTTGGCATTCAATGTTAATGCCAGAAAGTGCAAGGTAATGCACATAAGGAACAAGAACACCAGAAAGGAGTGTTGGATGGAAGGGGTTAGCAGGGCACTACCTCAGAGGAAAGGGACCCAGGAGTCATCGTAAGACACTCCTTTAAACAATCCAGCCAGTGTAACAAGGCCTACAGTAAGGCAAACAGGATACTGGGATGTACTGGAAGGGTTTTGACAGGAGGAGGAAAGAGGTATTGCTACCTCTCTATAGATCACTGGTGAAGCCACATCTGGAGTACTGTGCCCCGTTCTACAGTCCACAAGACAAGGACAAGCTAGTTACGGTGCAGCATAGGGTACCCAAAACGATTCAGGGTCAGCAGGACAAGATCCTAAGAGAAGTGGCTTAGGGCATTGAACAGTTACTTGCTGGAGGCCAGATGAGAGAGGAATAATGTGACTGAGACCTTCAGGTTCCTGAAAGGAGTGAAGAAGATAAAGTGTGAGGAACTGTTCAGCAGGAGTAGCGAATCTAGAACATGGGGGACACTAGCTGAAGCTGACGGCAGGAAATTCAGGAGGGACTTGAAAATGCTTTATATTACAAAGAGAGTGGTTGACCCATGGAAAAGTGTGCCAGTGGAGGTGGTGGGCACCCAAACCATTAATGGTTTCAGGCATGGTTGGGACAGAGGTAAGGGTTTAGTAGTTAGTCAGGGGGTAGTGGTAAGACAGGGAGCAAGGGAGTGGATAATGTAGACAAAAGACCCCCCCCCCCCCAATATTGACAAAAAGGTTTTTGTATATGATTTGGTTTCAAGGGCAGATTGGGTGGACCACTGGTCTGTTTCTGTCGTCATCGTGTGGGTTTCTTTGGGTATAATAGAGCTGACCACATATTTTTTTCATGCCAAGGAACAGTGCAGTTACCAGTGCATACAACCGGAATCTGGAACAGGGGAAATTTAAAAAGATTGGAAAGTACATTTTTCCAAAGCAGTTGGTATATAAGTGAAATGGCCTGCCCAGCAATTTGGTCAATGCTGGAACTACTTCAGGGTTCAAAGCACAGTGGGATGTCTTCAGCAGGGTTATTAGGAACAAAAGAGAGGTAGGAGGCAGGGGGACATTTGAGGGGCATATAGCATCAGAGTAATACTATACTTTAAAAAAAAAAAAAAAAATAACGAAAATGAATGCACCTGTTTACAACATAGATTCTGTATTGTCAGTTATTTTGTATTTTTTGTAACTTTTTTCACGCATTTCTTCTGTATTTGTGATGTACAATGTTTTTTGTTAACTTGTCGCATGTGAAAACTGGCCGATATGTACATCATGCTTACAAGTACAAAAAATAACAATGAAGTAAAATATTATGTAGGGCATTGTGGCAGACTGGATGGTACTCGGTCTTTTTGTCCTTTTTGATCCATGTGTCAACTATAAGGCAGGCAGCCAAAGTAAACATTTTTCTTTTTGGAAATGAAAAAAAAAAAAGGTGTGGGTGTGTGTGTGTGTGTGTGAAGGTTGAAGTTTCCCTTTAAGTAACTGAGGCTATGACCGAGAATAAATGTTGCTTCTTGTGAATTGCCTAAAAAAAGTTTACCTTTTTTGTAACCTTAGTTCTACAACTAGTATTCAGTTTACGTCCATACTTACTCTTCCAGTGAACATGCTCAGTCACCAGAAACCAGTCGGGACGTCCTCTTCACAGTTTTCTTTAGGAGAAGCACCATGGCTCTCGTAAACATTGTGGACAAGCACAGTGAAGCTACTTCCCTATTGGAGACCACTGGAAGCCATAAAATGCTGATTTAATGCCTAGAGCATTAGTTCTCACACTTTGTAATAGTGAGCCTCCCCCAAGCCATGAAAAAGATTTCGAACCTCTCTCAAAATAGGAATAAAATCTTGGGCCTCCCCACGGAAAAAAAAAATCCTACTTTGCACAGTACACCAGGAATCAAGTGAAACTAATAAAGTTGACTGAGTATATTCTCTCTTTATTCAACTTATTGCTCTCCACCCCTAACCCGACACCCCAGGTTATTCTTGTTACTCAGTATTTCTGACTCTTGGACCCTTGTTACTTGGTTTCCTCTCTATCTGGAACAACTAACCTAGCCACTTTATCTCTCCCGCCTTACCCTGTTGTTAAGCAGCTTCCTGTACCATTATCTCAGGTCACACCTGAAAACATGCATCGGCTCACTGTGCCTTTCCCAGTCACTAATTTGCATATAAATACCTATCGTAGAAACGAGCCTTGACTCCACATGCCTTCCCCAGTCACCAATTTACATATAAATACATACCTATGAACAAACTTTGGCTCAAGGGCACTTCCTGGTCACAAATTTATGCACAAGTAAAGACATTCAACTGCCATTATCCATATTTAATTTGTTTTATCCTTTCACACAAAACAGCCAAAATGTAAATGTTCAGGACTAGCTTTGGATAAAGGCATGACACATGGTACAGCTGCCAATATCCAACAATATAAAAAGCTAGAAGTAGTGCACAAGGCTATCTGCCTAACAAAATGCTCCTACTATAAGGAAGCTCTCTCCAGCTCCTGAACTGCAGCAAATCCTTCTGGGCCAACCTCAGTGATATTACTGGCAAGGATCCCAAACAGCCCCTCCATGTCTCGGGTCAACGATGTACCCACAGTGGATCCACTGCAAATAGCAATGCCCTAAATTTTGCCTTCATGGACCTAAGTGGAGTACTCCGAGCAGACTACTTGACCCTGAGAGATACTGGATGGAGTTCAAGACCACCATCCACTCGGCATGTGCTGAATCTATTGGCTGTGTCACCCGCATCACCATGACTGGTTTGATGAAAATGATACCAAGATTCAAGACCTGCTCAACTGGAAAAGAGCTTCACGGCACATGGCAAGATGACATCTCATGCCAGAAAAAGAAAGAGTCATACCAGCAGCTCAAGGCAGAAGCTCAAAGGAAGATCCAAGACATCAAAAACAAATGGTGGCAAGACAAGGCCAAGGAGATCCAGCTCTGTAATGACAAACATGACATGCCGAGCTTCTTCCAGACTACAAGGGCCATTTATGGTCCAAGCTCCCATGGTCCCACCCCCCTCCGATCTCAAGATGGCTTAACGCTTCTAAAGGGAAATGAAGGCATTCAAGCTAGATGGAAGGAGCATTTTGAGACACTTCTGAACCGCGAGTCATCTGTGACAGATGCCACTATCAATTCTGTCCCTCAACACCCTGAAAGAGAATCTCTCGCCAACCATCCTACCATCGAAGAAGTAAGACATGCCATCAAGCTGGCCAAAAACAACAAAGCTGCGGGACCAGATGGCATACCGGCTGAAGTCTACAAGGCTGAGGGCGAGGAACTGGTACTAAAGCTCCACGAACTCATTCCAGAGGACTTAAGGAATGCCAGCATTGTTACCATCTTCAAGAAGGGAGACAAGTTGGTGTGTGGAAATTATCGAGGCATTGCCTTACTCTCCACCGCAGGGAAAATCCTTGCCTGAATTCTTCTGAACCATCTCCTTCCCATCGCCAAAGAAGTCCTTCCAGAATCTCAGTGTGGATTCAGACCATCTCACGGGACAACCGACATGATCTTCATTGCCAGGCAGATCCAAGAAAAGTGTCTGGAACAACATCAGGACCTGTACATGGCTCTAATCGACCTGACAAGGGCCTTTGACTCCATCAATCATGAAGCCTTGTGGAAGGTGCTTGCCAGATTTGGCTGCCGTACAAAATTCATCAAGGTCCTGAGGCTTCTGCATGACCAGATGACTGCCAGTGTTCTTTACAGTGGTTCAAAGACAGACCCATTCATCATCCAAACTGGGGTCAAGCAAGGGTGTGTCATTGCTCCAGCCTTGTTCTCCATCTTCCTAGCAGTCATCCTGGTCCTCACTAAAGGCCGCCTTCCCACTGGAATTGACATCGAATACAGAATGAGTGGAGGGCTCTTTAATCTTGAACATCTCTGTTCAAAGACCAAAATTTGCAAGGCATCCGTCATTGACCTCCAGTATGCTGATGACTATGTGATCCTTGCACACACCAGGAGCGACTGTCAGTCTGCGCTAGATCTCTTTGCAGAAGCTTACCGAAGTCTGGGACTCTCACTCAACATCAAGAAGACAAAGGTGCTCTATCAGCCTGCTCAAGGCCTTGTAAATGACCCTCCACAATTCACCATCAAGGGACAGACCCTGGAGACAGTTGAGCACTTCCCTTACCTCGGTAGCCACCTCTCCCTAACGGCGAACATCGACAGTGAGATTCAGCACAGGATCCATTGCACTAGTACCTCATTTGGGAAATGGCTTCAGCGCGTCTTCACTGACCGTGACATACGATAGGACACCAAGATCCAGGTATACAGTTCAGTTATCATCCCTACCCTTCTTTATGGATGTGAAACTTGGGTGACTTACTGACATCTAAAGAGCCTGGAGAGGTACCATCAATGATGTCTCTGGAAAATCCTCCGCATCAAGTGGGAAGACCACCGCACTAATGTGTGTTCTCATTGAGGCAATGATCCTCAGACATCAATTCCGCTGGACTGGACACTGTGTACGGATGCCCGACTCTCGACTCCCCAAACAAATTTTATACTCCCAACTCAGTCACGGCCAGAGATCCCGTGGTGGTCAAAGGCAATGCTGCAAAGACGCACTGAATGCATACCTCAAGAAAACAGATATGGACATCATGAGCTGGGAGGAGCTGGCCACCAACCGATCTCAATGGTGCCAGAACCTCCTTCAAGCGGGGGCGTGCTTCAAAGAGAAATGCCTTGCCCTCAAAGCCGAAAAGAGAGAGCGTAGGAAGAAAGGGGAAAGAAACCCCAGCTAGTGGGCAGCTCTCCCACATGGAAACATCTGAAATTTCTGTGGACAAATCTGTGGCTCTAGGATTGGATTACTGAGCCACCTCAGGATCCATCGGTGAACCATGGTAGAGATCATCCTCGAATCGAGGGATTGCCGATGACGACTTTGACCCTCCAGTCCAGAAGCACCCAGTAGGTGATTAGTCCCCTATGGTGAACTGTCCACTTTTTTACTTTAAAGAAATCAGCACTAACGAGGCTAGAAATTACTTTGAGAAGGTGCTGGGAAAATCGATGTACAGTGGAGACACCCTGGACCTTAAGTTTGTCACTGTGGCACTTGCTGAAGTACTAAGCCGCCTGACTACCATCATCACCTATCCCTCCACCACCTCAGTTCTGCCAGCTCTGAAGTCTGCTTCTGTAACACCAGTTCACTGAAGTGGAGACCAGGCACTACAGAACAACTACAAACCGATCTCCATACTCCCTCCACTCTCCAAAGCACATGAATGGATAGTGGTGGATCAGCTTGTGGAATACCTGAACATGCACCAACTCTTATGCACAGAACAACATGGATTCCGAGAGGAACACAGCACTATCCCGGCCCTGTTGGAATTCAGTGGTTATATCCACCAAGCCCTGGATCAAGGGCAGCTGGTGGGGGCTACCTTCATCGACCTATCAAAAGCTTTTGATACGGTTCACCACACACTCCTCCTTGAACAGCTAGCCAACACCGGTCTCTCTCCTGATACAGTTCTGTGGTTTAACAGCTATCGCAGCAATTACTCACAGTGGGTCAAGATTGGGACGAGTCTCAGATTGCAAACTTGTCCACTCAGGGTCCCTCCGGATCAATACTGGGGCCCCTCCTCTTCAGTATCTTCTTAAACTTCCAGGTTCTTGCAGCAGTCACATGCTATTGTATGCTGATGATGCCGTCATTTTCACCTGCAACCCCAAACTACTTCAAAATGACCTCCAGCTAGGATTACTGCTGCCGAAACATGGCTTAAGGAGCATAGACTAATCCTTAACTAAAAGAAAACTAAGACTAGGATCTACTCCAGCACCCACAGCAAACACAAGACCTTCCCACTGTCCATCCTGAACAACAGTGGCGATATGCTGGACCTCATGCAGCATTTTAAGTACCTGAGTATCACCCTTGACACCACTTGTCCTGTGCACAGCATTTAGACAACACAGCAAAGGCCATCAGTTCCAGAATCTGGATACTCCACCATCACAAGCACAGGCTTAGATACGAAGCACTTAACATGGCCATCACCTGCTCATTTGTTACTCTTGTTGACTATGGCCTGGCAGTGGACTCGGCACTCCATCGCATCTCCGTGGTCTTAGTTAGGCCTGCCGACTCCTCACAGGTACTGCAAGACTTGCACACACCTGTGAGCTCTATTCACGGGCAGGGTGGCTCCAGCTGAAGAGCAGAGTTAAGTACCATACTTGTCTTCTGGCCAAATAAATCACACTAAATCTGATGCCACCAGGAGTCCAGAATCTGCCCACACGCCATGTAAGTGCCAGGCTAACCAGAAGCTCCCACAGTCAAATTTTCAGTGAACCTAGATGCTGCACTGCACAGGGTCTACGTGCATTCTACTACCATGCACCACACTGGACCAACACTCTTCCTTTAGCCATCTCCAATACCACAACCATTGGTGCTTTCAAGCATAAGCTCAGGCAGCACCTTGCCAAAGATGACAGCTGTGACTGCGTTGACCATTCATGATGATGAAAGCAACCTTCCTACATTTGGACCACCGTAAAGCAGTAGCACTTAGTGTTCCACCTAATCCTAGGGGCACCTACCTTAACAGTACTTCATTGTCCCCCCCCCCCACTGGATACCCATTCCCCTCTCTGTCCTCGCCCTCATGCCCCCCATCTGCTGCTTTCCTAGCCCCTTTGTCTCCAACCTTCTTTAAGTCTGTTCTTAACCTCTTACGCAGGCATACACTTCACTGTGCCGCAGCTGTGCCTGTTCTCCACTCTGTTTCTCCCACCCACAAGTATGCTTAATTCTCCGACGCAGGCACCTTCTCACCAATACCATAGCTGTGTCTAAATGTTATACCTTAAGCAAAATGCTATCCCAATCTTGTAATTCACACCAATTTATTGTCTGCCTAGCTTGTAATGTATTGTTTTGTACCAGTGCAATTTTATACGTGCTTGTAATGTAATGCTATGTACCTGTTCAATTTTTTTTCTTGTAACTGACGTAGAACCTACAAATGAGCATCCGCTCACAGGTGTTCTCCAAGATATCATTAAATAAATAAATAAAATACTGTACATTCTCAGACTTGACTGGGCCTCCCTGGAACAGTTTGGGGGCCTCCCTTGAGAGGCTGGCCTCACCATTTGAGAACCACTGGTCTAGAGGTAAATGTCTTGGAAACTGCATACCCTGAAGAAGAGGCCATGCCTTAAAACGCTGGCTTACCTAGCAATTCTATGATCGTGTTCTATGTGCACTTTACTAAACTGAGATTTTATTGAATATGTGGTGAGTGAATCATATTTGCAGTGCTTCTTGCATGCTTGATTGCTGCTGGTGACTGTATTGGAACAGACTCCTCCCGCGGTTTCTTTGGTGACTGTTGGAGCAGACTCCTCCCCGTTGTTGTCGTCGTGTTTTTTTTTTTTTTTACCACACTAGGAGACTGCTAATTGTTTTTGGTCATAACCAGTAAATTTAAGCCTGTAGAAAGAAATAAAATTGTTTACATTTGCTTGCTATCCAGAAAATCCAGGATCACCATATTTCTTTTTTTTTCCTGGCCTTAGTGGAGACCCAGACACAGAATGGTAGTCGTTTGATGAACATAATTTACTTCACTCATAGGCGTGTACATTAAATTCCAAGCTGTAGTGGCTAATAAATTGTGCTTGTTCCTCAAGACTGATTTTTGTACCTCTGTTTATCTTGTCTTTGTTACTGGGGTACTTCAAAAGTAGGAGTTGGATGACTCTTACAGGATCTGTTCGTACAGATGCATTTAATGCTTAGTTCTGTGTTCAGTGAGTTAGAAGCTCTTTAATCCATTTCAGCATCACTTTGGATGTAATTGCTTTGAAACTTTCAGCTTTGTAGTACACTGACGGCAGGAATGAATTAGGCTCGGTTATACAGATACTGTGTGACTATTCATCTTTGTTCCCAAGAACCTTCTGCCCTTACTCCGGAAGAGGGTTATCCACGGGCCACTTTTAACCTTTTTTTTTTTTTTTTTTTTTTAAGCCTAAGTCCTCTGCATACACTAACAGGTATTCCAGATTTATGTGTATGGGTAGTAGATGTTATCACTAGATCTTTATCACTACATCTTTGCGCACGTAACCTAACAAGCTTTTTGACTTTGTTAATCTGTTTCCAGTAAACAAGCTTATTATAAAAATGCAAGTACATTTTAAAAAATACATTCAAGAATTGGAACCATTAATAAGAAATGACTACATTACCAATATATACAGATTTTCATACTAGAAGAGATTTTCAGGGGCCATTTCTTAGTCTCCTAAGTTTGATATTTTCTTAAAGGGGAACTTTCATCTTCAGGATTTCTTAAAGAGCTTGTGGACTGAATACTACGTTTATTAGTCTATGTAAACAATTCATGACAAACATCATTTTCTTTTCTTTTTATTCCCCCTGGAAAGCTCCTCAACCTCACCTCTCTCAGGTCCTCCAAGGCATCGGGCTGGCCGCACCTGGATCTCTTCCCTGGGCCTCCTCCACGCTGCCTAGGATTGCCCCCTGGCAGGAAAGGGGGAATGGTCCCCTTTCCATTCCCCCCCCACCTGCTTAAGTCTTTGTCAGGAGCCTCTTGGGTCATCAGGAGTGGTTTGGACTACGTGCTGGAGGCCGTCAACAGGTTCGATTGTGGGGCATTTTCTGTTTTCTCCGACCCGAGGGACGTCGGCACACTGGGAGCTCCAAGGAACATGCACGCCAAGGGTGCCTGCCATCCAGGAACTCAGCTGACGTCCTTCCTTCCTATGGCATCCCGAAGCTGCACCTCCTCCTCCTGTGGTCACCCAGGTGGTGGTACTGCAGTGGAGATGACTGCCATCCCTCTCTGGAGGAGGAGAGCGATCCTAAGGATGCTCTAACCACCTCCCCACCGCTGGCCCTCCGACGACCCTAGTCTCCATCCGAGAGTTGCCGGAGTTGCAAGCGGTAACTCTACCGGTGCACCGGCAGGCCAAGCATCATTTTCAAAGAGTAAGCCATTTTCGCTTATGTGGAATCTATTTGGATTTTAATTTTTCAAAATGACGCTGCTTCAAGGAATGCTTGGCACCATCCCTTGCTGTCTAGACCGGCCGTGACAGAGTGAGGGGAGCGTTTGTCTATTTCAGACTCGCTCCATAGCTAGTTGTTAGTGTCAGTTCTGACCGGATTTATATTTTTTTTGTAAAGAATGACTCATTGTGATGTCTGGCTTTCAAAAGGAGATTTGATTTTGATAAAGCTAATATAGTTTACACTTTTTAAACTTGATGTGGCTGTGACTTAACCTAATGTACTGTGAGACTGATTTCACGCTATGCTTGTTACAGTGTGCCAGTTTTTTTTATAAATTATTATAAGTCCTGCAGTCCTTCTCTGTAGCAGTCCTGTCACTGATTCATTTAGCTCGCAGAACAATAACTGCTTCACACTTCACAGTAGTAGAAATTTCCTTTATCTTTCGTGCTGCCACACCTCCCTCCCCTCTCCGTATCTGGCTGTTGGTGTTCTTACCTGAGGAGGTGAATACAGAGAGGCTTAGGTAACACAGAATGCTGCTTCAGTTTTTTCTGGGTTAGGAGATGAAACAAAGAAAGGGGGGGGCCAGGACCGTAAGGCATTCAATGATCGAGTACGCTGCTCAAGTGTTTCTGCAGCTTGTGCTGTATAAATACCAGTAACACAAATGCTGGATAAAGAAAGGAAACATGAAGTAGGAGCATGGGCTCGGAGGGCTTCAAAAAAGAAATGGTGAGAGGCGTGTGGTGCAAAAGCAGCACCTTAAAATACACCAGTAGTGTGCCGATTATGGGAGTGCCTGAAATCGGTATGGTAAATGACAAAAGCTGAGGATTGCTCTGTGAATGTCTTTTTCAAGATACAGCGGGATGCAAATATGTAAGTTTATACAGTTTCTTTTTTTTTTTGCATTATTTCTTTTTGCGCCCCCCGCACCTTAGCCTGGTCTCTCTTTCAGGCCCCACATATACCTCACTCGGCAACCCCCGACCCCACCACCTCATATTGTAACCAACCCAGGTCACCCCAATGTATCCCTTCATCCAGTGGGTCCCTTACCTTCGTAGGGGAAAAGCCTGTGCGGCTTATCCAAATGCTCCTGGGTGCTGCTGAGGTGACGATAGGGGTCCGTGAGTTCCGTGGTGAAGGTCTGGAAGGCCATCATCTGACCCAAACAAGGCACCATTTTTCCCCGTTTCTCTCTGAGGAGTGGCATGCCACAGATGTCATGGCTCGCACCGATGTCCGCCACTTCCCAGTAGACATCAAGGCCTGACGTCGTGCCGGGCCGCAGGCCCCCCCCCCAGAGAAGGCGGGCGTTCGCTGGACACTCCAGCCTTCTCCACCCAGCCGGCCCTCCAGCAACCAGAGTCCGTTCCCGAAATATACAGTTTCTTACACAGTACAAGGGCACTCAGTCTTCAGAAGCACATTTCAACATCCTGCTGTTGCTCTGCCCGCCTCTCGTGTTTCTTTTCTGAAGCCCTCTGAGCACATGATCCTACTTCATGTTTCCTTTCTTTGGCCAGCATTTGAGGTGGTGTTATTTATATAGCAGTCGAGCCGCAGAAATATTTGTGCAGCATACTTGATCAATGAATGCCTTACGTGTCCCACCGCTGACCTTGATTTATTCCTCCGACCCAGAAGAAACTGGAAGGCAGCATTCTCTGTCATCTAGGCCTCTCTCCAATCAGCTCCAAGACACCAATGGCAGATCCGGAGAGGGATGGAGGTATGGCAGGATGCCAGGGAATTTGTTCTACTGGGAAGTGTGTAGCAGATATTTTTCTGCAAGCTAAATGCACTTCAAAATGACCAGACATTCCCACTAGTATATCACTTCTGGGTCCTACCAACTGTTGCTTCAGTCGGGGGGAATGGAGCCATGAGGAACATCTGCATATTGGTTTTCGCAATTGCTCTGCACACCAGTAATAGTTTTATGTTATGTTTTCCTTGCCGTAACCATACTACACAAACGAGAAAAAGAGCGATCCACTAGCTCAGTGATTTTCAGCTTGTACTTGACAGTTCCTGTCAGCTGAAGCCTTCACTCAGTAGCCAGCAACTTCCCCATTACGTCAATTCTATCCCATCTAACCTAATGCTACTACACACAGGCATTCACTGAGATGCATGGAAAGTACTGCTTAAATGGAGTTGCGATTAGGTATAAAGTCAGTCAAGTTTAATTTAATATGCACAAAAACTAATTTAATAACTCCAGTTAGCACAGTGTGGCTTGTTTAACTGGGTATGCTAGCTCTTTAATGTCTGAAAGCCCATAAAAAGCTCATTTGAGTGAGCTGTTGTGCTTACCTGTATGTCTAAGCAGTCCAGAGTAAATCATATGTAAATCAACCTGTAATTAAGGGCTGGGGGTAGCCATTTTCAGGCTTCTGACAGGCAGTGATGTCACTGCAGTCTTGGCCCTGCTTTGACAGCAGATAATCCAGTAGGTTAAATAGGAAGTTGTATGTTTTATTAAGCCTGTTTTAAGGTGTTATTACAACACTTTCTATATCTATAATTATTTTGTATGTGCACTGAAACTAGTGAGTTATCACCTTTACATTTCAAACTGTTAGTAAAACTATAGAATTTTGTGTTTCTGTTACAAAACCCATTCAGTCCAAAGTATTTAAGAAACTCTTACACTTTTAACTTTATCAAGATAAGTAAAATTCTCTTAACACATTTCAAGTTATGCATGTTTTAACACTGTTGTCCATCTGTGTTTTTGCAATTAATAAACAAGTAACTGTGTCCTATTTTTTCTTTTCAAGTCAAATCTGGATAGAAAGAGAACCATATTTGCAGAATCATAACAAATGCTCAGATTGTTTTTTACTGTCTTTGTCCAGGAAAGACTCACTGAGCTACAGGTTGTTCCCAGTTGTGTTTTGAGAGGACAGGGAGGTTACGTGACTGCTCTGGGTTACACAGTATGCAAGCAGAGCATGTTGGAATTTAAACATTTGCAATCCCACTCTTTCGCACCTTGCTGGGCAAACTGCAACTTGCCTACAGGGGCCCAAGACTTAACTCTGTCTCCCTTACCCTTACCATTGCACATATCTCACTACTTTCAAAAGCAATCTTACTAAATTCCTGCTCAACAAATCCCAATGCAACTGCTCCTAAACCACTTCTTTTGTACATAATTGCAAAGTCCCCATCTATTAATTTATTCTTACTGTTTTGTAGAAAAATGTGCTCTTGTTCTCAAAATTGTATTGCTGTATAAATGCTGTATTGTACTGCTGCTCTTTTCCTTTGTACCTTTGTCTCCCTTCCCCCCCCTGTTATTTTTGTTACTCTGGATGCTTGTGACATTGGGCAATATTGCTCACATGCCTCCTAGTGTAAAAATAAAAATTAATAAAATAAAAATACCTGTTCTGATTGATGAACTAAGCTTGTTCATAGCTCTTTGCTTTAACCTCTAGGCTATATTGCCAGCTGATAATCAGAAACTATACATTTCACGGCTGGTCCCATGCCAGGCCTGTAGGTATGGGGCAACATTTGCATCTTGTAGACTTGAATTCACACCCTAAACCCATGATTGTAGCAGAACAGGCTGTAGGAGAGGGGATGGAAAAAGAAAGATAGAAGATGGTGCTGTGGTAGCCCCAGACATTTGTAGTGACTTGAACACAGCCAGGGTGTAGAAATCGTGATATGGGGCACCATAGAGCCAGCCTTGAAATGTGTAGTTCTTGATGATCAGCTGGCAGTATAGCCTACAGGTTAGAGCAATAAGCTGTGAACAAGGTTGGTTCATCCAGCAGAACTGGTTTTGATTCCAACATGCTGTGCTTGCATAATCGTAGACCCTGAGCAAATCACTTAACGCTCTGTGCTCCCAAAACACTCCCAGGAACAAGTTTCAGCTCAGTGTTCCTTCCCTGGACAAAGATTGTTTGAAAAAAAAATCTATAAACATTTGTAATGATTCTGCAAATATTATTCTCTTTCTATGCAGATTTGACTGGAATAGAAAAAGATAGGTACCATTATTTGCCCATTAACTGCAAAAACACATAGCTGGACAACAGTGTTAAAACATGCATAACTTGAAATGTTAAGAATATTTTATTTCTTTTTATAAAGTTGAAAATATGGCAGATTCTCACTGAAATATCCTGGACTGAATAGTCATGGTATTTTCTAACATAACAATGCCAGAATTATATTGGATTATTTTTACTAGCAGTTTGAAATGTAAAAGGAGACAACTCACTAGTTTTATTGCGCATTACAAACGATTATTATAGATGGAAAATGTTGTAATAACACCTTAAAATGCATCTAAGAAAAGAGCCAACTTCTCATGTAACCTAGTAGATTATCTGCTGTCAAAGCAGGGCCAAGACTGCAGTGACATCTTTGCCTGGGTGAAGCCTAAAACACATGGCTGCCCCCAGCCCTTAATTACAGGCTTATTCATATGAATAACTGGACTGCTAATACTTACAGGTAAGCACAATAGCTTACTCAAAGTAGCTTTTTTATAGGCTTTCAGACATAAAATAATGTTCCCCTTTAATGTGAGCTAAATTAGGAATTCATCATTGCCCCACAGCCTACTGTTTTGCTGTCTCGCACCTTTTATTTATAGCATGTTTGCTATAGTTGCTGTTCTTTCCTGACTTTCAAAATAATTCTTCAGGCTCTTTCAGCCTTTTATTGCACACCAACAATACCCCAATAAAATGCAAAGAAAGGTAATCACTTTGTTTTACTTTTTCTGGCAACCTAAAGCTCAGATCAGACAAGAAAAATGATTCTAAGTTGGTCTGTGCTGTCAGATGTGGGTGCAAAATGGTACGCTCTTTTCAGCATTAATTGTGTCTTGAAGTGAGAACTTTAGAAATCTGACTTTTGGTATCCTTTGTGTCTGGAGAAATAGAAAAACCAAGTCACAGAATGGCAATAATTATATTTTACTACACAATTCTGCCCCAATTTTACTTTAATCAGGCTGATCCAACTGAGATCTGCTTGCTCGTTTATAGTCTCATTTGATGAGAATCAGGAGCAAACTTATTTCAGACAGCAGTATTTCCCACAGGCATGTGACATTGTTATCAAGTAGTTAAAGTTAAAGAGATGATATTCCCATGGGTTTACAACTAGGAATGGAAGAAAGGATTAAAAGGATTATCAGAATCCAGTTTGTAGTTACAGTGCTCGCGCTGATTCTCGACACATCTTGCCCAGTTTAATAGTCTTGTTATTTATTGATTGAAATGCTGCTCGAAAGGGTATGTCTCTTGAGATGCAGCGTCTTATTTATAAGGGTTCCCGAGGGTCAGTTGCAGCATTGTTTACAGAGAGTACAAACAAGTTATTCATAGACCGGATTCATTATAAAACAAGTGAAACTTTAAAGAGCCCACAGTTTCTCTGGGGAAACTTAAAACAAAACCCCAATTTTATACCCATTTGAGTTTATATTTCATATATTTTGTATACTGAGCTTCCTTGTCTTTATTATACCTCTGAAGGATAGCATGAAAGCAGGATTGCTAGAATTCCTCTGCTCTGGCCGAGGATTGTGGTGTCTGTATAGGCAAGCAGCCAGTGCAGATGAATTTTAGGAGCAAACTAACTCCGTCTTCATGGTAATATATAGAAAATAGGAAACTTTAATAAAGAACATTGGTGAGGCATAGCTGCAATGTGTTTAAAATTATACTTTCTATTAGATGTTCAAATCTTTTAAGACCGTACAGTGCTTGATGTTGCTTGGCTAATGCAGTAGAAATGTATGACCACTGAGATTACTAGGACAAGGGAGGAGGAGACGCAGTGTTTTGTAGGTTTAGCAGTTACAAGAAAGTACAAGAGTAAAACAGCTTTGATTTGTTGTAGAGTGCTATACAGTATGCAGGTACAGTATTGCTAGATAGTATGCATTCAAATTGGGTCTCAGATTTACAGGACAGCTTTGTTAGAGTTGAAGGCTTGAAGAGATTTTTATGTTTGTTCTGATGATGATGATTCTATCTTTACAGGCCAATACATGCCTGCCTTGTTTGTTTTTTACATACAAAGAATGCATGCGTACCTACATACAGCATAGAAATACATAGAGGGAAAGACAGAGCAGTCCCTTACTCCCGCCAGCTCAATGGGAATACCCTGGCACCCAATTTCCTTTGAAGCACTTGTCATGCCTGAAGCGATATTTGCAATATTTTGTAAGATGTTGAGTCTGACTGAGGCCATAGGCACAGATTACTGATGTGAAGTTGTTTATCAGGGTGCGGGGTTGCACATTTGTGAACTAGACAGTGCCTGTACAGTTTCTACTGTACCTGGCTGTTTGCCCCAGTAGTATATATCCCAACGGCGGGTTCTACTTTGTATACTGTAGTATAAACTTTCACAACGTATTTGTTATGTCCAGCTGTTAAAGAAGTGCTGTTTTGGGTGGTCATGCAGTCAGTGTCTCCTTAGGTCAGAATGGACCGGATCCTCTGCACGGTTGGGATCTATAGAATGCCCAAGTGTTGGCAATTACTTTTTTCCGCAGCATCTCCATAGGTTTGTTAATTTTAGGCTAAGGTCCAGCCAGAGACTCAAGTATTTGACACCATCAACTAGTGAGATGCCCATAGAAAGAATTATTTGATTACCTTTTCAGAGTTTAAAAGCTTTGTGTTTTGAACAAAGAATAGTTAATGTGCTACCATGTGGAATTCTTTGGTCTCTCAAAAGGTCAGACATGACAAGATGAGTAATGGTTTTTCCTGAAAACTAATAACATCCGCCTCATAATATATTGATCTGTTACATTGGATAGGAGCAGCAGCAATAAATAGTTTGATGTTACTGACTGCTAATAATAGTAGTAGTAAACAAACAAATGAAACGTGTTGGTACTGGAACTTAAATTATTCCCTGGAAGATCTCTAGGGTGGGCAACAAAAGAGGATGGAGATAAAAGCTTGCTTTGCTAAGGGCCAAATAGAAAGCCAACAAAAACATCTTAAAACTGACTCACCATTTAAAGGAGATCTACATGTAACCTTATAGCTTGTGTTTTATATGGAAGCATTTTCTTTTCAAATACTGGTTTGCATTCATCTACTATTCTGTATTTATTGGCTTTTTAAAGCTCAGCAGATGTTTCTGTTGTAGACTCTGGTGTTAAGGACCATTTGGAACTCTGTGAAGTAGTTTATGCTTTCACAAAGCTTGTAAATCGTTGACATGGTCCACTTGTGTTCTGCTGTAAACTGTTATTGAAAGGACATAAACTACGTCATGCAGTTTCCAAAATTGTATTTAGTACCACCATTGTGTACATGTGACCGCACACACAGTTTACTAAAATGCAAGTGAAGGTCAACAGTATCAGAATGGGAACCAGTATTTAACAAAAAAACAACTTGGACAAAACAGTCTCCCTTTACTAGATAATCAGTGCAAGTCATGTAGCAAAGTCTATATGGTCTGGTAGTTCACTTGTTAAATCACTAATGTGCTTTTAGCCAATTATTGCTCCAAGCCACTATACTTCTTATCTGTGTACAGTCTGCTCTCCTGCAGGAACCTTAGGAGATATCACCGTATTTGTGCTGGGGGCATGGCATAATAAAATAAAAAGACTACTAAACTTGTTATAAATCATTTGAGCTAAACGCAGCTGATTTATAATAAGATGATGGGGCCTCTGAGGGGTGTCTCTGATGGACAGAACCCGCTTAGCTTTACTTCATTGGCCTCTCTCCCAGTCCTCATACTTGGTGTCTCAGACTCTTATACCGTAAGAGAACCCCTCAGAGGCCCTATTAACTTATATAGAAGTCCAGAACCCTACTGCTGCATGAGGACTGGAGGACAGCAGATGTGATTCCCCTTAACAAAAGTGGGAGCAAGACAGAGGCAGGAAACTACAGACCTGTTAGTTTAACATCAGTGGTAGGGAAAATAATGGAATCACTTCTGAAAGAAAGAATTGAGTACCTAGAGGCCAGCAGGGCACAGGACCCAAGGCAGCATAGATTCATAGTGGGGAGGTCATGTCAGATGAATCTAATAGATTTCTTTGACTGGGTGGCCAAAATAGTAGACCAGGGAGGGGCTGTGGACATGGCCTGTCTAGACTTTAGCAAGGCATTTGACACAGTCCCACATAGACGCTTAATAAACAAGTTAGCCACCCTGGGAGTGGGTCCCAGGGTGGTACCCTGGATAAAAAATTTTCTGGACAATAGGATACAGAGATTAATAGTAAACGGAGTCCACTGTGAAGCAATGGGGGTTACTAGCACGGTACCGCAGGGTTTAGTACTAGGACCGGTCCTCTTTAATGTCTTTGTAGGTGATGTTGCAGAGGGACTGGAAGGAAAAGTATGCCTCTTTACAGACGACACAAAGATCTGCAACTGGGTTGATACACAAGGGGGGTGTGTGTGGAAAGGATGAAATGGGACTTGGCAAGGTTGGAGGAATGGTCAAAAGTATGGCAGCTTAGATTCAATGCAAAGAAGTGCAAAGTAATGCACCTGGGAAACAAAAATCCAGGGGAAGAGTACACAGTGGGGCGGAGGGGGGGTTACTAACAACAATAAAGACGGAAGGGACCTGGGGGTAGTCTTATCAGATGACCTAAAGGTAGGCAAGCAATGTGAGAAGGCAGTAAGGAGGCTGGGGTTACCGGATGCATAAAGAGAGACAGTAAGGAGGGCTGGGGGATACTGGGATACATAGGGAGAGACATCACCAGTAAAAAAAAAACAAACAAAAAAAAAAAAAAACAGGAAGTTGTTATCCCTCTGTACATACAGTTGGTGAGACCCCATCTGGAGTACTGTGTGCAGTTCTGGAGACCTCATCTCCACAAGGACATAGACAAGATGGAGGCAGTCCAGAGGAGGGCAACTAAAATAGTGCAGGGTCTGCACCAGAAGCCAAAGAGAGACTAAAAGAGCTTAATATGTATACCCTCGAGCAAAGGAGGGAGAGGGGGGACATGCTAGAAACTTTCAAGTACCTCAAGGGAATCAACAAAGTCCAAGGGGGTAGCATCTTTTAGAAAAAGAGGTGTGCAAGAACAAGGGAGCACAATTTGAAGATAGAGAGGGGACTGCTCAGGGGCAACGTGAGGAAGTATTTTTTCATGGAGAAGGGTGGTGGATGCGTGGAACGACCTTCCTGAGGAGATTGTGGGGTCAATAACAGTGAGAGAATTTAAGAATGCATGGGTCAGACACAAGGCAATTCTAGTGGGGGTAGGAGGAAGAAGGCTTTTGGTTAACTAGGATCTGCAGCCTATCCAATAGGGAAATGGGCAGACTGGGTGGGCCAAGCGATCCTTATCTGCCGTCAGAGTCTGTTTCTATTATTCTGTGCTAGCTGTAGGCATTGGATATGATCCTTAAAGCTTGCCTGTCACTACACAGTCCAGGGTGACTCTGTGATATATTTTTTTTGCTCGGTTTAGATTTAATCATTAATGTAATCTACTGGCATCCTAATCGATGTGTTTTATAAGTCAGTAACATCAGAGACCATCAGAATTAAAATATCTTTTGTGGATTTAGACTGGGGACCCAGGACATGCCTTTTCCTCTCTTATAATGATCTGTTTTCCATCCAGGTTCTTGTGTTGTCCGTGATGCCACAGGAACCTCAATTCCTGATAGCTTGAACAAATGGAGTAACTGCACTGATGCTGCATGTAGCTTTGGTTTGACTTCTCAACATGCAGAGATGAACCTTGTGACTATGGCTAATGAACAACTTCGGTGAGATATAGGAACCAGAAGCTGAGTTAGCATCAACCTCCTGTTGTCTCATATAGTTGAGGTTTGTCAGATTTGAAACTGCACCAGATTGCTTCGATAACTACCCACTGCTGCTGTCTTCATGATGAGTCATCTGATCCCTGTATGTGACAGAACTTAAATAAGCAGTATAGTTCACAAGCTGATAAAATATCATGTTTGCATTTGTTAGATTGAAAATCCTACACAGGTCTTTATCACATACAGCTATTTTGATATAGGCTTAGTTTCATCTCCAGTTCATTTTAACAGCTAGCATGTTTTCAGACTATATTAATAGCCAAGTCACAGCAAGAGACTGGCATAATCCGCCTGGGGGCACAGAACTAAACTCACCAAGGTTGAATCATGTCAAAATCGCTTCTGTTAATGTGATTATTGCTCCTCACTGCAAGCAGTCTACTGTACTCCTTGCAACAAATAGTTTTAAATGTGTCAGTATTAACTTGGGTGTATAACCCCTGCCTGCTGTGCTTTAGTATTTAAGCCAGTCTCCTGCTGTGATTTCCAGCTTTCTGTATGTCCGGTGTGGTGGTGGTAGTGAGTGGGTGGGGTGTGCGTGGGTGTGTGTGTGTGTAATGAGAAGACTGCACCTAGCTTGTTTGACCTCCTAGTACTGGTGCCTGACTTGTTTGACTGGTTTTGTGGACTGTATGTTTGTATCAGTACCAAGATGGTATCACAGTGATGACATTCTTGTGGTATTGTGGGGTGGGGTGGGGGATGCCGCTACCATCTGCTCTGGAGTTCCTTGGGGCCACATCCTATACCAACACTCTTTCTTTCTAAAATCTCTCTCCAGTTGATGTCTCCTCATACATTCACATGGATGACAGTACTTATCAGCTCAGGTGCCTCTGCCCCTGAGCAGAAATCCTCTCTGCAGCAACTTAAACAAAGTTCAACGCTAGTTCTGCTCAAACCAAGCTGTCTCTTAATGACAAGAAAACGGCATCTATGACCTTTGGCACTAAGCAGATGCTCTCTAGGCTCCCTGCCACCCTGATCTTCATGACTCTTGCTGGTACCCTGCATGAAGGAAGTCCTTTACTTCAGGTACCTCGGTGTGTGGCTGGATCAGAATCTAGATTTCTGGCTGGCCATTGGCGCAGTGGTAGCACTACCGCCCATGATGCTAGTGACCTGGGTTTGGGAGTGAGCATGGATCATCGGGGGGGGGACAGCAAGGGGGGGAGGCTTAAGCGTCCCATTGGACGCTCTCCTCCTCTGATAGAGGGGAGGGCTGTCACACTGTCCCATTACTGTCATCTGTGGATGCACGGGCAGCAGCACGGGACTCATGGTGTAGGAAGGGGAGAACGCTGTTAGGCATTTCCCTGAGACATGCACCAGCACATCTACAGCCGGGACTTTTATCCTCCATGCCAGCATCCTCAAGGGTGGGGTTTTGGGGACCAGAAAAAAGCAATAGGAAAAAACTGTCACAAATCAAGCCCCCCACTGCCACGCAGCATTGTCCCCGACAAGCTGGAGGGTGGGATGGATACAAGGTTGGTACTACCACCATGGAGTCCACCGCAGTGGGATATAAAATATGATATTAAAGAAAATAAATCCAGATTTTGTCATCCCACATTGGTGCCATGCTTAAGAAGCTAGCATGGGGTTCTAAACTGAAAGTCCTGCGTGCCACTGAAGACTCGCCGCAAGGTTATCTTTAAGAGGATTCTGCAGGTGCTTTACTGCATGGACGTGATCTGCAGTGCCTTCCCACCCCAAATCTACCCACGCCAGGCTGAACCTCGCCTTCCAATCCTTCTGTTTTGCTCTTAACTGCCCTCTCGCACTTCACTATGATTCACTTTACCTCAGTCTTTATCTCCTCTCTTATGGATCAGACTCCTCACTGCACCTCTTTTGCTCTGCTACATACTGGTTCTCCCTTTGTGCTGCTACTTCTCATTACTCCTCTTCTTCCCTCCCCTTTTCCTACTCCCTGTGCTTGTCTGATGCTCTGTCTTTCTCAGTCCTCCGATGCAAAGCTTCTGCTATGCAGTCTACCTTCTCCTCTCATCTCCCCTGTCTCTGGGACAGCCTCCCCTTCTCAAAGCTCTCCTTATGGAACATTATACTGCCTCCTGTCCCTGCAAAACACCCTCTTTAAGGGTAGCGAGCTCTTTGGTTCAGAAGTGGAAACTGTTTTCAGTGAGCTGGAGACCTCCAAGAAGTCCTTGAGGGCTGTTTTGTTATTTAACGCTTTATGACTTTTAGCATGGTCATGGCAGAGGCTCATTTCACAGGACGCTCTTAGCTACACTCCCTGTGGTCTTGGATGTGGTTATGCGCCCCAGAAACAGCAGTAGCAGTTCATGGGTAGGGGCCTTGAAATGTCCACAAGGTATATGAGAAAAGGTGTCGTCAGCCACCCCTCCCCTTTCTTCTGGCTTTGACATATTGGGGACTTGGATGGAGGACAGGATCTCCCTTTTTCTACCCCAGTAGCAGACACTGACCACAGACAGATGGGTTATAGACATTATTCAGAATGGATGTGCTGTGGGGTTGGAGTCTCATCCCTTAATGACCCCTCCAAGGCCCTGTTACTACTCCATTGAGCATTTAACCATCCTGTGGAAGTGCAAACGTTACTGTCAGTGGTGCAAATGGTAGACAAGAAGTACAGCAACTCGCCATTGGCAAAATGAAATACAGAATGAAGATCCTTTATCTGAAGGATAGCTGTGTCAAGATACATCTATCTGATTAGACACTAGTAGATTCAGTTAGAGATATTGAAGTATTTCTAGCAAAATAGCACTGTTGAACAAGTCAAATGTTGTTATGGAAACCCTGATTTCAGGTCACAGGCCCAGAAACTGTCATTATGTTGCTGGTTTAAGAATTTCAGTTCCAGTGTCAGTGGGAAGAAGTACAGGAATTCCGTTCCTGCTGCAAAAAAGGTACAGGAACTGAGTTTCTGTGCATTCCTGTTCACTTTCATCATTGGTTACTGTGCAGAAAAGCAGTTCAACCAGCTCCTCAGCAGAAGTGAACCAGAGGTTCTACTCAAGGTATTTCCTGGTGCCTAGAAAGACTGGAGATTTCTGGCCCATCCTAGACCTCAGATGTATAACTGACCATGTGGTATGCAAAAAGTTCTGCATGCTGTTCTTAGGTTCCTCCTTGCTCTTCTGTTTGTGGCAACTGGATGTGCATCCTGGACGTGCAAGACTCCTGCCTGCGCGCTCGGTATCCAGGCAGTGCCATCGGTGGTTCTTCTGCTTCTGCCTGGAAGTGAAATATGCTGGGTCTTGCCCTTTGGATTTTCGTTGGTGCTGTATATATCTATAATAACTGGTGGTCCTTGTTATCAACCCGTTTTCAGTACTGTAAAGAAGTCGTATCAACCCGCGGGTTGATCACGAAAAAGATTATATCAACCGCGGGTTGATACGACTTCAACCTCGCCAAAGCCTGCAGCACTCGGATTCCAGAGTAAATAGATTCAAAATGATAACAAAGCGGCTTGCGCTTCTTCTAGTAGGCGCGACCCCCCTCATGTACGTTATGTGATGTAATTCCTTGAATAGCGTGGGCGTTACCTAATAGAGAGAAATGAGAGTGTTTTCGCAGCTCTCTTCTTACTGTTAATTGTTCTATTGAATTGTTTTAGGATCACCAGTTATTATAAAAATAAAACATTATGTATGGAGTTGATATGGGTTTTTACACCCTCGTTGTGTGATGATGATACAAACCTCTGGAACCCAAAGTTTATCTATTATCACCTGGCAGGTATAAAAAAACTCATACAACTCCATACATATGCATATTCTCTATTTACTAAATGCTTTGCTGTGGTAGCTGCAGCACTGCACTGGGAGAAACTCTTGTCTTCCTGTACCTGGACAAGTGACTCCTGGAGAGAGCTTGGCAGCCATGGCAGACTGTTTTTACATTGCACCAGGCACTGCTGGATAGCCTGGAGTTGCTGGTAAATGTGGAAAAGTTTGTTCTGGTTCCTTATCAAAATCCCCAGCACATAGGGGTGGCTCTGAATGCAGTCCAATCAAGAGCCTTTCCCCTAGGAGAGGGCCATAGACTTAGTTCCCAAGCAGCCTTGGTTTGTCGCAGCAACTAGGTTTTGGCCCTCATCTTGCTCCCCCTCCTAGTTCTCATGGCAGCCTCCGTATTCATGATTTTCATGGATTGCTTGCATATGAGGATTCTTTAGTGGTTGCTACAAGCCCAGTGATCACTGGCCTCAAAGCCTCTAGACCACCTGATTGCAGTTTGCCATCCCCTCAGGGTTTTCATGCTGTGGTGGCAGGACAAGGGTAACATACTTGTCGGATTTCCCTTTTGTCCACCTCCTCCGAAGGTGATACTTACTGTGGACGCCCACGGGGTCTTTCTGGTCTGTGCAGGAACAGGGCCTTCACATAAATGTGCCTGAAATGTGGGCAGTTCTCTATGGACTCCAGGCCCTGACCAATCCGGTTCAGGGGATGCCTCTTCCGGTAGTCCAAAAAACAATGTGGTGTATTACCAGAGCAAACGGGACTACACACTGTGCTGAGAGGCAGTGAGGGTGTGGGATTGGGGCTGTAGCCTGGTAGATTCTGCTCTTTGCTGTCCTGGTAGATGGCCTATGCTATTTTGTGGTTTAGTCCCAAGTGGGAACAGTCAGACCATGGCCAAACAGCTATTTGACATTGGTGACGGTCAGAGTGAGACCTTTTCGCATCCCCACACAATGCAAAACTAATACTTTGCTACTCGCTTGCTCACTCCAGGGCATGGAATTTGTTGGCAAAATGCGTTGCCCCTCTGTTGGAAAGAGAGATTCCTTCATTCCTTTTCTCTTGTGCCCTTGAGGTTTCTGACTTGGCTCAGGTGTAAACAGCCAGAATGATCCTGGTGGCACCCTTGTTGTCCAGGCATGTTTGGGCTTCACTTCTATGGTACCTGGCAGTAGAGGCTCCATTTCTGCTGTCCCTCAAGTTGGGCCGTCTTCCCCAGAACAGCTGCAGGCTCCTGCATCCAGAACTCCCATCCTTGCAGGTTCGTGCCTGTCTTCTGAGGACATAGATGGCTGTTGGTTCATAGTCTCAGCTGAGGTCTCTGCTGTTCTGCTTGCTGCTAGGAAACCTTCCACCAGGCACACCTACTCTGAAGTGGCAGAGGTACCCCGCCTGGACCCCTTTCAGTGAAGGTTCACCTGTCTGTACCTGCTTTCAGTCATGACTGTGAGTGATGACCCTTATGGTGCATGTGACAGCCATATTTGCATACCGGGTGTAGGCTCGTATTCTAACGGTGGCCCATGAGAAGGTGATTGGGTGCTTTTTGAGGCTTGGATCACTTCTCCCTTCAGTATGTGAACGCTGCTTCTATGGGACCTACTTGTGGTGTTGGCAATGTTCATGGATAAGCTGTTTGAGCCAATGCACAGGTGTGAGATATTATACCTGTTGTGGAAGACTGCCTTCTTGGTGACCTTGATAACAGCCAGAAGGTTTAAGTGAGCTCCAGGTGCTCTGGGTGGAGTTTCCTCACGGACAAGGTCATCCTTGCCTCATCTGAAGTTCTTCCGAAGGTCATGTTGGAGTTTTCCCTTAGCCAAGTGATTAGGTTACTGCTATGTTTTTCCAACCTTACCTCAGAGGTAGATCACAGGCTCCATACCCTGGACCTGAGGAGGGTGCTCTCTTGTTACAAGGAATGCATGTCTGGAGTTTGGGGTGAGTCTTGTCACCTGTTCGTGACTTATGTTGAAGCTGAGCTTGGCAGACTGGCAGCAAAGCAGATGATTGCCAGGGGGATTACATCCTGAATCTACCTCTGCTGTAGGTTGGCTGGTAGGGAGTCACCCAGTGGGCTTAAGTGATTCCACCAGACATACCGCTGCCTTGGTGGTTTCTTCAAGTGATATCCCCATTACAGAGATGCAGGGCTGCAACCTGGAGCAAAGCACACCCATTCATCTCCCATTACAGCATCAGCATCATGAGTCGTCAGTACAATCCCACTCCCCCAACTTACACAGGGTCACAAAGCTAGTCTAATATGGCCTATCACTCTTAGTGGAATTCACCTTTAGAATTGCAGAACTAAAAGAAAATGGTAACAGTCCAGGCCCAGTTGGTTATGGGGAAGAATTTTATAAAGCCCTGTTGAAACCACTATACAAATTACTCTTTGGAACCTTACAAGAGGCCATTTCCACAAAATGTCCGGACACCTGGAGATACACCACTGTATTGGAAAGATCCCATTAATTGTGAATCTTGCCACCCTACTTCAGTCCAACATGGACTATAAGCTGTTTAGTAGTATCCTAGCCCATTGATTAGACTGTATCCTCCCTTGTGTTGTACGCCCCAGTCGATCAGGCTTCATCAGAAATGGACAAACCGCAGACAGTATTAAGTGTACTCTCTTAATAATTGATCATGCCAGCAGGCACAACATTTTCATCCTTCATTTTAAACCAAAATGTGCAGAAAGTGTTTGCCAGAGTAGCATGGCCCTTCCTACACCATACCCTGCACCATTTTGACTTCCCCACCTCATTCCTACACCTACTACAGGGCCTCTACTGTGCCCTAAGGGCCACAGTGAAGGCTAATGGATCCCTGTCCTCTCTATTTGATCTTTCAAGGGGAACTCGCCAGGGTTGTCCCCTCTCTTCTTACTTATTCATGCTCTTTGTAGAACCATTGGCGCAATACCTTCAGCAAACCACAGCACTCCAGGGGATAGAAATTGGTGATCATCTGCATAAAGTGGTGTACTGTGCAGATGACCTCCTCTTACACCTTACAGATGCAGAACACTCCCTACCAGCCCTGAAAACCTACTTACTGAAAATAGAAAGGTTAGCAGGTTCCAAAGTAAATGATGATCAAACTGAAGTGCTCCAATTACATTACCCCCAAAAAAAAATCTAAAAGAACGTTATCACTACAAATGGGGCAGATCACAAATATTTAGGAGTCTGCACTGGATCCCAGAGAACTACCCTGTTTGACTTCAAGTACCTACGACTAGAGCAGTTAATAAAGGCAGATTTACAATAATGGTCCCTACTGTCCTTCACTTTATTTCAAGGAGTTGACTTAATTCGCATGAACATTCTGTCCTGATTCCTATACTTGTTCCAAACTTTGCCCCGTCTTCCAGACCAAAATACCATTACCAAATGAAATAAATGGTTCTCCCACTTCATTTGGAACGCAGGACAGTCACATGTAGCATATGGTGAGCTACAGTTACCAAAGGATGGGGTTGGGGGGCTAGCTTTCCCAAACCTGATCTTATATGCTTGGGCATCATTAGTCAGTCATATCCGACACTGGAAGGATTACTCTCTCAGGCCCAGATGGGTGAACTTAGAACTGGACATCAATCAATCAATCAATCAATCAATCAAAATCTTTATTTATTTAGGCGAACATCATTGAGCAATGCTCATTTACAAGATGGACCTGATAGGTCAAGATCAAAATAAAGTACAGTATAATACATAAACAAATACAGAGAAGAGGCAAAGATTTTATATAAATAAATAGGTACAGTAATAAAGAACATTATATACAGGCAAGGTAGCTAATGGTTTTGTACAACTAAACAATAAATCAGACAGGTTTGACACAAATAACTGTAAGGTATTGGGATTGTGAAAGTGGTTAGGTGTGTTATAATTGGATAGAAACTTAAGGAAGTAGATATGGGGAATAAAGAAGGAATGGCAATGGATTGCAGGTATAATGTAGCTAAGTTTAAAAGTATATAAACAGAGATAGAGAGAAGAAAAAAGGGGGGTAAAGGGTAAGAAGGGACTAGGCTTAGTGGAAGCAGTTGCATATCTCAGGAAAGAGATTTGTGAAGAGTTTTTTGAAGGATGCTATAGGGATGAAGGTGTTCAGCTTTAGGGTCTTCTGTAGAGAATTCCAGGTAGATGCTAAAAAAGTAGCTGATTGCAGACCTCCCATGCCGGGTACAGACTTTAGGTAGCTTCAAGGTGATAAGGTTATTGCTTCTTAGGGCATATGATCTCGGTGTAGCCAGAGTAAAGCAGCCAGAAATATAAGGTGGAAGTTTGTTTGACAGAGCTTTGTAAATCCATAATGCAGCATTTTTTTCTCCTGAGATGTAAGGATGTCCAGCCAACAGCATTATAGAGGAAGCAGTGATGAGTGTTGAAAGGAAGATCTGTGATGAATCTTAGAGCTCTATGGTACAAGGTATCCAATTTACTTAAATAGGACATAGTGCAATGGCCATATAGGAAATCTGCGTGTCGATGAGAGATAGAAATGAAGCCTGAATTAGTCTCTGTTTAGACTCTTTGGTTAGGTAATGTTTGATTCTGAAGAATAGGCCGAGCCTCTGTCTGAGTTTTTCAGGAGCTCCTCAACATGAGTGTAATCAAGTTTGTTATCAATCTATACCCTAAATATTTGAATTTAACCACATAATCAAGATTTTCTCCAAGGATGGTGGATAGTTGGGAAGAGTGTTTGTTGAGAGAGGAAGAGTATATATTGGTGGAAAGAACATAGCCTTTGTCTTCTTGGCATTTAAAAAGTAGTTTCTTTTCAAGTAGTTGATGTTGCAACAGGAGAATTCTGATTGTAATAACTCACAGGCCTTTGATGGCGAGGATTACTGACATACAAGACAGTATCATCAGCAAAAGATGAACATTGGCAACAGTGAGGTTGGAATCAATGTTATTGATATATATATAGCAAAAGGATAGGGCCCAGGATGGATCCTATGTACTCCCTTAGAAGTGGTTTGAGGAGGATAGGACACCTTCATTTTCACTTGCTGTATTCTATCAGTGAGGTAGCATCTGAACCATCCAAAGGGGTTGGATCCAGGCCTAAGGAATGCAGTGAGGAAATCAGCAGCTCATGATCCACTGTATCAAAGGCTTTACTTAGGTCAAGAAATACAGCACAGATGTTGCTTTTTTGTCTAACTCAGTTTGCCAATCATTTGTTACTTTTGCTAATGCAGAAATGGTACTGTGTCTGGTCCTAAACCCAGATTGAGCAGAGTTAAGGAGATTATTAGCATAGGTAGTCTCTAGTTGGATACTTACCAGTTTTTCTAACATTTTAGACAGTACCGGTAGGATGGATGTAGGTCTGTAATTGTTGAGATCCATGGGGTCCCCTGATTTGAGAGGGAAACATCTGTGCTGTTTTCCACAATGTAGAACAGAACCAGTGGATAAGGACAGATTAAAAAATGGGTTAGGGGAACTGCAATGGCATGAAAAGCAATTTTTAAAAGTAGGGGTCCAGGGAGTCTGCACCAGCACTTTTCTTGGTGTCTAGATATAGCAATAGGTCTTCCACTTGTTTTAATAAAATGGGCTTGAAGGAAAATGAAGAGGCAGTCTTCTGACCATCACTCGACTGGAATTTAAGTTGTGACCATAGTAGATTTGCTGGGGAGAGTCAAAGCTAGGCCAGCTGTACTAAAATGATCATTGAATGCATCTAAAATTTCACACTTGTCAGTGATAACAGCATTATTATGGTGTACTTGGGATGGCAAGGAAGTACAGGAGTCCTGCCCTAGGATCCCTTGATGGTGCCCCAGAATCTGGCTGGGTTAAGGTAGGAGGCATCAAGCTCAGCTGTATAGAAGGCAGCCTTGGCCTCTCTCACTTTTTTGGTGCAGCTGTTTCTGGCTTTTCTGAACTGAAGCCAGTCAAACAGATCCTTGGTCTTTCTAGCCCTTTTCCAGAGTTTTTCTCTGGCAAGCAGTACAGATTTAAGATCAGCAGAAAACCAGCGGCAGGATTTGTTTTTTATTCTAACGCTAGTGAAAGGTGCATGAATATTGAGGGCGCCTATGATAATGTCATTTAGCACCTTGAGTGCTGTTTCCACAGAAGCTGTATGGTAGAATTCTTGTCAGCGTACAGAATGATATAGATCGTGGAGATATCCTTCGATATTAAGGTTTTTTTTATTTCTTCTTGTGAGGAATTTTGCAGGGTTGGATGGCTGACTGATGATCTTATCCCTGCAATAAGGCAGTGATCACTTATATCACTGAATAACACTCCAGCATGTGAAAACAGGTGCGGTTTGTTTACCAACATAATGTCAAGTAGGGTGCTGTTACTTTTGTTTTTTGAGTTAATTCTTGTCGGTTCATTTATTAATTGAGTGAATCCATATGTGTCACAAAAAGATACTAGGGGAGCAGATGCATTGGAGAGCCAGTTTAAGTTCAGGTCACCTAAAATAATGGTATCCTCGGGGCCCAATTTAATTATGTTTCCCAAATGATTAAGGAGTTGAAGGCCGGCAGAGGGGGGCCTATAGCAGCCAACCAGTTGAAAAGCTGTCATATTGGGGAGAGCTATTTTAAGGGATAAACATTCAAATTCTTTGGGTACTGATGTTACACTAAGACAAGATGCTGGACCCATCACCTGATTCTGTACTATTTGGTGCCTCAGCTCCCCCATCCAGACTGAAGATCAAAGTAGCTACCACCAGAACATTAATATGTTTCTGGCACACTTTCTTCTGACAGTGTGCCTATTCTAAAGCTTGCACTGCTCGGTGTGCCTGCATACTATGCTGCTTTTTCCCTGGCGCTATGGATCATAAATGTAAGCACTGGACAAATGGAAGCCTAGCACATTCCTTCCAGTTCTATGAGACTGTAAATACACACCTTTTCAGAGGGAATATACCAGTTGGATAATAGAGATCACTGTCGGTATTTGCAACTACGGCATTACCTCACTAGCATCAATGAAATATAGATGACAAAACTACTTTCTTAATACCCTTCATCTACGTGATTCTTAATGGATTTTGGATGGCTCATTTTATTTCCCTGTATCATCAGAGACTTCAGGGCACCAGTCGATAGACCTCTTGCAGACACAAGATACGTGGGAAGCTGAACTTTCCATAGCTCCCAATGCATCCCAGTGTACACTTATTTGGCATTGGCAACATAAGGTTATCAGCTGTCCAAATTGGAGGGAATTTAGTTGGAAATCGGCGAATAGCTTTTCTGTACGCCAAAAATCACTGTTAAATTTCTCTCTTTTTTTTATTTATTTACAACTTTTGGGCCCCATCCAGTGCTGGTACCTCTGCCCGGTCACCGGCCCTCACCGACCCTGTACCCACATGAGCAGCTACTCCCTCTATGTCCCCTGCCTTCCTCCCTTCAAGGAGGTTATGGCACCGGCCCCGGCGCCGCAGACTACGGGATAGGTCGGGGAGTCTGCCTGGGAGCAATTGTGGATGCTGGCGAGCGGGCACCATCAAGGTGCTGGAGCTGCGATTCTCCCCATAAGGGAGAGGCAGGAGTGTGCAATGGCGTCTGCATCCATCCTGCCCCTCAAGAACTTTGCTGGCCTCGGCTGCTGTGACACCCCTAGCCTCCGCCAGTCCCTCCACCATGGACATGCCCCGCACCCCTCCCCGGAGAGGAGAGCAGTCCATGGGATGCTCAATCCTTCCCCAGCCAGCCCTCATCTGACCCAAGTCTGTTCCCAAACCTGGGTGCGCCCGGCCTATGCGGAAATCCAACCGCTAAGGCCGGTGGGCCAGCTATCACTGTTACATTTCTGACCACCCGAGATTCTTCCTGCTGGAGAGGCTGCGGCTGTGAACTGGCAACACATGCTCATTCTTTGGTCTTGTCCTGTCCTCACCACATGTTGGAGAACAGTGGAATTAGAAATAAATGCCATGGTTCTGAATTATGGAACCCTGAAACCTGGTCATACGCCTGCACTATTCACTCTAAGGGGCTGCTCCCTTACACCCCTCTCCTCCCCGTCTCCATGCTAGGATGGGTCTATGCCTCCCTGGCCTCAGCTCTGCCTCCTTGAGCACTTTTACTAGAGGCCCTCCATCTCCCCTACCAAAATCCTGTCCTTACTGACCCTCTGCCCAACCTAACCTCTAGTGCCCCTGCACTTGTAATCAACTAAAGTTGATGTCCATATGCTGTATAGTGTTTTAAATGTCTAAGAAACTCTGTAACCTTTTCCTGATTGTTGTGCTGTTCAGTGTCTCAAGTGTCCTAAAACTCTGTAACCTTCTTGATTGAATGCCTATACTCTGTTCACATGACATGGAACCTTTGTAAAAGAGCCTTGGCTCAAAGGTTATTTTCCAAAAACCAAATAAATGAAATAAAAATAAAACTATTCCTCACATATTAAGAACAAAGTGTCTTTATAGTTGGGTGTTCTCATAGCTGCAGGGGAGAAAGTTATTGTAGGATTCTGGCTTAAAACTGATTCCTGAGCCATAATGCATTGGGAAGATATGATGTAGGACTTGCACAAGATGGAAAAGCTTACTGCACAGTTAAAAAATAAGACAACATCAGAACAAATGGAATATCTGGCTTCTCCCTGTCACGGAGAAGAGACCAGACATTATCCACTGAAAAACTGGAAGACCGGTTTTGTCCTCTGCTATAACAGATAAGAACTACTAGTAAAAAGAGAGGGGAGTGAGGTTGGGGGGGGGGGGGCAGCCATGACCAGCTTGTGTGCTTTGGCATATGGAGGATGGGGCTGGCCCCACTGGAAGCGAGGATGTCTCAGCCACAGTTTACTCACTACAACCATTTAAGTGAATTCTGCCAAATGGCATATGTTTGCCCGAGCCCTGTACTTTTAATTTAACTGCAGGGCTACTCTCACCGGGTGTACTGGCTTTGTGGTCATGTGACCTCCACTCCCCATTGCCTCGAGAGTGGAGGACAGTAACTCAATCAGTACTACCGCAGCTAGCACTGTTGGGTGAATAGCCCTTTGTGCTGGACCACTGGCAGTATATTTCTTTTTCAAGTCTCTGATTACATATACCTTTGAGTTAAGAGCTCTTTTACAAAGGTTCCACGTTAGTAGAAAGGACAACAGATTATTCAGGACAGTAGAATACGATACAGTGAAGTGTAAATAGGCAGGTACAAAATCATAACTGACACAAAATCATAATGGACAGTCAACATAAAATAACAGAGACACATTATGCTAATCTGTTTCAGGCACAGTAAAATACATACAGTGCATTGATATCGACTCAGCAGGCTTTGTCAAGCTAAACAGGGCACAGGGGTGTAGGAAGGGATGTGGGAGGGTGGGCTGGAAGACTGAGGGGGGGAGTGGAGGACGTGAGGAGAGGTGGAGCAAGGGGAGGGAGAAGAAGGGTGGAGAGGGGGTAGGGGGGATGCGGGGTGGTAGGAGGCAAGAGTGCTAAGTTACTATGAAAGAGGTTAAGTGCTAAGGGCGAGGTTTGGGAAAACATGGTTAAGGGGGACAGTCACAGGTGCTAGCTGTAGAGAGTAGTGACCGAAGCTGGGATTTGAACAGGCCCAGCTTAGTATTGGAGGTGATGTCACTGTTGAAAGCATTCATCCAGAGGGGTCCTGTAGGTGAACAGTCTTTGCCCCTGGGTGGTTCAGTGATGAGGGACCTGTAGGAGCTGAAATTCAGAACCTCGGTTGTGGCATGGATTATAAGGGGCTTAGAAGATCTTGTACTCAGGTGGCAGAGACCTAAGGTTATTTTCTTGGCCATCCAGGCACGTTTGATCACGATTTTAAGCTGTAGCCAACCGGTTGGGGCATAGGGTCCTGCGTGTGGGCGAGATGGTGGGCTCCTGAGATGATATGCCTTGTTATGAGCAGTGGAGATCGCGGGAGGCGGTATCAGTCAAAGTCATAGATGATCAGTCCATAGTCAATTATAGAAATAATAGAGCTCTGTACAGCTATCCTTAAGGTTTCAGGGGTCAGAGATCACCTGTGTCTGTAGAGTAGAACAGTACAAATATTACCAGCTTTGCAACATTATCTATATTCACCCCATATGATAGGTTGCTGTCTATGGTGACTCCAAGATACTTAAAAATTGTACCTGTTGAGAGCAGTTCCAAGGCAGTTAGTGATAGTTAGAGGATTTTCCTGTGCTTGTTATGGGAGCTGCTAAGAGCATAAGCTTAGTTTTTTTATTATTTGGCATCAACTTGTGATGACTAAACCATTTTTCTAGCAAGGCAAATCTGAGTTGTAGCTGGTTCTCAAGGGGTATAGGCTTTGGGTGAGTTGTGTAAATTATGGCATCATCTGCGTAGAGTATGATTTGTTCAGGGCAGGAGCTTGGGAGAATGTTTAGAAAGAGACTAATTAGGAGTGGGCCCAGGATGGACCCTTGAGGAACTCCGGAGTGAACAGGTCTCGAGTCAGAGAGGACGGCAACAATTTTGGCTTGTGTGGTTGTCCAGATAACTTTTCAACCAGGCAGTGGAGAGCCCGGCATTAAGTAGTTGTTCCAGTAGTAGAGGGTGACTGACCATGCCGAATACTTTTGTCCAATTGATGAAAGCAACACCAACTAATTGACCATTGTCCAGGGAGCTCTGTATAGAACTGGTGAAGTCCTAAGGGCCGAGGTGGTGCTGTGCCTTTTCTGAACCCATATTGTTGGCACATTGGATCTAATGTTGTTTTTTTAAAAGCAATATACCAGCCAGAGTACAAGCCAGGAGGTAATGTTCTGTGTGGGGTTGCTAGGCAATGCCCTCTGGACTAGGACTTCCTACTTCAACTTCGCTTGCTACATAACCAGAGCAATAGCAAGCGGAGGCAGATTTGGGAGCAGCCAGGAGAGGTTTCTGTGTGGGGACCTGCCGATAGTGTTTTATGGGCGATGAGCCCTGTACTTTTAATTTAACTGCAGGACTAATCACACTGGGTGTACCAGCTTTAGTGAGTGTGAGCCTCTGCTCCCCATTGCCTTGAGCAGCAGAGGACAGTAACCCAATGAGTACTGCCGCAACTAGCACTGTTGGCTGTTGTAGCCCTTTAGTGCTGGACCACTGGCGGTATATGTTGCTCATTTAAAGGCAATATACCAACCAGAGTACAAGCTGCGAGGCAACTTTTTGTTTGGGGTTGCTAGGCAATGCCCTCTGGACTAGGACTCCCTGCTTCCGCTTTGCTCGCTACATAACCGGAGCCTGTAGCAAGCGTGGAGTGGAAGTAACGCAGGCAGAGGCCAGTGGCGTCAGATGGGGAGGAGGGCCAGACATTATATAGCATAAGGTACAGTAAGAAAGAAAACAAAACACAAGGGTAGTAGTATAAGTACTGATTCAAATATATCCGAAAGCATGGGTAATGTGTATGTAACCTTAACTAGGGGAGAAATTGGAATTAGGTGCTGTGTATGTCATCGGTTTAGCGGTTTAGCATAACAATGATAATAAAATTAACAAATTTCATGTGCGAACAGTGCATGGAACTGAAAGAACTAAGGATTAAAATTATAGGACTGGAAATCAAATGTTGCAAAAATGATACTGTCAGTAAGCAACAGGCAAATGATAAAGAACATGGACAAATTGATATAGGGACAGGGTCTGCAAGGAAAGACAATGATTCAGATGGGATTTGGAACAGACACAAATGAATACAGGGTCTGCAGGAAAAGACAGGGATTCTGATGGGAATTTGGAACAGACACAAATGGATACAGGTACAGGGTCTGCAGGGAAAAGACACAGGGATTCGGATGGGGATCTGGAACCGACACAAATAGAGACAAATAAAATAAAAAAAGGGGAGAAGAACAATGCAGTTTACAGTACCAACACAGAACCGGTTTACAACCTTAGAACAGTTAATGGAGGGCATCGAAACAGAAATGGATAATCTATTAGGATTAGCAAGGAGGACTGGATTCACACTGAAATTAGCTTAATGACTGTCCTAACATAATCAGCATCATTAGAACCTAGTGTATTAAATAGAGAATAATGGATAAGCAACTGTGTTATGGATTGTTTTACACACCCAAGGTGTGTGATGACCCATAAACCTCGAGAGTGAAGTGCGAGAGGTTTATGAGGTCATCACACACTGAGGATGTGGGTGGGTGTGTGTATGTATAAAAAAAAAAAACTATAAATACACAGTTGTCTGTCTTTTATTTTTATAATTACTGGTGCAGGGAGTTCTGAACCAGAGAGAGAGACTCACACACTCCCTGTCAAGAAAGTCATTATTTTGTCTATTTTTCTGTTTAAAAAAAAAAAGTGTTGAATGGAACTGTAATTCAGTTGTAGTTCAAAGGTGAGAGACCGTCCTCCTGGTGACAGCGTTAGGTCAGACTACTGATTTCCACGAACCCAGTAGAAAGCAGGATTAACCAGATGCTGTAGTTATTTAAAATGCAGGATCAACCAGATACATTAACAAAAAAAAAAAAAAGAGTTGGAGGGACCTACAGTACGGAAACTCTATCTATGTAACAAGTGGTCAGTAAGTGGAAATGGAATCGATGTTTTCAAACTGTTCAGCCTCATTTACGACCAGGGCAAATGATGCAGCCTGATGATCTTTACTGTTTGAGACTTAAAGCAAATGGCATAATAACTGGATTTGGGTTATTAAGCATTTGAGCCATAATAACCTGAAATCCAGTTGTTATGGCATTTAACAGCAATCATCATAATCCGAATGATAAATAGGGTCACCAGTAATTATACAAATATAAAGCACCAGGCAACTCTTTAGTACTGGTCCATATAGGGCTAATGATGTTACGTGGCTCTGGTGCACAATATATTTTCAGTGCAATAAAAGAAATTCATAGAAGGATCAGTGTGAACCACAGTAAAGTAGTCATATCAGAAATACTACCTACACCTAGGATGAATCTTAAAATTAATATTAAATTCAAAACAATTAACAATTGGCTTAGACAGTGGAGTCTAATGAGGGCATTAGATGTGTCAGAAGCATACCTCTCGACTGTCCTGATTTTGCCTCAGAATTTTACTCTGTCCCTCCTAAAATTTGTGTTCTAGGGACATGGATATATTGTTCATCCACACTCATTGGCAGGTATCCTTGCCGCTTTAAATCTTGCCGGAAGGTCTTCAAGCTTGCTCCTCCACCACCCGGGTAGTATAACTCGGCTCCGCCATGGCGTCAGATCTTCCTTACGCTTGGAAGCTCAGGTTCCCTCCTTAACGCTCTGCGTTTGAGACTAGTTCCTATTTCTCCGTTTTGCGGTTTAAAAATAAATTTTGCGAAAAAGACTTCAGTCTTGATCCCACCGGCTGCGATGGACCGACGACTCAGTTTCGAATGCCCATGCGGGCAGAGGTGTCTCGGGCGGATCCACACTCCACGTGTGTCTACTGCTTAGGCCTTGAAGCACGACCCGCGAGCTGCGACCTGTGCTCATCTTTCTCGGCCGTCCTCGAAGACCGTGCTGCCGGTGCAACTGGGCCGTCGAAAGCGTTCCCTCGGTGAAGTCAAGGAGGCCCGGTTGGGCGGTGTCCGGCGGTGATTTCAGTGGATCAGCTCGGCGGATGGTACGCCCTCGAAGAGGGAGGCGGTGCAAGCCGTATCTTCCTCGGCCGGGCATTTATCCCGCTCTCTCTGGGTTCTTCCTACGGCTTCTTTTAAGGAGCTTTGTCTGTCCCTCTCCACTAAGGAGAAGGGCCTCGTCTGCTGGACCTTATTCTCGGTCCAAAAGAAGGACAGGGTAAGTCCCTCCGTCGGCGCTCTTGGGGCGGGAAAGGTCCTCTCCCGAGTCGTCTACCGTCGGCCGGTCGCCGCTCGGCTCGACCACTGGCCTCACGGTGTCCCGTCAGGTCAGTTGACCGAGACTCCCACCGGCAAGTGAATTTTCGACCCGTTAGGCGGGCTGAATAGCCTTTAGCAGCGGCGAGATTTCCCCTCTCCCGGGAGAGTTAGGGGATCCGGTGGGCTAGCCTGTGCCTCCGGTTCCGGAGCCCCGGATGGACCATCCGAGCCGAAGGAGTGCGGTTCGGCCGACACCTCCCGCACCGACCTCGGAAATTCCGGGACTCTCGGTCTCGGTCTCAGACCTCTTGGCGGTCAGCCGATCCCACCGTCATGGCGGTCCGGCACCAGCGGTAGCGGCGTGCCGCTCGTCTACTCCTCCTCCTCGGGCGAGGGAAGCTTCGGCGTAAATTACGTCGACAATGCGAGGACCTCATGTTGCAACAGCTCCTCCTGGCGGGAGTAAGCCGACCCGTCGCCTTCCCGGCCATTAAAATAACTATCACCGGAAGCGGCTTGACTAACCCTCGACTTATCCGAGAGCCCTATACCAGGCAGTTGTTCGGCCAAAACCAGCTGCTCCACCGATTTCGGTGGAACCTCCGCCTCCACAGCCACCTATTGGGGCTCCGACCAAGGATTCTCGGTCGGCTAAGGGTCTACCCCATCGGCTGTCAGTTACCCTCACTCCCGACCGACCTCGGCAGGTGAAGGGTGGCTCAGGCCAGAGGCAGCTCTTCGAGGACTCTTCCGAGTCGAAGATGATTCCTCCTTTTTCTCCAAGCGACTGGACTTGGAGTCTTCAGGAAGAGTCAGTCAATGGGCGATAGCCGTCGTCCTTCCTAGGACTACTTGGCTCATCTCGGAGTCCACGGGATGGAGCTCGAACCCGTTCCAAGCGGGCCAGGTATCCCCTCACGGAGACTCTGGACCGGGGATTCTCCGGCGGAGGCCTTTCCGGTGGCGAGGCCATAGTGGGTCGGCACTGGAGCTTTGGCAGCGCCCTGCTTCCTGCCCTGCGCCTTGGCCAGGATGGCCAGGAAGTATCACGGTCCCTACGGTTCCTTGTCCGGTTTTGGAACACCCTCTGCTGAGGGTTGAGTTACCGACAGCGTTTTCCGGTAGCGCCTGCAGCGCCAGGGATGTGGACAAACCTCCTGACAAGAGTCAAGAAATTGGACTATGTCAGGCGAAAAGTCTACGCTGCGTCCTCTCTCGGCCTTCGTCAGGCCAGTTCGGCCGTCCTCATGGCACATTTTTCTCATGCCCTGTTGGGCTCCCTGGATGAGGTCATCCTCATCTTCCCGCCGATCTGCAGACTACGGTTAAGCAGGTGCGGGACCAGGGCAGGGCAGTGGCCAAACAACAGCTCCAGACTGCTTTGGATATAGGGGACTCATGTGCCAGATCGGTGGCGACCGCGGTGGCTATCGCGTCGGGCTTGGCTGAGGATATCCACCTTTACTTCGGATACCCAGCACAAGTTGGCGGATGTTCCTTTGGGGACTGACCTCTTGACCCTGGGGTGGAAGATCACCTGCAGAGGATCGAGAAGTCCAATGCTACCTTGGACTCGGTCTCTTCCGCTCAGGACAAGGCCGCAAGCCACAGCCTAAGCCCTTTAGTCCTTCTATGCCCGTAGCCTCCGACCCAGCAACGTCAAGGCCAGCAGGCTCGGCCTTGGCATCCCAAACCCAAGCCGCTGGCTTCCTCTAACAAGGCAGGAGGAAAAGGCCCAGGAGGTCCCTCGGCCGGTCCCTCCTCAAGCCTGCCCAGTGGCGGGCTGAGGGTGTCGCCCCATTCCCGTCACCTTCCCTGGGTCCCCGTGAGAAGGGCTCGGCACTTCTCGTTCCGCCTGGTCCGCTGTTTCCACGGACAGGTGGGTCTTGGAAGGTGGTGGGAAGAGGCCTGCCTCTGGAATTGAGCAGGCACCACCTTCAGAGCTGTGCGCCCTCGGGAAACTTGGGATCCCAGCCTCACTGGCGCGCTCGTCGGAGCAACATAGCTCCCCTCCTCCAGAAGGAGGTGATAAGAGGTGGTGGACCCTCCTTCAGACCCAGGGTTTGTGTCCAGGTACTTTCTGGTTCTGAGCGGACGGGGCTGGCGCCCATTCTCGACCTACACGACTAAACAAGTTCCTAAGGTCTCGAACCTTCAGGATGGTCACTCTGGCTCAGATAATACCATCCATGGAGCAGCATGGGTTCTGTCCTCTCCTGGACTTGCAGGGCAGCGTTTTTCCACGTCCCCTATCAATCCGTCTCACAGAGATTCCTTACGCTTCCGGCGGAAGGATCCCTCTTCGATTCAAGCCATGCCCTTGCAGCATCTCCAGCTCCCAGGGTCTTCACCAAATGCATGGCAGTGGTGACAGCATTCCTCTTGGCGCCAGGGTCGGGTGTACCTTACCTGGAGCGACTGGCTGATAGCAGCTCCCTCCAGGAAGGAGGCGGAGTGGTCAGAGATCTGGCCCTCCAGGTCTGCTCTCCAACTGGGCCTCCTTATCAAGCAGGCCAAGTCGAACTCGAGCCAGAAGCAGGTGATTCTATTCATCGGGCGAGCTCGACTCTCTTCGAGCCAGGCGGCGGCTCCCGCCGGACAGGGCGAGGTTCTTTCCTCCTTTGCCCGATCATTTCTGGTTGGGCAATTGCGCCCTGCCTGGGACTTCCTCGCCTCCTGGGTCTCATGGCGGCCTGCACCAGCGTGGTCCGTTGGGCCCGCTGGAACATCGCGTCCCCTTCAGTGGGGACTGGCCAGCCAGTGGTCTGGCGCTGCGATCCTTTGGACCAGCTTGTCAGTGACACAGGGGATGTGGGCAGCTCTCCAGTGGTGGACGTTCAGATCATTTGCAGGAGGGCATCTCGTTAAGTCCGCCCGAGCCGACGGTCTCTCTATCGACCGATGCCTCTCTGATGGGTTGGGGTGCCCATCTGGGGGAACACCGGGCTCATGGCCTCTGGTCCCCGCGGGAGTCCCGATGCCACATCAACCTGCTGGAGCTCTGAGCGGTCCGCCTAGCTCTCACCGCCTTTGCTCCGTTCCTCCGGGGTCAAGTGGTCCGAGTCCAGACGGACAATACCACGACCATGTACTATCTAAACCGCCAGAAACGGGACAGCTCCATGCTTTTATGCAAGGAGCTCTCCGCATTTGGTCACTGTGCAGGCCTGGAGGCGGATCTCCTAGCCATTCACGTGGCAGGGCCTCCAACACCCTGGCCGATGCCCTGAGCCGGATAGGGGCTGCATCCCAGTGGTCTCTCCTGCCGGAGGTAGTACAGCATCTGTTCTCCCATTGGGGCACACCTCAGGTGGACCTGTTTGCCTCCAGGGAGAACGCGAAGCTGAGTCTATTCCATGCCCGCCCCCCTCAGCAGGGCTCGCTGCAGGGGGATGCCTTCTCGAGGCAGTGGACCCCGGGCCTCTTTACGCCTTTCCCCCATTTCCCTTGATCCACAAGGTGCTTCTCAAGGCGAGGAGGGACAAGGCGCAGGTGATTCTGATAGCCCCAGACTGGCCTCGCCAGTTCTGGTACCAGATCTCCTCAGTCTCAGCTCCAGGACTCATGGCAGCTTCCAGCTCGCCGGACCTGCTCTCAGTCAATCAGGGGAAGGTGTTCCATCGGACCTTCAATCCCTACCTGACGGCCTGGTTCCTGGCTAGAGTTCCAGGCCTTGGGTCTTTCCGCCGAGGTCCTCAATGTAGTTGAGGCGTCCGTAAGGAGTCGACCAGAAAATGCTATGCCTTCAAATGGAAAAGGTTTTCCATTTGGTGTCAGCAGGGCTTGGACCCTTCCTCCTGTTCCTTGGGAAGCATCTTGGACTATTTATGGTCCCTTTCTAGTCAAGGGCTTAGTCGACTACCCTAAAGGTGCACCTGGCAGCCATCTCTGCTTACAGGCGCGGGCGGAAGCAGTCGATGGCGCAGGAGAAGAGTGATCTGGCGCTTTTTCAAAGGCCTGATCACATTCCCTCCAGTGCGGGAACCCCACCTCCGTGGGATCTACTGCTGATTGGCAAAGCTCATGGGCAAGCCATTCGAACCTATGCACAGGTGTGCTGTCTCTCTCACCTGTCGTGGAAGACCGCCTTCTTGGTGGCTATCCGTCAGCCAGAAGGATGGGAGAGCTCCAGGCTCCATCGAGTCTCCTTACCTGGTCTTCCACAGGGACAAGTTGTCCTGCGCCCCACCGAAATTCCTTCCGAAGGTGGTGTGGAGTTTCACTAACCAGGTGTTGACTCTGCCGGTGTTCTACCCCAATCACACCTCGGAGGCCGAATATAGGCTCCATACTCTAACGGACCCTAGGCTCGCTTATTATAAGGGCCCCACGGCTGAAATTCGAGAGAGGTTCGCCAGCTGTTTGTCACCTACGCTGAAGCCGTGTCTGGCAGACCTGCAGCCAAGCAGGCGATAAGCAGGTGGGTAACCTCCTGCATAGATCTCTGCTATAAGTTGGCGAGCATGGAGCCTCCCAGAGGATAGAGCTCATTCTCCCGCCATACTGCTCTAGCAGTGGCTGCTTCCAGGGCGTCCCTATCCAGGAAATCTGCAGGGCTGCTACCTGAAGTCAGCAAACACTCTCCATTACCCATTACCACATCGACCTTGAGTCACGCCGGGATGCTGGTTTGGGCCTCGGTTCTCCAGTCTCTCTTTCCCAAGTAAGTATGGGGGTGTCGTCTTGCCTCCCTCCTCCCGGAGAACTGCTGAGAGTCTGCCAATGAGTGTGGATGAACAACATATCCATGTCCCTAGAAATACAGGTTACTCACCTGTAACAGGAGTTCTAGGAATGGTATATGTTGTTCATCCCGACTCTCGACCTCGGCCTTGCACAACCTGAGCTTCCAGCGGCCAGATCTGGCGCCATGGGCGAGCCGAGTTATACCACCGGGTGGGTGGGAGGAGCAAGCTTGAAGACCTTCCGGCAAGATTTAAAGCGGCAAGGATACCTGCCAATGAGTGTGGATGAACAACATATACCATTCCTAGAACTCCTGTTACAGGTGAGTAACCTGTATTTTCTGTGGCTAAACAGTGGAAATTGTAAACACAAAATAATATCAAGCATTAAAGTTACAGACTTGTTCTTCTTTAGAAAATGCTTTCTGCCTAAGCCCCATATTCTACCAGCTTTCTGGGTGGATATCTCTAATTTTGAAGCTGTGTCCCTGATTTTGGTCCTTTGTCCTGATTTGTGAGGCAGGAGTTGAAAGATGACGGTCAGAAGCTGGGAACACTTTGATAATCATAGCCACTTATAACGATGATAAACTGCACTTTAGTAGGTCAAGGGAGACGTTTTGGGAAAATTGTTCTCTAATGCAATTAAAGAACCTTTAAACTAGAAGCACTGGGAAATAGGGAATGCTGCTGGAACTACTAGCATCAATTTAAAAACACACAAAGGGAAAGACAATAATATCAAGAAACCAGGTAATAGAAAAAGATCACAATAGAAATTGAATATATTAACAACAAGTGTGAGAAGTCTAAATAAGATGGTAGAACTAAAATATATTTTATATTCAAGGCATGTACAGGTATGTGCACTTGCAGAAACATGGTTGCACAATGGAGATTGGGGTATTGATATCCCAGGATGTAATTTATTCAAAAAAAATAGGCAGGGTAAGAAGGGTAAAGCTATGTATATAGCAGATGATTTAATAGCACATGAAGTAACACCCCAAACACTTAATGTATCAGACATTTAATTATTATGGCTAAGGATTGACCTGACGGGGAACGGTATGACCTTAGGCTTGGAATACAGATCTCCAAACCTAAATAACGAAGATAAGAAATTTTTATCCGCTATTGATAATATGACAGTGTCGGGTGATTATATTCTTCTTGAGGACTTCAACTTCCCAATTATTAACTGGGATAATATCGAGGGAAATACAAATCAAGAAACTACATTTATTGAGACAATAGCACGAAAGGGTCTTGAGCAATTTTTAACATCTAAAACTAGGAGAAATAATGTCCTAGACCTTATGCTTAGTAATCTTGAGCCTGAAGAAATTCATACCATTGTAACCGACCCAATTAGTGACATCGATTGTAACATGATACTGATCAAAAGTCGGTGAGAATTTAATAAAATCAGGGTTAACTAAATCCAAAAACTATCACAAAGCTGATTACAATACAGTGAAAACAGTACTGGGCCAAATAGAACTGGAAAAATGACTTGAATAACTTTGATATAAACACAGCATGGACACAACTCAAATCCAAAATAGATTACTGTATTAAAACATGAGTGCCAGAGACAAGTAAATATAATAGGAGGGAGAATTCCAGTATGGTGGGAAGAACAATTAATAGTATTAAACATAGAAAGAGAAGATATGCAAAATACAAAAAGGAACAGAGCGTTGGAAAGTTGGTCAAGTTACTAAAAGAAGCAAATAAAACAAAAAGATTAATAAGAAAGCAAAACAAAATGTGAAAGTGGAGATGGTTACAGCAGTGAAGGATAATAAAAGAAATGTTTGTTATGTTGGTTCACTTCAGGGTAACTAAAAGGTATAGGCCATTACAAATGCAATCAGGCATTATAAATAATGAAAACACATAGCAAATTAAACAGGTACTTCCTAGTATATATCACCAAAAACCATGTTTGACAACTAGAAGTGCATAAATTATTTATTTATTTAGGTTTTGGTAACGGGTAAGTACACTAGCCATAACAATGACTATTTTCAGGCACGACCCGGGAGGGTACAAAACAAAACATTTGCAATAACAGGTTACAATATATAGGATCACAACTAATCAAGGTAGGAAACTACAGAGCAGGCTGGTGAAATTACATTACAAACAGTGGAATAAAATTACAAGAGAAGAAACAAAATTGAGGTAAAGAGAGTTGACATAATATTATACAAAATACAATATTGGTTTGGTCATAAGTGCTAAGATTATCATAGATAACTAGGCGAGGTTATGCCTAGGAGACAAACATTTTAGGGGTAAGATATAGGATGATGTAGAGGGGTAAAGTAAAGGGGGGGAGTGAGGATTAGAGAGAGATGGAGGTAGGATAGGACAGGAACGATAGGGACATTTAGAGAGGTTTAAATCCCAAGGTAGTGAGAAAAGTAATAAAACAGGAGGTTGGAAGAAGAGAAACTAATAATAAAATGAGGAAAGGATTATACAGTTTGCAGAAATGGAAGTATTGGACAAAATCAATAAATTAAAAAGTAACAAATCATCAGGACCAAATGGAATAAACCCTAAGTTTCTTAAGGAACCAAGTAAAGACCTAGTGGGACCCATTACAATGCTTTTCAGTGAATCCCTGATTGAAGCAGATACAAAGGAATGAAGGGAAGCTACTATTACATCAGTTTATAAAGGGTGATACCCCATCAGCCTTACATCTATCTTGAGTAAATTGCTTGAGAGTCTAATTCAAGAATATATCATCAAACACATAAAAAAATATAGATACATAGAAATATCTCAACATGGTTTCAGCCCAGACGATCTTGTCTCACCAATTTACTTGAGCCTGTAAGTGCAGCATTGGACAGAGGAATGCCTGATGATATTGTATTTCTTGATTATGCAAAAGCGTTTGAGTCCATCTCCACAAGGTTCTTCTAGAGCAGTTAACTCTTGCATCTCCCGATAATATAGTTGCCTGGGTAGACTCCTGGTTGACAGATGCCAAAAGGTAAGCATCAGAGGTTACAATTCAGACTGGGGAGAGGTGGCTAGCGGAGTACCACAGGGCTCTGTCCTAAGGCCCACACTTTTTAACGTAGTAGTTTCATCGATGAAGGTCTCAGACGGGGCCTGGCTAGGGAAGTGTGCTGATGACAGCAAAGTTGGAGTTATTGTTAATAATCGGTAAGCAGCCAGTAAGCTGCAGGGAGATCTAGAGCATCTTGAGCAATAGGCAAAAAGTATAAAAAAAAAAAAAGTTATTTGGACAAATGTAAGGTCATGCACTTAGGCTCAAGAAACCAGAAATTTACGTATAAACTAAATGGTACCTTATTGGGAGAAACAACTAACGAAAAGGACCTTGGAGTGACTATTACAGATTATTTGTCCTTTAACTCTTGCACCAGAACAAAAGTCAAAGTAGGAAATAAAATACTAGGATGTATTTTTTAGAAATATTAAAAGTAGAAACCAGTCCGTGATTGTACCATTGTATACATCTGTAGTGAGACCACATCTCGAATACTGCTCACCCTTCTGTGCCCCACAAAACAGGATGGGTGAAGTACTGACTGAGTGGGTTCAGAGAAGGGCTGCTAAAAGAATTAAGACAGTACATCAAATGAGCTATGGTGAAAGACTAAGGGACTTAGGCATGTACTCTGAACTATAGCAGGCTAAGGGGTGGTCTCTGCGTGGCATTTTGTGCATCCAGAGATAATCATATGTGGGGATACTACTGGACTAACATCACAAGTCTCTGCCAAATGTACACGCACGCATGGACTGAAAATAAAAGGTGAAATAAGCAGAACTAACAAAAAAATTGTTTAGCCAAAGAGTAGTTGCAGCATGGAATAGCCTCCCAGAAGCTATAGTTATCAGTAAAACCATGGAGTCTTTAAGAAATCCTTGGACCAATACATGGGAAATAAAAATATGAGTACCACCACTGAGTCAAATGGCTAGCAATATTGGGTCTTACAACCTCCTAGCTAATATTATACTATGAAACTATGTTTGGAAGTGGGCACAATATGCTTATTTTCTAGGGACATGGATATGTTGTTCATCCACACTCATTGGCAGTATCCTTGCCGCTTTAAATCTTGCCGGAAGGTCTTCAAGCTTGCTCTTCCCACCCACCCGGGTGGTATAACTCTCGGCTCCGCCCCATGACGCCAGATCTTCCTTACCGCTTGAAGCTCAGGTTTCCTCACTTAGCAGCTCTCGTTGTGACTGGTTCCTATTTCTCCGTTTGCGGATTAAAGATAAAATTTTGCAAAAGACTTCAGTCTTCTATCCCTATGACTGCGATGGACAAATCGACTCGGTTTCGGGAGATGCCCATCTGACAGAAAGATGTCTCAGACGGATCCACTCCACGTGTGTCTACTGCTTAGGCCTTGAGCCACGACCGCTGAGCTTGCGACCTGTGCTCATCTTTCTCGGCCTCGTCCTCGAAGGCCGTGCTGCCCGATTGCAGCTGGGCCGTCGAGCGTTCCCTCGGTGAAGTCAAGGAGGCCGGTTGGCGGTGTCAGCGGCGGCGGGCTCAGCGGATCAGCTCGGCGGATGAGTGGCCCCTCGAAGAAGGAGGCGGCGCGGGCCGTATCTTCCTCGGCGCGGCATTTATCCGCTCTCTCTGGGTTCTTCCTGCGGCTTCTTTTAAGGAGCTTTGTCTGTCTCTCCACTAAAGGAGAAGGGCCTCGTCTGCTGGACATATTCTCGGTCAAAAAGAGGACGAGGGTAGAATCCCTCGTCGGCGCTCTTGGAGGCGCGGAAAGGTCCCTCTCCGGACGTCGACCGTCTGCTTGATCGACCGCTCGGCTTGACCACTGGCCTCACGGTGTCCCGTCAGGTCAGTTGACCGAGACTCCACCGATGAAGTCGAGATTTTCTCGACCCATTGGATGGGCTGTGCTAGCAGCGAATTCCCTCTCCCGGTTCCCCGGGAGGAGTTGAGGATCCGTGGGCTCGCCTGTGCCTCGGTTCCGGAGCCCTCGGATGGACCATCCGAGCGAAGGAGTGCGGTTCGGCCGACACCTCCCGCACCGACCCGGGAAATTCCGGGACTCTCGGTCTCGGTCTCGGACCTCTTAGCGGTCAGCCGATCCCACGTCATAGGCGGCTCGGTCTCGGCACCCATGATAGCAGGCGTGCGCTGGTCCTCGTCCTCCTCCTCGGATGAGGGAGGCTTCGGCCCGTAAGTGCGTCTCGGCAGTGCCGGACCTTGTGTGCCAACAGCTCTCCTGGCCGGGAATGGCCGACTCCGTCGCGCTTCCCGGCCATTAAGTAACTGTCACGGGCGGCGACACAACCCTCGAACTTATCCGAGGAGCCTATACCCAGGCGGTTGTTGGCCAAAACCAGCTGCTCCACGATTCGGTGGAACCTCCGCCTCCACAGCCACCAGTGGGGCTCCGACCAAGAGATTCTCGGTCGGCTAAGGGTCTACCCCATCGGCTGTCAGTTACCCTCCTCCCGACCGACCTTCGGCAGGTGAAGGTGGCTCAGGCCAGAGGCAGCTCTTGAGGACTCTTCCGAGTCCGAAGATGATTCCCCTTTCTCTCCAGCGACTGGACTTGGAGTCTTCAGAAGTAGTCAATGGACGATAGCCGTCGTCCTTCCTAGGACTACTTGGCTCATCTCGGGTCTACGGGATGGAGCTCGAACCCGTTCCAAGCGGGCCAGGTATCCCCTCACGGAGATTCTGGACCGAGGATTCTCCGGCGGAGGCCTTTCCGGTGGCCGAGGCCATAGTGGGTCCGGCACTGGAACTTTGGCAGCGCCCTGCTTCCTGCCCTGCGCCCGGCCAGGATGGCCAGGAAGTATCACGGTCCGGTTCCCTGTCGGTTTTGGAACACCCCTCTGCTGAGGGGTTGGTTACCGACAGCGTTTTCCGGCGCGCCGGCAACGCCAGGGATGTGGACAAACCTCCTGACAAGGAGTCCAAGAAATTGGACTATGTCGGGCGAAAAGTCTAAGCTGCGTCCTCTCTCGGCCTTCGTCAGGCCAGTTCGGCCGTCCTCATGGCACATTTTCCTCATGCCCTGTTGGGCTCCCTGGATGAGGTCATCCCTCATCTTCCCGCCGATCTGCAGACTACGGTTAAGCAGGTGCGGGACCAGGCAGGACAGTGGCCAAACAGCAGCTCCAGACTGCTTTGGATATAGGGACTCATGTGCCAGATCGGTGGCGGCGCCAGTGGCTATCGTCGGCGGGCTTGGCTGAGGATATCCACCTTTACTTGGGATGCCCAGCACAAGTTGGGGATGTTCCCTTTTGGAGACTGACCTCTTGACCCTGGGGTGGAAGGTCACCTGCAGAGGATCGAGAGGTCCAATGCCACCTTGGACTCGGTCTCTTCCGCTCAGAAGGACAAGGCCGCAAACCACAGCCTAAAGCCCTTTCGTCCTTCTGTGTGCCCCAGCAGCCCGGCCAGCAACGTCAGGGCCAGCAGGCTCGGCCTTGGCATCCCAAACCCAAGCCGCCCGGCTTCCTCTAACAGGAGGCAGGAGAAAGGCCAGGAGGTCCCTCGGCGGTCCCTCCTCAAGCCTGCCCAGTGACGGGCTGAGGTGTCGCCCCCATCACCGTCCCTCCTAGGTCCCCGTGAGACAGCGCCCGGCACTTCCGTTCCGCCTGGTCCGCTGTCACCACGGACAGGTGGGTCTTGGAGGTGGTGGGAAGGGCCTGCCTCTGGGTCGAGCAGGCACCACCCTTCAGAGCCGTCGCCCCTCGGGGCCGAGATCCCCAGCCTCACTGGCGGCTCGTCGAGGCCGACATCATCTCTCTCCAGAAGGAGGTGGTAAGAGAGGTGGTGGACCCTCCTTCAGACCCAGGGTTTGTGTCCAGGTACTTCCTGGTTCCGAACGGACGGGGGCTGGCGCCCCATTCTCACGACCTACGACCCTAAACAAGTTCCTAAGGTCTCGAACCTTCAGGATGGTCACTCTGGCTCAGATAATACCATCCTTGGAGCGCGGTGTGGTTCTGCTCTCTGGACTTGCAGGGCCGCGTTTTTCACGTCCCTATCGTCCGTCTCACCAGAGATTCCTTCGCTTCGGCGGAAGGATCCCTCTTGAGTTCAGGCCATGCCCTTCAGTTGTCTCCAGCTCCCAGGGTCTTCACCAAATGCATGGCAGTGGTGACAGCATTCCCTCTTGGCGCCGAGGGGTCGGGTGTACACTACCTGGACGACTGGCTGATACCAGCTCCCTCCAGGAAGGAGGCGGAGTGGTCAGAGATCTGGCCTCCAGGTCTGCTCTCAACTGGGCCTCCTTATCAGCGAGGCCAGTCGGATCTCGAGCCAAGCAGGTGATTCTATTCATCGGCAGCTCGACTCTCTTCGAGCCAAGAGCTCCCGGCGGACAGGGCCGAGTTCTTTCCTCCTTTGCCCGATCATTTCTGGTTGGGCAGTGCGCCCTACCCGGGACTTCCTGCGCCTCCTGGGTCTCATGGCGGCCTACCAGCGTGGTCCGTTGGGCCCTGGAACATCGTCCCTTCAGTGGGACTGGCCAGCCAGTGGTCTGGCGCTGCGATCCCTTGGACCAGCTTGTGTCGGTGACACAGGGATGTGGAGCAGCTCTCCAGTGGTGGACCGTTCCAAATCATTTGCGGAGGGCATCCCGTATCTGCGCCCCGAGCGGGTCTCTCTATCGACCGATGCCTCTCTGATGGGTTGGGGTGCCCATCTGGGGAACACCGGGCTCATGGCCTCTGGTCCCGAGGAGTCCCGATGCCACATCAACCTGCTGGAGCTCCGAGCGGTCCGCCTAGCTCTCACCGCCTTTGCTCCGTTCCTCCGGGGTCAAGTGGTCCGAGTCCAGACGGACAATACCACGACCATGTACTATCTGAACCGCGAGGGCGGGACGCGCTCCATGCTTCTATGCAAGGAAGCTCTCCGCATTTGGTCACTCGTGCGCAGCCTGGAGGTGGATCTCCTAGCCATTCACGTGGCAGGAGCCTCCAACACCCTGGCCGATGCCCTGAGCCGGATAGGGGCTGCATCCCACGAATGGTCTCTCCTGCCGGAGGTAGTACAGCATCTGTTCTCCCTTTGGGGCACACCTCAGGTGGACCTGTTTGCCTCCATGGAGGCAGCGGCTGAGTCTGTTCCATGCCCGCCCCCCTCAGCAGGGCTCGCTGCAGGGGGATGCCTTCTCGAGGCAATGGACCCCGGGCCTCTTTACGCCTTTCCCCCATTTCCCTTGATCCACAAGGTGCTTCTCAAGGCGAGGAGGGACAAGGCGCAGGTGATTCTGATAGCCCAGACTGGCCTCGCCAGTTCTGGTACCAGATCTCCTCAGTCTCAGCTCCAGGACTTTCGCGGCAGCTTCCAGCTCGCCCGGACCTGCTCTCAGTCAATCAGGGGAAGGTGTTCCATCCGGACCTTCAATCCCTGCACCTGACGGCCTGGTTCCTGAGCGGCTAGAGTTCCAGGCCTTGGGTCTTTCCGACGAGGTCCTCAATGTAGTTGAGGCGTCCCGTAAGGAGTCGACCAGAAAATGCTATGCCTTCAAATGGAAAAGGTTTTCCATTTGGTGTCAGGGCAAGGGCTTGGACCCTTCCTCCTGTTCCTTGGCAAGCATCTTGGACTATTTATGGTCCCTTTCTAGTCAAGGGCTTAGGTCAGCGACCCTAAGGGTGCACCTGGCAGCCATCTCTGCTTACCGAGCGGGCGGAAGCAATCGATAGCGCAGGAGAAGGTGGTCTGGCGCTTTTCAAGGCCTTGATCACATTCCCTCCAGTCTGAGGAACCCCCACCTCCGTGGGATCTACTGCTGGTACTGGCAAAGCTCATGGGCAAGCCATTCGAACCTATGCACAGGTGTGCTCTCTCTCACCTGTCGTGGAAGACACGCCTTCTTGGTGGCTATCACGTCAGCCAGAAGGATGGGAGAGCTCCAGGCGCTTCCATCGAGTCTCCTTACCTGGTCTTCCACAGGGACAAGGTTGTCCTCGCCCCCACCGAAATTCCTTCCGAAGGTGGTGTCGAGTTTCACCTTAACCAGGTGTTGACTCTGCGGTGTTCTACCCCAATCACACCTGGAGGCCGAATACAGGCTCCATACTCTGACCTAGAAGGCGCTGCTTATTATAAGGAGCGACGGTTGAAATTGGGAGAGGTTCGCCAGCTGTTTGTCACCTCACGCTGAAGCCGCATCTGGCAGACCTGCAGCCAAGCGGACGATAAGCAGGTGGGTAACCTCCTGCATAGATCTCTGCTATAAGTTGGCGGGCATGGAGCCTCCCAGAGGGATAAGAGCTCATTCTACCGCCATACTGCTGCAGCAGTGGCTGCTTCCAGGGACGTCCCTATCCAGGAAATCTGCAGGGCTGCTACCTGGAAGTCAGCAAACACCTTCATTACCCACTACCACATCGACCTTGAGTCACGCCGGGATGCTGGTTTTGGGGCCTCGGTTCTCCAGTCTCTCTTTCCCAAGTAAGTATTGGGGTGTGCGTCTTGCCTCCTCCTCCGGAGAACTGCTAGGAGTCTGCCAATGAGTGTGGATGAACAACATATCCATGTCCCTAGAAATACAGGTTACTCACCTGTAACAGGAGTTCTAGGAATGGTATATGTTGTTCATCCCTACATTTCTCCATTTCCTCAGCTTGACGCACAACCTGAGCTTCAGCGGGCCAGATCTGGCGTCATGGGGCGGAGCCGAGAGTTATACCTCCACCGGGTGGGTGGGAGGAGCAAGCTTGAAGACCTTCCCAAGATTTAAACGGCAAGGATACTGCCAATGAGTGTGGATGAACAACATATACCATTCCTAGAACTCCTGTTACAGGTGAGTAACCTGTATTTATTGTCTAGCACTAACTGTAGAATAATTACTCTCTAATGTCTTCTGGCTGACCAGAAAAACTTTTAGTAAAATTTAAGTTTAAAAGAAACATAGACAGGCGCTTGTAACACGGTGTCTGGGGCCAGTGGGGGACTAACAGCGCTTGGAAAATCTCCTACCCTGGGGAAGGAGGTCGTATCCATCAATGCCACACTGCCCCCTGAATGCAGGGAGCAGTCTGGCATGGTGAGACCAGGGGTGGGAGGCGTGGCTGTGGCTGTGTGCATGGTCACATAGTGATGTGCTCACTTGCCTTAGTGCGCACTACCCCTGGAGAGTGACCTAAAGAAATTAGCCCTGATCGGAGATGAAGGTCCAACCGGGAGCCCCATTTGGGCATCCTGACAAATTATGGACGTTTGAGGATGTTAGGAGTCACCTCGTCCATACCTGGGGGATAAACCACAGCTCACCGGGGAAGTCTTCTTGGGACCTGCCAGGTAAGAGAACAGCTGGCCTTGTCGGGGATTCGATGGAGTCTGGCAGAGCCTAAGGGGGTCCAAAAATAGAAATAAAAAAAAATGAAAATCGTGAGTCAGTGATGCTGCTTTTGGGTCCTTGCTCGTCCAGTCTCTGTTCGCCAGATAGGGGTGCGTGTCTTGGCGTGTTCTCCCAGAAAACTGCTGTGAGTCTGCAGTGTGTGGATAGTGAACTGAATCCATATTATTAGAAATATAGGTTACTCACTTGGAACTGTGGTTCTGTAAGTGGTATTCAGTTCACATCCAGACAACCCACCCGACATCCCTTGGCAAGTGGCTCCCGGATTCTTGCTTCCAGCATGCCAATGATCTGATGTCACGGGGCAGAGCTTGAAGGATATACCACCTGGGTAATGGGAAAAGCTTAGCTTGAAGACTTCCAATGACTCCGCTGTCTCCAGCAGAACTGCCAAAGTGTGGATGTGAACTGAACACCACTAACTGAACTACAGTTACAGGTGAGTAACATACATTTTCATTTGGGCAACCAAATTTCAGACCTAGGTTGTCAGAGAACAAGTAATTTAAAAAAGATGTCTTCCTAGACTACCACAGAACTTGGGGTTTAAGTGCCAGAGAGAAGTTCTCAGGTTCCAGGTAGCTGCTGATATACAATGGTCTGAACTAAAATGTACAATTTAGTGTGAGGGGGCAGGATCACAGCCAACAAGTGACAGAGCCACAAGTGAGTTATAAAAGTCCTGCCCTCTCACAAGTGATGATAAATTGCATATTTTAATTGAGACCATTGCATATTTAATTTATACAACATTAGTTTAATAGTTAAGCCTTCATACAAACAAGATTTAAAAGTTATAACTTTTTTTTTCATTATTTCAATTTCTTGGTTCAGTGCTTCACATGACTAGTGTGATGTCAGCATTGTGAAAACTGCTCCCTGACTGGTTCAGTATTCAGTTGTGATGTCCACAACTTTGCTAGCTATTAACTGTGACATACTACAAAATGCAAGATATAAGGGCCATGGCATGGGCATAGTAAAAAATATGCCTGATATCTTTTTTGAATGGTCTGTGACCCCATGACCTCACATGTGGCAAAGCCACAAGTGATGTCACAGGGGTCATGGATTACAAGTAAAATATCAGGCATATTTTTACTGGCCCATACAGTATTTGATTTATGAAATGGTATGGGTTTGTGTGGTCAAATTGTTGGGTATGCTGCTGTCTCAAGGAACTTCCCTGCTACAGTAAAAGTTCTTTAAATAGATCTGTCTGTGAACAGTCAAGTCTCGGAAGAAAATGCTACTAGGCTTCTATTCTGAAGGACCTACATTGAGAGAGTTTGCTTTGCCATCTACCTAGAGTGAGAATACCACAATATTCTGACTGTAGGTGCCCGACTAGCAAAAAGACACTTGATTACTTGTGGCTTTTTATTTACACGGCCATTGAATAAATCCTGATATCTTGCAAAGTGGGCTGGAGAATATCAGTTTAATTCTGTGGCATTTCTCTCTAAGCCTGTTGTAAAATTTGTGATGTTCTGTGACACAAGACATGCACACGGTGCAGATGCGCATTTCTGACCATGAACCAGGTGTTACTTACAGATCAAGTAAATTATTTAATCCCCTAAAATGTATATATTACATATGTAGACTTTCCATAGTTTCAGTCCCTAGCATCATGATTGATTGTTTTTTGGCTAGTTGCTTGTTGAGTGGATGGGCCTCAATATCCACCTCAACTGAAGCCAGGGTCTGCCTACTCCATAACCTGTCCTTAACTTTTCAGTGATTAGTTTTCTCAATTTTTATTTTCCAGTGTTTCTGTTGGTCCCTCACTGCGTAAATCGGGGTTGCTACGGACACCCCTTCTACCAGCCTGGAGGATGGAGAAGTGATTTCCATCACAGTAGACTCCAGTTCTGCTCAGAGTCATGGGTTGACTGGTAAGGTACTCTATTGTTGGGCAGCCTGCACCCTCCTCCTCTCCTGAGGAGCAGAGTGTCTCACCTGTACACAGCTGACCTTCGCATTGTAGACTGGGTTTCCACATGACCCTGGTCTCCTGCTGTCGCTCTACTGGGGTATCCTTAACTTTTTGGTCAAAACATCGCATTTAATGGGACACAGTCAACCCCTTTTGCATCATATTATTTCTAGTTGAAAACCCACGTTTTATGATTGCTTACATTCTGCAAAATGCATATAAGTTCTTGATGGTTATTATGTGCTTCCTTTCTGAGTAGCTCTGAAATGCATGGGAATGGTGCAATTATAGCCAACTTGGTTTTGCTTCAAATCCTTGATCTACTCTCCCTGCATACATCCTGAAACTTAGGAACACCACTAAACTGTGCAGCCACTCCGTGATACAATAGTCTCGTCTCCTCCCATTGCATCACAGCACATTTTTGAGTGGTAACACCAACATGGTGGGCAGTCTGTTTTAAAAGGAAAAAAAAAATCAGAATCAAACTGTTGGCTACATAAGCAATCTCTACAGAATGTGAGCAGTTATAACATGTTGTTTAAAGTCGACACAGTTTGGGGATTAAAGAGGTTGATTGTGTCCCTTTAACAATAAGCAGTGACATTTTTCAAATAATGGGAGATGTTTTCGGGGTAGAGTCTGTACTCAGGAGGAGCCTTCTCCTCTCTTCCAGTTTACCCCTGGTAGTTGGAACCTGCTAAGTTCCTCCTTCGGTGAGAACTGCAACAGGAAAGGCCCCCAATCCCGTTAGGAGTAGTAACAAACTGGGAACAAGTGTGGATCTCATTTAGAGTAAGGGGTGGTACCTCTGGTGTGAGTGGGGGATTTGGGGGGGGGGGGTGAGTGGCTGAGCCTGAAGGAATAACTGGAGGGGGTCTGGTAGGAGCAAAATAAAGTAAGCAGATAATTTCAGTGATAAATTATATTTTACAGATAAACCTAATAATCATAATAAGCTCAAACATGGACTGTATGGCCTAGAGCAAAACGTGAAAAATGTTTTCCTGTAGACTTTATCGTATACCAACTTTTCCATATTCAGTATACCAGTCATTTACGTTTTTTCGTATTGCAATGTCATTGATTATCAAAGTGCAGAATAGTTGCAATTCTTACTAAAAGTATGGGTGGTGGAATACCTTTATGACGTTTTCTTTGAAAATACAACAAAGGATAGTTTACTGATTTCTCAATGTGTGCATTATTCTTAGAAAAATATCAGATAGGTCATCAGTGCTGCATAATGCATTGTGAATGTTAAATGAGATTTACATAATAGAAGTTTGTTTTTTTAGTCACAAGACTAGGTAGGGCTCTCAGAATGAAAGACCACTATTCATAGACTGTTACTACAGTGGAACTAGTTTCCCTTCTTGACTTTGAAAGGACAGGATTGCTGGGTGCTGCTCAGTGGTGGTGGCAGTGATGCGTGCATGTGTGTGGTGGGGGGAGGTGCACAATTGGATTTCTGATATTTTGACAATGGCCAAGTACAAATGTCTGTTGTTTTAAATCAGCCCAAGTCATTCAGATAGAAAGTAGAACAATAAAACGCTGATAGTCACATGCCATTCCTGCAGCATGCTGTCACAGCTCCATTTATTTTGTAATATTTGCAAACACATTTGCATTTTGTCAAGTCTGAAGTTTATTTGGTTTGAGATACAGTTGCTGCTGATATAGCCAGTACATTTCTTAGAGAAAAAACACTTCACGACATTAATGTGCTGGAAAGGTTTCACCAGTGGGTTAGCAAAAGTGTATTTTGCTATGGGATCTGCTGGGAGGGAGGGAGGGAGGAAGGAAATGGCTAAGTCAAACCATAGGCAACTTCTGGATCTTGTTGAGGTCTGTTACTCGGTGTGGTTTTGAAGGGGTCACACGATCAAACAGTGCTGGGTCTTATCCTTAGCAACGAGGAGGAACTGGTCATAGAAGTGGAAACTGGAGAAACCTTGGAAACTTGAGTGTAACCAAGGTCCGTGGAAGATTGCCTTCCCACAGCTGCAGAATTTCCTGCAGAACTGACATCTTGCCGCAGTATATATAGTGCTGTTAAATTTATTGTTGGGGATTTTTCATTATAGTGCACTGTTTTTTCATACTGCCATGCTCCCTTCCACTCCTTGTTTGAGACTAAAATGTGTACACCCTGGAAGAGAGGGAGGGAGAGGGGGGAAGATATGATAGAGACCTTTAAATACCTCACGGTGGTAAATAAGGTACAGGAGAGAAGTAATTTTTGGAAGAAAAGGCGCTCAAGAACAGGTGGACATGCTATGAATGTGGAGGGGGGGCAGATTCAGGAGAGATGTGAGGAAGTACTTCTTTACGAATGAGCGATGAATTAGTGGAACAGCCTTCCAGTGGAGGTGGTGGTGGGGGAGGAAACAGTGGTGGGTTTCAAAAATGCATGGGATAAGCGCAGGGAAATCATAGTGGAAAGGAAGGAGGCCCGGGGAAAGAGCTGTAGATTGGGTGTGTTTGTGGTAATAGTGTAGTTAGGGAGGAATTGGCAGACTAGATGGCCCAAATGGTCCTTATCTGCTGTTAAATTCTATGTTTGTCCTGAAGTCCCTTCTATATGCTCAGGACATGATATCATCAGTGACATCACATCATATTTTGACCAGTGGCAGGACTGCATTCTGCCACAAAAACGGACTGTTAATGCTGCAGGAATGAACAAAGACTGCTGCAGAAACCCAGGAGCCTTTCTGCTGAAATCAGAACTGACATACCTGGAGAACTAAGTTCCCTGACGGTAATATCATCAGATTCACAATTGGAAGAAGCTGGGAAAAGCCTAGGAGAATGACAACATTGTGCTGCTGCACAAGGCGGATTTGAACAAGGTGAGGGAGCTCACAGCACAGATATCTGGAGAGGCCAAGCTCATGGGCATCATCATTCAGCAGCAGTGGGACTCCCTTAACATAAGGACTGCTTAAAGCAAGAATGTATCCCACGGAGACAAACACGCAGTAGAGATGCAGACCAGTGTGGATGGTGGCTGAGGTACTTGAGTCAACGGGGGAGAAAACAGAGGTATACAGAACAGTGAGCTGAAAGAAAAAAGTGAAAAAAATACAGAACCACAGAGAAGCACAGAGAGAGCAAACACAGAATTAAAGGGCAAAGCAGGTGATGGAGGAACAGATACCACAAGGTCAAATCCACTCATATGAAGTTGGGATCAGAAAAGTGGTGCCAGAACTGCATAGGTTGGACAAATGGCAGAATGCCTGAATGAGTGTTTTGTATCCATGTTCAGAGGAAATGGATGGTATAGTATGACACAATAAAGTGCTCTTCACATAAGGGAGCAGGACACACTACGGGGCATGAGTAACATCTGAAGAAGCTGAAAACATGCTAAATATGATAAATGCAAACTAGGGAATTTGGCCTGATTGCATGCACCCCAGCATCATGAAGGAAGTTGCTAAGAAACAGTCCATACCATTTGCAATAATATATAACCAAACCGAACTGCATATGTGTCTTATAAGTAGTGAGTGTCCCATGTGGTGCCAGTATTCAGGGAAGGTTCCAAGATGGAACCAGGGAACTACAGACTGGTCAGTTTGATGTCAGGACCATAAAAGCTACCTGAAACTAATAAACAGATTGGACTCTGCAGCCCAGTACAGATTCTGTAAAGGAAAATCATCCCAAACACAGCTCATTGGCCTTTTTGAAGATGTTATCAAGGAACTAGATGTGGGAAAACCTGTAGATGTTCTGTAGTTGAACTTCAGCAAAGCATTTAATATTGTTATTCTGAGGCTCATCCAGGTAGGTTTTACTGTAGGCAATGGCTTCCGCATTCATTCATTGTGATACACTGAACAGTGTGGATGTCTGTGCACTTAGGACAATTTTCTTTGTTTCAGGTACACTTAAAGTCTATTTTTAGGGTTCCGAGAGGATAGAGAGATGTGGTGGCCAGAGTGGTGTTGGGTAGGAGTAGTTCCATTGCATAATAGTGGTTAAGTTGTGTGGGGAAGTGGTTTTTGGCAGGTGGGGGGAGAACTGTTATGTCGGGCATTATGAAAAAATATTAATATCTTTTCATGGTAAATTGTCATTCTTATAGATTGGGTAAGAGAAATCATGAATGCTAATTGGTGCTTACCTGTTCATAATATCCATTCACTACACAGGTAAGAACAAATACCATCAAACAGGATGTGGTACAGTGTAAATCAATATGCCACACGGAACATTTGTGTTTCAAATGCCACCATTGTGTTTTCTGTCCTAGCGAGGAAAAGTACAGAACTGATCAACCAACCTAAAAGCAATTACATTCATTTTAACAATAAAGCAAATACAATTTATCCCACTGTCCAATTCTGTAACATATTTTTTGATGCATTTAGGCTGTTTCATAAAATTCTTCCTTGTATGAACTGCGTTTGCCCTGCCGCTGCCCACCACTTGCATGCTCACTGTAACTTTCAAACTGCTTCAACTCTCGCTGCCCGCCTCTCACTTGCTCACTCTGTTAAGCTGCGTCACCTCCCTCAAATAAAAAAATAAAAAATAAATAAAGCTTCTGATGTATCCCTTAAAAAAAATCTCTGGGACAGATCACTTTTGGTTTAACTTGATCACACTCATGCCCTCCTGGTACTAGCTTACAGACACATAATCCAGGACTTCTGTAAATAAAGTTGTAAAAGTCATCACTAAACAGACATATTACAAACTACATATGGCAATGACAAGGGTAGGGCAGCTGTTTATTGACTCATGAACTACAAGTACGGATGTCAAAAAAGGACAAATAGTCTTCAAGAAAAAAAAAAGTATCATTCTCTAACAGGTGGAAGGACTGTCGTACCATACATTAAGCTAATTATATATCAATTTTTACATATGCAAGCAAGTTTATTTAAGGTCAGAAAACTTTTTAAAAAAGGAAACCCATTTTATAAGTGCAATAAGACACACTAAGGAGGAGTGCATAGAACAGATCTGACTATTTTCAGAGGCTGAAGGCACTTGGCCTATAGCCTCGTGCCTTTCTGCACCCCTGGGTGTGCAGTCTGATCTGTTCAGTGCACACCCTGTTGTGTCTTAGTGCTTACTTTATCTTTCTTTGTTGTACTGTCATAGTGCATGCTTAAATAGAAGTTGTAGTAGATCTCAGATATTGCCAGTCCCAAATAAGCACAAACAGAATGCTGCAGCTGGCCATCTTTTGAATTCTACTCTCCAGCTGCAAGCCCTGCAGCAGCTGTAATAGAATCAGAACGTCAGTCACACATTGCAGTCTCACAAGCACTTGTACACATTCCCAGTAATATTTATCCCAAACTTGTCTATATAAACAGACCATGACCTGGCCTCACTGAAAGTATCATATGCATCTTAATTCGAGGTCAACAATTTTAAGAGATCTCGCTCAAGAGATGGCAGAATATCACAGGCCTCTCATGATAAATAAATCTTCGGTCAGACCAACTCATATCCCCTAAATATATATTTATCTCTCTATATATGGGCAGTAAACTTTGCTGGGAGGCGGTTTGTTCTCTCTGCAGAGGGTGACAGGGTGGTAGTGAATAAAGTTAGAAAGGCCTGTGTGGTAGAAGGGGGTTCTTATTGATGGCATGGCATGGTGATGGGGCACTGGGAACACTTGCTAACGTTTAAAACAAAAAAGGAACTTTATGGCGAAGTTTGCAGGGTAGTTGGGAACTTTGTGAAGGTTTGCAGAGTTACCATTATCTGGTTATAATGCCCTGTACAGATATCTGGTCAGGCTTCACATTGAACCACAGTGTGTAGTTCTGGTTCCCTGAAACTGCAGAAGAGGCAAGCAACCAGAGTGGTTGATGATTTGAAGAACATGGGCTGTTTTCCTTGGGAGGTGGGGGGCAACAATCCAGGGACATGAGCATGTTCTTTGAATACCTGAAAAGGATGATACCATTGGATCAAATGCAGATCTTCAGGATGCATCAGGATAAAAGGACAAGTGGAAACAGTGTCTATGAAAGGACAAAGATTCAAGGAAAATGTGAAAAAGAACTACTTTACACAGTGTGCGGTGGACACTTGAAATAAACTTCCAAAACATGTGGTATCTATCAGCTGATACCATCACACCATTTAACCTCATACTCATACTTTGAAGAAAAAGAGGTAACAGCCTGTTTCCACTGACTGTGAGAGGGAAGAATTTGGTGGCAGAGTAGTCTGCTTTCCTCTTTAAAGATGTATGTATGTATGTATGTATGTCTCTGTGTCTCTGTCTAGCACTGAATTAAGTTTGGTACATATTTTGCATACCTCTTCAGTGGATTTAAATAAGCAGATGATGACTTCAGCTGAACTCAGTGTTATGCTCTTTTGTGCCCCAAGAAGAGAAGAATGTTGACCAAGGCAAGGCAGATGATCTTTAGAAATTTCAAAAGCTTGTAAAAATGTGTTGGCTATTATAATAAAAAAAAATGTATAACGCAGGAACTGTGTTCTGAGTTCTGCAATGAGTAATATGGCAACAGCTTGGGAGGACTGAGGGTTGGACATAAGTGACCTTGGTTTAATGTCTCATCCAGTGGATGGCACACAGTGACAGTTCAGTACCCCCCCAGTACTGCACTCAGGTGCCAGTGTTTTGGGTTGTGGACCAAGTCCAACAAGTTGGGTCATTTTTACAGTAGGACAGAGTGAAGTCCAGTCGTGCAGGTGGCCTGTTGCATTATAACCATGAGTCAAGTAACTGTACATATTTAATTAATTAAAAGTTTCACCAGGAAGAGCATACCGAGCAGCAAGTGCTCGTTTCCAGATGTGTCCTGGGGGGAGGGGATTGGAGGAGTACAGACATGTGTACATATATACAGTATTTGCAGATAAGAATACAGTACAGTAGTAGCAGCAAACAGTACAGCTTGTAATATAAATACAAAATATAAGCAAACACATCTAAATTTACAGAATTTATTATTTACAGATTATGAATAGGAATATTGCAGCTGTGCAAACAGGCCAAGCAGCAGTACAGGAGGGCAAAGATAAGTAAGAGACAGACAGGAGGGTGGTCAGATGAAGTGCCAGGGGATTAGACATAGGTGTATGAGGTGTGGAAGTGGACTTTTATGAGGGAATTGCAAACCCCAGGGAAGGGGGCAAAGTGATTGGAGCAGGGGAGGGAGTTCCTCAGACTGGGAAACCTGTAGGAAAAGGTAGCGTGGCCTACTGAGGTGGTCCGATGAGGGGCAGATAAGGTGCAAGGGTCAGATTATCTGAGCATATGTGAGGATTGGGGTCGAGTGGAGAGGGAGGAAAAGGAGTAGGATGGCAGGGACTAGGACCAGATCTTGGCCATGCTGCTGGCACAGTGGGAAAGCCACCTTTCCTCTAAGGAGGGAAGGGACAGGGATTTGATGGGTGCTGGGGGGACGGTCGAGGCGAAGAGCAGAAGGAGTGGAAGAGAGTATCCAGCCTGGTTAAGGGGGAAGAGGGAGGAACACTGTAGACCACATCAGCGTAATCAAAGTTGGGGAGAATCATTTTCTCTACAATGGCCTGACGAGCCGACAGAAGGATACATCTGCGGTTGCAGTACAGGGCACCCAGTTTGGGATACAGTTTCTTGTGAATGGCCTCAATGTGTATAGAAAAGTTAAGGTGCAAGTCAAACCAGACCCCGAGGTATCTAAAGGAGGAGCAGTCCTCAAGCAGTGTCCCATCCAGGGTATGGAAGGGGGGGGGGATGGGAGGCAACAGAGTTTCTGCCTAGTGCCATAGGTCATGGAGACTATTTTCTTGGCATTCAGGAAAAGTTGATTAGAGCAAAACCAGAGCTGAACCTTGTTGAAGTCACGCTAGAGTCTGGCCGCCACATCAGAGCTAGAGGGACCAGATGCATACAAGATGGTGTCATCTGCATACATATGGATAGAGGTATGAGGGCCGGTGGAGGCAGGTCATTTAGAAGATAGAAAACAGCAGGGGACCAAGGACGGAACCTTGGGGCACACCAGTGGAGATGGGGAGAAGGAGTCACCAATTTGGACTGATTGTGACCTACCTACTAGTTAGGAGTGGAACTAGCTGGTGTCCTCATCTGATAGTCCTGCATTGGAAAGCTTGGATAGGAGGAGGAGGTGTGACAGTGTCAAACGCCTTTGCGAGTCGATGAAAATGGCAGGGGTGATGCATCCCTGATCCATGCCTGTTTGGATGGAGTCAGTGAGCATCAGCAGAGAAGTGATGGTTGAATGGGCCCGCCTAAAACCAGGCTGATAAGGTGTGAAAAAGGAAGTGGAGTTGAGGAAGGAGGAAAGCTGAGATAGTACTAGATGATCTTACTTCGAGAGGGCTCTTGCAGTAGGTAATTACATATAGAACAGAAGCCGGCAGGCGTCAGGACTCCAGGAAAAAATTTCTAGCTAGCAGTCTCTGGCGGAGGACCGCCCCCACGTCAGGTAACTGCGTCATGCGACATTAGTATAAATGAGGCGGTCCCCAGCCCACCTTTCAGTTCTTTCCCTCCGTTTTCTTTTGACAGTTGCCTCAGGTTAAGTTCCACTGCTTGTCAATCTGTCGCCCGATACAGTTATACCGTGCGTTTTTCAGATTATTTCTAAGACGATATTAGTCGGGATTCTTTTACCTGCCGTGTATTAGTCCCCTACCATGTCTGAGGTCAAAACAAGTCTGCGAGTCATGTGGCGCCCAACTCCCACACAAGGACGGCCATTCTCGTTGTCTTATCTGCATAGGCCCCGACCACCCTATGGATTCCTGTCAGCACTGCCTGAAGTTCAGCGTGGCTACCCGCAGAAGAAGGCAGCAGTCCTTGGAGGCCCACATCCTAAGGAAGATGTTCTCCATGGAAAAGGAGCTGAAAAAGCTCCGACAGTCTTCCACCTCCACTGAGGGCCTTAAGAAGAAGGACGGGACTCCTCGTCCGACTCTGGCCGACTTCGGCTGGGGATTCGCTGTCCTTCAAGTGACGTCCCTCCGGGGGACCGTTCCCCGACGGTCGTCTTGGTGGTGTCTGAGATGGAATCGGTCCTCCCGGCTGGTTCGCGCTTGGGTCAGTCGGGAGCCTCTGGGACAAAGGCATCAGCTCCCAGTAAGGCTGCCCCGCACGACCTTCTGGTTCGAGCTTCTCCGGTAAGTCGGGCGTCAGCTCCTCTGACGTCCTCCCGGAGCCGGCCGCTAAGCTGCTCAACCCTTCGGGGCAGCGCACGGCCGTCAAGCCGCCCATCAAGGTCGCCTCCCCTGCGTGGCCTTCTTCAGGCACTGGGTCCGATCAGTCGGACGTTGGCTCCTCCGACGCCTGCCCAGATTCCGCTGGTCAGACGCCCGCCGGCCTGTCCGGTGGTTGCTCGGCCAGCCTGCCGAATCCCTTGGATTTATCCAGCGCCGCTGGCTCCCCACAGCCGTCGCCGCTGCTGTCTGAGGCCCTTGCGTCTCCCCAGTTGGACTCGGAGGAGCCCTCCGGCCCTCCCCCAGACGCCGCTGGGGACTCTTCGGCACCACTGTCAGGCCTTCCTCCCGTAGGTCTGGATGGCCTGATGTCGGACCCTTGGATGCAGGCCCCGTCTCTGACAGATGTCCCCTTACTGGACGTCACCCCAATGCCGGACCCGACGCCCGCCAGGCCACCTGCCCCTGGCCTGCCTGCAGGGCCTCTTCCAGGACCTTCTACCCCGGTTGAGCCCCCGGTGCCGGATCTTATGCTGTCTTATCCGGCTCTGTAGTATCCAGCACCGCAGTACCAGACGCTGCAGTACCCGGTGCCTCAGTACCCAACGCCAGGCTTCCCGCCGGAGAGGGGTCACATCCTTTATGGAGAGGAACAGTAGGGAAAATAGTGACATGTTTCCACTCAGTAGGAACAGAAGCCAGGGAGAAATAAAAATTTGGAAGAGAGGCGAGAGGTGAGGCGATGGGGTAGACAGGTAGAGCATTTTGGCATCCAGCCCAGAGGGGCACTTGCCCTTGCAAAGGTTGAGTGCAAGAAGCGTATTGAGGACTTCCTCAGGGTAGTGTGGCTGAAGGCAAAGGAGGGGGAAGAGAGTGGGGGGAAGATGGGGTGTGTGTTACCATCTGGGGCTGAGGGGAGAGTGGACAGTAGGAACGACATGCAGGAGGTAAAGAAGGAGTTAAACTCCATTGCTACAGATTGAGGGGTCTGATAATGAGCTGTGTCTGGTTTTGATAACAGGGATAGGGATCTGGGATGGGGGTGGAATAGGGCTTGGACCACCTTCCTGAACTTGGATGGGTGATTTATGTTAGTTAGGAAGGTGTCCTTAAAATATTCTGCCTTAGCAAGTTTGATTGCCCTGGTGCAGGCCTTACAAAGGGTTCGATATTTCTGGTAGTCTGAGGGAAGGCCTGCTGATTTGTGGGTCTTCCACACTTGGTCCCTGGCACAAAGACAGACCATGAGATCAGCGGAGACCCAGGGTAGATTAGTACCACACACACACATCCCTCTCAGGGGCATATTTATCCCAGAAGGAGAGGAGTTTTGACTTGGAAAAAAGCAAGTGCAGAGTCGATGGTGGGAGCATTGGAGATATAAGAGCAGTCAGCGCTCTTCAGATCAATTAGTAGGGAAGCAATATCCAGGGAGATACAAGGCCGAAACAGCAGGGTTTTTGGGGGGGTTTTGGGGCAATGGATTTTCCGGACTGTGTAGATTAGATGGTGGTCACTTAACGAGTCTGGGAGTAGTCCAGCTGCTATTTTCCAGTGCTGGTGGGATGAGAGGGCCCAGTGTATCAGTGAATGGTTGAGGGATTTGTTATTTAGACAGGAGGGTTCATGGAGCAGCTGAGTGAGGTTTAGTGCAGCTATGTCCTGGCTAATTTTGGATTGCGAGGAGGCGAGCTAATTTACATTGAAGTCTCCCAGGACATTGAATTTGCCACCAGAAGCATGTGTTTGAAGGGTGGCTAGGAGGTCAGTGATTAAGGACTTGGAGGTGCTGGGGCAACAGTAGGAGCCAGTGACAAAAATAGGAATGGAGCAAGGAAGGTGAGTTTCTCCAGCAGGGATTCATGTGCTTGGGAGGGATGGCGCCAGTATGGGTGTGTGCGAGAAGAGCCGCGATGTACATGGCTATTCCTCCGCCCTTTTCCAGGCTGATTCTGACAGACGAGGGAGTAGGCAGGAATGGAGACAGTCATCTTGAGTCTGAAGTTTTAACCATGTTTCAGTAATGATTAGTACTCAGGGTTGAAGGAGGGTGCTAAGGGATGCAGCAGTGGGATTTTATTGAGGAGACTCCTGATGTTAAGGTGAGCTAGCTTTAGGCCATGAGGAAATTGTATGGGTGTGGGGCTGTCAGCACTGGGATTGGATTCTGTCACCTGTCAGCAGCAGCAGCAGTATTAACATAATTTTAGCAGGGGTGCCAGAAATCTGTGTTGGAATGTAGGATGGGGGTGGTAGAGACAAATGGAGACCCAGTGGTGGTACTAAGGGGATCAGGCCAGTATGAAAGCAGGAGGGAAGTATAGTAGGGCCTGACGGCCAAGGGATATGCAGCCAGATGGGGGTCAGCAGGAGAGGGGAAGAGGTGGAGTAGGGAGGATAGAGAGCGAGAGAAGGGAGGGCAGGATTGTTGGCCTGCATTATAGGGATGAAAATGTAGGAAAGCATGGGAAAAAGCAGGGGGACAATGGAAATACTGAATAGGAGCATGGTAGTGAGGTAAAAGCCAAAAAAATATGGGTAGGTGGAAGTGCTGGGGAAGGGGTTGGGGAGGAATATAATAATACAAAGGGAGAGCTGCACTAAGAAAATTGGAACTAGATACAGAGAGGAGGTGCTATTGGGAAACAGGTTAACAAGTTGAGAGGTGAGTTAGTGCAGAAGTGCAGTGCAGTAGAGCCTTGGGAAAGTGGGTGTCTAGTTAGCTGGAGGAAAGCAATAGTTGGCACTAAAACATGTACCCACATTGTGGGGACCAATCAACAGGATCAAAGGTGGAGAGGGCGTTTTAATAATGGGGGGCTAAAAAAAATTGCTCGAGAGCAGCGCACAGACGGAGCTAGCTCAGTCTGCAATAATTAAAGAAAAGCTGTGGCTGAATGGCAAAAGGCACGAAGTTCAGATGGGCAACACAGCTTTGCTTGTACCACGCCTGTGTCCCATACCTTCTTTCTTTGGGAGCCTCAGGGAAATTCGCGTGACTCAGATGAGGGGGCTGGGAGAGCATTCCTGAAAACCAGCTCTCAGATCCTGTGAAGAAAATGTAAATGCCGAGTCTTATGGCAGCCACAGTCTCTTCTGTACCCCTTGCATGGCTTCACATTAGGACCTCTTAGCGAATGCTCAGCAGCTAATGGTCTCAAGCATCCCAACCACTGGATCTTCCCATACGTGTGGCAATTCACTGACTCGACATTGAAACATAGAATACAGCAGCAGAAAAAGGCCTAGCGACTCATCCAGTCTGCCCACTCTGCCTGTTTGTCCCTTGTTGGCCATGGCTATCTCCTAACTTTACCATTTGCCTGCTACTCCCTTGCTATGACCTTATGCCGTAGCAAGGAAGTAGCCATAAGGGGATGCCATTCTCTCCCCCAGAAATCCAAGTGACCATGATAACAAGTACATCCTGTTTGGGTTGGGGGACACAGTGCCAGTATTTCCAAACCGAAGGTACCTGGGTAGTCTGAGAGCAACATCGCCATATAAACATGTTGGAGAGGAGGAAGTCCTGTAAGAACTGCAAGCCCTGTTGGACACAGTCGAGGACAGGGTTGTACATCTCCAGATGGACAAGTGTGTCATAGTCTATCTCCAGATGGACAAGTATGTCATAGTCTATCTCAGCAGCCCGGTGGCACTCTTTCTATCCCTGTGCAAAGAAAGCAATGACAATTTGCGAGTGAGGTTGGAGAACACTGTTCTGATCCAGGCCACCTATCCACAGAGAGTGGAAAATGTCTTTCTAGGGACATGGATATGTTGTTTATCCACACTGTCTGGCAGGTTCCTTGCTGCTTTAAATCTTGCTGGAAGGTCTTCAAGTTGACTCCTCCCACCCACCCGGTGGTAAAACTCTCGGCTCCACCCCATAATGCTAGATCTTCCTTACCGCTTGGAAGCTCAGGTTCCCTCCTTAACGCTCTGTGTAGACTGGATCCTAATTCTTCGGTTCGCCTCAAACTTACTCTAAAATTTTCACGACTTGTCAAGTTACTCCCTCGCAGCTGCGATGGACAAATTGACTCCGATTTCGGGCGTGTGCCCTTTGTGGGCAGAAAATGTCCAGGACGGATCCGCACTCCACGTGTGTTTACTGCCTCAGCCTAGTCAATGACCCGCAGACCGAGTTATGCGTTCGTTTTCGGCCAATGTCCTGGATGTCCGCACTGCCCGGTTACAACTTGAGCACCCCGAGAAGCTCTACCCGCCGTGAAGTTGAAGGAGGCCAGTTGGGCGGTTACCGCAGTGGCTGGCTCGGCTGAGCAACTCGAGCAGATGATCGCCCTCGAGGAGGAGGCAGCACAGGCCGCATCATCCTCTTCCTCTGTTGCGGCATTTATCCTGCTCTCTCTGGGTACCTCATATTCCGCTTCTTTCAAGGAGCTTTGCCAATCTTTTCCATGAAGGGAGAGGGGCCATTGGGACATTCCTCTCGGTCCAAAAAGGAGGACTCAAAAGGTAAGTCCCACTGTCGGCATTCGTGGGAGCGGGAGAGGTCCCCTTCCCCGGACAGTCGAAACTCGACTATCGGTCGAGGTTGCGGCTAAGCCGCTGGCTTCACGGTGTCCCCGTCAGGTCATCTAGCCGAGACACCCGCTGTCGACGGTCAAGATTTTAGTCGACTAGTGAAGCCAACAACCCTTCTTCACCGGTTCCCCTGGTGGAGACCGAGGACTTGCCTGCGCCTCTGGTGCCGCAGTCCCCGGTCAAGGCTTCTGAGCCGAGGGAAGAGTGGGTGTCCCCGGCCCCTTCCCAGACCTGTCCTCGGAAACACCGAGGTTCTCTGTCTCGGACATCCTTTCAGTCCAGCCGATCCTGCTGACATTGGCGGTCTCGGTCTCGGCACCGAAGTAAGCGGCACCGCCGCTCGTCCTCGTTTTCCTCCTCGGAAGAGGAGAGGCTTCAGCGCAGGTTGCGTCGACGCTACGAGGACCTGATGTGGCAGCAGTTACTTCTGTCTGGGAACAAGCAGACGCCGTCGCCTTCCCCGGCCATCAAGTGGCAGTCACCCGAGCGGCTGAAACAACCCCTCGCTGTAGTCGGGGTGCCCAAGCCTGGGCCAGTTGTTCGGCCGAAACCAGCTGCCCTACCGATTGTGGTGGAACCTCCGCCTCCACAACTGAAATCGGGGGCACGGGCCAAGGATTCTGGGTCAGGTCACGGTCTGCCCCACAGGTTGTCGGTCACCCTCACTCCCGACAGTCCTCGGCAGGTGGAACTTGGTTTAGGCCCCAGGCAGCTCTTCGCGGACTCCTCGGAGTCTGATGACGACTCCTCCCTGTTCTCCAGGCCCATTGACCTGGAGTCCTCCGGGGGCCAGTCGGTGGACGAAAGCTCATTGTCCTTCATGGGTCTGCTTCGGCTCATTTCGGAGTCCACCGGAATGCAGCTCGATCCTGTATCCAAGCAGGCCAAGTATCCCCTGACGGAGATACTGGACTGAGGGGATTCACCCACAGAGGCCTTTCCGGTGGCTGAAGCCATTGTGGGACCAGCCTTGGAGCTCTGGCAGTGGCCTGCTTCCTGCCCTGTGCCTTCGGCCAGGATGGCCAGGAAGTATGTGGTCCCTACCGGCTCTTTGTCCGTTTTTTCGGAACACTCCTCTGCCGAGGGGTTGGTCACTGATAGCGCTTTCCGCTCCGGGAATGCTAGGGATGTGGATAAGCCCCCGACAGGAGGTCCAAAAGCTGGACTATGCCGGGCACAAGGTGTGCAGCTAAGCGCCCTCCCTTGGCCTCCGCTTAGCCAGCTTGACCTGCTGATGGCACACTTTTCCCATGCCCTCATGGGCTCCCTGGATGAGGTGATCCCTCATCTCCGCCGGCCGACCAGACCACTGTCAAGCAGGTACAGGACTAGGGAAGGGTGGTGGCGAAAAAGCAGCTCCAAATGACTCTGGACATTGGAGACTCCTGTGCCAGATCAGTTGTGGCCGCAGTGGCCATGCATCGCAGAGCATGGCTGAGGTTATCCACCTTCACGGCGGATACTCGGCATAAACTGGCGGATGACCCCTTCCTGGGGACCGACCTCTTCGGTCCTGAAGTGGAAGGTCACCTCCAGTGGATCGAAAAGTCCAATGCCACTCTGGACTCGGGTCACCTCTGCCCAGAAGGACAAGGGCCATTGACAACAGCAACATAAGTCCTTTCGCCTCCGCCTCAGTGCACGTCCGCCCAACAGCACCAGCATCAGGGCCAGCAGGCTTGCGCTACATCCCAAAGGCTTCCTCTAATAGGAAGCAGGAGAGAAGGCCCAGGAGGTCCCTCGGCCGTCCCTCCTCTAAGCCTGCCCAGTGACGGGTTGAGAGATGTCACCCCAAGCCTCCGCTACTCCCCTGGGTTCCCCCATGGGGGATGGCTGCCTACTTCCTTTCCACCTGGTCTGATATCACCATGGACCATTGGGTGTTGGAGGTGGTAGGAAGGGCCTGCCCCTGGAGTTCGAGCAGGTCCCACCCTTCTAAGTCGTCGCCTCGAGGGCCTGTGGGGTTCGCAGCCTCTCTGTCGGCTCGCCGAGCCAATATCGCCTTGCTCCTCGAAAAAGAGGTGATCAGAAAGGTGGCGGATCCTCCTCCAGACCCGGGGTTTGTGTCCAGGTACTTCCTGGTCCCAGAACGGACGGGGGGCTGGTGCCCCATTCTCGGCCTGCATGACTTGAACAGGTTCCTAAGGTCTCGGACCTTCAGGATGGTCACTCTGGCTCAGATAATCCCATCCTTGGAACGAGGCATGTGGTTCTGTTCTCTGGACCTCCAGGATGTGTTCTTTCACGTCTCTATCCATCTGTACCACCAGAGAATCCTCCGCTTCAGGGCAGAAGAATCCCTCTACGAGTTCCATGCCATGCCCTTCGGCCTTTCCTTAGCTCCCAGTGTCTTCACCAAATGCATGGCAGTGGTGACAGCATTCCTGCGACGTCGAAGGGTCCGGGTGTACCCCTACCTGGATGACTGGGTTATTGCAGCCCCCTCCAGACCGGAGGTGAAGTGGTCCAGAGATCTGGCCCTCCAGGTTTGCTCTCAAGTTGGCCTCCTCATCAACGAGGCCGAGTCAAAACTCGTGCCAAAGCAGGTGATCCAGTTCATCGGGGCAGAGCTCGACTCTCTTCGAGCCAGAGCACGGCTCCCGGCGGACAGGGCCGAGGTTCTTTCCTCCTTGCCCAGTCATTTCTGGTTGGGCAATTGCGCCCTGCCCGGGACTTCCTGCGCCTCCTGGGCCTCATGGCGACCTGCACCAGCGTGGTCCATTGGGCCCACTGGTACATGCGGCCCCTTCAATGGGGCTGGCTAGCCAATGGTCACAGCACTTCGATCCGCTGGATCAGCTAGTGACAGTGACAGTGACCCAGGAGATGTGGAACGCTCTCCCGTGGTGGACCATTCCAGCACATCTGTTGGAGGGCATCCCGTTTGTCCGCCTCGAGCCGCGGGTCTCTATCGACCGATGCCTCTCTGATGGGTTGGGTGCCCATCTGGGGAAGCTGACGCATACGGCCTCTGGTCCCCTCGGGAGTCCCGATGCCATATCAACCTGCTGGAGCTTCGAGCGGTTCATCTAGCCCTCACCGCCTTCGCTCCATTTCTACAGGGTCAAGTGGTTCAGATCCAGATGGACAATACCACGACCATGTACTACCTAAACCGCCAGGGCGGGACGCGCTCCATGCCTCTATGCAGGGAAGCTCTCCGTATTTGGTCACTTGTGCGCAACCTGGAGGCGGATTTCCTTGCCATCCATGTGGCAGGAGCCTCCGATGCCCTAAGCCAGATAGGGGCTGCGTCCCACGAGTGGTCTCTCCTGTCGGATGTAGTACAAGATCTGTTCTCCCACCGGGCACACCTCAGGTGGACTTGTTTGCCCCAGGAGAATGCTGGCTGAGATTGTTTTGCCGCCCCCTCAGCAGGGCTCGCTGCAGGGGGATGCCTTCTTGAGGCCGTGGACCCAGGGCCTCTTCTACGCCTTTCCCCCATTTCCCTTGATCCACAAGGTGCTTCTCCAGGTGAGGAGGGACAAGGCGCAGGTGATTCTGGCAGCCCCAGACTGGCCCCCCCAGTTCTGGTATCCAGATCTCCTTAGTCTCAGCTCCAGGCTGCCGAGGTGGCTTCCAGCCCGCCTGGACCTGATCTCAGTCAATCAAGGGAAGGTATTCCATCCGGACCTTCAATCCCTGCACCTGACAGCCTGGTTTCTGAGCGACTAGAGTTCCATGCCTTGGGTCTTTCCGACGAGGTCCTGAACATCGTTGAGGCGTCCCGTAAGGAGTCGACTCAGAAAATGCTATGCCTTCAAGTGGAAGAGATTCTCCATTTGGTGTCAGAGCAAGGGCTTGGACCCTTCCTCCTGTTCCTTGGCAAGCATTCTGGACTACCTGTGGTTCCTTTCTCAGCAAGGGCTTCGGTCGACGACCCTTAAGGTGCACCTGGCAGCCATCTCTGCTTACGGGGCATGGTTCGGAAGCAGTTGGTGGCGCAGGAGAAGGTGGTCGGGCGCTTTTTCAAAGGCCTTGATCACATATCCCCTCCAGTGTGAGAACTTCCACCTCTGTGGGATCTACTTCTGGTATTGGCTGAGCTCATGGGCAAGCCATTTGAACCAATGCACAGGTGTGACATCTCTCACCTGTCGTGGAAGACCGCCTTCTTGGTGGCTATCACGTCAACCAGAAGGATGGGAGAGCTCCAGGCGCTTTCCATAGAGTCTACCTATCTGGTCTTCAACAGGGACAAGGTTGTCCTGCGCCCCCACCCGAAGTTCCTTCCGAAGGTGGTGTCGGAGTTTCACCTTAACCAGGTGTTGACTCTGCCGATGTTCTACCCAAATCACACCTCGGAGGCCGAATATGGGCTCCATACTTTGGACCCTAGAAGAGCGCTCGCTTATTCCAAGGAGCGGACCGCTGAAGTTCGGGGAGATGTTCGCCAGCTGTTTGTCACCTACGCTGAAGCCGCACCTGGCAGACCAGCAGCCAAGCGGACAGTAGGCAGGTGGGTCACCTCCTGCATAGATCTCTGCTGCGGGCGTGGAGCTTCCAGAGGGATAAGAGCTCATTCTACCCGCCATACCGCTGCATCGGTGGCTGCTTCAGGGACGCCCTATCCAGGAAATCTGCAGGGCTGCTACCTGGAAGTCAGCACTCACCTTCATCACCCACTACCACATCGACCTTGAGTCACGCCGGATGCTGGGTTTGGGGCCTTGGTTCTCCAGTCCTTTATTTCCCAAGTGGGGGCATTGCTTTCCTCCCTCCCGGAGAACTGCTAGAGTCTGCCAGACAGTGTGGATGAACAAATATCCATGTCCCTAGAAATACAGGTTCTAGGGACATGGATATGTTGTTCATCCACACCATTGGCAGTATCCTTGCCGCTTTAAATCTTGCCGAAGGTCTTGCTTGCTCCTCCCACCCACCCGGTGGTATAACTCGGCTCGCCCCCATGACGCCAGATCTTCCTTACCGCTTGAAGCTCAGGTTCCTCCTTAACGCTTCTGCGTTTACACTGGTTCCTATTTCTCCGTTATGGATTTAAAAATAAAAAATTTGCAAAAAGACTTAGTCTTCGATCCCTCGCGCTGGCGATGGACAACCGACTCGGATTGGAGATGCCCATGCTGGGCAGAAGATGTCTCGACGGATCCACACTCCACTGCAGGTTCATTGCTTAGGCCTTGAGCACGACCCGCTGGCATGACCTGTGCTCATCTTTCTCGCCCACGCCCTCAAGACCGTATGCCCGACAACTGGGCTGCCCCGAGAATTGTCCGTGAAGTCCAAGTGAGGCCTGTTGGCGGTGTTCATGGGGCGGGAGCCGGGCGTGTGTGATCAGCTCGAGTGGGATGGTCGCCTCAAGAGGAGGCGGCGCTGGTCAGATTCTCGGCCGCTGCATTATCCCGGCCTCTCTGGGTTCTTCCTACACGGCTTTTTAGTGAGCTTTTGTCTGTCCTCCACTAAAGGAGAAGGGCTCATGCCTGCTGGACCTTATTCTCGGTCCAAAAGAGGGACAAGGGTAAGTCCTCCGCCGACGCTCTTGGGAGCCGGAAAGGTCCTCTCCCGGCCGCCGCCGCCCGCCGGTTCGGGTCGACCGCTTCGCTTCTCGGCCACTGGCCTCACGGTGTCCCCCGTCAGGTCAGTTGGACCGAGACTCTACTGATGAAGTCGAGATTTTTCTCGACCCATTGGACGGGCTGTCGCCTTTAGCAGCCGAGATCTCTCTCCTCGGTTCCCCGGAGGAGTTGAGATCCTGCTGGCTTGCCTGTGCCTCCGTTCCGAGCCCTCGGATGGACCTTCCGAGTCAAGGAGTGCCGTCTCGCCGACACCTCCCAGACCGACTCCGGAAATTGGGGACTCTCGGTTCGTCTCGGACCTCTTTCGCGGGTCCAGCCGCTCCCACCATTATATATAGGCGGTCTCGGGTCTCGCATCATGTAAGCGGGCGTCACTGGCCCTCGCCCCTCCTCCTCGGATGAGGAGGTTCGCAAGAATTGAGCCGACGGTACGAGGACCTTATGTTGCAAACAGCTCCTCCCGGCCGGAATAAGCCGACTCCGCGCCTTCCCGGCCATTATGGCTGTCACCGAACGAAGCCGGACACAACCCTCGATTTTGTCCGAGGAGCCTCATACCCAGGCCGGTTGTTCTTGAAACCCAGCTGCTCCACCGATTCCCGTGGAACCTCCGCCCCACAGCCACCAATTGGGGCTCCCAAGGATTCTCGGTCGACTAAGGTTTACCCCATCGGTTGTCAGTTACCCCTCACTCCCGACCGACCCTCGCAGGTGAAGGGGTGGCTCAGGCCAGAGGCAGTTTCCTTCGAGGACTCTTCCGAGTCCGAAGATGATTCTCCTTCTTCTCCAAGCGACTGGACTTGGAGTCTTCAGGAGGTCAGTCAATGGATGATAGTCTGCTCCGTTCCTAGGACTGCTTCCGGCTCATCTCGGAGTCTACCGGATGGAGCTCTGAACCCGCTTCCAAACGGGCCAGGTATCCCCTCACGGAGATTCTGGACCGAGGGATTCTCCGACGGAGGCCTTTCGGTGGCCGAGGCTATAGTGTGTCCGCACTGGAACTTTGCAGCGCCCTGCTTCCTGCCTCATGCGCTGGGCCAGGATGGCCAGTAGATGTCTCGGTCCCTACCGTTCCTTGTCCGTTGAACACCCTCTGCTGAGGGGTTGTTTACGACAGCGCTCGCCGCCGGGCAACGCCAGGATGTGGACAAACCTCCTGACAAGGAGTCCAAGAAATTGACCACGCTGGCGAAAGCTCGCTGCGTCCTCTCTCGGCCTTCGCAGGCCAGTTCGGGCCGTCCTCATGGCACATTTTTCTCATGCCCTGTTGGGCTCCCCTGGATGAGGTCATCCTCATCTTCCGGGCCGATCTGCAGACTACGGTTACAGGTGCGGGACCAGGGCAGGGTAGTGGCCAAACAGCAGCTCCAGACTGCTTGGATATAGGGGACCATGTGCTAGGATCGGTGGCGCCGTAGTGGCTAGTAAGGTCAAGTGGCTTGGCTGAGGATATCCACCTTTACTGGATACCCAGCACAAGTTGGCGGATGTTCCTTTTTGGGACTGACCCTTCGGCCCTGGGGTGGAAGTGTGCACCGCAGAGGATCGAGAAGTCCAATGCTACCTTGGACTCGGTCTCTTCCGCCAGAAGGACAAGGCGCGAAACCACAGCCCTAAGCTCCTTCGTGTCTTCTGTGCCCCGCGCCTGACCCAGTGCAACGCCAGGCTGCAGCCTGCCTCATATCCCAAACCTGCCGGCCGGCTTCCTCTAACAGGAGGCAGGGAGGAAAGGGCCCAGGAGGTCCCTCGGCCGGTCCCTCCTCCAAGCCTGCCCAGTGACGTGGCTGAGGGGTGTCGCCCCCATCCCCGCTACTTCCACTCCCCTGGGTCTCGGGACGGCCCGCACTTGCTCCACCTGGTCCGCTGTTACTACTGACAGGTGGGTCTTTGGGTGGTGGGAAGAGGCCTGCCTCTGGAATTCGGCAGGCACCACCCTTCAGAGCCGCCGCCTCGGGGCTTCGATCCCCAGTTCACTGGCTGCCTGCCGAGCCGACATCACTCTCCTCCTCCAGAAGGAGGTGGTAAGAGAGGTGGTGACCTCCTTCAGACCCAGGGTTTGTGTCCAGGTACTTCCTGGTTCGGTCCGACGGGGCTGGCGCCCATTTCACCCACACACCCAAACAAGTTCCTATGTCCGGAACCTCAGGATGGTCACCTGACCCAGATAATACCATTCTGAACGCGGCGGTGGTTCTGCTCTCTGACTTGTAGGACGCTTCTTTTCACGTCCCTATCCTTCTGTCTTCACCAGAGATTCCTTCGCCCGAGCGGAAGGATCTCTTAGAGTTCCGCCATGCCCTTCGGCTTGTCTCCAGCTCCCAGGGTCTTCACCAAATGCATGGCAGTGGTGACAGTCATTCTCTGGGCGCCAGGGGTCCGGGTGTACTTTACCTGGACGACTGGTTGATAGCAGCTCCCTCCAGGAAGGAGGCGATGGTCCAGAGATCATGGCCTCCAGGTTCATGCTCAACTGGGCCTCCTTATCAACGAGTCCAAGTCGGAACTCGAGTCAAGCAGGTGATTCTATTCATCGGGCGCAGCTCGACTCTTCGAGCCAGAGCGCGGCTCCCGGCGGACAGGGCCGAGGTTCTTTCCTCCTTGCCCGATCATTTCTGGTTGGGCACTGCGCCTAGCCGGACTTCCTGCGCCTCCTGGGTCTCATGGCTGGCCTGTACTAGCGTGGTCCTGGGCCTGCTGGAACATGCGTCCCTTCAGTGGGACTGGCCAGCCATGGTCACAACGCTGCGATCCCTTGACCAGCTTGTGTCGGTGACAGTGGGGATGTGGGAACGGCTCCAGTGGTGGACCGCTCCAGATCATTTGCAGGAGGGCATCCCGCTCGTCCGGGCCTACGGGTCTCTCTGTCGACCGATGCCCTCTGATGGGTTGGGGTGCCCATCTGGGGAACAGCGGGCTCATGGCCCTGGTCCCCGCGGGAGTCCCGATGCACATCAACCTGCTGGAGCTCCGGCGGTCCGCCTAGCTCTCACCGCCTTTGCTCCGTTCCTCCGGGGTCAAGTGGTCCGAGTCCAGATTGACAATACCACGCACCATGTACTATCTAAACCGCCAGGGCGGGGCCTAGGCCCATGCTTCTATGCAAGGAAGCCTCCAGTACGGGTCACTCGCAGCCTGGAGGCGGATCTCCTAGCCATTCACGTGGCAGGAGCCTCCAACACCCTGGCCGATGCTGGGCGGATAGGGGCTGCATCCCACAGTGGTCTCTCCTGCCGGAGTGTAGTACAGCATCTGTTCTCCCTTTGGGGCACACCTCAGGTGGACCTGTTTGCTCCATGAGCGAACGCTGCTGAGAGTCTGTTCCATGCCCGCCCCTCAGCAGGGCCTCGCTAGGGATGCTTCTCGAGTAACAATGGACCCCGGCCTCTTTACGCCTTTTCCCCATTTCCTTGATCCACAAGGTGCTTCTCAAGGCGAGGAGGGACAAGGCGCAGGTGATTCTGATAGCCCCAGGCTGGCCTCGCCAGTTCTGGTACCCAGATCTCCTCAGTCTCAGCTCCAGGACTCACGGCAGCTTCCAGCTCGCCCGGACCTGCTCTCAGTCAATCAGGGGAAGGTGTTCCATCCGGACCTTCAATCTCTGCACCTGACGGCCTGGTTCCTGAGCTGCCAGAGTTCCAGGCTTTGGGTCTTTCCGGACGAGGTCCTCAATGTAGTTGAGGCGTCCCAAGAGCGCCCACTCAGAAAATGTTATGCCTTCAAATGAAAAGGTTTTCCATTTGGTGTCAGGCAAGGGCTTGGACCCTTCCTCCTGTTCCTTGGCAAGCATCTTGGACTATTTATGGTCCCTTTCTGTCAAGGGCTTAGTCGACGACCTAAGGGTGCACCTGGCAGCCATCTCTGCTTCAGGCGCTGGCGGGAAGCAGTCGGTGGCGTGAGGAGAAGGTGGTCTGCATGCCAAAGGCCTGATCACATTTCCTCCAGTGCGGGAACCCCCACCTCCGTGGGATCTACTGCTGGTACTGGCAAAGCTCATGGGCAAGCCATTGCAACCTATGCACAGGTGTGCTCTCTCTCACCTGTCGTGGAAGACCGGCTTCTTGGTGGCTATCACGTCAGCCAGAAGGATGGAGAGCTCCAGGCGCTTTTCCATCGAGTCTCCTTACCTGGTCTTCCACAGGGACAAGGTTGTCCCGCCCCACCGAAATTCCTTCCAGGTGGTGTGGGAGTTTCACCTTAACCAGGTGTTGACTCTGCGGTGTTCTACCCCAATCACACCTCGGAGGCCGAATATAGGCTCCATACTCTGGATCCTAGAAGGCTAGCTTATTATAAGGAGCGCGGCTGAAATTGGGAGAGGTTCAGCAGCTGTTTGTCACCCACGCTGAAGCCGCATCTGGCAGACCTGCAGCCAGCTGGAGATAAGCAGGTGGGTAACCTCCTGCATAGATCTCTGCTATAAGTTAGCGGGCATGGAGCCTCCCAGAGGGATAAGAGCTCATTCTACCCGCCATACTGCTGCAACGGTGGCTGCTTCCAGGGACGTCCCTATCCAGGAAATCTGCAGGCTGCTACCTGAAGTCAGCAAACACCTCATTACCCACTACCACATCGACCTTGAGTCACGCCGGGATGCTGGTTTTGGGGCCCTGTTCTCCAGTCTCTTTCCCAAGTAAGTATATGGGTGTCGTCTTGCCTCCTCCCGGAGAACTGCTAGAGTCTGCCAATGAGTGTGGATGAACAACATATCCATGTCCCTAGAAATACAGGTTACTCACCTGTAACAGGAGTTCTAGGAATGGTATATGTTGTTCATCCCTACGACCTCGACACTCCCGGCTTGACCTTTAGCCTGAGGCTTCCAGCGGGCAGATCTGGCGTCGTAGGGGGCGGAGGTAAGTTATACCACCGGGTGGGTGGGAGGAGCAAGCTTGGAGACCTTCCGGCAAGATTTAAAGCGGCAAGGATATTGCCAATAGGTGTGGATGAACAACATATACCATTCCTAGAACTCTGTTACAGGTGGGTAACCTGTATTTACTCACCTGTAACAGGAGTTCTAGGAATGGTATATGTTGTTCATCCACACGACCCACCTGACCTCCCCGGCTTCGACGCACAACCTGGCTTCCAGCGGGCTAGATCTGGCGTCATGGGGCGGAGCCGAGAGTTTGACACCCGGGTGGGTGGGAGGAGCCAGTTTGAAGACCTTCCGGCAAGATTTAAAGCGGCAAGGAACCTGCCAGACAGTGTGGATGAACAACATATACCATTCCTAGAACTCCTGTTACAGGTGAGTAACCTGTATTTACAGTCTAATGTTTGGTCTAGCAGTCATTTTACTTAGCATAAAAAGTGCTGTAATCTAAACCTTGCATATGTTGGATGTATTTAATGTCTTAGATACCGTATAACTTAAAGTGATGTGATGGTCTTTTCTGTAGAATATGTAGTCAGCTGCATCCCTCTATTCTCACTACAGTAAGCCTAGATAGCATATTAATTAATCCTGCCTTGCCCCTGTGTTGTTTCTACTCCTGCTGTTGACTCCTACTATTTCCTAGCCGAGCCTGCCATCTTCCTTCTGGCTGTTCTCTAAATCCCCTTTTTTTCCTCCGCTCTCTGGCGCCAACTATTTCTCTGCATTTTTCCCACCCCTAACTCCTGCACTAAGCTCACTTTTTGTAGGCTGCCCCTCTCCCCCGGCCATCTAAAACTTCGGCCTCTCTAAATCTCTACCTCCTTGAATTGCTTATTACTTGTCCTTTGTTCTGAATTTGCACCCCCGCTCCCTCTTTGAACTCCTGCTGTATCCTGCCTTCCTTTGTTCCCAACAAATACCTGCCCATTTAATCATTCTGTTTTCCTCCCAGATTCCTCTCGCACCCTGAGCGGTGCCCCAGGATCCTGGCGGCATCAGTGCCGCCACCACCAAGTACACGACTTTTTCCTCCTGGTCCTGCCTCCCGGACTAACTGCCAGGTAACTACCGCCAAACTCCCACAGCTGCCCAGCTTCCAGGGCCTCCCTGATTGGTGCACCTACCGATTTTGCGGCCCCTGATTGGACCGGTGAGCAGGCCTCAGCATCCGATTGGGGGCCTTCCTGCCTGAGCCAGCCAAGCTGCTACCGCTGCTTGGAGCCTCAACGGATTGCCAGGAGTGGCGATGGCCGGGTACAAACTCTCACAGCAAAGCTTATTTTGTCCCTTACCATCCCCTCCCAGGCCACCTATTAAATCGTTTACTCACTTCGCCCCTTTCTACCTGCTCAATCCTTTGCCGACAAGTATCACCCCTCCCTACTTCTCTACATCTATCTTACTAGCGGTCCTCGCGATCACTCTTCTCCTTACTCTTCACTGCCTATCTGTGCCTTTTGTACACTTGACAATTATGGCATAAACCAGTAAGGAACTTATTTCTGATCTTCTCCTTCCTATTTTTCCTACCCCTTAAACACCTCCTATAAGTTGCTACCCTGCCCCACCCACCTCCACGGAACTAATGCATCCTACAAATGCCCCCAAATGACCACAGCATGTCTCCCAGCTACTACCTGGTCCTACTTCCCATGAGCCCCACCACCGCTCTATTCCTATGGCTGCCTTCTGGTTTCCCTCCACAAGGTAGCTCCCATTCTTCCCACACTGCCTGCCCTAATGCCACCCTAAGGGCGCTTTCCAAATCTTGGTGCCTTTTACATACTTTTCACCACTTAACTTTTGCCCTACTAATTCTGGCAGCAGGGGATGTACACCCAAACCCTGGCCCAACACCAACCTCTAGTCACAGCTACCCCATGATTAACCCCTCAGCCAAGGCCTCCACTGACACTCGGTCTGGCTCCCTCCCCCGGGGATTACGTTTAATCCACCTTAACATTCGAAGCCTAGCCCCCAAGCTCGATCTGCTCCAGGTTCTAGCCTCTCACCATTTCCCTGACATAATCATCGTATCTGAGACCTGGCTAAACCCGAACCTCCCGGACCCAGCCATCGCTATTCCAGGGTTTACTATCACTCTGTAAGAGCGACCCACCAGAGGCAGAGGAGTGGCTATACCAGCTCAGCCTCTACATTTTCTGTCACTCTTATAAAAGCTGAACCCAAAGCCTACAAGCTGCAATTGTCCCTCCTTCCTCACTCCCAATCTTTGTGGCTGGTATTTATTGCTGCCTGGCACCCCAGCTGCAACTAGTCACAGACCCCTAAGCCAACGAACATCTCTTGCCCAGTCGGGTGAACTTTGTTATGGGTGATGTTAACCACAACTGGCCAGCCCCTGCATTTAACAAAACTAGTACAGAGATATCTGCTCTCAACCTTACCCAAACCATCTTGGAACCTACATGCTCAAACCATAAGACCGGCAACCACTCCCTACTTGACTGGGCGCTTACCTGTCCTCTCCACTGCGTCATCCACTCTGGCCTCCTCCTGACTCCATTAGCGACCATTATTTAACCTATTTGGTCCTCAAATCCACGGGTTGAATCCACCCCCAGAGGGACTCTCCTTCTCTGGATTTCCTCCGAGCTAATAAACGCCAACAAGCCTGCGACAGAGCATGGTAATTACAAATCTATGCTCCTCCAGGCAACTACACCACCTACCACGTGCTCGAAACAAGTGCACAAGGCCGTCTCTGCTTAGCAAAGGCGAATATTTCAACAACACCCTAAACGCCAATCTTGGGAGGCCATCTGATTCTGGAAAGCCCTCAACTCCCTTCTCCCCTAAGGGACTCTCCGCCTCCGGACTCTGACGGTTGCCGTGAGAGTTCAGTTTCTACCTCACTACATGTGGAACGACCCTTCTGGACTCCTCCCATCAGTAACCCTGCCCAATCTCCGGACAGTTACCCCCCACCACCACCTGGCCAGAACCCTTCCCTTCAGACACATCTCCCCATTGAAACCTTAGATGCCCTCGCCTCCCTGAACTCGCTAAAGGAAAATCTCCGAATGTCTTCTAGAACAACCTCTTCCTATCTGCCCCGCTATAGCTATTCCACTGCTGCTCTGCTAAATCTCCTGCTCACCACTGAATTCTCCCCACAGAGTGGAAACATGCCACTGCCCTACACACTACCTAAAGGAGGTGACCCCACCTCTGCTGCAAACTCACCGCCCCATCTCCCTCCTCCCCACCCTTGCTAAACTCCAGGAACACCTTGTGCTATCTCAACTCTCCCACTTCTCTCTGAAACTAACTTCTTCACTTCATTCCAGTCTGGTTTAGAAAAAGTCACTCCACCACCACCTCCTTACTAAGACTCATGGATTCCATCCTCTCCGGATAGACAAAGGACAAATTACATCCGCAATATTCATCAACTTAGCCAAAGCTTTCGATACGGTATCCCACTCCCTCCTATTATCCCGCCTATCAGGTAGGATTACCACCTGTCCTGATTTTCACAGGACAGTCCTGATTTGGAGAGCTGTGTCCTGCAAAAAAACTTGAAAAATACTTCTTGTCCTGCTGACTTTATAGTAGAAAAAATATTTTCTAACTTTCCACTAAATGTTGCAGAAAACTAGAATACCCTAACTAAAATACATTAAAATGATAAGAAACAATAGAAGCAACTAAGAAACTACAATATTTAGCTTTAATTCTGATTATATAGAGAAAACAAGTTTGTTGCATTGATAAAGGTTATGTACTGTCCTGGAAAAAATCATGCTTAAGTAAGAAATGTCCCACTTTGGGCTTCTTAAAAGGTGGTAACCCTACTATCAGGTGCTGGGTTATCTGAGACGGCCACTAATTGATTCAGAGCCTATCTACACAATAGAACCCAATCTGTAAAAATAGCCGACTCCAGCTCTCCCCTGCTCCCTATTACCACTGGCGTTCCCCAGGGCTCAGTCCTTGGCCCCATTCTCTTCTCCATCCTACTAAATGATCTGCCAAAGACTTGCTCTACTGCCTCAATTCATATGTACGCTGATGACATGGTCCTCTTTACATCCAGTCTTCAACAAGGTACAACACTGGTTTAACTCCAACCAACTCTCCCTAAATGCCAAGAAAACAGTCTCTATGACTTTTGGTACTAGACAGAGACTATCCAGACTTACATCCCCACTGATCTTCTGTACCCTGGATAACACTGTCCTAGAAGACATGACCTCCTTTAGGTACCTAGGGGTTTGGCTTGACCGCCACCTCGCCTTTTCCACACACGTGGACGCCATCCTGTCAAAACTGCGCCCTAAGCTCCGCACCCTCTATAGAAACCGCACTAGTCTCCCGCTTCCTGTGAGACGTGAAATGGTCCTGAAAATGATTCTACCTTCCTTCGACTACTGCGATGTTGTCTACAGCTCTGCCCCCAAGTCTACCCTATCCAGATTGGACCCCCTCTTCAGTGCTTTCTGCAGTTTCGCCCTCAGTGCGCCGCCCCCCCCCAGTACCCATCATTGCAGCTCTTCCATCCCTGAGCAACCGCGCTTACTCACAGTGCTAAATTTGTTTCCTGATTTTGCCTGGTTCTCTCCGCCTCACTTCGTCACATCCTTATCTTCCCCACCAACCCCTGCTCACGCCCTCAGGTCTACTGACTCCAGACTATTAGTAATCCCTCACCGAAGAACCTCTGCAGGCCAATCTGCTTTCTCTTACCTTCTCCCTAAGCTCTGGAATGACCTGCTGGCCCATATCTGCCATTCTTCCTCCAAATGCACTCTATCCTCTGCCCTCACTAACTTCTACGCGCCTAATCTACAATTTCTGACCCGCCCCTCCCTCCTGCCTGAGTCTCCTCTCCCCCCATCGCTCTCCTCCTCACCTTATGCAGCCTGACCAGTGGCTTGGCCTTCGCCCCAAATGATTGGTTTATAAATTGCCCTACCAACCCATGCACTTACCCTCTCATGGCACTTCTGCTATCCCCCTGCTTATCTCCCTGACAACGTCTTCCCTAAGTCAACCCAATCATCTTTCCTTGTGTATCCTACTCGGACCAGTCACCGCTCCCTGGCCCCAAGCCCTGGCTTCTAGTTCTATCGGCCAACTCTGTGTAAAATACTCCAAACTAAACGCTAGATAGTGGGCACTTACGCATGTATGAATGGTTCTGGATGTGTAATCAAGTATGTATTGTCACCCACCTTGTGGCACATGTATGTAGTGTTTCTCTCTTCATGTAGCAAGTATGTAAAGCCACCCTTAACTATGTAACAATTGCTCAAATTGCTTGACTTCAATGTACAATCTATTGCTTTTTCTTGTATACCTCCTCCCTTGTAACCTCCCCCGTCACACCGTGAGACTATCATCTTGTTGCTCAGTGTGTCTCCTGGTAAACATTTTCAATAAATAAATAATGAGATTTTGAATTAATTAAATGTATGCTGAGTTGTATCTGATTATTTTAACTGAAAACGTTTTTCTGTATGCTAGAAAATCTGCTTAAAGATAGTTTGCTGTTTGGGGTAACATTGTCTTTCTCTTGTGATATTAAAACTGTGTACAGTACCTGCAGCACAGCAAAGCTTTGCCTAGAAACTGTGGATCTGAAATCTGCCATATGTCAAGAAGAGAACTATTCGTGTAGGTCATAAAATGGAGGTCATTTATTTTACCTTCAGGAATTCTCTGGAGATGTCTGAAACTGCTTATGCAGTTACTTGCAAATTCTTAGAAATCATGAGGTGAGCTGAAAGGCATTTAGCGAGCAGTGCTAGCATGCTTAGAGCATCCGTTCTGGTGTGTGTGTGTGTGTGGGGGGGTAGGTGTACATGTACTGAGAGTACCTTTGCATATGGTGCTGTAATAGAACAGTATATTAGCAGGCTGTGCATGTGGCGGAGCAACGTTATCTAACCTTTATTTCCAGGATGTCCTCAGCTGAGAAGCAGCATCTTACTCTGCTTTGATGGTATGTGAGGGCACAAGCACAGGGTGGTCAGTAACTTGCTCAAGGTCATGCTGATAGTTGCTGCACCAGGATAGGGTCATAGAAATGTTGGACAAAAAGATCAAGGTTCCATCTTGTCATCCCATGCAACTGTATCCTCCCTTATTATGGGAAATAGCTGTAGCCATTGTTTCCTGGGATGTACTGCTAGTAAATTGTATAGGCTTGGGCACGATGGAGAGGAAATCCACTGGTGGCCAAAACTTGTGGGAATCGGAGCTCAAGCGATCTGCCTTTATTCCCAGGCCTTGGCATGCTCCTCCTGACCTTCCCTTCCCCACGAAATAAAATGCTGTATCCAGGAGCAGCATTCTCCCAGGCAGACTGATCCATCTTGAGCTGAGATTCGATAGTCCCCATTTGCACCAGATTCAAACCAGTGCTGTCCTGTTTCATGGTGTTGTACATTAACCACTAGATCCCAGACTTGTGAAATATGTAACACAGAAGCAGATACCAGAAGAATAAAAATCACCATCCTTTTCCAAAAGGCTTTGAGACCTGTTGTTTCCACTGAGTATGATGTGCAGAATTGCTGTTTTTGTTGGCACCAAGTTCAGTCCCCATTTGCAGCTCAGTGTTAATCTGCATTTTACAAAAGTATGTGATTCAGGAAAAGAACACATGGTTCTAGGTTGCCCTGTGCTGTTTTTTTTTTTTTTATTTAGTTTTTGCTGACTGGGTAAGTGCACTAGACAAATTCTGCCTATTTTCAGGCACGACCCAAGGGAGGGGGATACAGATGAATGCCAACTGACCTTGAACCAGATTAAGCTGTTGGTGGTGTTTCTAGTGAAGGATTTTTAGGTACACATTACATGGTTTAATCTCTGTGTGTTCTCTTTGTTCCTGTTTTAATGTTCATATTTTGTATTATGTATTTATTGTAGATTTTTTGTATGTTATGTTCCCTGGTAGCACAAGAAAATGGGTAGTGTTGCATATTGTGCTACCCAGGTAAATCATATCAAATGTTTTTAGGATAAATAGCAATCAGAATGTAGTACTGTGGTTTTAGCACAGGCCTGTGAAGTCTGTGTTTAAGGTTCAGAATTCCACCTGAGCCACTTAACGGGCACTGTGACCTTAAGCAAGTCATTTAAAGCAGCAGTGTTTGTTAGTTGACAAAATTCTACATTTTTTAGTAGTAATTTATTCCTGACATCCTTAGATTCACTGGTAGTGTAATACTACTAGTTTTTATTTAATGACTCATGTCGGTAAATATGGCAGCCACTAGCAATTTTAAAAAATCTTTTGTTGGGGCTTCTTTTTGGCTGTACATACTGAAGTCATTCTGTGGATGAATTTGAAAAACAAAGTTGTATATAGCACTTTTCATACACATTGTCTGCCAAAGCACTTTACAGGTAATGAGAGACTAAGTAATGTATACGTGTTGTGGCAACCATTCCGCTCATCAGCACACACACACACACAGTCATGAATAATATCCTGAACCGGTTTTATGGGACGGCATGGCAATGTTGGCCAGAAAACGGACTCTTGAGAAAAGTGTCATGTGTTCTTGACTTCCATCTAGACATTCATCAGGACAGCACCAGAGATCAGCAGACTGAATCTCGGTCTAATTTCATAAACAAAGGATGCACCCCGCCCAGCTACTTCATTTGAGCTGTGTTTGGAGTATGAGACAAAGTCCCAATGTAAGTCTACAACCCACAGCCTTATGGCCCATAGGTGATGTGCTACAAACTGATTCATGCTGACACCTGTTAGGATGATGGATAGTATACTTAGGTAAACAGCACCGCACTAGATGTTTAGCTTCATCACTATGGGCATAAAAGCACAAGAAACTGCATATCTCTGGTAGTGAATGAAATAAATTAAAAGAATACCATTACTGAATAAGAAATAGATTATTGCTATTGCCTACTAATCTCGGAAATGTCCACCCAAATCCCGGCCAAGCAGCTCAAGCCACACTGAAAACCTCAGGGGCTCTTATTCTGAACCTTAACATCTGCAGCCTACTGCAAAGCTTGACGCTTTTCAGTCCTTCATATGCCAACACAACCCTGACATCCTTGGTGTTAAATAACTTGGCTGATGCCAAAGTTCCCAATCTGGCCTAACATTACAGGGCTACAATGTTCTCAGACTGGACCAGGTCACTAAAAAAGGTGGAGGCTGTGCCGTCTTCATCAAAGACTCTCTCATGTGGCACCCCATTGCAACTCCCTCGACTGCCGTCTTGGCCCAGATCCTGCCTATAAAAATTCTCTTAGGTCCTAATCATAAAGCTTTTACTGTTGTCTCTGTATACATCCCACCCAGGGATCAAAGACATGGTCTCAACGATGTTCTTAACTTCATCAGCTCTCAACCGCCAGACTCTGAACTTATTCTACTAGGAGATTTCAACATTAATTGGCTAGCGTCAGATGCAAGTGCTCATAAAGATTCCATTGCAGCTGCCAGCCTCACACAGATGGTTACCTCTCCTACCAGAACAAACTACAAAACTGGCACCAGTACCCTCCTGGACTGAGTACTCACCAGCCACCCCACCAGGATCTCTCGTACCACCGTTCTCCCTGACTCTGTGACCACTCCCCAGTCATTTGTGAATGGTCTAAAAATTCTTCAAGCCCCTCTCCCAAAATCATCTGCAGCAGGGTCCTCCTCGTGGAAAACTTGCCCATCTCAAACACCACCTGAAACTGCAAGACTGGCTACCTTTATAAGGCTACAGATGTTAACTTGGCTCTTGACTACTTCTTCGCTACTTTCAACAGGGCTAGCATCTCTTTGCCCCAGTTAAAAATGCAAAGCTAAAACTCTCTGTAACCCCTGGATACTGTGGCACTTCTTTCCCAGCTGAAACTGAGGGACCATCTCTGGGTGGATGCAAAAGCTACCGCAAGCAACCTGACATCCAGAAATACAAACAAGCTCGTAATGCCTGCACAAAGCTATCCTGCTTATGAAAAATTCCTACTACAAGGATGCTGTCACCGACACCTGGGGAAACGGACGAGCATTCTGGGATAATATCAAGGAAATTACAGAGAAGCAGCCAAAAATCTCTCCGGCCATGCTAGTAGTTGATGGATCCACTACCCTCGATCCATTGATCATTACAGACACTTTTAACACAGCCTTTACTGACCTCAGTGCTGTTCTCCATCCCCCTGATTTCTCCGAAGAAAGTGCCACCTTCTCTAGCCCTCCTCATGCTCAATTTAACCGCCGCCCCCCCCTTCTACTTTACTACTTTAGGAGGTCAGTTTGAATGAAGCACACTGTTGTGTTACCACTGCTATCTCTAAATCCAGAACTAGTGGTGACACCCTGGACCTAAGCTACTGTCACTTACCCTCGGGAAGTACTTTGTCCCTAACAAAAATTCTGAACCTCTCTCTCTCAGCTGGTCAATTCCCGGACAGATGGAAAACTGCCATTGTGACACCAGTCCACAAAGTGGACAAGACCAGTCACTCAAACTATCGCCTCTATCTCCATACTTCCCCACTCTCTAAGGCTCTCGAGCGCATTGTGGCTGACCAACTCACAAACCATCTGGATAAATACAATATACTGTGTGCACAAAGCACTGTTTCAGGAAAGGACACAGTACTACCTCAGCCCCTCCCGAGTTCACTGGTGCAGTACATAGCTCTCTCGACAATGGCCTACTCACTGGGGCTGTCTTTATCGACTCTCCAAGGCATTCGATACTGTCCACCATGGGCTGCTTATTGGCCAACTACTGAACGCTAGTCTTTCACCTGACTGCACTATGGGGTTTAAAAGCTACCTAGAAACCGGTTGCAAGAGTAAAAATTCCAGTGCTCTTTGGATACCTTGCCTGTTCGCTCTGGTGTCCCCATTGAGGTCCATGTGGGCCCCCCTCCTGTTCAGCCTCTTAAACTCCCTACCTCAATCCTGCTCAGAACAAATCCTACTGTATGCCGACGATGCAGTTGTTTTTCCCACACAGAGACCCCCACGCCTTTACAACGCAGTCTCCAGCTTGGTTTCAGCTCCGTTGAGTCATGGTTTTCAATCATAAACTTGTCCTCAATCACAAGAAAACTAAGTCTATGCTTCTCCGCAGCACTCGCAGCCTGCATAAGCATCACCACATGGCTATCTCCACCACACAAGGGAATACCTTCGAACGGGTTCTGTCCTTCAAATATCTAGGGATACTGCTTGACCCTAATCTCTCCTATGGGGCTTATGTCGATAATGTGGCCAGAGCTGCAAATACACGTCTTGGTCTGCTTTACAAACTCCGGCAACATCTTACCCCGGATGCACTGAAGATTGCCGTAAAGAGCTCTGTGGTCTCGGTTATCGACTATGGTCTCATCATTTATGGCTCTGCCACGACAACAACCCTCAGATGTGTATCTACTGCATTTAACAAGGCGTATCTACTTATTACTGGCACCCACCGCCTCACCCATACTTGTGACCTGTATGCGCAGTCTGGTTGACTCCAACTCTCCTACTGCACCAAGTATCTCGCCTGTACTATGGCGAAAAAAATTTACCTTGGCCTTGCACCCCAGGTGTCTTTACCTGTTACACCAAAGCTCGAATCATCAGCTCAAGGAGAAAATAGGCAGCTCCTGAAAGTTCCCGCTGCCGCACTACCCAGGGTCAACATTCTTTTGCCTGCAAACACCACTTTGGCTGGCTGGCCTCAGCCCCACCATCTCCTCAGCCCCAACACTTGATATGTTTAAAACCAGACTTCAGCACCATCTCATTGCCTCCGGCACCTGTGATTGCCTCACCTAAACTTGAGCTCTATTTCATCCAGCTTTGTGGTCCCCTCACATCTCGCCAGTCACACTGGCCACCCCCCATCATCCCTTTACCCTCTGTTGCACATTTCCTTACCATCCCATCCTCCGTCGCCACATTTCCTACCTGCTCTACCTCCTATCTGTCCTACGCCTTGCCTCCCCCACCCTACCCCCAACAGCACTTCTCATTCTATCTCCATCTGACAAATGCCTCTGGCTGCTTGCTTCCCTCCCCCACACCAATGTGTTTATTCCCATGTTCGCAGTATGCAAACTGTCTGTAATCACCTCATTGTTGTATTTTCTTTGACTTGTTTTTTCAGTCTGTATTTTCTCACATGGAACCTTTTGTAAAGAGCCCTGGCTCAAAGGTAATTGTAATCCTAGATTGAAATAAATAAAAAAAAAATATTGGAGGTAACCGAAAAGGAAATTATAGTAAGTATGAAGGCATTTCTCTTTTTTTATGGATTTATCATACTGGTGTTTTACCCTTAGCTGTGCTGCAGTAATCCCATCTGTTATCTTCGGACACTGCCAAAAAAAGTAGGGATTCCTAGAGTGGAGAGTGACCTGCTGAGGTGAAGGGGAACAAAAGGGAACACCATGAAGCAGACTGTTACGAGCGTGCACTGTGCAGTTTCCATGCACGCTCATAACTTCGACAATTTTTAATATTTTCACTCCAGATTTTCAGCATTGCCATTTTTCACACCTTCTTGTGAACAGTACAGCTGTCATTTTTCATATCTTGTTCGATCAGCCAATGTGGAACGCAAATGGCTAGTCAGTTGTGCAAAATCACCTTTCAAGCAATCTAACTGATAGTGCCACTGTTAATGAGGTGGGGTCACAAAAAGCCCATGGTGAAAATACAAAACAAATGCCCGGGATGTTAGGGTTTCCAACCATATCGCTGCATCCTGTAGAGACTGACAGGCATCAGGTGTGACTTGGGATTGTCGACTGTAATGCTCACACCATTCCACCCCCTCCCTGCGGCCAGTGACAGACATCAAGGTGTGCCTTGGACTCTTCAGCCCCAAAGTTCACCCTATTCTCCTATACTGCACCCATCTTGGTGTATTTCCTTATGGAATGGGGTGAGCATAAGACCAAGACCCCAAGCACACCGCAACACTTGTCAGTGTCTGCAGAGTAGGGTGAGGTGAAATAGCATGAGTGTTGTTATAGCCGACGACCCATACAGGCACACCCCAATGCCTGTCAGTCTCTGCAGGTGGGTGGGGTTGTGCCGTTCAATACTACTGCCATTCCTATTATGCATCTCTAACTTCTGCACTACCAATGCCAGTGCCAGCAAGACAACATTCGGCATTGACAAGTGTTTGTTTGGTTGTGTCGTAACTAAAAAAAAATAAATAAATGTATCAATAGTGTACCTGAAAAGCATTTTAAAATACTATCAATACATACAGAGTAGTACAGACACATATAGTGTATTAATACTGCTGATTCTTAAAGATCTGACTGAGTTTTCATTAAGAAAAGTTGCTGTCCAGAATGTTGCAGAGTTAAAACTTTCAAAATATAATTTCTGTAAAATGGGAAAACTTTGAAGATGTTGGGGCTAGATACTTAATTTAGTTTTCTGAATGAAAGCTTGGCATCCGCCAAGTTGATATGTCGAAATGCTGCCTGATGTTTCTTTCATGTATCGCTATATGAAAACATAAAATGGTTCAATTTTTCAAATGCTACTGTTTGTAGCAACACGTTATATTGACTTGTATAGATGTGTCAGCACGAGAACTGTATGCAATGTTATTAATTATTCATGTTGAGATGTCTTTCATTTAAAATCAACTTAGGTTTCTAAGCCTAACAGTTGAAAAGGTACAGCATTCACAAAATAATTTCAGGCGTTATAAACTGATAAATTATTATTGGAAATGGCTGGAATATATTAGTGATTGTTGAAGACTAAACATATTCTTTTTCTAGTTTAGGTAGAATCATATAACTCTTCATGCATACATACATGCATACCTATATAATGTAGAGAGAAAGGAACAGATAATTAGTTCATTTATTTTTTTTATGTGAGCAGGCTGGTTTGGCCAACAAGTACACTATCAGTTTTGGTTTTGGACCCATTTTGTGCAATATACATGGTGTGAGTGACTACTGGATTTGAAAGACATATTTCAGATTCTTTCCTAACTCTACTGGACAGTGGCAAGTGGACAGTGGCAAGAGAACCTCCCCATCCAGGGGAACTCAGAGCCACCACCACTACCTCGGAGGTTGAAGGAAGCACAGCAGTTTGGACCACAGTGGGCTCAGGGAGGGTAAGGGTGGTGGAACAGAGGCACACCCAGTCAGTTGTTCCACTCCACTATCCATACACCATTCTGGGGGAGCATAGTTCCCCTATGGATGCACCCGCAGAGGAGACTAAGGAGGGTGCAGACAACTGTCACAAGGGAGGCCCTCAGGAAGGAGGCAGAGAACACCACAGGGAAAGAAAGCAGCTCCTGGTGGGGGACTCAGTTATTAGGGGGATAGAACTGGGGGGAGCAGGGAAAACTGAAGTAAGGTGCCTGCCTGGTGCCATGACTTGGAGGGACAGGAAGCGCATCCTTAGAATCACGAGAACAGTTGCACGGGAGTCTGAGCTGGACGTCATTGTCCACCTAGGGACAAATGACTTAGCTCATCATGAGATTAGAGCAGTGCAGAAGGACTTTGTAGAGTTGGGGAGGGGCTTAAGACAAGTAGCACACACAGTATCCTTCCCAGAGGTACTGCCTGTCAGTGGCATGGGTGAGGCGAGGGTACTTTGCACCATGCAGTTTAACAAATAGTTGAAAAAATGGTGTGGAGCACAGGGGTTTGGCTTCATTGGGGACTGGGGTTCCACCTGGAGGGACACCAGCCTATACTGGCAGGATGGTCTGCATCTGTCCAGGAAGGAACAAGTCTTCAAACATGAAGTCTTGCTGTATTATGACATTGCAGTTTGTCCCACCATTAGAACTGCTCCGGAGGTGAAAGGGTTAACTACCATTCTAAGAATGGAGTTTAGAGCGAGTCGGTTAGAGAAGCTCTGTCTGGATAATTTCAAACTGAAACTGTCAGATTCTTTACTCCGCCTCACTGAACAGTCGCTCCGGAGATTTCTCCTACTGCTCGGTTCATTTCTCGGTTTAAACAGTATTTTCTAGTTAAATTCAACTCAGTATTATTATTTTTAACCTAGAACCGATCGTTCAAGCTCTGTCTGTGGTATTGTAAGTAATAGACAGGTTTTTATTTCTGTGTGGAACTTGTAATGTTATCGGTTCGGATCGAACCGATCAGGTTAATTAAAACTTTAAAGTTTAAGCATTTTAAAGCTTTTAGAGTGCGGTTCCGGTTCTTATCGGTTCTAAAAAAAGCAGTTTCATTACGTTTTCCACGACCAGTGACGGTTGGGAACCAATAGGGTGTCTTGCTGGCACTGCGTCAAAGAGGCAAGTTTGTTGGTTAGGCTGGCATTATGTCTGAGAAACCAAAAGAAAACCCGGCCCACTGGGTTCAACACTGTAGTGTTGTGGGAAGCCTTTGCCAAGGCTGACCCACACACTACATGTGTTTATTGTCTGGGGTTTGACCACCTCAATTCAGACTGCCAGATTTGTAAGAATTTCCCTGCAGCCACCCTGGATAAGAGAGTGGCAGGCTCAGGGAACGAGAGGCCAAAAGTCCGCTGACCCGGATGGCCAGCCCGTTCGGTGCCAGACGATCTGAGGGAGTGCCCTCTGACCAGGCGAGACTTCCTCGGCCAAACGTAAAGCTGGCTCTGAGGAGCCAGTTCCAGCAAAGAAAACTAAAAAATCAGCAGGTATGGAGTCCAAAATTCCTTCTCCAACTGCTGCAGAAATAGCAAAAGGTATACAAATTGTACAGTCACTTTCTCCGGTTCTGTCCGAACTGCCACTGTCTGGTAGGAGGTCGGTTCGGTCGGTTCCACCGATTCAAGAATATGATATTGGAGATTTTTATGAACCAGAGGAGGGGGAGGAGGATTATGAACAGTGTGAATGTGACTTTGAGAGTCTGGATGTGCCCATTGAACCGGACATCTCCCCAGACAGACCTTTAGAATCTCCCCCTATGCTTTCTGAGTCCCCTTCTCATTTTTTGTTTTATAAAAAGGTTGCTGAAACCTCCAGCTCCCATTAGAGGAAGCTGTGGATGAGCAAGAGGAACCTGATTTTGTGGAAATGATGGATATCCCAGAGTCTAGGAGATTATCTATCCCCTACATAAGTCTTTTAGGAAGCAAACAATAAAAATTCTAAAGCCCTAATTCTGTGCCTCCTGTTGACAAAAAGATGGACAGGAGGTACACTTTGTCAGGTCCTGATACAGACTTTCTTTCACAGCAATGCAGTCATGTTAGTAGTTCAGGCTGCAGCCTGTGATAAAGCTAACATTCCTCTGGCTTCACATCCTCCTGACAAGGACTCCAGGAAGATTGATGCCATGGCTAAAAACAATACATGGCAGCGTCCTTGGGACTCAGACAAGCAAATTACATGGCTTATGTGGCAAGATACCAAAAATCTAGATGGGACACTGTCATGGCTTTTGGCTAAACAGGCCCCTGGCCAGCTTCCCAAGGAGCTGGAGCAGGTGGCTTCTGATGGTATTGAGGCTTCAAGGTGCAGTTCCATGCTGCTGTGGATTCTAATGATGTATCCTCTAGAGTCATGGCTACATCTGTGGCCTTCAGAGGTTAGCTTGCTCAGGTGTACTAACTTGTCACAGGATACCCAGTCTAAGGCTATGGATTTTCCTGTAGGGAATTCTCTGTTTGGGGAGCAAACAGAGAATTACATGAAGAAGATGGATGAATACAGAAAAACGTATAGGAGTGCACAAGCCAAGGAGCGGCAAGCCACTCCTCAGAAGCAGACCCCAAGGGGTAGAGGTAGGCCCTTTCACAGGCCTGTTTACCAAACCCAGGCTTCTTCTGCTTATGCTCAGAGGGGGTTCTTCAGAGGCAGAGGCAGACGGGGTGCAAGTAGGTCTGCTCCCACCCCTCAGACTAAAGCCCCTGCCAAACAGGCACCCTGATGTGGTGCCCAGGGCCGGTTCTCCACTACCTGTAGGGGGAAGGCTGGCTTACTTCGCCCAGGACTGGGAGTCTCTAACATCAGACAAATGGGTCCTGGAAGTAGTAAGTCAGGGTCTGGTTCTTGGCTTCAAAACATTTCCAAAGATGAGAGCCAGATTTTTTCCACCTGCAAACCCTCTAGAGACTTTTACCTTAGAAACAGAATTCTCAACCCTCCTAGCTCTCAGAGCTGTAGAAAGGGTTTCCCCCCTACACCAGGGCAAGGGTCTGTACTCCAGATATTTCCTTACCCCAAAAAAGACAGGAGAATGGCAGCCCATTTTAGACCTAAGATATCTGAACAAGCACCTTTTGAAACCAAAGTTCAAAATGGTGACTCTGGCAATGATTTTACCTTCTCTAAGGCCAGGGACTGGCTAGCTTTCCTGGACCTCAAGGATGCCTATTTCCATGTTCTAATCAAGCTCCCACAGTACCTCAGATTGAACTGCCCTCGGGTTACTACCAGTTCAGAGCAATGCTCCTGGCCTCTCCTCTGCCCCAAAGGTATTCACAAAATGTCTGGCAGTTGCTCATTTAAGAAGGCAAAGGATTGCTGTTTTTCCCTATCTAGATGACTGGATCATTGTAGGCCAGTCTCCAGAACAGGTCAAATCACACCTGCAAGTTACCCAGCAGCTGCTCACCTCTCTGGGCTTCTTGCTCAATCTTCCAAAGTCAGTTCTGGAACCTGTTCAGGTACTCACCTTCATAGGTGCAGAATTGGACACAAAGCATGCCAGAGCCTTCCTACCCTTAGAGAGGGTAAGGAACCTGGTGGCCCTGGCCTCCTCCTTCACTCTGCAGGTCTCTCGACCAGCAAGGCACTTCTTACAGCTCCTAGGGCACATGGCTGCTTCCACAGCTGTAGTGCAAGGAGCAAGATTTCAGATGAGGGACATTCAGTTTCACTTGAGAGCCTTTTGGTCTCAGAGAAAAAGATCCCTTCCAAGTTGGTCCCAGTGACTCAACCCTGATCCAGGCCCTTCAGTGGTGGCAGGATCAGAGCAGTTTAAGACTGGGGGTCCCCTTCATCCCTCTGTCGCATTCCTTGACCCTCACTACGGATGCATCCCTTCTGGGATGGGGAGCTCACATGGGCGACCTCTCCACTCAGGGAGTGTGGTCCCCTCAGGAATCTCTGCTCCACATCAATTTGCTGGAACTCAGAGCTGTCTTTCTAGCACTTCAAGTGTTTTCTGCATCTGTTCAGAACAAAGTGGTACAAGTCAGAACAGACAACACCACCACAATGTGGTACATCAGCACAAGGGGCACTCGGTCTTGACCTTGTGCACGAGCAATGAAGTTATGGTCTCTGGCTATTCCCTGAACACTTCCCTCATAGCAGTTCACCTCCCAGGAAGGACAATGTCCTGGCAGATGCTCTCAACAGGATTTCCCAGGGCCATCACGAATGGTCACTGGATCCCTGGTACTGGGGATAGTTTTGCCAGATGGGGCACCCTTCAGATAGATCTTTCGCAGCCCCAGACAATCACCAACTTCCACTGTTTTGTTGCAGGCCCCAGTGATGGGCTCAGTCCCTCTGGATGCCTTTCTCCTAGATTGGGAAGGAAGTTTCTATGCTTTCCTCCTTCCTCTCCTATTCAAGGTGCTAGTCAAAATCAGATCCCAGCCTTGCAGGATGATTCTGATTGCTCCAGATTGGGCCAGGCAGCCCTGGTACCCACTCCTTCTGTCCTAACAGTCCATCTTCCCTGTGCCTCCCAGGAGACACAATCTGTCTTGTGCCCAGGGAGGGTTTGGTATCCAATCTCAATCCCTCAACCTCAAGGCCTGGCTCTTGAGGAGTTAGAGTTTGCTGACCTACACCTTTCTCAAGGTGTTCTCGACATCCTGAAGGCTTCCAGGAAGCCTTCCACTAGGCCACTTATAATTCTAAATGGAAAAGGTTTTCCATCTGGTGCTCGGGAAGCATATTTCCCGAATCTGCTGATTTGCCCATTGTTCTGGACTATATGGTCCATCTTAATTCTTTAGGCCTGAGACCAGCTACCCTGAAAGTTCATTTGGCAGCTGTCTCTGCTTTTATTTCAGCAGGAAAGCCTCTTCTTTCCACTCACCCTGTTTTTCCAAGTTTTCAAGGGATTACTTCATACTAATCCACCTTTCAGGGACCTGCCCTGCCTGGGATCTTAATGTTTGCATTGCTCAGTTGATGCAACCTCCCTTGAGCCTCTGTCTTCTGCAGAGCTCAAGTATTTGACTTGGAAAACTGTTTTTCTAGTAGCCATCACTTCTGCCAGGCGCATAAATGAGTTACAAGCCTTGTCAGTGGAGACTGACTTTATTTCCTTTCACAGGGATAAAGTAGTCCTTAGGACTAACAGGAAGTTTTTGCCTGAGGTGGTTTCAGACTTCCATCTTAACCAATCTATCTCCTTCCAGTGTTCTTTACTGACCATTCCTCCTCTGCTGAGAGGAGGCTGCACAGTTTAGATGTTAAGAGGGCCCTTAGTTACTATATAGAGCGTACAAGGGTCATAGGTTCAATCCTCCAACTTTTCTCACTTTTGGTGAGGTTGGAAAAGGTAAACCTGCCACTAAGAGATCCATTGCCAGGTGGATTGTCTCTTGTATCCATTTTGTTATCAAAAACTGGGAAAGGTTCCCCTTCAGGCCTGAGGGCTCACTCTACCAGAGGTACAGCTTGCCTATAGCTGCTGCCAGAGACATCCCTATTTTAGAGATATGTCAAGCAGCCACCTGGAAAACGGTACACACTTTCACCAAGCATTACCCTTGGATATCCAGGCCAGGAGGGATGCTAGATTTGGCACAGTCGTGCTTCAGAGCCTATTCCCTAAGTAGGTTCTGTCCCTCCTCCATGGAGGTACTGCTGTGTATTCTGCAATTGTTATAATATAGCAAGACTTCATGTTGTTTGAAGAAAAAATTACTCACCTTAGTAATGTTGTTTCTTCTAATGGAGTCTTGCTATATTATGATCTCCCAGCCTGCCCCTCTCAGAACTTCTACTTGGTATGGGGTGGGCAGTCCAGTATGGGCACCGGTTATGCCCATTATGTTTTTCACCCCTTTTGGGGTTTTGGGGTGTGGTGTTTTATTCTACCTTATTTTATTATTTTCTGGTTCCCTGACTAGAGTCTTTGTGTTGGGACCAGGAATATGTGTTAATATTTAGGTAGCCAGTTGGCTAGTGTAGGTTACAGCTTCCACGCAGAACCTTAGTGAGTTTTTGCTCGTAAAGATCTGACAGTTTCAGTTTGAAATTATCCAGACAGAGCTTCTCTAACCGAGCTCACGCTCTAAACTCCATTCTTAGAATGGTAGTTAACTCTTTCACCTCCGGAGCAGTTCTAATGGTGGAACAAACTGCAATTGTCATAATATAGCAAGACTCCATTAGAAGAAACAACATTACTAAGGTGAGTAATTTTTTCTTTTGGGCAATCGGTTTAAATGCTTCATTGGCAAGCCTTTAAACTAGTCAAGGGGGGAGGCACTGATAAGCAGCAGGAAAATCCCAGCCTCCCCCTACAAAACAGGGTACTAAATGAGAAAAAGACCAAGGTAGAAAGGTCAGTGGGGGATGCCGCTACAGAAGGTAAAGCCATCAAAAAATGGAGAGCAATGAGTACCAATGCCCGTAGTCTGGGTAACAAGCTTCCTGAATTAGTGGCCTTGATGGAGGAGGAAGATCTGGATATCGTGGCAGTCACAGAAACATGGTACACACAGAACCATGACTGGGACGTAAACATACCAGGATACACTATCTACAGGAAGGACAGGGAGGGTAAAAGGGGAGGAGGAGCAGCTCTCTACATAAGAGAAGAAATCAAAGCAACAGAACAAAAGGGTAAACAGGGAGGAGAAGAAGCACTGTGGGTCAATTTGGAGGCAGGCAATGGCACCACAATCCGCACAGGGGTTGTATACAGACCCCCCTCTCAGGGGAGAAATGGACAAGGAAATGATAGAAAGTATACTTAGAATGGCAGATAAAGGGGAGATATTGCTGATGGGTGATCTGAATATGCCAGGTGTTAACTGGAGTGCAGTTGCAGCAGCCACTTCTAAGAGTGGGGTTATTCTAGATGCCCTACAGGGGCATGCCTTAGACAACTAGTATTGGAGCCCACTCGAGAGGACAATCTTAGATCTGGTTCTCTCAAATGGAGATGAAGAGAGGATCACAGATGTAAAGTGGGAGCTATCTGGGAACTAGCGACCATCGAACAGTATGGTTCACAATGAACACAGCAATAGAGTCAAGCCATACAAAGACAAAGGTACTGGATTTTAGGAGGGCTGACTTTTCAAAATGGGTGAGTGCCTAAGGAATGCACTAGCAAATGGGCAGGAAGGAGGTGGAAGAACAATGGGAATAATAAAACTGCCATCACAGAGGTAACAAGCCTTTGTGTAAAGCAAATAAACAAATGAAACGAGGTAAGAAACCACTATGGTTCTCAAAGGAAGTGGCAATGAAGGTTCAAGAGAAAAGCATTCAGGAAGTACAAGGAATCACAGAAGGAACAGGACAGAGAACTGTATCAGTTAAAGCAAAAGGAAGCTGGAAAGGCAGTCAGAACAGCAAAGGCCCAAACCGAGGAAAAGATAGCCAACTCAGTTAAGAAGGGGATAAAACCTTTATAGGTACATCAGGGGCGAAGGAAGACCAAGGGAGGGATAGTGAGGCTTAATAAAGAGGAGAGAGGTGGGCAGAGGGTGACTGTGAAAGGCAGAGATACTAAACAAATATTTTTGCTCAGTATTTACAAAGGAAGAGGGAGGTACCTAAAACAAACAGTAGAAACACTCTGGATACAGAAGTTGATACCAGCCCATTTACAGAAGAAAGGGTTCTGAAAGAGCTCTTAAAACTGAAGGTGGACAAAGCAATGGGGCCTGATGGGATTCATCCCAGAATTCTAAAAGAACTAAGGGTAGAACTAGTACGCCACTGACTACCCTTTTTAACAAATCATGGGAGGATGGGGTGGTACCTGAGGACTGGAGGAGGGCAGATGTTATTCCTCTTCACAAAAGTGGGAGCAAGGCAGAAGCAGGAAACTACAGACCTGTTAGTTTAACCTCAGTGGTAGGGAAAATGATGGAATCACTTCTGAAGGAAAGAATTGTTGAGTATCTAGAGGCCAGAGGGGCACAGGACCCAAGGCAGCATGGATTCACAGCGGGAAGGTCATGCCAGACAAATCTGATAGATTTCTTTGACTGGGTGACCAAAGTAGTTGATCAGGGAGGGGCTGTGGACATGGCCTTCCTAGACTTTAGCAAGGCATTTGACACAGTCCCACACAAAAGATTAATATAAAGTAGCCAGCCTGGGAGTGGGTCCCAAGATGACAGCCTGGGTAAAGAATTGGCTGGAGAATAGGACACAGAGAGTAATAGTAAATGGAGTCCACTCTGAAAAAGGGGTTAGTAGTGGGGTACAGGAGTTCAGTATTAGGACCAGTCCTCTTCAATGTCTTTATAAGCGGCATTGCAGAGGGACTGAAGGAAAAGTATGTCTCTTTGCAGATGACACAAAGATCTGCAACAGAGTTGATGCACAAGGTGGGTGGAAAGGATGAGAAGGGACTTGGCAAGGTTAGAGGAATGGTCAAATGTATGGCAGCTTAGATTCAATGCTAAGAAGTGCAAGGTAATGCACCTGGGAAACAAAACCAGGGAAGAGTACACAATGGGGGTGAGATACTAACAACAACAAAATGGAAAGGGACCTGGGGTAGTCATATCAGATGACCTAAAGGTGGGCAAGCAATGTGAGAGGACAGCAAGGAGGGTTGGGGAATACTGGGATGCATGGGAGAGGCATCACCAGTAGAAAACAAGAAGTTATTATCCTCTATACAAACAGCTGGTGAGACCACATCTGGAGTACTGCGTGCAGTTCTGGAGACCCAATCTCCGCAAAGACATAGACAGGATGGAAGCTGTCCAGAGGAGGGCAACTAAAATGGTGCAGGGTCTGCACCGGAAGACATATGAAGAGAGACTTAAGGAGCTTAATATGTATAGCGTCGAGGAAAGGAGGGAGAGCAGGGACATGATAGAAACTTTCAAGTACCTCAAGGGAATCAACAAAGTCCAAGAGGGTAGCATCTTTCAAAAAAAGAGGTGTGCAAGAACAAGGGGGCACAATTTGAAGATAGAAGGGGGCGGTTCAGAGGTAATTTAAGGAAGTATTTTTTCACAGAGAGGGTTGTGGATGTATGGAACGGCCTTCAGGAGGAGGTTGTGGAGTCAAAAACAGTGGTGGAATTCAAGCATGCATGGGACAGTCATAAGGCAATTCTAGGGGGTGGGGGTATGAAGAAGTAGGCTGCTGGTTAACTGGGATCTGCAGCTTATCCATCAGGTAGGGAAATGGGCAGACTGGGTGGGCCAAGCGGTCCTTATCTGCCGTCAAATTCTATGTTTCTATGTTACTGGAGGAGAGTTTACTATTTCATAGCAGCACATTTTTAATAGTATAGTGTAGAAATGTATAGGTTTGCCAGGATTTGTTTAAATAAAGCATTTAACTTTCTGTAGAAATATTTTTTTTCTCATTATTAAGCGTTTGACAATGGAGTGTTTCTTACCTTTGTTCCTTTCAAGTATTTTACAGCCAGTTCATTAAATAGTGTTGTCACTAGAAATAACCCAGTTTGGACCATCTTTTGAAATGACTAAAAATATCTCTGAAATAGCATTTGGAAAAGGTTTCTAGCACAAACACAAATGCACTGTACATATTTTAGTTGATGGAGAAATTAAACGTCTGTGGTGATAATTATGCAAGCTAAAATAAACTCCAGTGTCTTCAGTGACGAGGGAGCAGTTTTGGGGTCTCAGACACGTCAGTCTTTCTATTTATATCTGGAGCTTTTACTGCTGTTCAGTTATTGCAACTGTCTTGGTGCAGTAACAGTGTATTTTATCTGGCCTGTCAGCGGGGTGTGCAAACCCTATTGCCCCTGTCTGGGGCAAGTAAATTTCTTGAAGGCAAATACAAAAAGCTAATTTCATTGTAATGAATAGGGGCAATTGAAAATTCAACTGCAGTTATGGCGGGGCAAGTCCTAAAAGTTCTGATTTGAACCGCCTGGCCTGTCAGTGCAGCAGCCAGGCTACTACTGCATAACGCCCGGCAAAGACCAGGCTGTTAAATGGACTTGGGGGATGTGGATTTCGGCATCCCATAGGATGCTGTTTTTGTTGCAGCAATGCACGTTGCCACCCACAGGTGGTAGGGCAGCACAAAAATAAGAACATTGTCCGCTCCATGTCAGGATATACAGTGAGTGATTAAAGCCTCTAGTGTGTTGCCGTATTGTGGGTTTGGGGATGGAACACCAGGAGGAAAATATGCCAGGCCTTGCAGAGTGATGGTAAGCTCTGGAGTAAAATCATCAGGAAGGACGGCACACACAAGGGCTTCAAGTGAATTGCCGGATTTGTTTTTAGATACATGGCTAAGGACAGTGCATAAAGGTGCCTGCAGAAACTCACCCTACGAGTGACACTTTCTGTCTTTTCTTCTTGGTGACCTACATATCTCCACCCCCCACCTCACCCCGCCAGACTTGTCTTGCAACTCAACTCTGGTGGTCGCCCCATGCCACCGGTCCCGTTAAGGGCACGGCAATGTTGAGGTAAAAGGGATGGTGGATGATGGGGTTGGGAAATCGCATGTAGCAGAAAAAGGAGGAGAGGTCCAGATTGAGGCAGCCTGGAGTATAAGTAAGAAACATAAAAATGTATTTCTTTTGCCTGAAGTTATGCAAAATCATTTCCTTTGTAATCTTAAGGTACAGTACATGATTATTGGTATTGTACCTTGGACATCTTTAGTTGGATAATTACCCCCGTAAAAGGTTATGTGAGACAATTTACAAGAAATTACCAAATAAATTTAACTTTAGATGAGCTAGACACAGACAAGGAGAGTCCAAATGCGAGATCTCCTATGGTGAGGCTAGCACCAACCATCAAGTAATACAAAGAATACAAGTGTTCAGTTAAGTAAATATCTTGTATAGACAAATGTCTCGAAACATCCCAGAATTTTAAGGTTGGTGAAAAAAACATGCAGGTAGATAGATAGTAATGATTATAAAACGTGCAATCTTGATATTAATGTGGTAATAGTTACAGTTGCACTCACTCAAAATCACCATTCAACACCAGTGTTTGCTGATTGATTCAATTTATAAATTTATTTAAATGCAATGTCAGTAGCGCAGTTCAGAATATAATTCCAAAAATATGTTTTTCCATAAAGAGCACATACATGTATAGTGAGCTTGCTCCAGCAACAAAGTTATCTGTGGTACTCTGTTGAAACAGCAGTAGCTATAAGCAGTTAAAAGATACATTTATTTAAGGTAGCGAGTTTTATATTGTGCAAAATGATCATGTAGGAACTTCCATTACTATATGCTTAAGTTAAAAACCTCATTGGCAGTTAGAGAGTTTCATTGTATAAAATGGTGTTTGATGCTATAAAATCTGCTAAGTGAAGCTGAAGAGTAGGCATAGCGCTGAAGGTGTAGCTAACTTGGTTTGGCCAGGGAAATACCTCCCTTTTGCTGAAATATATTGAGTTCAGCGCTATACAGTGGAATACGTCTTTTTACAAATAGTGAGATGTTCAGCAGTAGCTTTCTTACCGTGTATGTCAAGGCTCATTCACCATCAAACACATGTGAATGCTTTACAGGGAGGTCAAAGGTCAAGCTGAAAAGCTCAGAAACTCAGACCACATTAATTGCACACATTAAGTTGTCTGAACGGCTAGGGGGGATATAGCTCTCATCCTTCTTTAATACATCAAGCTGATTGGAGCTCTGAAAAGATTCTGTTCAATGTCTGTAGAGACTTGTGTATCTTGTTACTCTTAATAGCAGCTTTAACAAGGAAGAGAAATAAGATGCTAGTTGCTGTGCAGAGGGAGTTTTGTGCAAAGGAAGCAACCTGCAGTTGTTATAAAGTGCCAAAAAGTGTTAGTCAGTGTAGCAAGTTCTGTTCTTGAGTAATTGGTGTCAGACGCAGCTAGTTCAACTTACAGGAGTCATCAAAAAAAGAATATTGCCTGAAAGGCCACACCTGCTCCATTCTGATATTAAAAGCTGAAATAGAATGTGCTGTAGAGCTGCCAAATATGGGACCACTGGATTTCCCTTCTAAATACATACACAAAGCAGAGTTTGCAGAAAATCCATTTCGGGTGCTCATATCTACTGCTCATGTTCTGCCAGACGTACCTGACAGAATGTGATCAAGCGTGGTAACATTTTGATTGGAACCCTTCCTCAGACCAGATTTTAGATGACTATGTAACAAGCTTCTAACACAAGTATGACAGTGGGTTTTGAGAGGTTTGTAAGTGTCGGCCCAGTGCAGGGCAGTCTGCAAGGCGCTCGATAGTGCCAGACAAATTATCAGCCAGGCTAATCATGATGCTCTTTAGGTCTTGCTAGGTGGAAACTTTGTGTAGCTCAAAGAAAAGAGATGCCTGAATCAGAGGGTAGCACTTTCCTTTGACCTGCATAAGCCGTCCAGCAAGCAGAGCTCATCAGCGTCATGATCAGCCTGCTGTGATCCTTCTCCCACCTTCTGCCAAGTATCCCTTCCACCTCCCATTGCTTCCTTCTTTAATTTTCTGACACCTGACTGCCTAATCCCCAGTACCGACTAGTATCCCCCAGCCCCGCCCGTTTTCACTGTGCAACACGGGGAGCCCACCCCATTGCGGTCGTAAACATAATACACATTTACACTGGGGTGCCCAATCCCCAGTTATGGTACCTGAAATAAAGAAAACTGTCCTCGTAGTCTGTATTTTTATACACCCTGTAAAAGAAAACATCCATCGATGTCTATTGCTGCTTCTGGCACACCTCTGCCATTAACCCTACTTGACCACAATTCCATCCAGCACCCCACCCCTTAGTTACCTAATGGGGTGTCCAATGCCGTAATCATCTTTGAACCAAAGAGCGGTGTGTAAGGGCTTTCATACCTTCTTGACTCCATTTACCCTACAGTATGTAGAAATTAATTACTGGTCCTAGGTGACCTTAACCTAAACTGTCTTGGGGGAAACACTGGACAGTACACACAGTTATCGGGCATGTCCCTCTCGCAACTGATCTGTGAGCCCACCAGACTGTCTACCAATGGTGGTAAAGGCACTCTCCTTGACTGGGTGCTGTCAAATAGACCGGAGAGGATCTCCCTCTCAGGAACACTCCCTGACTCGAACTCTGATCATCCTCCTGTCTTTTTTTGTCCGGAAAGTCTCCTCCAATAAAATCCCAAGTAAAATTCTCCAGCTGAGGGATTTCTAAGCTTGACATGTAACCTTCCATGCTGACCTGGGGAACATGGACTGGTCAACTGTACTAGATGCTTCTGACGTTACCACTGTCCTGAATTAATTCCTAGCCATTTCACTGCACTGCAAGATAAACATGCCCTTTTATAAAAAGGAGGGTAAGGGCACTGTTACAAAATGGCTACATGGTAGTCTTCTTGCCCAAATGAAGGTTAGGGACAAATGCTGGGCCAGGTTAAAGGCCTCAAATTATGTGGCCTCATTTCAGGATTATAGACTCCTTAGAAATGAAAGCAAGAAAGCTGTTCATTCTGCAGAGAGTGAGTTCTGCAAAACAGACCTGTTGACTTCAGCCAAAGATCCTAGGAACGTTTGGCACAATATCAAAAGTATTGTTAGTGGGACAGCAAGAGCAGATGTCTCAGAAATTACCCTAAATGGTGTAAACTGCAATAGTGCTAAAACTATTGCTAATGCCTTCAGTGTTCATTTTTCAGACCTGACGGTATATACTTCACAATTCCTGACACTGACATGAAAGAGGTGCCTCATTGCTCTCAGTCAGTCTGTCTCCGTCCCATTTTATCTCAATGCTGTGACTGTCAGGGTGATGCAAAGACTAGTCTCTGGTCTTCTTCCTGCACTCAAGTGCTGGTCATGATAACTTGGAGCCCATGCTACTCTGCCTGGTACTCCCTTTATTGCCCTCCCAATCTCCCATGTCTTTAATCTGTTGCTTGCCTCTGGGCGTTATCCTGACCTCTGGAAGGTGGCTGAGGTTGTCCCTGTTCCCAAACAAGGAGACCCTAAAACCTTGAAAACTTCTGGCCAACGGCCATCCTGTTGGCCGTTAGCAAGCCATTATAAAAAGTTGTTACTACTCAGCTCACGGACTATATACAGAAATACGAGTTGCTATCATCAGCTCAGCATGGATTCCGCAAGGGGTACAGTACCTCCCCTGCTCCGGCAGTGGTTTCCTTGGAAATCGGAGTCGCTATGGAGCATGGTGAGCTAACCAGTGCAATATTCGTTGATCTCTCCAAAGCCTTTGACTTAGTTGATCACGTGCTCCTAAAACAGCAGCTTCAATCCCTTGGTATGTCAGCCATTGTCATGGGAATGGTTCTCCGATTATCTTCAAGGGAGACCGCAACTTACAAAATTCAACAAGGCCCTCTCTGAACCTGCCCTGGTAAAATCTGGAGTCCCTCAGGAGTTGGTACTTGGGCCCTTACTCTTCTCTCTGTTAACAGTCTTCGCTGCACCTTCTCATAGTAGCCCCTTTCGCTAACGACCTAGTGATCCTCTCCCATTCCTGTGATGTTAGTATCATAAACTGCCAGCTCAGTGAGGATTTCTGTGCTGTTCACTCCTGGCTGAAAGCAAATAAACTTGTACTGAATCTCAGAAAACCCAGGCCATACTTTCTGGCTCCCAGGCAAAAAGAAAAGTATCCCCTATGCTATTGACAATAACTGATGCTGATGGATCCCCAGTAAAGGTTGTTGACACCATCAAGTACCTGGGAGTTGCACTTGACCTTCAGCTTGATCTTGCACAACACATCTGTAATGTGTGTAGGGCTGTAAATTACAAGCTGGGACTGGCCTATAGAGCAAAAAACAGTCTCACTCCTGCTGCTCACCTTGCGCTGGCCGGAGGTGTGTTCCTTCCTACGCTGTGTTATGGGCTGATATAATTTGCTCTGTCTGCTAAGACCCACCTCTCCAAATGGTATGTAGCCTATAATAATATTTGCCATTTTGTGCTTGCTGCCCCACATGTTACTCACCATTGTGACCTCTACCACAAATTATCCTGGCTCTCTCCAGCCAATCATCAGAGTTTTGTCCTAGGATGTTTTACTGACTGTGTTATCAGAACCTCTACCCACCTGTCCTGGCAGAGCTCTTAACCCTGTCTTCTCCTCATATTCCCTCAGGTCCCATGGCTCTGCAGTTCTTGAGTTCCGCTTACTTGCATGCATGCAGGTGATAGAGCATTTGCTACGTGTGCACCAAGGCTTTGGAACTCCTTTCCTGGTCTCGTAGTCGTCGTGACACCTTATCCCATACTTGTTTCGAAATTCCCTTTGGTACCACTTACTGCTCTTCTCGTATGTGTTTGCACTTAAGTCGCCAGTGGCCATGCCTAGCCATGGCCTATCTACCTTTTTGACTAAAAATCTAAATATTGTGGATCTTTTTTCTCCTGTTCTGGTATGGGTTGTTGCCCAACAAACTTCACCTACCTATAAGGGCTCACAAAATGTCTATTGTGCAGTTTAAACAGCCCACCCTGTGTTCTACTGAAATGCCTGTTTTTGTAGTGCTGCTGACTTGTACAGTTCCTTACCATGTTTGTATTCTGTTCATGTTGTTAATGTACTTCTCTGTAACCTCCTGGGTGCACCTGAAAATAGACACATTTGTGTATAGTGTGCTTACCTTGTTAACAAAGCTAAACAAAGAAACTCTTCAGTGCGGACTGAGAACTGGGAAATCAGTATGAGGTCAGTGTATTTCAGTGGGGTTTGAACATGTCTTAATAATTTGGTCATTTTTAATATTTTCCTCAGTTTCAACAAATCCTTTTGGGACCCTCCTCATAAACAAGAGCACTGAAGTTATACAAAGCCCTCCCAAAAGGTGATTTTGCGGTCGGTGCACAAAATCATTTTTCGGGCAGGATTTGAACTTTTCTCTGCCCTTGTTCATGAGGTGGGATCATAAGAAGCTCGTTGAAAATTTGGGTAAAATATTCAACCCAAAAAATAAAAAAAATGAGTACGTTGAAATTTTGCAATGCATGCTTGTAACTTTGGCAGTTTTCAATGTTTTGACCCCAAATTTTTAACATAGCCATTTTTTCACACCACCTCTTGAATGTGACAGATGTAGTTTTACAAATCCTGACCAAAATGTGTTTTTACACTTGTGGTGCGAAATAACGTTTTGGCCACTGGTTTATAAATGACGCCTGTCCTGTTCAGAAGGAGTGGTCATAAAGACTGTTGAAAATTTGGGGTTAGAATGTGAAAACAGTTATGATGAAACGTTGACTTAATCCGTTTACTCATAGCTTTATTCTTGCAGATTTTAGCCCCTGATGTTAAGCATATCCCTTGTGTTACTGCCTCCTGAACATGACAGGTGTCGTTCTCAAATCCCCTCTGAAACTTATTTTCACAGTTGCACTGTGAAATCACCTTTGGATGTGATTTGAAAATTGCACCTGTTTTGATCATAATTCCAGGTCATAAAAGAAACGCCTGTTGGAAATTTGGGGTCAAATGTGGGAGTCACTGAAAATTACATATTGCCTCTCAGTTGGGCCTCTCCTGGGTAAATACAGTCTGAAATTTGCAACAGCAGGACACCACAGAAAATGAGTAATTGCATCTCATCTGCTCTATCCTGGGTAAATGTATAGTAAAATGTGTACAGCCAAGACCTGGTATAGCAGCAATGCAAGCAGTGAACATATTGACAAATGCTTGTTCCTGCTGTAACCCCTTGGTAATTAAATGCTACAAGTCATAACATGTAACATTTTAAAGTTGTCAGGCACTGCTATGAAAGTTTATTTCAGTAAAACCATGATAAAATACACTACCTAGATATGATGTTAGTGTTTGTGTGTGGTGCATTTTATATACATGTAATTAGATGTCTGTTTCCTGTGTGACAAGTTGGAGTAATTCTTATAGGATTACATTGGTTCTGGCAGTATCCTACGGTATATTACTGGCTAAAACTGTGATACTGCTCTTAATCCTGGCAGATGGCACTGTATTATGTGGGCAGTAAATCAGACATGTCTTTGTTGCTTGGGATTTAGAGGCACTCCTTTAGTGTGTTGAGGCTTGAATTTACAGGCCAATCTTGGCAAATGTACACACCCTGTTGTGTGTTGTACTTATAAAATGGCCTAATGTTAAAAATTACTTTGATTTATAATAGGGCTTTGTAAACCTGAAAAGACGAGACAAAGTTAAACATTGGTTGATGCCCCCGGTTCTGCTGTTATTCCAGGGTTATACCCAGTTTGCTGGAAGCTGTCATAGAGATTGCAGCTGGTGTGTGTCATCCCTGGTCGACTCCCTCAGCCACCCTCCTCCCCTTGGCATTAACCATGCCTGTCAGCCACATGCACACTCAACGTACCCCTGCAGAAGAAGGCTTCCTGGCCCACCTGCAAGGGGTCACTATGGTGTCAGAACCCACTTGCAGCCCTCCCCTGCCAAGACACACTGCTGTTCGGCAGCTGCCTACAGCTTGGCTGGTCCCCGTGCGTGGCGACCTGAATTTGCTCCTGAACTCTGGCCACCAGAGCATTACATTACCGATGGGCCATGTGGACCGTGTCAAGGTACTTTTTTTGTGCTGTAACTTATCTTATACTCTCTCTGTTAGATAACGTTGAGTGCAAGGCATTTTTCTTCTGGTTTGAAATCCTGGTGATATAGAGCTATGGCTGTTTAACTGGTGGGAGTTCTCAAAGCCTGGAGCAAGATAAGATTAGCTCTTTGTAAGACTGTTTAAACTGTATTTGTTATAGAGTTTTGGAGTTAAAGGTGTGGTGCTTTAAAGTCTTGGTCTATGATTAGCTGGCTTTCAAGTTACACACCTTTATTGAGGTCATTTAAATTTTTACTTGTCTTATGCATTCTTTCTGTTTGCATCAGGGCCTATCATGTTTTCATGAATAACCATATACTTTTAAAAGTAGTGTGTATCGATGATGTGCATTAAAGAAATTCTGAAAGTTATCTTGCTGAAAGTGTCTTACGTGTGATATTTAAGTGTGTATATATATAAAAAAAAAAAAATTGTATCATACTTGCCCACAACAGTAGTACATTTTTGTGGATACTTTATCTCTTCCACAGAGCCACACACATTTTACTGTAAGCCATCGGCGTCGAAACCCTGAGGGGTGATTTTTCTAGCTGGGGTTATCCATGCTGCTATGCGATTACCCCTGTACAGTATATCAACACTGCCTATGTAATGTGGCGGGCCCTGTCTGCCTCAGCTCTTAAAAAAATAAATAAATAAAAATACTGCCTGATAATATTGAAAGTGGTAATTCTAGGATCATGGATATGTTCTATCCACACTGTTTAACATGTCCTTTCCCTTTAAGAATCTTGCCGGAAGGTCTTTAAGCTGGCTCCTCCCACCCCCCAGGTTGTATATCCCTCAGCTCCGCCCCTTGACGCCAGATCTTCCTTTCCGCTAGCAGATTCAGGTTCCCTCCTTATCGCTCATGCATTATAGTAGGCCCTGGCGAACAAATCTCTGGATTTACCAAAACTTAAACTCGTTCCAGTTTCTCCAGATCGCTTTGTGATTTCGTCTGTGATGGAGGACAGTTCCTGGCCCGGTTTCCACTGCTGCCCATGCGGGCAAAAGATGTCTCGGACCGACCCACATGCCTCATGCATCTCTTGCCTGGTTCATGATCACGACACCCAGGTGTGCGAAATGTCTCATAGGTAGTTTCAGAGCTAATAAGACTTATAGGTCCACAACAGCTCGTTAAAAATGTTAATTATAAGGTTTCAGTTACTACCAAATGGTTTTCTAATCTACTTTTAAATTCTGCCATTGTCTTGCTAGCCACCACTTCAAGTGGGAGCTCATTCCATATCTTTGTAACTCTGACACTAAACCAGAATTTTCTTTCTTTTTTTGTCTGATAGGTGGCACCTTTTAATTGGACTGGGTGTGCTCTAGTATTGTATACCTGTGCCCTCAATTCTAGTCCCAGTTGTGCCCATACTTCATCGTCAAACAATGCTCTATAGACCAGACACACATCACCCTTTGGTCTGCGATACTGCAAGGAATAAAGCCCAAAAGACTCAAGCCTCTGCCGATAACTCGGCCCATTTACTCCACTAATAAGCTTAGTTGCTCTCCTCTGTTCTCGGCTCCAGTGCTATAATTTTGGTTTTGTCCCCTAGTGACCAGAGCTGGGCGCAGTATTCCACATGCAGGCAGACACAGGGCTGTATAAAGAGGTATCATGACCTGTCTATCCGTACACTTAATATGCTTACTGATACAGTACATTAAACTGCTAGCTTTCTTAATTGCTCAGTTTCAATGAGACTTGAAGCGGAGGTCGTTGCTGATTTATATGCCCAGAGCCTCTCATCTTGTACTGATTGTAGCTCTACCCTATTAAGTGTATACTTATAATGGCTATTGTTTTGCCCATGTGCATTACCATGCACTTGTCTATATTAAAGGTGGATTTTTCCTTATTGCCCTGCTGTAGTTCTCTCATGGCTGTCCAGAATTGTTTCATCATCCTGGAATTTATTATAGACCCTATCCTTGTATCGCACGTTCCATCCCAGTATTTCGACGATCATCTTGCATGGCTGCAGTTGGGCAGACTGAAAAAATGGAACCCTTCGGTCAAATCCAAAGAGGCCCATTGGGTGGTCTTTGTGGCTGTGGGTCCGCTGAGCAGCTGGAGCAGATGAAAGCCTTGAAGAGAAGGCAGCATGCCCTGATCGGGTCCTGTTCTCTGTTGGTCTTTGTCCCTCGGTCTGGGCTCCACCTTCTCAGGCTCCTTTAAGGAGATGTGTCAGTCTCTCCCACCAAAGGAGAGGGTCCTTAGGGCACATCTCCGTTCCCATAAAATGATAAAGAGCAAAAGGTTTGTCTGCCACCGACTTCCTTGGAGTTGTGAGAGATCTCGATCCCAGGAATTCGCTGTCTCGACTTCGGGTCGAGGTTGCGGCTTGGCCTCTGGCTTCACGGGTATCCCATTAGGGCCAGCTGGCCAAGATTTGAGGACAACGATCCAGTTTAAATTATAATTGACCCCATCGACCCATCCTCTCAAGAAGAGGCCGACAACTCCTTATTCAGGACCCCAGTCCTGCCTGGACCCACTGAGGAGGAGACCTAGCCTGCTGGGAACCTCTTCACGGTCCCGGTCCCTGACCTGGAAGAGACGTGGTTTTCCCCGGCTCCTTCTGAGCGACCCTGTTGGTCTCTCCCCCCCAGCGGTCTAAGTCAAGGTATTGGACTCTTTACGACTGACAGGCGAGGAAGGCGAAAGTGCTCCAAAAGTGGCGCTGCCATGTTCTTCCTGTGACCTCAGAAGAGAAGAGACTTTGAAGCAGGTTGGTTGCCTGCTATGAGGATTTGTTGTGGCAACAGCTGATTATGACTGGCCAGAAGTAGACTCCGGCCATTACTTGCCTGTTTTCCTCCAGGCTGGCGCAGACTCCTCAGGAGCCAGTCCTTATCGTCCCTCCACCTGCGGAGCCGGTCAAGACCCTCCTGGCTCAGCCGAAACTGGCCTCTCCACCAATTTGGGTGGAACTGCCACCTAAACAGCCTACCTCTGGGGCTGCTGCCAAGGAGTCTTGGTCTGTTATGGGCCTTCCACACAGGCTGTCTGTCACCCTCACTCCCGACTGTCCAAGGCAGGTGGAAGGTGACTCAGGTGGCCGGCCGATCTATTCGGAGTCCGAGGACTCTGACTTGCATTCCCGTCCTTTGGACTACGAATCCGTAAGGAATCTCTTGACGGAGAATGGTCCCACCTCCTTCATGGGTATCCTCCGTCTCATCTCCGAATCCACAGGGATGCCCTTGGAGCCCGTCCAGAAATGGGCTGAATACCCCCTCACTGATATCCTCAAAAGAGGCGATTCTCCGACAGAGGCCTACCCAGTGGCCGAGGCCATTGCTGGGCTGGCCGTGGAGCTGTGGCAGCACCCTGCCTCCTGCCCTGCGCCTTCAACCCGGATGGCCCGCAAGTACGCAGTCCCCATCAGCTCCTTCACAGGATTCATAGAGCATCCCATGGTCGAGGGTTTGGTGACCTAATCTGTGTTCAGGCGCTCTGGAATCGGAGACACCACTAGACCCCCAGACAAAGAGTCCAAGAAACTGGAGTATTCGGCCCGGAAAGTCTGTGCTGCCTCTTCGCTTGGCCTTCGTCAGGCAAGCTAGTCTGTCATTATGGTGCATTTTCTCATGCCCTCTTAGGATCTCTGTATGAGGTCCTTCCTCATCTCCCTGCAGACCTCCAGACCACGGTCAAGCAGGTCCGTGACCAGGGTCAGGCGGTTGTGAAGCAGCAACTCCAGATGGTTCTGGACATCGGGGACTCTTGCATCCGCTCAGTGGCAGCTGTGATTGCCATGCACCGCAGGGCCTGGCTGAGGGTTTCCACCTTCACAGCGGACACTCTGCACAAATTGACGGACGTCCCTTTCCTGGGTACTGACCTTTTCAGCTCAGGAGTGGATGATCACCTCCAGCGAATAGAGATGTCCAATGCCACCTTGGACTCTGTGACTTCTGCTCAGAAGGAATCTCAGGGTTCTAAAAAGGCAAAAAAATCCTTTACGGCTTTCTGCCCCTGCGGCCAAGCAGCCCCATTTTGAATCGAGGCAGCAACAGCAGCAGGCTCAACCTTGGCACCCTCGGCCCCAGTCAGAGCCCCCGGTGGCCGTAAGCCCGGAGGAAAGGGTCCCAGTGGTCCTCAGACCAGATCCTCTTCCTTCAAGCCTGCACAGTGACAGGATGGGGGTTGTCAACCCCATACCCATCACACAAGCTCTGGGTCCTCTCTTGGGGGTCGGCTCTGCCACTTCCTTTCCACCTGGTTCGCTGTTACAGTGGACAGGTGGGATTTGGAAGTGGTCGGCCAGGGGCTGCCTCTGGAATTCGAGCAGTACCCACCAAGCCGAGCCCGTGCCCCATGGGAGGAGATGGTGTCCATGCACACTCAATCGGCTGTCCGAGACGACATCACCCAACTCCTCCGCAAGGAGGTAGTGGTCAGAGTTGCAGATTCCCCTGTCAAACCATGGTTCATTTCCAGGTACTTTCTGCTCACAAAGTGGATGGGAGGGCTGGTGCCCCATTCTAGATCTGCACAACCTGAACCAATTTCTTAGGTCTCGCACATTCAAGATGGTAACTCTGTCTCAGATCATACCATTTCTCCAAGCAGAACATGTGGTTCTGCTCACTGTGACCTCTAGGGCCCAGCGTTCTTTCTAAATCTCGATCGTCTGTCTCATCGAAGTTTCCTCCACTTCTGAGCAGAGGGAGGCCTCATCGAGTTCCAAGCCATGCCTCGGCATTGGGGTGGGGAGGTCGGAGTGTACCCCTATCTCGACGACTGGCTCATACGGAGTCCCTTCTTACAGGAGGTGGAGAAATCCAGGGATCCGGCTGTCCAGACCTGAGTTGAACTTGGTCTCCTCATCAACGAGACCAAGTCTGAACGCATATCTTCGCAGGTGATCTGCTTCACTGGGGCAGAGCTAGACTCTTGCCGAGCCACAGCCAGGCTCCCGATGGACAGGACGGAGGTTCTCTTTTCCTTTGCTGGATCATTTCTGGTTGGACACTTGTGCCCTGTCCGGGACTTCTTGCGCCTTCTGGGGTACATGGTGGCCTGCACCGCTATGGTCCGGTGGGCCCGGTGGCACATGTGCCCTCTCCAATGGGAGCTGGCCAACCAGTGTACTCAGCGACACGGTCACTTCGACCAGCTGGCCACTGTGTCCCAGAAGATGTGGGACGCTCTCCAATGGTGGACTGCCCTAGAACACCTGCAGGAAGGGATTCCATTTGTCCGTCCCGAGCCGACAGTCATTCTGACGACCGATGCCTCTCACGGGCTGGGATGCCAATATGGGGAATCATAGTCCACAGGCCCTGGACCCGAGGAATCCCGATGTCATATCAACCTGCTGGAGCTCCAAGCAGTTTGGCTGGCACTGACTGCATTCGCTCCGTTCCTTCCGGGTCAAGTGGTGCAGGTCCAGACGGACAATACCACGACTATGTACTATCTCAAAAAGCAGGGCAGCATGCATTCCTGGCCTCTGTGCAGGGAAGCACTCTGCATCTGGACCCTGTGAGCTGACTGAAGGCAGATCTCCTAGCCATTCATGTGGCAGGAGCCTCTAATCAACTGGCGGATGCCTCAGCGTGTGGCGTCGTCCCACAAGTGGTCTCTTCACCCGGAAGTAGTACCCAGTCTGTTCTCCCACTGGGGCAAACATCAGGTGAACCTGTTCACATCCAGAGAGAATGCAAAGCTGAGGCTGTTTTTCATGCCTACTCCCCTCAGCAGGGCTCACTGCAGGGGGATGCCTTCTCCAAGGCCGTGGACCCCAGGCCTCTTCTGTGCCTTCCCTCCACTTCCTTTGGTTCACAAGGTGCTCCTCAAGGTCAGGAGACATAAGGAGCAGGTGATCATGGTAGCCCCAGACCCGGCCTGCAGTTCTGCTATCCAGTTCTCCTCAGCCTCAGCACCAGGCCACCGAGGCATATTCCAGCGCACCCAGACCTGCTCTTGATTAATCAGGGGAAGGCGTTCCATCCGGACCTTCAGTCCCTGTGCCTAACACCCTAGTTCCAGAGCGGCTAGAGTTCCAGGCTTTGGGGGTCTCTGAAGATGTACTCACTGTAGTTGAGGCATCTAGGAAAGGAGTCTACCTGGCAGCCATCTGTGCTTATTGGGCATGGGCTGGTCAGCAGACACAGTGGCTCAGGAGAAGGTAGTCTGGTGTTTCTTTAAAGTCCTTGACCACATTTCCCCTCCGGTGCATGGGCCACCACCACTGTGGGATCTACTGCTGGTACTGGCAAAGCTCATGGGCAAGCCATTGAACCAGTGCACAGGTGTGGGATGCCACATCTGTCATGGAAGACCGCCTTCCTGGTGGCTGTCACGTCAGCCAGAAGGATTGGGGAGCCACAGGCGCGCTCTGTCAAGTCTCCTTACCTGGTCTTCCACAGGGGCAAGGTTGGCGTGCGCCCCGCACCCGAAATTCCTTCCGAAGGTGGTGTCAGAGTTTCACCTCAACCAGGTGTTGACTCCAACGGTGTATTTAGCCCAGTTACACCTCAGAGGCCGAGTACAGGCTCCATACCTTGGACCTGAGACAAGCACTCTCCTATTACAAAGAGCTCACAGCCGGAATTCGGGGAGGTGTTCACCAGCTGGTTGTTACCTGTTCTGAAACCGCTCCTGGCAGACCTGCAGCAAAGCAGATGATTGGCAGATGGATAACATCCTACATTGATCTCTGCTACCGGTTGGCGGGCAAGGAGCCTCCCGTAAGGATAAGAGCTCATTCTGCCTGCCATACTGCTGCGTCGGTGGCTGCTTCTATGGGCGTCCCTATCCAGAATATCTGCAGGGCTGCTACCTGGAAGTCCATAAACACCTTCATTTCCCACTACCACATTGACCTAGAGTCACACTGAGATTCTGTTTTGGGGCCTCAGTTCTCCAGTCTCTGTTCCCTGAGTAAGGTGTGTGCTTTGCCTCCCTCCTCTCAGAGAACTGCTAGAATCTGCCAAACTCTGTGGATGGAACATATTCACGATCCAAGAATAGGTTACTCGCCTGTAACAGTATATCTTCTCAGACTGGTCTCTTGCAGTAAGTCATTACTTATAGGAGTATCCACCAGGTGGTGCTGTCACGACAGCTTCTCTCAACAGTCTTGCGTGGGGGCTGTCCACATGACATCACTTCCTGTGGATGTGTATGAGTGGCGCCCCCAGTACCCTCTGTTCATTTTCCTGCGGCTTCAGCTCCCTCAGCTCTCCAGACCTTCTGGGTTGCAGTCTTGACTTGATCTTGAACAGATTTTCTACCTTTGGGTCCAGGACCATGGACTTGCTCTCAGCACCCCTGGATTTCCATGGCAGGCTCTCTTGCTGGGTCTGGGGCAGGGCCTCAGAGTTTTCCGCGATTCCGCAGGTGCGACAAAATGCGGAAATATCCGCGGAATTTGCAGTCACCCGCGGAATTCGCGGCCACCCTCGGAGCTAAGTGCTTTGCTGACGGGGGTGCCCAATCCCCATCGGCTTCACTGCCCCCCAAAGTCTGTATGCCATGCTGGGGCCCACCCCAGCATGGCAAAATCTTCCTTGCTGACGGGGTGCCCAATCCCCATCGACTTCACTGTAGTGTCCCCAAGCTGCCTGGTGCCACGCTGAGGCCCACCCCAGCATGGCAAAAGCTTCTGTTGCGGCCGGGTGCCCAATCCCCATCGGCTTCACTATCCCCAAGCTGCCTGGTGCCCGCGCTGAGGCCCACCCCAACATGGCAAAAGCTTCCGTTGCTGACAGGGTGCCCAATTCCCCATGGCTTCCTGCCCCCCAAGCTGCCTGGTGCCACGCTGGGAGCCCACCCCAGCGTGGCAAAGCCTCCGTTGCTGACTGGGGTACCCAATCCCCATCGGCTTCATGTCCCCCCCCAAGCTGCCTGGTGCCATGCTGGGAACCCACCCCAGCATGGCAAAAGTCCCGTTGAGTCAAAAAAAAACCTGAAACAAAAAACCTTCCCTTGTTGATTCTTTTGCCCCCAACCCGCACCCACCCTCTGATGCCCACCTCCCACACCCCCATCTCAACCCATTTACCTCCGGAGCCCAGTGCGACGATCTTCGGTGGACCGGGAACATGTCTGCACTCTTCAAAGCCGACCGCGAACTGAAGAAATGCTGGTAAGCTGTATGATGGCATAAATGGATTTTTTTCAACTTTAGTGCATATCTCAGCCATTTCTGTGAATTTTTCACCAAATTTTAAACATGGGGTTTTGGGCCCCACCTCATGAACTGTGACACTGTTATTTCATTATCGGTCCGAAAATTGGTTCGCAGTCACTCGTGGAACCACCTTTCTGGAATGGTTAACAAAATGACAGTGTCACAGTTTGAGGTAGGCTCCCAAAACCCTATGTATTGGTGAAAATATTCCAAAATGACTGTTTTACGAACGTGCGTTGCGCAGTTCCTATGCATCTCGTAATTTCGAGCATTTGTAATATTTTCACCCAAATTTTTCAGTATTGCCATTTTACCACTCCTTATGAACAGTACAACTGTCATTTTTCCATTTCACGAAATGTATTTTCACACATATAGCACACAGGCGTGGTCATTGTGCGAAATCAATGTTCAGGACAGATTAAGAAAGTCACAGTGATACTGTTCACGAGCAGAGGTCTTAAACTATCTATGTTGAAAATTTGGTGACAAAGCCTGTGTAAAGTGACTGTTTTGCAGGCGTGCGTTGCGCAGTTCATCGCGCTCGTAACGAGCATTTTTATTTTTCACTGTAGATTTTCAGTAGTGCCAGTTTACCACACCTCCTCCTGAACAGTACTACTGTCATTTTTCTCATCTCACCTAAAATATATTTTGCACATGTAGTGCACGGTGCGCGGTCAGTGTGCAAAATCAATGTTCGGGACAGATTAAGAAAATCACAGTGATACTGTTCATGAGCAGAGGTCTTAAACTGGCTATATTGAAATTTGGTGACAAGCGCCCATAAAATGACTATTCTGCGTGCATTGTGTCAGATATGGCAAAAAAAAGGGAAAAATATTAAGGGTAAAAATGTGCCGCAGAATTGCCGCAGAAATTGGTGTTGAGTGCCGCAGAAGTTCTGTGGCAAATGAGAACCCTGCTGCAGAACTTTGCTCCGATGTGCCACAGAAAAATCGGGGCCCTGGTCTGGGGCTTCTTTAGGGCCTAGCCCTAATATTTCTTCTACAGCATGCCCAGTGTTCCATTAGTGCTCACGGTCCACCTGCTGCTCCCAAGCCCAGTCACTTTTTGCTGGGTCTTGGGTCTTCCTCATGGCAGATCAAAGGAAAAAAAAAAAAACTCATCCAAGCCAGAACAGACCTCGTTTTGGGGGATGCTTCAAGACTCCCCTGCCCAGGGCACTCGTTCAGGCATAGGAGAATGGGATGGCTATGGCTCCTCGTCATCGATGGTACCTTCCCGTCGATGAAGTTTCCCCCATCGGGAGCCTGATGGGCTTGTTCTATCTTGGCCATGTCCCATCGACGGAGCTTGTTTCTGGGCGTTTCCGTCGACTGGCAGTGTTAACGCCGTCGATGAGGATGCTTCCCTGTTGACAACATGTGTTCTTTCTTCTCCCTCGTCGACGGATCATGTTTTCCTGTTCTCTAAGTGATGGAAGTCTTTCTCCGTCCGACGGAGCACACCTCTTCGACGGGCAGCCTCTCCTGTCGACAGGACAGCATGCTTTAGCTTCCTCGTTGATGGGATGGGTTCCCCATCGATGGGGAGGCTTTCTTTTGATCCCTTGTCGGTAGGGGATGCTTCCACCCGTGTGGAGGGGTCTCCTCGTTCCTTAAATCATCAGGGCTGCTTCCCTCATCCACAATGGGGCTCCCCACCGGGATGCCCCTGCTAAGACTGTTTCCTTGCCCCCGCTTGTCCTGGCACTGGTGTGCGTCCTCAGGGTTCTCCCCTCCATTGCCGTTTCGCACCCTTTGGTCACGTCTTTTTCTGGGTCTTGGCCCATCTGCATGGACCTCACCTAAGTCCCTTGCTCCTTTACGGTCCCGGTTCACAGATGTCAGGTACCTCCTCTTGCTGCTCAGGGTCAGTGCTTCCTGAGCTGGCTTCCCTCTTCTGATGCTGTCCTTGGGCATCCTCCACCTCTGGACCTGTCACAGGCTCCGGGCATCACCCACATTGTGATGGAAGTCCTGCGCACATTGGTCGGGTCCGGCCTCGTTCCATTGCCCTCCCATCACCGGGTGCTTCCGCCTGGTCCTCCCCACTCCCATTTATGAGGACTCCCTTTATGGTGATTTCAGGGGTTGCATCCCTTCATGGGGGATGTTCCTGACTGGGACCTCTCTGACCCCGGGGGACCTAGATTCCCCTCGGTCCGCTTCCTCCCTTATGGTGGTCACCCCGCCTGAACCTCCTGATTCCTTGTCACTCCTGGATCCCTCCTTCACGGAGCTCATGCTGCAGATCAGTGTGCTTTTGGCTTCCCTGCTGCAGATCAGGACTCCTTTAATTAATTTATTTATTTATTTACGAGATTTACCAGGAAGGCATACTGAGCAAGATGCTCGATTCCAGATGCGACCTTTTCACGTTCATTGGGACGTGGCTGCCTACCTTGCCGTTCCCAAGGAGCCTGCCATGGTTGTCCCACCTTTGATTCCTGCATCTTTTCCGACACTCTTTCCTATTTGGTCTCATCCTGCTTCCACTCAACCTGCCCCTCGTGGCCCTGATCAGCTCAGCCACTGTCTGCCATGCCCTCCCTTTCCCATCACCTGCTCCATGTGTGCTTCGATGCGGTTGACGCACCGGCCCGCCTCTCGGCCTCTGGTGTCATCCTTCAGCACCTCACCTGGCTGCGGGTTGCAGGTTTGCCACACGGCGTCCAGCTGTCTGTCGCCAGTTCCCCTTTTTCTGGGAACCTACTGTTTGGACCTGGTGCCCAGTCCATTCTGGATTCCCTTCAGGCTTCGGGAATACTCTCTGGTCTGTTCAGGACCTCTGTTCGCCCCAAGTCCCACCCTATGGCCCGTGTGTGGGGTGCCTCTCGGGACAGCAGTGAGGCCTCTGGGGCGGCTCAGTCTGTCTGTCTGCAGTGAGCCCGCCTCTCGCGGGCGGGACCCGCTTCTGTGCTTTGAGTCGCTTTCATGGTTTCTCCGCCTCCTCTTGCAGGCCTTGGATGCGCCCGGGATCTCTTTACCTTTTCTTGGAGGCTTGCTCCGGACTATATCTTCACTCCTCCATGTGGATCTGATTGGAAGTCCTGTCACTCTCCCTGCTGGAGCCTTTCAGTTGTTCTTATGATCATCCAGGGTGTTTTTTTTTTCCCCGTGCTTCTGTTTCTACTATCTGATATGCTCTACTTGTCTGTTTGCTGAATTTCACTTTATGCCAGAGCCTGTCAACCTCTGCCTCATCAGGATGAATCACTATGCCTGGCCACCTACAGTTCTTTCTACATCATGCCTCCTGCAGCTGTCCTCACTCACCTTTGAGCCTTTTTGCCTGGGTGTGTGGTTTGAGTTGACATTTCTCCTGATTTCATGCCAGATATCTTTGCCTATCTGTTGGCTTATCTGCCAGCACAGAAGAGGTTTGAGTTGGATATTTTGGTTACATATCTAACCTTTGGTCCTTACCCACCCTGGCTTATTTGCATCTGGGGTGCAGTTGAAGTTGATATTTTATTGTGAATTTCCTTCTTTGGCTTTGCCTTTCCTCCCATTTGGATTTTACTGCTTTGTAATCTCCCATAAATGACGTACTGCAAGAGACCAGTCCGTAGAAGATAGTACAGTTGCATAAGAACTTACCGTAACAGTAGATCTTCCGAGGACCGTCTCTTGCAGCAATTCCCCCGACCTCAGTTCCCCTGCCTTTTTGCCTCAAATCTGCTACTCAGGACGTTGGGTGGGATTGCTGTTCTCTGTTTTTTTTCTGGCCCTCATTTACCTCAGTCCAGGCTGTGCTCGCAGAAGCCGACGTTGAACAGAGGGTACTGGGGGCCGCCCACTCTTATAAATATCCACATGAAGTGATGTCATGTGGACGGCCCCCATGCAAGACTGCTGAGAGAAGCTGCCGTGTGACAGCACCACCTGGTGGATACTCCCATAAGCAATGACTTACTGCAAGAAACAGTCTTCGGTAGATCTACTGTTACGGTAAGTTCTTACGTAACTGTACTTTCTAGGAGTGGTATATGTTGTTCATCCACACGAACCCACCTGACCTCCCCGTCTTCGATGCACAATCCTCTGCTTCCAGCGGGCAAGATCTGGCATCAAGCGGCGGAGCCGAGGGATGTACCACCGGGTGGGAGGAGCCAGTTTAAAGACCTTCTGGCAAGATTCTTAAGGGGAAAGGACATGCCAAACAGTTTGGATGAACATATACCACTCCTAAAACTACTGTTACAGGTGAGTAACCTGTTCTTATCTCCTTGAATTATTTTTGCTCCCTTTTATGTAGAAACAAAAACACCATAAAGCAGGCCTGCCCTTGCCCACCCTGAATACCCATGGTCTAAATGTTCAAGTGTAAAATTGACAGTGCAGGGCAGAGAGTAGAGTAAAAATCTGGTATTTGCTAAATTTTTACTAGCTTAACAGTCTTGATTAAATCTCTGCTAGGAGAACTGTGTGTTGTTTGGTTGTATTTAAGGTTGGCTGACCAGAAGGGCATGCTCCTCTTTTGTTACATTCTGTCCTTTTGGTTGGGTACTAAACTTTGTTAATCTAATGTGTGTGGCTCGATGGAGAAGATATCCTTGAAGATAGTTGTGTTACTTACCAGTAACTGTAGCTCTCTGAGAATCCCTCCATTGAAGCCATGCAACACCTTCCCTCTGTCCTCCTGTGTGGGAGGGAGTGCCAAGGTTTCCTCTCAGAATCATTGCATAGTCTGCATTCCAGTATTGTTTGACCTACATGATTTTTGCTTCTCCACTGCCTTTCTTTTTATGTTTAGCCTTGTGAGGATTGACGATTATGATATGATGTTTTGTTAGTGATTTTGTGGCAATCCACGTATTGCTGTGAGGAACTAAGGTGGGGGTAAACTTGTCAAGCGTTACTGAGGTTGTGCCAACTTTGTCTAGACTGCATGGTAGTGGGCGGCCCCATCTGTAAAAGGCCTCTGCAGGTTTCTGACGCTACTGGCTTATAGTCCATTGTGTGTGACTTTATGTAGGAGATTCTTGCAAAGATCTACTACTACTGGTAAATCATATAACTATTGTTGGATCTTTTCAGGTGACTATAGTCTCATGGATTCAAATGGCATCAGTTAACGATATGCTCGGCTACGTCTCCAGGCATCTTTTGTAGCTGGTCACTGGTTCACATTGAATCCCGTGGTTAAGCTCAGAGCAACACCAGGGCTCCCCATATGTTTTGTTTTCTTTTCAGGTTACTGAATTTAACCACTGGATTAATTCTGAACCTGTGACAAGCTGCAAAAGATGCATGGAGAGATGAGCTTATCCTGTTATGCCCCCTATTACTGGAATTCCCTTCCACTAGCTATAAAGTTTGCACAATCCCATGCCTCGTTCAAGAAATTGCTTCATGATCATCTTGCTGATTCCTGCTCATGCTCCTGCTTCAAACCCCCTAACGCCTTTTCCTTCTCCTGATCCTACACCCCTCACCACAGGTAAAGCACTGTACATTCCTCCAGTTGTCTCCTTGCACTTTAATTTACTTAGTCCCTATTCTCCTACTTTTTGTCTTCTTTCCATGCTATCCTGTCCTCATCCTTTTATTGCCATCCCCACCCCAGTCGGTTCCTGTCTCTATTTTATCCTTCTATTTTATCTTTATTTTATAATTGTAACTCTGGTTATTTGTTTCTTGTAATTACCACTTTCTCTGCTGGATTACTGCATAATGGTTTTTGTTTTATGTGCTTTTTATTGATATTACTGATTGAAACTTTTGTTTGTTTCTTTGCTGACTTTTGAATTATTACTCTCAAAGCTTTTACTGTATTGTATTTTCTGGATTGTACTTGTTGCTGCCTCTGTTTGATCAAATGTTAATCATATTTTGTCTCTGTAAACTCCTGGGTCGTGCCTGAAAATAGTCATTGCTATGGCTAGCGCACCTTACCTGGTCAACAAAAACTAAATAAATAATCTGATTTAAATTTGATCCATAGGACTGTCTCACCCTGTAATGACCCAATAGTCTTTTTCCTATATTGGCACTTGTCTGACCCGTAACTAAGTTTAACCATATTACAGTATTTGTGGACTATTTTATCATTTCAGTTATAAAATGGGTAAGAGAAACCAAGACCTGTTATTGGTCACGTGATCACATGACAGTGCATTATTCCAGCACAACAGCACAAGTCAGAAATACTTAAGTTTCTGAACTACATTACTCAGTTGTCAACTACAAATTTGATTTAGTTTTTGTTGACCGGGTAAGTGCACTAGACAAATTCTATTTTGAGGCACAACCCGCGAGAGGGGGATACAGATGAGTGCCAACTGACCTTGAACCACATTAAGCTGTTGGTGGTATTTTTAGTGAATGGGGAAAAATTTGGCCAGGACACTGGGGAAATTCCCGTACTCGTCAGTAGGGGGCCCTGTGCGAGAGAGAATGATGGATCCAGGCCAGTCATGCTCTGGAGGTGAAGGGGACACATCGTGTTCCATGCAGAGGAGCAACGAGAGCCCAGACTTCAGTAATTGCAGAGGATGGGCAAATACAAATTCAGACAATATGAATATACCTAAAGGGAAGAAGAAGCCACTGCCAAAGCGGAAGACCAATTACAGAAGTCTGTGGTGGGAAAAAAAGAAACTTACAGGAACAGTTACAAAACATTGAAAAGGAATACTGATCTAGAGAGGAGGAAACTAGAAGATGAAAAGAAAGCAGCTGCCAAACACCTCTCGGTGTTGCAAAATATTTTCATTTTGGTGCTTCATCTGAGACCCCAGATCAAACCTCAGAACCACCCAATAATGAAGTAGCATCTACAGCCACAATATGGTCGGCCGAAACTACATTAGTCAGTAGGCTGGAAAAAGGCGCATCAGGAATGTGGCTCCCAGACATCCCTCTTCACACCAGAATGGAGACCACCCATATCTAAACTGGTTTCCCCAACACCTTCAGAATCGATAGTTGTAGGCATCCGCTGCCTGCCAAGCACTGGATTTTGCCAAACCAGACTGCTCAGATTCCTGTAACCTCACAAGTGACTGAAAATCTTGGATTGACCCAACCCACAGGTAATCCTCTCAACGTACCTTCGGATACTGGAGGAGATTTTTATGATTCACAGTCTATGGATTTAGAACAGAATATACAACCACTAACAGTAATTGAACATGAGCTTTCACAGTCTGCTAATGATACTGACACTGTACCTTTGCAAGCTTGCTTCAGAAACTGGTGGAAAATGCAAAACATAAGCAAGCCGTGCGTTTAAGATATTTAGGGGTATGCAGTGTCCACGGACAGGTTTTTGTTGGCAGAGAACTTATAAAGCAAACGAATGGGGTTTTACAGTCAGAAATCTATGCTTTAATCCATACAACAGGTAAAAGCGACATATGACATCAGTTTTGTACCAAAGACTATTAAATAAATTCTGGGTGATTCCTCGGCACAAAAAAGATGCTATCTGGACACGCTTCCAAGCAATTCCTCTTACCAAGCCCTCCTTGAAAATCGTAACTATTTTATTCAGAAATGAGGGTAAACCTAACTGACATAATGTACTGGCTTGAAAAAGGTGACACATCCAGGGTACCCCAGAACCTATTATAGATCTGGAGGGTTCTGGACAGAAGTGGAAATTTAAAATCAAATTGCATAGCACTCTGGAGGGCATGGAACATCTGCCCAGTTGCGTCTTCCTGGGGAGAGATAAAGGGATCCTCTTCTATCAGGGCCACCCTCGAGTGTGTTTTAAATGTGGATCCTGGTGGCATATCAGCCCTAACTGTGAGAAAATAAAATGCTCAGTATGTGGATCCTTGAGTCATGCAGGCTTCCACTGCACAGCCACTCTAAAATGCAACTTATGCGACGCAGAAGGACACCTGTTCACAACATGTCCGTGGGCATCCCACAACAATACGAATGCTGACTTTGCTGAACAGGATTTTTATATAATGGAGCAGGTCACCGCAACACAAGGCATCTATTATTAACAGAGACCCTGACATACAGACTACAGTGCATAAGGACCCCTCCCTCCCCAAATGGATTTAACAGTGGTTACTCATCATGCAGCAACCCCATTCCAGAAAAACAGACGGGTCTTCCTGAAACAAAAATCCCGGCTTCAGATACTCCAGTAGAAGAGGAAAATTTCCAGGCAGTTTCCCATACTGCACAGAAAACACATTGTTTGCACCACCAGAAGATGCAGAGCTGATACAAACATCTAACATTTACTCGGTTTTACAGTGGGGAGAAATGGAGATGGAAGACGAATCGGACGCAATCTTGAGCTGTTCTTTTCAGGTCAAAGTACCCTCTAATCCTGAAGAACCTGAGAAATCTGACCCTAAACAACCCACTGGAAAAAATTGAAAACGGAGCAGATTCAATAAAAAAGAAAAAAGGCCCTTAGAAATGGACTGATTCCTCCTTTCTCTTGGATTTGTACAGCATTTAACTGGCATCTTTAAACACAAACAGTATAAAATCCAAGAAAGAGAGGTTCAACCTTTTCATTTTTGAAAATCATTATTTTGCCCTGGTTTTCCTGCAGGATACAAGACATCACACTGCCAGAGAAATATCTATAGCTAAGTCAGCATGGTTTTGGGAGCGTGGTGAGTGGTCCATAGGTGAAGATCTCTGTAGCGTGTTTAGGAATCTGCATAAATAATTCCAAGGTAAAATCACACACTTGGTGGACATCTACCAGGATGTGTCTTATTGTTGGATGTCGCTCCTAAATAAATTTATTTTAGATTGTTAAATATTTATGCTGGACAGACAGACAGGCAGAATTGAATTGTTTAAAACAATACAGCCCTTTCTGTTTACATTGAAACAAATTATCTGGGCAGGAGATTTCAATTGTGGGAGGTTAAGATAAGATACAGGTCATTAAACAAATAACATTATTTTGTGATATCCTATTTTTAAATCAACTATTGTCTCAAACAGGATTAATAGATGGCTTTTCAAAACAACAATCTAAATCATCTCACATACCACAGAGAAATTATCACAAATTATTTTATTATTTCTCCCACCTTACCTTTAGTTTCTGTACAGACTCCATCTACCCCCACATCTGACCATGATATCCTAGAAACTAATATTGTAAGCTATAAAGAAACATCAGGAAAAGGGTATTGGAAACTAAATATTACCCTATTAGAGGATCAAGAAATTTTACAAGGCCTGGAACACACCATGGTGGCGAGAAAATCGGTAGACTTTCTTTGATACCCCTGTGAATTGGTGGTTAGAAACCAAAATGTATTTAACAGAATTTTTGAAATTTGCAGGCCGACTGAAAAGGACACAAAGAAACTGGTTTTATAACGAATTGCGTCACAATTTATATAAATTAATTTCCCTCCAAAATTCCACAAATAGAGATTATTCTCAACAAATAGCTCAACTAAAAGGTGATATGATGCAGTTTCAGTATGTTGGATTTGCCTCCCATATCGGGAACAAAATTTGGGATGCAAGGCAAATCTTTTTGCTAACCCTTTCGATGGTTGCCAGGACAGGAAAAAGCAAAAAATTATGCCTTTTTAAAGATTAATCTGGCACACTAACGACTGACTATACAGAAATTTTAAGGATTGCAGAACAATTTATAACATCATCCTTTAGTTCCCTGTTCTACAAAACGATCCAAAACAAAAAGAATTAATGGATTGGCTTTATCAGCAGAATCTACCTAAAATTATAAAAGATTTTGTAGACTTTCTACAACAAACAACAACTGACAAAGAAGGTTATAATACTAATACAACAGCTCAAATCGGGTTCAGCCCCAGGTATAGATGGCTTACCAGTAGAATTTTATGGGAAAATAATTGCACATAATCTACTGCACAAATTGAGAATTGTGTTTAATTTTAACAGAAGGCCAGATACCAGAAACAGTCTCTCAAGGGCTACTCATTTTTATATTCAAAAAAAGAGGATAAAGCTATGATAAATACTTGGAGACCAATTTTGTTATTAAATTGTGATTTTAAAATCCAAATGAAGATCCTTAGCAACCGAATATCACTAGTTTTACCCCAGATTATACATTCAACACAGGATTGTTCAGTCCCAGGGAGGAAGATAACTGATGTTTTCATTTTACTTAGAGAAATTATGGGTAAAGGGAACAGAAGGAGAAATCATAGGCCACGTGCTGTGTCTAGACCAAACTAATGCGTTTGACTCAATAACACACATGTATTTGTGGACAGTCTGTCCAACTATGGTTTTCCTCCAAAATTTATTTTTTGGATAAAAAAAAAAGTTTCCATATGCCCATTTATTAATGGTTGGACAGGACAACCCTGCAGCATACAAAGGAGTCTGGCAAGGGTGCCCTTTGAGCCCGGCACTATCTGTTTTAACCTTAGACCCCCTAGTAAGAGCAATCCAGAACAATACACTAATTACTGGTATATCTATCTCTACTCAAGACCCCGAAATAAAAACATTAACATATGCTGATGATCTCATTCTGACCTTAGCAGATTTGCAATCCATAAATCCAACAAGGGATATACTAACTAAATATGAATAAGTATCTGGTACCACCCTTAATTACAATAAAAGTATATGCCTTCATCAGTCATCCATAGATATGATAATGGGTATACCAAGTAAGGATTAAGCCATGAGAAAGGATGGGTCTGCTGTGGTTGGGGGTTGGACCACGAGGCCCAAAGGCTAAGTGGGTCAACCAACCAACCATGGATTAATCCACAATAGACCCATCCTTTCGAGGGTTTAACCGCTGTAACATGGCAAGCGATTTAGGAGGTTATTATTTATTATTATTAGTACAGAACAATATTATGAATAAGAAAGTGCAGTGAAAGATGACTTCTGTGTGTCACTGCTCTCTCTAAACTTGGTGGACTTCAGAATGTCAGTGCACGTTGAACAGTCGGATCTATTAATATACTAATGTGGTTTTTGTACATCTAGAGGAAGTGGCTAAAATATGCAGCAGGCATTACACACTGCTGACTGTATGCAATTTTATTTATTTGTTTTTTTCTCCGTTTCACGTCCGTTGTGCAATATATGTGCAGTTCTTTGCTGCTGCACTCTGGGTTTTTCTGCAGATTTGCATGGTGCTGTAGAGACCGTGGAACAGCTATGGTAAACGGACACTTTTTGGACAGCTCACACTATTTCTCCTACAGGTACCTCATACTATGGCTCTCTACATTGATGCACTGGTTCTCTTCTGTTCCGATGGCTGTTCTCACAGTGATTCCTCTCTTTCCCGTCGCCTATGGTGAGGTTTCTTTTGTTTTTTTTCAGGGGCCGTCGTGTATTACTATTTAAAGATTTTTTTATTTAACATTTCTGTTTGGTACATTAACTGTGCGACTCTGCGAGGTGCGTGAGGTGGCTTGGTCATTTGTGAGTAGGAGGAGACGCAAAAAAACACTTCCATGCTATATTGTGTATAGCGTTACTTGATCTCGCTCGTTCCCGACCTTCTCTACTGTGACTAACACACAAATGTTCAGCTCCTCCAGCATTCTAACCATGGTCTAAGTATTTTTGCGCGCACCCGCTCCCTACCATGATCCACCATGGCATTAGATCATGGTTTCTACTGTACCAATGGTGTGTTTGCACCTATCTGAGTGCTTCATTTCGTTTTTTATGCCATGTTACAATAGCTAATACACCACAACAAATCCTAGACATCTATTTTGGTCAAGGGGACTTAGCTACTCTGAATTGGGAAAAAGCTATTGATACTACTATGGAAAAAGTAAAAACCTGGAATAGATGGAACATGAGTGCGTGTTTTAAAAAAAAAAAAAAAAAAAGTATTTAAACCATCAAGACATTTCTGATCCCTATTTTTTTTACATCTTAGTCACATTTTTTCCCCCAAACAGCTGGAGACAGTTATATGCCTGTTTTTTCTATGTTTACGGGGCAACAGACTAAATCCAGTCAAGAGGGCTTTAACTTACTTACCCATCTCAAAAGGCGGTCTTAGCATGATTAACCTGGTAGTTTTTATTTATTTTTTTTGGCTAGTATGTTTCTTTATACTAACATTAAACCTAAACTAAACCACAAACCCGCATTATGGATGACTTGGATTTTAGACCATTTTCACACTATTTTGCAAGACTGGGGCAGTAATATGCCCATTCCTAAACAAAAACACATGGAACATGTACCCCAACACTTAATTTCCTGTATAGCTAAACTCAAGTTATGGAAAATTACAAAAAACTCTATTCTTATGAATAGGAAAACATTCTACAAATCCACCTTACGAACTTGTTTTTTTAGAAGTCCCTGCTTTCTTTTCAGATCCCAGTTTTTCATCCCTAGACATTCAAAATACTTTGACAGATCCTAGAACCCCCCCCACACACACACACACATGTGGGATATAGTATGGCTATATGCCCATTAGAAACTAAATGTTAAAAGTAACCTAAAACGCAAAGAAAGGGCGAGAGAAATTGCCCCAGACCCACATGCACAGATACATTAAAAACAGTGCAGCATCTATTTTAAGAATGTCCTTATATCATCACCTTTTGGTAAGTGATAAAAAAAAAATAAAGAAAAACAATGAAGTTAGTCCCTTTTATAATATTCCACCAGACACCTTTATTATGGGGTGTAATACCAAGTGCAATGGAAAGGTTTCACCTAGCACAATCAGACTTAATATTTACTTGCTTTAAATACTATATATGGCAATCTCGATGTTTTTACAACAATTTCTGATGTCTCGATCAATTATTTCGACAGATTAGTCAAGTATTGCAGGACATAAAGCAGGAAGAAGTTAAAAATACTTCTGAGCAATTAGTGCAGAAATGGTGTATACATTTACCCACATAGTGCACTCGTATTGATACATTCCCATATTTCCTGAAAACAGGATTGTTTGAACTTACACCTAATTCCTAGCAGTTTTTTCCCTTTTCCTTTAATTTCTTTTATGTTTTGAGTTCTGCATTATTTAGTGTATCTGACTACAACTAGCAAAACATTTATTTTTCAAAATTAAGGTTAAATTTCTTTGACCCCTTTAGTAGGGGTAGACAGAGCTAATTACAGGGTTTTTAAGTTTATAGTCAAAACTGTTTAGTGGTAATTAATTCAGATACTGTGTAAAGGATACGCTTATCTCTGTCTTGTATAAATTGTACTTTTTGTGTGAAGCTCACATTTTGTTGACATTCCATTGTTTGTTTAAAGTGCAATAACTATTTCTCTAATATTTTTAGTGGAAACGAGGGGGTTTGTGGGTTATGTTAAGTTTTCTGATTCTCATTACAAGCACCACATCACTATTGAATAATGAACTAAGAAATGTATAATTTTTTTTTTCTGCTTTATGATTTGTATATTATTTATATGTGATTTAACACTGTTCATAATCCTTTGTTCGAAGTGGTAAACGTTCCCCTACACTCTTAATGGGGGGGGGGGGGTCTATTTACAGTAGTTATTTATGCTTGGGGTTAAAGTATGATGAAATAATCATTTGTCTCTGCCTTCATTTCTTTGTCCTATAATTTTGTGTGAAGTAATACTATGTATGTATTTTTGCTTTTGTTATGAATAAAAATTCCCTACTCTTTTTCGAGAAGTGCCATGGGATCATTAACATCCACCTGAACTACCACCAGAACAAGCAGATGGGACCTCTGTTTTAATGTCTCATCAAAAGACAGCACCTCAGGGTGCAGCACCTCATGCTGCACTGCAGTGTCAGTATTGGGATATTAACCTAAATAAGAGCAATCGTATTATAATTGCAATAAGGCATTTCAGGACATGCATAATTTTGGGATAGTGTCACTTCCTGGGCACGTAAGGCACTTGGTGTTGCCTTGTGCCTCATTTCCTGAAATGTATCATTGTACTTAAGTAATGCACCCTTGCTATACCTTACTGCTCAATTATTAAATGGGTAGAAAGAGTGCTGGCTTCAGATTGGCCAAGAAGTACTTCAGCCAGCCAGTTAGCCCAGCATAACAGCCCGGCTAAAAGTATCTCAACAAAAATATGTTTAAAAAATGCATCCAATTTACTAAACAGGACCTATTTCATAATTGTAATAAGGCTCTCCAGGGGGCCTGTTACGGTAAACTAACCGCCCTTATTCGGTGGTGGAAGTACTTTGCTTCGCCGTGTGCTTCAATCCACCCGAGATGGGCCATTATCCCACTGAAACACACCCCCTGTCATGCCTTTTTGCTTAAATAATTCAGTCCTTGGTTCGATATGACTTTGGATATTATCACTTTAGAGGAAATCTCGTACCTAAGGCATGATGATATCCAGGGACATATACCACCCCTGTTATGGAACACTGCTTAGTGACTCACTTGGTGCTTAACCAGATGTGACAGCTAGCCTTTTATTTGATTCCTAGCATAAATGGTCTTGACAGCTGCTCTGGACTGCAGCTGTTTTCAAAACTTCCTATCCTGTAGAATGACTAGTCCTTTTGCTTTCTATATTGTGGAAGTTTCTGTGCAAAAGTAATGCTTTTGCCCAAACGAGTTGCGATGTTACAGGTTGCGGCTCGCAAGTTTGCATCTGATAACTTGCATACAGCTGATTACATTGCTGGGTATTAATTTGCTGTTTATTGTGGGTTTTAGGTAATGGGCTTAGTGTCTGGATTTTCACCCTTGATAGCAGCAGGCATCTTTTCAGCCACCCTGTCTTCAGCATTGGCCTCGCTAGTGAGTGCACCCAAGGTCTTCCAGGTGAGCCTATCGCTTAAAAGTGTACAATTTTTGGGATATGTATAAATCAAAAATGTCAGTAATGTGCATTTGGGATTCCTTTTTTTCATTCCACTCCACAGGCATTTGTCATGCGCCTTCATTAGCTTGTATGTGATCTAATGCTGGTAATACTGTATGTAGCAACATGTAGTTCTGAACTTTGAAACTGCGCTATAGCTTCAACTCCTCCCGTTAATCTTGTCACATTGCCCCTCCATGCTGCCGATCTTTTTTGCTGGAAAAGTGAGATTGCCATTGGTGGCTGTGGCCTTTGGTTTTTCGTCTTTGATGTCCACGTTTTTGATGGCTTTTTTCAGTCATTTCATATGTAGCGACCTTGTTTAGTTAGTACATCTAGTCCCAGCTTGTGACAGATATTCCCATGCTGGGACTGCTGTGTGTGGATCAAGAATGTGAGAAAATGGCATAATGGACTCCTGGTTCAAGAAGTGTAACAGCTGGAACTTTTCCTTGGGTTGCTGCATGATCAGAAGATCTGGCCTCTTTGCCCGATAATGCCTTCCAAGACTTTATGTGGTGTGAGCACCAGCTCCCTGGGCCCTTGTATCAGCATGGCAAGTCAGGGGAGAAGAATGGTGAAAGCTCAGTGCCACAGAGCTGTTTTAATGATCTTCTAAGAAGCATTCTTTACCATTTATTCACACTGTGAGTTTAGGGCCGGAGGCACTAGGACACTGTGGGAGCCTTTTTTTCTTATAGGAGGAAGATGGCATCTGCTACTGACGTTGCCTGCTCACCTCAGTTCTGTATTTTCTGCTGTTGAGTGCACACCGTGGGAGCAATATCACCTCAAGTTAACTGTTGACCAAATTTCTTCTTCATCACTGCCTAAAACTTCTGTTGGCAGTGCCATTTTTTTTTCTGTTATGTTGAAGTCTGATTAATTCAAGAAGGGGGCCAAGAAGAAAGACTGTCAGCCTCCCATCATGCATCATTGCCCATGTGGGAAATCTATCATGGCAACATCAACAGTGCTGAACCTGCCTTGGCTCGGCTCACAACATGGATGTGTGTGACATTTGCTTCTCTATGAACAGTTGTATATTAGAGATCAGTGCATTGAAATGGGGTTGCCCCATCCCCACTTTCAGAGACTGACGTTGCATGCATGAGGCCATGGCATGGTCTCTGGGCTCTTCCAAGCACTTCCATGCTGAAGAAGCACAGGATCCTGCTCAACCTCACCTTGCTGTGGCATCCAAGGACTTGCAATATGGGTCCAATGAATGGCATACATTGCACCCTGTCCCCATCTGTCTACCTTAGGCAGTAGACGTTCTTGCTAGTAAGGTTAAAGCTGTACGCTCAGTCTACACCAATGGACACCTCTGTGCTGTGGTCTGGTGTTGCCCCGGCTCCTGACACCATCTGCAGTGTCGGTGAGTGGTGTCAGTGACGTGCATGGCACAAGCCATGGTGTCGGTCCTGGGCCCAACACTGGGCACGGTGCCAGTGTCTCCCCCTAGGTCTGTCCCTGGTGCTGTTCCTGGCACCAAGCCAGCTGTGTCGGATGGGGATGAACCTGGGGATGGTGTTGGATCTAGCATAAGCCTGGCACTGAGGGGCGGTGCCAGTTGCAATGTGGGAGGTAAAACCCAGTTCCAGGCCAGTCTCTGGCTCTGGGCCTGGTGCCAGAGATGGCACTGGCTTGGACCTGAAAAATAGCCAGGCTGTCATTCTCTCCAGATGTGCAGGCTTAGCAGGCCACCAGTGAGGACTGGAGCTGCCTCGAGGGGATTGTATGGCTCTGCTGTCCTCACCTGGTGTCTTCCCCCCTGTGGCACTGACCTGGCCATTCATCTTTTGTAGGTCTGCCTTTGTTCGGGTTGGTCCTTCCAAGCCCCCCTCAACTTAGGCAAGTAAGGTCTTCTGAGCATCCCTGCAGTCCAAGTATTGGCCTTGAAACTCCTGGCTTCTGCTTGAGCCTATACCACCTCTGACAAAACTTCAGGGATCATGGGCCCTATGGGGCCAGTCACCTGGAGTCAGCATAGGAGTGCGGCTGGTACCTTGTACCAGTATCATCGACACATCAACTGGGTTCAGTTTCCAGTCAGCCCCTGGCATTATCCACTTCCATGTCCCTTGCCTCCCTCCCTTCCATCAGTGTCCTCCTCTCTGAAGGCATGGCATCTTCCCTTCACATGTCCTTGGCCCATGAGTACTCCCTGTACCAGAGATTCCCAGTGGATATATTCAGATGAGACATTAAACCGATATCTCGTCTGCCTGTTCTGGTGGTGGTTCAGCTGGATGTTAAAGATCCCATGGCACTTCTCGAAAAGAGTATGGGAATTTCCCTGGTGTCCTGGCCAAATTTCTCCCATTCACTAAAAAAAAAAAATTACCACCAGCAGCTTAATCTGGTTCAATTTCAGTTGGTTACAGTCTGTATCTACCCCTCTCCCCCGGTCGCTCCTGAAAAAGGGACTTCTAGTCTTAGTGGGCCTACTCAGTTAGCAAAATTCAATAAATATATTGCAGGCGCTGGGCACTGGCACAATTGCTAGACACAGTACCATGTCCTTACAGTTGGAACTCCTAGGAAATTTCAGCAGTGCTAACTGTGTCATCCCTCTCTGGACTAGAGCCTTTGAGGAGTGTTTTAAAGGCAGTCTGGAGACTTCCCTTTGCATACCTTCCAGCCCCAGCGAACATCCAGTTTGGTATTGTGCACCCTTGGGCTCTGCAGGAGCAGTACATTGCACCACTTTAGTGACTGAGGTCATGCAAACCCTAGTTGGGGCCTCAATGCCCTCTGTGTGATCGACCACCTTAAGCTGGCTCTGCTCAGGCAGATGCTTTTAGCCAGGAAGGTATTTACCTCCACTCACACCATGATGGCACATTGAGTACATCAGGCAGATCAGGCAGCATACTACAGCTTCTGTGGGTGCAACCAGGTCAGTTCTTAGCTGCCATGAAGCACATGGAGTTAGTCGAGCAAACCATCTGCTTTTCTGCCAAGGGCCTGGAGTTGGTGAGGTGCCAGTCAAGGGTATTGTAGGATGCCAGTGAGGTGGCCTTCAGGCTGGTGGGAGCTTGAAGTCTGCATTTGGTGCAGGTGTGGTTTTGTCTTGCACCATTGGCACCTGTGGCCTGGCAAGCTACTTAACTCCTAGTTCAGAGGGCTCTGTTCTTTTCCTGCAGAATCAGGTGGGAGCTTTGGGCACGCTGCTGTAATCTGTCTGATGGGTTTCACCAGGCCCCTGAGGGGCTCCTGCCCTCTGATGTTGTTCCCCATGCAGAGGGTAATCTTACCCTCAGTGTGAGACTGCTGCTCCTTGTTTTGGAAAGCTTGGTACTCTGACCCATAAGCATAAGTCAGTGGAGAAGATTGATTCTTGGAAGATATGAAAATTACATACTCAACACAGTTGTTGATTTTACAGAATATCTTCACTGTAGAGTCATACGCCCACCCACGATTCCCAGCTCAGCTGAGTGCCAGTTCTTATGGCAGCCCACCCTGTAGATGCTGGCAGCACTTTTATCTTGCATATGTTTGTCTCCTCTAGCATGATCTTTTTGGTGGTTATTTTTGTTACAAAAACAAAGTACCGTGACACTTTGGTTCCAACCCTCACAAAAAAGAACAAAAAAAGAACAAAAAAGGGAATGTGGGGTCACTTGTGTCCCCCTGCCAACAAAAAAGTTGTTTTTCTGTGGAGTGGGTAGATGACTCGCTTTTCTTCCTCCTTCTCCCTGCCGGGTATATCCCTCCAGTGTATATCACTGTTTGTTACCATATGTAGCACATGTCCTGTGCCACTATCCAGTCTAACCCCACTGAGAAGATGCTCAGCCTGTGGAGAGGTGCTGTGCACTTTGTTTTGGATCAGTGTACTAGTTTCACACAGGGGCATTTGCCCTGTGGTTGCAAGGAGAAGCAGGGCATGTTCTTCTACCCATGTTGAAATTTTGGCTACTATCTCTCATGACTCCCCTCTGTGATTTGGGCTTCACCTACTCTGCTTGGAGAATGTCGGAGGAGAGAACCATATCTTGGCTCCATAGGATTGCTAGTTCGTCAAATCCTACGCTCTTCATCCCTGCGTTTCTTCCTTCTGTCATAGAGGAGAGAGGAGGGTTATGGGTTTACGCTTGAGTTCACTAATTTGTTTCACCTGAGAGCATGGAGCTGTTACTTTTTGGTAGTCCTGAAGTTATTTTTCGATTTTTGGCATGCTGCCATCTCATTTGCAAGAGGGTCCAAGTTTGGACTTACCTTTCTGCTACTTCTGTCAGTCATCTGATCAGGGCTACTGCCCTTTCTTTGTCTCTCACTGTCCTCACCCTGCCAGGCTAATGTTAAGGGGGGTCTGACTGTTTTCAGACCCACTACCCTTGTGCCACCTGGTAGTCCCAACCCTTAGTCACCACGTTTGTAGTCTGATTGTAATTGCTGTTTATTTCATTTTCAATATCCTTTTACTATCCCTTTGAACTAGAAAGTATTTATCCCTCCCTTTTATTTCTCTCCACTTTGTTGCTGTCCTGGTGAACAGAACTGAGGTGCTTGAGGGATCCGATGATGGATGTTGGCTAGTGCACATGGCACCACAAGAGGCTTGTGTCCTCCCTGTAAGAGAAAAGCTCCTGTGGGGTCTTAGTACCCCTGGCTCTGGACCCATATATGTGAATCAATGGGGAAGATTTTAGGAAAGATGAACAATTACAGTGAGTATGTAATTTTCATGTGCTTCCTGCTCCATAGAAGCACTGTTGCCCTAAGCCCCGCCTCACAGCCAGTTGGTTGTAATTGAGTCACACCCTCACTCTTCTTCAGAGTTGCTGGGGAAACATGCCCTCAAACACTGGTGACAATGGCCAAGTTTAAGGTCCATTACTCTACTGAGGATGTCGACATCTCAGCTGCATCGGTTGATTGATCCCTGCGTGCTCAGGGTCCATGGCACCATGTCAGTGGTGCTTGTCAGTTATGGAACTGTGGTCCCAAAGCTCATGGTGGTTGTCATGACCAACCCCTCTCAGGAGGGCTTGCTGTCTCTAGGTAATCCCCTCTGAGGGGTCCAAATTGGGTGTTGAATCCTCAAAGGGTTCCAGGACTGGCTCCATAGGTGAGTCTTTGCACTTGGAAAGGGCTAGGTGGGCCTGTTTGGGTTTCAAAGCCCATTCCCTTGGAAGAATTCCTCACCTTCTCTTCGACTGAGGAAGAAATGTATGAGATTGATAAACCAGTTCTTGAGATTCTACTTAGAGAGGGCTCTTGCAGAAGGCAATAACCACAAGGACAGAGTCGCCAGGCACTAGGACCACCACGGAAATCTTAGCCAGCGGTGTTGGACAGTGAACCAGCCCACCTGATGGGCCGGCATCAGTTATGTGACAATGGTATATAGTGGGCAGTCCCCGCACCTGCCTCCAGTTCTTTCCTTCCGTCGACCTGCACACGTCAGACCTCGCCGGACACTGTTACAGTCAACCGCCATTTTGGATCTTTTCAAATTCTTTATTTTCTTCAAAACTTAGTATTTCGACATCAGATTGCATGTCTTCTCTTCTTCTACGAATCCTGCAAGGACAAGTACACCTCGCGGCAAGCAGATACTGGAGAAAGGACGCCATCGTCCATGTCTCCTCTGCATGGGGCCTGACCACAACACTAAGGACTGTGAGGCCTGCCAGAGCTCACAACCAGGCCACATGAAAATGCCATCTAAAATCCTAGGAAAGCCCATCTTTGAAACAAAATTTGGCTTTAATGGAAAAGGAGCTGCAAAAGGTGGAGAGTGCTTTTCTTCTTCTCCTGGGGGCTCTTCTGGCTCCCATTCCTCCAAGCAGAAGAAGCACAAGCAGGACAAAGGCAAACACTGGGACCGGTCTCCCTCCAGGCCGCTTCTTTCTTAGGAGGCCACGACGACTAACGGCCCTCTGCCAGAAAGGAGGTGACCCACCGCCAATCCTGCCCCTCCTTTTTCAGAGCAGCCTTTGGCCCACTCCACCCTAGCTGTGCAATTCCGTGGGGACCTCCGGGATTTGAGGCTACTTCCACCCTTAGGCTCCTCTTCAAACCTCAGCCAGGGTCTAAGTCAGTGGTTCAGCTGGTAAGTCGGACACCAGTATTGCCAATGTCTACACAGCCCCGTTGGTTCTCCAGACCACCACCCGCTGCTGCTGCAGTTGCTTGAAGGGGAATCCCCCCCCCCCCCGGGACAACCCTCGGTCTCCTCCGGTATGGCCTTCAGACATTCTTCCCCACCCGGAGCTGGAGGTACTGCTGCCCGCTGGCCCTGTCAACCAGCCAGTGCCAGACCGCCCCACGCCAGACCCTCCTGGGGAACCCTCGGCTAACCCGCCTGTGATTCCTCCGTCTAGGCCACCTCCCACACCCCAGACCCTAGAGACGTCTGTCTCCCCATCTGGGCCAATGCTGGGTTCTCCTGTAGGTTAGCACTCCGATACCCATAACCTGAGCCTTCTGGCCCTCTGCCGAATCCTCCAGCCCTGTCATTCGGGTCCTTCTCCAGGTTACCCAACATTGGGCTTTCCAGCGCTGGGCTACCCTATGCCAGGCTACCCGATGCCACAGTATCCAACACCTGGATATATAATGCCGGGGTACCCAATGCCGGGCTATCCACTGTCAGGGTATCAACCACCGGCCTACTCATATTCTCCGCAGGCTCCTCTGGAAGCCGCTGTGGACTATGATGCTCTCTTTGACTCCTGATGGAATAAAACTAGGCACTAGCTAAAGTCGGAGTTGGACCAATGCCAGCCAGACACAGCTCGTACACCGGGTGACCCCACTCCATGGTCCCTGTCCCATATCCGGGTCCACTTTCCAGCATCTGGACACATGGTGGGTGCCTCCACAGGGGATAACCGGGGTCATGGACTGACTGTCAGACAGAAGACCTCTGTTGAAGGTAGCTGTCTCCACATAGGAGCCCTTTGCCAGACTCCGAGTCTGGCTCTTCCTCTTCCTTGGGCTCCATGTCCCCTCCATTGTAGGACCACAAGCCTAAGGAGACTCTTAAGCCACCCCCAGAGGATCCCTTCTTCTATACTCCAAAATATTCAGTAGGCCAATGAATGGAGGACAGAGGAGCAAGATCCCAGAGATAAAGATTGGCAGAGCATCTTGACCTCCCAGAGCTGAACCTCTCCTGATTTTCCCCATGGGCAGAGCCACACGATGATTTGGCCATTACATATGATGGCAGCCGTCGTCTGTCACAGCCATTTCCAGGAAGGAAGACAGATTGTAACATTCTTCTGAAGGGAAATATGACACTATTAACCACCCCAAAGCTGATTAGGTGGTTAAACACGACTCATGACTGCTCTAAGCAGCCAAAGCATATGAGTACCTCCCCTCCAGATAAGGAATCGTGGCAGCTTGACCAGTTTGGCCAGAAGGTCGTCTCGTCATCCTCTTTGGCTTGATGGGCTCTGAATTACGTAGCCCACATGGTCTGCTATTAAAAGGCTATCCTCAGCCAACTGAAAACAGACTCTGTGGCCAAGACCAAAATTCAGCAGACTGTCAAGATGGCAAAGATTATGGTCCTTCATACCTTACGGGTGACTTATGACGATGTTGATGCTTCCACCAGAAGTACTGTGATAGCGATTTGTCTTCACAGACATTCCTGGTTGCAAGTATCAGGTTTTGCCTGTGATGTCCAAGTGTCTATTCTAGATGCCCCCTTAAGGGGATTGGTACTCTTCGGCGGGGACGTCCAGGACATAATGTCCGATCTGCAAGAGCTGAGACAAAGCTCTTTGTTCATTGCACTTTCTCTACCATACCAATCCTTAGTCTTGACCTCATTTACATCGACAACAAAGGTGCCAGATAAGGCAGCAGCCACGCCAAACATCTGGGCAAGTGCAAGGCTCCTCATCGTCTCCTTACCCCGGTGGCACTCCCCAACCCTCCCTCTGCTTCTTGACTCCTGGCCCGCCCCCTCTTCTCCACCACAGTTCTGGAGGAGCCTGTTGGAGGCAGATTTGCCAGCCATCTATCCTGGTGAGTGGCGATCACGACAGACTCTTGGGTGCTTCAGCTAGTAGCTCAAGGGCACACATTGGAATTCATAGAGAGACCTCCAGAAAATCCTCCAGGTCACACTCATTTCCAACAAGGTCACATTCCGCTCATCAGAGAGGAGATTGTAGCTCTGTTGCAAAAGTCTGCCATAGAGCCATTTCCTCAGGGCCAGGTAAGAAAGAGGTATTGCTACCACTTCTTCTTGGTCCCAAAGAAGAGGGGAGACCTTTGGTTGATACTAGACCTCAACATGCTCAACCTGTCTGTCAAGTACAAACGGTTTTGCATGCTGACCCTCCCAGGACTGTTGCCACTTCTCCATCAGGGACACTGGCTCTGTGCCCTGGATATGCAAGACGCTACCTCCATATCCCGTATTCCCTGCCCACTGCCTCTTCCGCTGGTTTACCTTCCAGGAGGGCATTTCTAATTCAAGGCTCTTCCTTTTGGCCTTTCCTCAGCACCCAGAGTGTTCACCTAGTGCCTAGCAATGAGGCAGTGGCTTGCGTTGTTGGGGCTGCAGTGTTCCCATACCTCGCTGACTGGCTTCTGTCAGCCCAGTCAAGGATGGCCCAGCTTCTCTAGCGGCTACCCTGGATCTGTTCCATAGGTGGGGTCACAGTGAGCTACCCCATGTCTCCCCTTGCTCCTTCCCAGCATCTTCAGTTCATTTGGGCAATACTGGATACTTCCCAGAGTCAGGCCTTCCTCCCTTTAGACAGGGCAAAAACTCTGCAGAAGCAAACTCTGCTTGCGGCCTCCAGTCATTGGCCAACCCCTCCGCCTCCAAGGTCTTATGGCATCGGCCATTCCCACAATGCCCCTGGCCCGGCTCCACATGTGGGTTATGCAATGGACCCTTAGGGTCCAGTGGATCAGAGGTTGGATGACCTGGATCACAGGGTTCTGGTATCCAACCCTGTGCGATAGTATCTCCTGTGATGGCAGGATGTGGAAAATCTCTGCTGAAGAGTGCCCTTCCAGCCCCTTCCTCCAGCTCAAACAGTGACGACAGATGCATCAGGTCTGGGCTAGGGAGCACATCTGGGAGATTGCAGACCATGGATCCTGGTCTCAGCAGGAGCTCTCACTGCACATGAACTTGTTTGAGATGCGTGCTATGCTATATGCCCTCCGGGCATTTCAGCCCTTCTTCTCTGGGATCACTTTGATCCTGTCAGACAATAAGTGCGTGGTCTGGTATCTAAACAAACAGGGAGGCACTGGTCATACCCCCATGTGCAGGAAGCGATGCAAGTATGGTATTTGGCATTCAGCAGGCTCCAGCTAACTGCAGTGCACATCCTGGGCATCCAGAATGTCCTAGTGGGACAGTCTCAGCCACACTCTGGCAAGGACTCATGAGTGGGAACTGCATCAGTCGGTGGTTGAGAATATCTGCACCTGAAGGGTTGTCCAGATTTCGATCTGTTTGCTTCAACATACAATGCAAAACTACCCAATTTTGCTCACTCATTCCCGGGCCTGGTGTTTTTGCTGAGATGCACTGTCTCTTTGCTAGAACGGAGGTCCTTGTATGCCTTCCTCACTTCCTGCTCCTTCAGAGGGTTCTCAAACTGCAAGTAGAAGGAGCACAGATGATCATCATCGCTCCATATTGGCCTCGCCAAATATGGTTCCCTCTATTCCAGCAGTTAGTGGTGGAGCCTCGTTCCTCTTCCCTCTGCCAGGACCTTCTGACCCAGGATCAGGGCAGGCTGATCCATCTGGACCTAAAGTCCCTTCACCTTCATGCATGGCGCCTTCAGACATAGCGGTCTCTTACTTTGGGATCTCCTAGAGTCGCTGAAGTCCTTGTAGAGGCCAGAAAGCCATCTACAAGAACCACCTATGTGGTGAAGTGGAAGAGATTTTCCATCTAGGCAGCCTGAGAGTTGGGACCCTTTTTGTGCCCTGTTCCTCAGATTTTGAGTACCTGCTCCATCTCTCCAACCTCGGACTTGTTTATTCTTCTTTGAAAGTTCACTTCTAGGAGCGTGGATATGTTGTTCATCCACACTGTCTGGCATTGTTCCTTCCCCTTTAAATCTTGCCGGAAGTCTTCAAGCTGGCTCCTCCCACCCACCCGGGTGGTAAATACCTCAGCTCCGCCCCATGACACCAGATCTTCCTTTCCGCTGGAAGATACAGGTTCCCTCGTGCTTTTCTGCAGCGATTGAGGCCCTGGATTCAATTCGACGTTTTTCACCACATCTTCTCGCTTTGAAACTCCGTAAGAGTTCCGACTCAGATCGGACATGGATGACAAGTCATCCCGGGTTCCGCCGGTGTCCTTGCGGACAGAAAATCAGCGCACCGACCCCCACTCTCGTATGTTACTGCCTCGGTACTGTTCATGATACCTCACAATGTACCATTCGCTTCCTTCCATCCGACCATTTTGGAGGATCGTCAAGCGCCTGAGCTGGGAGAATGGAGCTTCGCAATCCACGGTAAAATCTAAGGAGGCCAGGTGGGCGTTTCCTCAGGCTGCGGATCCGTCCGAGCAAAATGACGGCTCGAGGAGGAAGCCGCCCAAGCTTCGCCAGCCGAGGCTTCTTCGTGCCGCCTCAACTTGGGCTCCACTTTTCAGGATCCTTTCGGGATTTGTGCCAGTCTCTCCTACCAAGGTGGCGCCTCGGGCTCGCCTCCTCCCGTTCTAGAAAAAGGATCCAAAATCATCATCTTGAGTCGAAAGACACTCCTGGGATCGGGAGCAGTCCGAGGTCTCGACTACGGTCGAGATCGCCTCCTCGGCTGCCGGTTTTTCAGACCTTCCGTCTGGACCAGGCACAGAAGTCGAGGAGACGGCTGAACCGGCCGAGATTTCTCTCGACCCTATCGAGCCGTTGTCACCGACACCTGTCGATGATTCTTTGGAGAGAACGCCTATTCTCTCCTTCCCCGACGAGGAGACCCGTCCCGCGGGCCTTCCGATAGAGGGACAGGAACCGGATACTCGGTTTTCGCCGAGTCCGGTTTCTCCTGACCGACAAAGCTGACACCGTCTGTCTCGATCGAGGAGTAAGTCCTCTTCGGTCGATCGACCCAAGAAAGGACACCAACACTCCCGGAAGAGGCGCCGCCACCGTTCCTCATCCTCCTCGGACAAGGAGAGGCTTCGATGGAAGATCCGTCGACGCTGTGAGGATCTCATGTGGCAGCAACTCCTGCTAGCAGGCCAGAAGCAGGCTCCCTCGGCGGTCCCGGCTATCACTTGGCTTCAGCCTCTTCGGCCTACTCCGACACCGATTCCTCCGGCACCAGTCGCCTGGGGCTCTGAGGCGCCCCGCGCCGCCGGTTACAGGCTCCTCACCAATATTGGTGGAACCTCCACCAAGCTGCTCCTGGAGGGTTCCCTCCAAGGAGGACCGACTGCCTCGGTCTTCCTCACAGACTGTCGATTACAGTCACCCGATCGCCCTAGGCGTGTCGAGGGAGATTTAGGTGGACAGCCTTTGTGTCTGGACTCCTCCGATTCAGATAATACAGGCCTTCATTCTCACAATGAGCTATCGGTGTCAGGCATGGAAGAAGGGCCTTCCTCTTTCCAGGGCACCTCCGGCTCATTTCCAAGTCCACGGGATGCCCTGCAGCCTATTCAGAAGAAGGCAGAATATCCTCACGGATATTCTTAAGAGGGATACCCCTACGGAGGCCTTTCCAGTCGCTTGAGGCCATAATGGTCGGCTCTGGAACTCTGGCAGCCCAGCCTCCTGCCCAGCTCTGTCTGCCGCATGGCGCTCAGGATGTGGTGCCCACAAGGTCCTTGGTGGGGTTTACTGAGCACCCCTCTGCGAGAAAGCCTGGTGACTGCCTCAGTGTTCAGGCAGATGGGCAGCTCGGCGGATACTGACCACCCTCTGGACAAGGAGTCCAAACTTATGGACCACTTGGCCCGGAAGGTCTATGCAGCATCTTCCTTGGGCCTTCGTCAGGCAAGCTCAGCAGTGATTATGGCACACTCCTCTCACGCCCTTTTGGGGTCGCTGGACGAAGTTCTTCCTCACCTCCCAGCTGACATGCAGACCACGGTCAAGCAGGTCAGGGACCAAGGCAGGGCTGTTGCTAAACAGCTCCAGACTGCTCTGGACATGGGTGATTCCTGTGCCCATTCACTAGCTGCAGCGGTATCCACTCGCCGCAGGGCTTGGCTGAGGTTATCCTCCTTTCCCGTGGATACCCAGCACAAGCTGGCTGATGTGCCCTTCCTTGGCACCGACCTCTTCGGGCCAGGAGTGGCAGGTCATCTGCAGCGCATCGAACAGTCTAATGCCACCTTAGATGCCACCTCTGCTAAAAATTCTTCAAGTAAGAACCAGCAGAAGTGCAGGAAGAAGCCCTTTGACTTCTTCCCCTGCGGTCAGACAACCACCCTTCCAGGGGGGTCAGCACCAGCAGCAGGCTCAGGCTTGGTGCCCTAGGCCTAAGCAAGGTCCCTAGCAGCCCCTCAAAGGAGGCAGAGGCGCTGGTCCAGGTGCCTCCTCCTCCTCCTCTAAGCCTGCCCAGTGACGGGCCGGGGGTGGCCTCCCCCGTACCCGTCACACCAGCTCTGGGTCCTCCCGTGGGGGGCCGGCTCCGCCATTTCCTTTCCGCCTGGTCCGGTATCACTTCGGACAGGTGGGTTCTAGAAGTGGTTGGGCAGGGTCTGCCTCTAGAATTCGACCAGTTCCCTCCCAGCCGAGCCCGCGCCCCACGAGAGGAAAGGATCTCAGTCGCCCAGTCTGCCCTTCGGGATGACATTGCGCTACTCCTCCTCAAAGAGGCAGTGGCCAGACTGCCGGATCCTCCTTCAGACCAGGCTTTGTCTCCAGGTATTTCCTGGTGCCCAAACGGACGGGGGGTTGGCACCCCATTCTAGATCTGCATGACCTGAATCGGTATCTCAGGTCTCGCACCTTTCGGATGGTAACTCTGAACCAGATCATACCATCTCTGGAGCAAAACATGTGGTTCTGCACACTGGATCTTCAGGACACTTTTTTCCACATCCCTATCCGTCCGTCCTATCAGCGGTTCCTCCGCTTCAGGGTCGAAGGGACCCTGTACGAGTTCAGAGCCATGCCGTTCGGCCTGTCATCGGCCCCAAGGGTCTTCACCAAATGCATCGCAGTGGTGGCAGCCCATCTTCGGTGTCAGGGGTTCGATTTACCCTACCTGAGCGACTGGCTCCTGGCGGGTTCCTCCCTTCAGGAGGTGGAGAGGTCCAGGGACCTGACCCTCCGAACCTGCTCACACTTGGGCCTTCTGATCAACGAGGCCAAATCGGAACTCGTACCTTCTCAGGTGATGAGCTTCATCGGGGCAGAGCTCGACTCGCGTCAAGCCAGAGCTCGGCTCCCGGCGGACAGGGCGGAGGTTCTCTCCTCCTTTGCCCAATCATTTCTGGTTGGGCACTCGCGCCCTGCCCGGACTTTCTGCGCCTCCTGGGTTACATGGCGGCGCATTCAGTGATCTGCTGGGCCAGACTGCACATGCGCCCCTTCAGTGGGAGCTGGCCACCCAGTGGTCTCAGCGTCGGGGTCTTTTCGACCAGCTGATCAGTCACCCAGAGGATGTGGGACGCTCTCCAATGGTGGACCGTCCCGAGTCATCTGCAGGAAGGAATCCCGTTTGTCCGCCCCGAGCCGACGGTCGTCCCTACGCCCGTTGCCTCTCTCATGGGCTGGGGAGCCCAAATGGGGGACTACAGGGCCCACGGCCTCTGGACCCCTGAGGAGTCCCGATGCCACATCAACCTGCTGGAGCTCAGGGCAGTCAGACTGGCTCTGTCAGCTTTCGCTCCTCAGCTCCGGGGTCAAGTGGTTCAAGTCCAGACGGACAATACCATGACCATGTACTACCTCAACAAACAGGGCGGCACGCACTCCCGTCTGCTATGCAAGGAGGCGCTCCGGATCTGGACCTTCGTCAGCCGGCTGGAGGCGGATCTCCTAGCCATCCATGTGGCAGGAGTCGAGAACCAACTGGCGGATGCTCTCAGCCGCTTAGGCCAGACATCCCATGAGTGGTCTCTCCATCCAGAGGTAGCTTACGACCTGTTCTCTCATTGGAGCAAACCGTTGGTGGACCTGTTTGCCTCCAGGGAGAACACCAAGCTGAGGCTGTACCATGCCCACCCCCCTCAGCAGGGTCCACTGCAGGGGGATGCCTTCTCGAGGCCGTGGACCCCAGGCCTCTTTTACGCCTTTCCCCATTTCCCTTGATCCACAAGGTGTTACTCAAGGTGAGGAGGGACAAGGCAAGGGTGATCCTGGTAGCCCCAGATTGGCCACGCCAGTTCTGGTATCCAGATCTCCTCAGCTCAGCTGCAGGCCCCGGAGCTGCTGTACACGCCCGGACCTGATATCAATGAACCAGGGAAGGTCCTTCATCCGGATCTTCAATCCCTGCACCTCACAGCCTGGTTCCTGAGCGCTAGAGTTCAGGCTTTGGGTCTTTCCGAAGATGTCTACACCATGGTTGAGGCATCTCGAAAAGAATCGACCAGGAATGTTATGCCTTCAAATGGAAGAGATTTTCATTTGGTGTCGGGGCAAAGCCTGGACTCTTATCCTGCTCCGGCTAACATTCTGGACTACCTTGGTCCCTCTCCAAAGGGTCTTGTCATCGACCCTCAGGTGCACCTAGCAGCGAGACGGCTTACGGGCTGGTCGGAGTCAGCCGACGTTGGTTTCAGGAAAGGTGATCGGGCGCTTTTTCAAAGGCCTGATCCACATATCCTCCGGTGCGTGAACCTCCACCTCCGTGGGATCTTTTGCTAGTTTTGGCAAAGCTCATGGGCAAGCCATTCGAACCCATGCAAAAGTCTGCGCTTTTGCACTTGTTGTGGAAGACGGCCTTCTTGGTGGCTATCACGTCAGCCAGAAGGACGGGGGAGCTCCAGGCGCTTTCAGTGGACTCCCCCTATCTGGTCTTTCACAGGGACAAAGTTGTCCTGCGCCCCACCGAAATTCCTTCCGAAGGTGGTGTCAGAGTTTCACCTCAACCAGGTGTTGACTCTGCCGGTATACTACCCTAACTACACCTCGGATGCCGAGTACAGGCTCCATACTCTGGACCTCAGGCGTGCTCTCTCCTACTATAAGGAGAGGACGGCGGAAATTCGGGGAGAGGTTCGCCAGCTGTTTGTCACTACGCTGAAGCCGCTTCTGGCAGACCTGCAGCCAAGTGGACTATTGCGAGATGGATTACATCATGCATAGGTCTGTGCTATGAATTGGCGGGTAAAGAGCCCCCAAAGGGATAAGGGCGATTCCACCCGCCATACTGTTAGCTCGGTGGCTGCTTCCAGGGACATCCCTATCCAGGAAATCTGTTGGGCCGCTACCTGGAAGTCAGCAACACCTTTATTACCCATTACCACATCAACCTAGAGTCACCCGCCGGGATGCTGGTTTTGGGGCCTCTGTTCTCAATCTCTGTTCCCTAAGTAGGGGTGTGCGCCTTGCCTCCCTCCTCCGGAGAACTGCTTGGAGTCTGAGACAGTGTGGATGAACAACATATCACGCTCCTAGAAGAACAGGTTACTCACCTGTAACAGTAGTTCTAGGAGTGGTATATGTTGTTCATCCACATACCTCACCCTACCTCCCGGCTTTAGGCGCACAACCTGCTTCCAGCGGCTAGATCTGGTGTCATGGGCGGAGCCGAGTATTACCACCGGGTGGGTGGGAGGAGCCAGCTTGAAGACTTCCGGCAAGATTTAAAGGGGAAGGAACAATGCCAGACAGTGTGGATGAACAACATATACCACTCCTAGAACTACTGTTACATGTGAGTAACCTGTTCTTATCTGCCATACCCACCTACCACACTCTGGTGGAAGGCAAAACTTAGGCTCAGTTGGAGGTTCCTGTACTTTTCTGAAGGGAATACTCCATATGAAACCCCTGGCCAGGAACTCTGTTCCCCTGTGGGATCTGAATTTTATTCTTGAGAAGCTCACTCTGCCTTCTTTTGAACTTGCACGAGCTGCGACCTGCGCTGTTTGTCTTGGAAAGCACAGTTTTTAGTTGCTGCTACTTCTGCTCGAAGGATTTCCAAGCTTCAGCTCTCATGTGTAGAGCCTTATCTGATTTTTACACAGAGACCAGGTGGCTCTATACAAATTCTAAGTTCCTACCAAAGGTTGTTTCCGAGTTTACTTTGATTTGACTATACACTTGCCAGTGTATTAACCAGAGCAGTCTAATCAATGGGAGGCAATTCTGCACACTTCGGATGTTCACAGAATTTTACATTACTACACAAATATGACCAAATCAGTCCGTAAAATGGATCAGCTTTTTGTTTCTTTGCACTCAAAAGGGAGGGCGAGCAGTTTTGAAACCGTGTTTATCAAAATAGTTAGCAAACTGTATTCTGTTTTGCTATCAGAAGTATAACAAACCCCTTCCAGGGGAAGTTAAAGTGCATTCAGCCAGAGGCATGGCTGCTTCTACTGCTTGTTTCAGAAATGTTTCTGCCACAGACATTTCTTGGCAGCAGTTACTTGGAGCTATGTTCACACATTCACAAAGCATTACAGTCTGGACAGCGCGTCTAGGTCAGGGGCTAGCTTTGTGCTAGCTGTACTTCAAGGCTTTCTGTCTTAATTCCTGCCTACTGCAGAACTTTCCTGCCTTCGTGTTCAGTCTGTTTGACTCACACCGCTTGGGACTCTGTCCTTATGGTAATTGCCTACTGTAAGAGCCCTCTTGAACTAAGATAGTACAGTTAAGTAGAACTTGCAACAGTGAATCTTCGAGAGAGGCTCTTGTGTAAGTAAGGGCTTCTCTCTCTCCTTCCCTGTGCTACTGCTTCTCTGCTCAGCTGTTTCTAGTGGCCCCAGGAGCCCTCTCCTCTGTCGGACCTTTCACAGGTCTCCATTTCCAGGGGTTGAAAAGAAGATTGAAAAAAGTGCCAATTGGATAGGTCCAATGCTGCCTTCCCCACCTTGGCCATGAAGGAGTGGTAGAGGCAGCAGCCTGTGACAAAGCTGGAATCCTTCTGTCTTTCCACCCTCATAAGGACTCAAGAAAACTGGATGGTATGGGAAAGAAGGGGTACCTGGCAGCCTCACTGCTAGTGAGGCATGCCAGTTATATGATATACACAGCACAATACCAAAAGGGAAGGGGAATTGTTTAACCAGGAAAGGCACACTAGCTGGAGCTTGTTTCCAGATACCACCTGGGAGCACAGGGAAGTTAAGTGACTTGCTCAGGGCCTACAATATGCAGGTGGGGGCTGATAGGATTCAAACCCAGGTCTCCAGGTTTGCAGCTCAGTACTCTTAACCACTGTGCTACCCTGCCTTGTGGAACACTGTGCTGACACTAACAGATACAATTCCAGGTGAAATGTCAGTGGACCTAGCAGAAACTGCCAGGACAGCATTGGATGCCACCAAGTACCAGTTCCACATGGCATGGCCCTTACTGTCTCCATGAGGCTGTTTGCTTGGCTTAGGACGGCAAATCTGACCCAAGATACGCAGACAAAGGCTATGGATTTCCCCTGTGAGGGTGATTTCCTTTTCGGGGACAAGACAGAGGCCTATATGAAAAAAGTGGAGGAGTACAAAGCTACATACAGAAGTAATTCTGCTAAGGAGAGACCCTCCACTTCTTACAGGTCCCAGTACAGGGGAGGCAGGGGTAGGGGCTCCTACTCTAGACCCTTTTTTCAGGCCGAGGCAACAACAGACTGCCAGCAGCCCAGGGGCTATTTCAGAGGTAGAAGCAGAAGGACCATGAGGAGAGTAGCACAAGTGCCTCAGGCTCAGGCCCAGCCAAAACAGAATCCCTGATTGGCTGGTACAGGTCCCTCCCTACCAGTATGAGGCAGATTGGTTCACTTCCTCCAAGCTTGGCATGCCATCACCACAGACAAGTGGGTCTTGGAGGTAGTGAGCCAAGGACTGTCACTAAGTTTCATATCTCTCCCCAAACTTGAGAGTCCAGTATTTTTCCCCAGCAACTTCTGCAAACAAAGCCCTTCTGGAAGCAGAGGTAGCAAACCTGCTAACCTTCAGAGCAGTAGAACCTGTTCCCTTCTCCAGAGGGAAAGGGCTTCTACTTAAGATACTTCCTCACTCAGAAGAAAAATGGGGACTGGCCACCCATTCTGGATCTGCAACTTCTGAACAAGCATGTTTCAAAACCAATAGGGAGGCAGTATAGCGCAGTGGTTTAAGGCTCTGAGCTGCAAATCTGGAGACCTGGGTTTGAATCCCACAGCCCCCACTTGCATACTGTGTGACCCAGAGCAAGTCACTTAACTTCTCTGTGCTCCCAGGTTGCACCTGTAAACAAGCTTTCAGCTTAGTGTGTCTCACCTGGTTAAACAATTGGAAAAAAAAAAATAAAAATAAATCGCCATCCCCACAGTGCAGAATGGGGACTGGCATCCTTAGACCTAAAGGATGCCTATTTCCTCATATCAGTAAGGCCAAGCCACAGAAAGTACCTGAGGTTCAGACTTCCCTCAGATCACTATCAGTTCACAGCCATGCCCTTCGGCCTAACTTCCACCCCCAGGGCATTCAGTGTCAGGCTATAGTGGAGACACACTTGAGGAGGCAGGGAGTGATGGTATTCCCATACCTGGATGACTGGCTAGTTGTGGGTCAATCCCTGCAACATGCCAAGGACTCTCTGGCTCTAACAAAGCACACATTAGAGTCCCTAGGACATCTGATAAATGTACAGAAGTCCATAATGGAACCAGTACAGCTTCTGGACTTCATTGAAGCAGAGTTAGACCTCTGCCAGTGAAGGCTTTTCTTCCACAGGACAAGGTTGACAACATCCTGCAATTAGCAGGATCATTCCAGCTGAACAGACCAAGGACAGCAAGAGAGTTCTTATGGGTTATTGGGCCACATGGCAGCTTCCACAGCAGTGGTCCCAGGGTCCAGGTTTCAGATGTGGGGCATACAGTTTCACTTATGAGCTCACTGGTCCCAGAGAAGGGATTCCCTAGCCAAATTGGTGCCAGTCTGACACCCTCCTACAGGCCCGGCAGTGGTGGCTGGACCCAGAATATCTCAGGGAAGTCATCCCCTTCCAGCAGGAGCATCTCTCAGTGGTTCTCACCACAGATGCGTCTCTACTGGGGTGGGGTGCACATATGCTGGACCTAACTGTCAGCAGAATATGGTCACCTCAAGAATCTCTCCTGCAGAATATGGTCACCTCAGGAATCTCTCCTGCATGTAAATCTCCTGGAGCTCAGGGCAGTACATCTGGCTTTACAGGAATTTGCGCCTCACTTAAAAGGAAAGGTGGTACAGGTCAGGATGGACACCACCACGTACTACATAAACAAGCAAGGGGGAACCAGATCCATCCCACTGTGCCCAGAGGCCATGAAGGAGTGGAGCCTGGCCTGCTCACTACAAGTGTACCTATCAGCTGTCCACCTCCCAGGAAAGATCAGTATCCTGGCAGACTTTCTCAGCAGAATCAGCCAGAACCATCACGAATGGTCCCTAAATGTACAGGTGCTCCAGTCGGTATTCAGGAGGTGGAAGTACATCAGAGATAGATCTCTTCACCTCCATAGACAATCACCAGCTGCCACTTTTCTGTTACAGACCCCCCCAGCAGGAGCACAGTCCCAGTGGATGCCTTATCACGGGATTGGTTAGGCAGATTCCTGTATACCTTCCCTCCCTTTCCCCCTATTGCTCAGGACTCTGATAAAAAATCAGGCCACAACCAGCAATAACAATCCTGGTGGCACCAGATTGGGCGAGACAGCCGTGGTGCTCACTACTGCTGACTCTGCCTGCCTCACAGCCAGTCCACGTGCCCCAGAGGCACAACCTTCTGACATTCTCTCAGGGCAGGATCCTTTACTCCATCCTCAGAGCCCTGTGACTGAAGGCATGGCTCTTGAAGACTTAGTTTGCCAACTTAAACCTCTCAGAAGAAGTTTTGACCATGCTCAGGGGCTCCAGGAAACCATCCACCAAGAAAACTTACTCCTCAGAGTAGAAAAGATTTTCCATTTGGTGTAAGGGAAGAGAGGTTAATCCTTCTGGTCCTAGTCTCTCTGTCCTGCTGGACTATCTGACCTATCTACACTCCATGGGCCTTCTACATTGAAGGTCCATTTGGCTGCAGTTTCAGCATGTGTATCAGCTGGTAAGGAAAGGTCTATGGCCTCTTACCCTGTTTTTAAGAAATTCTCCAAGGGCCTCTACCATCTTCACCCTTTTCTCAGGGAGCCAGTTTCGCCCGGAATCTCAGTATTTGTATTGCCAAGCTCATTGAGCCTCCTTGAGCCCGTGGCAACTGCAGACTTGAAGCACGTCACATGGAAAACTGTCTTCCTGGTTGCCATCACTTCAGCCAGAAGAATGAGTGAATTACAGGCCCGTGCACAGACCAAGACTATATCAGTTCACAGGGACAAGGTCGTACTCAGGACCGATAGGAAATTACTTCCTATGGTGGTCTCAGATTTTCATTTGAACCAGTCTGTCACTTTACCAGTCTCTTTCACTGAGAATTCCAGCTCATCTGAGCGAAAACTGCATAGCCTGAATGTCGAGAGGGCTCTTATCCACAGCCTTGACAGGACCAAGGCTCATAGGCCTGAGCATACCCAACTGTTCCTCACTTATGGGGAAGTGGGTAAAGGTAAACCTGCATCAAAACGAACAATTGTATGCTGGATTGTAGCTTGCATACAGTTCTATTATAGTAAAGTGGATAAACAAGGCCCCCTGGGCACATTCTACCAGGGGTACACCTGCATCAGTAGCAGATGCAAGAGACATGCCAATTTTGGAAAGCTGCAAAGCAGCTACATAGAAAACTGTACACTTTTACCAAGCACTGTAGTTTGGACATACAGTCCGGAAGTATGCCAGATATAGCACAGCAGTTCTGCAAAACCTGTTCCCTAAATAGGTTCTCTGCCTAACCTCCAGAGGGTACTGCTTGGTAGTCTGCATTTAATCATAATGAATGATTCCTGAGGTTAGAAGAAAAAATTACTCACTATAGTAATGTTGTTTCTTCCAGGGGATCACTCATTATGATTAAAGCTCTCACCTTGTCTCCCCTACTTGAACCTAATAAAGGGAGCGATTTTATTTCTGCATCCCTGCTGACCTTTTGGACATGTTGTCTACAGTTACTGTTTCAGTTCTTTAACCAGTTGGTATTTATTGTTGTCCCTACTTTAGGGATTTTCAAACATGAAGTCTTGCTGTATTCTGACATATGCAGTTAGGTCCTGCCTTTCAACTGCCCCGGAGAACAAAGGGTTAACTTTTCTATGCCTTGCATAGAACGTTCATCACAAGCTCGGTTGAAGCCCCTGTCTGCTGTTTAAACTGCGACCGTCAGATTCTTTACTCCGCCTCACTGAACAGTTGCTCCGGAGATTTCTCCTGCTGCTCGGTTCAAAAGTTGGTTGAAGTGTCGGTTTTCGGTCGGTTTCTACTGAATTGTTGTTTCCGCATAGTCTGTTCAAGTCTCTGTCTGTGGTACCGTGAGTACTAGATAGGTTTTTGTTCTGTTTTCTGTGTGGAACTTGTAAACTGTGGGAACTGATCCAATTGAGGTAAAAAAACTTGTGCTTACTTTAGAGTGTGGTTACCAGTCCGTATCGCTTCTAAAAAAAACAAAACGGATTTAATTACGTTTTTCCAAGACCGTGACACTGTCAGGAACCCGATAGGGAGTCTTGCCTGGTGGATTGCCGAAAAAGGGTAAGTTTTTGGTTAGGTTGGCCATGTCTGAGAAACCCAAGAAAAAAACCAGGCCCACTGGGTTTCAACACTGCAGTGTGTGTGGGGAGGTCTTTGCTAAGGCTGATCCCCACACCACCTGTATTTACTGTCTGGGGTTTGACCACCTCGATTCAGACTGCCAAATTTGCAAGAACTTTCCCAAATCTACCCTGGAAAAGAGATTAGGTAGACTGAGGGAAAGGGAGGCTGAGAAGTCCGCTGACCCAGATGGCCAGCCCGGTTTGGTTCCGACCGAACCAGGAGGAGTGCCCTCTGACCAGGGCAATACTTCTTCGGGCAAAAGGAGAGCCGATTCCGAGGAGTCTGTTCCAACAAAAAGGAAAAGAAAAGACAAATCTACCAGTTCAGACCCAGAATTTCATACTCCGACCGCTGATGAGATAGCCAAGGCGATTAGGATTGTGCAAGCGCTTAGTTCAGTTCTGATCGCACCGGCACCATCTGGCAGGGGCTCAGTTCAGTCGGTTCCCCCAGTTCCGGATTATACTTTGGAAGAATTTTATGAACCGGAGGAGGAGGAGGGAGAGTATGAGGATGATTATGGTGATGGTGAAAGTCTGGATGTGCCTGTTGACCCGGACATCTCCCCAGACAGACCTTCAGGTGTTTCTCCTCCTAAGCTTTCTGAGTCCCCTTCACACTATATGTTCTACAGAAAGGTGGCTGATACCCTCCAGCTTCCTGTGGAGGAAGCAGTAGAGGATCAGGAAGAGCCTGATTATGTTGAGATGATGGACATCCCAGAGTCCAGGAGTCTATTCCCCTCCACAAATCCTTTGGCAAACAGACACAAAAAATTCTTAAGTCTCCTAATTCTATACCTCCTGTGGACAGACGAATGGACAAGAGGTACACTCTCTCAGGCTCAGACACAGAGTTCATTTTTTGAGCAATGCAGCCATGTTGGGGTTGTGCAGGCTGCTGCCTGTGATAAGGCAAACATTCCCTTGGCATCACACCCCCCAGACAAGGACTCCAGGAAGACTGATGCCATGGCAAAGAAACAATACATGGCAGCATCTTTGGGAATCAGGCAGGCTAACTATATGGCCTATACAGCCAGGTACCAGAAGTCCAGGTGGGACACTGGCTAAACAGGCTCCTGAGCAGCTTGCCAAGGAGCTGGAGCAGGTGGCTGCTGATGGGATTGAGGCATCGAAAGTACAGTTTCATGCTGCTGTAGACTCCAATGATGTATCATCAAGAGTCATGGCTACATCTGTGGCTCTTCGGAGGATGGCTTGGCTCAGATGTACTAGCCTCTCACAGGATATCCAGGCTAAGGCCATGGATTTTCCTGTAATTGATAATTCTCTGTTTGGGGAGCAGACAGAAAATTACATGAAGAAGATGGATGAGTGCAGGACCACTTACAGGAGTGCTCAGGCCAAAGAAAGGCAAGCAACTCCTCAAAGGCAGCAGTCCAGGGGCAGGGGCAGGCCTTTCCAAAGGCCTTTTTACCAAGCTCAGGCCTCCTCTTCTTCCTTTTCACAGAGGGGTTCTTTAGATGGAGAGGCAGAAGGGGGATGAGCAGGCCTGCATCCACCCCTCAGCCTAAAGCCCCTGCCAAGCAGATACCCTGATGGGTCTGCCCGGGTCGATTCTCCTATACCAGTAGGGGGCAGGCTGGCTTACTTTGTCCAGGACTGGATGTCTCTTACATCAGACAAGTGGGTCCTGGAAGTAGTAAGCCAGGGACTGGTTCTCGCTTCAAAAAATTTCCCAAGATGAGAGCCAGATTTTTTCCACCTGCAAATCTCTCAAGAGACCCTTGCCCTAGAGGCAGCGGTTTCTTCCCTCCTAGCTCTCAGAGCTATAGAGAGAGTTCCCAACCCACACAGTGGCAAAGGATTGTACTCCAGGTACTTCCTAACCCCCAAAAAGACAGGAGAGTGGCGACCCATCCTGGACCTGTGATATCTGAACAAACATCTTTTAAAGCCAAAGTTCAAAATGGTAACTCTGGGAATTATCCTTCCCTCTCTAAGGCCAGGGGACTGGCTAGCCTCCCTGGACCTCAAAGATGCCTACTTTCACATTCCCATCAGGTGCTCCCACAGAAAGTACCTCAGGTTAGAGCTGCCCTCAGGCCACTATCAATTCAGAGCAATGCCCTTTGGCCTAACATCAGCCCCAAGGGTTTATCAGTGCCTGGCAATTGTTGTTGCTTTCCTAAGAAGACAAAAGATCTCCATTTTCCCATACTTGGATGCTCATAGTAGGTCAGTCTCCAGACCAAGTCAAATCACATCTGCAAGTGACCCAGCAAGTGCTTCATTCCTTAGGATTCCCTCTCAACCTACCAAAGTCAGTTCTCGAACCAGTGCAGCTCATCACCTTCATAGGTGCAGAACTGGATACGGTAAAGGCAAGAGCCTTCCTTCCCCTGGAAGGGGCAAGGACCCTTATGGAACTGGCCTCTTCATTCACCCTTCAGGTGTCTTGACCAGCAAGGCATTTCCTTCAGCTACTGGCCCACATGGCAGCCTCCACAGCAGTGGTCCAGGGAGCAAGATTCCAAATGAGGGACATTCAGTTCCACTTAAGAGCCTTTTTGGTCCTAAAGAAAGGATTTCCTTACCAAACTAATCCCAGTGACTGAACCCTGATCCAAGCCTTGCAATGGTAGCAGGATCAGGACAATTTGAGACAAGGGGTTCCATTTGTCACTCAGTCTCATTCAGTGATACTCACCACAGATGCTTCCCTGCTGGGCTGGGGAGCCCATTTGGGGGATCTTACCACCCAAGGACTGTGGTCACCTCAGGAATCTCTGCTTCACATCAATCTCTTGGAACTCAGAGCAGTGTTTCTGGCACTGCAAACTTTTTCCAAATCTGTACAGAACAAGGTGGTTCAGGTCAGAACAGACACCACCACCACCATATGGTACATCAACAAGCAAGGAGGCACTCGGTCTACGGCCTTGTGCACTGAAGCTATGAAGTTGTGGTCCCTGGCCTGTTCCCTGCAAACCTCTCTGATAGTAGTTCACCTCCCAGGCAAGGACAATGTCCTAGCAGATGCACTGAGCAGAATATCCCAGGGCCATCATGAATGGGCCCTGGATCCTCTGGTTTTGAAAGTGATTTTCTCGAGATGGGGCACTCCAGAGATGGATCTTTTTGCAGCCCCAGACAATCACCAACTTCCCCTCTTTTGTTGCAGACCCCCAGTCTTGGGCTCAGTCCCCCGGATGCTCGGATTCTGAACTGGGAAGGGAAATTTCTAGATGCTTTTCCCCCCTTCCCTGTCCTGTTCAGGGTGTTAGTCAAGATAAGGTCACAACCATGCAAAGTGATTCTGATTGCTCCAGACTGGGCCAGACAGCCATAGTATCCCCTGTTGCTGTCCCCAACAGTCCACCTACCCCTGTCTCTTCCCAGGAATTACAACCTGTTAACATCCTCTCAGGGGAGGATTTGTTACCCGAATCTTCAGTCTCTCAATCTCAAGGCTTGACTCTTGGAGAGTTAGTTTGCAGATCTGCATCTTTCCCAAGGGGTTCTGGATATCCTTAAGGCTTCTCAAAAGCCTTCCACCAGGAAGACTTACAACTCCAGATGGAAAAGATTCAGCATTTGGTGTTCTAAGAAGAGTATTTCTCCAGACTCTGCTGAATTGCCTATGGTTCTGGATTATATGGTCCATCTTAATGGCCTAGACCTCAGACCAGCTACCCTCAAAGTGTACTTGGCAGCTGTTTCTGCTTTCCTGTCAGTAGGCAAGTCTTCCTCTCTGTCATCCCATCCTGTATTCTGTAAGTTTTTCAAGGGATTGCTTCACACCAATCCCCCCTTTAGGGATCCTGCTCCTGCTTGGGACCTTAATGTTTGCATTGCTCAGTTTATGCAACCCCTTTGAGCCTTTGTCCTCAGCAGAGCTTAAGTACTTGACTTGGAAAACTATGTTTTGGTAGCCATTACTTCTGCCAGACGATATCAGTGAATTGCAAGCCCTGTCAGTGGAATCGATTTCATCTCTTTTCACAGAGATAAGGTGGTCCTTAGAACTAACAGAAAGTTCTTACCTAAAGTGGTTTCAGATTGCCACCTCAACCAGTCTATATCTCTGCCTGTTTCTTCACTGACCATTCCTTCTCGGAGAGAGGAGGCTACACAGTTTGATGTTAAAAGAGCCCTAGCTACTATATAGAGCTGCACAAGGGTCAGGGTTTGAATCCCTCCAGTTGTTTCTTAGTTATGGAGAAGTTGGTAAGGGCAAACCTGCCACGAAGAGATCTGTTGCCAGGTGGATTGTTTCTTGTATACAATTCTGCTATGAAAAACTGGGTAGAACTCCACCCTCAGGCCTGAGGGCTCATTCCACAAGAGGTACAGCTGCTTCCCTGGCTGCTGCCAGGGATATTCCTTTCTTAGAAATTTGTCAAGCAGCCACCTGGAAAACAGTCCATACTTTCACCAAGCATTACTCTCTGGATATCCAGGCTAGGAGTGATGCTCGGTTTGGCACAGCAGTACTTCAGAGCCTATTCCCAAAGTAGGTTCTGTTCCTCCTCCATGGAGGTACTGCTTGGTAGTCTACATATGTCAGAATACAGCAAGTCTTCATGTTGTTTGAAGAAAAAATTCTCACCTTAGTAATGTTGTTTCTTCTATGGAGTCTTGCTGTATTCTGATTCCCTGCCTCCCTCTCAGAACTAGTTTTGGGATGTGGGTGGGCAGGAGCAGTGTTGGCACTCTAGAGGTGTCCTTTTACACCCTCTTTTGTTTGGGTGGGATGTTGTGTTTGGATGTGTTTTGTTTTGCTTCTGACTTGAGTCTTCCTTTGAAACCAGAAAACATTTTATATATTTGCCAGTTGGCTAGTAAGAATTTTACAGTTTCCACACAGAACACCTAGTGAGTCTTTGCTCGTAAAGATCTGACTGTTGCAGTTTAAACAGCAGCAGACAGGGGCTTCAGCTGAGCTCGTGATGAACGTTCTATGCAAGGCATAGAAAAGTTAACCCTTTGTTCTCTGGGGCAGTTGAAAGGCAGGACCTAACTGCATATGTCAGAATACAGCAAGACTCCATTAGAAGAAACAACATTACTAAGGTGAGTAATTTTTCTTTAGGTTTAATGGGATGTTATTAAAAGGGGGTTAATCCATATAATTGGATAGCTAGATGGTATTTACCCTGTAGGCTACATATGAATCTGAAGCACTGAGTGCAGAAGTTACTAGGGCAGCAATTTGAAATTGGCACGAGCCAATTAGAGTTCTGTCATTTGCATACATTCCATCTCTTCGTGGCAGTATAACACTGAAGGCTGACTGCATTTGTTCAGTCATATGAGTGATCCCCAGAAGAAACAAGATTACAACGGTGAGTTTCTTAGTTTTTGAGACGTGTCAGTGGCTAGGAGCCATGTCTGGGAGCATTTGGGAGCCGGGGGCATTCAGTCAATCATGGGCCCACAATGGGCACTAAACATTGAATAAAGATGGTGGTGGGGCACCACTACTCACACTGGGGCAACCAGGAGGGGTGACCGCCCCCCAGCAACCCCCCCAGCTCCGCCACTGTCTCCCAGCTCCCTTAACATTCCACTAAAAGAGGTGGCAAGCACAAGGAAATACATGCAAGAAATCAAAGACTGCAGAATAGACCCCAGTGGCATTCCACAGCGACTGAAGTGTTTGACAAATTAAGCTTTTTAACAGAGCCAGTAATGACCCTTACACATAAAGAATGTTATTTTAAATAATTGCTAATTGTAATCTGGATTTAGTTTTGCTTAAAAATGTTGTTTCAACGAAGTTGTAGTTAAAATTCTAGCCATATTAATATTGCTAGTGCTGCATTTTAATGCTAGACTGCCAAACAGTGTTTTGCCCCAACTCCCTCCCCCAAAAAAAAGAAGCATTTCATGGGTTTTAAATCACTGTTTGAGCTAAACATTTTTTCTGGCCCTGGTAGGTCAGCGGTGTCCTTTACAATAAAGATGATTCTCAGTATTCAGAATCACTGCTGCATGGGCATTGTACCAGCTGGATGACTAACCTTTCAGTCCCCGACCTGCAGTGATAGGCACATCCGCTGGGTTTTACAAAACTGTTAGTATTTCATTAAGGCAAAATGAGTGTAATAATTTTGCAAATGTATTAAAAGCTACATCTCTTCATCCACAGGCTTTGTGCAAGGACAATATTTATCCAGGCCTCCAGATGTTTGCTGTTGGATATGGCAAGAACAATGAACCACTGCGGGGTTACATTCTAACCTTCCTCATTGGGCTGGGATTCATATTAATTGGTAAGGCAGTACACATTTGCATAAAGTATGCAGCCCCATGCTTTGTTTACTAGTTGTTCTTGGCTTATAATGCAGTAAACTGTTTTACCTTCAAACTGTTCTCTTTAGAATATTTGTACTGTACAGTAAAGCTACAGTAGGTAAAGTCAGAGGTTTCTGGATATCCATAGAGCATGCCTACTAAAACACATTTCACAAAAAAATTGAAAATCTCTAAGAGTCGAGACTCTAAGTGGTGTCAGGAGCCACAGGATAGGAAATATACTACTTGTTTGATGGGAGTCTCCTTGTTTGATGGGAGTCCAAAGGAAATAAGAAATTAAATCTCTCTAGGAGTCGAGACTAAGTGGTGTGGGAGCACAGTTTGGGAAATATACCTTGTTTGATAGGAGTCACTCAAGTAAAAGGTTCATTCTTCAAATGGACCGCCAGTCAAGAGATGGCCGGCAGGGGAGCCAGGCCAGTCGGGCTGTGTATCCAAAAGCGCATGCAAGTCTGGGCTGAGTGCCTGGTGGGTCCAGAGCCAGACCACAGTAGAAATGGGTTCATTCTTCAAGTGGACCACCTTGTAGTCTCTGATCTGCATATACAGTGAACGTGGCCCCTTGGGGGACCATCTATGCTTTGTTATGTTCAGCTAGTTTTTGAATAAAGCCACACTGAAAAATCCCAATCCTGGTTCTGGACATTACAGTTATTGCTTCCTGTAGTTGGATTTACTTGGGTGCCCCTGTGCAGAGTAGCCAAACCTAGGTCCTGTGTGCTAGGTAACCTCATCCTCCCCGAACCCAGGTCCCCACCAGGTATTGCTGCCAACACCAACAGCATGCCACCTGTCATTTTAGTAAAAAGGCAGGGGTGAGGGGTTACATATATACTTATTATACCATGCTACCATAGTTAGGGTTGAGGAGCCATTTACACGTTAAACCCAAAATTTTGCACCTTAATAACTTTGCAACCATTCAACAGATTTGCTTGAAATTTGGAATACAGAATCAAGACTCATACGTCTTGAGATCTGCCAAGTTTCGCATCAGTCAGATACTAGCACAGCGGAGTTATTAAGCGTTGGATTCATGGCGCTTATGCTTTTTTGGAATTCTATGGTCGCACCAAGCAGGTCGCTAATGGATTGCCACGACGGTTCGAAATCTTCAGGAATATGCAGCCGGGTTTCTGATGTGCCTTTCAAAGATTTCATGAAAAATATTAAACGGTTCAAAAGTTATTCAAAAACAAGTTCCCATTATAAGTCAATGGGAAAAGTTAACAAAAGTTTGACAGTGTCGCAATGCAGTTTTACTTTCGCAAATGGCCCTTTTACTGTCGCAAATCTGCCATTTTGTTTTCAGTTGGTGATCAGAAAAATGCTTGGCATTTAAATTTGGGACCCTCTAGCAGCCTAATTCTTTTTGTATTCACCTAGTCGGACCCTGAGGATGCTAGCCATGTCTTTATTTTGGGGTAAAACACCCCATAAATATGTTTTTCAGATTTCTGTAAAAAGTGTTTTCACAAAGCAGTGTCGCACTCATGAAAGTGTCGCAAATTTTTGTGAAAGCTTTCGCAAATTGCGACAGTACTTTTCTAGGATGTGGGAAAATGACAGCAATTCTTTGGCACCCCGCTGCAAAAGAACAGCTTGGAGTTTTGGGCTGAAATTTGGAAAGAACGCAGCTGACATCTCACAGATGTGCCTTTCAGTGTTTTGGTGAAAAAATATTACACAGCAGCAAAGTTACGATACTCCAAAGTTGAGACTTTTTCCCATAGGATAACATTACGGCATACGACGCATTGCAGCAATCGTTTGGCGCCCCGCTGCAAAATAACGGTTTGGTCTTTTGGGCTGAAATTTATAGGAAACACAGCCAACATCCCACAAATGTGCTTTTCAGTGGTTTGATGAAAAAATATTACAGGGAGGCAAAGTTATGGCACTCCGAACTTCTGTTTTTTTCCCATAGGATAACATTACGGCGTTCGCCGCGCCTTTCAGGGCCCGTATCTCGGAAACAGTGCAAGATACAGACTTTTTGTCAAAAAGGCAGACTTAGCCCCTGATGGGGCTAAAGTATAAAACTGCCAGGAAAGTGATAATTCATATGACTTTTCAATTTTTTTCTATAAATGCCGGTTCCTGAGATATAAGCAATTTACTATTCAAGTACTCATTTTTCTGTTCGAGAGTCATTATTTTGCATTCATTCTTTGTACTCACTGTCTTTCTCTATACAGCTTATGGGGAAAACCAGCCTGTGTGCTTACATTACTGTTACCATTACCATTTCCGTTTGCGGTTCCGTACCCGTTTCACTTACCGTTCACGTTTACGCCACCATGTGCATTACCCTTTGCGTTTTCATTTGCAGTTGCGTTGTTTTTAACATTTCTGTCTACAGTACTGTTTCTCTTTCTGTTTTGCTTTGCGTCACCATGCGCATTACGATTTGCGTTTGTGGGCACAGTGTTACTATGTGACAAGACATCACCTGGCGGGAGCACGGGGCCCCCTACCGCCGCATTACATTCACTATTTCTCGTTATCATTCTCAAAAAGAAGGGAAATTAGAGGCAAGAAACTCCATTTAATGCAGCAGTTAGGGTTGTTCCACAGCGACAAAAGCAAGGAAATTCGATGTTAGGGTTGAAACCCCCTTTGCATCCCTCCAGCCCACCTCCCCAACTGGAATCGGGGTGTGCGTTGGGGTCATCGGTCCTAACTCTCACCCCATTCTCCTATTCCTCAGCTTCTTTCCACATGTAATGGGGTGAGAGTTAGATTCGACGATCCCAATGCGCACCCCAATTCCAGTTGGGGGGGTGGGCTGGAGGGGTGCAAAGGGGGTTTCAACCCCAACATCGAATTTCCTCACTTTTGTCACTGTGGAACAACCCTAACTGATGCATTAAATGGAGTTTTTTTGCCTCTACTATATATATTATGGTAGCACAGTAGTGCTATGCTACCATACTTAGGGTTGAGGAGCCATTTCTTTGTTAAACCCCAAACTTTTGCACCTTAATAACTTTGCAACCGTTTGATGGATTTGCCTGAAATTTGGAATATGTGATCAAGAACCATAGGCCTTGGTATGTGCCAAGTTTTGTATTGGTCGGATACACGGCTGCGGAGTTATTAAGCGTGATTTGCGTTGACGTATTACGCTTTTCTGAATTCTCACGATCGCACGGTTTGTGCGACTGCTAAAATCTTCAGGAAATGTGTGGCAAGGTTCCTAATGTGCCTTTCAAAGATTTGGTGAAAAATATTAAACGGTTCAAAAGTTATTCAAAACAATTTCCCATTATAAGTCAATGGGAAAAGTTAACAAAAGTTCAACACTTTCGCAAATGCATTTTACTTTCAAAATGGGCCTGCTGCTTTGCCAAATCAGCCATTTTGTTTTCAGTTGGTGATCAGAAAAATGCTTGGCATTTAAATTTGGGACCCTCTAGCAACCCAATTCTTTTTGTATTCACCTAGTCGGACCCTGAGGATGCTAGCCACGTCTTTATTTTGGGGTTAAACACCCCAGAAATATGTTTTTCAAATTTCTGGAAAAAGTACTTTCACAAAGTACTTTTGTGCTCACGAAAGTGTCGCAAATTTTTGTGAAAGCTTTCGCAAATTGCGACAGTAGTTTTCTAGTCTGTGGGAAAATGACAGCAATTCTTTGGCACTGCACTGCAAAAGAACGTTTGGGAGTTTTGGGCTGAAATTTGGAGGGAACACAGCCGACATCTCACAGATGTGCCTTTCAGTGTTGTATTGAAAATATATTACATGGCAGCAAAGTTACGGCACTCTGAAGTTGACAGTTTTTCCCATAAGATAACATTACGGGGCCCGACGCATTACAGGAATCCTTTGGCACCCTGCTGCAAAATAACGGTTTGGTCTTTTTTCCTGAAATTTGGAGGGAAGACAGCCAACAGCCCACAGATGTGCCTTTCAGTGGTTTGGTGAAAAGAATATTACAGGGAGGCAAAGTCATGGTGCTCCGAACTTCTCTTTTTTTCCCATAGGATAACATTACGGCGTTTGCCGTGCCTTTCAGGGCCCGTATCTCGGAAACGGTGCGAGATACGGACTTTTCCTTGGAAAAATGCTTAGCTCCCTAATGGGGGCCAAGTACAAAACTAGCCAGGACAGTCATAAATCATATGACTTTTAATTTTTTTTTTCCACGTCATACGGTTCCTGAGATATAACCTATTTAGTATTCTAAGTCCTCATTTTCTGCTCCAATACCCATTATTATGCATACATTCTTTGTACTCACTGTCTTTCTCTATTCAGCTATTGGGGAAAACCAGCCTGTGCGCTTACATTACTGTTACCGTTGCCCTTTCTGCTTGCGGTTCCATGCCCGTTTCACTTACCGTTGGCGTCACATACCACATATGCGTTATCCTTTGCGTTTTCATTTGCACTTGCGTTTCTGTCATTTTTTGCCATTTGTGTCTACAGTACTGTTTCTCTTTCTGTTTCACTTTGCGTCACCATGCCCATTGACATTTCCATTTGCAAGCACCATGTTACTATGTGACAACACATCACGTGGCAGACTGTTCCCGTCTACGCCACCGTGTGCGTTACCCTTTCTGTTCTCATTCACACTTGCGTTACCATGTGCACCACTGTTAGCGCTTCTGTTTGCGTTGCTGTTCCTGTTACTATGCCACAAGACATCATGTTCCCGCCGCTGCATTACATTCACTATTTCTCATTATCATTCTCAAAAAGAAGGGAAATTAGAGGCAAAAAACTCCGTTTAATGCATTAGTTAGGGTTGTTCCACAGCGACAAAAGTGAGGAAATTTGCTGTTAGGGTTGAAAACCTTAACTCCGAATTCACCCCTCCCCAGCACCACACACACACAGACACACACACACACATATGCAAGTATGGGGGAGGACCAAGTCAACACAACCAATGACAGACATCCAGCAGCAGGTGACAGAAATAACAAACAATTGTCTAAATGTGCTACGAGACATCCCCACCCACCTGACCAGGTACTGCATGCTCAGTGGAGATCAACAGGAAAACTGAGGCCATGTACGCAAAGCGTACACATCCCTGATTGCAGCTGCACACAGCATTACCACATAGTAGTTGCATGGCCTTACCTATCGATGTCCCACACCAGACCACACCACATGTGGTGGGCCACCTGAGCAATAGAGTTGAGCAAAACCAAGGAGTTGTACAGGTATAATATCTCTGATTATAACAAGGGTTTGAGAAATGCAGCTTTCTAATTGACTGTAAACATTGTAACAGCCTTATGTTTAGTTTTTATTAAGATACATGTAGAGCCTAACCATATGATGAACATGGTTTAATGTTGTTTAAAAAACAGTTTTATTATGATAGCAATAAGCCACTCCCAGGTATTATGTTAATGGTCAGTTTATCACTGTCTAGTGACATGTGGCACTCGGCTATGCCTCATTCAACATTAAACCCCTACAGGGTGATTAACAGACCATTTAACATAACTGTTGGTCATGCCTTATTGCTTAATTGTCTTTATGAGTAGATACTCTCCCTCTGCTAGGCACTGCAGCAGCTTTGTAACACAGTGTCCCACCCAGTTACACCATACACTGTCTAGTTACTGGAGAATGGCTGTGAATATGAACTCATGAAGATGAACAGTGTAACTTAATCATTACAGTCATCGAAACCTTAGTGTGATTATAACTGACACAGTCAGTGATAGAGAATAACCCCTGCTGTCCTAATACACTTATCCCATTGTGAGTTAAATCAATACTAAAAGACATTCTGTTTATATCTACACTATACCTACTTGATTCCTGTTGTACCACAATTAACATAGTTATCACTTTGATAGCATCAGTGACAGAAGTGTGGCAAACCCAAACACTAGGCATACAGCCTGAGTATGAACCAACTGTTAAAAAAATTACACTGTGTCCATAAGTGGCATAGATCACTCATTGCAACAATAGTAAATGTATCACTATTTGAATAAGTTAGTCATCACAGATGCAATGAGATTGTCTTTCTCAGGTACAACATACTCAGTAAGTGCCTACAGGAAAACCTATCCTATAGACATCTCCGATACAGGTACGTCATTGTTGGCTCAGTAGTGCTATGATATTTAGAAGTTGCTTGGCCTGATCCATGCAATTACACTGTTTCTTACAAAAATACTTACTGCATCTTTAGTATTGAAACACACTGAAGGTCTATGTATGTACATCAGCAGTACACCTTCATCAGTAAGAATGCATCTGATACTGGCAGTGCGAATTTCACAGCGTTGAACAGGCAATGCTTTTCCATACGTTTACATCAGCCTCTCTATCTTGAGTAAACAGTTGCAGTAAATGTACTACTATGTAAATCACATACTAAATGTAACACTACTTTTATCTTGAGCATGCTAGTGTCTTGTAGTTAATTTATGTACTTCTCTTAATTAATGTATACTCACTAGTGTTAAAACCTTTCTACAACTGTCATCATGCACCTTCAGCATTTATATTATTCTTACGCACGTACCAGTTGTGGTGTGGTGTGGGGCATGATAAGTAAAGGCCATGCAACTACTAGAGTGTGGTGCGTTGTGTGTAGCTGCAGTCAGGGATGTGTGCGTTTGGTGTACATGGCCTCAATTTTGCTGTTGATCTCCACTGAGCATGCAGTACCTGGTCAGGTGGGTGGGGATGTCTCGTGAGTACATTTAGACAATTGTTTGTTATTTCTGTCACCTGCTGCTGGATGTCTGTCATTGGTTGTGTTGACTTGGTCCTCCCTACTTGCATGTGTGTGTGTGTGTGTGTGTGTGTGTGGTGCTGGGGGTGAGTTTGGAGTTAGGGTTTTCAACCCTAACAGCTTAATTCTCACTTTTGTCGCTGTGGAACAACCCTAACGAATGCATTAAATGGAGTTTTTTGCCTCTAATATATATATATATGTGTGTGTGTGTGTGTAGATAGATAACACAGTAATATAGTAATTTAAGGTTGGAATGGACTCTAGGTCCATCAAACTCACCCTACTTCAGAAACATGCCTAGCATACACAATCGATGCTCCTTGAATTCTGCAAATGAAGCATCTAAAGTCCAAGGGCCTAGCATGTCTTAATATTCTTTCCAAGCTGATCTGGTGGTGCTGAGGGTTGAGGCATTGGACACCACACCTCACGCCATGCCAGTGACCCGTGTTCAGGAATGAGCATGGGCCGTTGGGGTCGGCAGGGGAGGAGAAGGCTCAAGCGTCTGTGGACAGCTCACCTTCTCCTTGGGAGGGGGGACACAGGACTCAGCACTTGGATGCCTCCTGGTGGCAGATGGGGGGGGGAACAGTGCCACAGCCTGCATGCAAGAGGAAAGGTGATGCATGGTGGATGTTGGCAGGAATGAGCTGGGGAGCTAGCACATCTCCTCCACCAGGCATCATCACACGATCATGTGTGCCTAGAGGAAGGGGGGTGGAACCACCAGAACAAAGGAAATGCCCCACAGTGCTGTTCAGCAACAGTGCACCCCGGTCCCATGATCACTGCCGGACCCTGCCTACCTGGGTCCTGATCCTCCACATACCACCAATGCCTGGATGATACTAGATGTCTAGGGCACCTGCAGGAGTGGCAGCCCCACCCTGGGGGGTAAGCCAGGGGGAGGTTCTCGCCAGGCAGGTGTAAGGCACCTGTGGGGCTCTGGGAGGGGACCCAGTAATGGGGGGTTTCAGGCTAAGTGGGAGACAACCGGGATGATGCCTGAGAGAGACCACCACTCCAGCGACCAGAGGGAAAAAGAAGTGCAAAAAATATATTATATATATATATTCTTTCCAAATAAGTAAGCATTACAAACTTAGAAATTTAAACTAAAAAAATCTTAATATGCCTTCTCTCCTTACTTTCAGACACTCTGCAATCAAGAATCAGGGAACGTATGATGACAGAAAAGGCACCACTTTGCATGCTGTATATGCCTGACAAATCAAGGTGAATCAGGTGAAACTAGCATCTCTTATTTTAGTTTGATCTTTGCCCTTCCAAGACAAAAAGACTGTGGTCATTCATGCAAGTTATGTGCTGTGTATCCCTGAAAGAGAACAAGCACTCTGTCCATTCTGTGCACAAGAGAACAGGCACCCTATCCATTCTGTGCATGAGAGCACACTATTTGTGTTTGCACATGAAACAAATTTCAGTAAGTAGTAGTAGTAGCAGTAGTAGTTGTAGCAGCTATTAGGAGCAGCAGTGGGAGAAGTAGGTATGAATAGTAGTAGTAGGACCAGTAAGTAGTAGCAGCAACAGTAGTGGTAGTAGTTAGCAGCTGTAGTAGTATTAGTAATATTAGCAACAGTAGTAGTAAGTACTAGTAGCAGCTAGTGTAAGTGTAGGTAGCAGCAATAGTAATAGTAGTAGGAGTAGGAGTAGTAGGCATTAGTAGGTAGCACTAGTAGCAGCAGTAGTAGTAGGTAGCCACTAGTAGTATGTAGAAGTAGTAGTAATTAATAGTAGTAGTAGTAAGTAGTAGTTAGTATGGGTAGGTAGTATTAGTAGCAGTAGTAATAATAGGAGGAGACATAACAATAGAAGTAGTAGCAGCAATATTGTTTGTAGTAGCAGGTAAAGTAGCAGTAACTGTAGTACTAGCAGCAGTACTAGCAGGAGAAGTAGGATGTAGCAGCAGTAATGGCAGCTGCAGTAATAATAATAACAGCAATAGTAGTGGTACTAGTAGTAATAGTTGTAACAGCAGTAGCACTAGTAATAGCAGCAGTGGTAGATGTAGTAGCAGCAGCAACAACTGTAGTAGTGGGAAGGTTTATTTTTATATAGCACATTGCTATAGCTCAGAATGCTTTCATAGACAATGAAATTACAGCATTTTTTTGGGGTCAAGGAAAACAAAAAAAAGGCTGAGACACTAATACATAACAACAATACACAATACCAAATTATCTACCACTAAAAATGCTTGATTAAACAGGAGTATTGTCATCTTGAAGTTAAACAAGTTAAGTGAGTAGGAACTATGGACATCACTAGGAAGTGAGTTCCACAGAACTGGGGCTGTCACCATGCAAGATTACTCCCCTACAAACTTCAGCCAAGAAGGTGGAACCCTTAAGAAACCCTAACCCTGGAAGAGGTATGAGGGATCAGGAGCTCACTGAAGTACTGGGACCAGCTTTTTCAGGGCTTTGTAAATCAACAATGAATCTTGTAATCCATGTGCCACTTTACAAGCAGCCAGCTCAAAGTCACAGGGAAGAAATGGTGTAATGTTGGATGTTCCTCAGGGTTTAAATGATCATGCAGCACAGTGCTGTTGTTACCTCAGTATTGGCACCCTCTATGCAAGCATTGCTGTGCCAGTATTTTACTTAGTCTGACAAGACCATACTGAAATTATGGTAATGCCAACACTGCGTTGTACGATTGCTCAAACCTTGAGGAAAACCACACCACAGATTTGCCAAGGTTCCAGTGATTTTATACTTTAATTCTTCATGTCCTTACTTTGAATGGTTTGTGCTTCAACCCTAGTAGATGAATTAGTGTATATTGTTGCACTTATTTCCTTATTTTCTTTAAAAATGTATCTAACTAACACCTTTATCTTTACACACCATGATGAACACTACATAGTGACATGCACTGCACCAGACCAGCAGCTTGCTTAATGAGTGGCTCTTCACCTACTCAAGAAGCACCTTGCAGTGGACTTCAGCTGCATGTTTGCAGACATAGCCCGACAACGTGATCTTGATTTTTCTCATTGTGAGACTGTGTCACAAAAGTGCGGCTGTATCTCAGAAAAGTGGTTCTGCAAGTTATGAAAGTATATTCTCATGTGTCAAAAGCAGAGCTTGTTTTCATGACAGCCTACAGCTTAATTTCATTAATATTTTTAAAAGTATTTCTGTTATACTACAAAGTCAACCTTACATCCTATAGTGTTGATCACACAAGTTTCAACTTCCAGCAAATTGTCTTGTTTTTCATATACAACTTTTGTGACCGCTGAGATATAGAAAAGTGGTTTATAAGCCATGAAAGCAGGTTCACGAGGCCTGAATGCAGGACCCGTTGTCGTGAGATGCAACAGACTAATTTCATTAATATTTAAAAAACGTATTGGGTTTTAACCAAAACAAAAACCTTGAAGAATCAACCTTATATCTTACACTACTAACCACATAAATTTTGGACTTAACTTCCAACATATTTTTATGTTTTTTGATGGGGAAAGGCATCTCTTGTTTTTCCTGGTAGCACAACAGCTCAGCAACTGTAATATGCTTGCGTTAACTGCCATGCATGGAAAAGTGCTAAACAGATGTGCACGTGAAGAGAATGACAGCACTGGCTGGGATCACGAATGCAGGTTTGCAAGAACCACACAGGGTGATCTCATCGAGAAGGAAGTATTGCACCTGTGTAGTATTGCACCTCCTATGGCATCAACTCCGATCTCAGAGTTGATTATAATAATTTATGGAGGGTTCGGGGGGGGGGTGATGCCCCTGATTAAAAAGTACTGAAAATAGTAACACAAGTACTAAGAAGAGTGAAAAAGTAGAGAAAATAGGTGTCAGTGTTGCATAGGAGTATTACTGTTCTGATGCAGCTAGAGTTTGTAACGAGTCAGAGGGGCTGGCAGCTTCTGCTGCATGAGGGTTACCAGTACAGAAGTGAGCGGGAATGCAGCAGGAAGCTCTATTAGATTGTCTCAGCTGCCCTTCCAGGTCATATGCACTGCTTTGTAATTGCAGCACTTTTACTTTTGCTGTATTTTTTCAACACGGTACTGCTTCACGCCAGTTTTCTTGCTCTGCTTTGTACAGCGCTGAAATTGCCTATGCTGACTTGTCGTAGATCCATTTTTCCCACTTTTGTGACTGCTAAGGCTCACAAAACCATGAACCTCATCTCACAAAAGTGGATCCCAAGTCAGAAGAATGACATACGGCAGTTACAAATCCAGCTAATGCAGGAAAAAATGAAGTGTGCATACATGAAAACCGAATTTTAATTGCTTAATAATTTAAAATCTACAAAGGTACATCATTAGGCCAAACTGTAACAAACCCAAAACACTCATATTTAAACTCGCAGCTGCTTTTGAGCTACTGGTCAGCAAAAAACATGGTATTAACCAATTTTTGTGTATTTTCTACTTCCTAGAACTGTTAAATTGCTGGACTGGCCATTATCAAATTTGCAGGATCCCGAGATCCTGTCACTGGCTATGCATGTACAAAATGTTAAGTTATTCTGTCCAGGGACAGCGGTGTTAATGAGGTTCAACCCTTGAGGTTTAACATAGAAATGTCTTTTCAACCCTAACGTGGGGTTTCATGTGCTGCAATAAGGACAATTATAGGCACACCATTTCTGCAGTGCAAGGAACATATGGCTTTAGAAAAGCAAGATATGTCTGCTAGAGTATAAAGGATGGGAAATGGTTTTCTTAGTACTAGGAAAAAAATTAGATTACTACAGTAAGCAGGCAGAGATTTATGGTCTGTGCTGGAGCTGGGGAAACTAGAGAACTTGTAAAGTGGCCAAAAATCCTATGTTATGTAGTCACAAGGCTTATGGAAACAGGTAAAGAGTGCAGATTTGAAATGGATTAAGTTAATTTGTTTCACACCGTCTGGCAGTGGCACAGCACATGCAAAAACATTTCCTTATACAGACCATATTTTATGTACAAGTAAAAACTCCTTTATTTGCGATGTTAAGAATACTATTGTCACTGTTGTCACAATGGATATTTTTAATATTACTGTTATTACAGTGAAATAGTTAACTAATCATAGCGGCTATCACAGTGCTGAAGACATCACAATGCCTTTTGCAGCACTGAAGCCAGCAGTTAAAAATCAAAGAAAAATGGCAATATCTTCAAGTAAACTGTATATTTAAAAGCTATAACGTGTAAGCTACTGTTGTATATATTAAGGAACACAGGGGAACGGTACCCACTGAAAGGATTTGTAAAAGTTACGTAGTTCCACATGAAATAGAACCATGGACTCCAGGGTTATGCCAGTGCAACATCAATTCTGTATTTCTTCCAAGTGCTAACAAGGTGCCAATGCAGTTCTTTCAAGTAAGCATTCACAAGTAGACACAGAAGCACATTTAGTGAAAAAAAAAAAATCTCCCTAAAGTCCATTAAGTTCATTCATGAATGCCGGATGGCATTCAGGCTCTAACCTCGCACTTGGATGGACATTGCCTGATATATTTCATGCTATTGGCGCTTTCTCAAAGGCTGATGTCTTGAAACACATGTATCCTTTTATACAAGAATTCTTAAAGTGACAGTACACGTACACATATAATGAGTTCAGTTCTCAACAATATTAAATATACATATAAAGAATTAAAAACATAATGCAGTTAACATACATATATCATCAGAATTCATTTAAAAGTCATGCCACCAAGCATAGATTCTCAGGGCACCAAGGATACTTATTTAAGATTGTACCCAGTTAGACTAGAGAAAGCTTGCATAAACAGTTTTCAGTGTTAAAACTGCTGTCGACTCGCAATGATATGTGGCAGTTGAAAAGTGTATATCTGAAAAATGAAGAGACAAAAAATTAATAGTGCAATAGCGTTTCTATTCCCAATTTATACAAACAGAGTATCCACCCTTAAAAACACCCACAACTGCAATAATGGACAGAAAAAACAGAATTATCAGAGTAATATTAAAGTATCCCCAAAATTTCCCTTTTTTAGAAAGGGGCCTATTTGAATTCTTTCGTTAAGACCCTAATTCTCCCTTTTTTTTCCTTCTGTCCCATTATTGCAGTTGTGGGTGTTTTTTAGGGTGGATACTCTGTTTGTATAAATTGGGAATAGAAACGCTATTGCACTATTTCTTTTTATTAATTTTTTGACTCTTCATTTTTCAGATATACACTTTTCAACTGCCACATATCACTGTGAGTTGACAGCAGCTTCAACACTGAAAACAGTTTATGCAAGCTGGCTCTGTTCTAACTGGGTGCAATCTTATATATGTATCCTCAATGCCCTGAGATTCTATGCTTGGTGGCACAAGTTTTAAATGATTTCTGATGATATATGTATGTTAACTGCATCATGTTTTTAATTCTTTATATGTATACTTAATACTGTTGAGAACTGAACTCATTAAATGTGGGTGTACTGTCACTTTCAGAATTCTTGTATAGAAGGGATACATGTGTTTCAAGACATCAGCCTTTGAGAAAGCACCAATAGCATGAAATGTGTCAGGTGACATCAGTTCAGGGGAAGAGTCACAGCCTGAATGCCAGCAAGCATTCATGAGTGAACTCACTGGACTTTGGGGGATTTTTATTTTGCCAAATGTGCTTTTGTGTATACCAGTGAATTCTTAAAAACAAAATTGCATCGGCACCTTGTTAGCACTTGGAAGAAATAAAAATTGATGTTACACTGGCATAGCCCTGGAGTCCATGGTTCTAATGTCGAGCTACATATGTTTTACAAATTCTTTTAGTAGGTGCTGGTCCCCTGGGCTCCTGAATACAGTACTCGCTCACAGAGCTCAGTCGGTGGCTGGACGTGGTGGCGAGGAGAGGGCTGTGCCAGTCGCCAGCTTGGTTTTGGGATGGGGAGTAGGACACTGCACGCTGGGGTGAAGGGATCCACTAGACCACCAGGAAAGTTTTCATATGACATAATGGGGGATTGAGGCTTGAGGGGTCTGCTAGACCACCAGGGATGGTGTACTTATAAATAACAGGGGACCGGGGCTAAGGCAATCTGCTAGACTACCAGAGAATATTTATATGATATGGGGATCAAGTGGGGGGGGGGTGCTAGACCACCAGGGAATATTTAAATGATATGGGGATAGGGCAGGGGTTGGCTAGACCACCAGGGAATATTTATATGATACAGGGATTGGGTGAGGCCACTAGACCACCAGGGATGTTTTAATTATACATAACAGGGGGCTTGGTGGGGGTCTGCTAGATCACATGGGGCTTATTTTAATAAAACAGAGATCGGGGCTTGGGAGGGGGGACCATGGCACATTGCCACAAAGTGATCAACTCTCCCAGAGGGCATATTTCTAAGTACCCTTAGACCAGCCCTGGCTGATCTATCGGTACTTAGAAATTTGCCCTCTGGGACAGTTTTGAGAATCCCGGTTTAGGGGATTTGGCAGCCTGCATCTGCCACAAGCCCTAGCACCATGCCGCAGCCCATTTTGTGAGAATCATTCCAAGTGCATCTTTTGGGTGCAAGGGGCACTTTGTGCCATTCCTTGTGGTGCAAGCCCCTTGCTCTGTGCCAGGAGCTTTGAGAATCAGGCCCAGCATGTCTTAACAGTGCTGGTCTTAAAAGTGCTTTGATCTCTGTTGTCAGTGAGTGTTTATACACACTAGGGATTTTTAACATTCCTGGAAACTTTTAAGCTTTAACACAAACCATTGTATGCACGGTGTATACAGTACAATGGTCTGTGTAAAAATGTGGCATTTATTTTCATGACTGAGGGGGTGGAACCATAAAGCTCAACATGTTAGAAACTCAGCTTTGTTGTAACCATTTTGCTGCTTGATTGGATGTTTTGATAATTTATGGTGCTAAAACAACTGAGGGGGTAGACAGTACAGAGGCTGCGATCCTGCAGCTATATCAGGTAGCTTAAAATCTCAAAGCGAGGGCAAAAGATGCAGAAAACCGCAAAAGATGCAACAATGTGACACTCTGTGGCTTTCCAGGGGGAGCAAAATGGGCAGACATTGGACCCATTCCTTCAGGACTTCTTCTACATGGTGCTTGAGCTTTCACCTGACCACATCCTGGAAATAGAGAGGGCACATTGAGCATTGGGCCCATGCCTAGCCACCTCAACAGCCAAGCTAAGATCCACCATAGTGTGCTTTCCTGAGGTACACAGACAAACAGGAGCTTCTGTTTAAAACTTGGCAAAAAAGAAGGTGCACTGCCAAAACAGCAGAATATATTTTGATAATGATTACCCCTCAAGTATTCAGGCCCACAGATGGTCATATGCCCATCTCATCAAGGTACTGTGTGCACAGTACTTATGCTTCCAGACCCCCTCTCTCCTTCCAAGCAAGCTTTTATAACTGTGGAAGGTGTGGCCAAAGAATTGGTACTAAGGATATTGGGGTGAACTTCTCATCGATCAACCCACCATCTAAAACCCTCGCTGGGAAACTGGCACAGCAACTGTGGAAAATCACCAAGGGCAAAGATACGAAGAAGCAGCAAGCAGAGGAGACGATACAGTAAATCATCTCCCACCTTTGTGCAGTGCAGACCTCTGCATCACAGGAGATAGTTACGTCACTGTGAACTTAATACATGGTAACCTACACTCCTTGAAAACATGACCTGCTTCCTCGCCCAGTAAGTGCCTGTTTCCTTCCTCTCAGTGGTCTGATCTGCTCTCTTTCCTGGTTTGGGCCCACTGTCCCCTGGGGTGGTGCCTGCCTGTGGGTCACCAGTACAACCTTTGGGGGGTCCTGAGGTCCAGCCCTTCCTGGCCATTGGGGCATTAGAGTAGTTGCAGTTTCAGGTGCAGGGGGCTGATGAGATGCTGCACCATGGTGGACTTGCAGCTCAGCCTTGCCAGGAGTCTCACATCATACCAAGGTTTTGCGCATAGGAACCACGGCAGAAGATGAGCTCAAGTTCTCAAATGTAGCTAAGGTGGGGCAGTTGCCTGACTCCAGGGAGGGAATGGGGTCCCCCCATGGCTCCTCTGGTTCTTGGGGATGCTTCACTCCCTTCATACTAAATCAATCTCTGAAGTAGGAGCAGGGCTGCCAAGTCTGGGGGCAATGCTGCACACTGTAGCCTGTCTCTTGCTAACCACCCTCCCCCACCAACATTTCCCATCTGGACCCAATGCCTTCTATTATTATTGCCCCCGGGAGCTGAGAACTGTTTCTTAATTCTCTCTGACCAATTAAACATGTCCTCATAAGTGGTGCTGATGAGCCTCTCGCACTTGCTCTAAGGACTTTGATTGGCATTGTAGCAGGGGCATGGGCCTCGACCTGGGGTGGGTGGGTGGGTTGGTTGGTTGGTTCCTTCCTTCCTTCCTTCCTCAGGAGGGGTGTGGGGCTGGATCGGACTTGGGAGGCGGCCCATTTGAGGGTGAGGAAGGCCATGGGGCAAGGTGGGGATCGAACTGTACCAGACGGGAGGCTTGCAAGGAATAGCAATCAATCAATCTACTCAGCAATTATTATACAAGGCTATTTGATGTTCAGAAAATGGACAAACTGTGAATACCCCTCCCCCCGTGTGACACTGCCTCTTACCTAGGTTTCACAATTCCCACTCCAGCACAGGAGATGGACCAGAACTATCCAGATTCATGTTAGGAAACAGAATCCAGATTGGGTACTGGGACTACTGGTTATTGACTGATGCTGGTGTACTTGCTACTACAAGGAGACCTATCCTTTCTTTTTGGGGCACTGAGCCCAATGGACTAGGAAATAAACAATTTGTTTATTTGCAGCACGTTGTCAATCACTTACTGTTTATGGAGCTTATGTTCTGGTAATGTTGTTCATTGAGTGGGCCTGGGGGCCGCTGTTGCCATGCTGCTCACCCAGAAAGGACTTGGAGTATTTTATTAGGAGATGTCAAAAGGCTCCCCTTCCACTGAACTCATCATGAGAGGGAAGCCCAGATGAGGAGTTTCCATTCCTCCATCGGGAAGACAGCTTTCGACTTTCTCCCACTCTGTAAACCACCTCTTGCAATAGTCTTGGACATAAGTAGGGAGGGATAACGTATTCCCTAACACACCTCTTCACCTACATGGTCCACCATGGGAGGCCCCTCTACTAGAAGCATTACCTCCAGGAGGAGAACAGCTTCTGCCACTGTGGGCCCAACTTCCAGGGTCTCACCCTCTGAAGCCCATGTGCCTACTCTCTCACTGTTGAACCCTGTTGGACTTTAGTGGAGACCACCAGATTTAGTCAGTCAATTTGGTTATGGGAACAGAGGTGGTTGAAGCAGGGGCCCATTATTGTTTTCTCCTCACAAATTTGCGTACCCTGTTAATTCATTCCCCATTAAACTGTATCTGCTACAGTAGATAAAGATGTGGTGGGCATGGTGGTGGTGGGGGGAGACCAGGCAACCTCTACAAACATGGGTAGCACCAAACTTCACCTCTTCTCCTAGAATGTCAACGGTCTCACCAGCCCCATCAAAAGAGAAAAAATTGGCCAGCCCATCAGTACAGTGGTAGTGCTACCGCTCACAACACCAGTGACCCTGGTTGAGGAACGAGCATGGGTCATTGGAGGCTGGCCATGCGGTGGGGGGTGGGGAATCAAGCATCATAGGGGATGGTCTCCTCCTCCCCCCCGGGGGGGGGAAGAGTGCCATGTCCCACAGCACTACAACCATCTATAGGCATACAAGTGGCAGAATGCACAGGACATGGGGTGGGATGCGCCATGCTGCATATTATGTGAGCATGCCGATGCACATTCACATCAGAAACTACATCCCAAATGCCAGTGTCCCTATGGGGTTCAGGGATCGAAGGCACAAAGAGAAGGTGGAAACCAAGAAGGAAAAACCCTCCTCCACCTGCCTGCAGTAAAACAACTTCTGGTACACCCACACTGAAGGCAGGTAAATCCACCACAATCAGCCAGGGTGGAGGAGGCATAGAAAATGTAAATTAAAAAAAAGAGCGAACATTTTGGTGCAAATAAAATGTACAAAACCAGACCTGGTTTATATGCAGGAGATGCATTTCTCCAAGCCAGAACATGACAAGCTCTTAAAGTGTGGCATGTCATCAATCTATTTCTTCTCATACAAAGAGGGCAGAAAGAGAGGGGTGGCATTACTGATACCCTGGCATATCTCCTCTTAGGAACATTGCTGGACAGACTCAGAGGGTCGCTTAGTAATTATAAATGTGGCCCTTCACAGAGTGGAAGTCACCTTGGCCAACATACTGTATATACCTTCCTCCAGGGTCGGATACACCCACCATTAAGAAGCTCCTGCACCAGATAGTAACATGAACAAGAGGTCATCTGCTCTTGGCCAGATACTTCAACATTGTTCCTGCTCCCAGATTAGACTCTTTAAATCTGAGACCATCCCAAAACACCACCTCTCATAGACTTTCAGGAATCTGGTCCAGGAACTGGGATGGATGGACTGTTCTTGTTTTGTTCATCCATGTAGCAGGAACTACTCATATTTCTCTGTGGTCCGTGGCACCTATTCACGTATTTACCTCTGCTATACCCAGACAGAACATTTGTCTTCTCTGGCAGACTGTAAAATGGGGAACATACTACTGTCTGATCATGCCCCAGTCCAGAGCTACTGGGATCTGGGGCTGGATCGTCAAAACACAAGGCGGCAGCTAAACCCCTACTACCTGAAAAAACAGGAATTTCGCACTTTCCACCAAGAACAGATAGAGGAACTACTGCAGAACAATGAGCCCTCAGCCACAACTTCTGGAGTCTGGTGGGACAGACACAGTGAAGGCAGTCCTTAGAAGCCATATCATCCAGTACACAGCCTAGAAAAAGCAAAGGGCTGAACGGCAACAGCAGTGGGAGGACACCCTCCACTTTTTGCAGATGGCATACCAGCAAGGGGATGTCTCAGTGACACCACAGATGGCCTGTACAAAAGGGGATCTGGATGTTCTATGTCTCCAACAAACAGCGGCATCCTTGACATTTATGAGACAAATGTTCTATGAAGTGTGGGCAAGGGCCTCCCATCTACAGTATTTGCTTACCAACTGTGAAAGCAGTGTCGTAACACCACTGTCACAGCAATCCTACACCCCACATCAGGGATCTGACACACCAGACTACAGGACATAACCCAGACTTTTATTGACTATTACCAGTCATTGTATACCCCTGAGAGACCAACACTGGATTCAGCACTGGAGAGGTTCCTCTCGGGTTTGACTGTGCCATGCTTTTCACAGGAACAGGGAGAATGCCTGACAGCTCCAACCACAGCAGAAGAGCTGGAAGGGATCATATGTTACTCAAAAACCAAGAAAGCCTTGGGTTCGGATGGTTATGGCTCAGAATATTGTAAAACCACTCAAGAGCAGACCACAGGGCCACTACTCAGCTCCATGAATGAAGTTCTCCAGGATGAGTCCCTCCCCCCCAGTTCCTGGGCTTATGCAGCAATACCAGTTACTCCAAAACCTGGAAAAAATCCTCAACAGTGTACCTCCTATCAGACAATCTTGGTACTCAATATCAATTATAAATTTCATATGTCAATTACTAGCCATCTGGGTAGGCAGGCTACTCCCCATGGTGAGAGGACAGGACCAAACAGGGTTTTATGCGATCTTGCAGCACCACAGTCAACATCAGACATACTCTGCATATTGTGCACTAGCTGTGGAGGTCTCTGCACCCATCAGTTCTGTTCAGTTTTGATGCTGAAAAGGCATTTGAGCAGGCCTCCTGGCCATACCTATATGTAGTGATGGAGTGACTGGGTTTATTTATTTCATTTTTTGTTGACCGGGTAAGTGCACCAGACAGATTCTGCCTATTTTCAGGCATGACCCGGGGGAGAGGGATACAGATGAATGCCAACTGGCCTTGAACCAAATTAAGCTGTTGGTGGTATTTTTAGTGAATGGGGGGAAGTTTAGCCAGGGCACCGGGGAAATCCCCCTACTGTCCTGTAGGGGAACTCTTGTCAGTCAGATCGTGGCTGACGCTGGTGGTGAACAGTCTAGTGGAGAGAGCGCCTTGACACAGGAGAAAATGGATGTATCCAGAGATTTACACAGCAGGGAGGTGGCTGGGAAGCACCCAAGGGGTGGCCAGCTTTCTGTCTCACCTTTGGAAAAAACGACGAACAACTGCAGAAACAACGAGGAGATTCTGAAAGTCGGCTCGTGGATATACTTGATTCGGGTTTGACATTGGCTCAAAAACAAACGCTGTTTAGAAGCAGAATTGGAGATGATTAACCAGCAACTTTGCCAGGAAACCCTCCAGTTGGAGGAGGAAAAGAAATGAAAACGTTCAATATTCTCACCCTTAGGGCCAAATGCAGTTGGATCGGCAAAATTGTTGGCATTAGAATCGTGGCCAACAGGCCTAGACCCTGTCATGATAGTACCCCCTCAGCCTGATTGGAGCAAAAATAAATGGATAAGGTAGCCAGTACAACTTACCCAAAACTGACTACTGTAGGTACTTGCAGGGTCAATCCTACACAGGGACCCTTTGTCCCGAGGTGCGGCATCTACTGGAGAAACCCGTAGCGCTCATGACCATAATCCTGGGGCACCAAAAAGGGGAACTATATCCTAATACTATTAAAGCACTGTACCAAGGGCTATTAGGGCTGAACAAAGTATCTGCAAGTAGAATACTAACCAAATGGAATGAGGGAATGAACACAACATACCCAAAAGAAATTTGACTTAAACATGTTTTATAGGCATATAAAGTTACTACGGCCTCATACTTATGAGAGTTCTCCTAGAAATGCCACATGAGGTACTTTAGAACACCGACAGTTCAGATGCAATTTATGGGATTAACGGCAGGCCAATGCTAGAGACAGTGTGGGGTGAACAAAGCAGAACAATTCTATAATTTCTGATCCTGCTTTAAAATCGGGGGTTATTCATTAGAGGTGGGTCAGACTCTAGAATACATGTTGGTACTCTGGGTCTCCTTACAGCCTCTGTTGCTCTTCTGTATATGTATTCCATCCCCCTGTAGACTAAGAATCTGCACTTATAAACTTTGATCTTGCTCACTTGTGCCAAGGAGGTCCTCACAAAAGTGTGGCTGACCCCCAATATACCAACCCTACAGAAATGGTCTGATGTGGTTGATAATATACAGTATATCACTTAGAAAAACTTACCTACACCCATATAGATAAAACAGCAGTATCTGAAGAGACCTGGGGCAAATGGCATAGCCATAAACTGGAGGTTGATCCTTCTTTGGTCACTTGAATGGTATAAACTCTATGTAAGTCACATGGGCTACCTTATCCAGCACTATCCAGCTTACTTCTTTACTGTAAAGTTAGCTTCTTTGCCAACTCAGTGTATTAAGTCTGACACTTATTCTCTTTGGGCAGGATATTCAGACTGTGCCAGGCAGGGGCGCAAGCCTGGGCGCAGCGCATCTGGGCTGAGCCAGGGCAGGGACCAGGTGATATTCAACAGTGCTGCACCATGGCTCAGCACTGTTGAATATGGCACTGAGGGCACCAGCACAAGTGGCAGGTGGGGTGCAGGGGGATGTGCCAGTGCAAGTGTGGTTGCGCAAGGAGCATCAACCATGATATTCAGCACTGGACAAGCAAATAAGGCCATTGTGCATGTAAGGTGCAAATGGGTCCATTTGCATGTCATTATGGCCCCATTTTCATGCAGTGCGCTGATCCCCAGGGATCTGCGCCTGGTGCCCTGCCAGGCTGCACTCGTCACGGACAGACGCCCTTCTGCCCCTCAGCGGGCACCGCTTCCGTTCGCCCGATCGTGGGCATGTGTAAAAAGAAGCCCTGGTGGTCCATTGGACCAATCCCCTTTGCCCGATCATGAGCATGTGTAAAAAGAAGCCCTGGTGATCCAGTGGACTGATCCCCTTTGCCTGATCGTGGGCATAGGCTAGAAATCCCTAGTGGTCCAGTGGAACCCCCCCAGTGCCCGATCGCGGGCGGAATTCTCTAAGGACACCCTGATGGTCAGTGGTACCCTTCCCCACCGCCCTGCATCCCCTGCCACCCTGCCCCCAGTCAGCGGCGGTGGCAGCACCACCACAAACAGCCCGGCCGCCGCCGACTGACAGCATACAGTAAGGCTGTCGTGGTCCTGCATGGGCCAATGGGCATGCAGACCATACTGAACTCACAGTCGGTGTAGATGGTTCATTCACAATTCAGAACTGTACAATGCAATACTGCTGCACACCAATAGGCCCACACAGTGGACCAACAGCCATACAGCCTACTGTATTCGGTCGATCAGCGGACAGCACCGGTAACTAGTGGTGGTATGTGCCACTGCGCTGACTGGGGTGCAGGGTGCGGGACACAGTAGGGTGGCGGGGGACACAGTGGGCGGCAGGAAGGGGGTACCACTGACCACCGGGTGTCCTTGGAGCATTCTGCCAGTGTTCGAGTGCTGGGGGGGGCCACTGGACAAACAGGGATTTCAAACCTATGCCCATGATCGGGCAAAGGGGGTTGGTCCACTGGACCACCAGGGATCATTTGAACAGATGCCCATGACCGGGCAATGGATAGCAGTCCACTGGACCACCAGGGAGTTATTCGACATATGCCCGCATTCAGGCGAGGGGGGGCATGACGCTCCCTGGGCAGGGGGCCCATGGACTGTGTCCTGGGTGGTCGGGTAGCCACCCACGGCAGGCGGCTGCCATGCTGCACCTTGCAATATGGCAGCACACCTGTGGGTGGCCAGGACTTGCTCCTGGTTTCGCCAGGCACAACTTTGCGCCCCCCTATGTGGCGTAATGTGGGTATGTGCCAGCATATGCGCCGCACATCCCGGGCTGGTATCGGGGTGTGCCACATGCATCGGACACACCCCGCTTGCACCGCGCATTACTGGTGCGCCCGCGACGGGGTTGTGCAGCACAACCTGCCCCATTGAATATCGCACCGGGGTGCATCGGTGGGTTGCACATGCGCAACTCCTTTGAATATCCCACCCTTCTTATATATTTTTTTACAACAGTCTCTTGTCTGGTTTCTGTCAAAATGTGGAAACTCCTTCAATAAAATTGTAATTATAAAAAATTAAAACAGAATGCATTTTAAAATATTGATGAAATTAGGCTGTTGTGTTTCACAAAACTAGGTCCTGCTTTCATAATGACTGAAGCTGGTTTTGGGATTTGCAAACCCACTTTTGTGAGGTTTAGCAGACACAAAGTGGGAAACAGAACACAAAATGTTGCACTTCAAGAACAAGTCAATCTGTTGGAAGTTAAAGCCTGAAACTTGTGCTTTTGACAGTGTTGGGTGTAAGGTTGAGTCTTCAAGATTTTTTTTATGTTTAAAAAAATACTTTTATAAATACTAATGAAATTAGTCAGACATGTGGTACAACAACAGGCCCTGCTCTGCTTTTGTCATTCATGTACATGCTTTCATGACTCCCAAAACACTTATGAGACTCAAAATGAGAAAAATCTGGAGAATTTTGCAGGTCCATGTCTTTGAAATGTAGCTGGAGTCCAATACATATAACAGCTGCTTTTTTCTCATGAAGCAAGCTACAGGTCTGACGTGGTGCGCATCATTATTCAGCTGCTTCATGAGTGACCCAAAGGGCTACTCTCAAGGCAAGATACAGGTCATGGGTGTAAGAAAGGTGAGAGCTAAAGGTGTCAGTTGTTATATATGTGTTCTTAAAGCAAGGCAATTATTTGCAAAAAAAAGACTGTTAATCCATTTATGTGTGTTGATATGCAAAGCACACCATGTAGGGAAATGAAAAATTTGGGAAAAAAAGTCCCTGGAACCCTGGTAAATCGATGGTGTGGGAGCGTAAGGTAATGCAGACAGTGTGTTACATGCTTGTTGAAACCCAGAGGACCAGAACACCACTGATTCACCAAGGTCTGAGAAACGTTTCACCCTATTTTTTTTATTTCCCTACTTTATTTGTTTTGTGCTTTGCATCTAATAGATGCATTAATGTACATTTTTGCAACTCATATATTTATGGTAGGAAATTTCTGCAATTGATATATTTCTACATACTAATAAGACTATAGTACCAAAAGTGAAGAACTTATACCAGATTTGCTAATTATGCCTGAAATTAACTGAAAAATTGGGAAATATTTTAAATATAATATGAAAAAGAAGGGGGAAAAAAAGAGCATGTAAAATGTATACTATTGGTTTTAATCTTCCTGACTTTCCAGGCCAAGAAAACACATGCTTGTGGTGTGTTATAGCAGGATTCAATGCCATTAAAACAAAACATAATCACAAATCCCCATGCACGGTCTGCAGGAGATAACTGTACACTTCTGAGATACTATTCCAAAGTTAAGTCAAAGGCTACAGGTTGAATTCGTTAAGTTACTTTGCATCATCACTAGGGAACAGGAGCCCCACAACTTAGCAAGTTTGCTGTTAACCCTAGCCTGCTAAAGTAGAGAGGTCAAAGGGGGCTACAAATGTCTTCGCCTCCTGACTTTCTAAAAATACCCAGAATTCCCATCCATTCATGGAACGTTAAAGCCCCCCAACACTGGTTTCACTTTTCTCCAGTGACATCCCAGCAAGCCAGACAAATGTCTCTCATTTCATCTAAGGTATAACAGTATCTGTTGACAGAAAATAAGTTACAGAGACTGTTCATCATGTACAACACAACTGAATGCATGACTCCTTAAGGATGTGCTGATGTCAGACTATAAAATCCAAACATCTAGTAAAGTGGCAAGAACATAATACCGATATAGTCACAGGACACTCACAGTAGGGTGGTTAAAGCACTCAGTATTAATCTCTGCACACAATTACAGCATATTTGGCACTCTGGTCAGAATAATGAACACTGGCCAACTATTTGGTATTTGGGAACAGACATTAGGGAGTCTAAAACAACACTAAAAAACGTATCCCTCCCCAGGTAACATGGACTAGTTCCCTTGACCACCCCTTCCCCCACCTCCCAGAACAATTAAAAAAAAATGCCAATTGCTGACACAGTGCCAGGAGCTGACAACATCTTATAAGTCAACTTTCTTTTCGAGCCCAGCCCACCCCAATCAGATATTATTTGATGGGGGGGCTACCTCCTGACCCCCAATTAAAAATGTTTTGAGGGGGGCAATGGTAGAAATACTGGGTAGCCTAAGTGCCCACTTCTTTAGCAAACTGATCTGTCGTATGACAGATAAGAGTATGAGATGTGTGTGTGACCAGGAAAGAGGGGCAGAGCAGTGTACGTCATTGATGACACTAGACAGACTCGCTGATCAGTCTGTCTGTCTAGCATGACCAATGATGCATATCATTCCGCTCTACCCCCTCCTGGTCCCACCCACCTTCCGCTTACTATCATATGATAGGCTGGAAAAGCTGACGCAGCTGTGGGTTAGGGAGGGTGCAAGTAGATTAGCCATTATTTCTTTCATTGCCCCACCCAAATCACGGATCAAAGATTGGATCAGGAAGGGGGCCCAGCTATGAAATATGAGGCATAATTGAAGTGGGTTCGCATTGCAATTTGCTACTCAAAAAAAACTCCACTTGTCAATCAAGGGCAACCTTGATTAGCACTGTAGAAAAGATTCCTGACTTGTGGAAATTTTTTCTTGCAACTGTGGTAACAAGTGCAGTATTGTGATCATTTATCTAACAGAATGACACCTTTTGCCTCTTGTTATTTATTTCATTTTTTCCGAAATGCACCTTTGAGTCAAGGACTCCTCTGCAAAGGTTCCATGTCATAGAGTACCATAGGAGTTACATAAGAATTTAGATAAGAGTGCAATAGTAATCAGACTGACATACAGTACAAGATTAGCAAAATAAGTCACTAAGGTACAGACAAACCTATCGTCCACATTTAACAAGCAAGGATGCATATACAGTAGTTATAATAAACCAGTATTTGGAAATTTGCAGGCATACAAAATGTAAGAGTAGAGGAGGGACATATAGGCGGTGTTGCCAGATTTGACTATGTAGAGAGAGGTTGGGGGGATAGGGATAGATGTGGAGGTAGTGAGAGCTGGGGGGGAGTGAGGGGGAGTATCAGGGCAGTCACAAGTGGACTGGGACAAAAGCAGATTTCTGAGACTGGTTTTGAAAGGTCCCAGTTTTATTTCCTGCAGGATTGGCGTAGGGAGCTCATTTAGCCAATTTGGGACCCGACACTGGAAGGCTCTTTGGCCTAGGGAGGTGCTCCAGTTGCACTTTTCTAGACTGTAGCTTGTAGATAAAAATAACGTTTTAGTGAAAATGCTCCTCAGACCTGGCTGGTTGCTTATCAACATTTTGTTGGTTAGCAAATACTACTAGTCAAATTTCCAGAGCTAACTGATGCCTTGAAATAATGTCAGGTTGAAGATGGGGGGGTTCAGCCTAGGAAGGGGGATGACTTACTGTATAAAGATTGTATTGTCTCATGGCACAGGAATCAGCATACTCTATTTAAAAAAAAATCAATCTGGGACAGTTGGGGACAGGGGGTGGGTGAGAAATGACTAGGGTGGGGAGGGGGTAGCTCGGGGAAGGATGATGGGGGTTAGGTTTAACAATTTAGCGTGAATAATAATTAATATGTAACACATCGTTGAGTATGTAGGGTTTTTAGAATGAATATATTCCGAGCATTCAAAAAAAAGGTACATGCACACCCTTACACACTACGTGTTACACATTCTCAATGATAAACCTGAGCAATCCAGTAAGTACTGTTGTAACTTGTGTGTTGTAAGTAACTTAAGTCTTTAGTACCTGCTAAGCAGTTAAGCTCTTCCTCATTTGTGAGATAAAATAAAACATTTCATACCAAGTCATAGCCTGCTGTTTACGAATCAGTGTTCTAGGAAGCAAAAAACGATTTACTTACGGATGCACATCTCCCTGTTTTCATAGAACCCAGGACAGCACTGAGATTTCCGTCTGTACATTGTTTTCTCCCCACGTCTGTAGGCTGTTTTGTAGCTGATTCTAAAAATTAACACAAACCTTTTCTTTGTAAACAGACTTCATAAAGCAGGGGAAAAAAATCTTAAAAAGAAGGGCTCCTTAACTGTTTGTCAACCAAAGAGTCCCTGTAGCATTTAATGTGTTCATTCTTTTTCTTCTTTATAACTTTCCTGCTGTGGTCCATTATTAGTAAGAGAACTATAAGGAATGTCAGCTGATCAGCTCACTGTTGCTTTACTATGATAGTGGTTCATGAGATTTATATAGCGTTTTAGTGCTCCAGCATTGACGTACCTGGCTATGGAACTAATGATGTACTATCCTGGCACATGGCATACACTTTTGTTTTTTTAACATGATAGCATTCCAACATCAGTACTTCTCTGCTAGGCAGCCGCTCTGCAGTTTACACGCACCACTGAATAATTTAGGATTTTGATATTCTACCTCCCAGTCCACATATCTCACTGACTTTCTATACAGAAAAACTCTAAAATGAATCAGTTTTCTTTACAAATATTCCCCCTTCCCAACTCTTTCTTTACAAATATTCCCCCTCCTCACCCCTTTCTTCATAAATATCCCCCCCCCATGGACTGCTTTACCCCAGTCGTCATCCAAACTCATGCCCAATTCTGATGGATGGCTTTTTACCCTTATACTTAACACCTCAATTTTCACCTTTGTAGCTTCACACACACACACACACACACACACACACACCCCTCCCCGACAAAGGACCTCGTTTTTAAAAGTTGAAAAATTGTGCACATGTGGCAAAAAGTTGTACATGGGCTGGTATTCCTATGTGACATCAGTTTTTTCCGCATTCACACAATTTTCAAAAAGGTTGCCTTTTTGTGACTTTTCCCCCATTTTACAGCAGCTTGTGCAGATTTGTTTGTGCACCTACACAAAAAGGAAGATGCTTCCCATCTGCAAAAAATACTGACTAAAGCAATTTCGCTGCTGTGAAGATTTTTCCCCTGCATCAGTGAAGACTGAGTCTCTGGGCCAGGCAACACCCTTTGAAAATCAAGCTCTAGGTATTAAACTACACTTTCAGAATCCACTGCAGAGAGGCATGGGTCCTCAAAAGGAGACAGCGATAGGATGCTAGTGCATGGGCGGACAGGATGTCATGCCTCACATCGCCTTGAGATTGTTTCCCTGGTGCTCCTTCTCATCTGCCTCTGTGCATGGTTGCCTTGCCTGATCTTATAAGGTAGGCTATGACAGCATGTGATCACCCATGGTATCCAGTGATATGCCCCAACACTACTGAAGGACACATTCGAGTGCAAGAATGGTCTTATTCCTCTCCCAGAGTGCAAGTGATTTGCATGCTGCATTCCACTCATATGGTAGCAGGCGCGTGTCTCCTGCATAGTAGTGCAATGTACTAGTTCTATGCCATAGGGCCAATTTACAGTAGAACTTTATTCTGGTCACCACTAGTTGTGGGGCCTGATTCTACAGTACAAGGATGGCGCAAGTCACTGCCAAATGTGACTTGAGCCATTCCCCATTACACCAAGGACGCTGTACCCGATTCTGCAAGGGGCAGGGTCCCTGCGGCTAAGTCCTGTGACTTGCGACATGCCCACAGGTATGCCAAATGCAGGGCATACCTGAAGAGCATGTTACAAGCTGCATCCAACTGTCTGTAGGGTGCAGGCACCCCCCCCAACCCCAGTCCCCAAGCCTCTGAAGCCCCACAGGGCTATCTGACCCTCCTGCCCCCGTCCCCCATGGTGTAAACAGGAGAGCCCCTCAGGGCTATCAGACCCCTGTCCTGATCCCCATAATGTATACACAATAGCCCCACAAGGCTGATCATGCCCCCCACCTGGCATTGCCAGACCACCCTGCACCCCCCAAACTAGCTGGCGACTGCCACAGTCCACCACCATGGCCAGCCACCGACTGAGCCCCACCTGAGGGCATACTATATACGTGCACTCAATGAATGAATGAACTCTCATTCATTCATTAAGCGCATATAGAAACATAGAAGTTGACAGCAGATAAGGACCACAAGGCCCATCCAGTCTGCCCATTTCTCTTTCTACCTTATGAATGTGCCATCTGCCTTTGCTCTGTCAATGGCCTATCTATTCATACTCATCTGTATTGCTCCCTTATGCCTATCCCATGCCTGTTTGAAGCCCTGCACTGTATTCATATCCACCACATCCTGAGGTAGGCCGTTCCATGCATCCACCACCCTTTCTGTGAAAGAGAACTTCCTCATATTACCCCTTTATCGGCCTCCCTCTAATCTCATGCTGTGTCCTCTTGTCCTGCTATTTTTCTTATATTGAAACATGTTAGACTCTTTCACCTTGTTAATGCCCTTAAGGTGTTTGAATGTTTCGATCATATCACCTCTCTCTCTCCTTTGTTCTAGGGTATACATATTGAGCTCCGTTAATCTGTCCTCATATGTTTTCTGATGCAGTCCCTGCACCATTTTGGTTGCCCTTCTCTGGACTGCCTCAATTTGGTTAATGTCCTTGTGAAGGTGTGGCATCCAGTACTGCACGCAGTACTCTAGATGGGGTCTAACCAGTGTCTTGTAAAGAGGGATTATTACCTCCCTCTTACGACTTGTGATACCCCTACTAATACACCCCAACATCCCCCTAGCCTTATCTACTCCTTTAGTGGTCTGCTTGGATGATTTCAGGTCATCGGTGATGATGATGATGCCCAATTCTCTTTCATCCCTTCTGACTGCCAGCAACTCCCCTCCCAGCCTATAGGTGGCTTCAGGGTTTCTCTTCCCTATGTGCATGATCTTGCACTTCTTTGCCGTTAAACCCCAGTTGCCACTCTTCTGACCATTTTGCTAGTTAATCCAAATCTCTTCTCATTCTGCCCACCCCATCTGGATCATCTACTCTGTTGCAGATCTTGGGTGTCATCTGCAAACAGATAAACCTTACCCTCCAGTCCATCTGCAATGTCACTAATGAAGATATTGAAGAGGACTGAACCCAGGACTGATCCCTGAGGTACCCACTTGTGACCTCCATCTCTGACTGTATGCCATTTACCACCATTCTCTGTTTTCTGCCTGTCAACCAGTTTACCACCCAGTTGACCAACTTCTGACCCACCCCGAGCCTACCCAGCTTATTAATCAATCTTCTATGTAGAACAGTATCAAAAGCTTTGCTGAAGTCAAGGTAGGTGACATCAACTGCTCCCCCTTGGTCCACCACTCTGGTTACCCAGTCAAAGAATACAGTACGTGCTCAGATGGGGCTCAGTCAGTGGCTGGCTGTGGTGGTGAGAGGTGGGCTGTGCCAGTTGCCAACTCTGTACAGGTCAGGGGGGTGTCGGGTGGACTGGTACTGCTGGTTGGAGGGGTGGGGGGCCACTAGACTACCAGGGAGATTGGAGGTATGTAAACATTATGGTGCAACACGCAATATCGGGGAGTGGAGGCACTAGCCCTGTGGGGCTTTTACATTCCTTGTGTGGGGGGGTGGGCATGGAAGGGGATGTGCTAGCCCTGCCAGGGCAATATGTATTTATGGGATGGGTCATTGGGGGGTGCCTGCTTGCCCTACTGGGCATTACTGTGTTGATGTGGGATGGGACATAGAGGGGCATGATTAGCCTTGCAGGGCAATCCCACTATCAATGTGTGGATTGGGAAAAGGGGGAAGGGCACATGTCTCAGCAGCTGGCCTGGTGACAGATCCGCACAACCCCTGGAGGGCGTAAGTACACTTATACCAGTTAAATGCTGGTGTAACTGTACGTTGGTGGATGTCCTCCGGGGGGTTGTTGTAAAATAGAGCCCTGGGGACTTTGTTGCTGCCCTACCAGAATAGGGCGCAACTGCTGCCGTAAACCCCTAGCACAATGTCGAAGGGGGTTACGCAGAACTGGTAGTATAAGTCCACTTTAGCAAGCAGCCTGCAGCATGTTGCAGGCTGCTTTGCAGAATATTCATCAATGCAACTTTCAGCGAATTTGCTACTTGCACCATTTTTTGCCACAGGTCAAGTTACGCCAGGCATAGCCTTTTCAGAATCAGGCCTGTGATTTCTAACCACAGATGGTAATCAAATCTGTAAAAAACACCACACACTGCATACACGACTAAGCAGCGGGTGCAGACTATAAACAAGCATGCCAAACAGCACAGGAGAAGTTGCACTCGAGGAGGCATGAACAAGTAAATGGGCAAAAATACCAAGATTTTCCTAAAGAGAAAAGATTTAATATAAAGAATACGACAAGAGCTGAGATCATAGCACATACCTCGTGCACCACTCTGATGAAGTGTGACACAGCAGAGGCAAAGCAATGGGGGTCTGTGCCACACCCTCTTATACCAATTCTAATACATCTTTTATCTGCAGCAATAGCTTAGTATTTTTTGCTCATTTACTTGTTCAAGCCTCCTTGAGTGTGACTTCTTCTGTGTTGTTTGATCAAATCTGTGGCACCCCCTCCCAATGGACGATACATAATAGGCTTGTTTAAGCAGATGTTTCTCCAGTATACACCACATGAACACAGTGTCACACACTGACAGATCATGTGGCCCAGTGGCTACAGCACAAAACTATATAAACCAGGAGAACCCCTGTTCAAATCCCAAGACAGATACACTGTGTGACCTTGAGCACATGACCTCCCTGTGCTTCAGTCCACAGTATCAAACTTGGTAGAAGCAGCACCCTATTGTAACTAACATACTGCATCACAATTGGGTGACCTTGAGTTAATAAAAATGAAAAATAAAGAAAACACTCATTCCAGTGTAGGTAATACAATCTAAATGTGAAGCAATGTAGGACTCCTTACCGGTGCCGCGTGCATTTGAACCAGTTCAGAATGTCTGTGCAACTGGTGTAATAAACCTGATCGAAGGGATGTGCATAGGATTCCTGTACTGTTACTGAGTAGCTGAGGAGAGAAAGAAGAAATTATGTCACTGCTCAGACCTCACAATTCAGTTTCTTATACAGGTGCAAGAGGGTTACATAGGACAACTGATTTATTAGTACATAGTTTGTATTGGATGTCACTTGACAAGGCACTATCATATCTATTGACAGATAGGCAAACAAATAGTGTAGACAGACAGACATATGATAGACAGATAGCCAAACAGATGTAAAAATAAATGATTTAGAACAAATTATATTCTAAGAAATCAGTATGAAACCAGTTATTAAACTTTTCACTTGTAATTAATTGTCCAGCAGCAGTAGGATATGAAATATGAGTGGAGGATAATGCACACAAAAACCTTCCCCCTGCCATTGTGATGCCCCAGAAATGACTTAGTGAGAGTACATGGAGAAAATAAGTGAGTGAGGGTGCAGAGAGAGAGGGCAAGACCGTGCAGCTACCAACACTCGGACTGAATGTTACGACAGTAAAGCAGAAATATCTTTTTTTTATTATCAAAAAATATTATAGGATTAGCTGAACAGCTGTAATGGAAGAGACTGAGGACAGAAGTGAGTAAGGTGCTGGAAGCAAGACAGCAAATGATGAAGGAAGAGAGACAGAGTAAGGCAGGCTACGATCACTATCAGTTCTTAAGCAAAACGGGGAATGATGAAAAGTCACAGGGAGTGGGAGCGAGAAAAAACAGAAAGTGAGACTGAGTAAAGCAACTGTTGAACTGTGTGGGTAATGTATCGTGTTGCCAAGAGATATAGTCATTTCAAAAAATGAATCATTTGTGAAAAAAGGCAGTTATTTAAGTGTTAAAAATAGTAAATGGGAATTTTGGTCCTGGGGCATGCTGGTACCAGGACTTTTTCGTAGCCATTGTTTGTGCTGTTACAGTCCAAAAGGTACAGTTAAGTTTTAGCCAGTCAGGATGGACAAATTTTCGTGTACATTTTATAAAACTAGTTAATGCGCTGACAGTCTAGGAATCACAATCCTGGGGAAATATTAAAACAATTCTTCAATAAGAAGTATCCTTAAACAGTAGCCTTTCTAAGGTAAGACTGTCAGTAGATATAGGGGACCAAAAAACACACAGATATAGTCAGTGGCCCTATAGCCCCGCCAAACTGAATACAGAGTGGGTGAAAAGCAGCAGAAAGCAATTAGTTTCTCAAAATTTTAACTCTTGGCATTCTCTCCTCCCCAGCTAGGTGCACATCTACCCAAGATATTAAATTCTGTGTGCATTACTTATGCAAAAAGAAACTCAAAATATTTTTGTTTTGACCCATCTGATGTAACTGTGGCCCTAAAAGACACCAAGGGTACAAAGCATTTCAAGTGGGCCTAATTTGAGATAAATTTTTGCAGGCAATTTTCTGAACTGATCACAGATTGTGAAACACTATCCAAATAACTATGAAGACCATGGATGTTTATGAAATGCAGTCCCTGATTTTTCTGTTAAACAACAGTAATTACTGCACGGTCAGTGCTGGCTCCCAAAAGATCAGAATTCAGAATTTTGATATAGCCATTATTTTCCTAAAATTTATGCCTGAGAGTGAGTGTGGTGTGAACATATATATATATATACACACACATTATATATACAGTATATAAATATAGCACATCATCTTTCTTTGGGAAACATTTGGAGATAAACCCTTATCCGTGTCAAAATAAACGTGGTGCTCTGAAGACACTGAATGCAAACATGAAGTTGCCAGAGAATGAAGTGAGGGAGGACTTAACCGGAGACAGATTTTCTCTGAATCCCAAGTTGTTTCCCACTGGAATGTAGGGAATTATGCAAACTGAAATGAGAGCTGTATTTGTAGTGGCAAATGAGTTTTAATTAATGATAACATGTTTTCTGATGCTTTAGTTCTTAAACGTTGGCAAGGTTAGAACTTTTTTGTACATATTGGTGCATTTTCTGATTCAGTGCCCCGGATTTCCACCTTCTGCCTTTGAAATTATCAGCCCCCAATACTGTAACAGACTGATCTGACCAACTGTGAGGTTCCTGAAGGTCACTGTCAGTCTATTAAACACTCAGCAGAGGGGCTTCTCTGCACTGCAGTGGGATGCAGAGCGAGTGCCAATTCCTCTCCCCCCGGGCAACCGTGACCCCCACAGCATCAGCACGGTTACAACACTGAAATTGTATTTTCTATTTTGTTGATCCACATGAGGCAATGACCAGAAAAAAAGTCAGTCATTCTGGCTCTGCGACAGGAAATGTCTATCTGTGAGACCCAAGTCAAAATCAAGGACATCAGGCGTAGGTCCTGCAGGCATAAAGGGATTCAGTTTTTAATTTTCCCACTTAGGGACAATTAGGCTGTCATAATTTTATTGTGTTACAGAGAAATGTTTGCCAACTAATCTGGTTAAAAATTATATTGTTTCTGTGAGGCTGCAGAGTTTGCAGTGTTTTTTATAAGACAGGAATAAGTAAAACAAATAGAAGTTAGATTAAAGCAGCAGCAATTGTTCACCCCATGTGCTTTATTTCAGCAATTATATAATTCTGGCAAAAATAATCAATATACTCATTTTCCTTTTATTTTCTTTCATTCCTGAACTGACACAATGGATTTTTAAGTTTTTAAAAGTTCCTGTTCCCGTACCATGCCAGTCATGAAAACATTAAATATCTTGTGGTGGTGGTATACTGTTTATATCAGAAGCATGTGGTGGGACCAGCCTAATACATCCACAGTATGACTCTGGTATGTACCTTCAAAAGGGGACCTTAACAGAAAAGACCTTTTATAATTGGGAGTGGTGGCCATCTTTAATGACTTGAGCCAGTAATTACAAATTAGTTATAAAAACTGTTTTAAAATAGCTGATGGAATTAAAAATACATAGATGATGAATTTAAGGATACCACAAATACATTTTTGTTAAATAAACAAATATATATATATATATATATATATATATATATATATATACACACACATATACACATACACACACACAGGCTGACATTTTTGACACACTAACAAATACTGCTGCTTTAAAACTCAAACAAATTGTTCAGCCCAAACATTTCAGTATACTCAGAAGCAGCATACAGTTAAAAAGTGTGCAGAGAGAGAAGAAATGTCCAAATGGTTTGGTTTCTATAGAGTTCTCTCTACCACAGGTTTGCACATTAAAGCTCCAGACCCAAGGCTGGACCATCGGCCCATCAGCATAGCGGCAGCACTACCACTCCTGACACTGGCGACCCGGGTTCGTGAATGATCCCAGTTTGTTGGGGCCAGCCGGGGGAGGAGCATAGAGTATCCCAGAGGATACTCTCCTCCTTCGGGGAGGGAGGGACACTCATGGCTGCTCTTGTGCCCTACCAAGTCCTGCCACTGGTGGAAGCACAGGCAGTGGGCTCAGGCTCTCAGAGTCTGGGAGGGGAGGATGCCAGCATCTTCTAGGGGTTGGGGATCACGAAAAAATGGAAAAACTCCTTGGCGTCAAGCAGCGTGACACAGGGACCCAGCCATAAAGGTGTTTTACACTGGGCTTGTGGCTTTTTTATTTTTATTTTAGTTGTTTAACCAGGAGTAGCACACTAAGCTGAAAGCTTTTTTACAGGAGCGACCTGGGAGCACAGGGAAGTTAAGTGACTTGCTCAGGGTCACACAGTATGCAAGTGGAAGCTGTGGGATTCAAACCCAGGTCTGGTCTGCTGGATGTCACCAGATTTGCAGCTCAGAGCCTTAAACCACTGCGCTATACTGCCTCCCTTTTAAAGTGTATGCATGTGATTGGGAGAGAGTGAGAGAGACACACACGCACACATTAACCCTCAAAACTGTCCAGCCCTGTGATTTGACACTCACACTTGGGAGACACTGGTTCAAGGATGGACAGACATGGGATTCTTCCTCCCCCCTTTCCCCCAGAGAGAGAGAGAGAGCGAGAGAGAGAGATACACACACAGAACTGTCCAGCCCAGTGATTCAGCACCGACACCTGGGAGACCTGGGTTCAAGGATGGACAAACATTGGATTCCTCCCCCCTTTCCCCTGAACTGAAAAGAAAGCAAGGCACATTACAAAGCTGATGGGATTAGTACCTAGGGATACAAGGAGGGCATGGACCATGCAGCGTTTTCAGACACCCTCCCCTTTTTGTAGGCTAACCATGAAGCAGCATTGTCTAGAAGTCAAAGTGCACTCAAGGCAACCACAATGATCTGTTTGTGTGTGTGGGGAGACCAGGCCTTTGCCCCAACAAGAAAGTTATAAAAATTTAAAGAATGTCCAGCCATGAACAGTCATTTAGTTTGTCAAACTAGATACAGTATGCCCCATTAAGCAAAGCGTTTAATTAATATTTCAAGCTCTTGAGCCTCAGTTACATACCATTGTAAAGACATCCATCTGTCCATAAGTTATCATGCCTCTGAATGCTGGTTTCATAAACTGTCTGACAGTATCTGCAAATAACCTGATAGTCGCATCAGTGATGCCATGTTAGATGCAATACAGACTGAGTAACGCAGTGTCTTCTAATTGCTACCGACCCTCCCCAGCCACCCCCCCACCCTAAGATAGTGTTATTTTATAAGCCCAGTCTGCTGATATTAACAATCAGCCCACTTTTTCCCCCCTATTGCCTAGGCAAATTGGTCTAACCCTTGCCCCCCCAGCTGTTCTTGGTCTCTCCCAGCTAAACCCCACCCTTTCTATCAAGTCAAGTTAAGCCTGTTCACTGCCAACTGTTACTGTCCTTCTGAGCTGCCCTTCTAGGCAAAGTATAACCTCCTCCCCTAAGTTAACGACAAGCCTGATCACCCCCTGCCATGACGCTATACTACGACTACCTTCTATCCCTCCTTGCAACCATCTCCTCCTTCCCCCTCCTCACTTCACCCTTCTCTCCCCTTTCCCAAATCTCCCCCTCTCCTCCAGACTTTATTGATGCACCCTGCCCACCCTCCTCCTCTTCCATCCCTCCCTGTTCCTCCACTACTTCCCCATACCCTGGCCCCTGGGGCTTCTATCTTACCCCTCACTGTCCCCTAATAGCCTAACAAAGCCCTCCCTTATGACTCCCCCCCCCAACCAGCAATTCCTGTTGCCAACCACTTTGGCTGCCTAAGAAGCATCTCTTCATACTTACCAATTACTTGGTCACCCTATTGCTGTTGCTTGCCGATGACATTGAATCAAACCCCGGCTCTATCCCCTCTCCTCTCTTCTCCCCACAACTACCTCATGGGCTGAAAGTTGTCCACCTAAACATCAGGAGCCTCCTGCCCAAAACTGACCAAATCCAACCCCTAGTCCTTTCTCTACAACCTGACGTTCTCATTTTGTCCGAATCCTGGCTCAGCCCCAAAACTTCTAATGATAGCATCTCTATCCCGGTCTTCACCCTCATTCAACAGGACCAGGCCAGGAGGGGAGGTGGGGTAGTAGCCATGTACCTCAAATCTACCATTCATTTCACTACTACATCCTGGCTTCCTCAACCCCTTCCATGTATGAACACAGTTACTGTATTAGTAAAGATCTCTCCCCCACTCCTCCCTTCCAATCCTTATAGCAAGAGTTTACTATAGTCCTTCATTGCCCCCTATCTCCATCACCAACCTACTGGCATCCCTTTTGACCCACGCCTCAAAGGGTGAACTACTGATTCTGGGTGATTTCAACCTAAACTGGCTTGCCTCCTCTCACTCCTCTGCCCGTTCTGAAATCACCGCCCTAAATCTATCCCAGCTTATTACTGAACCCACATGACTCAACCATAAAACCCATAACCGTCCCCTCATTGACTGGGTCCTGGCATCACACACACATCTTTAATGCAGGCGTCCTGCCAGATGCACTAAGTGACCATCACATCACCTACTGCATACAGAAAATTCAGCACCCTCAAGCTCCACCCAAATTCCTACGAATCCATTCATTTGAATCACTAAATTTCACACCTCTACTCAAAGACCTGTCTGTTAAAAGTCCACTCCCATGGGGCGGGATTCTCTGCATCACAGCGAATCCCTCTCTTGACGGAAGGGGATGGGGTCAGGAATATCCCTTTCTCCATGTGAGAGGATACAAATACAGTCTTGAGTCTGTGTTCCTGGGGTAGAACTCTTTCGGCCACTGCACCACGAACCAGAAAGATGCAGGTGTGTATAGGTTTCAGGGGGCCCTATACAGCCTATTATGTGTCTTTCCCCAGAAATGCAGCGCTCGGTTCAAACCTCCCACAGGCTCCTCTTAAGATGTTTTGTATTTCCTCCCCTCCTTTCATCACGAAGTCCAGTGACACTTCACTTTTGTGTGCTAGGCCTTAAAACAGCCACACAGGGATGGTATCTTTTGAATAACGCTTACCAACGCAACCCACACAACAGATATACAGTGGCATCCCCCAGGATGGAACGCAATTCTGCAGCATTTTGCAGCACTCTGCAGAATGCTGCACAAGACCTACACGCAATGTAATTTCAATGGTAATTAGTCCCCTTTGTCATTCAGGAAAATGTGACACTGCCAGGATGAAGTGAATGCCACAGTTTCCTGTATAACAAAAGGGCTTAATTGCCACTGAAATTACATTGCTTTATTCAGTAGGTGTGCTGCAGCATACTGCAGAATGCGTTAAAAGTGGGTTTCATCCTGGGGGACGCCACTGTAGCTAGAACTATTCTCAAAATAAGTCAAAAGCTTTACTAGTGAAATTAATGAATGCAGTAAATAACATAATGGCAAATATTTTAGACACTGGTTACAAGGTATTGAAAATAAAATGGAAAATATACATAAAAACCTACACTTTAAAACTCTGAGATTAAAGTTCTGCCTGAGTGTCCTTAGTTTGCTGGAATTCTGAAGTGCAGTCTTTACAAAGGCAGATGAAAATATTGGGTTTTGGTAGTGCAGAAGAATTCTTGAAGAAAGTGTCTCTGCTCTCCTAAGCAGATAGAGAGGGTCCCAAATACCACAACAGCAAGAGGCTTCAAGCAAAGAAGGCAAAAGCTAAAGGCTCAGATACCTCTCTGCATCCTGGGTTTAAGGGGTTTCCAAACAGCAGGTCCAGTGGCTAGTGGCTGCCTGTGACTGGCTAGCATTCAGTTTCTATGGTTACCCAACCAATCAGAGTTTAGCATTTTATTGCACTATCACAGATATGAGGTTCTTAATATAAGAAAAAAAAGAGACTGAGGTCAGCCAGCTCAAACCAGATTTCTGGGGGAACATTCCAGCCTGCCTGCTAGGAGATAGCTGAAGTTAAACCGTACTCAATACAGTCATTTGCTTAAATGGTAGCCCATTTATTGGTAACGAGATTAGTTGAGAGTAGACCTCTGAAAACAAAGGAAAGGTAGACGAAGAGGCACCAGATGATGCTGTGGTCCACTGAGACACAAATGGACCTACCTGCCGGCCAGCTCTGCTTAATTAGTCTTTTGTATCCTTTTAGATAATTTAATTAACTCCAGCCTCTGCTAGCAGAAACCAGTTTTTTCTGTAGTAACAAAAAAATCACATCAATCTATAAGGCCCATGGTCTGTACCCATGATCCCTTGCACTTACATTGGGTCACCCTGGCATCTGATACATTATATAAAACATGACCAAAACAATAAAATTAGCCTTCTCTTGCCACACTGTCCAGTACAGACTGGGCCTCCATCAACACTGCTACCTCAACTGACTCTGCTCTTGATAATTTAAATCAATCCTCTTCTGTGCCCTTCCCTCCATATTCCCCAAATCCTCACCAGCATGGGAGCAACAGCTCTATCTAGTGCGGCCTCCTCCTTGTGGAACGGTCTACCTACTCCCATTAGACCATCAGGATCACACTAAATCTTCAAAAGCAACCTCAAATCCCGGCTCCTGGACAGAAACAACTGTTGCTGCCACTCCCGTTAGCACTCTCCCCGCTTAACTTGTGCACCTCTGAGAATCCACTCCCGCTTACCTCCACACCTGCTCTCTGTCACTCCTGATTACTTTTTCCTCTCTGTTCTTATCCCCTTCCCGATTTCTCTGCCCTACCCACACCCTATCTCTTACTGTCTGCTACAACCTCAGGCTATTGCATTATCCATTTTTACCTGGATACTTTAAACTTGCTACATGTCTGTTCCTTATAGTGACTTAAGCCTTACTTTTACATGCACTTACCATATTGTCTGTGTGCTACCACTGTATTCCTATTTTTTTTTTTTTTTTTTTAATTTTCTTTATGCCTCCTTATTGCTGGCTTGCCTAACCTCTCTCCAGAGAGGACTCATGGTGCGGTCTGTTCCTGCCCACCTGAAGCCCCCAGACTCTTCTCCCAGGCATGGGCCCATCTCTCCACCACACCACAAGGCCGACTGGCCCCCCGAGCCCACCGGGGCGGGACTGCTGACTCCTCTGGTGCTCTATCTACAGTCTAACTGAGCGACCAGGGGGTGGAGGGATTGCCTGGGATGGAACAGGGAGGAACAACATTGGGCATGGGGATTGATCACTGGTCCTGCCTCCACCTATCAAGCGCCAGGGGGTTTCTGCTTTTCTGACCCCCCCATGGAACTTGGACGTGCAATGATGGCCAGGATCTGCTGAGCTCTGCCCCCAGTGCCATGCGGCAGCGTCGCCTATTCCTGGCCACCCCTGACTGCTGCCAGAGGTCATTTAGGAGCAACACTGATCCCTTCACCCTCCCCGAGAGGGGAGAGCTGTCCACCAGATGCTCAATCCCTCCTCGCCCCTGCTGACCCCTGGCAGCCTGGGCTCATTCCTGAAACTGGGTCACCAGCGTAGCGTGAGGTGAGGCATCTAGTGCCTTAACCCTCAGCACCACTGGGCCGGCCACACTGTATTCCTATTGATTATGTAAATTAAGTTTTACTTGCACATGTATGTACCATATTTCTGTGTATGCTACCACTATAATTCTATTGATTGTGAAATTTCATTTTAATATTGTATTGCTAACTAATTACCTAATGTGCCTATGTACTTGTTGCCTCTAGTTAGCCTGGGTTGTGACTGAAAATGGTCCCCAAGACCAGTGCACTTACCCAGCTACTAAAGAATAAACAAATAAACCTTCCTAAGCACTGTAATCTCCATTCCCCACTCAGATGAACCAGGGTAAGTGGGTCCCACCTCCCATGGATTGCATCAGACCTCCTGGATTGTCTAAGGATTCGGGACAAGCGTGGAAAGACCAAAAACGGTCACCCTCCACTACAGCCTTTCAAAGGTACCGCCACCTCTGAAACACCTGCACTAAGTTAGTCAGGCAAGCCAAAGCAGATTACTATTCAAGCACCTTTCAGGCAAATATAAACCACCCTTCTAAATTCTGGAAGGTGGTCAACACACTATTCTCCCCCTCCAAATAGTCCCCTTGCCCCTGTCCTTAGGGTGGCTGACTCCACCCTGTCAGACCCCTCCTCTGTAGTCACAGAGTTTAATACCTTCTTTACCTCCTGTGCTTCCTCCCTTCTCTCCCCTCTCCCTACTATACCCCCTTCCCCCTGCCCCTCCTGTGCCACCCTTCTGTTTTCTCCCTAGTAACCCCCTCTGCTGTGCTCAAGGCACTCCTTGCTCTGAACCCCTCTTAAGGTAAAAGCCCTGACAACCTTGATGCAAAATTGTTATACCTGTCTGCTCCAGCCATCTCATATCCCATTGCTGTACTACTAACTCTCTCCTCTAAGCTAGCTTCTGTCCCAGTTGCCTGGAGGCATGCTACCATCATCCTTCTCCATAAAGGTGGTGGCCCCACTATAACCAGCAACTACCGCCCCATCCCGCTCCTTTCTATCCTTGCCAAACTACAAGAACATACAGTACTCATCCAGCTCTCTCCTCATCTAAACACCACTTCCTTCTTCACCCTTTTCCAGTCTGGCTTCTGCAAGCACCACTCCACTTCCACCTCTCTCCTACGGCTCACTGATTCAATCCATTCTGGTACGGACCAGGGCCTTATCACATCCGCTATCTTTGTTGACCTAGCCAAGGTTTTCGGCACTGTCTCCCATTCCCTTCTACTGGACAAACTCATTTTCTGGGATGTCTACTACTGCCACCAACTGATTCAGATCCTTCCTAGTGGGCAGGTCACAATCAGTCAGAATTGGGGACTCTCTTTCTCTGCCCCTACCCATCCACACTGGGGTCCCACAAGGCTCAGTCCTTGGACCAATTCTCTTCTCCATTTTCATTAACGATCTCCCCTCTATCTGTTCATCTGCATCCATTCACATTTATGCGGATGACACCATTCTGTATGTATCCGATCCTTCCACTCCCATGGTGGCGTCCACTCTGCAGCAGGGTGTTGATAATGTCCAGCAGTAGTTACGAGCCAACCATCTGTTTTTAAATGCCAAGAAGACAGTCTCCATGACCTTTGGCACAAGACTGAGACTCTAGGCTCCCCTCCACCCCACCTTCCACTCTCTTGATGGGTCCATGTTGGAAGACACTGTCTCCTTCGGGTACCTTGGGGTCTGGCTTGATAAACACCTTGACTTCTCTGGTCACCTGGATGCTATTCACAAGAAACTGCTCCCTAAATTAGGTGCCTTATACCCGATTCATGAATGTATCCCCTTGCCAGCCCGTAGACAAATTCTACAGAGAATGATCCTTCCAAAATTTTACTATGGTGACATAGTTTACAGTGCCACACCTAAAATAACCCTAGCCAGTTTGGACACACTGTTCCATTCCTTCTGTCGCTTTGCTCTTAACTGCCCAACCAACACTCACCACTGCTCCTTACATCAATCCCTGGCTCTCCCCTCCCTCAATGACCATCACATGATGCACTGTTCCATCTTCATTGGCAACTTATGGTTCTGAGTGCTGCCTTCCTACCTCTTGTCCTCTCTCTCTCCCTCCTCCTCTCACTACCTCAGGAGTAGCGACACTTGTACCGTTGCCATCCCCTACAGGTCCTCATCTGCTGGTCAGGTATCCTTCTCCCACTGCTTTCCCAAGCTCTGGAACTCATTCGCTACTAACATTCAAAATGCTTACTCATTTTGCTCCCTATCCTCTCTCCTGTGATCTTCCACCTCCCCCACTTGCAACTGTCCCTAATTTCTCCTGCCTCCTCCATGATGACCACGATGACCCAATGCAGACTCCACCTCCCTAGCCCTGTACTGTTAGTCAAGACAGGAACTATTCAACACTTATCGTGTACGACTGTTGTCAACAATTTAATGTCTCTAAGTCATTGCAATCCCTGCTTGTATGCATACATGTTATCTCCACTGTAACCTATGCTATTGTATATTATTCCTTGTACCCTATGTTATGATATGTATAGCACTTATTGCTTATTGTTACCCTTCATCCTCTGTAACCATGCCCTGCTCCTTTCCCCCCCAAGACACATCTGGAAATAATTTGCTCAGTATGTCTTCCAGGTGAAACTTTAAAAATAAATAAAATAGTACCCTTCCCACCCACTATTTTCATGCATAACCTGTATGAGATCTGTATTTACCTTTCCCAGTGGCTGCAGACATTGGGGTCTTCAAGGTTGAGTGATAACGTTGTCTCTATCCAGTAACATGAAAATGCAAGCAGGAACCAGCCAGAAGGACTTAAACAAGACACCATCTTTTCCGGTGAATATCCTGCAAAGGAAACCATAGGTAAAATGCACCCAACTTCTCAATCTCAGATTCCAGTTTCCATGGCTCTCCTATATAAAGAGAAGGAGTCAGGCTATTTGAAACATTCTAGTGAAGAGTTGTTTGACTGACATAAAAATAGGCAGTTACTATACTCCACGGCAGCATGCATGAGAGGGAGTTTGCAAGAAGGGCAGTAGAATCCATAACAGGAAACAGGGAGAGAACACATGTCCAAATTGGTTTCTGTGTCTCTCTCAACCACACACATACACTTTAAACCTCAGACCACAGATACATGGAAATGTGCCAGCTGAAGAGGCCTTGTGATCTATCGCGTCTGCCCAGTGTGGCAGTACATGCCCTCTAGAGGATCGCATCCATCCATCCCCCTTCCTTGCCCCCTTCACCAGCACCTATGCATATCCCTCCCTCTCAAAGTTCTAAACAGATTTTGTATTTATCAGTATCTCCAGAAGCTTATTTCACCCCTCCACCACCCTTTCCATAAAATAGTGCTCTCTAGCATCCCACCTGAATCTACCCCTTCTGATTTGTTGTTATTCCCCCTAGCGGTCTTATTACCACGCATATTAAACAGTTCACTTCAGTCTGCTTATTTATGTCTTTCACATACTTAAATGTTTCAGTTATGTCCCCCTCTCCCTTCTGGTCTCCAGTGAGTTCATATTGAGCATTTCCAGTAGTGTTGCTGAAATAGCATCCGACGGAATCAGATACCATAGGATACTATTGATTTGTTCAGATACAGGGTGGCATTGGCTACTGTTGGTAGTCAACTACTGGATCCTATCACCTAGGATCCAACAGGATATTAACTATCCAATATGACTATTCAAGACCCAAGAGGTCCAAGGCAGACATCTGACCTTGGACGTCTTATTGATCTCAGATCCCACCAGCTAACCTTGGATCTGAGGGATCAGAGAAAGATATCAGACCTCAGATCCTACTATCAAACCCTGGAGTCAAACAGATGGACTATCCATTGAATCACATTGGGAGAGTCAAAAGCACTAGCCGAGCATCACAATTTCCCAGTCTCTGCATGTCTTCCCCTACCGGTCCTATATCAGCTTGGTCGCCCTCCTCTGCACTGGTTCCAACCTGTTAATATCCTTCTTCAAATGGGGTTCCAAACTTGTACCCACTATTCCAGATGTGGCCTAACCAAGGTTCTGTATAGAGGCAAGAGTACCTCTTTCCTTCTACTGCTGAACTCCCTACCTACTGTATGTATCCCACCATTTTGTTTGCCTTACTGCACTGTACGGATGTTTGAACGTGGTTTAAAATCACTACCAAGCGCAAAGTTATATGGCTAGCAGCATGCAAATCCTTGGGTAGGGCAGATTGACCTGGTATTTAGATGTGATGGTAACTGCACTATATTGGAGTGTCACAAAAGGATGAAACGCATGCCTGCTCTTTGTTGATCTAAGTCTAAATTGAAACAAATGTAAAAGCCTGCTGTTCTGGTGAAGTTGTGCCAGTCAACCCTACATGAGGATTTACACACATCTACTCATGATGCTTTGCATTCATTTTGAAAATTTGGGGTGATGCGTGTGGTTGGGAGAGAGTAACATAGAAACCAAATAGGTTGTCATCTGGAGGGTGATGATAACCAGCATCAATAGGAGTGATAGCCAAAGGACAGAAGCCTCATAAAAGACCTTATAATTCCTGGTGGGTGCTTTTTCCCTAGGGAGACCCTGTTGATATTTGCTGTAATAACCAGCTGGTTATTAATGCAAACATGTGCCAGGTTTCCTGGACTCCACACATGCACCAGCTGCTCTTTCCCTTTACTCATGCTGGACACCTGCCGCAACCACCGCTCCGCAGTAAGTAAAACCAATGATCGTTTTTTTTTTTTATTTTATATAACTGCTTTGGCAAAAAAGCACCCACCAGCAACTATATAAAATAAAAGATGGGGTGGTGTGTAAAACTCAATTTTACACACACCCTCAACATGGCATGCTTCCCATGAACCCTGAGGGCTAATGTAGCATCCCACGCCTCGGGTGTGTGTAAAATCTCGTAACACACACCACCCCATTCTTTATTCTCTACTTAACAGGAGAACTCTATATGGGGGAAACCATGGCACCATGGATTCCAGTGTTCATTCAGTTTCTGTTTAAACGTCAATTGCAAATGACTTATTATGACCTACAGAGCATATCAATATGCCTGTGGGCTGTATGAGTCACTGTCCAAGAAATCAAGGATTTTTATATATTTAGATATCAGCAGTATCTTTTCCTTTTTTAAAAGACTGTTGAAATGTTTGGAGGTTTTTTTTTGTCTAAAACAGTCATCTAATTATTGCACTACTGCACAGCCATTCTTGTAGGACTGGGCATCTTATAAAATAGAGACATGTTTTTCATTTTCCTGATGGAACCTGTTATTATTCTTCCCCACACAAAAGTATACTGAGGGCTGAAAAGTAGCAATTTACCAACAACTAGCAGCAGTAGCAAGCAACCAAGCTAAATTAGAAATGTTTCACACCAAGAACCCTGCTCAAAGGAGAAGACCCACACGTTCACAAAAACTGAACACGGTAAGTATGGATTTAAACTTTTAGAGGATTACTAGAATGATCTGCTGCTAGTTAATAAATTCTGTGCAACTCTCATATGGTAGATGGAGTTATGCAGTGACAGCGTTTAAAAAAATATTGTTACATTAACTGTATTGGAAGCCTGTCCGAAATGAGTTCTCCAACATTGAAGACAAGTGCAATTATGTCAATATAACATGGGTAGAGCCACCTGTTGGCCCAGTGCTGTCAACGCATCCCACTATCACGCCCACAACCCAAGTCTGGAAGCAGACTGAGGTGCTCAGTGCTGGGAAAGGGTGAGTGCACTGTCAATGGCCTTCAGAGGGACACCTTATAGCACCACAGGGCTTCCTGTGGCAAGCAAGAAAGTTGCTCCCTCTAGCAGTATCCCTGTGGAATCCAAGGCCACCGCTAGGCTGGTGGCCCAATCTAGTGGGCAGGAGGTGGAAGGGGGAAAGGATGAAAATGGAGTAAAGCCCAGACAGCTGACAGGATAATGACTGGTGGTACCCTTGGGCCAGTGCTGCCGATTCCCACTGGACGTGCAGATGGGCTAGCAGAAGACAGGGTCAGTGGTGCCACTACAGGGTGTGCCCTAAGGCCCAAGGACTGAGCAAGTTGTTCTGTGTTGTAAACCACTAGACCAAATTGCTCCTCAGGTTCATGTTAACTCACTGGCCAGTGTTTATGTATCCTGTCCATTAAATGCAAGAGATCATGTTTTTGTCTTAGAATGACAGTCTTTTTTGCAGACAACACCAAAATCTGCAATAGGTGAACACTCAGGAGGGGGAGGAGAAAATGTGTAGGGTTCCAGGGAAACTTGAGGAGTGGTCAAATAAATGATGCTTGGGATTCAATGCCAAAAAGTGCTAAATCATGCACCTAGGACATAGGAACCCTAGTGCTGAATATAGGATGGGGGGGGGGGAGGCACTGGCAGTCACTAGACAGGAAGGGGACCTTGGGGTTAATTATATTAGAGGACCTCAAGATGGCAGAGCAGTGTGACAAGGACATGGGCAGGCTAGTGGGATGCATAGGCAGGGGTATCCCTGGCAGGAGGAAGGAGGTAGTGGCACCGCTGTGTTGGTCCCTGGTATGCCCCCACCTGGAGTGGTGTGTCCAGTTTTGGAGACCACTCCTCAGATAGGACATAGATGGGGGTGAAGGCAGTCCAGAGGAGTGCAACTAAAATGTTGCAGGGTTTACAAGGGAAGCCCTACAACGAGAGAATGAGGGATCTCAACATGTACAATCTGGAAGAGAGAGTGTGACGTGACAAGATATTTTATTATATAGACTATCATTTTTTCTAGGTTGCATTCAGCTAAGAGTTCAAAAAACTGTGACTCCATAGTACTCGTTAGTACCCCCATAGAGCCTGTACTGGACCTGCACTAGATAGCATACAAATATGCATAGCTTGCACTGATTGTTGTATGGACTACACAGTGTTATGTGATGTTAGTTACAGATCTGTAAGAAGTCAGTTTCTTTACACAAGGCTACAACACCCTATGCAAATCAAGCCACACATCTGAACCCTTAGGCTGTTGACAGAATTAAAATGTACTGGAGTTCTAAACAGACACATCCGTCTACGGCCATGCAAGGGTTAATATCATATAACCCTCCAAGGCTATGATCGGTAAGTCTGCTATTTACAAATTTTGAATGTGTTGACCCTGTATGAGGTACCAGATCACTGATACATGACCCTGGACCTATAGCTTGGCCTTGGATCCCAAGATGGGAGTTAGGGTTGATAGCTTCAACAGCACATTTCTGTACTTGCTAGGCATTAGGACTAGGAGCAACTTCTAATGCAATAATGTAGTTTGTTTCCTATGACTTTCCTTACTTTTCAAGACATTACCATCTTATACAGTACCTCTGTTTCTAATGAGTAAAGTACAGTAGTCCATTGCTATTATGAACCACGTTATAACGCATCCTGGTTATAATAAACACTCATATGGCCCCACGAACACTGGATCCATCACTTAGTCCCAACCACTGAAATAAACTGAAATCAGTTAGGGCCTGCATGGACTTGCCTGGTGATGCTGAGGGTTGAGGTGCTAGATGCCACACCTCGCACCACGCCAGCGACTGTGTTCGGAAACAGCCGAGGGCCACCGGGGTCGGCAGGGAGGAGGAAAGTTGAGCGTCAGAAGGACAGCTGTCCCTTCTCTGGGGAGGGGGTTTTGGCAGTCAGTGCTAGCATGGCTCCAGCGCAGTAGGGACTCGCGCACCAACGCCGCAAGAAGGGGGTTGGGGTAGCACGGACGCTTGACGGGCGCATGCATGGGAGCGTGCACAGCACCATCAGAGGCATCACTGCATGCACCATCCCGGCAAGAAGGAAAAAAACCTGAATGCACCACAGAGGATTATGGGGAAGCTCACAGGCTTCGCACCCAGCCAGCCACGACACAGGAATACTTGATCCGGTCTCGGAGGGGTGGGCCCCCCCCGACCACACCAGGGGGGTAAGCCCATGAGCTACTACTGTGCTGGCTGGTGGATGCCAGGGTGACGGGACTGGGGCTCCCCCAGATTGTGAGGGCTGTGGGGGCAGGAGCACAAATAATCAAAAAAAAAAAATTAGGGGCTGCATGTTGCTCCTTAAATAGCACACTTTACCTCACCTGACTAACATGGTCTGTCTGCCTGTGCTGAAGCTGAAGCTCTAGGATATGAACAGTAATCAGGTACAGGTGCAAATACAGCTGTCATCCTGGCTTTAAATTGATCAAAACTGTGCAGTGTCCGAAAATGCTGATGGATTATGAAATTGTGGTACAGGTTCTTAATGACTGCAGAGCCCTAAGGTGGATGTGTCGACTGTGGACATCCCAGCAATACATAAAATTGATGGCATCAAGGCACCACAGACCGGGTGTGCTTTGTTGAAAGGCAGCCATACATCTTGTCACTACAGCTGAAACAGCCAAGAAGCACTGCTCAGTCTGAGCATATGTGCAGTAAATGCACCCACACTATACTTGACTCTGATTAGATCTGCAAATGCTTTTAACCTCAACAATAAACTCAATCTGATTACACTTCTAACCACAGGACTTTATTTTGTTTATGTATGAGTTCACCTGAAGTGCAAAATGCACACAGTTTTGGGGGGTTGCGTTTGTGACAGTTTTTATACTTACAACATTTTGTTTTATTCATCGCACTAGTTCCAAATCTATTAAACCACTGAGAAGCTCATTGTTTTAAAACCATTGAGCAGCTCGACTGTTTTAAAACCATCAGACCGCATGACTGTTTTAAAACCACTGAGTCTGCGATGGTTTTCATACTTAAAACATGTTCTTTACCGCATTGGTTCCAAATCTATTAAACCACTGAGAAGCTCATTGTTTTAAAACAATTAAGCAGCTTAACTGTTTTAAAACCATTGAGTATTGTAGCTCAACTGCTTTACAACCGTCGAGCAGCTCAATTATTACCACTTGATGATTTTACTACCACCTTGTATAGTTTTGTTTAATCAACAATATGTAAGAAATTAAAAATATTTTGAAGTACAAACTATGCTGTCAGGCACATTAGACACTCACCTCACGACCACATAAGTGTAAACCTCAACTTGAAATGTTTTTGTGGGTTTAGCTACTTCTTTCAATCAAGATGGTTTCCTCCTGGGGCTTAAGCAGGCAGGGTTCCCCTCAATCCTGTCCCCACTGCCTCCACCATCTCACACCTACCAGGACTTACCTAGGCAGCTGACAATTCCCACAGATTCCCTCCCCCTGTGGAGGGGGGGTCAGGAGGGGGACAACTACCCCCCCCCCAGGACACTAATCCAGAGGTGGCTGTTTCAGGGTCTGGGGGTGGAGCAAGTGCAGTCTGGCATGCAGGGCGTCATATGGCACCTGCCTCATCATTTTTCCTCCTATTTTTTCCAAATCCCATGCTGAGGTGTGCATTCAGACATTCATGCGTGTGGAGGCACGAGCATGCTGCAAAAATCCTATAGCTCCCTCTCTTCCTGTGCGTCCTGCAGACCTGCACAGCCACCAGACCTCCACCTGTTGGCACTCAATCAGTGGGAACGGTATGCCTCCACCCTGGGAGAGGGGAGCAGTCCATTGGACACTCATCCTCTCCCTTCCCCCGACCAACTTGCAGCAACCTGAGATGGCTCCTGATCCTGAGTCACCAGTATGGTGGGCGGTAGCACTACCACCATGCCACAGCATCCCAGGTTGCCAGTATGGTGGGTGGTTGTACTACCACCGTGCTATAGCATCTGAGGTTGCCAGCATGGTGGGTGGTTGCACTACTACCATGCTACTGCAATCCGGGTCGCCGGCGCGGTGGGTGGTAGCCCTGCCACCATGCCACTGCATCCCGAGTTGCTGGCGTGGTGGGCAGTAGTACTACCACCATGCCACAGCATCCTGGGTTGCCAGCATGGTGGGAGGTTGCACTACCACCATGCCACAGCATCCCAGGTTGCCAGCATGGTGGGGGTTAGCTCTATCACTGCACCACTGCATTCCAGGTTGTCGGCATAGTGAGTGTTAGCACTACCGCCATGCCACTGCATCACGGGTTGCCGGCATAGTGAGTGTTAGCACTACCACCATGCCACTGCATCATGGGTTGCCAGCATAGCGGGTGTTAGCACTACCACCAAGCCACTGCATCCCAGGTTGCCAGTGTGGTGGGTGGTAGCACTACCACCGAGCCACTGCATTCTGGGTCACTGGCATGGTGGGCGGTAGCACCATCACTGTGCCACTGCATCTCAGGTCGCTGGCATGGTGGGAGATAACACTACTGCTGTGCCACTGGGTCAGCTTGAGTTTAACTACTTCAAATGTTTTTTTCATGTAGAATTTAACAAACAAAAATCTCTGTTTTTCTTTTTTTCAGGGAGTTTGTTTCGGTGAACTGAGCATGTGTGAACAATCATTATCAAGTACTCAGAAACGAATTAGTGTAATTTCATGAAACATACAATAAAGACAGGATCTATTGCCAGATGACAACTAAACTGTAAGTTGCATAATTTAACGTTTTTTCTGTGAGGGCAAAAATTCAGCTGAGGAAAAAAAAAAAAGACTTTTTTTCATAAATTTAGCACACTGTAACACAAAAAATGGCTAAATCAGTTCCTACCAAATTTGGCAGAAAATTAGATACAACTCTGAGGGCAGGATTCACCAAGGACATGCGCTCGGCACATCTCAGATGCCCCGGTGCAAATGAGATGCACCAAGCACCAACTGTGGTATTCACAGAAGATGCGCCGGGAGATGTCCATGACGTATCCCCTCTGTGAACATCACAGTTGCGCCCAGCCTGGGATGCATCAGTGCAACACCCTGGTCAGGCTGTGAATCCAATGGAGCAGTGCATTGCACAATGTGATGCACCCAAAGTTACTATTCAGTGCCAGCAACATGCAAATGGGGCCATTAGGCATGCTTGGTGCAATGGGGCCATTTGCATGTCATTATGGCCCCATTTGCATGCGCTGTGCAGGGATGCACCTGGCTGAATGCACAGGGCACCCTGCTAGGGCTATGGTCTACACACAGAGCCCCATCCCATCCAGTAGAACCCCTCACCCTTCCCCAGGCAACCGCATCCTGCGCACACCAGGATGCATCCCTGGTGGTCCAGTGTCCCACCCTCCCTGCCTGAAGTCCCTGTGTTAAGCCACACCCTGCGGCAGTACAATACATTGGGCAGAACCCCCCACCCCACCCCCATCACTGGAAGACTGCCGCAGGGCGCGATGGTAGTGGCATAAACTCAAGACCCCCCTCCCTGCCCGTGTCACCGGAAGAATGCCGGACACAGTGGCGGTACAGTACATTGAACAGAACCCCCCACCCTGCCTGCATCCTGCTCGCATGCCACTTCCTGTGGCAGTAATGCAGTAAGATCAGAACCCACCCTCCAACCCCTGACCTGAACGCACCAGCGACAGCACTCCAGCAGACCCCGCAGTAGCCCAGCAGACCTCCCACCAATGGGCTTGCAGTGTGTACACTGTCATTCACAAATTGTGAATGAGTGTACAGTGTACAGTACAGTACACACTGCAAGCCCATTGGTCGACAGGGTCCACCAATGGGCTGCAGGGAGTACTGTAACTGTCATTTGCAGACAGCTCTGTCAGCAGGCAGCCATGGCGGTATGAGGGTGGGTTGAGCTGCCCACCAACGGTGGGTATATGCTGGGATGGGGGAGCGGGTGGGATGGGGTGCCTGAGTGGGTGGGGTATGGGAGGTCTGCTGGGCTACTGGGGGGGGGTCTTCTGGAGTGCTGTCACCAGTGCGTTTGAGTCGGGGTTGGGAGGGTGGATTCTGATCTCATTGCATTACCGCCACAGGGCACGGCATGCAAACGGGGATGCAGGTGGGGTGGGGGGTTTCTGTTCAATATACTGTACCATCGTATGATGCAGCATTTGTCCGGTGACGCAGGGAGGGAGGTCCTGGGTTTATGCCACTACCACCGCAATGTACGGCATTCTTTCAGTGACATGGATGGGGGCACACTGGACTGCCAGGGTGGGCAGGCTGCCATGCTGCTGTCTGCAGTATGGCAGTCAGCCTGTGGGTGGCAATCCACTTAAGTCTACTTGTTGTAGACTTATCTTTAGGAGGTGCATCTCTGGACTTGCCCCAGGGATGCGCCTCCAAGTTGGACTGTGAATGGGACTGCGCACCATATGCATGGGCACGTCCCCTGCACAGCCCCTCCAGATGCGCAGCATATCATTATGGGTGGTATCCAGCACATCTGTGATGTGTTGGCACATCGGTCCTTTTCCAGAATTGCGCCAGTGTGCAAGTCGGAGATGCGCTGGCGTATCCCCTTTGTGAATCCTACCCTGATTGCATATGTGGTGAGCTAGGCAACTGCCAGTCATTATTTGCAGATATAATTCTATATATATATCATATGCTTTTGTGTTTGTGTGCATGCCACAAGAATGCCAGTGTTAACGCAAGGGGCACATGGAGAGAGAGACTGGATTTCTTTTAAAATGTTTGGCCCTCCTCTGACCTGAGGGGCAGCTGCTTGCCAGGAAGCTAAGGTTGCATTTCCAGGTCCCTTAACAGAGGCATGCCAAAATCCATTTACCCATCATAAACCATGCACTTCAGAGACAGGATGCTCCGATTCCAAGAAACTGTTAAGGTATGTTGCATCTTATGAGGTGAGAGGACCAGGAACATCCTTTCTGGCAGACCTGTGTGAATTCTCTTATAGGTATCGTAATTGTCAGGGAAGTAGGATATCACAAGGTAGCTAGAAAATTGTGTTGTGGGGAAAGCACAAGAGTGACATCTACTGGCCAAAAAGAGGAGGCCCCTTTGGGATTAGATGGTTCTTTTTCTTCAGGCTTCCTCCAGCTATTTAAGGAGCCGACACAGAGCAAACCCTCTCATTTTTGCTGAGCATCTACAAGGGACACTCTTCTCCTGACACAAGAAGCAAAACTGCTGAGACGCAAGACTGCCAGTACAAAAGAAACTGAATCTTTTCACTTACTTTCTTTGAACTTCAATTTACTACGCACTTAAGGCAGACTTTAGATCACAGTTATAGTGTGTTTTTCATGTATATTTTTCCATTTTTATTTGTTATTCTGTGACCAAATTAGTGCATCTTTTAGTTTCAACTATGACTATTATTTTAGTAAAAACATTTGTTTTTAAGAAATCTGCCTGAGCAAGTTTTTAAATTGTGTGTGAATTGTGGGGCAGTTATTAATAATCTGTGACAAACTGTTATTGCTAAGGGGTATAAGCAAGCAATCAAGCAAGGGTCTGTAAGGGACATCTGGGTAGAGAAAGGGAGAATACTAAAGTCTCAAGGATGAGTCTGTAGGGATTTTGAACCAGGTTGTTGCATGTCCTGTTGGAGGACATGAAATCAGGAGCACATTATTACCTTGAAGAAAATGTGATGCCTGGATCTTCCCCATTTGTGTAACAAACAAGAAGGGTTCATATTTGGCTACAAGACTCAGGACTGGTATTGTGCCCTTATCCATAGTTTAGAGGGATGCCCTGGGTCCTCGTGGCAGGTGTTCAGTCATGAACTCAGTGAGCATTCTAAAAGAGCATGAGGAGGGCATCCCTGTTCCCCCCCCCACTCCATCATAGATTGCACTTGAGGTGGGCACTGTGAGCTCAGCGGACCTGACCCCCAGGAGTGGGTTAGTGACAGTATATACCAATCTTCAGACTCAGATTCTGAGACAGCAGAGTACTGGCGTGGTTGCACCACTATATCTAGGGTTGAGTAGGCACTTTAATGTTAAACCTCACCCAGATTTTGCACTTTAATAACTTCACAGCCATTTAACAGATTTGCACGAAAGTTTACATATGTAGTCTTGTGTGGTAGATCTCTGGATGTGTTAACCTTTCTTTCAGTTTGATGTGTGGGTTCCGAGATGTAGATAGTGGAAAAAAAGAGAATTTTTCGGGGTATTTTGCTTTTTTTTTGTCTGACCATAGTGTCCAGATTGTTTGGAATTTTGGTTTGAAATTTTAAGGGTAGAAAGGGCTTGCACCACAGTGGTGCCTTTGGCTCGTTTGGTGAAAAAATATTATTCCATTCCAGAGTTATTAATTATTAAAAGTTTGGTTTTGAGCATGCTCAGTAAGCACTTCATGATAGCTATATGAAATAAAAAAAATAATCATTTTTTGTATGGAATGAGGAAACAATCCTTCCTTGTTTGCTGCCATTTTCTTTTTTAAATTTTCAAGATCCACAAAAATGGCATGGTAGAAAGAGACCAACATATGTATCTTGGTCATCAAGACCCAGTTAGGTGGATTCTGCACTTAACTGTTGGAAAAATTACCCCAAAACGTTTTTTTTTTATATCCTTTTCCATGATTCGCGTCCACTTTTTTCATATGGCCATATGAAAAATGAATTCGGCCATATGAAGATAGGATCCCTTCCTATGCAGAAAGATATACAATAAATGTTTCCCTGGTGTCTAGTGGTACCCCCCACTCTTCGATTGCTGTCCCCCTATTTATTTCATTATTCCCTGGTATCTAGTAGTGCCCGCACCCTCTGATCACCGTTCTATAATACTGCCATCTTTCCCTGGTGTCTAGTGGCACCCACCACCCTCAGATCACATTTCCTGTAACTGCTTTATTTTTCCCTGGTGTCTAGTGGCAACCTCCACCCTCTGATCGTCGTTCCCATTATTATTTTATAATTCCCTGGTGTCTAGTGGTGTCCCCCCACCCTCAGATTGCTGTCCCCATAATAATGTCATCTCCCCCGCCCTCTGATTGCTGTCCCCATAACAATGTCATCTTTCCCTGCTGTCTAGTGGCACTCCCATCCTCTGATTGCAATCCCCGTAATTGTTTTATTTTTCCCTGGTGTCTAGTGGCATCCCCCCACCCTCTGATCACCATCCCTGTAATAATTACATTTTTCCCTGGTATCTACTGGCACCCCCACCCTCCAATTGCTGTCCCCATTAAGTTCTCTCTTTCCCTGGTGTTTAGTGGTACTCCACACACTCCGATTGCCATCCTCATTATGATTTTGTGTCTCCCTGGTATCTAGTGCCCCCCCCCCCAATCGCCATCCTGGCTTAAATAAAGGAAACAGTCCTTCAATGTCTTTTTTTTTTTTTAAACCTGTAAAAAAGAAAATGGTCCCTCACCTATCCAACCCACCCACTGAGCACCCACCACACCACACCTCCCACACACCCTCACAGGTCCCAGGGTGAAGATTCACTCTCCGATCTAAAATGCATCTTGCTGCTGGAACCGCCATAAGTTTGCCCACCTAAATATCAGGAGCCTCCTCCTCTAAATATCCTTATTTCAACCTCTTACCTTAACCCTAGCTTCTGACTTACTAATCATATCTGAATCATGGCTCAACTCTAAAATTTCTTACAGCAGTACCTCCAACCCTGACTACTCCCTTGTCCATCAAGACCAGTGTGGTAGAGAGGTGGCATAGCCATGTATATCTCCTCTTCAATCAAGTTAACCCCTATTCTATCTACCTCCCTCCCAGTAGCTCATGAGTTTCTCCTGGGAAAGCTCTCTCTCCTGTTCTCCCTTCCCATCTTTGTGCAGGTGTCTACTGTCGTCCCAGCCTCCCTACCTCAACCATCACAGGCCTTCTGGCCACCCTTTTGTTCCATTCCTCCCTCTGATGAACTATATCTTTAGCCGTCTTCTGCACACTCTTAAAACCAATGAGGGACATCTCCTCCCTTAACTTGTTCCAGTTAATAAATGAATCTACTGCTTAAATACTAAATCACAAAACCATACCCTCATTGACTGGGCTTTCACCTCTCATCCACACCAAATAGTTCCAGCCAGCATCCTTCCAGATGCCCTAAGTGATCGTCACTTGATCTACCTAGTACGCGCAATCCACCAGACCAAATCCCCACCCAGAATCATACTGACCCATTCATACGAATCTCTGGACCTTGCCCCTCTTCTTGAAAATTTGTCAAACACTAATTGGTCTCCCATCCCCACTGCCACCTCCATAGACCATGTCCTGGACTATTTCAAAGCCAAATTCCTTGCCATCTGGAACCACTATGCCCCTCTTAGGCATACTAGGGTGCATGGAAACCACCATCCTTGGATCACTCCCAAACTGCTGGCATACTTATGTGCAGTTCACCCACTGTGTTGCAACATGAATCTGGTCGCCATAAATTAGGGCACCCGAAACATGTCGCTCGCAATGACCGTGGCCCTACATTCTGCCACAACCCAGCTATGGCGACAAGGGACAGCAGGGGACAGGAGTTCAATTTTGTTGGGGGCTTTCCCCCCCACACTAAATATAATCTCCTCCAGGTCCGGGCATGAGTGGACTGGAGGAGAACAGTGTCAATGGTGAAAACATCATGAGTGCAAGGCACTGTGAAATCCAGCACACCGCTGTCACTCACAACCTTTTCCCGTCACCCTAATTGCAGTGCCCTAATTGCATTGCCCACCTAATGGTATACCCTTACATGCTCGTGACTTGGCCTGGAAGGCACACAAAACCTACGGATCCCCTATGGACTACCAACAGTACCACTCACTCTATAATGCATGTACTAGAGCAGTCAGGCTCACCAGGGCTGAACACTTCCAATCTACCTTCCAGGCAAATATAAACCATCCTTCCAAATTCTGGAAGGTAGTTCATGCCCTATTCTCTGCTCCAGCTCAACCTCCTGTCCCTGTTCTTAGAGTTGGTGACTACTTTATCAGACCCCACTAGCGGTGACCACAGAGTTCAGTTCCTACTTCAGCTCCTGTTCCTCTGCTCTTCTCTCTTCCTTCCCCCCTTCCCTTTACTCCACCTCCTCGATCAATATATCCCCAAACCCCCCTCTTTCTCTTTCTCCCTAGTATGTCCCTCTCCCATACTGAAAGCTCTCCCTGCCCTAGACCCTACCAAGGGTAACCCCCTGATAGTTTAGACTCCAAGCTCCCTCATCTGTCCACCTCCGCTATCTCCTCACCCCTTGACTCTCTCCTGAACCTCTCTGTCTCACTTGCATGTGTGCTGGCTGCTGCCTGGAAGCATGTCACTATCCTTCCCCTCCCTAAAGGTGGAGCTACCTCCACTCCAGGTAACTACTGGCCTATATCTCTTCTCCCCATCCTTGCCAAGCTTCAGGAACATGTAGTGTTATCCCAACTCTCCTCCTACCTCAATTCCTCCTGCCTCTTCACCCCTTTCCAGTCTGGATTCTGGAAGAAACACTCCACTGTATTCTGGAAGGAACACTCCACAACCACCTCCCTCCTCAGACTCACCGACTCCATCCTTACAGGGATGGACCATGGCCTCATCACCTCTGCCATCATTGTGGACCTCACTAAGGCTTTCAACACTGTCGCCCACCCCTCCTTCTTGCCAAACTCTCTGCGGCTTGGCTCTCAGACACTGCCACAAATTGGTTTTGTGCCTACCTTGTGGGAAGGACACAAACCATTCAGATTGCTGACTCTATATCTCCCCCTCTCTCCATCAACACTGGAATCCCTCCAGGCTCTGTACTTTGCCCCCATCTATTCTCTGTCTCCCTCAATGACCTTCCTGGTATCTGCTCCTCCACCTCCATCCACAAATATGCAGACGACACCATCCTGTATAGCTCTGGCCCTTCCCCTTCTGATGTGGCATCCAGACTTCAGCATGTCTTTGACATGGTTTGCTCTGGTTATGCTTAAATCATTGGTTCCTGAATGCCAAGCAGACCATCTCCATGACCTTTGGCACAAGGCAGAGACTCTCTAGGCTCCCTCCCTCCCTTCCCTCTTCCACACCTTAGACAGATCTACACTGAAGAATACCACCTCCTTTAGATACCTCGGGGTTTGACTTGACCAGCAACTTGACTTTTCTGGACACATGGATGCCATCCTCAAAAACTGCACCCAAAGCTCGGTGCCCTGTACAGAAATTGTGGATGTGTTCCACTGCCTGTGGCTGCACTCTGGTCCAGAAAATGATCCTCCCAGTTTTTGACTATAGCAGTGTAGTCTACAGTGCTGCTCCCAAGACTTCCTTCACCAGACTGGACACACTCTTCCATTTCTTCTGTTGCTTTACTCTCGACTGCCCCCATACTCACCACTGTGCTCTCTACTAATCTCTCTCTTTCCCCTCTCTTGATGACAGGCACAGTTCCCACTGTGCCAACTTCCCATCTAAATTCTGGTTCAGCTCTCTTCCCTCCTACCTCTCCTCCTCTCTATCACTCCCCCGCTTAGAAGCTATGACTCTCGAATCTTGGCTGTCCCCGTTAAGTCCTCCTCTGTTGGCCAGGCTGCTTTTTCCCCACTGCTTCCCAAAACTGTGGAATTCCTTTCCACCTTTCATCAGCCACACCACCTCCCCACTTTCCCTCTTCCTCCCTCCTATGTAACTCTTTTCCCCTACTTGCTCCTGCTCTTAATCCCCATCAGTTTTATCCCCTCCCACTCTACATCTCCCTTTACTCTCCCCAGTCTCTTACCCCCCACCTTTTGGAACCTCTGCCCATCTCTGCATTCCCACTCACTCTGCCTGGCCCCTCTCTATCCACCATCCCTGTCCCTATCCTCGCTCACTTAGCCATTACCTGTTGCATTTGCCATTTTGCCTCTGTGTCTTCCGAGCCCACTTTTTTCCCCAATTCCTAGGTTGTACCTATTCTGGTCCATTTCTCAATATTTTTCAGCCCCGCAACAAAGTGCACTTAATGTGTAATACTGTAACTGAAATGTTGAGCAATTGTAAAATACTGTAACCTACTACCTCTCTCTGTATACGTTTTGCTGACTTGCTGTTTTGACTGTAATTGCTTTGTTTGTTACTTCCCTTCCCCTCTCCCCCAGGATGCACCTGGAAATGAGTAATGCTGCTCAGTGTGTTTCCTGGTGAAAATGTTTAAAAAAACAAACAAAAAAAAAATTATGAGAACATAAGTTAAGTGCAATTCAATGTATTTCAATTAAGTTTTCAACTGTGATGCACAACTTTGCCATTTTTGCATAGTTTGACACCAAATTTTCAACATGGCTTTTTTGAGACCCCACCTCCTAAACAATGGTGGTGGAATTATGCAAATCCAGACCGAAAGTCACTTGGCAAAATCACCTTTTGGGTGGGATTTGAAAATGTTCACCTCCCTTGTTAAGGTGGAGTCATAAGAAGGGTATGTTGAAAATTTGGGGTCAAAATATGTAAAAATGGCAAACTTATGTGCATCTGTTGAAATTTTGCTACACTCGCTTGTAACTTTGGTAATTTTAAAAAATTTGACCCCAAATTTTCAATACACCCATTTTTTACACCACCTCATGAATGTGACGCTATCATTTTTCAAATGCTGGCCAAAATGTCTTTTTGCACCTCTGGCATGGAATAACGTTTTGGAGGGGATTCAAAAATTTTCAGTACCAGGTGTCACAAACGCACTTAGCAGGTCAGGCCCTCTGCTTCCACAGTGCCAACCTCAGAGCGCAATAGTGTGAACAGGTAACAGACAGGGTAACCCTCCTGTCTGCTTTTGGGTCTGAATCACCTTTAGTCTCAAGTTCTGGGGGGATTCAAACTGTGAACCTTATGCTAGTGTACCCAAGGTACAGACTCAGATATGTACCCTCTTCGGGGATTGCAGTACAATCATTTGCCAGGGGCACCAAGCCAGGCTTCCAAAATGAACCCTTAAAACTATATAAGAGACCTTAGGTATACTCTTACCTTTTTACTCAAGCTCAGTAACACCATCAAGCTGTTGAACAGTTTTGTCAGACTTAACCATCTATATGTCACATGCAAAAAAAAAGAACTGGCAGACACAGAGGCAGGCTTTCAAATAAAAGATTATTTACTAAAAGATGATAAAAATATGAAAAATGTAAACACAGAACACTACATCAAAGAGCATCACAATCACATAAAAGAAAAATAAGGAAAACTACAAAACAAACTCCTACCAATATACAGTTAGATCTGTTCTATTTAATGTATTACCTCTGTAAGTGCAGTTAGTTTCTCTCAGAGTCCCAAAATAATATGTCATATTCCCCAGTTACAAGGATACATTTCAACTCCATCTCCCCACCCCCTTGGTGAGTCATCTAGCTCCTCCTTTTTAGAATTAAAAAAATTAAAACATGATGTCCTATCAGGAGGTATATTAAAGAATGTGACATCAGCAAAAACTTATTTCCCAAATTATGAGTCTTTGATCAGCCAGTTCCTTTGGGGATTTACAACCCTGCAATCCATCACCTATGTGCAATATAGCCAACAGGAATCGGCTAAATGATGTCCTGTAATAAAATGTATATTTAGCTTCCCAACTTCAAAGCAGCAACAGGTCATAAAAAGGTCATAAAATGCAATTTCTCAAGGAAGTAAGTTACATTACAGAGATCTCCTGGTCAGTTACACATCCTGTAGCTTCATTGAAACCCTGGGGGGGGTACCCATGGAAGCACAGGTTGTCTTATGTGAGACAATCACATACTATATTTTTATATTACAAATATCATACAACAATCATAACCAGCTGGCCAAGCGTCACACCAGGTACATGAGGTAGGGTAATAAGAAGGCTATGCTGACAATTTGGTTGCTGTTGTCCTGCAAATGGAAGTGCAGGGCCCAGAGGGCCTGTGCTTTCACAACAACATACATATATGCATCTATGGAGGGATGGGAATGCAGGGCCCTCCCACAGGCAAATAAGGATATGATTATACTATGCCAAAAAGTAAGAAAATTCTTCACACAAAAAAATGGATTAATGCAACATTTAGGGTTCTGGTTAAAGTGAAAAAAACAGGGAAATGTGATTTTAGAGTTTCCAACCCTAAAACCCCACCCCCACCCCTAAAACAAATCGGGGGTGCAGTGGTGAGCTTTAGGGTTTACAACCCCAAGGAAGACTGCACCCCTGATAGGTTCTAGGGGTGGGGTTTTAGGGTTGGAAACCCTAAAGCCACATTTCCCTACTTTTTTTCGCTTTAGCCTGAACCCTAAATATGATATTAACGCAGTTTGTTTGCAAATATATATTATATATTGATTATAAAAAAACGTCATTAATGTACTAGTTAGGGTTAAAACATCAAAAGTAGAGAATGTGAAGTTAGGGTTTCCAACCCTCATTTCTCATTTGTGCAGCAACAGGCATGGGTGCCTTGCAGTTGTCAACCCTAACTGTCATCCCCATTTCATGAGTAAGTAAGCTTGAGGTGGGTACAGTATATCAGAATGGGGTGAGTATTAGAGTTGACAACCAAAAGGCACTCCCCATGCCTGTTGCTGCCTGCAGGGTGGGGGTGGGGTTTTAGGGTTGTAAACCCTAATACAACATTTCCCTACTTTTGTTGCTTTAACTCCAACTAGTTTTTTTAAAGTTGTTTTTTTTTTTGCAATGAATTTCCTGACCTTTTTGAGATTGTGTAATCATATTCTTATTTACCTGTAGGAGCACAGGGACCTTTGTTCCTTCACTCCCATCCCTCCATAATTGTTTTCTTATTTGAATGTGGGAATGCAGGGCCCTCAGGGTCCTGCTGTGCTTCCATCCATCCATAATTTTTGGCTCTGCACCCCCATCCCTCCTTAGATTCATATATGCATGTAAGATGTGCATAACAGTGCCATTACATATTTTGACACAACATTTTCAACATACCCTCCTTATGACCCCACCTCATAAACAAGGGTGGTGAAAATTTTCAAATCCTAACTGAAAGGTCATTTCACCAACTGACCACAAAGCCACTATTTTGGGCTGGATTTGTGTCATTCCACTGACATTGTTCATAAGGTGGGGTCCCAAAAAGATCATATTGAAAATTTGGTATAAAAATATGCAAAAATAGCAAAGCTATGCATCAGAGTTGAAAACCCCATTGAAACTCGCTCACTCCAAATGAAAGCTATAAAAAAAAGAAAAGAAAGAAAAACAAAGTCTCAAATTATTTTTTATAAGTAGAAATTCTTGTTTGTGAGAACAACAAAAGCTCATGAAAAAGGATCCATTCTCACGAAAAAAGAATCAGAAAAAACTAAGTCCGAAATACATTTTCATGAGTTGAATCCTTTTTCATGAGCACTTTAGGCTATGAAGAGAGGCGGAGAGATTTGGATATGTTCTCCCTAAGATATAGAAGATTTTGAGGGGATATGTGCCTTGTCTATAAGGCACACGAAAGCAGTGATTTATGGGAATGCTTGTGACTGGAAGCTAGGACATAAGAAAGGGATTTGGTTTAACCAAAGGATCGTTTCTGAGTGGAATGGTTTACCAGCAACAGTAGTGCATAATGACAGTATGTCACAGTTTAAAAGAGCATTGGATCAAAATATGAGGGATAAGGAGAGGGTAGGATATTCTTGATTTAGTGGTCAAGTCGGCATGGCATAAGCTACTCGACTTGCAACATCCTATGAATCCTTTTTCATGTGTAGAAATCCTTTTTTGTGATAACGACAAAAGCTCACAAGAAAGGATCCATTCTCATGAAAGAAGATTCGGAAAAAAAACTAAGTCCCAAATCCTTTTTTGTGAGTAGAAATCCTCTTTCATAAGAATGAAAAAGGACTCGCAAATAAAGAATTAGCGAGTCACAAAAAAGGATTTAATATGTTAAAATGCCTTGCAGGGTCATTTTTCCACCAGGTAACTATAGAATCCTGTTAAACAGAGTCTGGATGACCAGGATACATATATTGGTGTCCCTGGAGGAGTTGATTGTTGTGGGTTTTCAAGGTTGTTGTTTTTTTTAATGGAAAACAAGATGGCAGCTCATTAAAAAGGAGTTTTTACTCACAAAAAAATATTGGCCCCTCACAAAAAAAAAAAAAGGAGTACTTTTTCGTGAGGACCAAATTATTTTTTCATTCCAGGAATCTATCCAAAAGACTGTACTGAGCATGCTCAGAATCTGAAACTTTAAAATTAAATAAGTTTTGAAATGATAAATATTTTTTCACTAAACTGGCAAATGACACTTTCTACCCTGAAAATTTCAGACAAACATTCCAAACTGTATGGGTGCAATGTGATGACAAAAAGTACGAAAAACCATGATTTTTAACTTTTTTTTTTCACTATGCGCAGCTCAGAATCCATAAATCCTACCAGAACAAACCTTGGTACATCCAGAGATCTACCCCATGAGACTGCACATGCAAATCCATTGAACGGTTGTGAAATCAAGTGCAAAATTTGAGGTTTAACATAGAAACCAAAGCTCAACCCTAACTATAGTGTTGCAGCTGCGCCATTATAATACACATACACACACAGGATATGCAATGTCTGACTCAAAATATATAGTTATCTGCAAATCTGAAGGGCCAGGACCATAATGTACCAGTGGCAGAGTCACAAGTAAGTTATGAAAGTCCTGCCCACTCACAGTGATGACTGCCTATTTTGAGTCAGGCTATTCTGTATGCGATATATTCTACAGTAGTTTACTAGTTATAGCTTTTAATTGTTTTTTTTTTTTTTAATGTAACTGTTTATCTTTGATTTTAACAGCTGGCGTCAGTGCTACTGTACACTATGTAATTGTGAAGTCATCAGCATTATAAAAGTTGTTCTCTAAATGGTTCAGTATTCCCCTGTGATGACAGTAACCTTCAAAATATCTACAGTGAAATCAGCCATGATACACTGTAATAACTTGGAGTAAGTAACATCATAAAATACTGTATGACAAAAGGGTGTAATTGCCATGAATTACATTGTTCCCTGCAGTGTACTGCTGCATTTTGTGATATATTGCAGCATTACTGCTTTATAGCCTAGCTGGCACCACTGTATTGTGACAACAGTAACAAAATATATTTGATATGTTGCTGTTTATACTGATGTCACCAACCAAAATATAAATATATCTGTCTATCTTTATAAAGTGGCAATGAAAATCTAGAAACTTCATTGGCCGAGAGACATCATCTGATTGTGCATTACATTCCTAGTACTAAACAGTTAAGTGCCAGATCTCATTACCAAGCAAAAAAGCTTCATTACCTACACACTCAGGGAGTATTTCATGTATATATTTTATTTAAAATATATTTAAACAAATGTTTTGTGTAAACAAAAAAAGATTTAAAAATGTTATAATTAACATAGAATACAAAAGAACAGCAAGCCATTTTATAAGCCCAATAAACCACTCTAGGGTGTGCATTACAGGATCTGAATGTACTGTACTTCCTAGGGATATAAGATACTTGGCCTTTGGCTTTGTGCCTCTCTCCCCTGGGGCATGAATTTAAATAATTTAATACACACCCTGTCATTGCTTATTACTCACATACATCATGCCCAAAACAGGAAATATGTAGAGAAGCAAATCTGGCAGTCCTTTTAATAGTTTTGTTTATTTAGCTAGCAACTTGCTTTTTTCTTTAAAAAACAAGTTACATACTGCTTTACCTAATTGCATTCATTATAATCTGGGGTTGATTAACAATTTCCACTGCTCATTAATGAAAGTAGTTATTAAATCTGTGAGAACTCTGGTTGCCTTTAAACATAGTAATTTTGAAAGCCGTTTAATCCAAACACGGCCACTGATGATGTTGTTAATACTTTTGTAATTAATGCCCATTAACACCATCATTACCCGCAACCTCAGTCATGTGATCTCACTCGCTTGTCAGACAGGGCTTTCCTTTCTTTCACAGGAAAGGGCCAAATCGCCCGTTTCCTTCACAGAAGCAGACACAGAGGCCTCCTAATCCTCTTCAAGCTCTTTATCACACCAGGCCACCATGGGTTATTATTATGGGCTCAGAAACAGGCCTTATGATAGGCATTTACACATGGTGTCATTTTCTCCAAGTAAGGGAAATTTGCCTGCCATTTTCACACAAATAATAGACAGTCAAAAACATTAGAGGGCAGTATTTCAAATGCTTTTTTAGCAACATAATCATTGGCAGTGGAACAGTGCTCCCTATGTGCAAGGTGATGTATGTAGGGAACAAGAACTTCAGGGTGGAATACTGGGTGAGGTTGGTTAAGCTGGGCACTCCTTTTGAGGAAAGGGACATCGAGTCATCATAAGCCATTCCCTAAAAAGAAAAAAAAAACTAGCCAGTGTAGCAAGTACATCAAGGCAACGAGAATGTTAAGGTGTATTTGGAAGGGTTTTGATGGCAGAAGGAAAGAGGTAAGACTACCTCTCTATAGATCATTGGTGAGACCCCATCTGGAACATTGTGCCCAGATCTAGAGATCCCACCTAAAGAACGACAAAGACAGACAGGAGAAAGTGCAGCATATGGTAACCAAAATGATTCAAGGCCAACAGGCAAATCCTATGAGGATCCTACAAGGATCAGTTTAAGGCACTGAGTATGTGCTAACTGGAGGCCAGAAGGGAGAGGGGCAACATGAGAGAGACCTCTAAGTTCCTGTAAGGGATGAACAAGGTAAACTGCAAGGAATTTTTCACCAGGAATGTTGAGTCAAAAACATGGGGACATGACTGAAAGCTGGTGGAGGGGAGATTCTGGAAGGATGTGATAAAGTTTACAGAGTGGTTGAGTCATGGAACAGCCTACCATCTGATGTGGAGGGTGCAAAAACCATTAATATATTTAAACACAGCTGGGACAGAGTTAAGGGGTTACTCAGGGAGGTAGCAATAAAGCAAGGAGCAAGTGGGGGAGAGGGCAAAACCCCATCTAGATTGTAGGTCTCAGGGTAGGATAGAGCAAATCAGGGCAGACTGGATGGGCAAACAGTAATGTAACTCAATTAACACTTTCTTCTTCCCCTTGCTCTACTTTTATCCCTCTCCCTCCTCTTTAAAAGCTTTACTCTTTGAACTCACTTCCCATGTCCTCTCTAATGTACTTGAACTATTCCTTCTCCTACTTCTCATCTCCATTCCCTACCCCCTCCTTTACCCCACCTCTCTTCTTCCCCTTCCCCAGTTCTTCCTTCCTTCAAACCCCTCACCTCGATTCTCCACTGTACTCTGCCCCCTCTTCCCTTCCTCTCAGTTACCCTCAGTATAGTACCTTCCCTATTCCATTATGTGCAGTTCTTCACTACTGAGTTGTAACGGCTAGCAACCTATGCCCTCACACTTTGAATTTTAGCCAGAATATCTTTTTACTCTGGAGTTCTATGAATTTATTGCTCTTGTAATGTATTGATGCTGCATCCCATTTCTAGTGGAGAAAAAGGGCCTGAGGATCACAATAGACAAGAGGATGACACGTGACTAGCAGTGTGTGGCCACTGTCAATACGGCCAGCAGAACTTTGGGGTGCATCAAAAGGGGGGTCACCAGCAGAGCAAGGGAAATAATCCTGCCACATTACAAGATCCTGGTCAAGTCTGACGTGGAGTACTGCATGTAGTTCTGTACTCTCCAGTACAATAAACATAATGATGCCATCAACATGGTGAAACACAGGGCCACCAAAATGATCAAAGGCACAGAACTTAGAAGACAAAAACTATGAGGCGAGGCTAGTGGCCCTCAACATGTTCACTCTAAAGAAAATAAGAATGACAGCCGGCCCATCAGTGGAGTAGTAGTGCTGATGCTTGCGACACCAGTAAACAAGTTTGATAATGAGCTTGGGTCATCGGGGCCAGCTGGGGGGAGGAGGATTGAGCATCCCAGAGGACGTTCACCTCCTCCAGGAGAGGGAGGGTTTCATCCTCCACCACAACACTGCCACCTGGGTGACCACGGGTGGTAGTGCAGCCGGGAAGCAGATCGGGAAGCTGGGGTTGTCAGTGAGTGGAAGGCCACATGGGCGCATGTGGGCTTGCACTGATATCCATGTAGGCGATGTGCCCTATGGAGAGTAAACTACAGAAAATGGCCCAGCACCACCATGGTGACAGCCCACAGGAGCTACCTGGGCTTCCATTGCCCACTGGATCATGGTGCCCACCTGTTGAGATGCAGAATTTCGGGAACTGACCCCGCCCTAACCCTGCCAGGGGGGGCATAGCCAAGCTACAGGGAGGTGGATGTCAGCTACCGGGGGCTTGGCAGGTTCCAGCAGGCCTGAGGACCTAGGAGGGGCCAGAGAGATGGGGCATAAACGGAAATAGAAAAAAAAAGGTTGAGAGGAGACATGGGGCCTGATTCACAAAGGGATTTGGACTGGCGCAGGGGACTTGCAGCAGAGGGTTTGGCGCAAGGGGCGACTTGCATTAAACCGTGAGGCAAGTGCAATTCAGTGTCAATGCTTGCCAGAAACCCCCAGCCACATGTCCCCTGTGCAGATACAACAGGTTAGACCAGCTCCCCCGGTCTACCTGTGCACCACTGGTGGACCCCATATTACAGGATTTGCCCCAAAGCAGCAGCGCAAGCTGCCATAATATGAGGAAACTGTCACAACTGTGCCAGCCCTTCAATAATTGGGCTGTGTTGCACTAAAGGGCTTTTGCGCAGCTGCACCAAACTCTGCGGATGATGCAGGGCTTGGCGCAAGCCCTGCATCATCCTTTTTTTTTTTTTAATAATCAGACCCATGATCTCAGTTTTCTGCATACTCAAGACTTTTCTCCCTAACTTTTCTCTTACATTTTGTTTTGTGCTTCAGCCCTAACAGATGCATGAACAGTCTTTTGCAAACTCTGTGTGTCTGTCTATCTACCTGACTGTTTATCTATCTATCTATCTATCTATCTATCTATCTATCTATCTATCTATCTGTCTATCTGTCTATCTGTCTATCTGTCTATCTGTCTATCTATCTATCACACACACACACGGATGGGAATTATTTCCTGTAGATGTCATTTAAGCAATAAGGCATGACAGGGGGTGTGTTATGGTGGGATAACTGCCCACCTCAGGGTGAGTTGAAGCTCAAGGCTTAGCCAAGGACTTCCACCACCTGAGAAGGGCTGTTAGCCCACCATAACACACACCCTGGAGTGCCTTATTGTGATTATGAAATGGGTCATTTTTAGTCAATTTTATGCATTTTTAAACGTAATACTTTCAGCTGGGCCATTGTGCTGGGATAACGGCCCAGCTGAAAGCAGCTCTCGGCCAATCAGAATTCAGCATTCTTTCTTCCCTTTTCATAACAGCTAATTCCTTGTGTACCCTTTCCCTGTATACACAACTGCAATCAAAACAAACAGTGACCATCCAAATCTATTCTATAAAATGAAACGATAAGCAACAGTAGTATAGAAACACACAATCAAGGGGAACTTAAAGGAGTTCTACAGTCAGAATCTGCAAAAACATATGTTGTGCACAGTGTTTTGTTTGTGTGTATGTGTAGTTCAAGTGTGTCCTTCCCTTTGTCTGCTATTATACATTTTTTTCTAAATTAGCCTGCTAGCCTGCTAGAGGACCTCCACCGCCAAGCAACTTTCTCATACTGTTTCCCTTTACTCTGGAATAAGCTTTCCCCTCAAATCCGCCTCTCCTCCTCTGCCTGCTCCCTATCTTCTGCCCTGGCAAATTACCTCATGGTAAATTGTTCCTGCACGTGATACCTGCTCGTGTGCACCTGCATCCCCCCATCCCCCTGATTGCCTGACCAGCGGCACCTAGCTTACGCTTTGGATGCGAGTTTATTGCACCAACTTCTGCACTTATTGTTTCGTCTTCTGTCCTGTCATTTGTTCCATTTGTTTTCCTCGCAATAAATGCATCAATGCTTTTACCTAGGTGGTATCGTGCCTACGGCATCCTATGTAAGTCGTACTGAATGTAATCCTCCTCCCACTGTATAATTATGTTAATTGTATCTCACTTGATAATCTGTGTGTTATCCTGTCCCCTATTCCCCCTTCCCCCAGGTTGCACCGGGAGACGAGCAGCTTGTTGCTCAGTGTGCCTTTCCTGGTGAAACATTTCAATAAATAAATAAAGTTTAATGGTAGTTTTGTTGCCACTAGGGATCTCCATCTTAGCATGGTTTATTGCTCTTCTTGTTCCTACAATGCCTCCTGCCCCACGTGACAGCGATATATCCAGGACCATAGACTTAGCAAGTACTTGTTTAGAGTAAATTTTACTATAGCAGAGCTGTGATATTAAAGGGGAATCCTCACATGCTCAAGAGGAATGCTGTGGGACTTTTAGGTTCGATTAACAGAAACGCAGTTAAAGTAAAATTTTTCACATACAAGTCCATAAGATAACTTTTTATCTGGTTGATCCTGTGACCCTCTGCCCACCATGATCACTCACTACAGGATGTGATTGATGGACTGAGCCGCAGGGGACCACTATGTGACAGCAAGTCGGTTAATAGTGTGTTATTGTGAAGGAGTGCATGATCACCCTTATTCTAGCGGTACTGATTGCGCAGGCCTGTACCAGTAGAATAAGTATGATCATGCGCTCCTTCACAATAACACACTATTAACCGACTTGCAGGCACATAGTGGTTCCCCATGGCTCAGTCCATCAGTCACATCATCAGAGGGCTGGCCATGGGGGACACTGGGGTATGTCATGAGTAATCATGGCAGGAAGAGGGTCACAGGATCAAACAGATAAAAAATTAACTTACAGACTTGTGAGTATGTGGAAAAGTTTACTTTCACTACATTTCTGCTAATCGGGACCTAAACGTCTCACAGCATTCCTCCTGAGCATGAGAATATTCCCCTTTAAGTAACTTTTCTTATCCAGTGAGCAATAAAGGCTACATTTACAATTTAGCAAATACTTAAGGGTTAATTGAGTGGGTTATTTGGTAAGAAAATAGCTAGAGAGTCTTTACTAATTATGGCATTGATGATCTGGGATGATTTATGTGCTTTTTATCAAAGGCTATGCCTGCAGTTCAATGGGTGGAGCAACCAGCCACACCCCCCTGCCTGAGATATTTAAGTCATCTCCCTCCAGTCTCATTCAGAAGCACTATTTCTTTGCTGCAGCCGGAGGCTCTGCCCCCTCTCCTTCTCTCTGATGTGCATCTCCTCCCCCTTTTGTGATTTAGACTTCTGCTTGGTTTGTGCTTCTCCAGCTTTCCAGGTCAGTATTTTGCTTAGTTCCTCCTTGGCTGCAGTTTGTGCTTCTCTCTGTCATCTGTTTCTGCTACACTTCTGTTCTCCTGCGCCTTGTGTTTCTGTCAGTTTTGCATCTTTTTGGGGGGCTTTCTAGTTTTTGTAGCATCCTGCTGTTCCCTTTTGCTTGTCTTGTGCCATTCAGGCTCCAGTTTGCTGTTTTTTCCATACCTTTAGCAATCCCACAATTCAACTATGGTAGTTAACTGTTTATACCTGGCTCCAGCCAGGCTACCACTCCCTCCCAAGTTCTTTGTTATCCACTGTGGTAGTTCTGCTCCATAGTTTTCGGTTCCCATATACTCCTGCTTCCCTAGCAGTTCCACTTGTTATTTCTACTGCCTCAGCCTACCTGACTTGCAATGCATCAGCACTTAACACTAACCTCCCTTATGGAACTGGTTGGCATGCATTCCTCATTCAGTCCAAGCTCATAACACTCAGTCTCATGCAATGTCCTGTTCTCATTCAATGTCTCCATCAGCCATGGCCTACATTCAGATAAAAGCAGCTGCTCAGCCTTACTCATGTTCCATTCCTCCATGTGCTCATGGTCATCAGGCTTCACCATGGCCTCCTACTACTCCTGCTTTTGGATGCATGCCAGCCACAACCATAGTATGGCTCCAGGGCTCTGCCATTAAGCAGACAGTCTTGCTCTGCCTCCATGAAGTCCATAGGGTGGGTCCCTCGATGGGTGGGAATCCTTCTCTTTCTGCCCTTCAGATGAGAATATCCTACCCTCATAGGGAAGCTTTAGCTGTGCAGTTTGACTCGGCAGCACCTCTTGATGTAGCATTTAAGTTTTCAGCTGCCGGGGGGTGAGGCCTCTAAGTCCAAAGGGGCTTCTTTAGCTGTGCAGGCAGTGTTGGCAGCACATTTGAAAGCTATTCCCATACAGCCACGTAAGGTTCACCTGGTCACCACCTTCTTCCATTCCTCTGCCCCTTAAGGGTGAAGATCATTAGTCTTCAAATTCCAGCCACTCAAGAGCTCTTCATATTCCTTACCCCTCAAAGGTTTGGCTTCCTCTCTAGGCCTCCTTGCATGGAGGCTGGGTGAGTGCCTTTCAACAGTTTTTGCTCGCCTCTTCCTGTCTTGGGGTGGGGTGAGCCTCAGCACAGGGTGCCTCTTTTAGCTGCAGAGTTTGCTTGTGGCACCCGCATTGCTTTCCCATTAGAGGGATAGTGTGAGAGCCTTCATTTGAAAATCTTCCCCCTGAATTGGGTCTCTAAATTGCAGCAGAAGAGCCATCATTAATTTATCCCAAGCCTGAAGGGAAGACAACCAAGGTCTTGGATCCCCAGAAGTTTTCCCCTCAAAGGTTTTTTTTCCTCTCCTCTCCTCTATGCCGAAGGTCATAAAAATGAGGTAGTCTTAACTTCAGGTAGGTTTCCACTGTGAGTTGGGGTTGGATGGTGTCCTCCTCCCATTTGCCGCTCCCTCTCTCCTTACAGAAGTCATGCCTCTTCTTTATCAGTCCCAATATCTGTCAGTCATTGTTCGATTCAGTATAAATCTGTTCTAGTCATCACTCATTGCAGTCACTCCATCCTCACACAAGCTCTGTGTCTCTGCTTGCTGTTCAGTACTGTTTTTTGGGGGCTTCTTCCTGAGGTACCTTTAGTCTAAAGAAATTAATTCCTGCAGCACCTCTAGGGGTGGTACCCTCCCCAAGAGTGTTCCTTTGCCTTCACAGTACCCAGACATGGTGGTAGTTCCTCATGGAACAGAGACTGCAAATGGCCAGAGTGCAGTATTCCTATTACAATCACCAACACATTCATCCAAATACCTTCAGAACATCTACAAAGTTACACAAGCAAAACTCCTCATTAAGTTGCATAAGCCCACTGAGATCAAAGCCTATGCCTGCAGTTTAATGGGTAGAGTATCCAGCCACACCCCTTTCCTGAGCTATTTAAATCAGTTCCCTCCAGTCTCACTCAGAAGCACTGTTTCTTTGCCCCACCATCTTCCCTCCTCCAGCAGCAAACCGCTCTCTCCTCAGAGCTTCTTTGTAAGGTACCTGTAGCCTAAAGGAATTCATTCCCATGGCACCCATAGGGATGGGGCCCTCCTCAAGAAGGTTCCTTTGCCTTCCCTGACCATGACCATGGAGGCTCAAGTGTCTTCCATGGTTCGTACCTGTTTTTTCCATCTCAGAAACATTGCCAGCATTAGGCCCCTTGTTCCACCTCTGGACCTCCCGACCTTGATACATGCCTTAGTCACATCTAGGCTGGACTACTGTAATGCGCTGTATCTCGGGGTCACAGGGGGACTTCTCCGCAGACTGCAGCTGGTGCAAAATGCAGCTGCCTGGTTATTGACTGGGCAGAAAAAATTCTGTCATATTACACCGGCACTGCGTGAATTGCACTGGCTGCCAGTCAGGTGGAGAGTCCTCTTTAAGGTGGGTCTTCTCACCTTCAAGGCCCTACATGGACAGGGCCCTGGTTACCTGTTATTCCTCCTAACACCTACTCCCTCTGTCCGCCCTCTTCGATCCTCCAGTGGTGGCCTCCTGACCATTCCTAGAGTGAGGTTGAAGTCAGCCGGCGACAGAGTCTTTAGCGTTGCGGCTCCCGCTCTCTGGAACTTATTGCCAGCTGTGGTCAGAGAGGCCCCGACTGTAGATGTTTTTAAGGTTCGCTTAAAGACATTATTTTTTTCTCAAGCATTTGATGTTTAGATTATGATTTATTTTATAATTTGTGATTCTATTTATTTGTTTATATTTATGTACTATGTATTTTAAAAAATTTGTACTGCGCCCAGAGCCTCCGGGATTGGGCGTCTTTTAAATAAACTTGACTTGACTTCATGGTACCCTGACAGTATGGTAGTTCCCCGTGGAACAGAGTGCGCGAACGGCCAAAGTATTCCTATTACAATCGGCAGCACATTCATTCAAATACCTTCACATCATCAACAAAGTTGCACAAGCATAACTCCTCACTAAGTTGTGTAAGCCCACTGAAATGGCTGTACGTAGTTTGATGAAATGAATAGTTTTAAAAATCAAAACATTTACTCCTGCTGGCTAGACCTGACATTCACATAGAAAACAAAAATGTTGAATTAGTGTTATTTAGTTGAGGCCAGAACATTAGGCTGCTATCTCTAGTACTTGCTGAATCAGTGGTTCCAAACGCATCACTGTCACATGGGACAGGATGCATTGCAGGAAAGCAAAGAGCAATAAACCTTGCTAAGATGGAGATCCTCAGGGACCATAAAGCTACCATACTGTATAACTAGCTGGCTAATTTAGAAAAAACTCTTAATAGCAAACAAATGGAAGGATGATACACAAGGATTACACACAGATCAAAACATTCTGCACAACATATGTTTTTGCAAATTATGACTTTAGTACTTCTTTAAGAGCTTATGAGGTTATTACTGCCACTTGCCCTTCTAGCTCATGGTTAATTATTTCATAAGTTCCTGTGTGTGTGTGTGTATATGTATGTGTGTGTGTGTGTGTGTGTGTGTGTGTGTATATACACATGTATATATGTATATACAGTATGTGTGTCTGTATATATACATGCAATGCTGTCTCATTTATCCACCACCCTCACTTACCGCTAGTGTGAATGGCTGTCCTGTTTTCCAGAAATGTTATCTCCCCCTTTAACTGTCACCCTTTGTTATTCACCACCCTCTTTTATTGGCCAGAATTTAGGATGTATGGAGGCTGGTGGATAACTGAGGGAGTAATATAAATATATATGTGTATGTATATGTAACCCCTAGATGGCGCTATCCCAGGGGCTACTACCCCTGCCTGATTTGCCACTAACAGGTTGAGGGGCCTGGATCCAATGGCGGGTGCCTCCACCCAGAGGTTAGGGTTTGCAATAGTTAAACTAACTTGGTCACAGCCCTCTGGGACACTGCAACCCCCCTTTCTTCCCACTAGTGGCCCACACAATATATCAGAATTACCTTCACAGTATACACTTACCCCAGGTCTGGTTCCGGCACTGGGACCTCCTGTGAAATGAGATACAGTGCAACAATCACAGTACAGTACTTTAACATAGACAAATACCTCAGGCAGTATAACTTTGCTGAAACAAGCAGCTCTGATTTATTTGAGGGGATATAACAAGGACAGGAGAAATCAGGTTAATTAGCTTATCACTCTAATAATCTACCTATGGCTCTGTGCACAGGCCTATCCCTATCAGTTACTGTCCCTGGGTACCAAGCCCTAGTGGCTAGTCCAAACCGTGGCAGCTGGTAGGGGCCCTTTCACACAGAGAAAAGGAGAATTAAACAGTCAGCAGTACAGTAATTCCATATGGATTTAATGTGGCATTCAACAGGGAGCGACCTGAATTAGTACTCACGACCTCCAAATAAGATAGGGTCCTTCAATGTCAGCAGGGCTCACTTGAGGTACACAAACCTCTTCACACATCCATATAAAAGAAAGCACTATACCAGGCAGGCTGCATCTGTATCGATCGCAATTACTGCACAATACCGGAGAACACACAGCAGATTCAGTTCCTGACAGACCGAGTGCAATTTTCAGCAATTCCTCCAGTCTTCTACAGGGTGAGCCTGGTTTCTACTCTTCAGAGATCCTTTGATTCTTTTCACAGGACGGATTCAGTCCTAACAAGCTGTTACACAAGCTGCAGACCGGAACTCTGGGCCTTACACGCTTTTTTGACTAAACTGCACACTGAAAAAGCACAGGGCTCCTTCCTTCTTTTCACTGCCAAAGCTCAACTGAAACTCCAACCGACAAACCGGCACTTCCTTTGAGTTCCTCCCAGTTCTTGACTGGATTGGCTGTCACTCACAATAGACTGCTGCTGTTGGTCCAAAAAGGCACTGAAGTCTAAACTACATGTCCCAGAGTCACTGCCACACAATCCTCTTGTGGCTGGCTCAGATTATGAGTCCAAGTTCTGATTCGTCCAAGGCACCATTTTAGAGCTAGCTTACCCCACACTGATTGGTCCAGTTCAGCAGTTCAAAACTAGAATGGGGAACTAGCAGACACAGTTCTGACTGCAAAGAAAGCAGGTTAGACAAACTGTAATTTCATTATTACTCTAAATAATTTCTGCAAACAGTTACATCTTTCAGATAGGTTCCCTTTGCACTCCTAGTGACTGCAAAAATGAAGTGAATTAGCAGCAGCTTGAGTGGTACTCAATCAAAGAAACACACAGTCCCCCATACAAACTAATTATGTCTGCAAGCAGACAGCTCTTAAAGAGACAGTACCAGAGGTTCTAAAAACACTCACTGATAAATGGCTTAAATGCCAAACACCATTCAGGCTTGGAGCATTCAAGCAAGCTCCTGGAAGTCTTTTGGGAACCCCCATTTGCAGGGGGGTTACACCCTTCCTGGCCTGGGAAAGCTTGACGTCCGCGTCAAGCAAGTATCCCCATAAGTTTCAACTGCAACCATATACATTTGCATTAGGCTCGCACATGTAATCATCAGTCAATATATCATTTTACCAAGAACACATTTCTGAAACATTGCAGTACGTCACTCTTTACACAGTATTACATACACATTGTACCATAACTCAAGTTATTACCTCTTGTACATGAAACCTGAAGAGAGGGCCCTTCCTATCAGTTACCTTGGGGCTGGATGGGGCAAGGGCACCATACTTAGAGGGCAACACAAGTAACTTGAGTTAGCACTGATGCTCAGTTTGGGCAATGAGCTCGGGGACACATACACCTTTATGGACAACATTGAGAGGCAAGTCCACAGGCCTCCCAAGTGAATCATAACTGAGGTGCACCACAGGCTTTACAGCTCGACCAGTCTTTCTAGGGGAACTGTTATAGTCTCTGCACTCTGAGCCTCATTTTCAGCATTGTCCTCACTTGTCAGGGGAGTCTCCATGGGGTAGAGAGGCTAGAACTTGGGGCACTTTCAGCTCCAGGAGTTACAGTTTCTGAGTCCACAACATTTGGCTGCATGGAGAGCTTTCGGACACCGGCAGTGGACTGTCAGGGCACTCAAAATACTCTTCTTGTTCGGTGTATCACCAGTCTGCCCCAATCTATCATTTTCTCCCTGAAAGCTCAAACAGTTCAACCATGCACAATGATTCCATTTCATCTGATCTGATGCTTTGCACTTCACTTTCTGGGAGCATTGGCTCCAGGGATGAAGCTGGGGCTTAGACAGTCCAGAAGGCCCAGCTTCATCTCCAGTATTGACTAGGGATTGCCCCAAAACAATTGACTCAGTTCGTAAGAAGGATAGTATTCAAAGTCACTCTCACTTTCTTCCGATATGGACTGACAGTCATGCTCAACTGGGACTTGTGGAGGGAACACTTTAACTTTGCTTCTGTAGGTGCAGACTTTCTTGATCTTTTCTTAGCAGCAGCTCTAGTCACTGGTCCAGAGGGCATCTTCTAGGGCTCAGACTCAATTAAGATTTGTCCAATGGGCAGTAAATGATTTCTATGCATTGTTTTTACATCTTTTGAATTATTCTCAGGCCTTACTTTGTACACTGGCAGATCATCTAGTTTGCCCACTACAATGTGAGGGAGATGGTGCCATCTGTCAGCAATCTTGTGCTTGCCATGCAGTCCCAGATTTCTTAGCAATACCCGATCTCCCTCCTGGAGTTCCTGTGCTTTCACCTTTTTATCATACCTTTCTTTGTTGGCCAGATTTTCTTTTGGCAGCCATGGTTTGAGCCAGTTGGTACGCATGAGTTAGCTGGGCCTTTAACTTTTGCACATACTGTAAATAGTTGTCAGCTTGAACCCCATCAGAGAGACCCCAAACACACATCTACTGGTAGTCGAGCTTCTCTTCCAAACATCAGGCGGTAGGGGAGAATCCAGTGGCATCACTTTTGGTGCAGTTATAAGCATGTACCAGGTGCTAATTTGTTGGCTCCATCTAGGCTTGTCCTTTGGGTGCAGGGTGCCAGCATATCTAGCAAAGTGCAGTTGAAACGTTCAGGCTGTGGGTCCCCTGGGGTGGTAAGGAGTGGTTCTGGACTTTCGACTCCCCACAGAGAAAGCATCTCTTTGATCAGACGACTCTCAAAGTCTCTCCCTTGATCAGAATGGATTCTTTGTGAGCCCCATAGTGAACAAAAGTTTTCTACAAGTACTTTGGCCACAGTGGATGCTTTCTGGTCTTTGGTGGGAAAGCTTGGGCATATCTCGTGAAATGGTCAGTGACCACCAGCACATTACTGATATTTCTTTGATCTGACTCCAAACTCAGAAAATCAATACAGACCAGCTCCATGGGTGCACTGGTGGTGATGTTAACAAGGGGCAGCCCTCTGGGGCAAAGCTTTCCTCTGTAAGCAGCGACTACAAGTTCGAATGTGTTGCTCCACATCAGCCCCCATCTTAGGCCAATAGAATCTGGATCTCACCAAGTCAAGTGTTCTGTCTATACCAAGGTGCCCCATGTGGTTGTGCAAGGACCTCAGTACTGAGTCTCGAAGGCAGTGGGCAGCACTAGTTGTTGTTTGTCTACTTGTCCCCTCTGTCTACTGTTTCTCTGTATAACAGTTTATTGATCAGTTTCAACTTAGGACCTTCTTTGTATAACAGTGCAGTTCTCAAATCAGTGGGCGTAATTTGGACACATCTTTTCCTGCATAGAGGGCTTCTAAAGCTGCTTTGATCATGGGATCGCGGGATTGAGCCGCGAATACTGTCATTGTCCAGCTGAGGCAGTGCCAATGTCTATTGCAGAAAAGTGGCAATAAGCAGCAGGTATGCAATTCTCAGAGGCTCCCAAGCAATCCACCATGCAGTCCGCTGAGTCCGTGGACATTTGTTCCTCCCTGTCAAACTTCCGGCAGAGTGCCCGAATGTCAGGTTCTGCCAATCGGACCCAATCATTCTGGGAACAGGCCTCGAGAGAGCATCAGCATCTATGTGGTTCAGACCTGCTCGGTATTCGAGAGCATAGTCATATGTAGATAATGCAGAAAGCCACCTATGGCCAGTGGCATCCAACTTAGCTGAGGTCTGCACATAGGTCAAAGGATTATTGTCAGTTTTACTAGTATTTTAGCCCCATACAAGTACTCATGGAATTGGTCAACAATAGCCCACTTCAAAGCTAGGAACTCTAACTTATGTACAGGATAGTTCTTTTCGGATGGGGTCAGGCTTCTACTGGCAAAGGCCACTGGTCTCAGGCCATTCTCGTGCTCTTGGTACAACACAGCCCCCAACCCTTGCAAGCTAGCATCAGTGTGCAGGACGTAAGGTTTTCTTGGATCGCATAGGCCAGCACTGGAGCATGGGTAGGTTGATATATGATCTCATGAAAAGCAGTCTCACAATCAGGAGTCCAGCGGGCCCCAAATACTTCACTCGGATGAAAATACACTCTTTCAGTCTTGAGGGACGCTGACTTTTGTATTTTTGTGGGTTGGGGATACCCTGAGTAAGGTTAAGTAAAGGCGGATCACTCTTGAATAGTCCTTGATGAAGCGCCATAATAACCACAGAATCCCAGGAATCTTTGCAGTTCTTTTAGATTTTTGGCTGGCCAGGTGGTCAAGGCCTCAACTTCTTACTGGGTCGGTCTCTATTCCTCGGTGGATACTATGTGTCCCACATACTTTACTGATGTTTGAAAGAATTGACACTTATCAATGGACAGTTTAAGGCCAAAGTCCTCCAGTCGGTCCAATACCTTAAATAATCTGCTCTCATGTTCCTCCAGTGAACTGCCAAACACAATAACATCATCTAGGTATACCAGGCACTCTAGTAAGTTCATGTCCCCCACTGCACGCTAAATCAATCGTTGAAAAGTGGCTGGGGCACCTGAAATCCCTTGAGGCATCCTCATGAATTCATAGAAGCCAAGCGGACAGATAAAGGCCGTCTTCTCACGGTCCTCTGGGGCCATCGGGATCTGGTAGTACCCTGCGGAGATCCAGCACAGAGAACCACTTGTCTCGCTTAGGCAGTCCAAAGCATCCTGAATGGGGCATTGTGTACTGATCAGGGATAGTCCACGGTTTACAGTGCGATAATCCACACACATCCTTACTGTTCCATTCTTTTCCTCACTACCACAATGGGGAAGCATAAGGGCTTCTAGATTCTTGTATTACACCAGTAGCTAACATCTCTTGCAGATGCCGTCCTCACATCATCTATGTCAGCAGGTGCCAGGCGTCGAGACCTCTCACGAATGATCTTTCGTCATGCAGCGGATATTGTGCTCAGCTCCTGCACGCATCCTACATCCCATTCCTTTAAAGAAAACACCTGGTCTCTCTGGACAAGCTTCTCACTGATCCTCACTTTCCATTCAGCTGGCAGCGGAGTCGCGAAATCAAACAAGTCAGGCGTTACTCTGTCATTCTTCCTTGAACTCTTGCTGCTGGGTAGCACTGCAGTGTCTGCACAATGCACATTAGCCAGGATGCAACCTCTATTTACCGAATGTCTCTTTCAGACACATTATGAACTTGGACCATTACCCTTCTGGCATAAGCATGGGCTCTAGCGGGCAAAATACTAGGCTTGACCAGCAGTCCCTCTGGCAATTTTCCATCGCCTGGTGCATCCAACATTAATATTTTATTCTTAACATCCTTTCTGATACGGACCTCTCCTGTAAGGTACACTGGGCATTTGGCACCAGGATCAGAGACTCAGGATCCTTCTTCCATACAATTCCGACCGGTTCCTCTGGTTCTGTTTTTCAGCATCTCTGTGCCTCATAGGCCTTCTTAATTAAAGCGGAACTCTTAAAGCTCTACTAGTCTTTGACCCTGTTTTCATAACACAACTGTGCCAGCCTTCCGAACATATGAGCATTTGTTCCAATCAACAAAGGACACCATCATACAGTCCAGTGGGGGACACACTAAGGCTAGGGTCTCACTTGTTCGCCACTCCAGCCACGGAGGTGGGGAAAGACAGCCAAATTCGGATATACCCGAATAGGGGTAGGCCTTCTACTTAACCCCATACATGCAGTCCTTCTAATGGTTGTAAGGTACGTCTGACAAATGCTTCTGATACCAATCCTGGAACATAATTGTCACTTGGGAGCCACTGTCTAATACAGCTCTTGTAGACACTCCATTCACCTTTACAGTGGTCTCCATGGAGGGACCCACTATTCTGGACCAGTCTGGAGAGGCGGTAGTGAGGGCCTGGGCAACTGACCTTGCCACAAAGGACGTGAATTAGCATTTTTGTGCCCTCACTGGGATCATGTCGCACCTCTTAACCACTGATTTCTTCTCCGAAGCTCTCTTGTAGCCTATATGCAACTTTGTCAGTGTCTTTGGGGACTGGCATTCCTTTTCATGTGCCCATCTTTCCCACAATTATAGCAAAACATACTTTCTGGAGTTTGAGCTGGCCGAGGCGCCACACTGGGAGCCAGGCGGGGTATTACTAATTGGAAACCTGGGTGCCATCTCTGTCTGCTGGCGTGATAAGCATTTGGAGACATCTCGTCAGTTTCTCCACTTCCATGGTCAAGGAATTGAGTTTGGAGCTGTTATCAGCAGGAGATACATGGGTGGGTACCCCACCCCCATAAGCAGATGCAGTCGGATATAGGTCAGGGCCTGCACTTGCAGGCGTGGCCTTCATAAAGGACTGTTTTTGAATTCGGATCTCTCTCAACAGTTCGCCCATTGTGGCATATCTTTTCCTTGTCAGAGCACTCATTGACTGTCAACCTCTGCCCCTGAACTTCACTTGATGGGTCACCCTCAGTCACTCGGGTCGTAGCCACAGCTGTTGGTGCAGGTACCTCCCGAGGTCACCTTTTCTCAACTCCTCGAATTTCTCTCATTAACTCATCAGAGGAGGGTGGGGATTCCAGTCGATTTGCCAGGAGTAACTGAAGCAACAGCAGTTCTGAGAAGGGGGCAGACTTAATGATTCTGTCCAGTCTGGTTCGGTCCAGTTCAATCGCTGGCAAACTACCCTTTCTGAGGCATTCTTGCAACAATTTTTCCAGCCGAGACATACACAGACAACAACTCCCTTGGTACTGTTGTGCATTTCTTACTCTCCACCATAGGTCCTCATCAGAATCTGGGCTCCCACACACATTCTCCAAGGCCTCAAGATAGGCCTGTGCAGTCGCTTCAGGGTTACTGGTCCGCTTAACGGATGGTAGCCAGGGCAGGACCTCGGAGGCTCACTAACCCTCTTCGCCGCTTCCAGCATTGCCATTCTAGCACTTGGGGCAACATAGTCTATCCAGGTCTCCCAGTCATCCTCCCTTGGGGGTGGGAGGGTGCAGAGAAGATCCTCAACCTTCGGTAAGAGTCGTGACTAATGGCAGGTGCAGAAATAGGAGTCTGCATTGGTTCAGCCACCATACGGGCACTGGAGCAGGAGAGGGTGTTGGGAGAGAACACCCAGGTGGCAAGAATAGTTTCTTCAATCCTCCACAGTTTTCCCTCTCCCAGCAACCATTCAGCAAATTTCTCCTCAAAAGTTTCAGATAGTGGTGGGGCTGATTCCCCGGTCTTTACTGTCCTTAGTTATCACTCTCCAAGCAGTGAGGGCTCCTCTGGGGTAATGGTCTGTGGCACTTTGGAGCTATCTATGGGATCCTTAAACTCTACTAGGGCCAGGAAAGTGTGGGTGAGCAGATTAGCATGCCACCCACCACCACAGGGTTTTGTAAACCTTCCACCTTGGAAAGTACTCCCTGCACAGTGTCCGTATGATACCCAGGGGATGTCCAGGATAAGCATAGCATTTTGGGGGTCGATCTCTCCCAGTACACCACTCCACCAGCCGGTGCACAGCCACTTCTGTCGGGGTACCCATTTTTTCTTAACAGTGGTTCGTAATATGGCCACTGGAGGACACACAATCCCAGCGGTGAGCCTCCAAGATGTAACCCTAGATGGCGCTATCCCAGGGCTACTACCCCTGCCTGATTTGCCACAACAGGTTGAGGGCCTGGATCCAATGGCGGGTGCCTCCACCCAGAGGTCAGGGTTGCAATAGTTAAACTAACTTGGTCACAGCCCTCTGGGACACTGCAACCCCCTTTCTTCCCACTAGTGGCCCACACATATATCAGAATTACCTTCACAGTATACACTTACTCCCCAGGTCTGGTTCCGGCACTGGGACCTCCTGTGAAATGAGATACAGTGCAACAATCACAGTACAGTACTTTAACATAGACAAATACCTCAGGCAGTATAACTTTGCTGAAACAAGCAGCTCTGATTTATTTAGGGATATAACAAGGACAGGGGAAATCAGGTTAATTAGCTTATCACTCTAATCTACCTATGGCTCTGTGCACAGGCCTATCCCTATCAGTTACTGTCCCTGGGTACCCAAGCCCTAGTGGCTAGTCCAAACCGTGGCAGCTGGTAGGGCCCTTTCACACAGAGAAAGGAGAATTAAACAGTCAGCAGTACATTAATTCCATATGGATTTAATGTGGCAATTCAACAGGAGCGACCCTGAATTAGTACTCACGACCTCCAAATAAGATAGGGTCCTTCAATGTCAGCAGGGCTCACTTGAGGTACACAAACCTCTTCACACATCCATATAAAAGAAAGCACTATACCAGGCAGGCTGCATCTGTATCCCGATCGCAATTACTGCACAATACCCGAGAACACACAGCAGATTCAGTTCCTGACAGACCGAGTGCAATTTTCAGCAATTCCTCCAGTCTTCTACAGGGTGAGCCTGGTTTCTACTCTTCAGAGATCCTTTGATTCTTTTCTCAGGACAGATTCAGTCCTAACAAGCTGTTACACAAGCTGCAGACCGAACTCTGGGCCTTACACACTTTTTTGACTAAAACTGCACACTGAAAAAGCACAGGGCTCCTTCCTTCTTCACTGCCAAAGCTCAACTGAAACTCCAACCGACAAAACCGGGCACTTCCTTTGAGTTCCTCCCAGTTCTCGACTGGATTGGCTGTCACTCACAATAGACTGCTGCTGTTGGTCCAAAAAGGCACTGAAGTCTAAACTACATGTCCCAGAGTCACTGCCCATACAATCCTCTTGTGGCTGGCTCAGATTATGAGTCCAAGTTCTGATTCGTCCAAGGCACCATTTTAGAGCTAGCTTACCCCACACTGATTGGTCCAGTTCAGCAGTTCAAAACTAGAATGGGGAACTAGCAGACACAGTTCTGACTGCAAAGAAAGCAGGTTAGACAAACTGTAATTTCATTATTACTCTAAATAATTTCTGGCAAACAGTTACATCTTTCAGATAGGTTCCCTTTGCACTCCTAGTGACTGCAAAAATGAAGTGAATTGGCAGCAGCTTGAGTGGTACTCAATCAAAGAAACACACAGTCCCCCATACAACTAATTATGTCTGCAAGCAGACAGCTCTTAAAGAGACAGTACCAGAGGTTCTAAAACACTCACTGATAAATGGCTTAAATGCAAACACCATTCAGGCTTGGAGCATTCAAGCAAGCTCCTGAAGTCTTTTGGGAACCCCCATTTGCAGGGGGTTATATATATATATATATATATATTTTATTATAGGGTGTGGTTACACCCCTGTAGTTAGGGTTGAGTAGGCAGTTTAATGTTAAACCCCAATATTTGCACTTTAATAACTTTGCAACCATTGAACAGATTTGCATGATATTTTGTATGCATGGTCTTGTGGAGTAGATCTCTGGATGTGCCAAGTTTCATTCTGGTCAGATATGTGGATTCCGAGTTCTGGATAGTGCAAAAAGTAAATGTTCATGCCTTTTCTCATTGGTTGTAATGGTTATTCATTTGACACCTGTAGCGCCCCGACAGTTTTGAATTTACATCTGAAATTTTGTGGGAAGAAAGGAGCCAGCCCACAGATGAGCCTTTTCCTGGTTTAGTGAAAAAATACTAATCCATTCCAAAGATATTTAATGTAATAATCTTGATAAATTGATTCTGAGCATGCTCAGTAAATACCTCAAGAAAACTGCATGAAACAAAAAAAAAAAGAATCTTCTTTCATTTCTGAAGTCATTCTTTATTGCGAGTGGAAAATCTTTTTTCATTCTGCCACCATCTTGTTTTCCATTTTTCCCTAAACATCAAATTTGAAAACACTCAAAAATCACATTCTAGGGAGCAACCAACACATGTATGTTACTTATCGAGACCCCCTTAGCTGGATTCTGCACTTTACTGTTCGAGAAATGCCCTTAAAATTTCTTTTTTTAAGATTATAAATCTTTTTTCATATCACATGACATGAAAGAAAATTATTTTTTTGTATCATGAGTGATGAAAAAAGATCCTTTTTCGTGAGGAAAGAAACTACTAAAATGTGAGCTATTTCATTTATTTCCATACTTTATGCAGGCCTTATGTTAAAAATGTATTTTACTGCCTAAAGTATGTTGAACGAGTTATCTGCCACATAGTGGCTTGCTGTCCAAGAGAGTCTGAGTTAGTGAAAGTGAAAGGTGCTCCAAGATGAAAAGCGCTCGAGGGGAATATAGAAAGCCATTTTCCCTCCAGGCGAAAACATGAATGAGACAAGGGTTTTTTCTTTCTCCTTTTGTGGAGAAAGTGGGTAGTTTATTTAGATTTTGTTTAATTTGGGATCTGCTGCCAGAAACGAGCCAAACAGCTCTGATGAGTGGAATGCACTCCCGAAAGCGTAGCACCTCACAGTACAGCAGTTTTTTTCCCCTATGGGGCAGCCACTCCATTTCAGAGCTTGTAGAGAAAAGAATAAATGCAGGCTGACTGTCCTTCTCTTGGGCTTAAAAGCCCTAAAACTAATCTGCCAGAAAAATGGGAAAATGCGCACTGCTATAGGGAAGGAGAGACTAGAGTGAGCAAGCCGCAGGGAAAAAAGCTGTCAGATAAAGTACAGTCTCTCTCTTTCCCTTCCTCTCAGTGCTCTGTAACACAATACATAGAGTGTGCTGGGACTAGGGAAATGAACTCCCCTGTATTTATCTTGCCATTACGTGTGACAGGTTCATTTTGTTTAATTTGCTCTTTCACAATGGCTCCTGCTTTAGTTCGCACTACGTGTGTGGTCAGGAGAATGACAGGTGAGGGGTTTGCTGGCCTCTGAGGGCAGCGAGTTGCTAGCCACAAAGCATGGGTTTGACCTACAGAGACTGAGAGAAGTAGCGATCAGGGATAATATCTGCCAGAAGTGAGAAGTATTGCTCGATTAGCACTAACGGGTGAGCTTTATTTCTTTGGTTTGCAACAAGAAAGAAAGATAACTTGGGAGAGGAGGGTGCTAGTCCTTCCTATACCCTTTTTATTCCCGAAAGCTCTTGCATCTGTATTTTAAACTGATGAAATGTGCAGCATTTTAGATCACCCTCCCCGTTATATTTTTCTTCCTGCTCCCTGGTGTCCAATAGCATCCCCCATCCTCTGATGGCCATCCACCTAATATTTTGTTTTCTCCCTTGCGTCCAGTGGCACGCTCCACCCTCTGATCCCCTCTCCTGTTGGTCTAACCTGTAAATAATAAAAACGGTCCCTCAATGTCTTTTTTGTTCGTTTAAGCTGTAAAAAAAAAAAAAAAAGTCCCTCGCCGATCTGCCCAACCTCCCACTGAGCAACCACCACCCTGCACTCCCCACACTCCCACACTCATCTGAACCTGTCCCATGGTAAAGATCCACGCTCTAATTGAAGACCTGTTTTGTTGCTGGAACCAGTGACTGCAATATGAGAAACTAAGGTAAATGCGGTTCAGTGAATTTCAATAGAGTTTTCAACTTTGATTTATAACTTGGCCATTTTTGCATATTTTGACAGCAAATTTTCAACATAGACATATTTCTACAACACCCCATGAATGTGACAGCTGTCATTTTTCAAAGCCTGGCCAAACTGTCTTTTCACACCTGTGGCGTGGAATGATGTTGCATCGATGCTGAATCACATTTTGGCAGGAATTTGGACATTTTCAGTACCAGATTCACATGGTGAGGTATTAAGAAGTCTATGGTGATAATTTGGTTGTGGTTCTACAGCAACATACATATATGCATCTATGGAGGGATGGGCGTGCAAGGCCCTCAGGGCCCTGCACTCCCACAGTGAAATAAGGATACGATTACACTATCTCAAAAAATATTGATGGATGGGAGCACAGAGCTCAGAGGGCCCTGCACTCCCAGCACTAGTTAGGGCTAAATCAACAAATGTAGGGAAATGTGGCATTAGGGTTTCCAACCATAACACCCCACCCCAACCCTACAGGCAACAAAAGGCGTGGGGTGTGCCTTCGGGTTGTCAGCCCTAATGCTCACCCCACTGTCATATATTGTACCCATCTCAGCTTATTTACTCATGGAATGGGGTGAGTGTTAGGGGTTGACAACCCTACAGTATTCCCCACATCTGTTGCTGCCTGTAGGGTAGGGGTGGGGTGTTAAGGTTGGAAACCCTAATGCCACATTTCCCTATATATGTATCTATATCTATGTATAGTAGATACATACACACATATGTGTAACCAATAACACACAATGGGTGTGGTTTAGTATGGATAAATGCATACCTAGAGGTGTGGTGAGGCAGGGGCTGCAGGTTGAATGCCTTACTGCCCTTAGAAGTGTGTTTATCCAGACTAAAACACATCCCGGAGTATGTTATTGTGCTTCTAAAATGATTAGATAGTTTAAAAAAAAAGTTGAAATATTTTTTTAAAAAAATGCCTTTTTTCATATCAAATAGCCCCTCCACTTGACAGTTGTCACTAGGGGTGCGGTGTGTGTGTGTGTGTGAGAGAGACACACACAAAGGGGCAAGAGTGCCCTTACTCACAGGCTGCAATCGTGTATAATGGATCATGCCTACTGGTGGTGATTTTGTGTTGGTCGCACATTATCACAGCAACTTGGATTGGCTGCTGATGGATGGATCACAGCAGCCCCTGTAAACACACAGGGTCCATGATCTCTGCCATGTTTAACCCTTGTCTTTCCTTCTGTTCGGTAGCCGGCAGCTCTCACATCCAAGTGTGATACAGCTGGGAAAGGGATGGGTTAAGCATTTCTGTTACCACCACATTAATCTGGTCTAGTCATGCCTTAAGGATTAAGGCATTAATAGCATGAATGGGTTCTCACAGTACAGTACCACTGAATGCATGCCACACGTTGCCAGACTAACTAAACTGGTTCAGGTACCAAATATGGTTGTTCTACATAAAAAGGCTGCCATTTACCAAGAGCTGTGAAAATCAACCTCATCACATGATAATCTGCATTGTGCACCATCCCCCACAGTCACAGGCAACAGCAATTCACAACTCCCTGATTCAGGCCACAAGGATTTGGCTAACAGTGGCACCGGAGGTGTGCCCTGGGGTCATCAGCCCTAACGCTCATCCTAGTCTCCTAAACCATTCCCATCTCAGCTTATGTACTTAAGGAATGGGGTATGCATTAGGGCTGATTACTACAAGGCACACCTCCGATGCCGTTGGTGTGCAGGAGGGATGGGTGTTAGGTTCAAAACCTAACATTGCATTTCCTCCTTTTTATGGTTTGATATCAACCCTAACTGATGCATTAATGTAGTTTTTTGCAAAGAACATATATATATATTTATAATAGTGGCGCGGTAGCGTCAGCATATTAGGGTTAAGTGCAAACTTCTATGTTAAACCCCAAATTTTGAACCTTAATAACTTTGGAACTGTTCAACAGACTTGCAGAAAACTTGGCACACATAATCTCTATGTGTAGGTGCCTTGACTTGCCAAATGTCGTGTGAATCTGCTTTGTGGTTTTTGAGACAGAAACTGTCAAAATATCCTAAACTGACTAGTTTTTCATGTTTCTCTGTCAACCTGTATCTCAGGAATGCTTTTATGCTGTAGTCTGAAATGTTCAGGGTAGAAAGCCTTTGGGTCACAGATGTGCCTTTTGAAGGTTTGGTGAAAACATATTAATCCATTCAAAAATTATGACAATTTTAAGTTTCCCATTATTTCCTATGGGAAAATTTATATGTCAGGCACAAAAGTTTTTTTGTTAACATTTTTCTGCTTGTAGGGTCACATATAGCTTTTGTGTGAAAAAATCTGTCTTTTTCGCATGTCGGATCACACAGAGCTTGCTGTATATTTCTCATATACCATATTTGGAAAAAGCACAGCCTTTCTTGTGCTATTGTAATGGTACAGAGGACAGAGCACATGGCTGACATAGCCAGGGGTCCTGGGTTTGAGACCACACAGGACCCTGGCTCAATTTTTAATTTTTTTTTAATTTTTATTATTTATTTAAATATCCCTGGTGGTCTAACGGTTGTAGTACTAATTGCCAACATCGGGGTGCATAATCACCTCATTGGCAGTTACCTGGCCCCCCTCCAAACCAGTGTGGTACACTGGGTAGCCCACTCCAAGTGTCCCCAAATATTTATTATATTATATCCCCCCGGTGGCCCCCCTCCAAAACACTGTGGGGCACTGGGTAGCCCATTCCCAGTGTCCCTAATTTTTTATTATATTTTTTCCCCACCTCTGCAGTGTGGGACACTGGGGAGCCCACTCCCAGCATCCTGAATTACTCCCCCAATTCTTATAAAAAAAAGAAAAGAAAATGGTCCCTCATCGTGGGACACTGGGGAGCCCACTCCCAGTGTCCTGATATATGTACGCCTCCCCCGTCATAGTGTGGGTCACTGGCGAGCCCACTCCCAGTGTCCCCTAAGTCCTAATACTTCCCTGGAAAGAAAAACATCCCCCGGCATCTTTTTTGTTATTCCTGAGAGAAAAAAAAAAACAGTCCTCAACGTCTCCCGTC